>OX439345.1:27781757-30191757 GCA_949319445.1 Mythimna lalbum | reverse complement strand
TATTTTATTATTATTTAAGTAAATATTGCCTAGGCATAGGTTGATTATGCTATGCTTATGTTAAACTTTGCCACACACTTCGAATTACTCCTGTATAGTGGGTGCGTTAAAAAACATATAAACTCACTTACACAACATTGGTGTTCCGGGTCTGAGTGACTTGTGGTAAGCCATACAAATATCTGTTCTATGGTGGAATCAAACCCTTGACACACAGCGCTGCAGCCGATCGCTCAACCAATGCGCCAACCCTAAAAGTACTGAAAGTAGTTCAACAATTCTTGAGACATACCTTACCATCCTTCTTGTACCATTTCTAGCTGTCCCAGCGCCCCGCGTCCTCTTCATCCATCGCATCACGACTAATGTCCCAATTAATTCTAATTCCACAGTAATTCACTTTGTGTTTGCTTATGGGCGGTGCGCTTTCCCGTAAGGCGTATAGTTCTTTGAAAATCTGGCCGGAGCTAAATGTAAACTGCATTTATTTTCTTTTATTCTTTAGTAGCGGCTTGTCCCGGCTTCGCTTTGCACGGGCAATAAATATAGCCTATGTTGCTCAGGGTGAATGTGAGCTACATCCAGTGGTGAAAGAATTTTTGAAATCGACACAATTGTTTTTGTGTTTATTCATTACAAACATACACATAAAATACAAACTTTTCCTCTTTATAATGTAGTATAGATTATTAGAATAGAATAAACTTTATAGTACACAAAAATAGTAACAAATTCACAGAAACTAAAAATCTTTGGGTACAATGGCCGTCTTATCGCTATATCTATCATTATTACCATAAGAGATCATTTCATTACCATTAGGCGTATAGTCCCTTGAAAGGCCCGGATAGAGCCCCGCTAATCTTTAAATCCATTTTCTTGCAAACATTAATTGATTTGCATATGCTACGTACATTCTGAAGAACACTTAACTAGCATTTTTTTTTTTATTTAAACATGTTTCTAAGGACCAAAACCGTTTGAAAGGAGTAGAGAAAACAAGCGAAAAAATATCATGTTGTTAATTTTCTGGCAAAAATATTAGTCTTACGAAATAATCATATCTTGATTATGTTGGATATGAATCTACACTAATATAATAAAAAGGTAAAGATTGTTTTTTTGTTTGTAGGAGGTACAGGAGGAGGGTTTGGAGGAGGATCTGAAAGTACAGGTCCGATAGCTAAAATGTTTTCATCGTTAGAAAGCTGCTTTATTCCTGAGTGACATAGGCTATATTTTATGTACACAGGTGAAGCTGCTGGCAAAAGCAAGTCAATAGTAAACTTATGTTTACCGAGTTATAAACGTATAGTTACCGAGGAGTACGCTTGAGAAAGTCACTATTTTATAGTACCGCACGCTCGGGAGTTAGGGCCTTAAGAGATCATTTTGTCACCGTTAACTGAAAGTGTTGGTAGGCGGGTCTCTGACCAATGGGTCACTTTGTTGGAGGACTTTTTGCTCATTAACCACAAGACCCAAAATTCTTATAATAAATTAGCTAGCTAAATAGAATTCCAAGAATTATATATATTTTTTTTTTATATTCCACAACTAACACACAACGCCGTCTAGTCCCAAGCTAAGCAGAGCTTGTGTTATGGGTACTAGACAACTGATAAACATACTTATATATTTCTAAATACATACATAATATAGATAAATTACACCCAGACACAGAACAAATGATCATGCTCATCACACAAACATTTGTCCTGGGTGGGAATCGAACCCACGACCTCCGGCATAGCAGTCAGGGCCACTAACCACTAGACTAACAGGCCAGTCAAATAATGGTCTACTATCTAGTCTTAATTTTATCTTATGTCTTTTTGAAACAGTAAACTATATCAGTATTAGAATAGACTTTGTAACACCGATTTCTCTCAAATAGTTAAAATTAGATAACTTAGGGTTAACTATGTAACAGTCTTGGGCAATATTAAATCGAGTGAGGTACTGGTACTACATATCGTAGTTAGTAATCATAACTACAACTTACTTTAAATAATCGTAAAAAGTAGTTAAACATTTTGATTACTTACTATAAATTGTAGTCGCAATTACGATTACGAGATTACTTTTTATAACTGTTCATTTAAAGGTAGATTTTTTGATTACTTATCAATCAAAGCAATAATAATATTATGCAATAAATATAAGTTCATATAACCATCGATATTATTTCATATATCATACGAGTTTCACCCTTGTGTTTAATTATTTATGAAAGTAAACTCGTGATTTTTTTATACAGTCAGAATCCGTTTTTATTTTTAAATTCAGATTTAGGTTTGATAAATCAATAATTACAACATACCTATTTAATAGTAAAATGTAAGTTCCTAGTACTCAAGTAATCAGTAATTATAACTACTGAATAACAGCAATCAAATTAACAACTACTTGATATAATTCGATGACTGTAGTTAAGTTTAACGTAATCAAACAATCGACCGATCAATAACCGAAAAAAAAAGCGAGAATCGATCGTAATCTACATCAAATCAAACCACATTTATGTAACTGCTTCCAATCGTAATTTGTATTCCGATTACAAAATAGTAGTTAACTACGCTCTACACTGAAAGTAACCCAACTTTTTTCCTAAATATTTATTCATGCGTTTCACAAATAATTCATGCGCGCCAATTTGTAGCCGACTTTTCTCAAAAAGGTCAACGTTTGTACACTGACCTTTGTGAGAACATCACTAATGAGGTCAGTGCACGCCCCTTAGGGATGTCTCCACTACGAAATTCAGATAAATAAATAAGACATCTAAAAAGCCGAGGACTTCTAACAACTAAGAAGACTGACCCATAAGTGGAATGGAAACGTGAGATGGAGTCGTTATCCTTACATCCGTCTTTCACTTCCACGTCAGTGAAATTAAACGCTCGTTTTTCCTTATGGTGTGAGCAGAATTATAAGCAGTATCCAGCTAAGGCAAGGACCACACACACAGCTTTATTTGGAAACTTTAGATGTAACATAAGTTTCCTTTTGTTTTTGTTAGACGGAAGTGGCATTTAAATTAGCCTAAGTTCACTCGTTAGGAGTGGAGTTTAGTTTTCTGTTCGTGCCTCTGCATTACGTTTGTCTACAAAGAAAATGTTGGAAATTCTCATGTGCTCATAGAAATACGTTTGCTTCAATAAAAAGTAAAATAGAGGAAGACTGTTCACTAAATGGGGTACGATATTTAAAAAAATGCTGGTCCAGAGTGGCAACAAATAGCCCAAGACCGAGAGAAATGGAAAGCTTTGGAGGAGACTTTTACCTGAAGGGGGTTCCAATACAGTAAAAAGCCACTGCCTACCTACTTTAAATATGATTTTTTATATTAGTAATATCTAATTAAATATATATTAAGATAATTTAAGTTACATATAATAGATATTATTTTTTTATTCTTTTGTCAATTAATTATAAGTAGGAACCACATTTATAAGTTTATTTGTAAAACTGGAAATATAAGGCTTTTTTATTATTATTTTTTTATAATAAAAAACTTTCTTAAATTAGATATTATAAGCAATTCTCCCCAGGTTGAAAACTATATTAAAATCTGTTTAGTAGTTTTAAGTTTATCGCGTTCATATAGACCGACAGACGCGGTGGGAAACTTTATTTTATAATATGTAGGTATAAGAACAAAATAAAGTCTCCTGAAGCGTTTGTCTGTCAGTTCGTGTTAAACACAAAAACTACGAAACAGATTTTCATGTTTTTATCAATAGACGGAGTGATTTATTAGAAAAATTTTAGTGTACGAACATACATGCATATTTTTGTAGAGAAACGCAGTGAATTTAAATGATTTGTTTCACTCGTGCAAAACTGAGGCGTGTCAGTAGTTGAGAAGTTATATTAAGTCAACATATTCCATTTGTCCTCCGTAGCTCGTCGTCCGGCCGTCTAGGGCTCGACCGAACCGAGCCCGAGTTGTCGATGCCATGACGTAGTGTTCCACGCGCGCCTCAAAGAGATGTCGAGTGCAAACCGTAGGGTGCTAGGGCCTAGTGTAATTTCTGAAAAGGAAACCCACGGTCCTGGAACGCACGGGGCCATTGTTTTACCCAGAAAAAGTCTGCCATACCTTCTCGCGAATAAAACTTTCTCGCTCTAAGATGAACTTAGAGCGGAAAGTTTTGTTCGATGATAAGAAACCGTCATTGTTTTACCTATGGTTTGCAGTATCATCCTTATATTTTTGCGCACTTTCAAAATCCATTTCCTCGTTCACGAAAATAAATATCATTGCTTTTCCAATCTTTTCAGCAAGTTACTGGATCTCATAATCTTGATCCTCCTAGTTATAACCAGGCCGCCATATCCGTGGGTCTACCATAAGGAACTGGCTCCGACACCCATATATATTTCACACTAAATAAAACCCAAACGTACTTTTGGGTAGATTCTGCTATTTATTGTATGGGCTTGGAGAATGGCGATTTTTAAAAGTAAAAAATTTGTTTTTTTGTTCGTAGAAGGTAATTTCTGAAAGTACTGGTCCGATTTCAAACATTGGGTCACCGATAGATAACTGCTTTATTCCTGAGTGAATAAAAGAAGCCGCGAACAAAAGTTACTTTTAAAATAACTGTTTTAATTAGTGATGATTATAAATGTTTTCTTTTTCAAACAAGTTTTGAAAAAAACTCGTTACTTTTTTACACGTCAATTAGTGATCTCAAAACAAAAGCAAACGAAGCTTATTCATTAAGCTACTAATTTTACTCACAAAGTATATTTCGGTACCTTTTATGATTTTATCCTCAAAGTAAAGATGCCTTATAAACAGTAGTGTAGTAGAGTAGATCCACTCGCGTGAAAAACAAAATTATCCCAAGAGAATACACTTGCGGGATATAATGATCCTATGTTATGATGATGACACACAGGATCGATTGTCGTGGTGACTGAACAATCTTAAGTTTAGGCTTAGTCTATAAAGTGATATGAAACCAACAGCCATTGAAAAGGATAGAATATCTCCCATGAGTGGTTTTGTTCTAGTGCAGTTTCATGAACATGTGTCCTGCGTCGTCAACTACAGCATCTTTTACCATTAGGCACGCCATAATCACAGCAGTAAATCCCCTCTTTGAGGAGTGGTTGGAGTGGCAACAGGACGTCTTCACCTTCCACGTGACGCAGACATGGCAAGTTAGGGAGGTTCCTGTATCGGATTCAGGCGGAAGAAACGCTCGGGTGTCACCGTTGTGATAGCCGCCTGGAAGACACGGTGGAGGTGTGACCCGTTTGAGCGAAACACCTTCTTGTCCTCGTGGAGGCAATCGTCGGTAGCGACGTCTCGCACCAAGCCCTGGTTCAGGCTTTGTTTCGGAGCAAGGAGCAGGTTGGTCGCCGACCTCCTCCTTCTACAAGTGAGAACGCGTGAGGGAATAAACGTCCTCACGCCCTAGCTACAGGGACGTTCCCCTCTATGACCGAGGAGATAATCTGAAAAGGAAACCCGTAGTCCTTGAACGCAAGGGCAACTGACACTCCCTACCGCTCCGCCCAGAGCGGAAGAAGTCATTGGATGATTTACCATCTAAAAAAATCATCATTTATCATCGGAGCAGAAAATATTATTAAAAAAACCCGCTGTTTTCCTGGCCCTCCACGCGCAAATAGCTCGCGTGCATGAAAGTGGTGATCCGGGCTCTCCCGAGGGACGGCCCAGTCCACGACACGCTAAACGACACAGATTTAAGACCCTTGGCCTTCGAAGCCTCTTTATAAGCCAGGTACTTAGATTTATTCGTAAAAAAGTGGTGAATTCAAAGTTAGATTCAAAAACTTATTCAAATTCACTCGACTGAAAAAATATAATAAACTTTTTTTAACATTTTCTTTAATTGACATACAGCATTCCGGGTGCCAAGAGAGCCGACAGAATGAGTCAACAACAACGACATCTTTTTCTAGATATATCTAAAATACAGATATCTTGAGGATTCTTCTATTGAAATTAAAAATATTTTGTGCAAGAGTAATCCAGTAAAGATCTTCAAAAATCTACTATTTTGTGTAATTTTTTGAAAATATGACTATAAAAGCCTTGTTGTACACTTAATTAATTCATGAATCCCCAAGCGACCACCGGTGGCCGCGCATCTATTGTCTTACTATTGTGTCTCTAATTGACGGTATCTGAAGGGTTAAGATTCTGAATGATGACATTTTTTTCCTAAAAACTTTTAAGATTTGATAAAAAAACACGTATTTCCAAGAAAAAGTGTTGTAAAATATTCGAGTAAATGATAGAATTACCAAAAACCAACAGGGTTTTAGGCGATATGTCTGTGTTTAAACATTGTGTTAATTGGCTTTGGATAAAGCAACAAGCTTTTAAACCATGCTCACTTTGACGGTACACGAGTGGGGAAGGTCGCTCTTATAGACAGGGATCATAGATGTTGGAAAAGCTGCCAGGCCAAAATGGGATTGGGTGGGTCACATCAGCCGCATGCACACTGGCCACTGGTCAAGACTTCTAGAGTCTTTAGAAAGTGGGTACCTGAGCTGACGATAGTTGGTGAGAAGCATAAGGGCTGGTTCGAGGTGGCTCTAGAAAAGAATACCTGTAGGAATTTTGGTGAGGCCCTTGCCCTGCAGTGAAAGAGGCTACAAAAAATTTACATAAGTTAGGTTAACATAAGAATTTATTTGAATTCATTATAACTGCCAAATTATTCGACTAAAATTAACTCCCAACCCAACCTAACCTAATGTTAATTTGGTTTCCAATTAAACTCAACTACTCGAACTACCTAACGATAATACAATAAGAACAAACCTATTTGTCCCATCTCAGCTCATTTAATTTCAAAACAATTTACACTGATTTCGCTACATTGAATATCCCTAATTCTACACAGTACCACAGAATAGATAAGTACAGAAGGTTGGAATGATACAAGAAGAGAGAACTCACGCATATTATACACACTAGCTTTTGCAAACGTCTGCGCCCGTGTGAAAATAGAAAATATAGGCCTACGTTAAGCTAGACCACACAACACATTTCTGTATTGTGACGTGTCGTGGCGACATCTGACGTCGTTAATTGGCTACAAAACTTGTTACATAGGCTTAAACTGATTCGTTTGATTGGTGTATCCGACGCTACGAGACATCACGAGTCCCGACATAGTAATGTAACCCTAGCTTAATTTAGTATTAAAGTAGCTATATACTGGTGAAAGAATTTTGAAAATCGGTCCAGTACCACTTGCCTACTTGCTAACCTGCAATCGTTAACGCTAGTAGAAAACTTCAAATGTACGAGAATGACGTCATCTCAATGCTCAGTCACGTGGTTAGAACAAAAGAATGCGGGGCGTGGCCAATTCAAAGCGTTCGACGCAAATGAAATGGTTGTGACTTGGCTAGGGGTCAGTAGTTTTTGAGTTAAATCGTAACATTGTGTATACGATTTAACTCAAAAACTCATTTTTTTCCTCTTTATAATATTAGTTTAGACTAGTTGACTTGGCGAACTTCGTACCGCCTAACAGTCCATAAATGTAGTACAGCTTTCGATATAGTCAACCGATTGCTATGAAACAAATCTATGCTATATAAAATTGCTATGTAACTTACACACACAATTTGAATATATAAAAGTTATCTACATCAATTTCATACATTTTACATGGTGCAGAACTAAAATCTTCTACAGAATTATTCTTTATAGATATTTCACGTTCATCGAGTGCAGGCGCACTCGCTGTGACCGGCATTTGTTTGAGACAGGAATGTTACGAATATGGAATTTCGGATGTGGATACAGATACCCAAAACTTCCAATTAATAGAAGGAATTCACCGAGACACCATAGCGGTGCGACCAGTTGCCGCGACCAACAAAATGTTCAGCTCTATAAAGAGTTACTGACCTCGTGTCCATTTAGTTGCGCAACCAATTTCGTGGCGCGACCAGCTCGGACGTGTTGCGACTCGGGTCCCTGTATGGTCTCTTGTTTGGTAGCTTAGAGCTATATTTTACTGAAACACCGTGGCGGTACTACTTGTCTCGCCATGATGTCCCGGTGAAATATAGCCCTAACGATTGTAGATTATCAACTTGGCTAAGCCCTGTAGCCACCGCTGCACCGTCCATTTTGTCCTTTGTAAAAAGCTAAGCTTTCGTCGTCATCTCTATTCTTTGGTCTATAATACTGAATGGAGTCTAAATACTATACTCAAATTAGTTAAGCTAGTTAAAACACATTCATAAAGTGTATTCGAGTAAACAGACGTAATTGGTTGCGTAACTTTGAACCAGAAATAGAATAATTTGGGCAAACATCAAACGTTATTGTTATTTTAGGATTGTAATAATATATACTCTTTGAGTAAAGTCATGATGTTAGAATTAAACACAATTTAACAGAAAACATACCTACGTCATTAACTCATAACACTACAAAAAGCGGCAATTTTGAACACGTGTCGTATATTTAGAATTTTTTTACAACTGGACTTAGATAATAATTTGAATCCAGCACAAAGTCTTTTACCATCTTAAATTCAATTATTAGGGTCTCACCTTGGTTCACACCCGTGTGATTCCGATAGAACACCAGGTATTGGCCTGAGAATTACCCAAAAAACCATAATAATAATAAACGTTTATTTCAGACGTTTCCGTCTATAGGTTACACTTACAATTTTATAACACATTTACACACACAATATTAATACAACACACAACGAAGACAAAAATAAATAAACCTACTAAACAAACAAATATTATACACAAACAAAAAGACACACATACGAAAAAATAAAAAAACACCGAATATTTAGTGCGGTGAAGGGGGAACTGTCCATTGCTCACCGTGTAGCGTGCAAGCGTATCCAGTGGTGCAGCAGTGGAGAGTCCCACCTGTCCGCAAACACGTTCACAATACGGTTGCTACTGGCTCTAACACGGCTCAGCAGTGACGCACATTGCTTCCTAATAAGGGCATGAAAGCCATCAGTGTGCGCTTCTGCAAACATGGTCGAGGCACTGCAGAACCGTGGTAGCCCCAGCAACACCCTAAACGCGTTATTGTATTGAACACGTAAGGCGCTATAATGCTCCCAGTGTGTAATTAACCCACAGGCTGCACGTGTAAAGTGTTTGGCAGTAAGACTTAAAAAGAGTAACTTTCACTTGATTACTACCACGTGCGAACCTGCGGGCCAACATATTACACCGGACAGCCAACGCCCTACGTGCTCTCTCAATGTCTGTGTTGTCTCTAAGGTCTTCGGAAATCCAATGGCCCAACAACCAACTCAATCCAATAACTAACTCTTCAGAATTTGTAAATGAAAATCTTATTTTTGGATTTGGATATTATTTTATCAGGAGAACTAGTCCGGACCATCCGACGTACGGCGAGTATCCAGCCTTACGTTGTTGAAACCTCTACGGTCCGGACTAAGCGTTTCGCTTCGTCATTTATACCGCGTACATCGACGGACTGGAACAATTTACCTGCTGCGGTCTTCCCGTCCGATTACAATTTGAGCGTCTTCAAGGCTAGAGTGAATAGGCTGTTAATAAACTAGTGCGCCTCACCATCAACAATTGCATCACCGCTGACCATCAGGAGGGATTGCAGTCAAGTACTAGTTTATATCAGACAAAAAAAAACTGTTTTTTTGCGTTCAAGCGCCACGGTAATTCTTCCAAACATTCCCGCAGCTCTAACTCGGCGGCACTGGGCCCTTTTTATTATACTGTCAATTTTTGGGGCGCGTATCTTTTCTAAGATCTAAGATTTTAGGCGGCCTGACAGTGAACTTTTTAGCACGCTTACCGGTAACCAGAAATTGCCCGTGTTATTCCCGATGCCCGGAGCGTCTCCTACGGCAATGGCTACGGTGGTGGCCACCTCCTTACGGCTTCGCAGAAGAAGGCGACCGCTTCCCATTACATCTCACTCTGGTCCATGGTCGGTATACTGCATGCTGGAGATCGCCGCCACCGAACGATACGATGTTAAAGTTACCAGAAGCATAATTTAAAAAACTGCCCAACGTTTACCCTTGCACAAAAACTTTCCGAATTAAAACGATTCCAAAACCACATTTATCTTCAAAATGCAAAGAAAGCAAGAAATAAGAAAGAAAGAAAACCACGGAAGAAAACACGTTTTTAGCACACAGGTACACACAATGAGATAACACAATAATTATGGTATACAAACTTAAACCTAGAATACATCTACATTGTAGGTCTCACGGCTGCGCCAAATACTCGTAGGTTCAGTTCAGCATGATGCCAGGCCACTACGTAGCAGTTGCCTGACGCTGGTTTTCAACTGAAACTTTGCACAAAAACTTTCCGAATTAAAACAATTCGAAAACCACATTTATCTTCAGAATGCACCGCCAATTGCAGCCACCTCCAAACTTTCTACAATTTTACTCCTTCTGCCAATTTATTATTAGTAAACTGGGGCTGTTAAGACGTAAACGGCCATCTTTCCTCTACTTTCTGCCAAAGTTTTGCGGTAAAAACAACTCTATTCTTCACTGCAGCTGATACTGGCCACCTAACTGTTCGCCGGATAAAGTTTTCCCATTACTTTAGTAGTTTTATACTTATCATGCACTGTGGTCACATCTGTTTCAATATTATTTTTAAACATAACGTGCGAGTGAAGTATAAAAAGATATGATAATGGCAGAGTTGATGTTTGCGTTAGATAGAATCCTAGGTCCAGAAATACGCACAAAACGTTCTGGGAACACATTCACTGTGCGAACAGCTAAAAAGTGGAATACCTTGCCAGAGTCTGTGTTTCCTAATAGCTGCAACCTAGAGGTCTTTAAGTCAAGAATGAATAGTTGTAGTGTTGATGTTTTTATTCGGCGAAATTCTAAATGAAACAGAAATACAAAACGCTTTGCAATTATTGTGCTAACAGTGGAATTTTCTGCCGGAGTCTGCGTTTTCAGGACAGGTTAGTTCTAGGCAAGCGTGTTCTATCGTCGGCCACATCATCGCTTTCCATTATGTGAGACAGTGGTCAAGCCTGAGTCTATTAAAAAAAAAAGTAACCAGAGTAGTCAATGTTTTTAACCGATTTCTAAAAAAGGAGGAGGTTCTCAATTCGGATATTTGTATTTTGTTTATTTTTGTTTGCGCATAACTTCGTCGCTTGCCAACCGATAAGAATTGTTTTTTTTTGTTGAAAATGGTATAACTTTTTAAATGGACCCAATTGTCACCAAGTTGTGATAATATCATGATGGAATATTGGCCAAATCGAGAGAACTCCTCAAATTCAATTCACATTTTTAGTGAAGTCGGTTTTTTTTTTATAGAAAGGTTTTTACTAATAATGTAGTTAATGATATTAACATTAGTAGGAACTAATGGCAATAAATATAATTATTTAGGTACTAACTGTTGCCTGTGATTTCGTCCACGTCAATTTCGTAAATTACGCAAATGTAAATATTAGTAGTAAGTTCGTAAATATTGGTAGTTAAATTACCAATAATTCAGTGCTTATACAAAATTATATTTACGTACTACTTCGGATATGAAACTTCTAAACGTTAATTATTAATTCATATCGTTGCTGGGCCGGTGAAATGCATCGACAATTTGATAAAATGAACCCATTTCTGCTATCCTTATTAATAATGACTGCAGAGATTTATAACGGCGGTGCCATGCACTGTTTAATAATGAATATTATTTAAAGGAATAGACTGCAATGTAGGATTATATCCTCGTTTTGGCATAGACCATGCCGGACTGACCGCAGCAGGATATTAATCATGGATTAAACAATCCTGGTAGAATTAAGACAAATGGCTTCTAACATAAAAGTTTGCTGTCCCCCTGGGTTTTCACATATAACGTGCACATAGGGCACTCAGTGATATTGTGGTTTTTTATTCATCATCATCATCAGCCTTTTTAATGTTCCCACTGCTGGGACTCAGGCCTCCTCTCTAGAAGAGGGAATGGACCGTAATCCGCCACGCCGGCCCAGTGCGGGTTGGTGGATGTCACATGTCTTCGAATTTTTTGGTTCTTTGAATTATTTGGTTCTAGGATATACCGGTTTCCTCACGATGTTTTTCTTCAAGTAATGTAATGCGCCTGGCTGGGTTTGAACCCGCTTAAGTCGGGGCCGTTACCACTCGGTCACCACTGCTCTGGGGATTTTTGTTAGTGAAATAATTTTATGAGTGACATATTTTTATGAGTGAAACACTTTTGTGCGTGAAATATTTTTATGAATGAAATACTTTTACTACTGAAATACATTCAAGAATGGCATATTTTTATGATTAACATACTTTTGAGTGAAAAACTATAATGAGAGAAGTACTTTTACAGTTGAAATAATCTATATTTTTTTTTTTTTTTTTGACGACCGGAATAATTTTCTTATAATACCTTGGTATTACTGAAATGTTTTAAATAACTATTAATAGGTTTTGAAAAACAATTCACACCCTTAGTTGTTTTAACTGAACCCCAGACTTGATTAAGAAAAATTCTTTGCCAACAGTCACATGGAAAAAAATATTCACCCTATGACAAATGGGGTCCCAAAGTACCATAAAAAAGTTCTTCTAGTGCATCCGAATCCTCCATCATCATTCAACTATCGGAACTTTTTTTAACTCCCCTGACACTATTATTAGTATTCATTGTAAGTAATCTTTATCCCCTGGCTGTACCTATATTTTTGTTTCCAACAACATGGAAGAGCCATAAAATTTGTGAATGGTCGGCTCCCCTGGGCGCGATCGGAACACAGGCAGCGGCGTTATGGGACTCATTACCAAGTTTGTGCCACGCCGAAGGTTTGTACCGAAGGACCACTGTTTAAAGGACGAAGAAATAAAAAATCTCTATTAATAGACAGATTGATAGCCTTTCCCCAACTACACTCGCGAGCAACGAAATCGACTCAATGTACAAGTGCTTGCTTTTTTTCTTTTTTTTTAGGTGGAAATATCACCCAATGAAATACCCCACTCTTGGGCTGAGCGAGAGAGTGTGTCAGACTTTTACTGACTAAAAACTCCCGCCTGTTCCTTCGTTACTTTTCGTACCAGGGCCGAGTTTTTCTTTCAGAAGCAAACCTTTAGCCCGAAATGGCTTAGTAGGCTTTGAACTTGCTAGGCCACTACTATTTGCAGACATCTTGAGGCGCATGTGGAACAGTACGCGCCGTCGACGACTTGGTCTCGGTCCGAATGGTTACCGGAAAGTACATACTTGCAGATAATTTCTTCAAATAATATTGAACTAGTTTTGCACCCATTTTTTTTATTGGCGGAGGTTTGGACTGCGGTCCCAGCCCAAAGAAACCCGCTCTTAAAAAGTACAAACATTGGCCACAAAAAGAAACAAATGACAAAAATGATAAATTAATTTACTAGAATTCATTACTACAATAACGGTTTCAGACACAACTAGTTTCTTTTGTTTTATTCAAGAGTTGTAATAACTTACTCTAACTAACTACTAACTCTTCTTTTTCTCCTCCTCGGTCAAATCCATCCAAAGGTTGTCTGTAAAAAATCGCTTTTAGCGATAAGACCGCCCATTGTGACACCCTATTAATTTTAAGTTTCTTATGTAATTTTTATTTTTGGTGTACAATAAAGAATTTATCTATCTATCTATCTATCTTGTCCTTCTGGTCTTCCGGCTATAATTTTTTTACAATGCTAATATCTCATTTTTCCCGTGAGTGTCATTCTCTGCCCGAAGTTACCATTATCGCATTTTCTCAGCACTTTAGCGCAAAAATAGGATCTTTAAAACATGGGGGTTACCGTTTTAACATTCTTCTTTTAAAGAAGAGTCATTCTTGTAAATCTAGTCGATGTGTTGAAACTTTTTTCTTTTTGATGCTGGAAAGCATGTAAGGACTTCTTTCGTCTTAAGTAGGAGTGAGAGGGCGAGTCAGATGTTTACTAACTAAAAATTCACCGACACTTTGCCGACATAGCTTGAGAAATCGCCACCCTCAAGTGTCAATGTAGAATAGAATAGAATAGAATAAACGTTATTGTACACCGAAATAGTAACAATGTCACAGAAACTTAAATCTATGGGTACAATGGCGGTCTTATCGCTGACAGCGATATCTTCCAGACAACCTTGCGATGGAATATAAGAACTTAAACTAAAAAATGGGGTAGTCTGCCGTCTGCGGTGTACTGCAAGCAAAATTAACCAACAAAATTAATTAAGGGAAATAAAATAATAATATTTAATAATACACGAATACATATATAAATATATACAGAGCACATTGCACGCAGAACGGATGGCCGATGAGGACGAAAGGTTCTGGAGTGAAAACTGCGTACCAGAAGACACAGCGTTGAAAGGCCTCACATAAGACGGTAACCACACTGGTTTCTTTTACCGTTTTGAGAGCAGTGGGTGATAAAGTAAATTACACAAAGTAATGCGCCTGACGTACGAGTACAATTCGTAAGTCAAGGTCGTTAATACTTGGCCACCACCTTTGGGCCCCATGGTCCAAAAGTTTCAACCCTAAATGGCTCAAAAATATAACTGCCGATGAGATTGTTATATTTCCGCCCAAAGGTATATTTAATTCAATTTGATCCTTACTAATATTATAAAAGCGAAAGTGAGTTTGTTTGTTACGTCTTCACGTCTAAATGGCATGGGCGGAGCAACGCCGTGCCCTCGTGGGGGCGATCGGCGGCGGAGACCTCTCGCGCCGAGCCTTGGTTGAGGCCATGGTCCGGAGCGAGGAGGAGTGGCAGGCGGTCGCCTCCTTCTGCGAAGCAGTGATGCTAGCAAAGGAGGAGGCCGACCGCATCAGGCAAAGGCGCCCTCGCCGCCGCCGTCGGGATTCCGATCCCGATTTCCGGCCACCGTAGACGGGGGCTCGCGGACGGCGAGCCATGGGTAGCTCGCTGTCCGATCGTCCGGTAATGGACCGAGTCCAAGACGTCGACGGCGCGCACTGTTCCCGCGCGCCTCAAGAAGTTGTCAGCAGCAGGAGGGGCCCAGCTTGGCCGAAGCCTACTGGGGACAGGGTTGTCCGAAAGGGAGCTCGTGCCCCGGTATGAAGGCTAGAAGGAACGGGATGGGGTTTTTAGTCAGTAAGAGTCTGACACTATCTCCCGCTCCGCCCAAGAGCGGGTTTTGTCATAAGATGATTTTCCCCATCGGGAAAAAAAAAAAAAAAAAAAAAACGTCTAAATGGCAGAACCGATTTCGATGAAACTTGGTACACGGATAAACCATGTCCTGAAATAGAATATAGGATACTTTTTATCCCAGAAGTCCCTTGGGATAATTTTCTGCTATCACGCGGGCGAAGCCGCTGGGAGCAGCTAATTTAGGTATAAATTCCACCCTAGGCTACAAACTAGTTTCAACCTGTCAACCTCCTGTCCTTAATTTAACCCTTCAGATACCGTCAATTAGAGACACAATAGTAAGACAATAGATGCGCGGCCACCGGTGGTCGCTTGGGGATTCATGAATTAATATCTAAAATAATTTCAATTGGTGCCTTTGACATCTTGTGAATACGCTCGCCTCCATCACGGATCATAACCATGATTTGAATAATAAAGCAGCTGGATGTAACACAGCTTAAACTAAGCGCTGGAGCGCCAACGAGCTAACTACGTCAATTAGAACGGAGCTGGTCATGCATAAAGATGACCTTGGGATTTAGGTACGAGATTAAAATTGTACATCGTATATAACATTTGTTTTAGTATAATGCAAAACCCGAAACACGTGTCTAGTCATCATTTCAGCCGACAGACGTCCACTATTGGACATAGGCCTCCCCTAAGCGTCGCCACAATGATCGATCCTGTGAGTCCCGCATCCATCGGATTCCCGCAACCCTCACCAGGTCATCGGTCCACCTTGTAGGAAGTCTTCCAACGCTGCGCACTCTAGAACCTTTCGGCCCCGACGGCCATCCATTCTGCGAGCAATGTGCCCCGCCCACTGCAACTTAAGTTTGCCGACTCTTCGTGCTATGTCGTGTCTAGTATTTTTATGTAAAGAATCTATGTAAAAAATTGTACTGTATCATGAAAAATCATAAAGTAATAAGCTTGATATGTTTCCTGGTTGTCCGCACAAATACATGGTCTCTGAGCCATCCGGGCGATTGCCCGCTATGATCTGCCGTGACACGTAGTGACACGTAGCGGCACACGTCCACTGTATCCTTCGGGCGGTCATCACAACTGTGACACCCGAGCATATGTGATACCCGGGTGTCACAGTTGTCCGCACAAACCCGGTGCAGGAACTTCCCAAACTGACCACGTTCGTTGAGAACCTGCATCATGCGGAAGATGAGGAGGCTGTGAGGTCTTTCCAGCCACGCATCAAATGTTACAATACTAGCGTGAATAAATCATTCAATAACTCCTCCCGGTCTAGGATGGAACGAGAGGGTGTTTCAGACTTTTACTGGTTCTAATACCACCAGTTTTCTTTTCAGATAATCCCTATGAGCCTAGCTGGCATCAACCCTGCTGGGCCCCTAAGGTTTGCTGACATCTCTTTCGAGGAACGCGGATGGATAGCGCGTAGTGTTCCACACTACGCGCTATCCATGATTTGGGCTCAGTCCGGACGGTTACCGGATGGTTGCGGGCTTGCGGACGACCTTCCGTAATTTTTGGCGGCAGCTGGGGTGAGTGGATTTCCGTTCTCTTACGCATACGATCGTCTCTTTTGCTAACATTTACCGCCGTCATCGGTAGGTATTAATAATAATAATATTCCACAACTATCACACAACGTCACCTAGTCCCAAGCTAAGCAGAGCTTGTGTTATGGGTACTAGACAACTGATACACATACTTATATATTTCTAAATACATACATATTCTAGATAAATTACATCCAGACACAGAACAAATGACCATGCTCATCACACAGACATTTGTCCTGGATGGGAATCGACCCCACGACCTCCGGCATAGCAGTCAGGGTCACTAACCACTAGACCAACAAGCCAGTCTAAACCGTATTCAATCAAGAATCATCCGCACGCTACGTAGAAATAAGAAACCTCTTCCACCTTCACCAGAACTAAACACATAGCCCCTAAAGACAAAGTTTAGACATCGTCACCCCACCAAAAAATTCTCCCATTCTCACATCATAAAATAGTTAGAGTCGAACTCGACTCGAAAAGCCACACCACAATGGCCAGAATAATCCTAGCAAGATTAGCGGTCTGGCCGTTCGGCTTGCCAGACTTCACTGCCGACCCCGATTAATCCGGATAAAACCAGTTTTGAACCAGCCAAAACCGGTTACAGAGTTGAAAAGCCTTTCTAATTATCTAATGTGTTGTGTGGAACTAGTTTTGCGTAACTATTAGTGCAGCACTATGCTTAATTAGCTCGTGTTAAATAATTAGTTAGTCATCAAATGCAGCTCTAATTATTAAAGGTTGTTTCAATTGAAATTTAATTAACATGGTATGGACGCGACGTAATGTTGCCAGTTTATATAAATTTAGTTATATTTCCTTTTTATATAATTGTTATAGGAGTTTGTTTCGTTGTTCTTTCTGAGTTTGGTTAGCTAGAAAACAGCAGCCTCATCTAGTTTAAGCTGACGAAAACTTGACGTATAAACGTGTTTTAAAACCTATCAGCAAAAGAAATAATAATAATATTCCACAACTATCACACAACGCCGTCTAGTCTCAAGGTAAGCAGAGCTTGTGTTATGGGTACTAAACGACTGATAAACATACTTATATATTTCTAAATACATGCGTAATATAGATAAATTACACTCAGACACAGAACAAATAATCATGCTCATCACATAAATAATTGTTCTGGGTGGTAATCGAACCCACAACCTCCGGCATAGCAGTCAGGGCCACTAATCACTAGACCAACAGGCCAGTCAATATCATTTTTTTATCAGTATCTAATAATATTATGAAACTGACGAGTTTGCATATTTGGATAGTTGGTTCCACAGAACAGAAGAAAGAGGTTAGAATAGCCTAGTGGGCTGATCAGACGTACCAAAAAATAGGACAATGCTCATAGTTCAACCACCAATAGTAAACTTGCGATCTAAGTGTGCGTGGCCTGTTAGCTGCATAAGGCGCGTTCGAATTGGTTTATTGCCTGTAGTGGAGTTAAAGGGTGGGAGACAAGCGGTGACACTCGTTGTAGTACAAACCGGAAAATATTTCCTTTCTAACTTCTTCATCTTTTCTATGGTTGGTTCCCTCCATTTTTTCGAACGGTTGAGATTTTACACTTCTACTCTCCAGTACGCAACACATCCGATCATCTTGCCATTTTCTTCGTGATCTGCCACAGCCACCAAGTCATCGAGGTCATCAGTCTTATATTTCACCGGCTTACAGCTCTTCATCATCCCATTTTAATGTTCCCACTGCTGGGACTCAGGCCTCCTCTCTAGGAGAGGGAATGGGTCATAATCCACCACGTGGGCCCAATGCGTGTTAGTGGATGTCACATGTCTTCGAATTTTTGGTACTAGAACATGCCGGTTTCCTCACGATGTTTTTCTTCACCGTTTTGAGAGCAGTGGTGATCAAATAAATTACACAAAGTAATGCGCCTGGCTGGGTTCGAACCTGCGACCTACAACTCGTAAGTCAGGGCCATTACCACTCGGCCACCACTGCTTCAGCTCACAGCTTACAGCTCTTACAAGCATACTATCGAAATATATACGTCTTGTGTATCAGCTTAGGTTCAAGTCATTTTTCTCCAGATAAGCCCAGAAACCCTTAATATATCTTAACCACCTCATCTACAGTTTGTCCTTAGAACAGAGATAAACCTTCCTCCCAATAAATCCATATAAATCCTTTACAATAACTAAGAAACCCGACGATCAAGATAATACATCACCAGCATAAGATCAGAAGTATAATACATTCTCAGCTAGTTATCTCCTAAACCGGGTTCAAACTACTTAGTTAATATCCCAATGTCGAAGTTAGGCTCAGTAAATCAAAGACCAGTAATCCGCCCGTAATGCGCACAAGTTTGGGTTCAACTCCTTATCTTGTAAGTTGATATGAATCTTTACTTCGAAGGACAAATGAAACACTTTCTATCAGCGACGTTTTGGAGAAAAAGTTTTGTGGTAGTTTGTCATTTTGGGAAGTTTCAAGGGTACTTATGTTATCTGTTTGAAAGCAAAAACCCATGTAACGTCTATCAGACACAAGATGTCAGAGGCTTTGGAACTACTGGGCACGCAATATGGCGGTAAGTCCTCTCTTTGAGGAGTGACTGAGAGGCATCACGGCATCGTCACCTTGATGATGCATGATGCAAGTAGTCACCGGATATAGTAAGTTCGGGAGTTTCCTGCAGCCGATTTTTTTTATGTGGTATAAACTAGTACTTGACTGCGATCCCACCTGATGGTAAGCAGTGATGCAATCGTTGATGGTGAGGCGCACTAGTTTATTAAGAGCCTATTCACTCTAGCCTTGAAGACGCCTAAATTATATTCGGACGGGAAGACCGCAACAGGCAAATTATTCCAGTCCTGCAATGTACGCGGTATAAATGGCCATTTATACGGACTGATTTAGGTAGAAGAGACGCCCAGGTGTTACCATTGCACATTGTGGGGACTGCTATTTCAAATAGATCAATTACAGGCACTTTTAAATTTTCAAAATGTCGGTCAGTCAAACAAACAAGTGAAGCTAAATCCAAAGCGTAGATCACTATGGAGAAGAACGTGCAAGAAACTCCATGGACACTCTTTTAAATTATATTATGAGTTACATGAATCTTCGTTACATATTTGCGCTGCGTTATCTATCTCAATAGATATCGCAGCATTATGCTGAGTTAGGCGCCTTTTTTGACCTTACACAGATTTTAAAATTGTCTTTTTGTTTTTCTGTTTAAGTTAAAATGTAAGTGTGAGGTAAAAAAAAACGTTTTTTCTTTCTTTCTTATATTTCTTCTTGCTTCTATTATGTCATGACACGGTGGAGCACACGGTAGAGATATGCCACTGTATCCTCGTGAGGACGATCGGTGGCGGCGGATCTTCTGAAAGGGTCGTGGTGAAGGAACACAGGTGTGGTTTTAGTCGTAATAGTCCAACCCACCCTCCTGCTCCACCCTGTAAGGGAAGTCATTTAATTCCCACACAAAAACAATAATAAGTTGAGACTTTGTCCGCTTTGCAGCTTACCAATATTACACCAAATACTAACGGCCTCTACAATTTGTAACCGTCGTAATAAACACTTACTGCAGAGAAGTTTTACGAGCTTTCATGCCCGGCCAGCAATGTATAACGCTACAATGTCAATATTTGAAAGTTATCTACTGAACTTTCAGTATTGATATCGGTTTTCAAATTGGGATGGGAATAACTAGTTTTTTTTTTTTTCGTTTTGTTCATTTATTATTAATTTGTTTATTTATTAGTAACTAATTACGTACGGTAGTTAGTACGCATCACCGCATTATATTACACTACAAAACTGTTTTACGTCAATTACATCACAACTTTAGGTTCAGTTGAAAACCAACGTCAAGCACTAGTTGTCTGTGTTACTGTATTGTCTGTGTAATGTCTGTATTGGTAACTGGTTACTTCTATTACTGCGAAAATGTTTGAAAGATTTCCCGTGGCCCTGGAACACAGAAGGGAACTGAAAAAACACCGTTGAGCTGTAATCGGTAAAAGTCTTTTGCTATCTCTCTCTATCCAAAGCGATAGAAGTTTTATGATGATTTAAAAAAATCAAATCATACCAATACACTTACTGAGCTAGAATCAAATAAAAACAAAAATAACGGGCATATCGTCCACAAAAAAACACATTTTGCTGAAAAGTAAACCATTAAGTCGTTATAAATAAACAGGAAGACTCCTTTATTTATACCCTGACATGTAAACAAAAAGAACGGAAGGCTGACTCCGCACAACTCACAAGCAAAAGTACACGCACACTTGGTACGCAGACACCATTATGCTAGGCCCTCTAACGTTATGTCTTCCAGTATGCAGTCACTGCCTTGGCCTAATCGATCAACTCGACAAAGTACGCCACGGTATATGGCTGAACAAGCGAAAACTTACACATTTGGAATTTATCATGCTAACTTAATCACTTATTTACTCACTTATTCACTCACTCATTCACTCACTTATTTACTCACTCACATACTCACTTATTCACTCACTTACTAATATAGGTTAAAAACACGTATGCTCTCGACTTGAAAGTCAATTGAAGGATCATTCTTAGCACTTACGATTAGGACTCCTAGACCATCAATTCAGTTCAATAGAACTGATTTTCTGTTCCATTCTGTATAGGAGGACATCACTACTCAAACTCCAAATGTAATTCCGTAATCAACTTTACATCAGCGACGAAAATAGACGGAGGTTTATACCTTCCGCGAAACTCGCGCCATTTTGAATTTGTTGCTAAATGCCAAAAGCTTTAATGTTAGTATAAAGAGCTTTCCTTGATCTTGTTTGTTGTGTATTTCCTTGTAAGGTTCTGCAAGGTGTATTACTTAATGGAAGTGGACCAGGTACACATCTTTTCACCATTCTCTTTCAATTATCAGTGACTGGGTAGAAATAATAAATGGACATTTTTACAAACTGTCCAATCAAGTTTATAATTTTGTATGTTGAGGCTGATTTTCTTTTTCATTTCCAGAAAAAGAATCTTATGGAAAGTGGTTCAGTTTTGTATACCGAGCATTCCGAGCAAGCCCTTAAAGTTTGCGGAGGGCTGTCCCTTACACTTTGTATATAAGGAAAAACTGACATATTAACGCATAGCCGCAATTGGTAGGTGGTGAAGACTCTCCATGAAAGTGTTTTTTTTTTTTAATAAAATTTATTAGCATTCCTTTTATGTTGTAAGGTCGTAAGTGAGCCCAAAGAGAAAATTTTCCAAATTTTTTTGATGGCATGATGATCTAAAGTTAGTAACGAGAAAACTAATTTTACGTGGGCGAAGCCGCTGACAGAAGCTAGTCTTCATTTATATGATTCTTCTGTACATGCGTTTTTCACTTAACCCTTAAACGGTTTGGCTGATTTAGATGGTTTTTGTGTATATTTGGGTGGGTTTCTGGATGGTTTTTGACTATCACCGGCCAAAGCCGATGGTAGAGGATATAATGGATGATAGAAATTGTCAGTTTGAAAAAGAGCAATAATTGCTCTAGCAACTTCCAGTTCTTTACAGCAGTGTTGAAAGGCTTTTCTGGTAACCTTCCCCCGGAAAATTATCAGCAACAATTTTCATACAGTATTTAAACTGTATACAGCTTTTAGTAGCGCTTGTGTAGTAACTCATACAGAATATATTATGGCACCTGACTTATTTTAGCACAAGTATGAGTAAAGAGGCATTTTAACAGGAAATACGGCTCTTAAAGCTGTACTTGTATGTAGGTTAGAGCGGTTTTGAAATATCATTATTTGAGGGGGAAAGGTTTTTAAGTCCCCTCTTTGAGGCGTGGCTGGAAAGACCTCACGGCGTCCTTACCTTCCGCATGACGCAGGTCCTCACCGGACGTGGCAAGTTCGGGAGGTTCCTGCATCGGATTCAAGCGGAAGAGACGCCCGGGTGCCGCCACTGTGCGGAACGCCTGGAGGACACGGTGGAGCACACAGTTGAGGTGTGCCCTGCTTGGGCGGAGCAACGCCGTGCCCTCGTGGGGGTGATCGGCTGCGGAGACCTCTCGCGCCGGGCCTTGGTTCAGGCCATGGTCCGGAGCGAAGAGGAGTGGCAGGCGGTCCGATTTCCGGCCACCGTAGACGCGGGCTCGCGTACGGCGAGCCATGGGTAGCTCGCTGTCCGATCGTCCGGTAATTGTCCGGACCGAGCCAAGGCGTCGACGGCTCGCACTGTTCCCGCGCGCCTCAAGGAGTTGTCAGCAACAGGAGGGGCCCATTGGGGTCGAAGCCTACCGGGGTCGGGGTTATCCGAAAGGAAACTAGAGCCCCGGTATGAAGGCTAGAAGGAACGGCGCGGGGTTTTTAGTCAGTAAGACTCTGACACTGTCTCCCGCTCCACCCAAGAGCGGGTTTCGTCAATGATGATTTTCCCCAGTCGACAAAAAAAAAACCCCCGGTCTTGGGCGGAGCGGGAGAAACCAAAAATCCACCCCGTTCCTTCTAGCCTTCATACTGAAGCTCGAGCTCCCTTTCGGATAACCCTGGCCCCAGTAGGCTTCGACCCGGCCGGGCCTCTGCTTTTGCTGACAACTCCTTGAGGCGCGCGGGAACAATGCACGCCGTCGACGTCTTGGGCTTGGTCCGGACAGTTACCGGACGGTCGAACAGCGAGCTACCATGGTTCGCTGTCCGCAAGTCCGCGTCAACGGATGGGGTCGGCTCTGCCCACTGCCACTTAAGTTTGGCGATTCTTCGGGCTATGTCTGTAACCTTGCTCCTCCTGCAGATATCTTCATTTCTCATGTGATCACGCACGGAAATTCCACACACACAGCCCTTTTCATTGCCCTTTTAGTGACTTTACCCTTCTGATCAACATTCCATTTACAGAGTTTAATAATTCAAGTGATGTCAAAGTCATATTTTTTAGCTTTTAAGCCTGAATGTTTATACGAATCCTTAAGATTCTAAAAACTCATACGTCAAAGTTCAACAAATCAAATCAGTAGCATTACATACGTTTTATCCGCAACTTTCATACGTTTTTACTTTGAACCTCACGGGATTTGCGGTTGGCTGCATAAGCTTGTAACTTTAGACCACAGAGCTTAGATACGCCTTTGTGGACATTGAAGCAAGTGATAGTACAATAGCGGAGGGGAGTAGGGATCGGGTGGTAGTGATGCTTGATGCGTTTGCGTCGCGTCATACAGAGGTAGGTAGGTATAGCAAGACACAGAGTTGAAATGTGTTAGATAGAACAACGAAATCGTGAAGGTAAATTTACGTTTTATAAAAAGTCATAGAACAAAAGTTGTTTTTAGTGATGTTAGTACACTGTTAGTAATACGGCCCTGGAAGGTTATTAGTATTTTACAAATAACCCTGTATACATATAACGACAAAGGGTGAATGATGAAATCGCGGCATGGTGACTTTACCAGCGAATTTTAAAAGAAAAAGTAGCAAGAATTTTATTTGCGACTTTACTTGTTTTGAAATAGACTTATTTAGCATGTATTTTTTACGCCTAATTTGTACGCCTTTTTTTGCGATGGGGAAAATCATCGTATGACAAAACCCGCTCTTGGGTGGAGCAGGAGATAGTTTCAGACTCTTACTGACTAAAAACCCCACCCCGTTCCTTCTAGCCTTCATACCGGGGCACGAGCTCCCTTTCGGACAACCCTGTCCCCAGTAGGCTTCGACCCAGCTGGGCCCCTCCTGCTGCTGACAACTCCTTGAGGCGCGCGGGAACAGTGCGCGCCGTCGACGTCTTGGACTCGGTCCATTACCAGACGATCGGACAGCGAGCTACCCATGACTCGCCGTCCGCGAGCCCGCGTCTACGGTGGCCGGAAATCGGGATCGGAATCCCGGCGACGGCGGCGAGGGCGCCGTTGCCTGATGCGGTCGGCCTCCTCCTTTGCAAGCATTACTGCTTGGCAGAAGGAGACGACCGCCTGCCATTCCTCCTCGCTCCGGACCATGGCCTCGACCAGGGCCCGGCGCGAGAGGTCTCCGCCGCCGATCGCCCCCACGAGGGCACGGCGATGCTCCGCCCAGGCAGGGCACACCTCGACGGTGTGCTCCACCGTGTCCTCCGGGCGTTGCGCACAGTGGCGACACCCGGGCGTCTCTTCCGCTTGAATCCGATGCAGGAACCTCCCGAACTTGCCATGTCCGGTGAGGACCTGCGTCATGCGGAAGGTAAGGACGCCTTGAGGTCTTTCCAGCCACGCCTCAAAGAGGGGACTCACCGCCATAATCGTGGCGTGCCCAAATTTGTACGCCTTGCAAGGTAAAACATAGTGATACATACAACAAAAATTTTTATACCATGTACCATATTACCTATGTTTAACCCTTCAGATACCGTCAATTAGAGACACAATAGTAAGACAATAGATGCGCGGCCACCGGTGGTCGCTTGGGGATTCATGAATTAACAAATAAATTACTTTGACTTTGACTTTAAAAACTTCTATGACGTCAAAGTTTGCTTAAACCAATTCTGGAAATAATTTGTTAGTGTACATTCAACAAAGGAGATAGTAACCAGGAACCGTCAGATATAGTTGTTTTTTTTTTCATAGAAACAAATAATCTCCAACATAGCAGTCAGGGTCACTAACCTCTAGACCAACAGGCATGTCAGAAATGGATAGACACAAATGAAACCTAATAAATTCACAATTAAACAACTATTAATAAAACTAAAATTCATTTGTACCCTCATCTACTGGTTTCCAGGAAAACTTCAACTATTTTGTCGACTTTGTTCATTTAACGCCTTTGTTAACTGTACTTATTACGTAATGAAAATTGTTTTTAAACATTTTGTGTGCAATAAAAAACAATAAAATGATAACACTCAACAATTTCCCTTCCCACTCCACTCTCCCTCGGTAGATTACCAAATAGTCGCTCCCTCTCACAACGAGGAGGTTGGTGGCCCAAAAGTGTGAACTTACCAGCTGATTTATATGTTTTCGCATAGTAATGGCCAATATTAATTAAGGACCGTAATAATTCTGACTATGACTGAAACTTGTGCATCAACTAGACTTGGAGAGGTACATTAGATCCACGCCACGCGACGTCGTTCTACGTACAAATCAGCCATGGTTCACGTGTGCGTCGATCTGGTTCATTCTAGCTTCATTTTTACTAATAGACTGGTGCCTCTAGTAGATTCCGTGCTCTATGTTTCGCCAAATTCATTCACTTGGGGGGAAACAAAATAAAAGATGTTGTACCTTTTATCTCGGCTTCGGTTATTACCGTGTGGTGGGCAGGGCATGTTGAATGAATATGCCCTTTATGTGGTTGATAACCACATGAAATTTTCTGGTTCTCGGTTTTTTAGGAATACTGGTTAGGTTGGGCGAAAAGAGACGCTGTTTATTTAGTAGATGAAGCTAATGTTTTACAATTATTGATGAAGCTAGCTATATTGAGAAACGGCAATATTTTTTGCTTTAATAATGATTGTTATTCTTTCCAGCCCTTATTCCATATTTCTTGCATGAGTAGTACTACTGACTGACTTATTTGCATTGTGACAACGAGACTGCATTCTTTTTCTGCAAGCGAGGTAGTTTCAATTAGTTTGTAATAGCAATGTTTTTGGGAATACCTACCCACAAACCAATTAATATTAATAAAGTTTTTAGTACTGTGATCACTCACAATACCTACATAATAGTGTCATACTTACAATATTATAGTAAGTTCGATTGTCGAAGTATGTGAAATGAGAACACAATTTAAAACTATGTACCTTAGTTTTAAATTGTGTTCTCATTTAAGTGAAATGTTAATTTCTTTATAATCTATATCTATACTTATAATAAATCTGTAGAGAGGTCAATTCTGTACATGAAATATATTTCCAAAATAACTATCAGGGGGTGATTAGTGATCGATACTGATGCCAAAAATGCAAACAGTAAAATTTTTGTCTGTCTGTCTGTCTGTCTGTCTGTCTGTCTGTCTGTCTGTCTGTCTGTCTGTCTGTATGTTCTTTATAGAAACAAAAACTACACGATGGATTTTAACGAAACTTGGTACAATCATTCTTCATACTCCTGGGCAGGTTATAGTATACTTTTCATCACGCTACGATCAATGGGAGCAGAGCAGTGAAGGGAAATGTTGGGGAAACGAGAAAAATTACTCCATTTTATAAGCTTACGTCGCGTTTGAAGCCTTGATGGTTCAAGCTACACAGAAATCATGTATAACGGAAAAGTTCTCCATAAAATTATATAAAAAATATCCCAAGACATCATATGTCTATCTTTTATGGTTGACTCACAATAACACATGTAACTCCCGATAGCTTAGCAGTTCGGAGCTTTCTGTTTATTTTTGTTTATGGCACCAAGGTGTGTGCACACTGTCACGCGCGTAAGTGGAAGAAAGAGATCTGGAACGTCTCGAATCGTCTCGCGCATCACGTTGTTTTCCAGGCTCTTAGAATTCGACACAAGACGTTTCAGATCTTTGATTTTGACGACTCCGTTGTCGCTGGCATAAGCAACAGGATCCGCGTACGAAGTCGCTGGCAGAAGCTAGTAAAATAATAAAACTGTAGAAAAATGGTTTTTGTACATGAAAAAAAAAATCCAAAAAAAATAGCTAGGGTGTTAAAGAACAACCAATAGAACCCATTTCAAGCATTTTTAAAATTTTTGTCTGTACGTCTGTTTGTCTGTTTATTTGTTCGGGCATCACGTAAAATGTACGAAAGCAATGTAGATAACTTTTATACACAAAGATTGAGCGTAATTTGAAGTAACATTTAGTTTTTGTTTTATTGCAATCGGTTCAGTTTATCAAAAGATATTTGAATTTAAAGTTTTCCAGAAGTAAAATTTAGGGTTATGTGCACTTGGTCTCATTACTTCACGTACTTTTATACATAACTATAAATTGTGCGTAAATTGTAGTATTATTAAGTTTTTTGTTTCTTCGTAATCAGTTCATACCTTATAATAAAAAATAAAAAAAATTGGAACTAAAATAGTCTTTCCGAAGTAAAATATTGAAACAGCGCCATCTATCAAACTTAGATTGGACTATACCTACTATACAGTATTGAATATAGATATTCGATAGATGGCGTTGGCGTGTGACGTCATTTTCTGAATCGCGGTGTGAAGATTGACCTTCGCCCATGTCTGCTATCATCTTTGTTTTGAGATTTGTAGTTTAGAAGCAGCAGCAGCCCTTTAAAAGGTCTTGACTTGATAACATCGTAAATCGTTATATTACTATTACTAGGTAAAAAGGTTTGGTTTGGATTCGGTCTAAATATTGAAGTGCGAAGTAAATTGTATGTTGCAATTTGAGTCAAGTAGATTTATTTACTTTCTTAGTTTGATATTTTGTTGGTCTTCAACTTCATTCTCATTTTGAAAGTTTGTGTTGTTGTGAATGGTTGAATTATTTGGTTCAATATTTTATTAGTTTGGTTCAGTTTTTATAATGTTTTCTAGAAAAAAAAACAAACCGCAGCTTAGCCGAGATGCGAAAAGGGTGAGACTAAGTAGGTTCCAAGAATCAGAAGAAGATCGTGAAGTGAGGCTAACAGCAATTCGAGCAAGGCAAGTCAGAACTCTTGCGTCAGTTGAGACTCATCTCGACTTAGTATACAGCGTTCTCTTACGGCAGTTTGTCTATCGGCTGACCGAGAGCGTCACGCCCTCTCCTCAGGGCCAGACATTAACCGTTGTGAAGGTCCACCACCTTTTTTTTTGCGATGGGGAAAAACATCTTATGGCGAAACCCGCTCTTGGGTGGAGCGGGAGATAGTGTCAGACTCTTACTGACTAAAAACCCCATCCCGTTCCTTCTAGCCTTCATACCGGGGCACGAGCTTTCTTTCGGACCACCCTGTCCCCAGTAGGCTTCGACCCCGCTGGGCCCCTCCTGCTGCTGACAACTCCTTGAGGCGCGCGGGAACAGTGCGCGCCGTCGACGTCTTGGACTCGGTCCATTACTGGACGGTCGGACAGCGAGCTACCCATGGCTCGCCGCCCGCGAGCCTGCGTCTACGGTGGCCGGAAATCGGGATCGGAATCCCGGCGGCGGCGGCGAGGGTGCCGTAGACTGATGCGGTCGGCCTCCTCCTTTACTAGCATTACTGCTTCGCAGAAGGAGGCGACCGCCTGCCATTCCTCCTCGCTCCGGACCATGGCCTCGACCAGGGCCCAGCGCGAGAGGTCTCCGCCGCCGATCGCCCCCACGAGGGCACGGCGATGCTCCGCCCAGGCAGGGCACACCTCGACTATGTGCTCCACCGTGTCCTCCAAGCGTTGCGCACAGTGGCGACACCCGGGCATTTCTTCCGACTTGATCTGAAACAGGTACCTCCCGAACGTGCCATGTCCAGTGAGGACCTGCGTCATGCGGTAGGTAAGGACGCCGTGAGGTCTTTTCAGCCACGCCTCAAAGAGGGGACTTACCGCCATAATCGTGGCGTGCCCAGCACTGGGTTGCGACAGTCGTTAATGCCATTTCACCATGAGATCCCGCCGGAGCTCTGTCCGCCATGCCTTGACATGTTGCGGCAGTGGACTTTCACTCCGGCGTTGCATCTCCACGCGCATGTCGTGCATGTGTGCAAGGACTGTTGCCTCCAGATCCCACGGTAGGCCAGCTAGAAGGCTCGCCGCTTCGCGGGAGATCGTGCGGTAACCCCGCACCATCCGTATTGCGTGGAGGTGGACCTAAGAATTGGACGCTTCTCCCATGGTCAAATATACTAAATAGCTCTTTGACGCGTAAACAACCCGAATAATCTTTTTGTGTATGCTCCAGATGGTTCCACAGCTAATGTTGTTTATAAAGAAGCACCAGAATAAATAAATTATATCTGTATCGGTATCCTCCAACAGCGCTTCGCACTAAAAAATACATTGTTAAGTTTCGACATCCACGCGAACGAAGTCGCGGGCACAGCTAGTGAGCAATAAAAATCTTTAACCAGAATTGCTTATTTCAAAAAAGGAAGATATTTACTTGAATTTAGAATTTAAAATCGACCTAAAGTTTTAAAGTGACCTGTTATAAACATCACCTTCATATGTAAAGACCTAATAAATATAACAAGTCTTTGAACAACTAAACACTGAAGTACCTTCTCACACCCCAGACTAAACAGTCTAAATAAAGCTTACAGTGTAAGAACATATATCTACAAAGTTTGTAACTTTGTATTGTTTAGTTAACCCTATATTGTAACGTTTAAGTGCACTGTTTATGTTTAACTTTGACAAATGTATGTTTGCTCACATTCGTGTTCTATTTGGGATGTTGGTCAAGTTTTTTGTACAAAAATGATGTTCAGTTAGTTTTTAATAGGTTTTTATTTAAGTCTACTAGCATACCGTGCGTTGGGAAAGGTTTAGCTTTCCCTCAGCTCTTATAAGATGTAAGGGACAGCCCTCCACAAACTTTCAGGGCTTGCTCAGTACCCAAAATTTAACAATCTTCTACAAGATTTTTTTTCTGGAAAGGAAAAAAACTAATAAAAAAAATAATTTTGTATGGTGAGGCTGATTTTTTTTTCGTTTTCAGATAAAGTTTTGTGGAAGGTTGTTCAGTTTTCGCTACTGAGTAAGCCTTCAAAGTTTGTGGAGGGTTGTCTTTTATACTCGTTATACATTCCTCCACTTCTTTACACAATTCTTTCTTCACAATCTATTATTCCGTATTTTTAATAGAATTCTTATTTATAAAATTTAAATATTTTTTTTTTAGATAATAATCTTCTAAATCTACTCCATCGTCGGCCACACCATCGCTTACCATCAAATGAGATAGTGGTCAAACGCGAGCCTATCAATAATAATAAAAAAATCGATCCTGTAACCAAACCGTCTACTTCAGAAACAAAAAACAATTGTTGTTTCCTGATGACCTTAACCCAGAAATTACAACTAGTGCTTCCGTATAGGCATTTAGTTCGCAAATGGCGTGGTTTGCATAAAGCATGGTACTTGTATCTGACGCAGGAGAGTAACGAGCGAGTGATATGTGGCCTTAGCCGCGGCTTTACGCACTTAAGAGGGTCCTTCTCCACTCGCCTATCGTAAACATCGAAAATGGTTTAAAAGCTTGTTACTTCATTTAATGCAATCCAACGCGATGTTTGACGAAAAGGCAACACAAAAAAAGAGAGATAACGCCTGAAAACTCTGTTAGTATTCGGTAATTCCCAGATTTACTCGAAAATTTCACAAAACTTGCTCCAGGAAATAGCTGTTTTTTTAACCCTTAAAAGTTTTTGGGAAAAGTTGTCGTCATTTAGAATCTTAATAAAATTTGCAAGGTCTGTAGAGGATTACTTTTTTGACTTTTTTAATTTTTAGGCAAATTATGAAGTGTCAAAGTTCATACAAAATAGGACATTTTTAGAGGTTTTTACTGGATTAGTTTTACACAAATTTAGAAATTGGTTTCTTTAGAAATCTAGACAATATCCACAAGATACTGTATTTCCAAAATATCTAATGAAAAATGTGTAATATCTTCATAATCAGCTATGAGCGGTTGTATGAAAAACTGTGAAAATGTGAGTTATGATGCACCACATTATACAAGGCTTTTATGAGACACTCCAAAAAATACATGAAATACATTTTATACGTGTTTAAATTTTCCTGTTACAGTATTCCCGTCTGATTATAATTTAAGTGACTTCAAGGTTAGAGTAAATAGGCTTTTAATAAACTAGTGCGTCTCACCATCAACGATTGCATCACTGCTTACCATCAGGTGAGATCGCAGTCAAACACTATCTTATATTATACAATTACTTTCTGTCAGTGGCTTTGCACATAAATAACAAATGATAAATGATATTTTTAATTTTTGCAAATAGGTTTAAAAAAAACATATATTAGCAGATACGGTTAACATATATAACAGACTAGCTTCTGCCCGCGACTTCGTCCGCGGAAAATTTCTTGTTTTAAAATAAGATTACACTCGATTAGACACTGCGCACGTTCAGCGCTAGATTCCTGAGCACGGGCCTGCTATGTTATGGCATTCTGCCTAGCGAGCCGCTGCGAGCGCTCAGCGCTAGTCTCCCTATCCCTTGTTTCAGAGACATGCTGCCTTAAATGAGATAGACGCTGCGCACGTTCAGCGCTAGATTCTCGAGCACGGGCCTGCGATGTTATGACATTTTGCCTACCAAGCCGCTGCGAGCGCTCAGCGCTAGTCTCCCTATCCCTTGTCTCAGAGACATGCTGCCTTAACTCAGATAGACGGTGCGCACTTTCAGCGCTAGTTTCTCGAGCACGGGCCCGCGACGTCCTCACATTTTGGCTAGCGAGGCGCTGTGAGCGCTCAGAGCTAGATTCTCTAGCGCGTGCTTGCGAAATATATTCTCTATTTCTCGAGAGGCGCTGCTCATTTTCAGGGGCAGATTCTTCCGTACGGCGTACTCGAGCGGCTCTTGTCTGTGATGACCGACGGGACAGTTGAGATTTCCTTTTAGACATGCTCTCAACAAACTACGCACAGACTTGAAAACAATTATGAACAAAGGGAGAGCGACTCGAACACCGTCCGCCTTTACAAAACAAAACAATCGTAATATCGAATAACTCGTATCGATTATTACGATAGAACGAAGTACGAAACTATGAACATACAAAACAAACGTACAACGAAATTACGATATTTTCGATTATGAGGTATCTATCAATAACAACAACCATACGAACGAAACAACCGAAACCAATAAGCAACTGACAGAAGAACTCCAACTAACGACAACGTGGGCATAATAATTCGAGAGGGTCATCAATCCACTTTCTGTGGATTACCACCGCGATTACCACTTAACACCGCGATTCAGAAAAATTACGTAATTGCAGAACGCCATCTACAGGCAAATAGGTAAAACGTTGGGCACGCCACAATTATGGCGGTAAGTCCCCTCTTTGAGGCGTGGCTGGAAAGGCCTCACGGCATCCTTACCTTCCGCATGACACAGGTCCTCACCGGACATGGCAAGTTCGGGAGGTTCCTGCACCGAATTAAAGCGGAAGAGAAGCCCGGGTGTCACTACTGTACGGAACACCCGGAGGACACGGTGGAGCACACAGTCGAGGTGTGCCCTCCCTGGGCAGAGCATCGCCGTGCCCTCGTGGGGGCGATCGGCGGCGGAGACTTCTCGCGCCGGGCTCTGGTTGAGGCCATAGTCTTTAGCGAGGAGGAATGGCAGGCGGTCGCCTCCTTCTGCGAAGCAGTAATGCTAGCAAAGGAGGAGGCAGACCGCATCAGGCAACGGCGCCCCCGCCGCCGCCGCCGGGATTCCGATCCCGATTTCCGGCCACCGTAGACGCGGGCTCGCGGACGGCGAGCCATGGGTAGCTAGCTGTCCGATCGTCCGGTAATGGACCGAGCCCAAGACGTCGACGGCGCGCACTGTTCCCGCGCGCCTCAAGAAGTTGTCAGCAACAGCAGTAGCCCAGCTGGGTCAAAGCCTACCGGGTCCAGGGTTATCCGAAAGGGAACTCGTGCCCTGGTTTGAAGGCTAGAAGGAACGGGGTGGGTTTTTAGTCAGTAAGAGTCTGACACTATCTCCCGCTCCACCCAAGGGCGGGGGTTGTCATAAGATGATTTTTGCCCAGCATAAAAAAAATTTTAAAAAAAAATAGGTAAAACGTCTGCACAATGAAAGTTATGCTATTTAGTATGCATTTTGCGTTTTAGTCATTTTAAATTATCTCCGAAACTGTATGACCAATTGATATGCTGTAAATGGCAAATCTTATCTATATGATGTTCTTGTGATACTGAAATAATTTAATGTCATAAGAATTAATATTTTGTTGCTCAAATAATCAGCCAAACGTAAGTATGCCGAAAAAAATTATTTTTAATGCAATAAAAGAAGTATAAAAGAAAAAATATAAAAGATAGAGATATGGTACCGCGGACTTTTTTGTAGAAATAATTAAGACGAACCAGGTAGCCATACATTGTTTTTAATTTTAAGCAACTGTTTAGGCAGCGCACGCAAATAATTCGGTTTTATGAGGTATTTTTTTCCGACTTGCTAGACAAAAGTTGTGATAGCTCGGTTAATATACATGCTATAGAAACAATTTATAGCCTATAGCACTCAGGAATAATGTAGCTTTCTGTCAGTTAAAATTTTTTTACAATTGGTTTATGAGTTCCAGAGATTACCCCCTACATACAAACTTACAAACTTACAAACTTACAAACTTACAAACTTACAAATTTTACCTCTTTATAATATTAGTATAGATGAAAGAGGTATATTTTTGTGTGGAGATCCAATGTTAAAACTACCATCGTTTCTACATGTTCGTTTGTGCTCAGGTAACTACATATTTTGGGAAGCCCGTAAACTTCTGAAACTCGTATAGACCAAAGCTTTGAGCCCGAAACTATTTGAAAGCTGAAGAAGTATGCACTAATAGAACATTCTCGCAAAAATTTCTGCACGCAGCTTGGTATTGTGCTAGGAGCTATATACATAAAACATTATCTACGGGATTGTTTGAAAAATTACTGTTATCTTTGGGGCAGCGATGCCTGGGAGAGCCCTTTGCTACAGGTCTTGCAGTATTACAGACATTTAGATAGAACGTATCAGAACAGCCCCCCTATCCAAGTTACAACCGTTTCGTGTCGAATTTCGTTCTCCAATCGGTGAAGCCTCGGTGTCGCAATGGTAGAAAACGATTGGTGGGTAGCCATATTGACGCGCCTGAGTCGGCCGCTCCTTCTACAATGCAGCGTTTGTATAACAAAGGATGTAGCGTTGAACATTGTAGAAACGATAACAATTCATTCTATCATTTTGAACGGTGTGAATTTGACTACGAATTTTCTACATTTGTTTTGGCCACGTGACTTAAAGTTGCGATGATATGATTCCCATACATTTGATTAGTTTTCGACTAGCGTTAACAATTGCAGATTATCAACTTGGCTAGCGGTGCAGGTGAGTTTGAAAGTAGCGCCAGTGACTGAAAAGTTGAAAGGGAATCGTTTGTCTTGGTATGGTAATGTAAAGAGGAGGGATGACACTATAAAAGTTCTGAGAATACAATAGAGAGGCCACAGAACAGATGGATGGATTGTGTGAGGAGTGATATGAGAGAAAAGGGAATTAGTGATAGTGTGAAGGTTGACAGAAGAGAATGAAAGAAAATAACGGGTTGCGCCGATCCCAAGTAATATCGGATAAGGGCAGGAAGAAGAAGGGTTCTAAAAACAAGCTTACATTTTTTCCACTACCATGACTCTAGCCTCCTCGCCGTCCCGATACGAGCTTGGATATAACGATGTCAATAAAATTGTTAACCTTATCGTTAGTTTACCCTCGACGGTTTTCTTTGCTCTAAGCAATAGCTGATCAGTTAACACGCTAAATGTGCACGACGGTGTAAAATCATCAGATAATTTTATAGTTAACTTTCAACTTTACTTTCGTATAGTAACTTAAGAACATATACCTCCTTAAAAAAACTTTTGATGCCCTTGCATTCTATCAAATTCTGTGACAAATCGTTTACGATCCAAGCGGTGCTTTGCCGATGACAGCAAGCCCAGTTGCTAGTTTCTTTTAAAAAACCTTGTCAAAGAATATTGCCTTTCTCTATAATATTACTCTGGTTCTATCAAATGTAATTTCTTGCATCGTTAGCCTTTTTTTTCTTCTTTTCGTTTTCGCTTCCATTTAATTGTGTAACACATAATATATATTATTGTTTTTATTTTATTTCCCTTAATTAATTTTGTTGATTAATATCGCTTGCTGTACACCGCAGACTATCCCCTATTTTAGTTTAAGTTCTTATAATCCATCCCAAGGTTGTCTGGAAGATATCACTGTCAGCGACAAGACCGCCATTGTTCCCATACATTTAAGTTTCTGTGAAATGTTACTATTTTGGTGTACAATAGTGTATTCTATTTTTAACCAACTTCGAAAAGGAGGAGGTTCTATTTTAGTTATAGTTTTTTTTTTGTATGTTCACCGATATTTCGGTTAACTGTGGACCGAATTTGAATTTTTTTTTTTCGATTGAATGGTTATGCTTCCAAGTTGGTCCCATAGAAATATTGTTATGATCTTGGGGCCAACCATAAGACCTTAAAGCAGTATTGTTTTAATCTTACTTAGGCTTTTCGTACCATGACGCCTTCAAAACAACCTTATTACAATCTTAAAACAAGCTTGTTTTCTTAACGGTTTTGTGACGTCAATCTTAAAAAGTTCATTCTTTTCGTACTCTGACGGCATTTTTGACCGCTAGCGGTATTGTTTTTACGTCAAATTAGCTGGAGTAAAAAAGTTGCTCGGACGCAGCGGATTTATTATTGTTTTCCAAATAAATACTATTTAAAGTGTTTTTCGTGACTTAAAAAGTATTTAAAACTTATTTTGATGCCTAAGGCCTCATTTACGGAGACGCGGGGCGTCGCGCGTTGCGTTGAGCGGCGCGGCCCGCACTGAATATAAATATAAATGGCGTTGAAGCGATTTTAGACGCGTTTGTTTGAATTAGGGAGTTTTTTGCGGCCGAGCCCGCGGATGGCACCGACGCGTCACGCTCGGCGTTTGTCGCGGCGGCGCACGCAGCGGCAATTCTCGATGAAGCGACAACAGTCGACACGTGCGCTCCCATCTCTCGCCAACATAAAACTAGTCGATTTGATCGAGGCGAGCGTGCGCCGCCGCGATGCCCGCCGCGTGCTTCGCTGCACGCTAGAGGATTCGCCGCGGGCGCCACGGCGGGCACCGCCACGCTTCCCGTCTCGCTTCTCTATGAACATGGTCGTATATTGCTATAAGTTTGTGTTTACGCGTGCGATGATGCGTGCCGCTTCACGCGCCGCCCCACCGTAAACAGAAAAAACGTCCGACGCGCCGCGAGACGCCACGCCACACGCGACGCGAGACGCCCCGCGTCTCCGTAAATGAGGCCTAAAGGTGTCCATTAGTGCACGAACAACAAGTTTAGTTCACTGGAATACACTGTTTAACTTTATCTTGATTCTATGATGTCCATTTACAATAAGTTTTTTAGCTTATTCGCTTCGCTTCCGTTTTGTAAATCTTTATGGTCGGCCCCCTGATCATGAACTTCGAAGATATGGAACAGAACTCCTGATAGAATCATAGCAGAATTGTCGTAAGAAGTAAAATTGCTTTGTTTATACGTGTAGTCGATGACTGACTGAAATAAAAGGGGGAGGGGAAAGGAGGAGGAGGTAAATTCATGTAATATAACCGTATTTGGGATTATAAGAATCGTTATGAGATGCATTCTGGCTATAAGGTAATTTATGTTTAGCTGAAGGGTAGGTACTTTTTAGTGGTGCTACCATAACTAACAAGTGAAAAATATTTTTTTTTTTACAAAAATAATTAAACCGACTTCAAAAAGTACAAAATAACTTTAATTTCGGAAGTCACACCGACTTCCGTATTCCGTCCGTCCTTATTCCGTCCTTAAATAACGAAGAGACAAGATTAGGTATCTATTATAGAAACACCGATTTCCGAAATTAAAGTTATTTTGTACTTTTTGAAGTCGGTTTAATTTTTTTTGTAAAAAGTTTTTTATATTCTATCTATTTAAATCAGAATACAGCCTTATTCTTCTAGATAAACGCAAATCAGTACATCTGTAAAAATAAATCAATCTTAAACGTTGAACGGGGCCTATTTTTCTCCCGTTTGCCGGTCAACGGGGCCCATATTTCCTAATATTGACTGTCAGCTCTACGAATATAGATCGGCCATAGAATAGTAATATTGCGTACACCGAGTGTGTTTTACTACTGGCCAGCTTAGTGATGCCCGTTTAATAGATATATGTATGAACACCGGGAAGGGCGTAATAGGATGCCAGTCTAGTTTCGAAACGTCGACACTTTATGGGATAAAAGCTAGCGTGAATATGGATCACTTTTTGGTGGATTATGGACCCGTTTATTAAACTATAGGATTGGAACTTTTTTTAGGTGGGAAATCATCTAATGACATCTCCCGCCCAAGGGCGGAGTGGGAGATACTGTCAGACTCTCACTGACTAAAATACACTTCTGTCCCTTCTTTGCCTTCGTTCCAGGGCGCTTTTCTCTTTGGCGCAACCGATGACCCTGTAGGATTCGACCCTGCTGGACTCCTACGGTTTGCTGATTTTCCTTGAGGCACGTGCCGCTACGCGCCGTCCCAAAATAGATAGGTACAGAAGTCAATCTACATGCAAAGCGCGCTCGAGCAACGCACACATAGACTCCGGACATATCTCGGAGCATCTCGGCCCCTCGTCGAACAGTTCCGGCTCAAACGCTCATTAGTGTACGTCCACCGATCGTAGGTATAAAAAGTGAAGAACAAACATAAGATTGTCTTCTGTACTTATCTATTTTGTGGCGCTGTCGACGACTTATTAACTTCTGCTACAAAATTTTTGTTTTGTCTTTCCAACATTAGTTATAGTACATGCGAAAGCCGAAACATGTGTCTAGTATTTTTATGTTAAGATTCTATGTACAAAATTTCACAACTGTATCATGAAAAATCACAAATTTATAAGCTTCTTATGTCAGCAAAAATACATAGTCACCAGGCCATCCAGGCGCCTGAAGGGTTTTTTTGCACATGCACCCAGCTGTTTGCAGGTGCCTAATAACCGCTATGATCTTCCGTGACCTGTGTTGTTTTTAGTGTCGGTGGTATCCAACTTGTGGCCTTTTTTAATTATTTTTGGGATAAAATATAACATGGTGTAAAAACTATTGGAATCCATTCAGTTACTGACTCTGAAAAAACTAAAAAACTATATTCAGGTTTCGCATGAACTAAAAATAATGTTGTGTACTAATTCCACGGAGTAAGTATAGAAGACTAATTCTAATCATTCGGAACGCTGCCCAACCGAATCGGATATCTTATTACATAAGATTAATATTTGCAACTAATACCCTCTCAAATTATATTAAATATCCTTATAAAATTGTAATATCCGATAGTGTATCAAAAGAAGCGGACCTCTTTGAAGACGCGGCTTCTCTGAGAAGTAAGATTAATTAGTGTATCAGAGATAAACAAGAACGCGGCCGCGTCTGCGTCCCAACGATCCATTTCCTTGTACTATGTTATGAGAGTATCTATGTTATGGTAATTTTATATAGATTTTTTTTTTCATTTCCACCCTCATATAATAATGTTCCACAACTATCACACAACGCCGTCTAGTCCCAAGCTAAGCAGAGCTTGTGTTATGGGTACTAGACAACTGATAAACATACTTATATATTTCTAAATACATACATATTATAGATAAATTGCACCTAGACACAGAACAAATCATTTCATCGCGTAACATTTGTCCGGGGTGGGAATCGAACCCACAGCCTCCGGCATAGCAGTCAAGGCCACTAATGGCTAGACCAACAGACCAGTCACAGTCTCATCCATCATCCAATGGCTCCTCCCGCTGCAGCTGTGGGTGGAACGGAAGCGCGTTTCAGACTCTTACTGACTAAATCCACACCTGTGTCCTTCAGTTGATCTTTAAGTTTTAAGACTACGAGTTTCCTTTCCAGAAATTCCTCGCGGTCCTGGTGGGCTACTATCTTTGCTAACATCTCTTTGAGGTGCGCGTGGATCACTACGCTTCCGGTAAATTACTGGGGTTGGAATCTCGGCGGCTGGGGCGTGAGGACCTGCGTTACCTCACGTGCAGCCTCCTCGTTCGCTAGCATTACTGCTTCGCAGAAGGAGGCGACCGCCTGCCACTCCTCCTCGCTCCGGACCATAGCCCGAACGCGGGCTTGGCTTGAAAGTTTGCTGCTGCAGATTATAAACCGTTATTAATCGCTCTTTCAAATAGTGCTATGAAAAACAATTTTGAGGTTTAGAAGCTAAAAGAGCAAAGGACACAAGTCGTCGATGGCACGTAGTGTCCCACGCGCGCCTCAAGGAGATGTCAGCAAACCGTAGGGGCAGTACCGAAGCCTGCAGGGGCCAAGGGTTTGTTTCTGAAAGGAAAACTCACCCCGGAAAGAAGGCAAAGAAGGAACAGGAGTAGGTGTTAGTCAGTAAAAGTCTGACACGCGCTCCCACTCCGCCCAAGGGCAGGAAATTTTTAATTCTCCCACCTAAAAAACGGTAGCTTGAAATTCATTGAATAGTAAGAGAAAAACATAAATATATTTGCGGTACTGACGTGTGTATTGACACAATCATTAAAACTGATATAGGTCTTTGAAGAGCTATGTGTCATTTTCATAAAAAAAAAGCTTGACGCTTTACCTTACCTCTATGTTATAGAGTTATGATCAATTTTGTATAAGTCATGTGAAGCGTTTAAAAAAAAAAATTAGAATCCTGAGCGTTAGCGAGAGAATCAAAAGAGCACGAGGTGAAAAATCTTTGCACTCGAGTGCAACATATAACTTTTCATCCCACCTCAGCGAGGAAATGACTAATTGAAATAAACAAAAAAAGTAAGGAGGTTCCGAGTCTGAGTTTATAACAAATTAATAAAAAGTTATATGATAAATTTGACACCAAGAAGGACGAAATAAATAGGTTTAATGATGTTTTGAATTCACAAACTTAGTGTACACGATGGGTTCTAAATTCAATTTACTTTATTCTCTTGTGAATAAAAATGGCTTTTGCCCTCGAATATCGCAGAGCAAAAACGCTCTTTCCAAGATGGGGGCATGAAAATACACTTATCGCATAGAAAAGATGCCAACGCGCTACAGCATCGCTACAAAAAAGTCGCCGTGAGCGGTGGGCCATTGTAATAATCGTCGGTCAAGGCACTCGTATAATAAGATATCAAACTTCACATGATAAGTTCGTTTGATTCTTAATTAGCTCTAAACTAATTTGAGAGAAAAAGGGGCGCGCGCCGGAGCAACACACAAGTTTGTCGGTAATAACATAAGACCGTTTTGAGAAAACATAATTGGATTTTAAGTTACAGCCGGTGATGTGTGACTTCGGGGGGTGTTTTCAATGTCGTACGGCTTTTTGAAAGGCTTGTCAGGGTTGTTACTTTTTAATAAAACTGGCCTTGAGCGAGTCGAATTCGCACACGATAGGTTTCGAACCGCCAAAAACGGCAAAAAATCCCGGCTTTTGTATGGGAGCCCCACTCAAATATTTCTTTTATTCTATTTTAACCTGGCAGCAAGAAGGGTTATGTTTTTAGTACTTATAGCGGCCAATGTGTAAGAGTAACACATTTTTGCGCATTATAAAACTAGCAATAGGCTCCAATAGTGTTCTTAATATAAAAACGCCTACAGCCAAGAAACCGCTACTCCTAAAAACGGACCAGAACTACTCCTAAAAAAATCTAAGAAATAATTTGTGAAAATGTGACCTTTTCGCTGTAAGTCTCAAAGTGCTCGTAAGTCAGTTTTAATCTAAGATGTCGACTACCACAAACTCGTTCTAAGAAAACGTGCCCTCGGAGAGGCCAGACGACTTAATATATTGAAAAACTGTTTTCATTTTATTTACATTTACGTAAATAGTCGAACATTTGGAGTAAAAACGAACGTTGATTTCATGATGTTGACGTTGAGTTATTTACTTTTGAAATTAGTAATTTTGCTTTTGCTTTACTTTGTTACTTTGCTTTACTTAGCTTCTGTAAGAGTAAAGAAACGTCAAAGTTTAAACCGTAGGGGACAAAATATGCCACACTGTCTCTCCTCCGCAATGTCTTAATAGTTTTTTATAAAACTATACAGTTTCTGGCATTGTCCATGGTGTATATGGTACGTCTGAGAATAAGCCTTAAGCTATTTTTTATTTTCCAACCCCTAATTTTTCCCTTTGATAAAAATGTATGTTGCAAAACAACGTTAGCCAAGTTAGCTAGTAAAAAAAATTACAAAAATATATTAATATTAAGTACATTTCAAAGGAAATATTTTTGCCAACGAATCAGCATTACTATCCAGCGAGGAAATACTGCCAGCGTTCTGGGCACGTGGGCACTTTTCCTATTAAATTTATGTGGACGAATTTTTTAATACCCGATGAGGTTTTGCTATACGTTTGTACATATTAATATTTTCAGTTTGTATAGGTATATACATATTTAATATACAGGGTGTAAGAGACAGGTCTCCGAAAACTTTAAGGGCTTGCTTAGCAGACGAAACTGAACAACCTTCCATAAGATTTTTTCTCTAAACTCTAAAACAAGAAGAAAAAGACGCCATTTATCAATGGAGCCACGCCTCCCCCGCGCGTTACTAACGAGATACGGAGGTTTAATTACTTCTGCGCACATGCGACTCGCATTAACACTATAGCCTCTTATTTTATTCAAAACGACGCTCGCACGAACAGCCGGCTTCGTACCTACGTATTGTTCAAAATGATAATTTTACTATTATGGGTCTTTTTAGGGTTCCTAGGGTTTTTGGGAACCGGGCATGTGCGAGTCGGACTAGCGCACTGAGATTCCCGCACAAACTTACCTTTATAAATAGTTCAATTCCTGAATTGAGTTACGAAGATTTTTCCGAATCTCAAAGTTTTTTTTGTGACGTAACTACCAATAAACAATATTTCAGATTTTTTCCTATATTTATTTATTTATTTAACACTTTATGCACATGAGTACAGAGGCAGACTTAATTTATTTATTTATTTAATTTAAATAGAACGGCCAAAGCCAATTACACTATTTAAACACACATAGAACATACAAAAGACAAAACAACAAAATATAAAACAATAATAGAACATTAATTCATGAATCCCCAAGCGACCACCGGTGGTCGCGCATCTATTGTCTTACTATTGTGTCTCTAATTGACGGTATCTGAAGGGTTAAAATTAACACAGACAAGTTACATGTCGCGCAGGACTTTAGGTGTAAATACATTTATCTAATAAAAATGTAGACACAGTCATGCATTCATCTCACAGAATTTCATACATTCTGACAGTATCGTCTTCCATTCTTCCGCAAACATATCAAAATCTGTGTTAATGCCTTAGGCATTCTCTTCCCATCAACCTATAAGACCTTGCCTTGTTATATGTTTTTCAGGATTCTATGTCAACAGAAAGTACCCTATTGACATAATTTTGATTCCCTTGAGAGTGTCACAATGCAATTTAGCTTCACTTGTTTGTTTGACTGACCGACATTTTGACAATTCAAAAGTGCCTGTAATTGGTCTATTTGAAATAAACGTTTTTGATTTGATTTGATTTGATTTGATTGTCGAAATACACGTTTTTTGCGACATTAACTACCGTATCTTTTATTTCTTTAAACAGAAATTTAATAAATTATTTTTGTCATTTCAATTCATCCTAACTAAGATTATTATTATTAAGATTGTCTGATAGATAATGCTGTTAGCGATAAGACCGCCTTTACTATTGTACCCACATATTTAAGTTTATGTAGAAGCTATGTTACTTTTTGGTACACAATAAAGTTTATTCTATTCTATTCTATTCTATAACCTGTATATTCCACAGACCTGAGTATTGAATTTCAACTAGATATCTGTTACCTCCACAGATATTGAGTTGAAATTCAATACTCAGGTTCCTTTGTTCCCATGACAAAGAATCTTGACACTTGAGCTTGACAGACAGACAGATGGACCACAAAGTGGTCCTATAAAGGTTCCGGTTTTTACTTTTGCAGTACGAAACCCTAAAAAAAAAAAGATTTATATTAAGTAGGTACATTTCAATATGCGTATCTAATATTGAAGAAGCTTGTAACACAACTAATGCCAAAATAGTTGGTTTAGTTCAACCAATACCTAATAATTATCAGCAATACCCAACAAACAGTATTTGCAACACAGCTTTTACACTATTGGCCATGGTTCTGCTTCCAAATTGGAATATTTCTGCATCCAATATCGTTGGCAGTGTAATGTGATTGTATGCAGGAAATGGAATTTATTATTTACTGTTCGTTCACGGCCCGTTTATTTGCTCCCAAAGAGATTCTGAATAAACATGGTGATTGTGAACATGGTACAAACCTATTAAAGAAACGAATGGGTGCTTTTGCGTGTTATTTTCTTGATACAGTATGCCTTAGAATGTTCCCTCTGTTGGGACTGCGGCTTTCTCTCTAGAGGAGGGAATGACCCGTTATCTGAGTTTTGACCGGTCTAGACTCTTTGTTTTTTTTATTTGTCTCTAAACCAGTGCCGATAGTAAGTAGTGATGCAATCATTGATGGTGAGGCGCACTAGTTTATTAAGAGCCTACTCACTCTAGCCTTGAAAACACCTAAATTATAATTTAATTCGGTGTACATGGTATACACGACGAAACGCTTAGTCCGGACCATACAGGTTTCAGCAACGTAAAGGTAGATACTCGCCGTGTGATAGAAAGGAAATGGCGGAATCAAGTGGACTCTAGTATATAGTGGCCCTGACACTACGAGGCCGTGGGTTCGATTCTCAACCATTGTCTTGTACTCATAGCACAATCTGCTAAGTTTGGGACTAGATGTCGTTATGAGAATGTTATAGAATATTATTATTTTTATTATCTACCTTATAAAAAGCCTCTCTCTAAAAATACTTAAAAGGTCTCGCATATCTCGTATCAGCCCAATACGCAATAAGTCATGAATGCTCACAATCAAGCTAACTCCAGTAATCAGAATTCCAAAGAGATGTAAAAGAAAATTACATTCAGTACATACAAATGTAATCAATCATTGATTTCTCTCATTCTTCCCTCTGCGCCAGATGCGTGCTCGGATTGATATTCTTGTACAAGAAGTATATTGGCGTGACGGATGAACAGTACAAGTGTTCAGTGTTTGGGATTTGCAGATAAGTACCGTCATACGGGGTGAATTGAAACAAAACTTTAATGTTAATGATGATGGTAACAATTATAATAATTTACAATAATTAATTTGTTAATATATTTCAATAATTTACAAAAAAATATTAATTAATTTATTAATATATGTAATATTATAAATATTCCACAACTGTCACACAACGCCGTCTAGTCCAAAGCTAAGCAGAGCTTGTATTATGGGTACTAGACAACACTGATAAACATACTTATATATTTCTAAATACATACATATTAAGATACATTTCAATAATTTACAAAAATTTATTAATTTATTTATTAATATATTTCAATAATTTGTTAATTAATTTATTTCAATAATTTACAATAAAATTTAATTAATGTATTATTAATATAATTCAATAATTTAGCAATGTTTTAATCATTTATATAATATAATGTATTTAATTTATTTATTATGATAAAACGATTATATTTAATTAAATAATGTTATTATGGGTCAATGCCTGAAATAAACCATAAATAAAAAAATAGGATTATCACTTTGGTATCCTTACTCATATTATAAAAGCGAAAGTTAGTTTGTTTTTTTGTTACGTCTTCACGCCTTATTGGCAAAACTGATTTTTATGAATTTTGGTCCAGAGATAGTTGGGAACCTGGAGACGGACATAGGCTATTTTTTTTAAGTGAGAAAAGTGGGAGAAAGAATGAAGAAAAGGTGACAGGAATTAAAGTATATTAATAAATACGGGCAAAGCCGCGGGTAAAAGCTAATAATAGATAAAAGGTCATAGATTTAGAATAAAAACTATTATATTATTATTATTATTATTATATCTAGCCCATATTGTCCCACTGCTGGGCAAAGGCATCCCTCCACTCCTTCCAATGTTCCCGGTTTTGAGCTACTTCTTCTAGCCAGATTAAAAAAAATTCAATAAATTAAATTTCATAAGAAGAAAATTAAAATGTCATGGAATAATAGTAAAAAACCCACAATTTTATGTTGCCACCTCTATAACCTTTTCAAAAACCACCTCAATCGTTGTTGATCGCTGAGGCAGCTAAGATGCCTCAGACACAAGTGTCTGTCTACACCTCGACAACCTGACATCAGCATCATTATGCCACTCGAGAAAGTTCAAGGCTCAACGGGGCTAGGGGCTAAGGGGCTAGATGGCTGGAATAGTAAAATTTTCACTGATAGAACGCATCTTTATTCTTGATTTACATAGGCTACATATTATGTACGCAGGTGAAACCGCAGGCAAGAGCTAGTTTTTCTTTCGGTGGGAAAACCATTTAATGACATCCCTCGCTAGAGATCTCCCACCCGGTGGGAGGGTGGGAGATAGTGTCAGACTTTTTCTGACTAAAAACTCACTCCTGTTCCTTCGTTGCCTTTCGTACTGGAGCTGAGCTACCTTTCGGAGCTAACCCTGGCCCCAGTAGGCTTCGACTCAGCTGGGCCCCTGCTGTTGCGGACAACTCCTTGAGGCGCGAAAGAACAATGCGCGTCATCGACGACTTGGGCTCGGTCCGGATAGTTACCGGACGGTCAGACAGCGACCTACCCATTGCTCGCCGTCCGCAAGCCCACTCCTACGGTGGCCGGAAATCAGGAACGGAATCTCGGCGGTGGCTGGGGCGCTGCGAGCGCTGTTGCCTAATACGGTCGGCCTCGTCCTTTGCTAGCATTACTGCTTTGCTGAAGAAGGCCACCGCCTGCCACTCCTCCTCGTTCCAGACCATGGCCACTTGGCTATGGCGACTTGTCGCGGCAGGCAAGAGCTAGTTGAAAATAAATATATATAAATTGGAGTACTTATACTCCAATTTATTCATTAAATGTAACAAAAACTTATGCTATGATATATAATATTTGCTATGAAAAAAAGTTTTCATTGAAAATTTATTTTACTTTGAAAATAACTGAAATCTAATCAGTATCTAATTCTACACATACTTCTTTATTTATTTAACTATTCTTGTACACACATTAAATAAAAGAGAGCAAGAAGGAAACAGAAATACAGGTGCAATGGTGATGTTTATTAGTTCTTCCAAGGATATGTGTTTATTATATTACATGTTGTGTTGTGTATAGTATCGTACCTCGGAGACACGGCATAGCACTGACTCCAGTCCACCTGATATTGCTTGTAGTATCAATATTGTCTTTACAAACGTTAGTTTAAACGTCTGTGTTTGGATTAATTTCATAGCGCCTGTACACGGTCTGCCTTTGCTTATCTTGTCTCAACTAATGTATTATTGTTGGTACCTAATTGCATATTAATTGGCACTATTACAGGCCTCCAACAAGGTGGACCGACGAACTGGTCAGGGTCGCGGGAAACCGATGGATGCGAGACGCACAGGATCGGTCGTTGTGGTGACGCTTGGGTGAGGTCTATGACCAGCAGTGGACGTCTTTCGGCTGATATGATGATCATGGTGATGGTGATTACAGGTCGCCAATACACCTCGGACTCTCAACCACTGCTAAAGACGTTATTCTTCAACAATTGCAAACAAAATAATTTCATCATTTACTGTCAGTAATAAGACCTGACTGTCATCATCATCACTATCAGCCTCTTTTAATGTCCCCACTGCTGGCACTCAGGCCTCCTCTCTAGGAGAGGGAATGGGCCGTAATCCGCCACGCGCCAGTGCGTGTCGGTGAATGTCATATGTCTTCGAATTTTTGGTTCTAGGACATAGGCCGGTTTCCTCACGATGTTTTCCTTCACCGTTTTGAGAGCAGTGGTAATGAAATAAATTACACAAAGTAATGCGCCTGGCAGGGTTAGAACCCGCGACATACAACTCTTAAGTCGGAGCCGTTACCACTCGGCCACCACTGCTCTCAAAGTTATTATTATCACAGACTATGATAACCAAAAAACATGTCCTGGAATCGAAGACATGTGACGTGCAATATCCGCACTGCGGCCCCACGTGTTGGACTATGGCCCATTCCCTTACCTAGAGAGGAGGCTTGCGTCTCACCCGATGGGAACCGATGATGTCACCGACGAGGTAGTACGCTTGCCTAGAAATAACCTATTCACTCTTGCTTTAATAACCCCTAGGTTATAGCTCTTTCAATAAATAAATCAATTTAATAACTCGTTCTAATTTGTCCTAATTTGTACATCTCTAATATCTACATACTCAGACATACGTAGAATGCACAATTTGAATCAATCATTCTCCCGTGAAATCGCATGATTGCTTCTCTTGTAACCAAATTTCTTTTAAAATAAGAATGGGAATTATTATAAGGGCGCGTAAGTCTTTTTCATCGAATTCATTTGGAGAAATCATGTTTATGTAAAGTTTGAGCCTAAAAATAGCTGGCTAAGAGTGTTACTTATTGTAGAATCAGTTTATATATTACTAGCTGCTCCCAGCGGCTTCGCCCGCGTGATAGCAGAAATTTATCCCAAGGATACATACTTCCGGTATAAAAAGTATCCTATGTCCTATTCTAGGACATGGTCCATCCGTGTACGAAGTTTCATCAAAATCGGTTTTGCCATTTAGGCGTGAAGACGTAACAAATAAACAAACAAACTCAATTTCGCTTTTATAATATTAGTAAGGATTAAAACCATAGAAGACATCTGTATGGTGTAATATATGGTGGAAATCTCTCTCAGGTGGAGTACCGCCCGGGTCTGGTCCAGTTCATGGTTTTGATTAACAGGGAATGGGAAATTGTCGCCTCCTTCTGCTAACTTGTACTGCGAGCAAAGGAGATGGACGCACACCGTGATGAAACAGAAATCCACCAACCGAGGCATAGGACACAGTTTGGTTTTAGACAGTAAAACTCTTCAACGCCCCCTCGTTCCAACTTAGAGCAAGACAAAATCATAAAAAATACATAACATCTGTAACACTTTATTGAGATTAGTTATAAAACTTATCAGACGCTCTCTTTACAAGCTTGTTATGAGAATTAATCAAAAGATTTATCAAGTGACATACTATACACTGAATATATATTTTTGCTGTCACATAAGTTACTAGCACATATAATTCAGACGAGGTTTCAGTAGAATTTTCAATGATTAATTAAGCCTTTCACAAGTGAAACTAGAGGTGCTGGATTGGGTTGTCTGATAGAGTTTCTCTTTGCGTAGAAAAAGATGATTTCTGATGATGATTACTTCCTCCCGCACGCTGACATACAGTGTGAAAGCAAACACCGCGTGCACCGCACGTACTCACTGTGCAAACCCAGATTGAGTTGCTTCAAAGAGCCACCCAATTACCGTAACTGCACGCGTGCAATGCACGAACAGCTCGGGAGTGGGTCATAAGTTTACGCAAATGGTGCATTGGCCAGATGTAGACAGACCATTGGGGCTGCGGTGTTATTCGAAAGAGTTACTGTGGTCCTAGGTCTCAACTGAAGGAACACAGTTGTTCTTTATGTTCCAGGACCACGCCTTTTTTTTTCAGAAATTCTCTTCGGCTCTACTGGACCCCTAAGGTTTTAATGATATCACTTTGAGGCGTGTTCTCCTTCGATAGATGGAGAGGGAGAGGGAGGCCAAAGAAAAGATGTATGGATTGTGTGAGGAATGATATGAAAGAAAAGGGTGTTAGTGACAATGTGACGGGTGACAGGACAGAATAGAAGAAAAAAATGTGTTGCGCTGACTCCAAGTAATATGGGATAAAGGCAGGAAGAAGAAGAAGACTTTTAAGTGTGCAAAGAATCGTCGAAGCATTATACTTGGTCCTTACCGGACGAACGGACAACGAGATACCTATTGAAGGAAATATATGGTTTTTAGTCAGTAAAAGTCTGACACTCAGTCCAAGTAAAAGATCCATATTATGAAATTGCCCTTATGATAACAGCGCATGAGCTTAATCAAGGAGACGCTCGTGTTTAGCATGGAAACAAGGGGCTTCCGAAAATAGAACCATTTTGTGATCACATCAGATATTGTGCAAGATATGTATCGATGATTTTTTATATATTATTATGTATTATTTGTATTTATTACTAGACGACTCTGTAAATGTTGTTCTGCCATAATTATCAATAAATAAATATATATAGGAAAAAGTTACAAACATGATTGCTGTAACAATTTTCTAATATTTCTAAAAACCCATAGTTAAACTTTTCATTGATTACCTAATTTGTTAGGCTCGAAAGAGTTGCTTAGTAATTTTAACCGACTTCTAAAAGAAAGTTCTAAATTCGACTGATTACCTTAGTTGTCCAAGCAAGGCAAGGAAACTGCAAGTCTTGCCCTTTGGATGACTTTAAGGCGTGGGATAGGGCCCATTGCGAGTGTGGTCACTCGTTTCAGAGCTATATGTCATCACTGGCAACACGCCCGTCATAGAATTTCGTCTTGATACATTGACTGACTGATACCCACTGATAGTATTTAAATGAATTTCTAAAATGAACTTTAGTTCATCATCATCATCACTTTAGCCGAAAGACGTTCACTGTTAGACATAGGCCTCCCCCAAGCGTCGCCACAACGACCGGTCCTGTGCGTCTCGCATCTCTCGGATTCCAGAGACCCTGATCAGGTCATCGTTCCACCTTGTGGGAGGCCTTCCAACGCTGCGTCTTCCGGTACAGAGTCGCCACTCCGGGACCTTGGTTGAAGGTTTAGAAAACAGTTCTAGTACATGCTCTTACTAAACGACAAACTAACCTTTCATTTCCACTATTCAAGCAAATACTTTTCACTTACAAACATTAGGTGTATTTGACACAATAACCCCATTTCATTACTTCGTCTTTCATTTCAAATGCGGAAGAAACGTTCGGAAACATTCAATGAAAAATGTTTGCTTTTAATCCTTTAAAAGCCACTGTAAACAGTTAAGTGATTTTTCAAAGCATAAAACGAATAAAGAACATATATTCCGAGATAACCAACTCTTTGGTTCAAGAACACAGCAACACGTATTATTTAGAGTCATTCAAACTTCAGGAGAGAAGAATTTCAAGCATTTCCAGGACAAATATTCTTTTAGTGTCCCCACAAAAAAGCTAGAAGTGGCCACAAAATAAAACTGAAGCGCGCGACAGCTTTTAGCCAAAGAGCCTAGAAGCGGCTTCTAGCCTCTTTTGTGTCGGTACCGCCGCACACGGGCCACAAAAAAGGCCGCCACAAAAAGAAGCTAGAAGCGGCTTTTTTGAGGCCCATATGCGGGGACACTTAGTTTGTCAAAAAAGGTTCTACTTCAGTTTAAAGTACAATTTTCAGCGTCGGACGAAATTGCGAACACAACCTTGAAGTGGCCTTTGTAACACCGGAGTGTAACGTCGAGTGCATTTAGAAGCTTTTAGAATGTGTAGAAAGTCTATTAGACTTAATGACTTAATATATATGTATAGTAAATGTATATACTTCGTGTAAGGTGTTATGATTAGAACACGCATAGCATTTTTGAAAACAACACAGCGACTGTCACAACCCAGCGTTTAACTACATCTTCGCTTACCATCAAGTGAAATAGTGGTAAAAAAAAACATCGTTCTTTAAGAGCGCTCGCTTGTGGCGAGGCCCCTTTGGGTGCGAGACCGTACGTAAGGACCCACTACGCCCAAGCTTAGCTACGCCACTAGCAGGAAGGAACAGTCTTTGTCACTGAATCAACAGTACCGCAATCTGTTTTCATATTTTTGTAACACAAAGGAAATTTTTCTTATATAATTACGCGTGACTACTTTTTACGAATCTTTGGAACTCGGATGACACAATTGGCGCATTGGTTGAGCGACTGGCTGCTGCACTGTGTATAAAGAGTTCGATTCCCACACAGAAAAAATCATTTGGTTTGTTGTGTTATAGTTATTCCGAGTTTGGAATATTGTGTGAGTTTACACGTTTATGAACTCACCCACGATAAAGAAATAATTCCTAGCATAGGACGCTAGGAGGGTTCGACTCCGATATGAAGGGCTAAGAAAGAACGGGGTGGTTTTTTTAGTCAATAAAAGTGAGACACTATGTCCTGCTCAGCCCAAGGGCGGGAGATGTCATTGGATGATTTTTAACCACTGAAAAAAAAAAAAGTTTGGAACGTTATTTACAAAAAAAACTATTTACTAATGCATTTTTAGGTTTTCGTACCCCAACGGTAAAAACGAAACCAATGGACAGGGAAGTGATAGCAATATCACTCCCCTATCCATCCGTCTGTCTGTCACTAGACTGTATCTCATGAACCGTGACCATGATAGTTAGACAGTTAAAATTTTTACAGATGATGTATTTCTGTTGCCGCTATAAGAACAAATACTAAAACGAGAATAAATAAATATTTAAGGCTCTAGTACCTCCCATACATCAAACGCGATATTTTGCCATTTTTTGCAACGGGCACCCAGTACTCTTTGTGCGAAAGGCCGACTAGCATTTCGCCAGTTTTTATATAATTAAACGTACTTTTGTGCTTTATACGAATTACTTTTAATATCTATTTAAAAGGTTAAAAATCCTCACTAATATTATAAAAGCGAAAGTGAGTTTGTTTGTTACGTCTTCACGCCTAAATGGCAAAACCGATTTTGATGAAACTTTCTACACGGATAGACCATGTCCTAGAATAGGACATAGGATACTTTTTATCACGGAAGTATGCATCCCTTGGAATAATTTTCTGCTATCACACGGGCGAAGCCGCTTGGAGCTGCTAGTATTTTATAGGCAATTAAATATTTTATAGGAATTAAAACACATTTGGTCGGGGTTTCAATAGGTTTAGTGTTAGCCTCAAGCTCACTCTTCACAAGGATAAGTTGAATTCCTGGGCATGGAATGTTAATGCGTTCAAACGTTCTTGGTATGTCAGAGGGTTCGGATTCCACAAACTACATGAGAGCTTTATCACAATAGCGGTTTCCGAGCGGTTTTCAAGCGGCTGTGGGGCGGGTGCGCAGCGAATACGTCGCGGACACGTGGCTAATTCACAACGTTTCCAACACGTGTTTTTTTTTGCAAGTTAACGACATTCACACGCTAAGGCGGATGAGCAAGCAGTTTAAACCGTAGTTTGTAAATTTTCGCCATGGCAACCACTAAGTGTCCCCTCACACTGGCTTCAAAAAAACGCCGCTTCAAGATTCTTTTTAAGGTAGCTTGAAGCCACTTCAAGCTTCTCCGGCCACAAGCTGTCGCGCGCTTCAGCTGTTCCAACTTTTTTTTGTGGCTGCTTCTAGGGTTTTTAGTAGCGGCGTGTTTTTGTGGCCGCTGTGCGGGAATCGATGTGAGAGGGCGCGTTGTCTTTGTGAAAAACGAGTTTCTTTTTCTGCATCTCACATTGACTCACTCAAAGGACTGTCAAATAAGAACTGAGGGTCCAAAATAGCTGAAACTTGAGTAACAGTCAAAAGATGCACAACTAGAAAAAAGTCTGTCTTAAGCGTCAAAAGACTAGGGTAAAAAGAAATCTACATCAGATTTCTTTTTACCCTAGTCTTTTGACGTCAACACTGGTTCAATAATCAAGGTCGATTAAGAGATCTTGATCATTGTTTACCAATAGAAGAACCTTATAAAAGTTATCGAATATAAGTATTTTTTAAATGATTTAATATTACTAGGTAATTTTTAACAATATAAAAAGCAAAGGATTTTCGTTTAGAATACACATATTTCAGTCTCTTTAATGATATTCTTATTACAAAAGTAGGATACATTTGCAAAGAAATATCTGATTTTAAATATTCTACTCCGCTGATTGATTCATCATCACTAGTCTTATTACGATCATCATCTGTTGTAGAACTATCATCATCACAAAAAACAAATGAATGACCACTAAAATTCGCGTTGCCAACAACAGATTTCTTATTTCTTTCAAAAATTGCCAAGTTTTTTGACTTTTTAGACAGACTATACATTCACAAGCTTTAAGGGCGCTTTCAATTTATGCGTGCTGCAACTGGCCGGTTGCCGCACGTTTACGGTACCGCAGCCGGCCGGTTGCAATGTGTTAGCAGACCGACAACCAGCACCTAAATTGAAAACGCACCACGCGCTTTGTATGATAAATACGATCGTGCGTTCATAGTACGACTAACGCACCGCATCCATACTTCAGCAAGCCGTCAAAAAACGCATAAATTGAAAGCGCCCTTATTGACAAATCTATCTTCACGTTGAGGTAGAAAACTTTTCAGAGCACCCACGTATATTATATTATTTAATACATGTCTTACAATGTAAACACATTTTTCTAACCCGTAAGGAAAACATGGGGCAAAGGTGTTTCGCTTCGGTCGCAAAAAACTTTTCACCGTAACTTTTACAAATAACTTTTTTATTAAATAAACCTTTTACAAAAAATAACCGATGTCACTAAAAAATAGAATTGAATTTGAGGAGTTCTCTCGATATCACCAAGATTTTATCATCAGAAACCAACTAAGTGACTATGGGACCATTTGGGAAGCATAGCATTTCCAACAAAAAAAGAATTTTTCAAATCGGTTTGCAAGCGATGAAGTTATGCGCGAACAAACATTAAAAAAAAATACAAACATCCAAATTGAGAACCTCCTCCTTTTTTAGAAGTCGGTTTAAAAAAAGAAACAACCTTATAAACGATTACAAGTTTACAAAAATCGAATAAACAGTTTTGTAATTTCGAACGAAGTTTTTTCAACGAAGTACTTGAGAATTTGAAAACTAAGTTAGGAGTACACTTTCATTTTTCTGCTTTTAAGTCAAAAGTAATATATTATATTAAATTTCACTATTTATATTAAACATAAATAAATTGTATCTTGTTACCAGTTACTTCAATAGAAATGCGAACTTTGTAAAATGTCAGACATAATGAAATTTGTGTCTGTACCTACGTGAATCGAGCTCGAACAGGCTATTTCATTGCTAAAGAATAACGCACACAATGCTTCGTAATCTTTCATCGTAGTAGACCACGAAAGAAATGGCGGGACGACTTTGATGTCTTAGATATTGGCAACGAGTGACTCTGACCGTTCTACCGCTCTTGGTAAGATGTGACATCTTACCAAGAGCGGTAGAAAGAATTGAGGGAGACTTTTGCCCAGGAGTGAGACAGTATAGGTTTGATATCATAATAATAATAATAATAAAATACCTGGGGCCCTCGAACGCGTGGCTCATGTTCTGAACAGGGGCACTACTAGGCCCAAATAGTTTATCAAGTTTACTATCGATTCAAAAAAAGAAGAAGAATAGAATCAAATTGAATAGTAACATAGCTAAGACAAAGACAGATAGATAAAGAAAATATAAAATGAAAAAAGAGAAGAAGAAAAAAGACAAGATAGATAGTAAGTAAGAAGCATGACATTTTAAATTTGCTTCGCAATCCGCAATACCGCTCAGTTTATGTACGTTCAGTCACAAAATGAGATTGGTACAGAAGACAAATAAAAAAAAATGTAATGTGTGTGTATGTGTGTTGCTCATGTATGTTCTTCACTTTTTATACCTACGCTCGGTGGACGCACACTAATGAGCGTTTGAGCCGGAACTGTTCGACGACTGGGCCGAGACGCAACCGAGGTGTGTATGTTGCTCGAGCGCGCTTTGTATGTAGATTGACTTCTGTACCTATATATTTTGTGGTTCAGTCCACGAAACCCTTTAGACAAGCACATTTATAAAACACATAAAGTATCAAATACAGTGTACAACAGACGCAAATGCAGTCGCGGCATAAATTGATGTATTTCGACAGAGGATAATATTGAATACCGTCCGAATAGAAATATACTGGCGTGGCAATGTAAATATTTGTATTGAAATATTGAAATCGACACAATGCTAGTAAGCAGTTTGAAAATACTATTGTGGGCTTTATTGTTTCGTGGATTTGGGTCGGTTTTCTGGAATCAATTTTCCACGGCTGATTGTATTGGCTATTCGTAACGAAGTTTCACTCAGGTTTTAATGCTAGCCGAATTCTCTTCAAAGAGTATTTAGGAGGTTACTGCATCAGCTTACACTACACATAATACGCCAAAAAAAACAAGACAGTAAACAAAGTCACTAGAAGTTATCGATCTGAAATGGTGCCGCCACATAGGCCGCCCAAGAGCGGGTTCGTCAAAGATGATTTTACCCAACGACAAAAAAAAAAAAAAAACACGAACTGAAATACTAAATCCTCTAACAGGGTATCAGGCAACGGTGCTCTTGCCGCCGCCGCCGGGATTCCGATCCTGATTTCTAGTCACCGAAGACGCGGGCTTGCGGACGGCGAGCCATGGGTAGCTCGCTGTCTGACCTTCCGGTAACTGTCCGGACAGAGTCCAAGACGTCGACGGTGCGTTCTGTTCCTACTACGTACTCAAGGAGTTGTCAGCAACAGTGGGGGGCGAAGGCCGAGAGCATTTTTTTCACCCATTTACACGGTATCTGTGATCAAGGCATTAGAATACCTTTTTTGAAAATAACTTTCTTGCAAGCATCTTGTCAAAACACGTACACGTGACGTGTATGATATTTGGACTCGCAGCAAGACGTCAGACGAGTGTCATAACTCTGAAACGTGATCGCTTTTAGCTAACGTGATCTTGCGTCTTGCGAGGTGCATAGTCAGCATCCATGTTCATGCATGGAAAAGGTGTGAAAAGAATGAACACACGGACCATTACGCTTAATACGTGGTTAGATCGCTCGAGACAGGTGTTAGCGGCAAAGAATTTAAGATTGGATTTACTTGGTTTTATTGAATTTGATGACCTTTATTCTTTTAGTCTCAGTTTTTTTTTTTATACACGTCTATCACTAAATACTCATTTACTATTTATTATTTACTATACTATATATACTAATATCCCTACTAATATTAAAAATGCGAAAGTAACTCTGTCTGCCTGTCTGTTACGCTTTCACGCAAAAACTACTGAACGTATTTAGATCAAATTTGGTAGGTAGGTAGAAGAGACACTGGAATAACACATGCTACCTATAATTCCACTACTGAGCACGGGTCTCTACCCGCGCGATATAAACTGTAGTCCACGCGGGCGAAGCCGCGGGCGGAAAGCTAGTATCTCATATATTATAAAAAATCTCTTGTCACAGCCCTCCTAGCCAAGTTACAACCGTTTCGCTTGCGTCGAACGCTTCGACGCACGCTTTCGTCAAATTCTTTTGTTCTAACAGCGTGACTGTGCATTGTGATGACGTCATTCTCGTACATTTGAAGCTTTCTACTAGCGTTAACTATGATGTTTTTTTTTGTAAAGTTGGTAAGTCTTAGGATAAGTCGTAGGCTAATTTTTCCCACCACCACCAAGAGGGGTGTGAGTCTTTTTTTGATAATTTTTATAACAAAAAAACGTTTGCCGAGTTAGTTACAAGTATCATCATCATCATCTTCCTGCCCTTGTCCCGTTTTATTTGGGGTCGGCGCAACACGTTTTTTTCTTCCATTCTGTCCTGTCACTCGTCACGCTATCACTAACTCCCTTTTCTTTCATATCACTTCTCACACAATCCATCCATCTTTTCTTTGGCCTCCCTCTCCCCCGCCGTCCATCCACATGTCACAAGTATGTTAATCATATTTTTTTTTACACCTAACAAAACCAATTTACATCCGAACACTCAAAGCAAGGTTCAGTTATCTGGTATCATGCTGAACAGGGCCTATTTGTCATACAATATTGTATATATGTTTTTAAAGTGTCTACATACTTGTTTCTTCATTGTGTGTATCTGTGTATTTAATAAAATTGTTTTCTTTCTTTCTTTCTATGATTTTTTTAAAATCACAATGCGTACAGTGACATATTATCGCTGTAACCAAAAAGTATGTTTCATGATGAGCAGTCAATCGTATAAACACAAAGAGCCTACATTCCAGGAACTTATAATATGTAAATTGTTGGCACGTTTTCAGGAACAGGTGTCATAATACACAAATACAAATCCTGTATAATTTTCAGCAGTAAACTACTCAAATATTGGTTCCTAACAAGCTTAGATTTTCGACGCTTTCTCACAGGTTAATGAACTCAATTCTGCTGAGAGAATTGTATTCAATTTAACGTTTATAGAGTAGAATATTCGGCAGAAATCTTTGAAAACGGTAATTGGGTAGGTACTAAATATAAAGTTTCGATTTATTTAATTTTGATTTACCAATCCAAAACTACATACCTAAGTATACTATACATATATGTGGAACACTGGGTCAGATTATGAATTAACCGATAAAATTCAAAAGATGTGATAGATATTCAAAATTAAAAATGTTTGCATTATTTATAAAATAATTTAAAAGAGTATCCATGGTTGAGTTTCATGCACACTCTTCTCTACATATAAAAATGTACTATGAGCATAATTTTTTTTGACTGACAATTCAAAAGAACCTTATTGTAATGTGTGAAATCGTTCTATGACTACTCACTCCCACTCTAGGGCGGAGCGAGAGAGCTTGTCAGACTTTTAATGACTATAACCACACCTATATTCCTTCTTTGCCTTTGCGTTCTAGGACCACAAGTTTTCCTTTAAGAAATCAACCCATGGCCCCAGAATTCAAAACTGTCTGTAAAATGTTTATGACTGCTTGGTTACTGAAAATTCAGGCGTCTAGTTTTATACACAAAGAAGTTATAGAAAATCGAAAATGACCTGAATTGCTTCGAGAAAAGAATGTGATAGCCGTGCGACTTTTGCTTGCCAAGGTGCTATTGGTACTGCTGTGCCCCCTAATATGAAACAAAGGCTTTGATTCTTTTACGCTAAAATGGCTGAACGGATTTGGATGAAACTTGGCACACAAGTAAACCATATCCTGGAATAAGACATTTTTTTTTTCGGTTGACAAGTATCATCTTATGACAACCCCCGCTCTTGGGTGGAGCGGGAGATAGTGTCAGACTCTTACTGACTAAAAACCCACCCCGTTCCTTCTAGCCTCTTCATACCGGGGCTCAAGCTTCCTCTCGGATAACCCTGGCCTCAATAGGCTTCGACCCAGTTGGGTGGATCTTGCTGCTGACAACTCCTTGAAGCGCGCAGGAAACAGTGCGCGCCGTCGATATCTTGGGCTCGGTCCGGACAGTTACCGAACGGTCGGATAGCGAGCTACCCATGGCTCGCCGTCCGCAAGCCCACGGTATAGGACATTGAATACTTTACACTACCTTCCTATTTTTATTTACAAAAACCTTGCGTTCCAATCCTCCCCTCCACTCTTCACCCCCTGCGACGGAACCATAACCATATCTCGGAGTCTGACCTCATAAATTCCATGGCAACATGTTCGTAAGATTTCCGAGTCATTTGGCAAGGTACAGTGATGCTGTAGACTGTTTCGAGTCGTTAAGTTATCGACACACGAGCGCGGTTACCGAGACTTGTCGAACTATTTTGTAATGGTATGTAAGTCGGAGATTTAGTAATATGTGTGCCGGAGGTCAGTCCTCGACCGACAAAATGTTACACTTTGACCAACGTTTCTCATATGACATGACACGTTTGTGTATACTCTGAACTTTTATTACCTATCCACTCGGCCGCCTCTGCGTAGAGGTAATGGCCCCGACTTACGAGTTGTAAGTCGCGGGTACGAACCCAACCAGGCGCATTACGTTGTGTAATTTATTTCATCACCACTGCCCTCAAAACAGTGAAGGAAAATATTGTGTGAAGAAACCGGCATGTCCTAGAACCAAAAATTCGAAAACATGACTGTGAAATTCACCAACCCGCACTGGGCCCGCGTGGTGGATTACGGGCCATTCCCTCTCCTAGAGAGGATGTCTGAGTCCCAGCAGTGGGAACATTACAAAAGGCTGATGATGATGATGACGCCTACGACTCCGGTTCTCGTTGCGTCCCAGACCACGGTAACTCTTTCAATCGACTCTGCATCTCGAACAATTCAGCAGCAGCTACATACTAGAACATGGTAGACATCCCACCCATACCTACAAAGCGTTTTGGGAACACATTATGTTTACAGCTAAGGAGTGCAATTATCGGCTGGAGTCTTGGTTTCTTGATATCTATAAATTAGGGGTCTTTGGTCTTAGGGGTCCTGGTGAAGGTTGCAGGAAACCGTTGGATGCAAGAGGCACAAGATCGTTCATTGCGGTGATATTTAGGGAGGCCTATGTATAATGCCTCAACAACCCTGCAACAGTGGACGTATATCGGCTGAAATGATGATGATAGGGGGGTCTTTGAGCCAAGAGTGGATAGATTACTTCTAGGCAAGCGTGCTCCATCGTCGGCCAAATAATCGCTTACCATCAAGTAAGATACCATGTCATGTTTTTTTTTTTGTTAGTCATAGACTCGTGTTTGAGTCTATCAATAACAAAAAAAAAACTTCACTTAGGTTTATCGTATCTTGATGTACGCACTGAAGTTTTACGATAACATTATCTACATCACATTCATATAGCTAAGTATACGGTAGCTTCCCGCACATCAAACTTTAATGTTTCAAACGACGATGCGTAAAAGTATCGGGAAAAAATAATAATCACTTTTTAAGGACGCCTTTACAATTTACGGCTTCATTCTTGCGCCTTATATTTTTGGAGGCCGCACACGGAACCCTATTGGCAGAATTTATGGAGCGATTCAACTGTCCTGTCATATTTTTAAAGGTAAGGGAGTGCTGATATCATGACTTTATGACTTGGATTCAAGATAGTTAGAGCCGATTTATAGCGAAACGATAATGACGCGGCGACTAATTTCAGTGCAAAATTTCCATTCGAAAATTTCCACGGTCCTTGTCAAGACATCTAGTTTCGTATAGTCCAGCCAAATTAGACCAAAAAATAGGAGTAAGGTATAATAATCGAAGAATTTTCTAATTTACAATTCTACCAATTTTCATAAAATTGGTAGAATTGTTCATAACACCAGCATAAACGAATTCTAAAAAGACTTTTTAGAATTCATTTATGCTGGTGGCGATCCAAAACCTAGAAAAAAAAAATATAATATTTTTTTGTAAAATAATTTGTACAATCCTACTAATTAGTTGGGTGTGAATTTTTGTAACCTCGGTTGCCTAAATTGACCAGACTATAAAAAAACTAAATCATAGTCCTAAAGCTGAAAACATTGATAATTTTCCAATTTCGAGATCATCATAATGTCTCTAAACTATTCCAGCTCTCAATATGAACCGGGAGCAAAAACTCCGCCTTCCTCACAGAATAAACCATAAACAAAACTCCCGGAATACTTCACAACAAGCATTGGACATTCACAGATGATTTAGGGCAAAAGTTTTTAACGCCGGCTTCCAGAACAATACTTTATTTAGAAGTTTGGCTCTTAGCCTGCCTAAATACCATTCGCACGTTAATTAGAAGCTCTAAATAACTCTTATTTTTGGAAGGGCGGGTTTTTTCTGTTCAGGAAGGGGCAAAATGGAGCGATAGGGATGATTCCTTGGAATAAAATGGATAATTCTGTTTAGCCCGTTCGTTAAGCATAAATCAGCCTTTTTAATGTTCCCACTCCTAGGACTCAGGCCCACCATCCACCATCCACCCATCAGGCGCTAGGGGCGGCCCATGTCACATGTCTTCAATTTTTTGGTTGTAAAACATGCCGGTTTCCTCACCATGTTTTCCTACACTGTTTTGAGAGCAGTAGTGATGAAATAAATTACACAAAGTAATGCGCCTGGCTGGGTTTGAACCCGTGACCGTAAGTCGGGGCCGTTATCACTCGGCCACTACCGTTCATTAACTTGTTAAAAAATATTGAACATGTATATATATTTTGCTTCCTCAAATCGATTTTTATCAATTCGCTTGTGCTTAACCACTATCTCACCAGAACGTAAGCGTTAAGATGGTGTGGGCATCTATAGGGCACACTGGACTAGCAGTAACTATCGACCTATAATACCCTTTGATTATAGCTATCAGAAAACTCGGATATAGGAGATCGATATCCGAGTTTTCTGATAGCTATAATCAAAAGGTCTTTTGGTCGACATATCTGGCTAATTTCCGTTGACGGTCGCCAAGATTGAAATTCAATCGGAAGGATCATTACTACAGAAGAATGTGGTCTTCTTGTAGACGTTTCGTATGTGGATGTAATCTTTAGCAGTGCGGCAACTACGAAGAAGGAAAGAACTCAGATGATCTTTTTTCATTAGTCTAGATCCAAACTGCAAGATAGTTTTCATCAGCATCATCATCATTTTAGCCGAAACACGTCCACTGTTGGACAAAGGCCTCCCCAAACGTCAACAAAACAACTGACCCTGTGCATCTCGCCTCCACCGCATCTCCACGACTCTCACCAGGTCATCGGCACAACTTATGGGAGGCCTTAAAACGCTACATTTCGATAAATATAGTTTTAGAGAATCAAAAACATACTTTTATTTTAGCAATTCAGATAATATAATATAATAATATTCCACAACTATCACACAACGCCGTCTGGTCCCAAGCTAAGCAGAGCTTGTGTTATGAGTACTAGACAACTGATAAACATACTTATATACTTATTTCTGAATATATACAAGTTATAGATAAATTACACCCAGACACAGAACAAATGATCATGCTCATCACATAAACATTTGTCCTGGGTGGGAATCGAACCCACGACCTCCGGCATAGCAGTCAGGGCCACTAACCACTAGACCAGCAGGCCGGTCAAATGGTGGTCAGATGGATAAAGTTGCCAGTCATCATACAGGCAAAGCAGGCATATTTAATTCCACATATCGTGTAGGACAAGTCAACTTTAAAAACGAAGAAACCACAAAATTCAAAATTCAAAATCATTTATTTCAAATAGACCAAATGTAGGCACTTTTGAATAGTCAAATGTCGGTCAGTCCAAGAAAAGTGAAGCTAAATTGCACGTTCCAAAGCGTAGATCTCTATGGAGAAGAACGTGCAAGAAACTCCATGGACACTCTTTTAAATCATATTATGTGTTACATATAAGGTTTGTTTACATTATTTCATGTTGCTTCTATTATGTGAGCACAATGTAGATAATAAAATTAAAATAAAAAATATATTAAAAGATAAAAACTGAATTAAGCTACTGGCAGTTAAGAGATGACCAGTCTCAACTGACGGCACCCGTTCACGAGCATGACGCGTGCATCAGCCCCACTCAGCTCAACCATTTTCAAGGGAACCGAATGACCCAATACACGCGCCACCAGCAGCGAGACATTTAAGTGAGCATGACAAACTCCTAACTGCCATGCTCGTAATGTCAAAAACAAAGAGAATAAAAGTCGTAACCCAATAAAAATGCTTCATGGTACCTCACATTCACAAATAGGAAAAAAAAGTGCTTCTACATTAAACAATGTTGTTGTACAATAAGCAAAATTCCACATTACACGCAAACACATTTTGTACGCCACACTTTATTCAACGCTCAATCTTTTATATTACACCTTTCAAAACTCTAAACTACTCATCAAGATAAGACACATAACTGCATGGTCCACATCTCCTCAAAATAAAATAAAACAAGCTTGATGCTTTGTTAGGTCCAGAAAACGGTCTTGAATCAAATTCAATTAATTTGACGACCACAAAGAGAGTACCTATTTCATTGCAGGCTTGGAGTATTGATATAAGTAGCTGCAACGTCTAGAGACTCCCACACTGCAAATAAAGCAAAATTTAATTAGGAATAGTGGACGCAAAACCTCGGGGCACAGATAAAATATAGACCCAGGAAGTAAGGAAGCCAAGGAATTGCAACTCCAGGCTAATGAGCGAAAATAACAAGGACTTTCAACTAAGCGGATGAAATAAAAGACTTTTCAATTCATTTAACAAATAAATGGTCCGATTCGAATTTACTGCGACCGAAAGGAAATAATCAAGTTTTGTACTACCGGAATAATGGTGAAACACAAAGTATTTTTTCCTTTTTTCTACCTCTAGGAATATTTCAACCAGAAAAATAATGCCGCCTTTCAGTCGGAGTGCAAATCGCAATTCTAGCGCACAGAAATGTGTTCAGGACTTTTTACCCAATAAACCTCTTACTTATGAGTTAAAAAGCGAAAAGTATAGAAGCCTAAATAATGCAGAGGTTAACGTAAAAAGAGAGTGTATTGAGAGAAAACTGTTGACAGAAACTCCACATGCTTCAGTAAATAGTAATAAGACTGATAGGCGTAAACAAGGAGCTAGGGGCGGACAGTGCCGGGATGTTCGCGTAATCCCGGGAATCGCTTTGTCTCGACAAATAAATTGTTTTATGAAGTTTGTTCCGCAGATGGGGGAAAGAAAAACAAGAATTAATAAGCGTGTAACTCACGCGTTAGAGAGATCCAAAGGATGTGTACTTGTAGAACGAATTATGAAATGTCTGTTGCGTTTTATGAGGCTCTTACTTTTTGTAACATCTTACAGAAAAGAGGTCGTCTGAATATTTTGTTTTGTCTTGTTCAGCGACATCTGCACTAAATGTAATTTTCATTACTCATACTCTGAAAGTAGGTCTGAAGTTGCCTGAGGAGCGGGCTGAAAAGTATCACACTTTTCATCCCTAGGGAGTTTTACTTTCAACTAACAGCTGTCAAATTATTAAAAAAAAAACTAGGTCTATCTTCTTGTATTCGTAATGAAAAGCACAGTGCTTACCTCGGGGTTAAAGTTACTTATTTAGTCCGAATTAGCGACCTCGCTACGCTCGGCCACCAACTCCTTCTCGGGACGAAATAAGTAACTTTCACCCCTAGTGTAACAATGTACTATTTAACTGTTCTTTATTGTTTAGAAGATTGTTTATTTCACGTACCTACTATTTAAAGCGTCAAAAAATATAAATCAATACCGGAAAATATCGCTCATTACCAACAAGGATAACTCAAAAAGTATGATATTATAACATTTAAGAAATTTCATTACGTGTTTCAATTTATAAATATTCTTTACACACAATCTCTTTAAAAACGTGACACAAGTGACAGGACAGAATGGAAGAAAAAATTATGTTGCGCCGACCCCAAATAACACGGGACAACAAGAGCAGGATGAGGATGATGACAATTTCTTTAAAGAGGGTCGCATTGCTTCGTGACCTCACTGCGGGAGTCTGTAAACTTTTTTTTAAATAGATATAAACTAGTGCTTGACTGCGATCCCACCTGACGGTAAGCAGTGATGCAATCTCTGATGATGAGGTGCACTAGTTAAATAATAAAAAAGAAAGAAGAAGTAGAAAGAAGAAGAAGAAGGATGGAGACGTTAATAAAGAGGTAGTAAATATAAAACTCGAATTTTGAACAACGTTGTAAAGTAACTGGTGTCAAGTGGCTTGTAGTTTAAACTAGCTTCGTGCTGCCTAACAGTCATGGTGTGATATTGTACTTTTTGACACTTTAAATTCATATACCTCTCCGATTGCGATGAAAGCTTTTAAGTAATATATCCTCCTCCTTGCGTCGTATTCCTCAATGCTGAGGGTCGTGACCTCCCTGCTTCATCACTTTATCCCTTATGATGTCTTTCCATCTGTTTCTGTCTCATAAGTAATATATCAACTTACACCAAAATTTTAATGTTTATTTATCTACATCGATTTCGTACATTTTACGTGACGCGCACACAACTAAAATCTTCTTTAGAATTCAAAATCATTTATTTCAAATACCTGGACCAAATGTAGGCACTTTTGAATAGTCAAATGTCGGTCAGTCCAAGAAAAGTGAAGCTAAATTGCACGTTCCAAAGCGTATTTATTATTGTTTGAGTGAATAATTTCACATTATGCCGCATAAACCAATCTTTCAATTTTCCAGTTAGGTTTGCATTGTTCACCTTTAAGTTTTTATTAGATTACTAGCTTCTGCCAGCGACTTCGTACGCGGATCCTGTTGCTTATGCCAGCGACAATGGGGTCGTCAAAATCAAAGATCTGAAACGTCTGATGTCGAATTTTAAGAGCCCGGGGACTGGAAAACAACGTGATGCGCGAGACGATTCGAGACGTTCCAGATCTCTCCCTTCCACTTACGCGCGTGACAGTGTGCACACACCTTAGACATGGTGCCAATGTCTCCGTGTTCGATGTAATTAATAAATGGGTTATAGGAAATCGCGCTTCTTTCTTTATTCCCAAAAAGTGTTCCCATAGCTTGATCTAACTCGACGCCAACGCCATTTACGAAACGTTTAGAAAACGGAAACTACATATTATTTAGCCAAATATTATAATATCTTAGCCATGTGCAGCGCCCCTTAGTGAACTCCACAGCGGGTGACGTAACCTACGACCAACTTATTATTTGCGGTTGGTACAGTAATCGGGTCTAGGGATCGAACCGCAAAATTAAGTTTGTTTTTATTGTATACTAGCTTTGCCCGCGCGGCTTCGCTCCCGCTCTTCCCTACTCCACCCTACTCCACCCTACTATACCCTACTCTACCCTACTCTACTCTACCCTAATTTTTTTCCATAAGAACCTTCTCCTTACAATAACAATCACAACAAAAAAAAATCAGCCAAATCGGTCAAGCCGTTTTCATGCCAAGTCGTGACAACGGAAAACGGGGGTCATTTTTATATACTACTAGCTTTTGCCCGCGCGGCTTCGCTCCCGCTTTTCCCTACTCCACCTTACTATACCCAACTCTACCCTACTCTACCCTACCCTACTCTAACCTACTCTACCCTACTCTACCCTACTCTACCCTACTCTACCCTACTCTACCCTACTCTACTCTACCCTACTCTACCCTATTCTACCCTACCCTACTCTACCCTACTCTACCCTACTACTCTACTCTACTCTACCCTACCCTACTCTACCCTACTCTACCCTACTCTACCCTACTCTACCCTACTCTACCCTACTCTACCCTACTCTACCCTACTCTACCCTACTCTACCCTACTCTACCCTACTCTACCCTACTCTACCCTACTCTACCCTACTCTACCCTACTCTACCCTACACTACCCTACTCTACCCTACTCTACCCTACTCTACCCTACTCTACCCTACTCTACCCTACTCTACCCTACTCTACCCTACTCTACCCTACTCTACCCTACTCTACCCTACTCTACCCTACTCTACCCTACTCTACCCTACTCTACCCTACTCTACCCTACTCTACCCTACTCTACCCTACTCTACCCTACTCTACCCTACTCTACCCTACTCTATCCTAATCTACCCTACTCTACCCTACTCTACCCTACTCTACCCTACTCTACCCTACTCTACCCTACTCTACCCTACTCTACCCTACTCTACCCTACTCTACCCTACTCTACCCTACTCTACCCTACTCTACCCTACTCTACCCTACTCTACCCTACTCTACCCTACTCTACCCTACTCTACCCTACTCTACCCTACTCTACCCTACTCTACCCTACTCTACCCTACTCTACCCTACACTACCCTAATTTTTTTTTTTCCATAAGAACCTTCTCCTCACAATAACAATCACAACAAAAAATAAATCAGCCAAATCGGTCAAGCCGTTTTCATGCCAAGTCGTGACAACGGAAAACGGAGGTCATTTTTATATATATAGAAGATATAGATACTTTTCCGGGATAAAAAGTACCCAGTGTGGTGCGCGTGATGCCTGAATAAACAGACAGACAGACAAAAAAAAAATTAATCACTTTTTTGGGTTCGGTGTCGGTCTAGTAACACCCCCCCCTCCCCCCCCTGCCGTTTATTTTTTTATATTTTCAATGTACAGAATTTTCACTTCTACAGATTTATTATAAGTATAAGTAGGTACCTAAACTACGTCTAATAGAATGAAATAACCTATTTGATACCTAGGTACTTACCTATTTAAAACTACAGCTTAATAAATAAAAAAAAAATATATAATTAAGCTAATACTAAGAAATATTTAAATACTACTAAAATAACTAATACCTATTTTATAAAATAACAACCAAAGAAATGTAAAAATAAATGATTAAACGTAAGAGTAAACTAAAAGTCGCGCTGGTAAGCACGGTTTGTTAAAATCAATTATTGTCTGTCAATAAGGTCGAACACTCTGAACGTGTATTTGCATCAACAGCCAAATATTGCCGCCGCGAGCCGCGTCGAGCGCGGCGACCGTTACACAAAAATAATCCTTATAGCATGATTCAGTATTCACGCGCGATGGCTTATTAGCGTATTTCAGGTATAACTTTGGTGTTTCTATACCGATTTCTATGATTCTTTTTTTATTTAATAGATAATAATGTTAACTTCTTTTTAATTAGGGATGAGTGAGAGTGTTATAAACGTAAGAGTAGACAAAAATAAACAGAAAGCTACGAACTGCTAAGCTATCGGGAGTTACACGTGTTATTGTGAGTCAACCATAAAAGATAGACACATGCTGTCGTGGGATATTTTTTATATAATTTTAAGGAAAACATTTCCGTTATACATGATTTCTATGTAGCTTTAACCATTAAGGCTGCAAACGCGACGGAAGCTTAAAAAATGGAGTAATTTCTCCCGTTTCCCCGATATTTCCCTTCACTGCTCTGCTCCTATTGATCGTAGCGTGATGAAAAGTATACTATAACCTGCCCAGGAGTATGAAGAATAATTGTACCAAGTTTCGTTAAAATCCATCGAGTAGTTTTTGTTTCTATAAAGAACATACAGACAGACAGACAAAAATTTTACTGTTTGCATTCTTTGCATCAGTATCGATCATTAATTACCCCCTGATAGTTATTTTGGTAATATATTTCATGTACAGAATTGACCTCTCTACAGATTTATTATAAGTATAGATAACTTTCTTTTGATATTTTCTTTCTATTCCAATGTTATCTAATGATAACAAAAATGCAGCCGTACAGTCAGGAGCGAACCGGAGGATTAAGGGGATGGAACTCGACACACGTTTTCACTGTTTTTATACAACTGCTCTTACCCGATTATGACGTTATTATACATTTTTCATTAGATATTTTGGAAACACAGTATCTTGTGGATATTATCTAGGCTTCTATTGAAATCAATTTCTAAATTTTTGTAACTGGATTGGTATCCAGTAAAAACCTCTAAAAAACTGCTATTTTGCATGAATTTTGACACTTCATAATTTACTCAAAAATAAAAATAAAAACAATAAAGTAAAACTATAGAAGCCTTACAAATTTTATTAAGATTCTAAATGCCGACATTTTTTTTTTTTAAATACAGGTATTTCCTGGAACAAATTTTGTAAAATAATCGAGTAAATCACGGAATTACCGAATACTAACAGAGTTTTCAGGTGTTATCTCTCTTTTTTTGCCTTTCCTTTTCGTCAAACATCTCGTTGGATTGCGTTAGATGAAGCAACAAGCTTTTAAACCATGCTCGATGTTGACGATAAGCGAGTGGAAAAGGAGCCTAGGATATAGGAGGATTACTCTATAAAAAAGATTGCCAATAAAAATTCGAGATACAAAAAACACCGCTCACTATTCACAAAATCACAGTCGTTCACACTAAAAACACACATCGTGTAAGAGGCCCGATATAACCCGTACAATTTTGAAGCACCTGCTCACGGTATTTCCTCTAAACTTCGGAATCCGCCCAAACTCTCAACAAAGATGAATACTTGCTGTGAACTCAGAAGTTGCCTCGACTCTTTGAGTACACCGGAATGTTTGAAACTGAACACGCCTGGATGACCATACTTTTTCTTTCAATACATTATTATTATTTTATCCTCACAGGGTTTCATTGACACTTTCCAAGAGCAGTGGTGGCCAAGTATTCCACACGTGTACGTGTCAGTAAACCGCAGGGCCCCAGCAGGGTCGAAGCCTTCTGCAGCCATGGGTTCGCTTCTGAAAGGAAAACCCGGCCCTAGAATGAAAGGCAATGAAGGACGGGAAAGGAGGAAGGAATGAAGGAGTGGGTTTTAGTCAGTAAAAGTCTAACACGCCCTGGCGCTCCACCCAAAGGTGGGAGATATCATCAATCAATCCTAGAGAGGAGACACAGCAATGCAATGAGAATATTATAAAGCTGATTATGCTATTATGCTATATGGGCACTTATAAAAACGAAAGTCACAGGATCGTAGGGAGTCGCAGGGCAATACCTGGCCAACGTAGGTGCGGCTTGAAGACGATGATCAATAAGTAACTCGCCGTCCAATAGGGACAGAAGGATGTGTGGCTTAAAAAATGTCAGCAAAACCAGTAGGGATCCAGAAGGGCCGAAGCCTACTGGGGCCATAGGTTGGCTTCCGAAAGGGCAACCCGTGGTCCAGGAATGCAAAAAAGACAAAGAGGGGACACAGGTGTGGTTTTGGTCAGGAAAAACCTGACACGCCTTCTCCGCTCTGGCCTTCGAAAGCAGAAGAATAGACATTGAATAATTTCCAAGTCTAGTCTGTTAGAGTTTAACTGACTAAAACCACAAAGAGATAAATGGATATCTTGTTCGTCTAGCATCATCATCATTTCAGCCGAAAAATGTACACTGTAGGAGATAGGCCACTTCAAGTGACGCCACAATGAACGGTCCTGTGCGTCTCGCATCCATCGGATTCCCACAGCCTTTATCAGATCATCGGTCCATCTTATAGGAGGCCTAACGCGGCGTCCGGTACTCGGTCGCTACTCCAGAATCTTTTAGCCCCTACGGCCATCTGTTCAGCGAGCGATGAGCTCTGCCCTGTCCGTCTTTAATGGCTTACATTTTACCTTGCAAAAAAATATTGTGTATAGGTGCTGGACCAAAACATAAATAAAATTAAGGAACACTACAGAAACCCCAGTTAACCCTTCAGATACCGTCAATTAGAGACACAATAGTAAGACAATAGATGCGCGGCCACCGGTGGTCGCTTGGGGATTCATGAATTAATATACTTTTTTTTCATTTGAAAACGCAAAGGGGACCCTTGTCACTCACATAAGGGTTTTATTAAAAAAAAAACTGGGCAAGTGCGAGTCGGACTCGCGAATTGAGAGGTCCGTATAAACTTACCTATGTGAATAGTTGAATTCCCAAATCTTAAAAAAAAAACCGAATAAAAAAAAGTTATTTTTTTTGTGACGTAACAATAAATTTGCTGTTTGGTGTTTTTGCACCTTGTTGGAGGCCTTCCAACGTTGCGTCTTCCGGTACGCGGTCGCCACTCCAGAACCTTTCGGCCCCAACGGCCATCTGTTCTGCGAGCAATGTGCCCTGCCCATTGCCACTTAAGTTTGGCAATTCTTTGCGCTATGTCGGCAACCTTAGTTCTCCTGCGGATGTAACCAGAGTATCTAGTTTTAATTTCTTGATACTACTACGATAGACTCGATAAATCTATGTGTATCCGAGATAAAGGACCTTGACAGACAGACAGACAACAAATTAATCCTATATGGGTTAGCCTAGGGTGAGATAGAACCCTAAAAAATACCTACATAATACCACTACCTACACACTGGGTCCCGTTCGGATGTGCAACAGAACGTATTTAAAGATTGCAATAACAGTTTTCTAGTACATTGGTTCCACCATTATGGCGGGCCGTTGGTCACAGTTCGTTTTTATGGTGCCTTTTTGCAACAAGCTGTGAGGAATATTGTTTGTTTACATTACTTTACATGGTCTATTTTTTTATTAGTTATAGTGTTTTATATAAGAAATGGGTCTAACAAAGGAAGTTTAAAAGTGGCGCCAGTGACTGAAAAGTTGAAGGGGAATCGTTTATCTTGGGTATGGTCATGTAAAGAGGAGGGATGAAACGCATGTTACTAAAAGAGTTATGAGTATACATGTGGATGAGTGGAGAGGGAGAGGGAGGCCAAAGAAAAGATGGATGGATTGTGTGGAGAGTGATATGAAAGAAAAGGAAGTTAGTGATAGCATGACGGGTGACAGGATAGAATGGAAGAAAAAAACCTGTGGCGCCGACCCCAAATAACACCGGATAAGGGCAGGAAGATGATGAGTGTTTTATATAAATACCAAGGAAAGGGCATTTGGGTAGGCTGCAGAAATACTCAAATTGCCAGACATACATCAAAATAACTAAAAAAAGTAAAATATTGACATAGTCCGCATATTCACAATTATAAACAAAAATATATAAAATAATGTGTAGGAAAATGTAATATTTAACAAAGTTAGTACTAATGTCAAAAATTAATAAAAAAAAATCCATATCGCAAAACAAAAAAAATATATACCTAGTGGTTTTTTTTTTTGGTGGGCAAAAATCATCATGTGACAATCCCCGCTCTTGGGTGGAGCGGGAGATAGTGTCAGACTCTTACTGACTAAAAACCCACCCCGTTCCTTCTAGCCTTCATACCGGGGCTCGAGCTTCCTTTCGGATAACCCTGGCCCCAGTAGGCTTCGACCCAACTGCTCCCCTGCTGTTGCTGACAACTCCTTAAGGCGCGCGGGAACAGTGCGCGTCGACGTCTTGGGTTCGGTCCGGACAGTTATAATACCTAGTAGTTATTACATAATTATTATCAATGTAAAATGTCTATTCTGCATACCTCTAAACTGGTGTATAATTTGCAGCCTTCTGACTACTACTATAAGGACTGTTAAAGATGTTCAAAATATGACAGACCATCGCCAGAAACTCAGTAAAGAGAATGAAGATCGATTCGAGTGGGGTGGTACTATTTTAGCAACAAGCTCCTTGATTCCCGGTACTATCGATGTTATCAAATAACTTCAGCATTTTTCCCGGAATTTCCCAACACTGTCCCAAACGTAATAAGGTAAGAGTATCGAATGAGAAGCGAAAAAGCTTGTATTTTGAGCCCAATGAACACAATCGTCCCGGAGAGAGACAAGCCTTTCGAATTCCTTGCGAATGGCGTCTATTGTTTCATTCACCATATAGCGATTCCCGTTCAAAGAAATTTCAACCCTATCATAGCAGGCTTAGAGTTGAATTTTGAAGAACCGTTCTTTGGTAGTTAAAATTGTTTTAATCAGAACTTCAGGACATTTCTTTCAGTCGTGTAAGCGATCACTTTAGTAGTTAATTGAATGTGATAATAAAAACAAGTCTTTGCTTTCATTATGGCTTGTCATGGGTTACGGTTAATCTATGGAGGGAAGGCTAGTTGATTGGTCACAAAATAGATAGGTACAGAAGATAATCTCATGTATGTACTTCAATTTTTATACCTACGCTGCGCTCGGTGGACGCACACTAATGAGCGTTTGAGCCGGAAGTTCGCAATTTTTTTATCGAGTCAACTAATTTATATCATGTTTTCCTTTTTGCCCCGCGGTTGGTCATAATAGTGAATTTTAATCAATTGTTTTTTCATGTGTTCTCTTTTAATTCTATAATAATGGATTTCCAGAGTTTTAAAAAAGTGAGCAGTGGTGGCCGAGTGGTAATGGCCCCGACTTACGAGTTGTAGGTCGCGGGTCCGAACCCAGCCAGGCGCATTACTTTGTGTAATTTATTTCATCACCACTGCTCTCAAAACGGTGAAGGAAAACGTCGTGAGGAAACCGGCATGTCTTAGAACCAAAAATTCGACGACATGTGACATTCACCAACCCGCACTGGGCCTGCATGGTGGATTATGGCCCATTCCCTCTCCTAGAAAGGAGGCCTGAGTCCCAGCAGTGGGAACATTAAAAGGCTGATGATGATGATGAAAAAAGTTCAAAATGAGTAGAACTTGACCTTAAGTGGTAGTAGACAGGCACATTACTCATTGGCCCGCTGGGTGGGCGATGGGAACGAAATGTTCTGGAGTGGCGCCCACGTACCAGGGTTGGACGGTCTCACAAACACTGCACCAGTTCGGGAAAATCTTTCACTGTATAAAAACTTTATTTACATACACGTGTTATATGGCCGGGCAAAGCCGGGGCGAGCCCTGTTATTATACCGAACGTTTTTCAGCACATTTACAAAGCTTAGCCCAAATTACTCGCATTCTTTTGTTTTTCCACCGATTGTTTGGCGCAGGGGCAATTACATGACAATTTTAAACCGCGGTTCTAAGCCCCATTGTATTGAACCCATGATTTACATGTTTTCACCCATTTTGTATAGGAAGTGAAGTGAATAGCGTTGAAATGTTTTGGCCGAGTGCATTAGAACATGTTTTGAACCAAAATAGTGAATGGGACTTGGCTTTTCTTTCGTAAAACGTCGCAATTTGCTATTGAAAAGTATTGGCAAGCTTGCTTTTATTTGATGGCAGGTTTTAAATAGGTAGGTGTTCAATGTGGAAGTTTATTGACTTTTCTTTGTAAGCTGGTTCTATTGATTTTAATTCATGAATCCCCAAGCGACACCCGGTGGCCGCGCATCTATTGTCTAACTATTGTGTCTCTAATTGACGGTATCTGAAGGGTTAAACTGAAATTGTAACGCGGGCTCGCGGACGGCGAGCCATGGGTAGTTCGCTGTCCGATCGTCCGGTAACTGTCCATACCGAGCCCAAGACGTCGACGGCGCGCACTGTTCCCGCGCGCCTCAAGGAGTTGTCAGCAACAGGAGGGGCCCAGCTGGGTCGAAGCCTACAGGTGCCAGGGTTATCCGAAAGGAAGCTCGAGCCCCGGTATGAAGAGGCTAGAAGGAACGGGGTGGGTTTTTAGTCAATAAGAGTTTGACACTATCTCCCGCTCCTCCCAAAAGCGGGGGTTGTCATAAGATGATTTTTGCCCACTGTAAAAAAAAAACTGAAATTGTTGATCAATTCGCCTGTGTAACAGTTTCAGTAATAAGCGTATTCGGCCTTGTAATAATAATAAAGTGACAGCCAATGGCTTAAAAAGAGCTTCGACCAACATCTGAGGAGGGTCTCGTCAGGCAGTTGGATCAAGGGATTGATCCAGAAGGCAGTACTCCTGGACATGGCGCGTATTGTCTGGACGTTCCTCTCTCAGGAGCCCTGACCACTGGTAGCTTGGACCCTACTGACGCAATGTAATGTTCACACTGCAGGGATTCAGGCTCAATTAGTGAAGGTCACATTCTTCGAATTTTTGGTTTTTGGACATCTGGTTTCCTCACCTTAAACGTTTTTGAGAGCAGTGATGATGAAATATTTTACACAAAAGTAATGCGCCTGCCTAGGTTTAAACACGACCTACAAAATGTAGGTCGGTTGTAGTTACTCGGCCACCAACCTCTCTTAAAAGTTTTTACTTTGATAAATAACAATTGTAAACAATTATTACTTCTGACTATCACTACAGGAAACATAAATATTTATTGAAATTGACTAAGACTGACATAAGTCTATAAAAGTAACTCTTTAGTGACACTCTCCATAAAAACATATTTACCGACATTTCGATTCACAAAAAAAAAAACGCATAGGTACTTATTTCACCTGACATACACTTCCTAAACATCAAACGATTTTAGACACCTACTCCAACATCTATGCAAACAACACATTTAGCTTTAAAACCCACCCTAAAACACTCAGAAATAAAGTCCCTTTTCAATTGTCGATCGTCGAGATATTTTGACAGATGCTCGTTCTGAAAGTATTTTTTGAGGACGCGCCGACAAGGCAAGCGTTCGACTACACTCAGTGAGACCGTGCAAGTGCAATTTGAACACAAACATTTGTGGTGTCTGCACTATGTATGTGTACGTTGAAATTGATGCGATCGGGCCCATTAGCACCACCAAAGATACTGGGGCCAGCGTTAGTCCGAAAAGTAGCTCGAGCCCCGCTATGAAGGCACGAAGGATGGTGGAGAGTTTTTAATCAGTAAGAGTCTGGTACTATCTCCCGCCCGCCGAAGACCGGGGGTTGGCATTGGATGATTTCCACCACCATAAAAAAAAACCGTCAAAGAATCGGGCTCGCGAGCTTTGACTGCAGTATGTTAGGCGGGGATAAATAAATTAAACAAAATAAGAACAACAAACATCTAGAGCAATTATTGTAATTTAATTACACATAATTCATTTTTCATGAAATCATCAAAAAATCTAAGAAAGCACGTGAGCCTAGTTCTACCTTCAGTCAATTCACCTGTTATAATTCTAATACTTAAAGCGTAAGTGCCTTTTATCTTAATTACAATAAGACTAAATTAGCCAATTACGCCACTAGCCAAACTAAACACCGGTCAAACCGAACCAGTTAATCAATTTAATTGAATTATATTATAAGCAACACGACCATCAATGGAGCTTGGTCACAAAATAGATAGGTACAGAAGACAATCTCATGTATGTACTTCACTTTTTATACCTACGCTCGGTGTACACACACTAATGAGCGTTTAAGCCGGAACTGTTCGACGAGCGGGCCGAGGCGCTCCGAGATATTGTGTTCGTGAGCGGTGTGCTCGAGCGCGTTTTGTATGTAGATTGACTGCTGTACCTATATATTTTGTGGCTTAGTTACGAGAACCAATGATATTTCCATTTGATATTTTAATGAACAATTTTGTCTGTCTGAATCATTTTTTTTTTTTCCTCTCGACGGGGAAAATCGTCATTGACGAAACCCGCTCTTGGGTGGAGCGGGAGACAGTGTCAGAGTCTTACTGACTAAAAACCCCGCGCCGTTCCTTGACGCTGATATAATAGACAGAGAAAATATTAATTTTTCGGACATCATGATGCAACGCGCAGTTAGTATACATAAGGTTTAAAAACTCTCACTACATACTACCTAGTATAAAACAAAGTCGCTTTTTCTGTCCCTATATCCCTATGTACGCTTAAATCTTTCAAACTACGCAACGGATTTTGATGCGATTTTTTTTTAATAGATGGAGTGATTCAAGAGGAAGGTTTATATGTATAATATTGCATCCGAGCGAAGCCGGGGCGGGTCGCTAGTCGCTAAATTGAATGCGCCCTAAAACTCAACCGTGATACTTAAATTGCCTTTTGCATTCCTACAGTCACAGTGACCCTTTTGAACAATCCGGTAGCCCAGTTACAAATAGTAAAAAAAAGACTTACAAATAGTCGACGTAACATTTCATTGGACAAATCTATCTATCTATCTATCTATAGCAGCCTCTTTATATCCTCTTTATACTTTTTTGTATATTAATTTTGGACGTAGGCCTCTTCCAATCTTCTCCACTCCTGACGGTCTTGGGCAATCGACATCCAATCCCGTCCAGCGTGTCGAACAATGTCGTCCTTCCATCTCTTAGGTGGTTTCCCTGGCGGTCTCTTATGGGCACGTGGTCTCCACTCGAGCAGTCGCCGCGTCCATCTGCCTCTATCCATTCGAGCAATGTGTCCCACCCATTGCCATTTTCTTTCCGCCATAACCTTAACCACATCTCTAAGCTTGGTCTTGGATCTTATCCAAGTGTTTCGCTTTCGATCGCGTAGGGAAATACCGAGCATAGCTCTCTCCATCGCTCTTTGGGCTACTCGAAATTTTTCTCAAATAAAATCAAATAATATCGTCAAATAATTCTAACAAATTTCATCATCATCATTATCATATCAGCCGAAAGACGTCCACTGCTGGACATAGGCCTCCCCCAAGCGTTGCCACAACGACCGGTCCTGTGCGTCACGCATCCATCGGATTCCCGCGACCCTGACCAGGTCGTCGGTCCACAAATTTATTTATGCCCAATCATTATCGCTGACCATCTACCACGGTACACCACGGTAGTCATAAATTATGGATCCCTAACCGTAACATACATAATTAAACAATACATTATTATACACTAACTGTTTGCGGCTGCAGCATCGCGCATTGAATTTAGATCACTCTGATAGTATAGCAACAAAGTGGTGCCGCGCAGAAGGTCAACTCCATACGATAAGTGAAAACACGTGCATACACACAGGTGCCAGTCGCAAGTGCACGTGCGCTCGTTGTAATATGCTTTTTTTTAAGAATTATTATTGATCTTTGTTATTTCTTATATGTTAAACTTCGTTTAGAACTTTGCGCAAAAAGGAAAAAAAATTAAAAATGTTTGATTCAGAACCAACCTGACACAACTAGTACATAAAAAACCATGATATGAGTAAAAACCATGATGTGGGTATAAAGTAAACTTTGAGCTGATGCACTGGACAGCAGATATCAGTTACTGATTTAGTACTTGTAGAAATTATGTAACACATTTTTAAATCTACCCTTACATAGTTTATTTTTTGAAATACCCTCATTTTGAAATCGAGTTCTGATCATTACGTTGTATGGAACGGTCCCAGTGTGCCACGATGCGTCGTATCCCACGCGCGCCTCAAGGAGTTGTCAGCAGGGTCGAAGCTAGCCCAGCAGGCTTGGGTGATGCGAAAGAAACCACTGAGGCCCTGGAACAATAGCAAAGAAAGTACAGGAATAGGTTATTAGTCAGTAAAAGCCTGACACAAACTCCCGTTCCGCCTAAGAGCGGGGAATGTCATTGGCTGGCTTTCTCACCTAAAAAAATAGATATTATGGAGTTGACCTTCTGTAGTTTTCTGTTCAGCACCTCTTCAATATTTCATAGGGAAACAAATACTCCGCATACGAAACGTGCTATTTCCCCGAATCGATAACAGGCACACAACTATTCCTACAAGTGCAACAGGGTTTTTAAACTATACCGGATAAGTGTTTGTTCCATTACGAATGCAGAATGGAGATAGAATAGATTCGTTAGAAATGTTTTAACAAGCTTGACCGCTTTGTAAAAGATATCAGAAATAGGTTTCTTCTAGGTAAGCGCGTTCCATCGTCGACCGCATCGTTGCTTTACATCAGGTGAGATAGCGGTCAAGCGCGAACCTATCAACAATAAAAAGAAAATGGCGCTAGTTGTTTAGAGCGCCGCTAGTGGTTTAGAGTGACAGGTGTCACGTGACTGGCCACGACACCTGACGCAACATTGGGTGCTGGTTGAGTGTGAGGCGAAAACGGGGGCACAGTATTATCTAAGCCCCTGTCGGAGACACATGTGTCCACTTTGTATATTACTACAAATTAGGCAACATAATTAAGACACTAGCAGTGGTGGTCGAGTGGTAACGGCCCCGACTTACGAGTTGTACCTACGACGCGGGTTCAAACACAGTCAGGCACATTATTTTGTGTAATTTAATTCATCACCGCTGCTCTCAAAACGGTGAAGGAAAACATCGTGTGAACCAAAAATTCGAAGACATGTGCCCGAACCCGCACTGGGTCCGCGAGGTGGATTACGGCTCATTTCCTCTCCTAGAGAGAAGGCCTCAGTCACAGCAGTGGGAACATTATAAGGCCGACTACGCTACGCTAATTAATAATTAAAATTATTGTGTGGTGATTATTTTACGAAAACTAAGTAAGATTATAATAAAGTGCTAACATTGTGTGATTTGAATTGTATCAGTGTCTATATCCATCGCTCGATAAACCACGCCTTATTACAAATCGCATTTCGAGGTTACAGATTCGATTAACATTACTGATGGGGTTCATAAGCCTTTAAAGCTTTTATTTAATTTCACCTGTCTCGATATTTGTGTGTCTGTAATCAAATCTTGCAAATTAAATTTGATCCATTTCTCGGTTACCGATTGGGCTGAAATTTTTCATGCGTGTGTAAATCAGATGACAAAACCAAAATTATTATGACATGGAGATGATCTGATGATGGAACTGGAAGATGGCCATAGGAACTCGGTAATACGCGTAATAAGATAACCATTTTGGAATGGTCTCGATGAGTATTAATTATACATATAGGTATAAGCCAAGCTATAAAAGTTTGCTATGAAAAAATGATTTTCATTTAGAACTTGTTTTGTTTTCAATATTGTTGTTTTTTGAACAGCATCCGATATCCGTTTATTGTCGACATGCTGAAAATATATTGAATACTTTGGTAACACATTTGGTAACATTTATTATATTGTTATTATTATGTTTTATTTGATTTAAATTTTATAGACTATGTCTGAAAGAAATGAATTATTAACAAAAGCGTATATTTTTCAGTTTATTTTTATGGTTACTTTTGCAACCAGGACATGAGCGTGGCATGGGCACTACTGGACAGGGCACATTGCTCACAGAACAGATGTCGATGGAGCCGAAAGGTTCTGGTGTGGCGACCGTGTTCTGGTAGACGCAGCGTTGGTAGACCACAAGGAGGACCAGAGACGTGTTGAGAATCGAAAAAACTCGTTAGATGCTAGACTTACAGGACCGTTTGTTGTGGTGACCCTTGGGGAGGCTGATGTCTATCAGTGGACTTCTTCCGCCTGATATACTGACAATTGCTTGCACTGACTGGACAGGTCCACTCAAATCTGAGTGGTAAGACCATCTAAGACACTAATCTGCTTGGTTCTCATGTGATTTGATCATGACATGTTTACTGTATGGCCTTTAAAAGAGATTTTGACCCCTGAGTTTGTTTGGGTGTTTCTTCTCAAGGTCAGCTAGGAAACATCGGCCTCACTTAGTTCAAACTGTCTAAAAATTTTATAATTGACGTGTAGGGGAGGTTTTTTAAACCTTTTTGCAAAATAAATATCATTTATCATTTACCAGAAGACGTAGCGTTGGAAGGCCTCCTACAAGGTAAGCCGGTGACCTAGTAAGGGTTGCGAGAATCCGATGGATGCGAGACACACAGGACCGTTCATTGTGGCGGCACTTGGGGCAGGCCTATGTCCAACAGTGGACGTCTTTCGGCTGAAATGATGATGATGATAATCATTTATTTATTTTTTCAATGATGATGATTAGGATAAGCCTTATCTTTATTAAATTAAAGATTAATCTGATAAACATTCGCAAATAACCCAGGGTCAAACTGTGCTGTACCAATATTTGAAGTTGATAGCCACACTTCATAAGGTAATACAATGTCATGAGAAATTTTATTACTGCAATGAGTTTTAAATTGTTTACGCCACGTGCTCTTCATCAATCCGTTCGAAAATCGAACGCCAAATTTCAAAACCGCTACTCCATAATAAATCAATTACTATCCAGTTTCAAGCGATCATAACCGGTTTTAACTGGCCGTGTCCGGTTAAATAATGGACCGATTAATTACGTTGGCTATGTAATTAATTTTGGCGAACACTACCAACTTTGGCTGTGGTTTCATTACCGATTGGGGTAGCATGTCAAATAATCACAAATAGGCAACTTTTTTTGCTATTATAATATTTATTACTAGCTTTTGCCTGCGGCTTTGCCCGCGAACATAAAACACTCTCACTATGTCACTCAGGAATAAAAAAATAAATTAACAATCGGTCCAGTATTTTCAGAGATTACCTCCTACAAACAAACAAAAAGTTTACCTCTTTATTATATTAGTGTAGTGTACATTCTTCTCGATAGAGATCTACGTTTCTGATTTCTGACTTTTTATTTTGTTGGTTGTCATTTCATAGCAATTTTCAGACTTGTGCTGACTAAAACTCATATGTGTTCCTCCAGTTGCCTTTTATTTCGGGTTTCCTTTTGAGCTTCTATGCTAGAAAGTAGTTCTATTTTTTTTTTAATATTACTACGATGTGTTAGCTTCTCGCGGTTTATAATTGCTCGTGTAGGCTTATGTGAAATAAATCATTTTAAATTCGAGTTTACGGCACGTTCCTTCTTCTAAAGAGGAGGCCTGAGTCCCAGCAGTAGGAACATTATAAGGCTTTATGTTATAGAATAGAATAAATTTTATTGTTCCCCAAAATAGTATAAATTTTACAGAAAATAACGACTGCATAACTGCTTACCATCAGATGGGATCGCAGTCAAGCACTGGTTTATATAAGAACAAATATATGTTAGGAGATATATTTTTACATATACAGGGTTATTTGTAAAACACTAGCAACCTTGCAGGACTGTATTACCAACATCATAAACAACCACTATTGTTCTATGACTTTTTACTAAACATAATTCATTTACCAAAAATAAGCCTTCAAGATTTCGTTGATCTATCTAACTCAATTCAACTCTGTATTTTGCTATGCCTACCCACGTCTATACGACGCGACGCAAATGGTTTCCGCTTCCCTCCGCTATTGTACTATCGCTTACTTCGCATAGACTTCGTAATATTTAGAACGTTCGATTTAAATATTTTTATTTTTGTATGAAATTCTGATGAACGATATGATCAATTTTTAAAAGTCATGGAACAAAAGTTGTTGTTTATGATGTTAGTAACATAGTCCTGAGAGGTTGTCAGTGTTTTACAAATAACCCAGTATATATCTTCCGGAAAAATATGTAAATTATGTGACTGTATTCCGAGAACAATCACCGTACTCAAATAATAATTCCACAAAATTAATATCACATTCTCATTACTAGCGAGATTTAGACGTCGTCTTATTGTCAGAGATTTTAATTACGCCTTAGAATTTAATATGAGAGCGACCTCAAATACTTGGTACAGTTTCCCGGCCCTTATTCCTTTATTTGAGAAATTCTTATAACATATTACTCAAAGTTCGACGCTCTAACTTTTACAATAATGGTCACCGTACCTCTTCTGGCTTGGTTTTTGCGTTGAACCTACCTACCTATATAAACAAGCTTCTACCAGCGACTTCACATGCGTAAAAGTAGGTTTCTTCCTATAAACTTTAGCCCCCTTTTCAACGTGTGAGGGGTCTAGGTCATGCGGAAGATGAGGACGCCGTGATGCTTCTTCCGCCATTCGTCATAAAGGAGACCTACTGCCATGATTATGACGTGCCCAAGATCGAAGGTAGAATACGCTTACCTAGGAGTAAATTACTCTCTCTTAACTTTAAGGTCTTAGTAGCTCTTCAGCCACTCCTCAAAGATTACCGCAATGATACTTGATATTATAGCATGATAACTATAACTATTAATGATAACGATAACTATTTTTGAATTTATTCTTGCCTTTTCTTCCCTCTTTCTCGCCCCTTCCCACTTAAAAAAAATAAATTAGCCCATGTCCGTCTCCAGGTTCTTAACTATATCTGTACCAAAATTCATCAAAATCGGTTTTGCCATTAAGGCGTAAAGACGTAACAAACAAACTCACTTTCGCTTTTATAATAGGTATTAGTAAGGATTTGGTAATGTCATTATTGAATTAATCAATAATAATGCTTGTTCAGTGGCAGTCATTACCAAACATTTTCGTTAAAATGTGGATATTGCAGTGAGCCGCAATATTGTTACCACTTATATAATAAAATATAAGCAAGCCTACCAATAATAAAAAAATACTGTTAATTTACTAAGCACCGTATAATGTGGCTGTTAATTAATTGTCCCTAAATTAACAAAAATAAAGATTATTATTGCGTGGCTATGTTCGACGGTGGAGCACGCTTGCCTAGAAGTAACCTATTCAGTCTAAACGTAAAAGTTATAGCTACCTAAATAAATAATTACTGTACCCTTAACCAAGCTGCTAATCTGCAATAGTTAACACTAGTAGAAATCTTCATGTGTACGGGAATGACGTCATCTCAACGCTCAGTCACGTGGTCAGAACAAAAGAATAGGCGGCAAGGTCAACTCGAAGCGTTCGACGATAACGAAACGGTTGTAGCTTGGCTAGGGGAGCTGCAACCCTAGCCAAGTTGATAATCTGCAATCGTTAACGTTAGACGAAAACTAATCAAATGTATGGGACTCAACGTTAAGTCACGTGGTCAGAACAAACGAATAGAAAATTCGTAGCCAAGTTCGATCGTTGAAAATGATAGAATATTGTTTCTACAATGTTAAACGCTACATCTTTTGTTATACAAACGCTACATTGTAGAACGAGCGGCCGACTCAGGTGCGTCAACATAGCTACCAGCTTATCGTTTTCTATAATTGCTGACACCGAGGCGTTTCCGATTGGAGAATGGAATTCGACACGAAACGGTTGTAACTTGGCTAGGGGGGCTGATGTCAACATCATGAAAAGCATTAAACAGTTGAAAAGCGATCAAAAGGCCCCAAGTTAGTTAAAAGGTCGCTACAACCAGACTCTAGTCCTTTATAATAACTTCTCAAATGTTTTCCCAAGTTTAGTATTTCAAAGTTTTAGAGTTCTCAATTATAATATCAGCCACATCGTCAAGCTTCGGTAACGGTCATGACTTTGACAAAGTTATTACAAGAATGACATCTTTGACCCAATGTTTTTAGTTCCTTGCCTTTCTTCTAACGGTGCGTACGAACTATGTAACATATTATATAACTTGTGTTGAACACGTCCACATTATGTAATCTTATTATTCAAAATTGCAACATAAAACAATACTGTACACATTAGAATAACAATGCAATACAACAATGTTATATAACCATTGTCGTTTGTCGTTCTTCAGTGCTATCCGTATATAACATTGTTGTACATATCAATAACATGTTATTATAACATTTAATGTCCACATTATCTGAAATATGTTATATAACAATGTTACAAACATGTTATATAACAATGTTATATAACATGTTATGTTATATAGTCTGTACGCACCGTATGAAAGCTGTGGAAGCTTTAAACTTGAGGTTTTCGGAAGTTTTAAGATTTTCTAAAAAAAAAAGTTTTATTCATTCGTTTACACATTGATTTCTTCTTCTTAGCGTGTCGTTGGAAAAACTAATTTCTTGCCTAGCCCAGTATTCGGCCACGGCAATGCCATTCGCTGATGCTGCCATTAGATTACTGCCAAACACTGAAGGTCAGAATCGTCCTGGAACCCCCATCTGCGGAGATTGTCTTTGCTGCGCCCAACCTGGGTGCGGAGTCTGTTTGGAGTTTTCCAGATTGGCCATGGCAACTCGTGTCCAGGAGAGAGGCTCTCCGACGGCTCGAATTGCTTTATAATTCCATATTAACTTATGGAACGATCAAACTAGCTTACCTATAAGCACTGTTCTTTCTATTAAAACTGAAAATAAATAATTTTAGTTATCGGAAAAAGCGTGACGCCTCAGTGATATAAGATACCATCGACGTTATCTCAACGCTCAGTCACGTGGTCAAAGTAAAGGAATCGGAGGCGTGGCCTATTCGAGGCTTTCGACCGTTTCGACGAAACAGAATTGAAACGAAACGGTCGTAACTTGGCTAGAGGGGCTGGAATGGCGACCACCTACCAGAAGACGCAGCGTTAGAAGGCCTCCCACAAGGTGGACTGATGACGCGATAAAGGGTGCGAAAATCCGATGGATGCGAAACGCACAGGACCGGTCATTACGGTGACACTTGGCGAAGGCTTATGTCCAACAGTGGACGCCTTTCGGCTGAAATAATGGTGATGATGATAAGTATCTTTTTTAAGTGGGAAAATCATCCAATGCCATCTTCCGCTCTTGGGCGTAGCGGAACACGACCTGTCAGATTTTTACCGACTAAAGAACTCACTCCTGTTCCTTCGTTGCCGTGGCCGAATTTTCCTTTCAGAAACAAATCCTTGGCCTCAGTAGGCTTCGGCCTTCGACGCTGCTGGACCTGTGAGTAAAAGTACCTACAATCTAGCTTTCAAATTGTTTTAATCTTTACAAAATAGGTTTCGATTTGACCACAAAGGTCTAATTTGAACATAACGCTACGGTGACAACTATGACCCACGGTAGAACAATCACACAGACCCGACTCACACTTGGTCGCTCCCAGTAATACGGCCGCCCTAATCTCAGCTCGCTTACAAAAGACCTCTGTGGTTGACAGAATGCGTGTCTTTGTAGCCGACTACGACAAAGAAGGAGGTTATTGTGTTTACAAGGAGTTTTTACACAAATGTATGATCTTTGCTTGTAGGTACATGCCTTGAAAAAGAACGTTTTGAAATAAACTGTGATGTGGTAATTTTAACAAAGAAATGAATGGTTAAATCTATTTTGAACAGAGCTCAGGCACAGGCTCTTAATTAACAACGATTGCATTAGGTACTGATGGTATCAAAGGGGAGGTCGCAGTCAAGCACTAGTTTATAACAATAAAAAAAAAAACTTAGCCTTATAATGGATACACAAAATTTTTTTTTAAATAAAAACTAGCTTTTGCCCGCACGGCTTCGCTCCCGCTCTTCCCTACTCTACCCTACTATACCCTACTCTACCCTACTCTACCCTACTCTACCCTACTCTACCCTTCTCCACCCTTCTCTACCCTACTCTACCCTACTCTACCCTACTCAACCCTACTCTACCCTTCTATACCCTACACTACACTACTCTACCCTACTATACCCTACTCTACCCTACCAAACTTCACATAAACCATCTACTAAATAGTCCGAACAAAGCCTAAAAATTTGGTTTGGATAGGTGAGCCCGTTCTTGAGTTATAAAATAACAACGAAAAGTGGCATTGATTTTTGTATATGTCGCAGATTTTTCACAAAATTAGGTTTTTGATCAAAAACCTAGGTTTTTGATGAAAAACCGGTAGATGACAAATTTTAAACTCTATTTCGTCATAAATCTGTAAAAGTCAGATTTTTTTATCAAAAACCTAAACTAGAGGTTTATGATCAATCTGAAATACATTTGAGTATTACGGAAGAGGACATTGAGGATTTTTTGAAATCAAAAAATGATGATGAAATAATTGAACCCCCTCCGGAAATGGACTCAGATAAGGATTTAAATCCCCTAACCAGTATTGAATCAGACAAAGTAAGCGCTTCAACCTCTCTGCAAGAAATGGAAACGGCTACAGAACTTCTTATAGATCCTCCAGCATCCATACAATATTAACATTAGAAACTTTTGCTACTTGTGCTACTGTTACTGAGAGTGAGGTGATCAGTGATCAATCAGGAAGTAAAATAATTGAAACAGAGGAAATGCTTATTGATGAAATATGAATATTTTGCTTTGTCTGTGGAAAGGAATCCACTGGAGCACATCCATTGTGGCGTTTGTAACAACCCAGTTCATTAAATTTGCGGGAAGGCATTATCAGAAGAAAATGAAGGATATGGATCAAGGACTCTGTGTGATTTATGTCAAAAAGAACAAAACCTACTTATCGAAAGGGAACATGCCGTTAAAAATTTAAAACAGTCAGCAAATCATGGATGTAAAATTTTGATAAATAAAAAATTGTTTCCTTTCTACTAAGTTACAAATGATGAAGATGAAAGATTGTTTTATTTATTTCATTTAAGTTGATTTTGTCATAAAACAAAGCAATTTTGCCCAGAACTTCATCAAAAACCTAAACTAGTTCAGGTTTTTGATCAAAAATCTGGACTGTAACAGGTTTATGATGAAATTGAGTTTAAAATTTGTCATCTTCCGGTTTTTGATCAAAAACCCAATTTTGTGAAAAACCTGCGACATATATATAGATAGATGTAACTTTATCCAAAATCCGAAATAGAATTTATTTTGATACAAGTGGAGAAAGTTTGTCATTGTGACCGTGACGGGATTGGGCGTGAGTGTGGGCGCCTCGTGAAGATTTTTTTTATGGAGGGAAAATCATCCAAGGACAACACCCCTGCTCTTGGGCGGAGCGGGAGATAGTGTCAGACTCTTACTGACTAAAAAACCCACCCCGTTTCTTCAAGCCTTCATACCGGGGTTTGAGCTATCTTTCGAAACTAACCCTGGCCCCAGTAGGCTTCGACCCAGCTGGGCCCCTGCTGCCTCGTGAGAGTCGATTTGCGCCCATCCTAATACAATAAATGTAATAAAATTGGGCTGGGGGCGATCATGCATACCTTTCCGCACTAGAGCGGAAAACAGTAAACTGCGTGCCTAAAAGTGGTGGAGATATTAAAAGCCGCTTTTCAATTTAGGTTATTGAATTTATTTATTTTTAAAATTCGTTCTAAATTAAGTAAGTTAGAACCGTAACAGGAAATGGAACCACAAACCGCAATATGACGTCACCGCCATTAGGTTACAAGCAAAGATTTAAGAGCAAGATGTTCCCACCACGAGCCCGCTCTTCCTCATACAAATATTTCGAGCTATTTGCTGCTTCATTTTAATTATCCGGGTTTACAGAAAAATATTTAATTTTAGTGACATTTGTCATTTATCCGTTCCTCAAATTATCTTTTTTTTTTCTTTCGGTGGGCAAAAATCATCTTATGACAACCCCCGCAATTGGGTGGAGCGGGAGATAGTGTCAGACTCTTACTAAGAACCCACCCCGATCCTTATAGCCTCTTCATATCGGGGCTCGAGCTTCCTTTCAGATAACCTTGGCTCCAGTAGGCTTCGACCTAGCTGGGCCCCTTCTGTAGCTGACAATTCCTTGAGGCGCGCGGGAACAGTGCGCGCCGTCTACGTCTTGGGTCTCCTCCTGCTGTTGCTCAAATTATCTGATGATCTTGATCCGAGCCCAAGTCGTTGATGACAGCACGTAATGTGTTTAGCGTACACTTCAAAAACATGTCAACTAAACCGTTAAAGCTCAGCAGGGTCGATGCCCGTTACGGCCGCGGAGACTTTGTGGAAAGGAAACCTGTGGTCCTAGAACGCAAAAAGACCCTGAAGGACACACTTTTAATCGGTAAAAATCTGACACACCTTCCACACCTAGAGCGGGAAAAGTCATTAAAAGAAAAAAGAAAGAAAACATGTTTATTTGGCACACAATGAACAAAACAAGTACCTATTTAAAAAAAAATATAACAGCTTAAAAAAAACAACAGCAACAATGTGTCTCACGGTAGTGCCAAATAGGTTCAGTTCAGCATACTGCCAGACAACCGTACTGACGCTGGTTTTCAACTGAACCAAGTGTTGGTGAATAACGCATAATTTCCCACCTCAAAAAAAAAGCTTACCATGTTCTTTCTAAAAAGAGTCGATAGATTAACTCTCTAGGTTAGCGTGTATACTTATTTATTAGTTTTACTATCTAAAAACCCTGTTTCCCAATATTATCCCGATCCGATATTATTGCGGTTTATTGAGAAAACAATAATAAACAAGCCAAACAGGAAGGATATCTGCTGACAAGTTTCACAGAATTGTTTCAAATAATAAACAAATAACAGATTTTGACGAACACGCAACTTTGTTCCCACGTTAGGTGCTGCGCAAACGGAGACACTTTTTGTACAAGTTAGCGACACCGAACACTTTTTGATCGTCATGAGCTTGTGTTAAGTGTGTAGGGACACATGTATGTATGTAAGGCAGACTGCAAGGTAAGCAAATTGTATGCGCGCGTAATGTACCTATGCATGGGAACGACCAGTTACTGCGCACTGGTCCGGGCGAACGGTCCTCTCTCTCTGGGATCACGCGAAATATATTCGGTCAACATAGCCCGATTTTCATTGACTCCAGAACCCTGATCCAGAAGGAACAGTGCTCAAATAGGGATTACCGTGGACACTCACCCGTGTTGTATAATGCCTAAAAGTGGAAGCAACTTGACACAAAAAGTGTTTACGTTTACGCAGAGAGTGAATGATTTTATACTGTTCTATAGAAATCAAATATTCATCGGTAGAGTCTGTCTAAAAAGTCAAACGACTTGGGTAATCAAATAATCAAATTTTTGTAATGTGATTAATCAACATTGGTTGAACAATCAAGGTGTACTAATAGAAACTTATAAAAAGTATTGTATGTAATTTATATAACAGATTTTTTTACTCGTTTAAAAATTTCCACTTTAGCTTGTATCTGACACAAGACACAAAAGTGTCCTCGTTTGCACACTGCCCTAATATCCGTTCATGTGGCAAAATGGGAAAATTCAAGGAAATGGGCGGTTCCCTTGATACAGCTAATGGTATAACTTGTAAAAACATTGATAGATGGTTCTGGCATGCGGAAAAATCTTTCGGGGAAGTTCGGAAGAAATGCAATCACCGAATCTTAATGGATCATGGGATAATCGTTGGCATTAATGTCTTTTTTTTTCGGATTTAAAGATGAGATTTTTTGATTGTTGTTTCTTTTCAAATCGGAAATCGGAAACGTTTATTTCAAATAGATCAATTACAGGCACTTTATTGTCAAAATGTCAGGCAGTAAAAAAACAGTGAAGCTAAATTGCACGTTCTAAAGCGTAGATCTATAAGGAGAAGAACGTGCAAGAAACTCCAAGGACACTCTTTTAAATCATATTATAAGTTACATAAATCTTGGTTATATTAGTCCTTATTTTTAGGCTACTTTCTTTTCTTTATATATAAAACTAGCTTTGCCCGCGCGGCTTCGCTCCCGCTCTTCCCTACTCTACCCTACTCTACTCTACCCTACTCTACCCTACTCTACCCTACTCTACCCTATTTTACCCTACTCTACCCTACTCTACCCTACTCTACCCTACGCTACCCTACTCTACCCTACTCTACCCTACTCTACCCTACCCTACCTTACTCTACCCTACTCTACCCTACTACTCTACCCTACCCTACCCTACTCTACCCTACTCTACCCTACACTACCCTAATTTTTTTTTCCATAAGAACCTTCTCCTCACAATAACAATCACAACAAAAAAAAATCAGCCAAATCGGTCAAGCCGTTTTCATGCCAAGTCGTGACAACGGAAAACGGGGGTCATTTTTATATATATAGATATATTCTATAGTTTTTAGAAATCATCGAGCCTTATGCAATCTTTGTGAATAATAATCGTAATAAAAATGGTAAAAATAATAAATGGTAAATGGTAAAGTAAGGCGTCGAAAAATTCCTCCGCATCGCTATCGACTGGTAATGTACCCAAAAGACTGGCGGCATTGCCACGCTGAAGGGCAATGCTTATCCTTTAACCTTTGGGTCACACAAAGTGTCCACGAGGCGTTACGAAAGTTCTTTAAATAATTTGTGAGCACTCGGATCACCCCACGATCCAAGAGTTTCAACCCCAAACGGCTCGAAAATATAATTACCAACAAGGTTATTATATTTCCGCCGCTTGAGGTTCTCTGCAGCCGCTGCAGCAGCACCAGCACAGCACGACGAGCTAGGTAGATGGGATGGCGCAAGAGTATCGACACAAGTAGCGTCCCACACTAAAGGCCAGTTTTAAAGTTTTATTTTTATTTTTTAAGTTAGTTTTAATTAATTTAAGTTTATATCTAGTAATAATTATTTTATTGTTTGAAATAAAGGTTTAAGACAAATCGTAATAAAAAAAAGTTAGCGCCTGTGATAAAAACATGAGCAAAATATCGTTTAGACGACACTCATAAAAAAAATTCTTTAAAACAACAAATTGTAAGTATACAGGTTTTACTAACTTTGTATAGATATTAGAAGCATTTTGCTATCAGTATTCAACGATGGGTTCGTCTTTTGTGTATACAGGGTGTAAGGAACAGCCCTCCGCAAAACTTTAAGGGCTTGCTCAGTAGATGAAACTGAACAACTCTCACTCTCTCATTTAGCTTCACTTGTTTGTTTGACTGACCGACATTTTGACAATTCAAAAGTGCCTGTAATTAGTCTATTTGAAATAAACGATTTAACAACCGTCCACAAGATCTTTTTTCAGGAAACGAAAAAAAAATCAGCCTCGCCATACAAAATTATAAACTTGGTTGGACAATTTTTATGGCGAAGCTGATTTTTTTTTTTCGTTTCTTAAACTAAATAACTACACAACGTTTACCCATCTGGTTAAACGTTGTGATCAACGATATGGCTAGTTGTTCTTCAGCCATTTCATTGGATGCCGGCGTTTAACGAACGCCCTAGGCGTCCAATTGGATGGCTAATTTAACCAGATGGCTGCGACATTTATATAATCTTTCAAAGAAGCCATCTGTCGTATCTTTAATCTTCCTCTTTTCTTGTGTACTGTGTACATAATTATGCCTGTATTTATGTATGTGTTTTTCCACCTGTTCCCAACAAATTAGTTTAGTATGTGTCCCCCAAAAAGTTGTGTACGACAAAATATTCCTCCTCGAGGAAAACGTGTAGAAACAATATTATCATTCCCTGAGGACAATTACAAAACTTGTTTCCTTCTTTCATAAATAAACAATCTTCTGTTATTGTTAATACTTGAAGTGTTTTTGTACCAATAATTGCTTTCTAATCTAATGAAAGCGAAAGGTAAAGTTTATTTATTTATAAAAAGTTCATGCAACACAAAGGTACGGTAGGTACTATACCAGACAACCCAGGGTGGTGCAGCGATATCATTGTAGGTGCATAAAAATCTAAAAGATTTAAGAAAACAAAGATCGAAAGTTTTTCGTTTCCTTTATTTTTTTTTTGCAGGTACACTCACATTATTAAGGTGGATAATAAATTAGAAACTTTATTGTATACTAGCTTCTGCCAGCGGCTTCGCCCACGCACATAAAATATAGCCTACGTCACTCAAGAATGAAGCAGCTTTCTATCGGTGAAAAAAATTTAACAATCGACCAGTACTTTCAGAGATTATCTCCTACAAACAAAGAAAATCAAACTACTTCTTTACTATATTTGTGTAGAATTACATTGAGAGCAGTGGTTGGCCGAGTGATAGCCGCCCCAACTTACTATTCTCTGACCTGACTTGTAGGTCACGGGTTCAAACCCAGCACTTACACAAGCAGCAATTACACAAAGTAATGTGCCTGACATTACTTTGTGTAATTTATTTCATCAACACTGCTCTCAAAACGATTGATGTAAAATATGGAAATCATCGTCTAGAACCAAAAATTCGAAAACATGTGACATCCACCAACACGCTCGCGTAGTGGATTACGGCTCATTCCCTCTCATACAGAGGAGGCTTCAGTCCCAGCAGTGAGAACATTAAGAAGGTTGATTATTTATGTATGTTAAGTACACTAACATTATTAAGGTGGAAGATAATCGAAAATTAGAGCCGTTTGAGGATGTTCAAAGATCTCTCTAAACGCCTTATTGTAACTTCGCCTGAACCAATGGCTGGCTTTTACTGAGTGTCTTAGACAGGCTATAAGCGTTACCATACAACGTGGCAATGCCGCCGGTCTCATTGCCATTCAAGATTGATGCAAAGCTTCTCCAGTTTTTCGACACCATTTTTTAGATTGATAGATTCTATTTATTTTACTTTTAAAAGCATTTAACTAATTAAAACTAAGTTTATGGTCGTAAGTTAATTTTATAGTAATTAATAGGACCGCGGGCCCTAACAGAATACCAGCGCTGCGTTATTTATTTTTATAGATATCGCAGCACATTGTTAGTTGTCTCTTTCTTTCATAAAATATTAGTGTCTACATGTTGTTACTACATTGTGTGTATCTACGAGTGTGTATGCCAAATAAATAGTTTTCTTTCTTTCTTTCTTTCTTTCATATGCTGAGTTAGGGGCCTTTTTGACCTTGCACAAATTCTTCTGTGTTTATTGTACCTATTTCTTAATTTATATTTTTAATATGTGTGAGGTTCAAATAAACGGTTTTCTTTCTTTCTTTCTTTCTTTTCTTTCTAAGAATAGGTACCTACCTATTAGTTTTTTGCCTCACGCATAATATTCAAAGAATTGCCAGCAACAAAATATATAATCTCATATACAGTGGTTATGATTAATAGGTATGGCAACACTGGTAGAATGAGTGATGACGTCAGCGTCGTTCCTGATCTACGATGCTGCTAATATCGTGGGACTGACGACACCATTTATCCTCGTTTCAGGAAATCTTCTCATGTATTTCTTTTTTTGTTAGAATAATTATTTTTGACGTCGGTTTTATCTGAAAATAATCGCTGCTGTAGTGGTTAAATTATAAGGAAACTTAATTTAAGTAGGTGCAAATAAATTATTTGCCTAATTTCTTTCTTTGTTTGTATTACGGTCCTGGTACGCAAAAGGCGACTGAAAGAACACAGGTGGGTTTTAGTCAATCAAAGTCCACCCATAGCAGAAAAAATTATTTAGATGATTTCCCACTGTAAAAGCGTGCGATATACAACATGTAACTGGAATAATACTCACCTTCATACACCCATATTAAAAATGTTACATCAATAATTTAAAACGTAAAATGGTGATACGAGTAAGTTGTAAAATCTGTGGCTGACTTAGTAAATTACGTGGCAATTTATAAATCAAAAAGACAAATAAAAACAATTGATGATCTTTACTTGACGCTTTCTTTTGAATATTTAGTAGGCGTTGTAAAAAAGACGAATTAGTATATTAGAGGCATTTCCTCGTTGCTTAGTTCTAAAATATAATAATAATATAATAATAATAATTTATTAGTAAGCAAGTTTAAGTTTTTACAATATATATGATTGGAGCCTCCTTTTAGGCAGGTAATGCCTGTGTTAGGGGACTCCCCTCTTCCGTAACAATAAGTATCATGAAAAAGAAAGTAGTTAGTTAAAAAAGTAAGTTGATGACGGGGCCGAATAAAAATTCTGTGGCTGGACTTATTATTTCTCATTTTATAATACTTCTATCACATTGCGAGGAAAGACAGTGGCAACACGAAAGGCTCATCATGACCGGTAAACTGGATGGCAAAAGCAGGGAGTTTACGACCCTCAGCATTCAGGAGTAAAACGCTAGCAGGAGGTAATAAATATACCTCTTGTATGACCACAAATAACTACATGATTTCGGTTTAGACATTTATTTCTCAAAAAAAAAACATTACGGTTCACTTACATAACAAGAAATGTATAGAAATAATTTAATAAAAGTACATACAGTCACTGTGATCATTTACAAAAGAAATCCTTCCATCGGTAAGGGTTGCCAAGAAAGTTTTATTGAAAAGAAAAATAAATACAACTCCACAATGAATGGTGGCACCCTGAAATAATTCTGTGAGGATTACAATCAGATCTAAGAAAATTTAATTTTGTAAGAAGATACCATCAATTGTGTGTATTAGCCGAAACTATGTCTTCTAGTACGTACGTGGTGGCCACTCGAGGACATTCACCATCCACTGTCTGTTCTGTAACTTTGGTTAAAAGAAAAAAAGAAAACATGTTTATTAAATGAAATAATGAAATGACAATTATAGAAACTACTTAATCTAAAATACATCCACATTGTGCATTTCACGGCTGTGCCAAGTAGGTCCAGTTCAGCATAGTGCCAGGCCACTACGTAGCAGTTGCCTGACGCTGGTTTTCAACTAAACCTTACTAGGTTCTCCTAAGGGTAATGGTAAGGTGGACCAATGACCTAGTAAAGGTTGTGGGAATCTGATGGATGCGAGACGGACAGGATATGTCGTTGTAGCGACACTTAGAGGAGGACCACGTTCATGAACAGCGGTCGTCTTTCGGCTGAAATGATGAGATACGTGTAATAGAAGATTCTCTTAGTAACTGGAATGTTCAGAAATAACCATATTTAATGTTTGCTGTCGTTTTCCTTGTGTCCAATTTTCTTTTGGTTACACGAGTAAAGAAATACGTATGGCTTTCTTACTTATGGGAATTCGCAAAGCTCAATAAGGAAAGCAGCGATTTGTATATCTGTTACTTACCTAATCTTTTATTGTACTAATAATTTTAAGGTCCTGAAATAATTATTTAGCAAAAGCAAATAAAATATACGTACAGAAAGACAATGTACAGAGCGCGCTCGAGCAACGCACACATATAGACACCGCTCACGGACACGATATCTCGAAACGTCACGGTCCGCTCGTCGAAAAATTCCTGCTCAAATGCTCATTAGTGTACGTCCACCGAGCGTAGTAATAAAAAATGAAGTAAGTACACACATGACATGGTCTTCTGTACCTATCTAATTTGTGGCAAAAGCCTTTTGAAAATAACTGGCAGGTAAATTTATTTTGAAATGGCTTTTGCTAAATAATTATTTGCTACGAGCAAATAATTCTTTTACATGAATGCTACGAGCATTCATCATCGTACTTCTTTGATTGATTGACTACACTGTATGATAAGAAGCTCTTCTTGTCATACAGATACAAGTCATTTCAAATTTTCATACAGAGCAAGAAAACAATCCCTACTAATATTATAAATGCGAAAGTAACTATGTCTGTCTGTCTGTTACGCTTTCACGCAAAAACTACTGAACGGATTTAGATCAAATTTGGTAGGTAGGTAGAAGAGACACTGGAATAACACATAGGCTACCTATAATTCCACTGCTGAGCACGGGTCTCTGCCCGCGCGATATAAACTGTAGTCCACGCGGGCGAAGCCGCGGGCGGAAAGCTAGTAGCTTTATAATTCTAAAGTACGACAGTAATGAGTTGGTATTATTGCTAAACTGGCTCAAGTGACTTGCTTTTATGAAAAAAGACTCGAATATATCTGCCCGTAGTTTGGAAAAAGCTGTGTAAACTGACTTTAGCACTGGCTGCCACAGCTTATCATCTTTTTGCCATCATTCTGCTATAAATAAAACTGTAAACGCAAAAGTATTTTTTCACAGAAGTTACCACCAACTATTTATAGAACGTAAATTTTAAATCATCACCAAATAATCTCTTACCCAGTTTTGACGATACGTCTAATAGCGTTTAATAAAACCAAAAACTTTAACTTTCAAACAGCTTTCCTCAAAAAAACAATCGCCACCCTTCTGCTCACCCCCATTGTGTCGCAGAAGCGTGAAGACTGTCCCTCCAGCGCCCCGGATGCTGCGAGACGCTTTTCTAAGCGACCGGATAAAAGGTCGCAATAAACATATTTATCGTAACGTGAAATGTGAATCCATTTGTTATAAGCTCGCTGCCACAGAGCAGAGAGACGCCTCGGCGGCCATTATTGAAAATGGTGTTGTGAAAACTTGTTGCACAAACGAATGGGTAATCTTAAAATTGATCACTTTTTTTTTCGGTGGGAAAATCATCCAATGACTAAACCCGCTCTTGGGTGGTGGAGCGGGAGATAATGTCAGACTCTTACTGACTAAAAACCCACCCCGTTCCTTCTAGCCTTCATACCGGGGCTCGAGCTTCCTTTCGGATAACCCTGGCCCCAGTAGGCTTCAACCCAGCTGGGCCTGTCCTGTTGCTGACAACTCCTTGAGGCGCCCGGGAACAGTGCGCGCCGTCGAAGCCTTGGGCTCAGTCCGGACAGTTACCGGACGGCCGGACAGCGAGCTACCCATGGCTCGTCGCCCGCGTACCGTTAGTATAGTAGTGTAGTAGTATAGCAGTAAAATATACTAGTGTAATAAATGGGTCGGCTCTAGCCGATTCCGTGTTCTGTGGTCTCAGTTGATATCCTCACTAGTCTGGGTCGCTCGAGGCTGGTTTATTGTATCAGGGACAGTAACCGTGTTTTAGCGTCGGGCATGAGTTAGCACGGGTCATGGAAGTTTATAACTGGCTTTGCCTTTGATGGCTTGAAAATTTGAGAAGATCCAGCATCTTTAAATGATCGTTATCTCTACAAATGATCTTTATCTTCTTTAAATTATCTTTATCTGCTTTAAATTATCTTTATCTTCTTTAGATGATCTATACATAAAGAATGCGACTTTGTTTTAGTTTTGTTTAGTCGCTTACCGCGATATCCAACATTTATCATTTATAGGCCTCCCCTAAAAGTCGCCACAACGAACGTTCATGACTGTCTCGCATCCACCGCATTCCCGCGACCATCACCAATCATCGACACACCTTGTGGCCTGCCAATGCTCCGTCTTCCGGTACGCGGTCGCCACTCCAGAACCTTTCGGCATCGGCCATCTGTTTTGCGAGCAATATGCCATACCCACTACCACATAAGTTTAGCATTATTTCGAGCTATATCGGTAACATTGATTCTCTTACGGATATCGTCATTCCTGATGCGATCATACAAGGAAATGTATGGGTTAAAATTCTTTCCAGTAGCAAAATATTCCTCGTACACTTACCAACTCAAAAGACTAATGATTGTCTTTTGAATTCGTAAGTGTTAAAATGTGAGATACCTACTGTCATGGTGGTAATGGTACCGCCATGACAGTAGGTATCTCACACTTAAGAGGGTGCTTTTCCACTCGCCTATTGTAAACATCGAAAATGGTTTAAAAGCTTGTTACTTAACTGCAGTGGGGCGCTCATATTAGAACTCTCTCGGGAAGATTAAGCTCAGCTGCATATGCAGTTAGAAAAATAAGGCAATTGACTGATGTAGCTACGGCTAGGTTGGTTTACTATGCTTATTTCCACAGTATTATGTCTTATGGCATTTTATTGTGGGGATCTGCAGCTGATGTAGACTCAATTTTCATATTGCAAAAGAGAGCTATCCGGGCTATTTATAGGATGGGTCCTCGCGAGTCCCTCAGAAATAAAATCAAAGAAATCGATATTCTGACTCTGCCTTCTCTTTATATCTTGGAATGCATTTTGTATGTTCGTAAAAACGTAGGACTCTTTAAAATTAGAAGCGATTTCCACAACAAAAATACACGTAGTAAACAGGAAATTGTATTACCAAAATGGAGATTAGCTAAGACCAGCAAAGTCATTCCTAGTAAACAGCATACGCTTTTACAACAAGCTACCAAAGGCGGTAACTGAACTTAGTGAGGGAAAATTCAAAACGCATATTAAGCGTGTCTTAACCAAAAAAGCATATTACAAGGTTAAAGACTATGTCGAAGACACGCTTGTTTGGCAATGACTACCTCTGCACATGTTTTTTTTTTTTTTTTTTTTTTTCTCTCTACGGGGAAAATCATCATTGACGAAACCCGCTCTTGGGTGGAGCAGGAGACAGTGTCAGAGTCTTACTGACTAAAAACCCCGCGCCGTTCCTTCTAGCCTTCATACCGGGGCTCTAGTTTCCTTTCGGATAACCCCGACCCCGGTAGGCTTCGACCCAGATGGGCCCCTCCTGTTGCTGACAACTCCTTGAGGCGCGCGGGAACAGTGCGCGCCGTCGACGCCTTGGCTCGGTCCGGACAGTTACCGGACGATCGGACAGCGAGCTACCCATGGCTCGCCGTCCGCGAGCCCGCGTCTACGGTGGCTGGAAATCGGGATCGGAATCCCGGCGGCGGCGGCGGGGGCGCCGTTGCCTGATGCGGTCTGCCTCCTCCTTTGCTAGCATTACTGCTTCGCAGAAGGAGGCGACCGCCTGCCACTCCTCCTCGCTCCGGACCATGGCCTGAACCAAGGCCCGGCGCGAGAGGTCTCCGCCGCCGATCGCCCCCACGAGGACACGGCGTTGCTCTGCACATGTGGCTCCCTGGTAACTCACCAATATTGTGTCTGTTAACTGCTCCACCTCTGTTTTAATATATATACATTTTTTATTTGTATTATTTTTTTTTTTCTATAGGACATTGCTTTTGCAATACCTTTTTTTTTTAATTTTTGAGACTTCAACTACCTGAAATTCGTTGATAATTTATTTTGTTAACAATTTATTGATAGTTGCAATTATCTATATTTTTCTTGCTTTTTTTTTATATAGCCTCTTTTTTGTTTTGTAATGTGAATGTGAGAACACTGTATACCTTACAAACCTTTTGATTACTTCCTATTTAAATTATTTTTTTATATGAATTACTTTTTTTATTTTTTCTTTTGTGTACAGTATTGATATACACTGTTCTTACATACTATCATATTGTAACACCTACCACTTTTTTTTAAAAGAGTAACCATGGAGTTTCTTGCCGGTTCTTCTCCATAGGAAACTACCAATTTGGAACCGTGCACTAGCTTCTGACGTTTTATAAGTGCCCATGTAGGCCTATGTGAAATAAAATATTTTGACTTTGACTTTGACTTCATTTAATGTAATCCAACGCGATGTTTGACGAAAAGGCAACGCAAAAAAAGAGAGAAAACGTCTGAAAACTCTGTTAGTATTCGGTAATTCCGAGATTTACTCGAAAATTTCACAAAACTTGCTCCAGGAAATAGCTGTTTTTTTTTTAATCCTTAAAAGTTTTTGGAAGAAGTTGTCGTCATTTAGAATCTTAATACAATTTGCAAGGTTTCTATAGTTTTACTTTTTTCACTTTTTTATTTTTTAGGCAAATTATGAAGTGTCAAAGTTCATACAAAATAGGAGATTTTCAGAGGTTTTTACTGGATTAGTTTTACACAAATTTAGAAATTGGTTTCTATAGAAACCTAGATAATATCCACAAGATACTGTATTTCCAAAATATCTAATGAAAAATGTGTAATAACGTCATAATCGGTTGTGAGCTGTTGTATGAAAAACAGTGAAAATGTGTGTCGAGATGCATCACCTTAAGAGGCTCCTTCTCCACTCGCTTATCGTAAACATCGAAAATGGTTTAAAAGCTTGTTACTTCATTTAATGCAATCTAACGCGAAGTTTGACGAAAAGGCAACGCAAAAAAAGAGAGATAACGTCATAATCAGTTATGAGCGGTTGTATGAAAAACAGTGAAAATTTGAGTCATGATGCACCACCTTAAAACGATCCATTACACCCACTCGTATGCAAACACCCCGTGCCTTTCCGCAGAGTAAGGAACTTCCACATGACAGGGAGCTTTTAACAAATGGCTTCACATTTCACGACACAATAAATATAAGTGTAACTGATGGATGCTACCCTTTTATGCACATCGTTATTTATAATTTCACAGGTCTCTTAACAGCTGGAACTGGATTAACAAGAGTTTTATGTACATTTTATGTACGTGTACATCAATTTATTTCTTACTAGCTGCTCCCAGCGGCTTCGCCCGCGTGATAGCAGAAAATTATCCCAAGGGAACATATTTCCGGGATAAAAAGTATCCTATGTCCTATTCCAGGACATAGTCTATGCGTGTACCAAGTTTCATCGGGTTTGCCATTGAGGCGTGAAGACGTAACAAACAAACTCACTTTCGCTTTTATAATATTAGTAAGAACTAGCTACCCGCCCCGGCATCGCATGGGTGCGATGCCGGGTACTAAATATACTACAGACTGGCCTGTTGGTTTAGTGGTTAATGGCCCGGACTCTTATGCCGAAGGTCGTGAGTCCGATTAACCCAGGACAAATGTTTGTGTGATGAACATGATCATTTGTTCTGTGTCTGGGTGTAATTTATCTTTAATATGTATGTATTTAGAAATATATATGTATGGATAAGGATTCATGCTGTATTGCTTATAATCGCTTTGTAAATAAGCCATCATTATCGTAAAAAGTAAAGGACAAAAAATGGTTATTATGGGTTATCCCTAAGAGAGAGACATATATTATTGCAGACTTTTTTGTAGACCTTTTTAAGGGGTACAATACTGTAGTACATTATTTTGATCTATCTCGTAGAGTTCATCCAGCGATTGCAATATAAGCGCAAAAAATTTGTTTATTTACGACATCACATTAGAAATCTCTATAATTATCAGTATTTCTCTATATTTTGCATGTGTACATACAAACCTTCCTCTTGAATCACTCTATCTAAAAAACCGCATCAAAATCTGTTTCGTAATTTTGAAGTTCTAAACATACATAGGGACAGACATTGGGAATTGAGTTTTGTTTTACATGTTGTGATTGTACATATTGTTAGGGGCGGTGAGATCGAAGATCTAGTTTGCTTTGTTAGCATCTAGCTATTAGGTTTATTCCAAGAAACTAGTGCTTCTAGGAATAAGAACAAACTCGATAGCTAGATGCTAGACTTTATCGTATTATTTACATAAAACATCTAATCCGCCATCTAAGTGGCTTTCAGCCGTCCTTACTCAAAAGAAATCATTTCTTTTTACAAGTTTATTTAGTTTCACCTGTCCCGATGTTTGTCTGTCATCAAATCTTGCAAATTAAATTTGATCTACTTCCCGATTACCGATTGAGCTGAAATTTTGCATGCATGTTTAAATTAGATGACAATGCAAAATTATTATGACATGGAGCTGATCTGATGATGGAACCGGAAGGTGCCAAAAGTAACTTGATAGTTAAACGACACAACCCCATCGAGTTTGGGCTCGTATGATTCGTCTTGATAAGTATTAATTATATATGTATACCGAGCTATAAAAGCTTGCTATGAAAAAATGATTTTCATTAAAAGCTTGTTTATAAGCTTTTATTTAATTTCACCTATCCCCATGTTTGTCTGTCATCAAATCTTATAAATTAAATTTGACCCACTTCCCGGTTACCGATTGAGCTGAAATTTTGCATGCATGTGTAAATTATTATGACATGGAGTTGATCTGATGATGGAACCGGAAGGTGGCCATACATGCTTCATTGTTAAACCACACAACCCCATCAAGTTTGGGCTCGTATGATTCGTCTCGACGAGTATTAATTATATAAGTATACTGAGCTATAAAAGCTTGCTATGATTTTTTTTTATTTATTAAAATCTTGTTGTACCTACCATATTCAAGTACAACTATACTTCGCATTTACGCGAAGTATGTACCTAGGAGCTTTTTTGGGTGGGAAGTCGTCTACTAACATCTCTCAGCGGGAGGGCGTGTCAGACTTTTACTGATAAAACCCACTCCTGTTCCTTCTTAGAATTTGTTCCAGGCCTCCAAGGTTCTCTTTCGCACAACCCATGGTCCCAGTATACTTCAACCATTACTTCAGCCCCTACGGTTTTGCTGACATCTCCTTGAGGCGCGCATGGATAATTACCTTCCGTCGACGACGGCTCGATCCGGACGGTCTGACGGCGAGCTATCCACTCCACCCCACACAACCCCGCGCCTACGTTAGCGGGATCGGCATCCCGGCGGCTGGAAACTTCTCCACATCGTTGTCGACTGGTAGTGTACCCAAAATTCTGGCGGCATTGCCACGCAGTTTGGCAATGCCTCCGAGTCTCAACTTTTACAGAAGAATGAACGTCTAGTAGCCACAGGTTCTCATTCCATGACTTTCACTATGCTCCTTGTACAGTCAACAAAGGAAGTAAGCAATCAGGGTCAAAGTTGAAGTTTTCATGGAAGTATACACCACTAATTTTTAATTAGTACAAATACTTAAAGAGCTTATAAGAAAAGGTCTTGTTATTATCTAAGCAAAGTCTCAATAAATAATATTCATAAACAGCAAAGTTATTAGAGTTAGTTTATATCCCAAAATGTCACTCAATTTATGGAAATATTGTACCTACAGGCTATTGATTATGAATGAAAAACAATGGGAAAACACTGCAGGTAGTATTTCCTAGTAGCAATTGTTATGAATAACCAATTCAATTAAGAATTTAACAAAATTATGACAAATTTTCATGGATAATTTTGTGATTTCGTTTTATTTTTGACTACACAAAATAATATGATCAGTAACTAATAGGACCCCATTTTTTTGTACAAATTAAAAACTAGGAGTGTATAAAGCACGCAGCATCTTTACCAGTGCTGGTCTTGGTTCGTATCTCAATTGTCTGTGCACCAAGCTGATATCTGGCAGATTTCTCCCAAAGATGAGAGCCAACCTACATGCAAAGCCAACCCTCTTTTGTGAAATGGAACGTCTATTCCTATCAATATTTATTAGTTATTTTTTTGTAACATGTAACATAAAACAGGAAACCGCACAGTCACAACTTGTTAACTCAGTAGTACAATAACGAGATCCAGTACAATAGCACAGAATAAACCAAATCAGAATCTTATTGGATATTTTTTTCTATTGTGTGGCCACCCCAATGATAGTCTTCAAATGATAGATACTATTATTCCTAACAATTCTTGGTTATCCGATAAAAAAATGTTGTCGAGTCTATTCCAAAGAACACTGAAATTGGTTTATTTAGAGATGTTATCGTATAAATAACTAAGCGTTTCGCCTCGTCATTTATACCGCGTATTTCGAAGGTGTGGAACAATTTGCTTGCAGCACTCTTCCCGTCAGATTATAATTTGGGTGTCTTCAAGGCTAGAGTGAATTATAGGCTCTTAATAAACCAGTGCGCCTGACCATCATTGACTGCATCGCTCCTTCATTATCATTATTTCAGCCGAAAGATGATGGACATAGGCCTTCCCCAAGTGTCGCCACAATGAACAGTCCTGTGCATCACTGCTTACTATCAGATTAAATCTCTGGTAAGCACTAGATTTTATCATTTAAATAAAAAAAATACTTTCTTCATTTAATAATAATAAATTCACTTTTCTTGTGTAGAAACTTTCTATCAAGTTACTTTGAAAAGAAAGAAAACAACGAGAAGACAAAACATTAACTCAAAGTAAAACACAACCATTTTCTGAATAACCAAACTAAATTATACAGGTACAGTTTTATGAAAGCACCGTGAAAACACAACAACATTTCACTGCATTTCAACATAGTTTTAAGCCCTTTGTAGCGTTCAGAATCAAATAAATAAACAAAATCAAGAGCATTTCAAAGCAGAAAAGTGAATGGAAAATACCAAGTCACATATCGCGCGATTTCTCGAGAACGTTTCACTAAACGAAATCGCAATCTCTTTGTGTGAAGACAGGTTCAAAATTTACCTGACTGCGCTGGAGGTAAAACAGGTAATAGCATATATAACATTTTACACGTACGACGTTACATACAACATTATTTTTTAACCGACTTCTAAAAAAGGAGGAGGTTCTCAATTCGAATGTTTGTGTTTTTTTTTGTTTGTTCGTGCATAACTTCGTCGCTTGCCAACCGATGTGAAAAGATATTTTTTTGTTCGAAAGGGTATACTTCCCAAATGGTCCCATAGACACCAAGTTGGGATCTGATGATGGAATCTTGGCGAAATCGAGGGAACTCCTCAAATTCAATTCAATTTTTTTGTGAAGTCGGTTACTTTTTTTTTAATTTATGTGAAACCTGAATATATTTTGTTCAGAATCAGTAACTGCCCCCCTAGCCAAGTTACAGCCGTTTCGTGTCGAATTCCGTTCTCCAATCGGTAACGCCTCGGTGTCAGCAATGGTAGAAAACGATTGGTGGGTAGCCATATTGACGCGCCTGAGTCGGCCGCTCGTTCTACAATGTAGCGTTTGTATAACAAAGGATGTAGCGTTGGACATTGTAGAAACGATAACAAATGCATTCTATTATTTTGAACGATATGAACTTGGCTACGAATTTTCTATTCGTTTGTTTTGACCACGTGACTTAACTTTGAGTCCCATACATTTGATTAGTTTTCGACTAGCGTTAACGATTGCAGATTATCATCTTGGCTAGGGTTGCTGAATCGATACCAATAGTTTTTACACCATTTTATATGTTTTCGCAAAAATATTTAAAAAGATTACAAGTTGGACACCACCGATACTAAGGTCACAGAAAGTCATAGTGGGTATTAGGCGCTAGTAAACAGCTGGATGCAATCGTAAAACAACTCCTCAGACACCTGGATGGCCCGGTAACTATGTATTTTTGCTGACATAACAAGCTAAGCTTAACTTTGGGATTTTTCATGAAATGGTTTTGACATTTTATAAGTACATGGATTCTTTAAAAATACTAGATAGGTGTTTCAGGTTTCGCTTGTAGGTACTAAAACTAAGGTTATATACGTAACAACTCACTTGGATAGTTCTAAGAAAAAAGAAAAGCTGTCAGCTCCGTTTTCATTTCTTGGAAAAGTGTTTTAAAAACTATTTTTTACATTTCTCTTACAGTTTTCTTTTTTGATAGCAAAAAAAATAATAATTCAGGTAGCGTAGTATACCTATCAATTTTTATTATGTTGAAAACATTTTTAAAGTATTTCATTTATTTAATTTGCGGTAGTGTGTTGAGGTGAATCGAACAATGGCCGACACGCAGCATATTTATGTCAGGAAACATTGTTTACAGTTTTTATATATCACTGTATTTTATGATTGCCATAAGTAGATAGATAGATAAATTCTTTATTGTACACCAAAAATAAAAAATTACATAAGGATCTTAAAATTATTAGGGTGTCACAATGGGCGGTCTTATTGCTAAAAGCGATTCTTTACAGACAACCTTTGGATAGATTTGCAGAGAAGGAGAATATATCTTTGCCTGACACACACAGTTTTAATTTATTCATAGGTACTGTAATTTTATGGAAAATCTGTTTACAATTGGCTAAATGTACAGTTATATAATTATAAACATAATTAGCTATTAGTAAGTCACTTCTAGGCAAGCATACTCCATCATGAACCACAAAATCGTTTACTATACTACAGTATTCATTCTAAAACTCCCTTTTCGCTGTTATACTGGGACTGGGAGCGATTTCTTCAAAAATAAGCTTAGCCTGTTGTACCTATTTTTCTGATTCTTCTTATCTGTTTTACACCGCGGACATTAATCTTTGATGACTTACATATCACCGACCTCATCTAGTTTAACGAAAAAATTAACTTGTAGAAGTGTTTACAGGACATTTTTATTTTGTCTATGGGGTAAATCATCTTATGACAAAACCCCTCACCGTTCCTTCTAGCCTTCATACCGGGGCTCGAGTATGTTTACAGGACATGAAATTTTTCCACCAAAAATTCACCATCCTCGTCCCCATCACGACGACGCGGCGCCACCACAGTATAACGGCACGACGCCGTGCCTTTGCACGGTGGGTGGTTGGTTGGGAATGAGGTTTTTTTTTGATATTTTAGAAACAGAATGAGGAACACCACGCTACGTCAAAAGACAGGTATTATAGACGTAGGAAAAAAGGCTGCCAAGCTAAAATGGGATTGGGCGGGTCACATCAGTCGCATGCACTCTGACCGTTGGGCAAGTGTTTCCACAAAGTGTGTACCCAAAGATGGACGACGCCGCCGAGGTCGAACAAGGAAGAGGTGGCGAGACGACCTGGATTCCTACCGCGGGGACTGGTTCGAGGTGGCTCGGGAAAAGAATGTCTGGAAGAAGTTAGGGGAGGCCTTTGCCCAGCAGTGGGACAGTATAAGCTACTAAAAAAAAAAAGAATGACTGGACGTGCCTTCATTAACGAAACAAAGAAGTCTGTATCGCGCCGCGCGCGTATTCTCAAATTTCTCAGTCAATATATAGCAGTTGGCGTGCGCGAAACAAAATAGTGGAAAATATCGATACCTACTTTTTTGTTTCGTTAATGGAGGCACGTCCAGTCATTCTATAATATTCAAAAAAAAATCTCATCCCCAACCAACCGCCCACCGTGCAAAGGCATGGCTCCGTGCCGTTGTGGTGGCGACGCCACGCTATAGTGATAGGGACGGGCCCTAAAGGGATGAAACTGGGTCCAAAGTTTGTATGGAGAAACCTACTTTCAAACGTACGATGCCGCTTGCAGATTTTATTTGATTTATTTCCTTTGTAAATAAATCAAATTAAACCAACTAACTATACCGTTTCTTTAACATAAACCCATCATAGTACCCAATAGTTATCCTTTAGTGGGCCGTAAAACAGTTTTACTCGGCAGTTAGTTACTCTCACTTCATTGCCTCAGTTTGCTCCGTAATTCAAAGATAATAGCTCCGGGCTATTAATGGGCTATCTCGGCTACTTCCGAGTCGGAGGAGACGACTCCAAGATTGCATCAGCTGTAGGTACCTAGGGACAGCGAAGCTTTATTGAAGGAAGGGCCAATAAGTACAACCTTATTTTTTAGTACAAACATAGTTGACAATGCTTCAATCGTAAAGTACACAATCAATTTTTTTACTAATTAGCGTCAATAGTTTTTTTTTTATTGATATAATAGTGCTTGACTGCGATCCCACCTGATGGTAAGCAGTGAGGCGCGCTAGTTTATTAAGAACCTATTCACTCCTGCCTTGAAGACACCTAAATTATAATCGGACGGGAAGACCGCAGCCGGCTAATTGTTCCAGTCCCTCGATGTACGTGGTATAAACTACGAGGCGAAACTCTTGGTCCGGACCGTAGAGGTTTCAACAACATAAGAGTGGAAACTCGCCGTTTGTCAGCTTGTCCGACGGTAGAAGTGAGATGGTGAAGAGAAGTCATGTAATTCCTGCGCACACTCTCCAAAATGCATCCTGTAAAACACCGAAAGGCTGGCTACCCTTCGCCTGTGCTCAAGACTTTGTAGATTGGACTCAACCAGATCTGGATCACCAATTAGTCTCTTCGCACGCCTAGATAGGTAAATATTGTCAATTACAATTAACCGTTTTGGGGAAACCTTTACACGAGCATGCCAGATTTATTCTCCTGCGTGCCACAGGCTAGACATCCCTGATCTAGGAGCAAGGTCCTTAGTATAATAAGTATAAATTTGTAGTGCCTCCTTTCCTAGAGAGGAGGCCTGAGTCCCAGCAGTGGGAACATTAAAAGGATGATTATGTTATGCTATGCTACGTAGTGTCCTTATTCTACATCAATTACAATTTGACTGGCCTGTTGGTGTAGTGCATAGATTCCTAGCGGTGGCGCTACCGCCCCCTCGTGGGCGCTGGAGTTTTTCGCAGAGGGTGATAGCGGGTCAAAAGGCAAATGAAGACTGTTATGGCAACATGTTTTAGTATTTTTTAAATTATTAATAATCACGACCCTCAACTGCAACCACGAGTTGGACGATTAAACAAAGAGAGAGAATTAATTCTTAATTTATAATTATGAATACCTAGATAATAGACAAATATATAAAATTGGTATAATTAACTATTATGTAAAGGCTCGACGGGCGCCCGGGGCCCGTTCCCAGCAACCATAAGTGGCCGAGAACGGGCCTGCGTTTTTCCCAACGCCCGGTGCGTCTTCTTCGCGACCTCTACTCTTAGACCCATCTGCTCCCCAGCTATCGGTCCAATGACAAACTAAAATCTATTTATCCATAGAATTGTAGCGAACAATCAGTACTCTTTAAAACTGACTATTAAGAGCGACCAGCCCGTGATACATTTCCATACAATCGCTCTTACATGATTTTGGCGTTATTTATTACACATCTTTCTCTAGGTATTTTGGGAACACTAGATATCTTGTGATTATTACCTAAGTTTTTATTGAAATAAAAATAAAAATTTATACTATTTTACATTAACTTTGGCCCTTCATAATACAAGGTGTAAGGGACAGCCCTCCGCAAACTTTAAGGCCTTGCTCAGTAGACGAAACTAAACACAAGATTTTTTTTCCGGAAAGGGAACAAAATTTTGTGGAAGGTTGTTCATATTCAAAAATTAAACTAATATAGAAACCTTGCACATTTAAAGAAGATTTTGAAAGACGATTAAAAAACAAAGTAAATAATTTCCTGGAATAAGTATTGTGAAATATTCGAATGAGTGACGAAATTACCGAATGACAACCGACCTTTCTGGCGTTATCTCTCTTTTATCACGTTACCAAAAGAGGCAAAGATCAAGATAAAGATCATACATTGCATTTGATGAAACAACAAACATTATTTTAATCCATGCTCCACGTTGACTACAGACGAATCGGAAAGGGCCCTCTTAAGAGACCTATTGTCGTAAGTTTAAACTGCTATCTAAAAGTTCAGATCTATCGGCAGACATTCAATACAGAGCTTTTTTCTCGCACTCAAAATAGAACGCTCAAGTCTTTGCTGGGCTCAGATGCGGAGACTAGGGTGACCATGCCGCACAGGAAAATTTGTTTTTTTTTTTTCTAGACTAGAATAGGTTACTTCTAGGCAAGCGTGCTCCGTCATGGATAGTCCATCCTCATTTAAGATTCATTAAACCGACTTCCAAAAAAAGGAGTCAGTTTTAATTTCGGTTGCATTTTTTAAAATGTTTATTACCTCAGAACTCGATCGTTTATGGACCGATTTGCAATTTTTTTTTTCTCATAAGAAGTCTTAATCACCTAAAGGGCAATAGAAAGGGCTATGTTCCGAGTTTTTTTTTTTCAGTAATAGAAAGCTATATTTAAAAAAAAAACACAAAGACATTGCAAAACAACAGTGAAACCGCGGTGCGGAGTTATACTGATATCAGACTATTTTATTTTTATTGATTTTCCGGTTAAGAAATTCGGGCAACAGTCTGATATTCCATTTTATAACAGAGAAGGCTTTCATCATCATCATAATCATCATCATCATTTCAGCCGATAGACGTCCACTGTTGGACATAGGCCTCCACCAAGTGTCGCCACGCTGAACGATCCTACGCGTCCCGCATCTATCTGATTCCTGCAACCTTCACCAGGTCATTGGTCCACCTTGAGGAGGCTTTAATATCTATTTATTCATTAACAATAGGCTGAACTAAAATCATCTTATTGTCACACGGGCCTCAAAAAAACGCCGCCATAAAAAAACACTAGAAGTGACCACAAAATAAACTAGAAACCGCCGCAAAAAACCGCTGAGGCTCGCGACAGCTTGTGGCCGGAAAAGCTTGAAGCGGCTTCAAGAAGCGTTTTTTTTTTGTGGCGGCACCGCTGCACACGAGCCACAAGAAAAGGCCGCCTCAAAAGAAGTTTGAAACGGCGTTTTTTTTAGGCCCCTTAGTTCCTGCAATTAATTCAAAAAGAATTTGCGAAAATAACATAAACAAAACCTTTGTGAAATCGAGAATTTTCAATAACAAAACGATGACTATACGTATTCAATTCGCCAGAATGTAAAGTATTGTAACATGAAACGTGATTTATATCAATAACTGATGCAGCAAAAATTATCGTTAACAAATAAAATCTTGTAAATAAACTGCTTTCAGTGGATTTTTCGGTGAACAATGCAAATTTAAAGTAAATATTCATACTGTACTCCGGAACAATTATGTTTCGTAATTTTATTATTGTGGTTGCGTACCGCTCCGGGTTACATCATTGTTATGTACTTGTTTTGATATTATTATAATAATAAAATCATCATCATCTTCCTGCCCTTATCCCGTTTTATTTGGGGTCGGCGCAACACGTTTTTTTCTTCCATTCTGTCCTGTCGCTTGTCACGCTATCACTAACTCCCTTTTCATTCATATCACTTCTCACACAATCCATCCATATTTTCTTTGGCCTCCCTCTCCCTCTCCATCCATCCACATATAAATTCATAACTCTTTTAGCAATATGCGTTTCATCTCTCCTTTTTACATGACCATACCAAGACAAACGATTCCCTTTCAACTTTTCAGTCACCGGCGCCACTTTCAAACTTCCCCTGATATACTCATTTCTCACTTTATCCATTCTCGTCACACCACACATCCATCTTAACATTCTCATCTCCGCTACATGCAATCTTTTTTCATCCGTCTTTTTCACAGCCCAACATACTGATCCATACAATACAACAGGCCTTATCACGGACTTGTAGATTTTACCCTTCAACTTGAGGGCCATCCGTGGGTCACAAGTTGTTCCCGTGACCTGTCGCCATTTCATCCATCCTGCGTTGATCCGATGCGTTATGTTCCGGTCTACCTCACCATCCCCTTGGACAAGCGACCCGAGGTACCGAAAGTCGGAACACCTTTCTCCTTAAGGGCCCACCACAGAACCTCACGAGGTACCCGGTCGTATGCCTTTTCGAGGTCAACGAATACCATGTGCAAGTTTTTATGCGCACCTCTATATTTTTCGCACAGCTGGCGTATAGCAAAAATGGCATCCGTTGTACCCCGACCCGGCATAAAACCGAATTGGTTCTGTGAATTATAATAATAAAATAAAAATGTTTATTTTAATTATATACGTAATATAGGTATTGCTTTTAGATACATGATTTGGAGGTCACATATCAAGCAACAGATCACAAATTAACTTATTATATAAATCCCTCACTAACGATCGGGATTAAAACTTAGAAACCTTCGTTTTGTTCGAAATTTAACATGCCATCTGCGGCTTAAAGACACTGCTTTATCCCCGAGCCACATAATCTACTATTTTGACTTATTCCTATCGCGCCGGCTTCATAAGAAATTAATTATTTTTACCGTTAAATAAATTACATTTTATGCAGCAGTGCGATTCTGTAAGACTTCATTCTAAACTTCGCATCTGAATCCGCCGTGAGTTTCTAGATTGGCATTCTGAAACTCGGTTGATAATTCGAATCTACACTAGCGCTGCTCTTGCGAGCGTGTTTGCGAGTTGAACTAAATTGACCGCGGAATTTTGACAGATAAAGTATGAGATGACGTTAGAAGTGGCATTCTATAAGGTAATTCCGCCGTCACTTCGATGCTCACTTCGTACTCGAACCCGATTCAAAGTGTCAAATTAAAAGCATCTATTTTACGAGTGAAAATAGAAGAAATCATAGTTAAATAGTGTTTAAATAAAGTTTTTAAACACACTTTAAACCAAGATTCGTCGCACATTTTAAGTGGTTTGCTTTAAGGAATGATAAGTGGTTCTAACATATAAAAAAGCACTGCTAACCTTAGTCCACTGTTTGTATGTTTTGATAGTGCCACCTATACTGTTTAGGCATAAACTCTACCAGAGTTTCAACCTGAGCCGACGATCGGTGAGAGGAACGTGTTTCATTTGGACTGAAACGTTGTTGTTGTTTTAGAAAACAAAATAAACACTTCTTTTATTAATATTATTTTTGAACTTTACAGCCAGAAATATAAAACTACTTCATGATTATTTCACAATTATTTTTGTCACTGAACGATCAAAAAACAAACAAAACGTAAACTAAACAAAACAATACAACGCACTACGCATTATACAACTTCAACGCATAAATATTGCCCACAGATTACTAATGATATTATCTGTCAGTCATTTTTTTTAGTAAGGTAAGCATAGATTATATTCACGGCACGAACTTAGAGTTTTCTGTTTTTTTTTTTACTTATTAGCTGCCTCAAATTCCTTTAAATAAGATATTTTAGTTTAAACATCCATAATAGCTAAAATTCTGTGTCAAAAACTGGTAAAATAAAAAACCGATAAATCTCAACTTACATTTAGTTGAGTGTGGTAATCACTAGTACAGTATTGGTCGCTTCGGAGCTCACTTCACTTCGCAAGTGCCTAGGTGATGCTTACAGAATGCAAAATCAAGGTCGTTTTGAACCTTATGTGAAGTGATAGTGAGTATCGAAGTGAAATGCGAGTTGTTGTCTGAATTTTACAGAATCGACGTACAGTAGCATAAGATTAATCAGTAGAATCAGTAACTGGAATTTAAAGTATTTTTTACTTTATACCATGATATTTATGCCATCTTTGCAATAAGTAAAAACCGATTTGTGACATCTGAAGCCTAATAGTACATTGTTACACTAGGGGTGAAAGTTACTTATTTCGTCCCGAGAAGAAGTTGGCGGCGAGCGTAGCGAGGTCGCTAATTCGAGGGACTAAATAAGTAACTTTAACCCCGAGGTAAGCATTGTGCTTTTCATTACGAATACAAGAAGATAGACCTAGTTTTTTTTCAAATAATTTGACAGCTGTTAGTTGAAAGTAAAACTCCCTAGGGATGAAAAGTGTGATACTTTTCAGCCCGCTCCTCAGGCAACTTCAGACCTACTTTCAGAGTATGAGTAATGAAAATGGTATTTTTGCGTTTTAAAAACTATAATAAACAAATTACTACTTCAAATGTAATATCACAAGCGTATAATAAGCGGTAATAGTTTTATTATAATGATAGCAATAGCATCTTATTCTTTTAAATCAAACATTGTTCCTCACTTAACTTCAGTAACACAAAATGATCCCATGTCACATTTTACGACGGTTCTGTCCGACTTATTAGGACGCCACCGAGTCCATAGTCCGGTGAACCCTAAGGCTACATTTTCGCAGCTTCCATAAAAATGGATCCGGACTGTCCCATTCAATGCTGACGAATGGCCACCGCACGGCACTCGCCCGATCTCAATTTACTTTCACACCATTGCTGCACTTTATTTTTCCTGAACTACTAGAATGTGGACATAGAAGTTAAACTCTACACAATCTATAGTAAACCTCTTCTTTTTCGGCCTTTTTTATGACAATGAGAAACCATCAAATAACCTCTCCAGCGTCACTGTGAGCGGTAGCTAAGCACGGGGTGGCAAGTGGTAAAATCAAAAGTATGAAAATATTTCAAGCATGCCACGAGATGCCGCTTCGCTCACCACTAAGGCCGAAGTCGTGACGAGGCCGTAACAATTCCGTAGCCGTCATCTTTTAGCCAATTACTGGACATTGCTTATTGACAGCTGGGCATTGTTTATTGACAGCTGGGCATTATTCCCTAACAGCTGGGTATTGTTTATTGACAGCTGGGCATTGTTAATTAACAGCTGGGCATTGTTTAATGGCAGCTGGGCATTATTCACTAACAGCTGGGTATTGTTTATTGACAGCTGGGCATTGTTAATTAACAGCTGGGCATTGTTTAATGGCAGCTGGGCATTATTCACTAACAGCTGGGTATTGTTTATTGACAGCTGGGCGTTGTTAATTAACAGCTGGGCATTGTTTAGTGACGGCTGGGTTTTATTTATTGACAGCTGGGCATTGTTCATTGCCCACTGGGCATTGTTTATTTACAGCTGGTTATTGTTTATTGACAGCTGGACATTGTTAATTGACCACTAAACATTGTTCATTGACAGCTGGGCGTTCTCCACTCCTGTCATTTTAGTCCAGTTAATAAAGCATCAGAATATAGTTGAAACGTTATAGGCTGATCATGTTTGGACCTTCTGTTCTTCATCTTAAGTTTCCAGCACACTGCATACCGTGATTTGTGGCTCATGGGATGTCTGCGGTGGTTTATAGTCCTTACGGTCCACTGGTGCATGCATCTTCACGTTCCTGCGACCGGAGCGCGCTGAATTTTAAGTGGTTTTACACTTTATTTGCTTATTTTGTACTGGTGGAGGAAATTGGTTTATTTAATCTTACGGGAGTACTTAAGAAATTGGTTCAATCTTAACTTTTAAAAGTTTAATCACCGTGGTACCAACTTTTTTTTACAGTTTTTTTCTCCTGTTGTTTAAAAGTCTATGTAAAAAGTATCAAATGCTAACCAAAGGGGAATAAAAGAGCCTTTGAATACTTCGTCAATCATCTAGGACATTGTGATCGGCTGTTCAGTAGAATATCATTATTATCATTATTTCAGCCGAAAAACATCCTCTATTGGATATAGGTCTCCCCCAACTGTTGCCACAACGAATTGTCCAAGGCGCAGAAGTTAGTTATTTGATGCTACAAATAAAATTCATGCCTTTTTATTGAGTTGGAAAACATAAAATGACTTCTTCCGTCCTGAATAGCGAGAGGTAGTGTCAGACTTTTACTGACTAAAACTCACCTGTTCCTTCAGTTGCTCTATACGTTCCAGGGTCTTGGTGACTTTTTCGAACAATCCCACAACCCTAGCTAACATCGGCCTTAAGAAAATTGAAGTCTAGGCTTTATTTAATTTCCATGGTTGCCAGGACGAAGTGTCATGATGTCCCAGTGGTTAAGACACTGCCTCTTACGCATGAGGCTGCGGGTTTAAAACCAGCAAGAACCTACCAATGCGATTTTTTTCAATTCATATGAATGAACAAACAAACAAACAACAACAACAATAATAATAAATCAACAACAACAATAATTTTAAGAGCTGTACTTCCACCTCTAGCAAACTATAAATAAATCTGAATCTGTACTTTTTGAAGTTTATCTAGGACATTACTGATATCCCGTGCCTCAGAAAATACGTAAACTACTCCCATTGGTTCCAATTGTCATTCATAGTTCTTCGGCAATAGTAACAGACAGTCAGATGCCAGAAAATCTGACTATCAGTCTATCCAAGAGGTATAGTGTTGCCTAATACATAGGTTGGGGAGGTCTGATATGCGATCGACGTTCAATGCATAAATACATTCAGTCAAAAAAGTATCGGGAATGGATGATTTGTTTATGGTTCCAAATTTTTATTTTTGTTTTTTTTTTGTAATTGTTAGATTGGCACAACTGTTTTCCATTTTGGCGCGGAGTTTGAGTTGCATCTGTTATTTATATTAAATACAGTGTTGGTTTTAGTAATATCATATATAGTGTGTATTGCGAATTTCATAATGGACAAAAATATCGAACAAAGAGTTTGCCTTAAATTTTGCATCGCCAATGGAATTTCGTGTTCGGAGTCACTGAAAATGTTACAGAAGGCTTACGGTGAATCGACTTTATCAAAAACTCGTGCTTATGAGTGGTTCAAAGCGTTCAAAAGCGGTCGAGATGTGATGGAAGATTTGCCTCGCTCTGGTAGGCCGTCATCGTCTGCAACTGAAGTTAACATCGCAAAAGTGAAGGAAATAATGACTGAAAATCCCCATTCAACTCTGTGAGAGATAGCCGCCGAACTTTCTGCATCTCACGAGTCGATCCGTACCATTTTAACTAATCATTTGGGTATGAAACATGTTGCTGCTCGGCTAGTCCCAAAAGATCTGAATTTTCTCCAAAAATTCAATCGCATGAAAGTCGCTGAGGACATGCTAGAACGAGTCAGTTCGGACCCAACATTCATGAAACGCATTGTTACTGGTGACGAGACGTGGGTTTACGAGTTTGACATGCAAACTAGTCAACAAGCTTCGGAGTGGCGCCTTCCAACTGATCCGAAACCGAAAAAACCACGCCAATGTCGATCAAAACTCAAAGTCATGTTGACTGTTTTCTTTGACTATCGCGGTGTTGTGCACTCTGAATTCTTACCGGAAGGTCTAACGGTAAATAAAGAATATTATTTGAGCGTTATGCGGCGTTTAAGAGAGCAAATTCGACGAAAAAGGCCAGATTTGTGGAAAGAAAATTCTTGGATTTTGCACCACGACAATGCGCCTTCGCACAAGGCTATCATTGTGAACGAATTTTTGACCAAACACTCAACAAATACCATCCAGCAACCACCATATTCACCAGATATGGCTCCTGCTGACTTTTTTCTTTTTCCTAAACTCAAATTACTACTTCGTGGCACCCGTTTTCAATCGATAGAAGACATAAAGGAGAATTCGCGGCGAGAACTGAACTCAATTCAGGAAGCAGCGTTTAAAAAATGTTTTGATGAATGGATTTTTGGAAGGTATGCGGAACAGAGAGTAAAGTCCCACATACCTCCTTTGAAAAGGGAGGATCCTCCTACCAGACCGGGTGTTATAGTCTGGTGGGCGACTGCCCGATACTTGATGTCGGGCTGTCGTATATGTTCAAATCGCGCGGAGAACTTTGATTGCGCGATGCAGGATTTCGTATTTTCTTCATAGTTCTTATGTGGCGTCATAGATGTCGCTACATCACTCCCCTCCGGAGATCGGAGATCGATGGTTCTTGATGCTTCTTGATGTGTGCCAGGCCAGCGGTAGGTTGGTTCCAGTGAGTCGAAACCGATGCCGCATAGTTCTCGGTGGGTCGGAACTGTCTGCGGTGATGCCCCAGTGAGTCGGGGTGTTGCTACCCCAGTGAGTCGGGATAATGCCCCAGTGAGTCGGGGTGATGATGTCCCAGTGAGTCGGGATGATGCCCCAGTGAGTCGGGGTGGTGCTGTCCCAGTGAGTCGGGATGATGCCCCAGTGAGTCGGGGTGGTGCTGTCCCAGTGAGTCGGGACGATGCTGCAGGCTCCAGTGAGTCGGAGTGGTGCTGCTGGCTCCAGTGAGTCGGAGCGGTGCTTGTGCGACGTAGGGCTTGATTGCTGGCGTCGACCAGGAGAGGTTCTTCACGGCTCTTCATATAACTGGCCGAAGGTGCGGTTTTTGCTAAGCCAAGGTCGCTGATGCGGCTGAGGTGATGACCAGATATGACCAGGTAGGCATACTAGTTGGTCAGGAGACCCCTAGCCGTGGGTGCTGGCTGTATGGCTCGTTGCTCGAAAGCTTGAGGAAGTGATGATGACGTCACGAAGTAGTAGCTGCACGAAGGCTGCGCTGACGTTCTTTGTCGAGGGTCACCAGTTTGGAGGTAGGTGGAACAGAGAGTAAAGTCCCACATACCTCCTTTGAAAAGGGAGGATCCTCCGACCAGACAGGGTGTTATTAGTCTGGTGGGCGACTGCCCGATACTTGATGTCGGGCTGTCGTATATGTTCAAATCGCGCGGAGAACTTTGATTGCGCGATGCAGGATTTCGTATTTTCTTCATAGTTCTTATGTGGCGTCATAGATGTCGCTACAGATTATTCGTTGGCGCAAGTGTATCGTTTCTAAAGGAGCATACTTTGAAGGTGATAAAATAAATTTGGATGAATAACAGATATTTTGTGTATTATTGATCTTTTTCCGGTACTTTCTTGACAGAGTAGTATATTCAGCCGCATCCGATTACACTATAAACCGACCCCAAGCTGATTGGGAAAAGCTAGAATGATGGCTGGAAACTGAATTGTTTGAAATTTATTTTTGTGACATAGAAGTGAGTGAGAGCAGGTGGTGGCCGAGTGGTAATGGCCCCGACTTACGAGTTGTAGGTCGCAGGTTCGAACCCAGCCAGGCGCATTACTTTGTGTAATTTACTTCATCACCACTGCTCTCAAAACGGTGAAGGAAAACATCGTGAGGAAACCGGCATGTCCTAGAACTAAAAATTCGAAGACGTGTGACATCCACTAACACGCACTGGGCCCGCGTGGAGGATTACGGCCCATTCGCTCTCCTAGAGAGGAGGCCTGAGTCCCAGCAGTGGGAACATTAAAAAGGCTGATTGTGATGATGACATAGAAGTGATGAAGGTAACTTAAGAGGTTCCTATTCCACTCGCCTATAGTAAAAATCTAAAATGGTTTGAAAGCTTGTTGCTTCATCTAACGCAATCCAACGCGATGTTTGACGAAAAGGCAACGCAAAAAAAGAGAGATAACGCCTGAAAACTCGGTTAATATTCGGTAATTCCGAGATTTAATCGAATATTTCACAAAACTTGCTCCAGGAAATAGCTGTTTTTTTAAACCCTTAAAACTTTTTGAAAAAAGTTGTTGTCATTTAGAATTTTAATAAAATTTGCAAGGCTTCTATAGTTTTACTTTTTTAATTTTTAGGCAAATTATGTAGTGTCAAAGTTCATACAAAATAGGAGATTTTCAGAGGTCTTTACTGGATTAGTTTTACACAAATTTAAAAATTGATTTCAATAGAAGCCTAGACAATATCCACAAGATACTGTGTTTCCAAAATATCAAATGAAAAATGTGTAATAACGTCATAATCAGTTATGAGCTGTTATATGAAAAACAGTGAAAATGTGTGTCGTGATGCACCACGTGAAACCGCAATCAGGCTCTTAGATTTATAAAAAAAATAGGTCGACCAAAATCCACCACGGCATCATTAACGCCATCACACAGGTGGCTCATCCAAAATTCCTTACAAAAGGTGTTCACTCGCAAGAAACAAAACGTATCTTCAATAACAAGATGGCGGCTGGCGACCAGCCAGCAACGTCTCTCCCGCGTTAACTACGAGAGCTATACTTCAATCTTTAAACCCCGTAACTTATGGGTGTACGTGTCTCTGGGTGATAGGGAGGTTTCCCGTGATTGTATCTCGTCTTTTCCTTGGGGGATATTCTTGAACAACGTGACGTAACAGCCGAGCCATTGGGAATGGTCGGTGGTTGTTGAACCACGTTTTCCATTGAATACAGTGCAATTTATGCTAAAGACTTTGTTTAGAGTAAGCCGTAAAATTGTTTGTTTGTACGTTCGTGTCGAATAATATGTTTTTTTTTATGGTTTATATGAAGACGAAGAAATATATTCATTATGGACATAAAGTAACGTTTTTATCGCACAAAGTTTTTGAGCCAAATCAGTTAAAAGTGCAGTGCGATGCTAGCGGTGTCACACCACCATGGTTCGATCATTTCAGAAATGATCAAACCATGGCCAGCTCTTGTATCATTCATTTCATTAGAAGGAGCTATTTCTCATTCCTACTCGCTCGGTACTGTGGCCTGAATCAGGACCCGATGCAAGACGTAGAACAGTTTAGTTACGGCACTGCATGCCAAGCAGTTATGCTAGCAAAAGTGGCGTCCGCACGCGCGAGGAACGGCCCTCATGCCCCAGCCGCCGAAATCCCGATCTCGATTTCCGGCCACCGCAAGCGCGGGTTGGCAACCCTCTTGTAACCGTCTGGACCGAGCGCAAGTCGCCTATGGCGCGTAGTATTGCATATATATATATTATATATTATAGCATGCGCACCTCAAGGAGATGTGAGCATACGCATACCGTAGGTCCCATCATGGTCGAAGCTCTCTGGGACCAAGGATTCGCTTCTGAAAGGAAAACCCAGCCCTGGAATGAAAGGCACGGAACTAGGAGTGGGTTAAAGTCTAACACGCCATCCCGCCGGAAGATGTCATTGGATGATTTTCCACCTAAAAAAATGTAGGAAGTGCAAACTCAAAGGTGTTTAGCTTTTTCATTTCTTAAACTGTACTCTTTTACTTGAGTAACCTAATCTCACTAACAATACAACACTAAAAAGAACAAAAAAACCCTTGTTTCAATGCTAAAATGTTTTGTATCTACATCTATCTCCTTTAATGCTTCGTTGTATTTAATCATTTGAACAAGAATGCTGGAAAATTTTCGCGCAGACCAAAGTAAAATTAAAGAAATGATAGAGGGGTTTTTTTAAGTTCTAAAGCTGAGGAGGAGGTGTCGATGAAAGCGTTGAGAATTTATGTTAATTGTTGAAAGACTTAAGATTATTTTTAGGGTTACGTTGGCAAATATACTTATACCTTTAGACAGCTCTTGCCCTTAGCGTTCCCAACCACCGAGCGGTAAGTATAAAAAATAAATGTCATTACCTGTCACGTCACTTATTTATTTATTTATTTATTACAGGTACTCTCTGCACTGACAGTCGAGACCAATACGTGCATAGAGCCATTATTCATTACAGTACAGCATAAAAATAAAATAAATCACATAAGTAATCATTATCATAATCAATAACATCATTATCATTTTCAATAACATCATTATCATTAAAATTTTCATTATCACTAAAAATAGCATTATCATCAAAATTGTCAATATAATTAAAAATAGCATTATCATTAAAATTGTCAATATCATTAAAATTTTCAATATGATTAAAATTAGCATTATCATTTTATTGGTTCAGGTCCGAAAATTAATAGTTAAAAATCAATATTAGAAAAACACACCACTCAACAAAAGAAACAAAAACCAAAAATAATCATAAATAACATCAACCCCCAAAGCATTCTCTGCACCTTTCTAAAAAACAATCGCACACTGGATGGATCACATAACTACTCTGGCCTGAGTCCCAGCAGTGGGAACATTAAAAAGGCTGATGATGATGACTCCGTAGGTTTGGATTCCCGCCACTAACAGAAATAATACATTTTGATACATGTGGAGATAGTTTGTCATAGCAACTGAAGCGAGGCCGACTGCTGCCGTGACTTTCCACTTGTATCAAACGACGTTTTTCAATACGCTTGCGTAGAATTAAATAAACGGGGGTTTACTGACGACTCACGGGGATCGCTTAGTACCCAGCCTCATTCGATACATACAATAAATTAAGGCGAGGTGATCTCGCTCACTTTTCGGCGCTAGTGCGGGAAAGAGGAAATCGTGTGCCTAAAAGCGGTAGGGATAAGAGCAGCTTTTCGAGTAAGTGTATTCTAAAGTCATTTGTCTAAGCCCGCTATTAGGAGACAAATAAATAGATAGCATTGAAGTGTCTGCAAATTGCAATCACTGCTCAATTTATCAGATTAGGTCATGTTAAATTTAGACTTGCACCCTACCTTAAATTCAACTCTGGCTACAGCCCTGGAGCTCTATCTTAAGATTTACATATAAAACACGTCAAACTATCTGCCAAAATGCAAAAGTCTGGATGAATGCTCTTCAATAGTGCATACTAACAAAACAATTCCAAAGTTCACAGACAGAACCGACAATGCAAAAACAATCGCACTTGACCGACGTCTAACAATAAAACTTTCCAAATAAAATAAAACAATAAATCCGGACGAATGATCCAAAATTATACAATTATGAAGAGCAACCGATTTGAGCTCACTCTCCCAGAAACACTTTACAAGTTAACGTTTTAAAATCTTGAATATTTATAGAAATATATAAAGAGCAACTTTCGACCCCCTTCCCCTCCCCCCCCTTTCCCTTTCCTTTCAACTTTGAATTTCTGTGGATAGTAGAAGTTAAAGGAGTATTTTCTCTTTGTTCAGCTGTCTTGACGATGGCAGTTTGTTTTATAGCAAAATAGCTGATGCTTCAAACTCTAAACTGCTCACCTACACTCAAAGGTTCAGTTGAAAACCAGCGTCAGGCAACTGCTACGGTGGTCTAGCAGTATGCTGAACTGAACCTATTTGGAACTTCCGTGAGACACATTGTTGCTTTTGTTTTTATTTTCTCTTTATTTAAAGTTTCAGACTCAGGCCTCCTCTTTAAGAGAGGGAATAGGCCGTAATCCATCACGCGGGCCCAGTGCGGGATGGTGAATGTCACATGTCTTCGAATTTTTGGTTCTAGGACATGCCGGTTTCCTCACGATGTTTTCTTTCACCGTTTTCTCGTAATGAAATAAATTACACAAAGTAATGCGCCTGGCTGGGTTTGAACCCGCGACCTACAACTCGTAAGTCGGGGCCGTTACCACTCGGCCACCACTGTTCTTTGCCTATAGTAATCTTAGTCAAATTAAAGCCTCCAGTTAGGCTTTATACAAAACCTAAAAATAACTAAACACTTCTACAACCTAGGGCATTCCTTGTGGGGTTCTGACCTCGGTTTAGGACATTGCTGCAGAGAACACAGCAAAAGACGTACTGATTCTCACACACACTTAGTACCGCACGTATCACTACATAGTATGTATAAAACAAAGTCGCTTTTTCTGTCCCTATATCCCTATGTACGCTTAAATCTCTAAAACTACGCAACGGATTTTGATGCGGTTTTTTTTAATAGAGTGATTCAAGAGGAAGGTTTATATGTATAATATTGCACCCGAGCGAAGCCGGGAGAGGTCGCTAGTCTATAATAAAATAAAGTTAAGAAATAATAAACCCAGTATTTAAAGCCATAGAAAACCTGTTTTCAAATTACTAACCGATCTTCATTTTCCTCATAATATTTCATTATCAATTTATCAATAAACCGGCTTCCAACTAAATATATTACCTCGGCATATAATTTTCAAAATTAATTTACTCGACTTCAAATCAGTTTCGTCAATGATGCTTTTACGCAAGACTGGTCCTCACCACGTCCAAAATAATTTCGTTTTCCTGTTAATTCAATATTTTAAGTTTGTTCCTGTTTATTTTTGGTTAACATTTAAATGAGTATGTTTATTTTGTTACTGTGTTTATGTTATACGTACTAATAAAAAAAAACGGTATCTACGTTCCACGTGTACGTTTTTATGTATGGTAAAAATATGTTGTTACATTTGGTTTTCTTTCGTGATAGTAGAAAATTATCCCAAGGGTACATACTCTCGGAAAAAACCCCAAAAATGACAGCTGGAACCAACGGAATCTAATCGTGCCGTTTTTCTCTTAGCGGGTGAATTTTAGAAAATCCTCTCTTACTGCTCGAGTACGCTCAACCTCTTCGTCCCGGTATTTTTTGCTGTACGTTGATATGTCAGTTAGTACTTTCTAATTTTTTTTCTTATTTTTCTCTTTTACTCCTTCCTACCAACCCGCACTGGGCCCGCGTGGTGGATTACGGCCCATTGCCTCTCCTAGAGAGGAGGCCAGAGTCCCAGCAGTGGGAACATTATAAAAAAGGCTGATTATGTATGTATGTATGTATGTACTCCTTCCTTCCTTACAATAACGAACCTAAACAACACTTAAAATCATTTTCATAGTTAACTTCACCCACGCGCCGCATTCCGGCGCAAACTCGCTAACTCCGGCCTAGAAACCGCATCCTAACTCGAACCACGTAGATACAACTACCGGAGTTCGTTTGTAACAATCTGTCGGAATTCCCTAACTGAATCCGATTGTAAAGCCGCTACGTTTTAAACGGATTTCACTGAAAAAAAAGTTTGGAATTTCATTGTCGTGCTGTGTTGGTGGGTTTTTAGTTTTATGGCGCATGACGTATGGTTGTATGATGCTAACGATGATGGCTTTTGGAAGTAATAGGCCTATAACGATGCCAGATCTTACTCCATCTGGCGTTTGGCACGCAATAATTACGGCGGTAAGTCTCCTCTTTGAGGAATGGTGGTAGAGGCGTCACATTGTCCTCACCTTCCGTATGATGCAAGGCCGCACCGAACATCCCAAGTTCGGGAGGCACCGGATTCGGGCGTAAGAAATGAATGAAGAATATCACAATTGTGCGGGCCACCGAGATGACACGGTAGAGCATACGGTGGAAATGTGCCGCGCTTGGGTAGAGCACTTGGTTAGAGCACCGCCGTGTTCTTGTGGAGGCGATCGATTGGCGACTTTTCATACCCGGCCTTAATTCAAGCCATGGTCCGGAGTGAAAGGGAATGGGCGACGATCGGCTCCTTCAGCGGGAGACGTGCGCACGCGTCAGGAAACGGGCATTCTCACACCCAAGCCACCAGCCACCGTAGGCACGAAAAATAATAGAATTTCAGAGGTCTTTATAGTTTTGACTCCAATAGAAACTATGGTGCGCCTCACCATCAACGATTGCATCACTGCTTACAATCAGGTGGGATTTCAGGCAAGCGATAGTTTATATCAAATAAATATCTGTGATTCGAAAATATTTGAAGAAAGATATATACGAAGATATAATAATGTCATAATCACATAAGAGCGGTTGCCTCGGGTTGGCCGTTCTTTTCCCACAAAATAACATATCATACAGACTGGGGTCTTATCACCTAATGATTCGCGAAAATAGTAAACAGCACGACCAATTCCTTGTCTCCATAGCAGGAAATAAAAGAGCGCACACAATAAATCAAGTTTATGGCTCAAGTTAGTGAGGCATTACCAGAAGTTTGCGACCTTTGTATAAAAAATATTTTATGTTACTCCAAGGCAGGTATACTCAACCAACGGCCCGCGGGTCGCATGTAGGCTACCAAGCATTTCTGAATGGTCCTGAAGCCAAAACAACATTGGTAGTGAGGTATGTATATACGAGTATATAGAGGTATGTGGAATAGAGTGTAAAGTCCCGCAAACCTTCGTTGAAAAGGAAGAATCCTCCGACCAGACAGGGGTTATGTCTGGTGGGCAACTCCCCGGTAGATGATTTCGGACTGGCGTATATACGACAAATCAAATCGCGCGGAGAACTTTAGTTGCGCGGTGCAGGATATTACTTTTTAGTTCTTATGTAGCGCCATAGATCAACAATATAATTACACTACAATAATATAATTTTTGTATTTATTCCTTATCTCAGTAGCAGTTTTACTGTAGGGAAGTCTGCTTACTACTTCACTCCTTGGCGATCAATACCATCATTGCTGCTAACAAAATGAAAAAAGAAAACAGTCCATAATTTGACAAAAATACCCATTAATTTAGAAAATATTAAATGTAGAGTTTTATTTCACGAAAGGTTATTGCGGCCATCATGATAACAATAAAAGTAGTGAACCGGCTTTGGGATGTTTTTCTAATCCCTTCCTGATCACTTATTAAAATGAGCGCGGGGTACAGAAAACATGAAAATATCGTGAACCACGACTGTCAGTGATACAGTGTGGTGATCTCCCGGCTCTCAGCATCCTGTCTACTTTCAATTCTTATCATCCTGCAAGCTGTTTTTAGCAGGAAATTCGCATTACCCACCCAAGTACTATGCGGCCCGAGAAGAAAAAAGGTTGAATCCGCCTGCTCCAAGAGATATACAAGCTGCGATAAAAAGTTTCAATTGGAGCTGTTTGTTTTTTTTTAATTCGGTGGTAGATGAACGCCTGGTTTATTTAGTACAGTTTCTGATTACAAGTGTCATGAAAAAAACTCGGATTCACACACAAAGGGTCCCGTACTATAGTATTAAAATCGTGCTAAAAACGCCGACAGTCTTACACGATACCTACTGGAAAAGAAAATAATAGTACATTTTGATGCAAATGAAGAAAGTTTTTCTTTGCGATTGATGCAGCAATCGTCCGTGCATGCGGTTGCGGTAACCCCACATGTATCAAACGACGTTTTTCAATACACTTATGAAAATATGAATAAACGGGGGTTCACATGCGTAACTTATGGTAGTCGCACCGCACCCACCTAGATACTATAAATGTAATAAAATTGGGGTGGAAGCGAACACGCGATTTTTTACGCACTAGTGTGAAAAACAGTAAACCACGTGCCTAAAAGGGGTTATCGAAGAAACCCGCTTTTATCCCTACCGCTTTTAGGCACGTAATTTACTGTTTTTCTACTAAGCTACAATTTTATTTCATTTATCGTATACGAGTCGCCGCTGAACCCCCATTTATTAATTTCTTCGAAAGTGCACTAAAGTCGTTTGATACACGTGCAAATTTATCACGACAGCCATGACACACTCGCCTGCTCATGCGAATTCTGCTTCGGTTGCAATGACAAACTATGTGCACTTGTATCAAAATATACTATTAAGATCTTCTTCTTCAGGGCAGGAGCCCTTATCCCATGTTACTTGGGGTCGGCGCAACACGATTTTTTTCTTCCATTCTGTCCTCTCACCCGTCAAACTATCACTAACTCCCTTTTCTTTCATATCACTCCTCAAACAATCTATCCATCTTTTCTTCGGCCTTCCTCTCCCTCTCCATCCATCTGCATGTATACTCAGAACTCTTTTAGTAATATGTGCTTCATCCCTCCTCTTCACATGACCATACCAAGACAACCGATTACCTTTCAACTTTTCAGTCACTTTTACTTTCAAACTTCCTTTAATATACTCATCTCTCACTTTATCCATTCTCGTGACACCACACATCCATCTCAACATTCTCATCTCCGCTACATGCAATCACTTTTCATCCGTCTTTTTCACAGCCCAACATTCTGATCCATATAGTATGACAGGCCTTATCACGGATTTGTAGATTTAACCCTTTTTTTCTCGACGGGGAAAATCATCATTGACAAAACCCGCTCTTGGGTGGAGCGGGAGATAGTGTCAGACTCTTACTGACTAAAACCCCGCGCCGTTCCTTCTAGCCTTCATACCGGGGCTCTAGTTTCCTTTCGGATAACCCCGACCCCGGTAGGCTTCGACCCAGATGGGCCCCTCCTGTTGCTGACAACTCCTTGAGGCGCGCGAGAACAGTGCGCGCCGTCGACGGCTGGAACACCGGCGGCGGCGGCGGCGAGGGCGCCTGGAGCGGTCGGCCTCCTCCTTTGCTAGCATTACTGCTTCGCAGAAGAAGGCGACCGCCTGCCACTCCTCCTCGCTCCGGACCATGGCCTGAACCAAGGCCCGGCGCGAGAGGTCTCCGCCGCCGATCGCCCCCACGAGGGCACGGCGTTGCTCCGCCCAAGCAGGGCACACCTCTACTGTGTGCTCCACCGTGTCCTCCGGGCGTTCCGCACAGTGGCGGCACCCGGGCGTCTCTTCCGCTCGAATAGATTTTACCCTTGAACTTGAGGGGCATCGGTGGTTCACAAGTTACACACAAAAATATACTATTTAGATACCATTCATAAAACAGACGCAAACAGCAAAGCATTACAGACTTGAAGCACAACTTATGCCTTCGCCTCAAACTTTGCCTTCCAAGAGTTTCAGGATGACCAGCTGGTGCACTTTTTGTTTTAAAAAACAGTAAGAGATTTAATCCAGCATAGTGTTCACGGCATTATAGGCCATATGTAGTCGTATGCAAGCATTAGTATTGCAAGCTAAAGGAATGTAGAAATAGAATCTTTGTGTGGAAAACAGGTAATCTGCTAGTGCTAGTTACAGATGGTCAGTACTGAGGTTTTCTCAGGAAATTAAGGTTCCTGACACACTCTTACTGTCCCCGCACATGGGCCTCATAAAAACGCCACCACAAAAAAAAACGCTAGAAGCGGCCACAAAAAAAACTTGAAGCCACCGCAAAAAACAGCTGAAGCGCGCGACAGCTTGTGGCCGGAGAAGCTTCAAGCGTTTTTTTGTAGCTGTACCGCCGCACACGAGCCACAAAAAAGGGCCGCCTCAAAAAGAAGCGTGAAGCGGCGTTTTTTGAGGCCCGTGAGCGGAGAGGCTTAAAGTTGCTTTTACGGTTTTATATTTATGGTTCAATAACTTCACTTCACAATAGATGATATCATCACATCGAGTGATTGGCTCTACACAGAAGGACAGAATAGGCCATCTGAAGCTTCCGTTCTTTCAAGACCTGGTACCGATGGTGTGATTTTTCTGGCTAATTGGTACCCGTAATGAGATCTTACTAGATGTGGAGGAGGAGGATAACGATAGATCTGTACGCTGGTAATAGTCTCATCATATCTAGCATGTTATAGACCAAAAAAGACATAAGTCACATCTACGTAGAAGTAAAAAATCCAATATAGTTAACCGTGCTTATAGAAAATATACAACAGTCAGAAATCAGTAACTGGGCAGTTGCCCGGACCAGACGTAATATACGTCTGATCGGAGGTTCCTCACTTCTCAATGGAGGCTTGTGGGACAGCCAGATCCTTTTCAGAATACTTTTACAGACCTGCTTTCTGGATTACAGCGCACTCCTTTCAGAAAGGGGTCACTTTGGGTCACTAACCACTAGACCAACAGTTGGTCTAGTGATTAGTGGCGTGACTGCTATTCCGGAGGTCGTGGGTTCGATTCCCACCCAGGACAAATGTTTATGTGATGAGCATGATCATTTGTTCTGTGTCTGGGTGTAATTTATCTATAATATGTATATATTTAGAAATTTATAAGTATGTTTATCAGTTGTCTCGTACCCATAACACAAGCTCTGCTAAGCTTGGAACTAGCCGGCGTTGTGTGATAGTTGTGGAACCAATTTCACGTGAAACTGAGTGACACTGATGTTTGCCGGTACTGTAATCAGGAGAGCGAGACGCCTAAGCACCTTTTGTGTGAATGCGGGCCCCATATCCACAAACGGAGTATTCATCTGGGCCGACACATTATTCGCCCGGAGGAGATTAAAACTCTTAAAGCTTGGAGTATTCTAGACTTCCTGGAAGCCTCCGGGCTAAAAGAGTTACTCTAGCAAGGTGGCGAGTCACAATAGATCTTTTAGGTCGCAGTGACTACATCCCCTACACTACGGGAGATGCATAGCCCCTTATCTTCAAAATAATAATAATAGTTGTGGAATTATTATTATTATCATTCATTGCATTGAGCAGTGGGACATTAGGTATGCAGATCTCAAATTAAATTGATCTTCAAAGACACACACTATTTTCTTAGCTTAACTTTTCCTCTTACGACAAACACAGAAAGCGAGAGAGTAGTTACTTTTTTTTATTGTTATAAACTAGTGTTTGACTATGATCCCGCCTGATGGTAAGCAGTGAAGCAATCTCTGATGGTTAGGCGCGCTAGTTTATTAAAAGCCTAAAATACTAGCGACCCACCCCGGCTTCGCTCGGGTAACTGTATTTCTCCACTATTTAATGGATGTTATCTATACTTATAATAAATCTGTAGAGAGGTCAATTCTGTACATGAAATATATTTCCAAAATAACTATCAGGGGGTGATTAGTGATCGATACTGATGCCAAAAATGCAAACAGTACAATTTTTGTCTGTCTGTCTGTCTGTCTGTCTGTCTGTCTGTCTGTCTGTCTGTCTGTCTGTCTGTCTGTCTGTATGTTCTTTATAGAAACAAAAACTACTCGATGGATTTTAAAGAAACTTGGTACAATCATTCTTCATACTCCTGGGCAGGTTATAGTATACTTTTCATTACGCTACGATCAATAGGAGCAGCGCAGTTAAGGGAAATGTTGGGGAAACGGGAGAAATTACTCCACGGAATAAGCAACAGGATCCGCGTACGAAGTCGCTGGCAGAAGCTAGTTATACATATAAACCTTCCTCTTGAATCACTCTATCTATTAAAAAAAACCGCATCAAAATCCGTTGCGTAGTTTTAAAGATTTTAGCGTACATAGGGATATAGGGACAGAAAAAGCGACTTTGTTTTATACTATGTAGTGATTACTAGTTTAATACCATCATTTAAAAACAAAATCAATCATTATACATTATTAAGCACGTACAATGATATCGCGTTCACCTGGGGCGCGCGCAGACGGAACCGGATATCTGTTATTGTGTAAATTCGCTGAAAAAAGATACTCGACAATCCTGAATAGCGTCATCCCCTTCAATGAACACTCGATACAGATAAAAATCTTTGTCGGAATCACAAAATAATGCTGTTTATGTTTGAAACCGACTACGTTCCAAATTCAATTTACAAATACGTTTTTTTTTTTGTAAAGGAACGTTTTTTGTTTAAATGTTTTTGTCAGTATAGGTGTCGCATTTTGGCATGTTCTTCGTCTCTTTATAGAAGAAACTAGATTATGAATAGTTTTTAACCGACTTCTAAAAAAGGAGGAGGTTCTCAATTCGGATGTTTTTTTTATGTTTGTTCGCGCTTATTTCGTCGCTTGTGAACCAATTTGAAAAAATATTTTTTTGTTGGAAAGGGTATACTTTCCTAATGGTCCCATAGTCACCAAGTTGGGATCTGATAGTGGAATCTTGGCGAAATCGAGGGAACTCCTCAAATTCAATTAAATTTTTTAGTGAAGTCTGTATTTTTTTTAATATTTTTCCGTATCTACATAAGTATAAGTAGCTATTAAGTGTACCTACTTTATCTATATGTATAAAAATCAATTGCTGTTCGTTAGTCTCGCTAAAACTCGGGAACTGCTGGTCCGATTTTAATCATTCCTTTTTCTTTGGTTCACCAACACACAGGGAAGGTTTAACAGCAAAAATAAATAGGTAGGTAGTGTGGGGTAGGTAGGGTAGGGTAGGTACTCAGTTGATGGGAGTAAAGCCGCGGGTAAAAGCTAATCGTCAATAAAAATGTCCAGTGCGTGTTGCCAGTGATGACATATAGCTCTGAAACGTGGTCGCTCACAATAGGCCTCATCAGAAGGCTTAAAGGCACCCAAAGAGCAATGGATAGGGCTAGGCTCGGAGTTTCCTTCCTTGATCGAATCAGAAATGAAGATACATAAAGTTGCCGACATATAACTAAGAATCGCCTAACTATAGTGACAATGGGCAATTGCTCGCAGAACCGAAAGACGCAGCGTTGGAATGCCTCCTACAAGATGGACCGATGACCTGGTAAAGGTTGCGGGAATCCGTTGAATGCGAGACGCACAGGACCGATCATTGTGGCGGCACTTGGTGGAGGCCTATGTTCAATAGTGAACGTCTATCGGCTGAAATGATGATACAAAATAAAAATATAAATACAGGATCGCAAGAAATATGTAAAATGAATGATTTAGAAGCATGTTTCAATAATAGATTATAGAAGCCTTTTAAATACATTAAAAAGAAAAGCAATAGACAAATTTCAAACTTCTCAAAACATCTGATTAAGTTACCAAAACAACTAAAACCGTATAAATTATTTCGTGAGTGTCGAGACGCTGCCAAACAACACAATTACAGATTTGTTTGGGTTAAGCATGGAACAATCCTTGTCCGTGAAAAGGAGGGGACAAGGTCTTTTGCAATTCGGAACGCGCACGACATCACTAAAATCAAACCTGGCTACGCAGCACCGATTGACGGCCAAGGCGCTGTATCCATCGAAAAATAACGCTACAGTGAATAATCCGTCAATCTTCGGTTTGCGGCATAATCGTTGCGCACAGCTTTGGACTTTTTTAATGGTTGGTTTATTACTGACTTTGGTTGAACACTGCATAATATGCGGCCTTGTGAATTGTTTGTTAATGTTAGTCCATTTCTCTAAGTACTATGTTATGTTTCTTGTATTTTGTTCGCATTTTTTTAACGTCCTATTGTACAATAATGCCTTGCTAGTTGCGGTTGCGTTAATAGCGGTAAATGCATTTATGACCATATTCTATAGAGTTTTACGCTGTAATGGCAGATAATCTAGTTATATATTATCGAAATTGCAGGGGATTCCGCACTAAATTGAATATCTTATATATGAATATTTTAGCCCATTGTTATGATGTGATAATTTTGACTGAGACCTGGCTGACACCCGAGATATCAGATAACGAGTTTATTGATGAGCGTTATGTGGTACATCGGTACGATCGTGACCGTATTGCCACCAGTAAAAAAGACGGAGGCGGTGTTCTCGTGGCTGTACTGAAGAGTCTACATTCAGTTAGATTGGCTCCGCCAATCGCAACCCATGCCAGCGTTGAGCACATCTTAGTGCAATTGCCAAGCTCAAGTGGAGGTAAGTGCCGAATTATTGCTGCAGTATATATACCACCAAAAACGCCAGAGTTTGCGTATGCTGAATATTTTGAACTTTTGCAAGCAATGCTTGGTGGCACAAACATTGATAATTTCTATGTGGTAGGAGACTTTAACCTTCCAGAAATCGACTGGATCACTTGTACAGATAGTACTTCATTATCGGCTCATGTTTGTAGAGGTAACTCCCCCGTTTGTGATCATATGCATGCACTTTTGTCGTTCCTCAACGCTCATCAATACAATACAATACGGAATACGGGTGGGAAAATATTGGATTTGGTTATTGGTAACGGTGAATGCAACGTTTCTAGAGCCACAGACTGTTTACTGCAGCTTGACAGCCACCATCCACCACTTAATGTTTTTATTTCTCTAAGTGTACCATACGATTCGATGGCCCGCAAGGTGATTAAAAAATATAATTATTACAAGGCAAATTATGATGACATAAATGCGGATTTAAAGGACATTAATTGGGAGGAATTTTTAGGTAACCAAACCGTTGACGATACCTTGAACACGTTTTATGACGTTGTTTTCAGCATTATTAAGAAACACGTTCCATTCAATAACTGTAGATCGTTAAAATTTCCGGTTTGGTTCACAAAATCGCTTATTCATATTTACAAAAATAAAGCCAAAGCTTGGGTAAAATGGAAGATGTATCAAAATATCTCAGATTACGAACAGTTTTCCATTTACCGCTCCAGATTCCAAGTTGAGAGCAAAAATTGTTACAGAAAGTACATTGCCTCTGTAGAAGACGGCATCCGAATTAATGTTAAGCACTTTTGGACGTTCATTTCTTCCCGCAAATCCTCTACAAGCTTCCCTTCTATCATGCACTATAGCAATCATTCAGCCAACACCCCTGAAGACATCTGTAATTTGTTCTCAAGCTTTTTCAATTCGGTATATGAGCCATCCACTTCAAGTCACAGTGTTTCATCGCAGTACGGAAATTACTCTGAAACCTGTTCTCTCCTTAGTAGCATTCAGTTTACTGCCGATGAAATATTAAGTGCGCTAAAAGCATTAGATCCGTCAAAAGGCCCGGGACCAGATGGCTTACCAGTCGTGTTCATTAAAAAGACTGCTGTTAATCTGTGTGTGCCATTACAAATTATTTTTAATCTATCCATTTCAAAAGGAGTCTTTCCCCAAGCCTGGAAACTCGCAAATATAACTCCTGTTCATAAGTCGGGACCTAAACAGGATATCGAAAATTATCGACCTATTTCGATATTATCGGTATTTTCCAAATTATTTGAGAGACTTGTTCATGATAAGGTTTATCCTATATTACATAATAGCATAATTCCACAACAACATGGATTTGTCAAAAAAAGATCAACTACCACTAACCTGATAACTTTTGTTGACTATTTATTTAACAGTATGGACTCTCGTATTCAAGTTGACACTATATACACGGACTTCCAAAAGGCGTTTGACAAAGTGGACCATCAACTGCTTTTGAGTAAAATTGCCTTTAATGGCATACGTGGCGACCGACTGAGATGGTTCTCCTCTTACGTTTTTAACAGATCTCAGAGAGTTGTGATAAATGGTTTTAATTCTGCGACCCTAAATGTTACTTCCGGTGTTCCTCAGGGCTCTATACTGGGTCCTCTTTTGTTTGTTATGTTTATTAATGATATAAGTACGTGTTTTCTGAATTCTAAATTATTACTATACGCAGACGATTTAAAAATTTTTAGACCAATTATTAATTTACGCGACTGTTTATTGCTGCAGGAAGACTTAAATAGATTCTCTGCATATTGTGTAAAAAACAAACTAAAATTGAGCATATCCAAATGCCATTGCATTAGTTTTACTAAAAATAAAAACTTAATAAAACATACATATACCTTGCACAATACAGATCTGGCAAGAGAAACAGTGGTTCGTGATCTCGGTGTTTTGCTAGATGACAAACTCCATCTAGATGCTCACGTTACTAAAATTGTAAACAATGCTTTTCGTATGTACGGGTTTGTAATGAGATCGGCTCAGGAATTTAGGCGTCCTAGTACTTATTTATACCTATATAAAACTCTGGTCAGGTCTCAATTGGAGTATGGGGTCCCGGTGTGAAATCCCTTCTATGAAAAATATTCTAACATGATAGAAAAAGTACAACGTAAATTTCTAAAGGCCATGCACTACCGTTGTTTTCGCAGGTATGCATCTTATAGCGACTTATTAAATAAATTTAAACTTCAAGATCTTAAATCTAGACGTATAATGTTGGAATCGATGTTTCTGTTTGATTTATGTAACAATAAATTTGATTGTATAGATATAAGCAATAGAATAAGTTATGTAGTACCCAGAACAACTACACGTCGGGGTGTGCGCGCGCGACCGCTGTTTGCTGTAACCTCTTGTCGATCAAACGCGGGCGCGCGAGCACCCCTACGACGTCTTACCACTCAGTTCAATAGGATTTTCCAGGATATTGAGTTCTTTGCTGTCTCGGCTGGGAAATTTAGAAGTATTGCTCTTAAAACCATAGCAGACTTAAGTACATAATAATTTAAAATCATGGTTCAATTCTTTCTCTTTTTGCATGTATAACTTTCAGTTTAGTTTTATTTTAACATTTATTCATACTTTGTAGTCTATCTACTTTACATCGCACGATGTTAATGTTAGTTTAACTTTTTTTGTATTATGTGGAAAATGTTGTTGGTTATACATTTATATTACCATTTTAGTTTTAAGTTCTTAACCATATTGTAATGTGTAACCGTTTATTTTCCCAAATAAAATAAAATAAAATAAAAATAAAATAAAATAAATTAGAAATAATATTCGACAATATTTAATGTAATGAATGGATCTTAAAGCATCGCCAAACTTAAGTGGCAGTGGGCAGGGCACATTGCTCGCAGAACAGAATGATGGTCGATGCGGACGAAAGGTTCTGGAATGGCGACTACGTACTGGAAGACGCAACGTTGGGCCTCCCACAAGGTGGATTGTTAACTTGGTGAGGGTTGCGAGACGCAAACAACCGGTCATTCAAAGTCAAAGTCAAAATATTTTATTTCACATAGGCCTACATGGGCACTTATAAAACGTCAGAAGCTAGTGCACGGTTCCAAATTGATAGTTTCCTATGGAGAAGAAACGGCAAGAAACTCCATGGTTACTCTTTAAAAAAAGTGACTTTATGCCGACACTTGGGTAGGCCATATGTCCAACAGTGGACGTCTTTAAGCAGAAATGATGATGATGAGATACCTTTCGTACGTACTCAAAAAATAATAAGAAAATAAATAATTAAACAGCCGGTAACTGTAGGAAAAAACGTGTTACTATAATCTCTCCCAAGGGTCTCGTAAGGTGCGGCTAAAGGTCGTCGTATCCAGCCATAACTTAGAATTTAAAAAAAAAATACACGCTAGCAGGTCATATGAGGAACATTTATTTGAATAATACATAAGTAAAGTACTCTTATTTGAGAACTAGATTTTGTAAAAGTCGTAAAAGAAAATCTTAGTGCCTGGAGCAGACTTTTTGTAATAATAAAAAATAGGTAAATTATTTTTTTTCAGTCTCGCAAAACCCATAGTAAAATAAGTGATCACAATCTCTGCAATAAAACGCTTAAATAATTGATCTACTTCATAAAACATGGTACCTAGATACATAGTAGTATATCCAAAAATCCTACCAGTCCTTTAGGTTTAAACTTTATTAATTTCAGTTTCTGGAACGGAATTCTAAATATGTCCAAAATTAAATGCAGATAGGCTGCTGATTAATACATTCCATTCCACAACATTTTACCTATTTAGTACGTATATATGCGAAACCTAAATATAGTTTGTTCAGAATCAGTAATAAATTCCAATAGATTACACCATGTTATATTTTCCCAAAAATATTTAAAAAGGTCACAAGTTGAACACCACCGACACTAAGTACAACACAGGTCACGACAGGTCATAGCGGGCATTAGGCGCCAGCAAACAGCTGAGGGCAAGTGCAAAACTACCCTTAAGTCGCCAGGATGACTATGTATTTTTGCTGACATAACATGCTTAAAACTTTTTGATACAATTATGAAATTTTGAACATATATGTAATAGATTCTTTACATAAAAATACTAAACAAATGTTTCGGGTTTCGCATATACTAAAACTAATGCGGGTTAATAGGTTGCGGGAATCCGATGGTTGCGGGACGCACAGGATCGATCATTGTGGCGACACTTAGGGTAGGCCAATGTCCAACAGTGGACGTCTATCGGCTAAAATGATGATGATGTGATGATGAAAACTAATGTTGTATATATGAATTTATTTCGGCGGTAACCTCTCGCGTCTGGCCCTGGTTCAGACCATGGTCCAGAGCGAGAAGAAATGGGAATTTGTATACACGAGCGCCTCAAAGGGATGTCAGCAAAACAAAAGGGCTTCAGAAGGGCCGATGCCTGTTAGGCTGTGACTGATTTACAGACGAGTGATCCTATATGGGTTCCCTTTTTCAGGGTTCCGTATCTCAAAAGTAAAAAACGGAACCCTTATAGGATCACTTTGTTGCCCGTCCGTCTGTTTATCTGCCAAGACACTTTATCTCGAGAACGCGTGGCGGTATCGAGTTGAAATTAAACCATATATTCAAGTCTGTGACCCATTGAAGCTGTGAAAAAATCAGACTTCTGATTCAAGAAAAAAAAAAGGATACGGACGTTTATGTCGCAAAAAAACTATATTTCGAGACTCTCAAAGGAATCAAAATTCATAGTGTACTTCCAGTTGACCTAGAATCCTGAAATTTCGCATGAAGCAAGGTATCATGGCACAATCAAAGGAATAAATCTGAAAACTGTAGATTTGTCGTTACGTCACAATTTTTTTTTGCGATTCGTAAAAATATTCGTAATTTAATTTGAGAATTGAACTGTTTTCATAGATAAGTTTGTATGGAACCCAATGCGCGAGTCCGACTCGTACTTCACCGGTTTTTTATTCGGACCCCTAGAAACACTATACTATCAAAAAGTTATATTTTTAAATATTCTTGTTGGTGCAAAACCCATATTCATTGCAAAGTCAACAAAGTTTGGAACATATATCCTACTTGGAGCAGGTAGCTGAACTTAGGTTAAAGTTAGGCTAATTAAGTAATTAACAGAAACCTGCAGACTCTCCAAGTCAGCGGTAACTTAAACGTAACTTAATCCTCAGTCGCAACCTTATGTTAATTCAGACATGAACTTTATTTGGATATTCGTGCGGTCTAAGTTAAAATTAAGTAAGTTTATACTGTTTGTGTCCTAAAACTTATTTCTAAGTTATAAAATTACTTTTATATTTGTTTACTTTATGTGGTTTCTAGTGGGGGTGTTATAAGCTTTGTAACTATAACCGAAACTATCGGATATCTAAACAAATAATTGTAAAGAGGTAAACTTGTTTTGTTTGTTTTTAGGCGGTAATCTCAAAAAGGTACTGGTCCGATAACGAAGTTTTTTTCACCAATAAAAAGCTGTTTTATTCGCGAAAGCTAGTTCGCAATAAAAAATAACCATAACCTTTAAATTTCATTTGGAGACCAATGGTGACCCAGTGCGCAGTGGTAACAGCCTCAACTTACAATTTATAGGACTTGAGTTCAAACCCAGGCAGGCGCTTTACCTACTTTGTGTAATTTATTTCATCACCACTGCTCTCAAAATGTTGAAAGAAAACTAGCATATCCTGGAAAAAAAAATCTACAACATGTAACATCTACCAACTGTTCCCGCGTAGTGGATCCCGATCCTCATGGAAGGGAAGCCTGAATCCCAGCAGTGGGGACTGTCATAAAAATTGATTACGCTATCCGTATTCAGATCCGAAACATCGTGTCTATTACATCCCTGGTTTCCAACAAAGTAAGTTGAGTATCAATAATATTGATAGCCAACTACTAGAAAGTAATATCAAAGTAAATCATTTTTTTTTCAGTTTTATGTAAGTTGTATATTGGAAAAATATTGCACGAAAGCGCTGACCTTTCACTTAATTGATTTGCGCGGCTTAACTCTGAAGCAAACCCTTAAGGGTGGTGCATCATGACTCACATTTTCACTGTTTTTCATACAACCGCTCATAACTGATTATGACGTTATTACACATTTTTCATTAGATATTTTGGAAACACAGTATCTTGTGGATATTATTTAGGCTTCTATTGAAATCAATTTCTAAATTAGTGTAAAACTAATCCAGTAAAGACCTCTGAAAATCTCCTATTTTGTATGAACTTTGACACTTCATAATTTGCCTAAAAATTTAAAAAGTAAAAAAAGTTAAACAATAGAAGCCTTACAAATTTTATTAAGATTCTAAATGATGAAAACTTTTTTCAAAAACTTTTAAGGGTTTAAAAAAAAACAACAATTTCCTGGAGTTTTGTGAAATATTCGAGTAAATCTCGGAATTACCGAATACTAACGGAGTTTTCAGGCGCTATCTCTCTTTTTTGCGTTGCCTTTTCGTCAAACATCGCGTTGGATTGCATTAAATGAAGTAACAAGCTTTTAAACCATTTTCGATGTTTACGATAGGCGAGTGGAAAAGGACCCTCTTAAGAGGATGCAACTCGACGCACATTTTCACTATTTTTCATACAAATACGAAATATAAGTAGTTATGTAGGTACATAATGTATTAAAGTACCTACCATTGCAGCCTATCATATCTGTAAGCACAGCCGCGGCCAATAACTCGTGGTAATCTAATTTATAGTGCTAACTAAGCCAGTTATTCGCAAACGTAGTAAATTAGTCCACATTAGTAGCTCACAATCAAATGTCGAATTACGACCGAGCCAGCCCTACCCTTCTAATTATAGTCTATCAAATCACGATAAAAACTTTTCATGTATAGACATTTTGATACAAGTGGAGAAAGTTTGTCATTGTAACCGGTGTTATTAAGCCGAGTGTAAAACGAAGTTTTTCAATCATCATTTCAGCCGACAGACGTCCACTGTTGGACATAGGCCTCCCCCAAGCGTCGCCACAATGATCGATCCTGCGCGTCTCGCATCCATCGGATTCCCGCCGATTTCAATACACTTTTTTTTTATTATTATTGATAGGTTTGCGCTTGACCGCTATCTCACCTGATGGAAAGCGACGATGCGGTCGACGATGGAACGCGCTTACGTAGAAGAAACCTATTCACTCCAACTTTGTTTTTCAATTTTTGAATGAGAAGTACCATGGAGCATTTTTATTAGATTACGACTTTTTATTCTTTTTTACTTTTGATATCATGACAGTTGAGAGTTTGTCATGCTCACTCAAATGTCTCGTTGTTGGTGGCACGTGTTATTGGGTCATTCAGTTCCCTTCAAAATGGTTGAGCTGAGTGGGGCTGATGCACGCGTCATGCTCGTGAACGGGTGCCATCAGTTGAGACTGGTCATCTCTTAGCTGCCAGTGGCTTAATTCAGTTTCTATCTTTTAATTTTTATTTTTTTATCTACATTGTGCTCACATAATAGAAGTTGTTGCTTCTATTATGTGATAATGTAACCAAACAGTATATGTAACACATAATATGATTTAAAAGATGGACACTCTTTTGGAGGAGTTTCTTGCACGTTCTTCTCCATAGCGATCTACGCTTTGGAACGTGCAATTTAGCTTCATTTTTCTTAGACTGACCGACATTTGACTATTCAAAAGTGCCTACATTTAGTCAATTTAAAATAAATGATTTTAAATGTTGAATTATGTTCACAATTTTTTTAGCAAAACCATGACCCAACCAGACAGTCATATTATGTCACAGACATAGTCATATGTCAGCATATCGTGCTTGCAGACAGTAAGTCGTCTCAGCGCACATTGGAGCGATATATCAGGTTATCATAATTAGCACTAATGTCGCCAATTAATGGCGGAACATCAAGCATTACGCGTTATCTTACTCGCGGTACACGCTGTTGTGTGGGCAAATGGTTTGTTAGCACTAGGGCTTATTTGTGTCTGATTGCTTTGGGTTTTAATGATGTCAGTCCTATTAGAGAATGTAGAGCTATAATCAAAGGTAGAGCTGTTAAAAAATAGCGGCTAAGTGCGAGTTGGACTCGCCCCTGAAGGGTTCCGTAGCAGCAAGTAGCATAATATAAAAGTTCTTTTATATTATGTTACTTTTTACACTTCTTACTTTGATATGCTATGGAAGCGTGTTTTTTTTAACTACGAGTATATTTATTTTTCTTTGTTTTAATATTTTTTTTATTTTTTTGTCTGGCCTGTTTGTTTAGTGGTTGGTGACCCTGACTGCTATGCAGGGGGGAATATATAAGTAAGTTTATCAGTGGTCTAGTACTCATAACACAAGCTCTGCTTAGCTTGGGTCTAGACGGCGTTGTGTGATAGTTGTGGAATATTATTATTATCTATACTTATAATAAATCTGTAGAGAGGTCAATTCTGTACATGAAATATATTTCCAAAATAACTATCAGGGGGTTTTGTTTTTATGTTTGTTTTTATATTTATTATTTATATTAGTGATCGATACTGATGCTAAAAATGCAAACAGTAAAATTTTTGTCTGTCTGTCTGTCTGTCTGTCTGTCTGTCTGTATGTTCTTTATAGAAACAAAAACTACTCGATGGATTTTAACGAAACTTGGTACAATCATTCTTCATACTCCTGGGCAGGTTATAGTATACTTTTCATCACGCTACGATCAATAGGAGCAGAGCAGTGAAGGGAAATGTTGGGAAAACGGGAGAAATTACTCCATTTTTTAAGCTTCCGTCGCGTTTGAAGCCTTAATGGTTAAAGCTACACAGAAAACATGTATAACGGAAATGTTCTCCTCAAAATTATATAAAAAATGTCCCACGACAGCATACGTCTATCTTTTATGGTTAACTCACAATAACACGTGTAACTCCCGATAGCTTAGCAGTTCTGAGCTTTCTGTTTATTTTTGTCTACTCTTACGTTTATAACACTGAATGTCGCTGGCATAAGCAACAGGATCCGCGTACGAAGTCGCTGGCAGAAGCTAGTACTATATATTTTTTTAATATATTTTCAATAATTAGTTTAATCGAATATTTTAATCGGATTATTGAATTATCATCAGTCTTTCATGGGTGTGCAAAGTTTAAAGAAAGTCTAATCGCCCAAAGTTGGGCAAAATCGAGCTCAAAGGCAATGGTTCTAAGCGAACAAACAAAAAAGCAAGCAAAAATACAAGTGAAGCTAATAAAAGCGTGTTGTTGTTCTTTAGTCTCGCTAAAACCCAAACACAGGATGATGACGTACCCACGGAGTAAGTATTGACGTACCCAAATATTTTTATTTGGTTTTGCTCTAAATAGAACGAACCAATCCAAATAGAAATCACAGAGGTCGTTCAAAAGAAAATAAAAGCCACAGAAACAGTTTAGTAATTTAAAATTAGAAGTGCCGGTCATTGAATGAGATCATCAAAACGGTATCCCGACGTCGAAACACGATGACCCCTAAAATACAAAAGTCAGTGCTTTATACCTAATTATGACTTATCAGCTTGTCACGGACTAAAATAACACTAAAAAATTCTCATATTAATTGAAAATATTAAGATTTTATCCTCCTATTTCGGGGAATTGTTCGCACCAACTTTGAACTGTACCAAAAAAAGCGCACCAAAAGTATTTTCCAAAACGCACAATTATGGCACGCTAACAAAGTCAATGTATAAATAACGTCTAACCAGACTTTACAGGTGAGTTTGTTTTAAGTTAACACGCTATCGACATATTTCCGACGTTCAGCGCTCCTATTGGCCCACTCCAAGCTCCTAACCAATCATAGAGCTAAACACGTAAAAACAACTAAATCTCTGGAAATCCATAAATATGAAAGAAAAATTATTTCATTAAAATTGACTATATTACCAAGTGCTTGGCAAAAATGAAAACACGATATTAAATTGGCTCGATAAAAAAAATCGCGAATCTAACCCTATTTTACGATTTGAAACGTGTTTTTCTATGAAATTAAATGTGGGTGTTGTGTCCTTGGTAAAACCATTCATTCATTTTTTTACGAGTCTATAAATCAAGTCATGACTAAATCATTTTTTAATTGGTATTTTTCTATGTTTTATAAAACGTTGCCCCACACTAGGAATAACTCCAGTATGTTGGGTGCCTTTCATCACCATCATCATCATCATTTCAGCCAAAAGACGTCCACTGTTGGAGATAAGCCTCCCCCAAGTGTCGCCACAATGAACGTCCTGTGTGTCTCGCATACATCGGATTCCCGCAACCCTTACCGGTCATCGGTTCACCTTGTAGGAGGCGTTCCAACGCTACGTCTTCCGGTACGTGGGTGCCTTTACTAACATACTCACATATATGACGCCCAGCACAGACTCCGAACGACTAACTGTAAGCTATACAAATATACAACCTCTCCTTTTCCGTGCGGGAATCGAACCTGCGACCCGTAGTGCAGCAGCCTATCGGTCAACTCAACTCAGGTGACTTGTTAAATCATAGCATAGCATAGTCGGCCTTATATATAATGCTCCCACTGTTGGGACTCAGGCCTCTTCTCTAGGAGTGGGAATGGGCCGTAATCCACCAAGCGGGAACAGTGCGGGTTGGTGGATGTCACGTGTCTTCGAATTTTTGGTTCTAGGACATGCCGGTTTCCTCACGATGTTTTCCTTCACCGTTTTGAGAGCACTGGTGATAAAATAAATTACACAAAGTAATGCGCCTGGCTGGGTTTGAACCCGTGACCTACAACTCGTAAGCCGGGGCCGTTACCACTCGGCCACCGCTTGCTCCCCCGTTTTTTTGTAACTAGATTAAATTCAGTAGTGACTTTTAGAGCAGAGGTGGCCGAGTGGTAATGGCCCCGACGCTTGGGGGAGGCCTATGTCCAGCAATGGTCGTCTTTCGGCTGATATGATGATGATGATAAAACAAAAATACAAACTTTATCTCTTTATATTAGTGTAGATGGTACCTATCTATCATTGTTAAAACCAATAATTAAAAAAGTAACCATAGTCTCTTGCCAGTTGTTAAAATACCAATTGGCAAATTGGTATTTTAAGAACAGGCGTCAGAAATGAGTGCAGGACGCACAAATTTCTGATGTATTATAACTTTACAAGTGCCCACGTATGCATTTGTAAAATAAAAATGGTAGGCAATTCATTCTTCATTGGCATTATGAATAATTTTTCAACAGATTACAGAATGACATTATTATTTTTAAATATAGATCTGGGGGCCGACCATAAAGATTTACAAAACAATCTTATTGCAGGAACGTTTTGTTTCCATAATAAAGTAATATTACTTCATTTCGTACCATGAACTTAATCACTTAGTATGATTGTATTCCTGCTAGGGGCTAGGAAAGAACGAACGATTTTAAAGATTTTGTCTATTCCCTGCTAAACAGAAAAGATAAGCGCTATATAGATTTGTATAACGTTGCCTCTTTCAGATGTTTGTCCGAATCGCAAGTTCATTGTAAACCAATAGAATACATTGAACTCAAAAAATGTCTTGTTAAAATATATTTTTAAAAGGATCTAAGTAACTTTCATAAAAAGAAAGTAATAACTTTCAAGAATTTACATTAATAAAGTAGGAAAACAATTTAAAATAGCTACGGGGGACTACGTTAACATTTAATTTAGTTACACGCTAGTGTGAATCGGAACGTATGTTTACATTAACAAGATTCTTGTCAGTGCTTGTCAGTGTTGATTTCTTGAGTACGAACCGATTTTAAATTATTAAAATAGTTTTCAAAGTGCTTATATTTAGAATAATCTGCCTTCCAAGTGGTTGGTGTTCGAAGCGAATAAGCAAAAAAACTTATTGTAAATGGACATCATAGAATCAAGGTAAAGTTAAACAGTGCATTCCAGGGAAAAAAACTTGTTGTTCATGCACTAATACTAACTTTTTAAGTCACGAAAAACACTCTAAATAGTATTTATTTGGAAAACAATAATAATTCCGCTGCGTCCGAGCAACTTTTTTACTCCTGCTAATTTGACGTAAAAACAATACTGCTAGCGGTCAAAAATCCCGTTAGAGTACGAAAAGAATGAACTTTTTAAGAGCGACGTCACAAAACCGCTAAGAAAACAATCTTGTTTTAAGATTGTAATAAGGTTGTTTTGAAGGCGTCATGGCACGAAAAGCCTAAGTAAGATTAAAACAATACTGCTTTAAGGTCTTATGGTTGGCCCCCTGATTTAATGTTTTTAATTGCATCATCATGTTCCTAGTTTTTCAATGACAGATCTGTCAAAGATTTAATTCTGTAAATTATATCAAACCAAAAAAACCGTTCTTTGTCTAAATTATTAGACTAGCTTCTGCCTGCGGATTTGCTCGCGTAAAAGTAGGTTGGTCTATTCTTTGGACCCCCGTTTCATCTCCTTAGGGCGTGAATATTGGAAAATGTTCTCTTAGTGCTTTTTTTTACGTTGGGCAAATATCGAGCCCGCGTCTACGGTGGCCGGAAATCTGGTTCGGAATCCCGGCGGCGACGGCGAGGGCGCCGTTGCCTGATGCCGTCGGCCTTCTCCTTCGCTAGCATCACTGCTTCGCAGAAGGAGGTGGCCGCCTGCCAGTCCTCCGCTCTCTTAGTGCTCATCTACGTCATAATAGGAAATAGGAAACCTTGTTCAATAGGGTAGTTTCCAGGGTCAAAATAACTAAATTTTATTAAGTCCGTATTTTAAATATTGGACACGTATTTTTTCTTTTTTCGATTAAAGTCACCCCGTGCGAAAAAATGCAGCACGGTGTGACGTTGACACGTCTTTATCATAAAAATGATAAATTACAAAAGGTTTAATTTACAAATAAAAAAATACGTGTCCCTTATTTTAAGACGACCTAATTACAGTTTTTACGGCAACTAGCCTATTCTTTATTGTACACCATGATTATTTACCAAATTTGTGAATATCAGAGTTCATGTACATAGGCGAGCTTAGTTGAGTTTTCTTCCAGCAAGCCATTGAGTAATAGGGAGAGATATCACAGTAGGGAGTATGATCCAGTGCACAATTTTAAAATTACAAATAATATGAAAAAATAATACATAAAAATACATAAATACATACTTAACTTTGTAAAACTTTTACACTAAGAGTGTAATAGTTTCGGCTGTGCGTTGATATGTCAGTCAGGCAGTCAGTTTCTCATTTTATATATAATACTGGCGACCCGCCCCGGCTTCGCTCGGGTGCAATATTATACATATAAACCTTCCTCTTGAATCATTCTATCTATTAAAAAACCGCATCAAAATCCGTTGCGTAGTTTTAAAGATTTAAGCGTACATAGGAATATAGGGGCAGAAAAAGCGACTTTGTTTTATACTATGTAGTGTTGAAGATAACAAAAAGCACTGTTCAAGAACGTGATTAGAGGCTATCAATCTGCGAGTTAAACTTACAGATTAAGACTTAATTAGTCATTCTATACATTCATAAATAAATATTCCAATATTATGTCTCACTTTCTGATGATAAACAACATGCCACCACACAAATAACAATTTCTTATCACTATCGTAATGGAAAAATACCAAATATAGTTTTAAAAACTTTATTTTAAAAAAATCACTTTCTAATACCTAACAGGAACGAATTCTATCTCATCTTTCAGATCAACAGCGTAAGTAGTAGCTTCTACGGTGTTGGAGTTCACAATCTCATTGTTCCCCACCTCGTTTTCTTTGTCCAGATCTCCTCTACCTACTCCGACATCAGCATCTTGAACATCGTTTACGTTTGTCTCAATCTCCTCCCGGCTACCTTCGAACTCTGGCCTCACAGTCGTGTCAGGCTGTGGTTCCGTTACCGGGGCCACCTCCGTCGTCGTCTTCACTACCGCACCATCCTTCAACGGGAACGTTATCTTCAAAACTCCTTGCTCAAAGATCCAGGTTCCAGTAACGTTCACAGTGGCAGGCAGGGTCCTTACGTCCAAATAGTTCCTCTCGCTACCTTCCGAGTACTTATGGTTCGCTTGGATCATTAGAAGACTTTCGCGGGCCTTCACAACGATGTCTTTCTCCTCAAAATCTGGCAGAGAGATGATAATTTTGTACTCGGTACCTTCAACTCCTTCTTGAGACACGCTGGTGGGGAAGCGGCGGGAGAAGTCGGCTAGCATGTCATCCAGGTCCTTAAGTTCCCTAGACAAGTCAGACCAGAACCTTCCGGTGTCGAAGACATTATCGCCAGCGTAAGGGTGCAGCCTCGTGTGGTAGTTGGAGAAGAATGGCTGCCTGCCTTGCGGAGGCCCGAACGAGAACTCGAACTGTGGGGCTGCACAGGCCCCTGCAATAAGTCCGCACAGTAGTAAGGCGATCATTTTGTCTCAATGTTCGTGAATCACTAGTGCGCGATGCTTAACACTGCGTTTTATATGCCCCGGACGTTCAGTTCATAGGTTATCCTCCTTATCGTCACATTCTGGACTGTGCAAACAATTTGGTCTGCTCTGAACAAGTGGTAGCAGTTTCTTAGAAACTTAATTGCTTTGTCTACTCATTTAAGACTGTATATTCTATGACTTAATGCTTATTTTCGCTTAATTGTTTTGGTGTTTTAGTCGGAATTGGCGTATTGGGTTATGTATAGACTGTTGGTAATATTGATGCGAAATTATTGCGCAGTAATATTAAATTCTTTTTTTTTACGAATTCTCTACATTGCTATTGGCTGGTATCTTAAACGCTAACGAGCGATAAATAAATACACTAACAATTAATTGTTCTAATTCATTAAGGGCTCTCTAATGCTTTGCCCTTAGCTCTCGCTGGAATGCCCAAACGATTAGCTCCAACTTTCGGTACCTCGAGTTGCTTGTCCAATGGGTGACCAGATAGACCGATATGTAACACATCGGATCAATTCAGGATGGATGAAATGGCGAAAGGTCACTGGAATAACTTGTGACCCACAAATGACCCTCATGTTGAAGGGTAAAAATCTATAAGTCCATAATTAAGAACTGACATGCTGTATGGATCAGAATATTGGGCTGTGAAAAAGACGAATGAAAAAATATTGCATATAACAGATATGAGATGGATGTGTAATAGAAGAGATAAAGTATAACAGAGAAATATCTATAGATAAAATGAGAAATGAGTATATTAGAGGAAGTTTGAAAGTGTTGCTAGTGACTGAAGAGATGAAAGAGAATCTTTTGTCTTGGTCTCTGATAAAAAGATGGCTGATAAAACGCATTATACTAAAGGATTTAGGAGTATACATGTGGACAGATATAGAAGGAGAAGGAGGCCAAAGAAAAGATGGATGTGGAAGTGATAGCATGACCGGTAACAGCCTCCTAGCCAAGTTACAACCGTTTCGCTTGCGTCGAACGCCTTAAGTTGGCCACGCCCCCGAATCTTTTGATCTGACCTCGTAACTGAGCGTTGAGATGACGTCATTCCCGTACATTTGAAGTTTTCTACAAGCGTTAACGATTGCAGATTATCAACTTGGCTACGAGTCCTGGACAGAATGAAAGAAAAAACGATTGCAGCGACCTCCCAAATAAAACGAGATAAGGGCAGAAAGACGATGAGTTTGTTTTTAAAATCAATTGTATTTTTTGTAAAAAGTTTTTTTAGGAAAACTGTTATAAAAAAAGGAATGCAAGAGTGTGAACACTGCCTTAACCCAATCGTTAACAAAAACAAAATGAATTGTTTACATTTAATTAAAAGACATCTGTTTCCTTATGAATCATAAAGTTACAATGAAATCTTTAATGACACATTTTCTTCGAGAATGCGGATATTATTAGCTGCAAATATACATATATATAACGTTTTCCATCAAGTTCTAGACATCCTTACTAATATTATAAAAGCGAAAGTGAGTTTTTTTGTTTGTTACGTCTGCACGCCTAAATGGCAAAACCGATTTTGATGAAACTTGGTACACGGATAGACCATGTCCTGGAATAGGACATAGGATACTTTTTATCCCGGAAGAATTTTATCCTAAGGGAACATCCTTGGGATAAATTTCTGCTATCACGCGAGCGAAGCCGCTGGGAGCAGCTAGTTTCTTATAAAATATGATAACTTTTTTCTTGGTCCAGTTGTAACACACAACGGGGACACATTATATTCGGTAAGGTTGAAAGCAAAGCAAGTATAATGAGCCTTATGTTTCAGCAAAATGTTCCCACTTCTGGGACTCAGGCCTCCTCTCTACGAGAGGGAATATGCCGTACAGTGCGGATTGATAGATGTCGTATTTTCATTGAATTTTTGGACCTAGACCACATATAACGTTTAAAGTTAGTAAGTAAGAGACAGAGCTATACAGATTGTCTAGCGCCATTTCTTACCCACACTGAAACAAGATTAAAATAATCTTACTTTGAACGTCATGGTAACTCCTTCTGCAAAGCAATAATGCTAGAAAAGGAGGAGGCCGACCGCATCAGGCAACGGCGCCCCCGCCGCCGGGATTCCGATCCCGATTTCCGGCCACCGTGGACGCGAGCTCGCGGACGGCGAGCCATGGGTAGCTCGCTGTCCGACCGTCCGGTAACTGTCTGGACCGAGCCCAAGACGTCGACGGCGCTCACTGTTACCACGCGCCTCAAGGAGTTGTCAATGACAGGAGGAGCCCAGATGGGTCGAAGCCTACTGGGGCCAGGGTTATCCGAAAGGAACTCGAGCCCCAGTAAGAAGGCTAGAAGGAACGGGGTGTGGATTTTAGACAGTAAGAGTCTGACACTATCTCCCGGTCCACCCAAGAGCGGGCGTTGAAAAAAAAAACGTCATGATAACCCCGTTGGTCCTTAGATAACCTTCCTTATGCGATCCCCACAAAGGGCACGGCGGTCTTGATTAAGGATGAAAGGTTAACAACAATTTGGCAAAATGGATTTTCCCCGATGCCGGTTATCGTATCCGTCCGACTATTATTAAAGAAATAGCTCTTGGGAAAACCTGGGATTTATAAACTTTAGGCACTATAACCACCTATAACACTTTTTTTTAAAATCTGATATAAACTAGTGCTTGACTGCGATCCCACCTGATGGTAAACAGTGATGCAATCATTGATGGTGAGGCGCACTTGTTTATTAAGACCTTATTCACTCTAGCCTTGAAGACGCTTAAATTGTAATCGGACGGGAAGACCTCAGCAGGCAAATTGTTCCAGTCCCTCGATGTACGCGGTATAAACGACGAAGCGAAACGCTTAGTCCGGACCGTAGAGGTTTCAACACTGTACAAAACTGGATATAATGTTTTAGGTATTTTCTACCAGTCGATGGCGGTTAGTCCATCCAAAGGTTGTCTGGAAGAAGTTGCCCTGTGCGATAAGACCGCCCATTGTAGGTACACTTACTTTTAAAAATGTTTTTTTTTTATAATATTCCACAACTATCACACAACGCCGTCTAGTCCCAAGCTAAGCAGAGCTTGTGTTATGGGAACTAAACAATTGATAAACATACTTATATATTTCTAAATACATACATATTATCAAAGACATTAAACATATACTAACAAATTAACAATAGACAGGACATAGCGAACAAAATTCTAATCCGAGACTTGTTACTAAAGTAGAAACAAGTCGCTGTCACCTGTACTGGTCAAGTCGCGTTTGTGTCCGCTACACGCACCAAAAGAAATTTTTTTGGAGAAATATGCTGAGTTGCTCATTGCACCATTATAAATCGTATTATGGCAAAACGACTGGACCTAACTCCAGTTTATTTTCGTAAATATTTTTCGTCTTCACTGAAGCATAGGATTACAGTTTTTCTAAGACATTTTTTCTGATGGCCGCTCTATATATTTAATTTCTTTGCATATAATAGATAAATTACACCCAGACACAGAACAAATGATCATGCTCATCACACAAACATTAGTCCTGGGTGGGAATTGACCCCATGGCCTCCAGAATAGCAGTCAGGGCCACTAACCACTAGACCAACAGGCCAGTCAAAGCCTGAAACAAGTTTGTCTTGTACTTTTTTGTATATGTGGTGTACAATAAAGAATATAATTATAATAATGGCATAACATAACATGGCAGGTGCAACATAAACTGAAAGGAACTAAACCCGTTAAAAAATAAAAGACCCATTTTGACATTTGAGAAAGAACCTAGAATGTAATTCGGAACGAAACTGAAAGAAATAAATGTTGAAATTTATGTTGGATTTTATGTTATATGTTTGACATTATTTACCACTTGACATTATAATGTAATCATTTGTTGGCAAGGTATAATGTAACATTATGTATTTGACTTGTAAGAATCCCTTACCAATAAATTACTATGACTACTATGACTATGACTATGAAACAATAAAATAATTATTAGGGTTTTTTTCAGTGGGTAAAAATAATCCAGATGACATCCCCCGCCCTGGGCGGAGCGGGAGATAGCGTCATAGTGTCAGACTTTTATTGACTTAAAAACCCACCCTGTTCCTTCGTTGCCTTTCATACCGGGGCCGAGCCTACCTTTCAGAAGCAGCCCCTAGCCTCAGCTTCGGCCATTTTTTTTATGGTGGGGGAAATCACCCAATGACAACCCCTGCTCTTGGGCGGAGCGGAAGATAGTGTCAGACTCTTACTACTTAAAAACCCACCCCGTTCCTTCTAGCCTTCATACCGGGGTTCAAGCTCCGTTTCAGATAACCCTGGCCCCAGTAGGGTTCGACCCTGCTGAGCCCCTCGGTTGCTGACAACTCCTTGAGAAGCACTTGAACCGTGCACGCCGTCGACAACTTGGACTCGGTCTGGACGGTTACTGCAAAGTCGGACAGCGAGCTACCCATTGCTCGCCGTCCGGAAGCCCGCGCCTACGGCGGAAATTGGAAACGGTCGGCGGCTGGGACGTCAGCGCCGTTGCTTCATGCGGTCGGCCTCCTCCTTTGCTATAATAAAATAATAATTAGGGGTCTGGTGTAGTAGTAGCTATTTTAGTACTAGCTAGTTTGACTACCTAGCGGCTAATAAAAAGTGGCTAGTCCAGTATTACTATACCGGACTAGCCACTTTTTTTTAAAAAGACATTCATTACATACATATTATAAACTAGCTTTTGCCCGCGGCTTCACCCACGTACATAATCCCAGGATAAAAAGTATCCTGTGTTATTCTGGGATACGGTCTACTCGTGTACCAAGTTTCATTGAGTTCCGTTCAGTAGTTTTTGCGTGAAAGAGTAACAAACATCCATACATACAAACTTTCACATTTATAATATTAGTAGGATAAGCAAAGTTATTGTCAAAAAAAACAAATCAAGCCAATGACTGGCCTGTTGGTCTAGTGGTTAGTGGCCCTGACTGCTATGCCGAAGGTAGTGGGTTCGATTCCCACCCAGGAAAAAATGTTTATGTGATAAGCTTGATCATTTGTTCTGTGTCTAGGTGTAATTTATCTATAATATGTATGTATTTAGAAATATACAAGTACGTTTATCAGTTGTCCAGTACCCATAACACAAGCTCTGCTTAGCTTGGGACTAGACGGTGTTGTGTGATAGTTGTGGAATATTATATTATACTATATTAATCAATGCTTCTGTTTAGATGGGAAAATCATCCAATGACATCCCCAGCTCTAGGACAGAGCGGGAAATAATGTCAGACTTTTACTGACTAAAAACCAACTCCTGTTCCTTCTTTGCCATTGTTCCAGGGCCCCGGGGATCTTTTTCGCATCACCCATGGCCCCAGTAGGCTTTGACCCTGCTGGGCCCTAGATAAGCTCGCCTATGTACATGAACTCTGATATTCACATATTTGGTAAATAATCATGGTATACATAAACACAAAGAATAGGCTAGTTGCCTTTAAAATTGTAATTAGTCCGTCTTTTAGATTATTCAAAAATAAGGGACACGTATTTTTTTATTTGTTTTAATAGGCTATATCTTTGTTATTTTTTGTTTAATCGAAAAAAGAAAAAATACGTGTCCAATATTTTTTTATAATCTGAAATACGGATTAAATAAAATACAGTTATTTTACTCTGGAAACTACCCTATTGTTACTATTTTGGTGTACAATAAAGTTTATTCTGTTCTATATCTTCCTGCCCTTGTTCAGTGTCACTAGAAGTCCGTCCTGCACGTCTTCTTCCATCATCCTCATCTGTTCCTAAGCTGCCCAGTGGTCGCTGGATATTGCCCAAAGTACTTCGAAAACCCAGAAACCCTTACTGACTAAAAACCCCGCGCCGTTCTTTCTAGCCTTCATACCGGGGCACGAGCTCCCTTTAGGTCAAACCTGTCCCCAGTAGGCTTCGACCCAGCTGGGCCCCTCCTGCTGCTGACAACTCCTTGAGGCGCGCGGGAACAGTGCGCGCCGTCGACGTCTTGGACTCGGTCCATTACCGGACGATCGGACAGGGAAATCGAACTCGTGACCCAGCAGTTACGCTTTTCCATAATCGCTCCTTTGTTCCGTTCATCAATTATTTTTTGTTCAGCGCCCTCTATAGCTGGAATTCTAAACTAACAAGAATGTAGAACGTACATAGACTATGTTCATTCAATGTACGTAGTTACCCGCACAGAATATGCCGTTCCGACGTAGTTACTCAAAAAGACAAGAGATGGCGCTAAACTCAATAGCAAATTTTGACCAGCTATTTTTAGCAATTTATGTTAAAACATACTAAAATTATTTTTCTTTTTTGGAAAGTTTTTTTTTTGTTAACTGAATTTTATTTCAATTAAAGGTCCTATACAAAACATTTTGCTTGACTGTACTTTAGATCCTTGAATTTCTTTTAGTTTTAGCTGGAGCACTAGTATTCGTTCGGAATAGGCAATAATCACGGGCTCAAATAAATACCAGGTGGTATTAGATGAGTGGTATTAAAAGGGAATAAAAGGAAAGGCAAAAAAAAACAATAAAAAATTAATTATAACATAAAATTTAAAAAAATAAATTAAGCTTTTTTTGATACTATGTTGGTAGGTACTTACCTAATATTTTTCTTGTCTATTAGTTATGTAGTCATCATCATCATCATATCAGCCGAAAGACGTCCACTGCTGGACATAGGCCTCCCCCAAGCGTCCGCACCGGTCCTGTGCGCCACGCATCCATCGGATTCCCACGACCCTGACCAGGTCGTCGGTCCACCTTGTTGGAGGCCTTCCAACGCTGCGTCTTCCTGTACGTGGTCGCCACTCCAGAACCTTTTTTAGTTATGTACCTAGTACTTAAGCTAAAAATTTAGTAACCCCAAATGTAATTTTTTAGGGTTCCGTACCTTAAAAAGAAAAAAAAACGGAACCCTTATAGGATCACTTTGTTGCTCGTCCGTCTGTCTGTCTGTCAACCTTTATCTCGAGAACGCGTGTAGTATCGAGTTGAAATTAAAACCTTATATCTACTCAGGTCTTCGGTCCCTTCAATTCAAGCTGTGAAAAAACTACTAATAAAAGAAAGATACGGCCGTTTATGTCGCAAAAATCATCCAGACGACATCCCCCGCCCTTGGGCGGAGCGGGATAGTGTCAAACTTAACTGACTAATAAACCCACCCCGTTCCTCCGTTGCCTTTCAACAGCAGCGACTTTTGTAGCGTTTAGCACCTATATTATCATAATAATTTTTACTTTCAATTACAAAACAGATATTCTAAATTGAAAGTAAGTAGATCCCTACTATGCGTTCAGGACTGTTTGGAGGACTCCAAATGAGAAAGGATCGATTGCCACGTTGTGACGTCACGTCGTACTGTCAAATCGAAGAAATTTTGTCAAAATTGAAAAACTGGATTATGATTAAACTTTATTCGTTCACAGTTCGAAAATACATTATGTACACTTTTTATAAATCAATTAGTTCTCTCCTCTCCTCGATTTGTTGACAGTAAATCGTGACGTCACATAGCAATATTGATCCTTCTTATTTGTAACGCATAGTAGGTAGGTGTAGTACCTATGTGTTGATGTTGATAGTGTACCTAAGCTATGCCGAATTGGTAAAATGCACGGATATGTAAAATATGTCTTTATTTTGCTAGACAGTAGGCCTAGTTCTACTTATAGAATTCTGGATTGAAAAACCTAATACCTAAGTGCTTTGACTTGTTTGTACCAACGATCACTTGTACAGTTTACCTAAATTAGGGAAATAAAACAATCAAGTAGCGTGTAATGACTAGAACGTCATTTAATTAACTTAAAACATTACCTAGATACAAAAATCATCTCAGATTCTCAACAATCACAAACACAAGAAATGCAGCGCCACAAATTCTTAAAAATAAACACACTAGGAATCACTTCAGGAATCTTTTAACCCTGTTCTTCCTTATTTTCTTCCAGCTTGTTGCCTTCTTGCTTCTTCACGGGACCGGTGTGAACAATAGGCACCACCCTCTCGTTAGATTCCTTCGGTTTAGGCTTCAATGGGGCAGTTATCGACAAAACACCGTCGGAGGACAGTTTGGAAATCACTGAGTCTGCATCAATACCTTCAGGTAAAGCATATCGCCTGCTGAAGCTTCTAGAAATAAATCCATGTTCATCTTGCCTTTCTTCGTGCTTTGCGTCAACCACTAGGAATCCGTCAACTGTTTTCACTGAGATTTCCTCCGGTGCGAAGTGTTGAACGTCTAAATTCACCTGGAATTTGTCCTTGTCTTCTTTGATTGTGGAACCGGTGTCCTGGGCTGCAGCTTGAAGGTTTCTCCAGGGTCTGTAGTAGTCTCGGCTGGCTTGAGGAACTGCGATAATGGTTAGTTCATCTTGCGGTGTCAAACCCAAGCCGAAGTGTTGGTCGAGCAAGCGTCGGGGGCACTGCCTGACCCTTGGGCGCTCGTAATCGATGAAGAATGGGTACAGCGACATTTTTACTGGATTAGTAGTCTTCACTGGATCAATAGAAAACTTCACAGGTTGATAATTCACTTGGAAATCGCTTGTAAAGCGCTTGGAGAACTCTCGTAGCGTTCACTCGTTTCAATGTTGTCGTCTGACTGAATGCCGGTAAGCCGGCCGGCTTCATATTTATATTGACGACAGCGCCATCTAGTAGCAAATAGAAATTTCTGGAACGCTAGTCTAGAATGTGCACGATGACTCGCGCATGCGTCAATGCGGCAGACGTTTGAAACATTTTGTTTGGATTCATATTCTGTCTGGGTCTGCTCTTTTCTTGTACAATATTTTATACTAAACAAGAAATAAACAATCAGCAATTGGCATTTTAATTATTGGTATATGGAAGAGTGGGAGTATGATAATAATATCTCGCTATCTCACATTTCAGTATGTTCTATTATTTGCTATTTTCGATAAAGTTACTTTTTCATTAAAACAATTTATACCTAATACAAAAAACTTAATCAAGTACCCAATCCAGCCTAATGAATGTTATAAAATTAAGTTTGGTTTTAATATAAAATATTGTGATATAAATTAACATTTAATTTTATTCATCGTTTGATGAATAAAGGCCAATACACTCGATAAAGACATGAGCAAATATCTGAAAATTTTACAAAAACGTTTATTAAAAACTATGTCATACAAACATAGTTATCGAAATACATATAAAAACGTCATACATTTATAGTCTGTCTAAAAAGTCAAACGACTTGACTAAATGTTCTTTACCTCTGGATCAGAGCGCCACCTAGTGCCGAGTAGCGTACATTCGATTTCTAGAAATTTTATTACGCTTCCGTTCGGGAGCAGATATTTCTCGTAAAAGATTTTTCTAGATATCAGTAGAACATCACAGGAACACAGCGAGTAAACAGTGGGTAGTTAAGAGTTTTTATGGAGAAAAATAACTGTAGATTGAAGTGGGTAGAATAGATTATAGTAAAAAAAAACTATACCTTCTACTTAGGCTAGAGACATCATTGCCTTGCCAATAATAAATTTTCAGTGTAGGAACGTATTAATTACATCTATAATTTTTTAAATCAATAGGTACCTACTACTAGATAATTATAACATATGATAGAGCTAGATATATTTATATTTAAATAATAGGTAATTAGGAAAAGGTTTTTTGGGTTCTACTTAGTTACAAAATACGGTCGGTATTGTGCCTAATATAAACATCGCTTTAACATACCTACAGGAATGCCTAATAAAACATCGTTTTATGAGCCCAATTGAAAATAAGAATACTTATTAGAGATATGTTTTACAAGACAGAAAATTCCCAGACAGATCAAATAGATTACCTACTTAAGTAGATTTGTAAATATCCCCTTTTAGTGCTGTATTTTTTAATGTTTACCTATTTATAGTATCACGAACAGATAGAAATGTTTTAAAGTAGGGAAAGTAGGTATTTTTTTTTTCATTTTGACTTTGCCGTAGGTAGACGGGTAAAAAACATACCTACCATCGTTTAGTTGCTGGTTTATAATCACAATCAACCTACTTAATTACTCATAACATTCCCAAAATTGGGGTGTCATCGAAAAAATTTCAGACACCGTACCTATGATTGCTAATAAATCATTATTAGATTATACTTTCCCAGAATATTAAGAAAAAATGGGTTTGTTTACATACCTAGGTGCAAATTCATTAGTTTCCAACATAACTGTGTCTAGATTTTTTTTTTAATGATTGATGATGAAAATAAAAAAATACTTAGTCAACAACAATCATCATTTCAGCCGATATACGTCCACTGTTAGACATAGGCCTCCCCCAAGCGTCGCCAAAACGAACGATCCTGTGCGTCTGTTTACAACAACGATCTTTTAATAAAATATCAGTGGTTTACAATAATTTATAATCTTACAGCGATATTTTACAATTTTACGGCGTTTATACATTTTCTGGCGACAGGGGTACATGTAACTTCAACACTCTGTGGGTCTCGTTTCATTTATTTGAGCTCTTTTGTAACTTATTTACAAACGCAGCTAGATTAAGGCTAAATAATATAAATAGATAATAATAATAATATTCCACAACTATCACACAACGCCGTCTAGTCTCAAGCTGAGCTTGTGTTATGCGTATATCGAATTAGGGGCCCATATCCAATGTTTACAATTATTCTTCCGAGTCCTTTCTTTCGCACCCTAACAGAAGTAACATTGGCAAAGTTTAACTGGGGTGCAAATTCTATACGACAAAACTTCAGCTGTTAGATATATTTTAAGTAGGTCCCAAGGTGTACTCGCTACTTCGTTTGAATGAATACGGTTTCCGCTTTGACTTGTTTCTTTTCAAAACAGCGCGAGTTGTTATTTTAATAGAAGTCTTTATTTCAATCCATAAAATTTGTCTTTTGAGAAAAAGCGACAAGCTTAAGTTAGCTTTTGTGCATGACAACTTCAGTATACTGTTTCATCATAATTTCCAGAAACAAATCGAAATATATTGTAGAGTAAGTAGAAATTTAAAAGCTATCAGCGTATTATCTGAATTCTGGAATTTACTGTGAAAACAGCTATTCTCGCACCAATGGATATATTATCTATCGGATAACCTTATCACTAAAGCAAATATGCACACATAAAAAAATACCTAGTCTACAGCTAAGTGCAACAGAGTGGCTATTGGAGTTTTTAAATTTAAAGCATAGGTTAGGTATAATATTGTTTCTGTATTTAAAAATTCCGTAAATAACTCGTACTATTTATAATCTAGAAAAACATGAAAATGCATTTATCATCGGGCGCTTAGGGTATTCACCTGGAATTCATGCAAAAAAATTTACTAAATTAAACTAAATAAGTATATTTTAACTATTTCAGCTATCCTGAGTCGATCAAGAGGGATGCTATTGTTTTTAAAAAAGTCTACAATACAATTAAATGAATTACATGTACACATTATGTTTCAGACAGGTCGGACTTCCTCCTCTTACAAAGGTGGATAATAGTTTCCAGACACACTTATCGAAATAAACTAATGAACCATTGAACTGTTCGTACAATGGTTCATTGGTTGTTTATTATTATTATTTAATTAAATACTAACACTAGGATAAATTGTACCACTACTAACACATATGATGTTTATCTCAAACAAATATTTTGAATTTAAATATTTTTTAAATTAAAAAATATGATGAACACAATATAAAGTTTTTATATTTATCATTGCCATATAAAGGTATTTTTCTTACATTATCTCAAGAAACTTTACTTAGATGCAACTGATTTAGACGTGATGGAATTAAATTATGATCATATCTTACATTAAAAAAGAAAATTGTAGAGTAATTTGTCTTTTAAACAAAATAAAAAAATGGGGGAGGTTTTCGATGTATTAAAATCCATTAATTATAAACCTTGCGATTGCTTAATTGCAACAATGATGAGTCATTATCGCCGAAAACATGATTTTACAGGAGAGGATTTTTAAGTATATCCTCACAATCATTTTCAAATCCTAGACTTACGAAGGTAAGTATACAAAAAAAATTGTTTCAATTTATATATGTAGTAAAATTATATTTTATAATTAAAAAGAGAAACTGATTGACTGACATATCAACGCACAGCCAAAACTACTAAGAATGGGGTTATGTGACATCTCGCCCACGCAAAAACTGGCCCTGAGTTCGCCTTCGCCAGAATGCTCGGGTTATGGGACATCTCGCCCGTGCTAAAACTGGCCTGTGGGGCAGATGTCAACTTTTAAAAATGTGCATGTGTAGATTAAATTCGCCCGAATCAGTTTAGTAAAACGGGCCAGCAACGCAAAATCGTATATTTATTAATTAAATAGCTGATAAATCTGTAAATCATAGCATTAAATAACAATATTTTTTACAAAAAAAAAAACAGTAGTAGTAATATATAGACTATTAATTTTTTTTTAGGTGGGAAAATCATCTAATGTCATCCCCGCTCTTCGGCGGAGCGAGAGTTTTAGACTTTTAATGGCTAAAAACCCACTCCTGTTCTTTCTTTGCTATTATTCCAGGGCCCTGGGGATCTCTTTCGCGTCACCCATGGCCCGAGTAGGCTTCAACCCTGCTGGGCTACAGAACACACAACACGGCACGCGTGGAATACTACGCGCCGACGTCGACGATTTGGGCTCAGTCCGGACGAACGAAATGATTGTGGTCATGATATAAAAAAAATGGGGCTATACTAGACCGCGACGACCGGCTATACATGAGCGATTAAAACAAATAATTAAAATTCACGTTTATGGCTACACTGTACACCAAATATTACTAGCGATATTTGATATTTGTAAGCGATTGAATTACAAACGAACGGATGTAACATTGATTTATGAAGTAACTAGCTGCTCCCAGCGGCTTTGCCCGCGTGATAGCAGAAAATTATCCTAAGGGAACATATTCCGGGATAAAAAGTATCCCATGTCCTATTCCAGGACATGGTCTATCCGTGTACCAAGTGTCATCAAAATCGGTTTTGCCATTGCGGCGTGAAGAAGTAACAAACAAACTCACTTTCGCTTTTATAATATTAGTAGCGATGTATATATTTAAAATGACATTTATATTTTAGATCACTTAATTAATGTACATATATTCATTAGTTTATTTATTTGATTTGGTTACATGGTAGCAAACGGATCACTTTCGAACATAATCATAATTGAATGCAAACTTTTTGATCACGATTGTGTATGACATGCTGGCCAGACACACGATAGCCATAATAGTCTGCGCATCACGTCATGCGCAGTGAAAATTGATACGCGTCAGAAGGTGCTGTTGACCGGCATTTCTTTTACTCATTAATTTTGAAATTAATCTGAAAATATGTCTATGTTCCCTTTTCTTCTCGACATGGATCGGCCTAGGCGCTTATCCGACCAACATTTTGCGTTGGCACTAACGCCTGAAGATATTTTGACAATGGTAGCCCCACATCCCCAAATTTCGAACGAGTATTACCGGCCCTGGAGACAACTGTCAACTATGCTAAGAGACACTGGATCAACAATAAAATCCGACAGGGCGAAGTTCCAGATCAATTTAGACGTGCAGCACTTTGCGCCTGAAGACATTTCGGTGAGAGCTGCTGATGGGTTTGTCATAATCGAGGCTCGTCACGGTGAAAAGAGAGATGAACATGGATGGGTGTCTCGTCAATTTACGAGAAGATATGCCTTACCTGAGGGCTGTAGCATTAATGCCGTGCAGTCTCGTCTGTCATCAGATGGAGTGCTAACCGTCACCGCGCCACTAGAGCGCTCTCAAACTTTGAATGAACGTATAGTACCGATCATTCAGACGGGACCAGTGAGGACTCAGCCTGATGGGTCAAAGGCTGAAGAGTTGGGAGATGGAGAAAGTCCATTAAAGGAGGAAAACGGACAGTAAATCTAGATGTGGCTATTGAAGTGTACGTTACACTAATGCCAAAATAGTTACTTTCAATAGGAAACAAATTATTTTATTTGTGACGCCAGTCATTTTTTGCTTAGGTAATAGTGCAAGAGTATTGTTGATTTATTTGCATTCTAATAATAACTGTTTCTGTGTACGAAACATGATTAATAAACGAGCTTGATTTTACTAAGAATTTTGTTTTCATTACTTAAATGAAAAATTTTACCGCTTAATTCATGAATCCCCAAGCGACCACCGGTGGCCGCGCATCTATTGTCTTACTATTGTGTCTCTAATTGACGGTATCTGAAGGGTTAAATAAGCGATAAAAAACCACCATGGGTTCACTACATAATAATTTTATAAGGGAAGTGTTTTTTATTTTATGAAGTGAACCCATGTTGGTTTTTAACCCTTCAGATACCGTCAATTAGAGACACAATAGTAAGACAATAGATGCGCGGCCACCGGTGGTCGCTTGGGGATTCATGAATTAAAAATGTGAAACGATAAACTAAAATAAGTTATGTAGGTATATAATGATGATATTTTATGCAAATATGAAAGTAATTCTGTTATATTGTGCATTGTGCAGTCAATATGAGGAACCGATTCACGCTGGAATGGCAGCCACGTGAGGTAGTTGGCTGAACTGACCGCAGCAGACTCGTCTTGCTGCCCACGACATGTACTCTGTGCCCAAGATCATCGTCGGCCACTGGACCCACAAGTAGCCGCGCATGACCGATCGACTTGCCGTCAAGTCTCCTCTTGACCAGTTTAATTTGTACATTCGGCAAGGAAACTCGAATGTATGAAGTGAAAATGATTGATGTGTCACGGCCCCTTCCGCCGCGCGCACTCCTTGAACTTTTAAAGCGATATTGGCCTTGGAAGTATGTAGTTTTTTTTTATTTCACAGTAAAAGTCTTCGTTGTTAGCCACTGTGCCGAAATCTTTCCTCTGTGCAGGGAATGAAGTCACTTTGCAGCTTTTTCGTGTGAAAAGAACTTGTAGCTACGAGTCCCACTGAAAGCACCGTCAAATATTGATCCATTGTTTCGACGTAACTTAATATTAAATACTAAAAAAATATTCCAAAATCTCGCTCCCACGGAAAAATAAAAAGAATCTTGCTTAACCCTTCAGATACTGTCAATTAGAAACACAATAGTAAGAAAATAGATGCGCGGCCACCGGTGGTCGCTTGGGGATTCATGAATTAAGTTACTCTTTGCATACATCAGCTACCCATAATTAAAATTAAGTCAATCCGGTCCAGCCGTTTTGGATATCAGTCAGAACAAACAGACAGACTGACTGACAGACACCATACATTTTTAGTATCGGTTGATACATAATTGACGCTTTAATCTTTACTAATATTATAAAAGCGAAAGTGAGTTTGTTTGTTACGTCTTCACGCCTAATGTCAAAACCGATTTTGATAAATTTTGGTAAAGAGATAGTTGGGACCCTGTACCCTACGGACTAACCAATCATCTCGTGTCACATTACAATATGACATGACAGACTACGAACAGCAAAACCCTCCCAATTTTATATAGAATGAATGGTTGCATCGGTTGCATAAAAATAATTATCCATGATACCCAAGCGAAAGCAAAGCGTTCGCGTATCTATTGCCTTACTATTGTCTCTAATTTACGGTATTTGAAAGGTAAGTCGGTATACATGGACCTACCTACCTACTTGAATTGAAACTAGTTGAATTAATTCATTAAACCCATTGAATTATACAAAAAGGTTTTTTTATATATCAATGATTAAACCCCAAGCGAACGCCGTTCATACTGTCATTGTCTTTCTGTTGTGTCTATAATTGACGGTATCTGAAAAGTATTGCAGTGAATCGAAATCATGTCAAACTATTGATTCAATAGAAGGTAGCTGCTAAAATAAAACACAAGGGTACATCAATACTGAACACATTTATTGAATAAAACTTAAATTAAAAATAGGCGAATTATAGCACAGATTCAATTCAGTCTTACAAGGAAAATAATACAATGATTATTTACATTATTTACAAATTCACTTTTCTTCCTTCACTTCCTTTTCCTTTATAGGTTCTGGAGATCCTAATTGCTTCTTGACAGGGCCCGTGTGTGTGATTGGCACTATCTTCTCTCCTGTCGAGGGCATAGCCAGGACCTTCGGCGCTGTGACGGTCAAAACACCATCCGAAGACAACTTTGACTCCACGGTGTCAGGTAAGCATCCTTGCGGGAGTGCATATCTCCTCATAAACTGACGTGAAACATAACCATGTTCATCCTGCTTCTCCTCGTGCTTCCCTTCAACGATCACCTGTCCATTCACTACCTTCACGTTTATTTCTTCAGGTGCAAAATGCTGGACGTCTACGTTGACCTGGAATTTTTCGTTGTCTGAAGTGATCTTGCCGACGCTGTTCAGGCCAAGCTGGTTCATCGCTGATGACAGGTTCTCCATTGGTTTCACGAAGTTCTCCAATTGTCGGAAGGGGTTGACGAACGATGAGCCGAAGTCACGAGGCATCACCTGATGGAATGGTGAATAGCCGAAGAAATTCTCAGGTCTGTAGAAATCCCTCTCCATCACGCGGAACGGCCTTTCGAGATCGTAGAAATAAGGAATCAGCGACATTTTCGCTATATTTGCTCGTAAGTTAGTTTGTTTTAATTTTGAACAGTTCACTTTCTTCGTATTAAACTGCCGCGTTCCCATCCGATCTCCGTATTTATATTCCCGGCGACGTCAACGCCACCTGTTATCGGGTGGGGAGATTTGTTTCGAGAAAGTGCTTTCGAACGTTGGAGAACACGCGCGATGTTGCTCGTCGGTTTTCTAGAATATGACCGAGGGTACCGTCGTTATTTAAAATAGCGCCATCTAGTGGCGAGTAGTAAAACTATACAAGTCAACAAGACAATGTCATCAAAACAATAACAGTAAATAGATAAAAGCTGTACCTATTCAATCTGAACATTGTTATGACAGTATGATAACGACGTTGTTAATAATATTTGTGTTTATGTATAAATTAACAATTCGCTGATATAATGATATAATACGAGTCGACTATTTGAATACCTCAGTAGGTAGGTAGGTACCTAATTTCACATTCATTCAACCAAAGACATACCGTATCGTTTAACCCTATTTCTGTTCTGTGCATTCAACACACTGTTTAGTTTCGCGAGTTTTGCTAGATTACCTGCCTACTATTACCTGCTAAAAATATCCTATACCTATTACCCTATATCCTGTGTGGCTGAGATTATGCTCAGAAAATATTTATAAATCCTTCATTTAAATAATCTCTAAGTAGGTACCTTTGTAGGTATCATATTCAGCGATTGTTCGCCAAACGCTCAAATCTTTTGTTCAACCCCAATTATAGGAATTACTTATGTAGGTAGGTATGTAATTTTTTTTTATAAGTCTAACATTATAGACCTTCGATCAATAATAGTACTATTAGGTATTGATCGAAGTTATAGACTTTTTAATAAAAATAAAATTCATATACCTACCTACCTAGGTAATCTTTTTAAATTTTAATGAAAAAACTAAACTCCTTAACTAGTTGCATGTCATGTTGTGTCAAGGTTGAGGTAAGGCCAAAGATTTTATATATTCTACTAGAGTAGACTAGATTGACTACGAAGAAATATGACAGTCTCTAAAGTGTTCTTTATTCTCATTAGCATTAAGTTCATGTGTGTTATTGACACGCAAAAGGGAAAAATGGCCTGGAGCAAGACACTGAGATAAATCCTCTGTGTCCCTTTCTCACATACTACCAGAAAAAAATAAGAAACAGATGGTAGTTTTTAGATTGTTCCAGTTGTCGTTAAATAGTCCGTGTTCATGCATTTTGATAGGTTTATGCAACATAAAATGAATTCAAACTAAATATTTTATTTCAAATATTGCTTCTTGTAATTTTATACGCATTCTTCTTGTATTTAATGATGATTTCATTTAGATTTAGTAGCTATTCGTAGTAATTTTCAAATTATGAAAGGCAACATTTAGGAGGTTTCAATTTGACAGAATTTGACATCAATAAACAATATGGCTGATGCTTCATAGGGCTAAAGTTGTATTTTTAATTGTTACAAGTTTTTATCTCAATGTTTAGTAAAGTATAAAGTGTGCAAGATGTTCATAACGTTGCTGTGTAAAGTTTCGCAATAGTGATGGGTATCCTGGTTGTGGAATTTCATTTTTTTGGTAAGTTTTCTGTTTTGTTTACAAAATATTTATGTAGGGTGACAACAAACATCGTTTTGAATTTCATGCGGGAATTAAAACTATTAACTGCCTGTAAAAATACATAGAGAAGGGGGATCATAAACGACTCAGAAGACGGACTGGGTGCTAAATTTTATAAAATTTGATTGTCTACTGTTCAAGTTTTATATTATTATAAGCAAATTTCTAAAAATCTGAGGAGGCTCAATTTTTTTTTTTAATAAGTCAAGCGCGTACCAATTTTACTAATTTTACCTTTTCTGTTGATCGGGCGCCTTCGGCCGCTCGGCGATCTTCGGCTACTCTCGTGACACAACGGAAAGCGGCGGCCAGAGGTGCGGCATGCGGGACGTGTGTTCGGACCAATTCAGTATATAGTTATCTGTGACCACTTCTTAAAACGACCCGCGTGCGCTCCAAAATCTTCAACATCGATATAGTACATTCGAGAATTATATTCATTTTAAATCATAGTCTACTGTCTTTAAGTTTAGTCTTAGGTAGGTAGGTAATGCTGCACGTATGTGTTAAGCCACATCGCGTTAACTACTAGTAATATATTATTTTTTATGTTTTGTTGTAGATTTCCAAGAAACGAGAACCATCGGCAACAGTGGCTTTGAAGTTGTGCCATTTCAAAATTTTTTTTTTCAGCAACAGTTTTGTAGTCGCCACATTAAGTCTGAAGATGTAAATCAATACTAAAACCTAATTCTATTACATCTATATACCCTTTTCTAAGTTCATCCGTTGTTAAAACTCCGTTCAGTAGTTTTTGAGTTGATTGCAAACAGATATAGACAAACGAACATAGTGGGGGACTTTTTTTGATGTGGTAAAAATGCCTGCTCTAAGGTAGAGCGGGACAAGTTATTTGAGGTTTATTCTGAATAAATCTACCCGTGTTCTTCAGTTGCCCTTTGTGTTTCAGGACCATGGTTTTCCTTTCGGAAATTTCCTGTGGCGCTAACGGGCATCGGCAATAATTAGTATTAGTTAGTATAAATAAATTTATAAACCAGTCGAGGATCATTTATTTAATGTATTATTTATTGTTTATTTGTTAGTAATAAGTGCAATTTAACGTAATAAAAAATGTACAATTTGATGTCACGCATCAGTCTATTTTTAATAAAGTAAAAATAAAAGAATAACATTAGTTTTATTATAAACTAACTAGTTTTTTCTTTCAGACAAACCTTATTCTGATAGGTGCAGCCGTTCTGAAGTGATCTTCTTACGTAGGTACACATACATTAGGCATTTTTTTATCAGTATAGGTATTTCATACTCGCTTATGAGGATATTGCTATTATAATATATACGGACATCAGCTATTTCCTAGTCATTACAGAGAAAACTCACAGTTCCCTTTTGGTAAGCTTATTATACATATTAATTGTTTTTTAAACTTGAATGTCTATTTTAATGTATCAAAAATATCTTTAACTAACTTTTGAGCAAAATTGTCCCGTAGTATGTAGCTAGTGTATGGACACACTAGTAGAACGAGATGACAGGACTCTTTCTGACTTTCCTTTTCAGGTACGCTTTTGAGGCTGTCGTAGTCAATCTAGTACTAGGATATATAAAATCTTTGGGTAAGGCAAAATTAAAATGACAGTTCTTAAAATCAAAGTAAGCTAAAAAAAAAGTCTAACAAAAGCCAGAAATGGTCAACTTTTCCCGAACACGCAACTAAAAAGCTTGACCTTGGCTTTATTCGGACGCCTGGCTGCCTGGCAATGCTTATTTTATTTGATCAAATCTTTACAAATGATCTGAGGCCAAATGTATACAACCCGAGCGCATCTGGCTCGAACACAGTCTGACAGTTGCCACCATAGATATGTATAAGAAAGGAGTTATTTATATTTCTATGATTGCCACCATAGATTGCCACATTGAATAGTCGAGAATAGTTTGTATTGTCACTTCGTAAATTCGTCTGTCAGCATCATAAATTCGTAAAGTAGATAAAGTAAAGTATGTCATGTGGAAACTACTCGGAGCAAAATAAATGTTGATACTTATTCAAAAAACTTATACCTATAAAACTAGCTGCTACCAACGGCTTCGCCCGCGTGGTAGTAGAAAATTATCCCAAGAGAACATACTTCCGGGATAAAATGTATCATAGACATAGTCATAGACATAGTCTATCCGTGTACCAAGTTTCATCAAAATCGGTTCTGCCATTTAGGCGTGAAGACGTAACAAACAAACAAACTCACTTTCGCTTTTATAATATTACCTAGTAAGGATTCAATGCACTCAATATTCAAAACGTCATCAGGTACCATGTTAGTGCGCACGGGATACACATATTTTGACGATTCCCTTTCGTTTCAAAGAGTTTGCTTACCAGGTGGTTTGATTTTTAGTTGGAAACGTCATCCAATCGCTTTTGGGCGGAGCGAGATGCCCCTTCGTTAGCTTGCATTCTAGGATCCCGGGTTTTCCTTTTAGAAGCGATGCCCATTTTTTTTTGTTGGCAAAAATCATCCAATGACAACCCCCGCTCTTGGGTGGAGCGGGAGAGTGTCAGACCCTTACTGACTAAAAACCCACCCCGTTCCTTCTATTCGTAGCCTCTTCATACCGGGGCTTGAGTTCCTTTCGGATAACCCTGGCCCCAGTAGGCTTCGACCCAGCTGGGCCCCTCCTGTTGCTGACAACTCCTTGAGGCGCGCGGGAACAGTGCATGCCGTCAACGTAATGGGCTCGGTCCGGACAGTTACCGGATGGTCGGACAGCGAGCTACCCATGGCTCACCGTCCGCGAGCCCGCGTCTCCGGTGGCCGGAAATTGGGATCGGAATCCCGGCGGCGGCGGCGAGGGTGCCGTTGCCTGATGCGGTCGGCCTCCTCCTTTGCTAGCATTACTGCTTTACAGAAGGAGGCAACCGACTGCCAGTCCTCCTCGCTCCGGACCATAGCCTGAACCAAGGCCCAGCGCGCTGCGCGAGAGGTTTCCGCCGCCGATCGGCCCCACGAGGGCACGGCGATGCTCCGCCCAGGCAAGGCACACCTCGACTGTGTGCTCCATCGTGTCCTCCGGGCGTTCCGCACAGAAGCGAATCCATGGCCCCAGTAGGCTTCGTTCGTTCGACTCTACTGGGCCCTTACCATACATATCCGTGGCTTCTCAAATTATTTCAAATTTCCACGTGTGTCTTAAACGACGTTTTTCAATACACTTACTTAGTCATAAATAAAAGGGGGTTGCCCAGTGCTCAAAAACGGTGGGATAGGATAAGTGTATTGAAAAATAATATGACCATTAAAAACAGCACAGGTAGACACGTAACAGATATAGATATTGGCACAAATCTTGAGCGCTCGGCGTCAGAGTGGGGGTCGCTTTGCGCATTCCATACATTGGCGAGCCAATCGTCGTCGTTGTTAGATACATGCAGCAAGCGCGGGGAACGAATCACGAGTGACGTCTATGACGCGATGGTGCGGCGAGCCAATCACTGACGCTCCCCGCCCCCGCGTCTCACTTCGTACTACTAAAGAGACCGAATATTTGACTTCTGCGTAAGTTGAAGCCAGCGCTCAAGATCCGTGCCTATATCTATACCTACATAAAATATATATGACGTGTAGGTGGCTAGTGTGGCTACCGGTGGCTACATATCGACGATGAAGTGACAAGAACTCCTAAGTGACATTTTTGGGATTTTATTTTTTTTACGTAAATAGACTTTAAATAATCGTTTGCGTGAGCTGGCAAAAGCAGCTAATTTTATATCTTATTTTTTAACGAGTTGACTATAACTGACAATAACTATTAAGCAAGTATGCATCCAATTTGCTGACGAGATCACCTAATGAACTAACACAATAACAAAATTATGTTCTGGTAGATAAAGGTTCTTGTCACTTCATCGTCGATATGTTTTTGTTATTACCTATTTCAATAACTGTAAAATGTTTCAACAATTTTAAATAATTCATATTTCAACAATTATTTATGAATGCATTGTGCCAGTGTTAAAGTATAAATAATAACCTATTAGGTATGAATTAAAACAGTCGTTGACTTTGCGGGCTACTGATAAATTCTGTACAGGATGCTGCTTTATCGCGTTTGAAAATAATATTGTAGGTACCTACCGTAACTTGTAGTAGTATCAGCGCTAGTGGCGTAACTACTATAGGGTGGCACGGCTGGCAAAATGCCACGGGTGACGGGCTCCACGTGCGACGGGGCCCCCGGTCTTAGAAGCCGCGAGCTCAGAAGAAGTAACCTAACATCTAATTTAAAAAAATATTAAAATGATATCTCAACGTGATGTGATTTGTCGGGGCCCCATCTAATGAGTTTGCCATGAGCCTCAGATGATATAGTTACGCCACGGTATCAGCCTAGAAGTTTAAGAAGGATTTTGGAGCGGCATTTATTTCAAGTAGATCATTTACAGATACTTTTGAATTGTCAAAGTAAAGCAAAAAAAGTGAAGCTAAATTGCACGTTCCATCGTTTCGAAGAATGTGCTAGAAACTCCTGCAGACACTCTTAATACCGTAATTAGAGACAATAGAAAAATAATGAGAGAACGAACGCCAGCGTTCGCTTGGGGTTTAATGAATTAATTCATGAATCCCCAAGCGAACCTTTCGCGTTCGCGCATCTATTGTCTTAATATTGTGTCTCTAATTAACGGTATCTAATAGTTGATTATGCACCGAGGGGCTAAAGTTGTGTCTTATGTCACGGCCCGCGTCATATTGAATCTCGAGCGCAATGAAGAATTCGGGATTTAACTCACGAGCAAAGCGAGGGAGTATATAATACAAGAATCCTGAATGCAGCGAGGGATTCAAGCTAGCCCAAGACAAAGACACCTTTAGCCAAGAGGATACTCTACTTTTTACACCTACTGTGAGAAAATAATAGTCACATTATTGACCAGCGGGTCATAATGAAATCCAGTACAACATTATTGACCGGCTGTGCCCACGGCCACTAATGACTCACTTTAGGTTAAGGTTGCTTGACATATAATTTGACATTTTCGAGCAGGTGGTGTGAAAATCATATTATGAGTTGCATATAATCTTGGTTACAGAAGTATTTCTTGTCGCATCTATTATTTGAGCACAAGGTAGATAGATACTGAAAAAAAGTTAGAAATTGAAATAAGTCGCTGATGGCTAGTCTCACTCTTAACTCTCAACTCAACTGACGGCACCAAGTGGGACGGTGAATTTGTGTATAATATGAATCTTCCCAATCCTGACACTCCCCGCGTCTCACGTCTCACTTCATACCACTAAATAGGTCTGATATTTGACTTGCGCAAATTGAAGCCAGCGCTCAAGATCCGTGTCGGTATCTATACAAGTGTGCTACCGTATCGTACCGTTTAGTCTCCCCCTGTATCTCTCCTGTTTATAGTAAGTGCAATGCCGACGCTATCTATGCGCTGTCCGGACAATACTCGCGCGCCTCTGACCGGCGCGTTGTGATAACAGCGACATGTACTCTATGTATTTGCACTGTTTTATGTGCTTCGCTTTGTTTTATGGGTATGTGGTCTTTTTTTTGTTTTTTAGTGTTTAATTTTTTTACTACAATATTTTTATATAAGTGCGGTTAATTACTTGAATCACTAAATAATTAGGTAAAACAAGGTGTAAGGGACAGCCCTTCGCAAACTTTTGGGGTTTGCTCAGTAGACGAAACTGAACAACTTTGCAAAAGATTTTTTTTCTGGAAACGAAAAAAGAAATCAGCCTCATCATACAAAATTATAAACTTGATTGGCAATTTGTATGTCGAAGCCGATTTTTTTTTTCGTTTGCTAAAAAAAAATAATTGTGAAAGGTTCATTTTCGTCTACTGAGCAAGCCCTTACAGTTTGCGGAGGGCTTTCCCATACACCTTGCATACATAACATAGAATTGTACCGAATTAATTTCAGTTCTAAGCTCCAGCCAATTTTCGAAACCTAAAAAGTAGTTAGTAGTAGTAGTGTAGTAGTTATTAGTGACTTTTAAGTTTTAGTACCTAGTAGGTAGGTACCAGGTACCTAAGTAGGTTGGCGCGGTCTCCCACATGGTAGACAGGACCGGTTGTTATAGCGACACTTGGGGAGCCCATGTCCAACAGTGGACGTCTCTATACTCAAATCAAAATGATGGGTAGATAAATAATTCCGTTTGGTGCCAATCACGGAGTAAGTATAGAAGAGGAGGTGGCCTAAACAACTGTGCACTGTGACTCTCAACTGAGTCCTGACGTCATCACGGTGGGCGTGGCTTAAATCAGTGTATTATTGGCGTTCGTTCTGTGCACAACTTCGTAAACCTACTTATTTGGCATTATATTCGCGATAGAAAAACATAAAAATTAAATGTTATATTTTATCTTGTAAAAACTACTTGGATAGACGTTCTGATGCTATGGATGCCATCACATTTCATTTGTAAGTAATTTTAGGCATAATTTATTAAAATACTTCTAGAACAATCTCTTAAAGTCAGCATTTCCAAATATAATTCTACTCGACATTAGATGGCGACACTTTGTGTCATGGGAACTAAATATATTTAGGCACGTAGAGCTCAGTATTAATATATTTTAATAATTATACGTACTGAAATTTGATCAACATTCATTCCTAAAGGTCCTTTAATCGCCAAAATATTATTTTTGTAGTTTTTATATAATTTTGTAAACAGGTCGCCATCTATCGTCAAATAGCAAAAATACAGGGCAGTATTTAGAAGCCAGCTATTTTACCGAATGTCCCACGGCTTATGAACTTGTAAATACGAGTATAATACTTATATTTCTTTAATATATGATTTGGTCGACCAAATTGTTTTTTAATTACCTCACATTTGGTGTAAAAAGTAGAGTATGCAACACGGGGATAACGCTGTCTTTGTCTTGGGCGGCTTGAATTCCTTACTTCACTCTGGTTTCTTTATAATCTCCCTCTCAATGCTCGGGAGTTAATTATATAAATCCCTCACTAACGTTCGGGATTAAAATCAGCAACCTTCGTTTCGTTCGGAATTCAACATGCCGCCCGCGACTTTAAGACACTGCTTTATCCCCTAGTCACATAATTTACTATTATTGAATGGTTTCGGAATTTAAAGTATTTTTTGAAACTAGCTTTTTAATCAATCTTGATCATTCTTTCTATAAAAATAAGCCTTTAAAAAAGTAAAATCTAATAAAAATAGAATTTAAAAAAATGTTACAATAAAAAGGTTTTTGATGAATTTCGAATGATCTTCATTCGTCATTCATCAAATAATAGTATTACTATTTCAATGAAAAATATACGTACCGGATGTTTTACACTTACACAATTAATTTAAAAAACAAATATCTCTGGTAATTCTGAGTGCGACCCTGTTGCATCCTGCACTTAATGACATCTAGTGTGAGATAGTTACGTAACTACAAAATAAAATCAACAGAACGAGCAAGTAGTTTTGCTATTGACCGGCAGATGGCAAATAAAAAAATGGGCGGAGTCTAACACCCCTCACCCCGCAAAATGTCACGCTTTTTTACTTAGGGAAATCTTATTACAACATCTCCTCTTTGTACTTGCTTCGTGGTGCCAATAATATGATTGGCGTTTATAAAAAATGATAAATGATCTTTATTTTGTAAATAGGTTTTCAAAAAACACTTATACACGTCAATGATTTTTATAGACGCGGCTAATGACTTGAATAATTTAATAATAATAATTAAAATATACCGAATAAATCTGTTCTAAGATGGTTCTAACTAAGCATAGAAATATGTTCTAAGCTTTAGCCAGTTTTCAAAACTATTTATTTTATTTTTAAGTAGGTAGGTACGTACCTACCTATTTTTATATGTAAGTATATGTATAATATTCAGTGATAGGTTCTAGTGAATAAAAAAAACATTTGTAATTCAATGGTACCTACCGAATCGTAATTCACGTAGGTACCTAGTTACAAGGAGCTACCCGTATAAGTACTAAGTAATAGGTAGCAATAAGGCATATTTTTGTATTCATGTTATTCTTAACATTCGTAATTCGATCTTAGGTGCTTAACCCTTCAGATACCGTCAATTAGAGACACAATAGTAAGACAATAGATGCGCGGCCACCGGTGGTCGCTTGGGGATTCATGAATTAATCGTAAGAATAGAATAGAATAGCATAAACTTTATTGTACCCATAACATACTTTATTGTACCCAACACATAAGTTTATGTACACATAAACTTGAATCTATACCAAAAAATCTATGAGCACAATGGCGGTCTTATTGCCAACAGCGATATCTTGCAGACAACCTTAGGATGGATTGAAACGACTAAAATGATAAATGATATCATCATCAAAAGTTTCAAATTCTCCGATGATCTCAAGTGTCTAGTATGTGTGTCATAAAGGAACTTAAAACGTTCTTTGAGATAAGAGGGGGTTGTAGGAATAAACAGTACACTGTAAAGCATTGAAAAGAAAGAATGAAAGAAAAACGTTTATTCGAACCTTACACATACATTTATTTAAATTAAAAAGCAGTTGAATACGATACAATACAGAAAATACCATACAATTTAGTATGAAAACAAAATAACTTTAAAATTTGTGCAAGGTCAAAAAGGCACCTAACTCAGTATAATATGCTGCGATATCTATAAAGATAAATAACGCAGCGCTGGTATTCTGTTAGGGCTAGAGATGGGTTTCTACCCGGTAAATACCGGGTAAATACCCAAAATACCCAAATGCAGGGTTTTTACCAGGGTAAATACCCAAATGGTGACATTTTTTGTTTTTTATACACTTTTAGCAATAAAAAAATGTTCATCAAATATGTTTTATGCATGAAATGTACATGGTGTCGGCAAAGAATAGTTTTATACTCTACAAATCATGTAAAAATTGCACGTCCGTATTTTTTAAATATTTTACGTCTGTATTTTATTTGGGACACTTACACAGATATACAAAATTAAGAAACAACATGTAGAACACTTAAGATAAAATAAAAAATAAAAAAAGAATAAAAAAATAAAATAATACATTATATAAGTTATTTATTGTTGCAAACTTGAAAATCAGTTGAAATTTTACATTTAGGTATGCAAAAGTTACAGTTAAACTTCATTTAACGAAAATAATAATCAGGCGTTAAAACGTAAAAATATAAGAAAAGAGGCGAATTTATAACATGGAGGTGTTCAGACCATGTAAACGATCTAAAATTTAACTGAACTTTATTTAATAAATCATCCCAAAAAGTGTTAAAGGTTTATACCCATGTTTTTGGGTATTTACCGGGTAAAAACCCTGTTTATACCCAAATCGGGTATTTACCCGGTAAATACCCGATGGGTTTTTACCACGAAGCAAGTACAAAGAGGAGATGTTGTAATAAGATTTCCCTAAGTAAAAAAGCGTGACATTTTGCGGGGTGAGGGGTGTTAGACTCCGCCCATTTTTTTATTTGCCATCTGCCGATCAATAGCAAAACTACTTGCTCGTTCTGTTGATTTTATTTTGTAGTTACGTAACTATCTCACACTAGATGTCATTAAGTGCAGGATGCAACAGGGTCGCACTCAGAATTACCAGGGATATTTGTTTTTTAAATTAATTGTGTAAGTGTAAACCATCCGATACGTATATTTTTCATTGAAATAGTTATACTATTATTTGATGAATGACGAATGAAGATCATTAGAAATTCATCAAAAACCTTTTTATTGTAACATTTTTTTAAATTCTATTTTTATTAGGTTTTACTTTTTTAAAGGCTTATTTTTATAGAAAGAATGATTAAGATTGATTAAAAAGCTAGTTTAAAAAAATACTTTAAATTCCGAAACCATTCAATAATAGTAAATTATGTGACTAGGGGATAAAGCAGTGTCTTAAAGTCGCGGGCGGCATGTTGAATTCCGAACGAAACGAAGGTTGCTGATTTTAATCCCGAACGTTAGTGAGGGATGTATATAATTAACTCCCGAGCATTGAGAGGGAGATTATAAAGAAACCAGAGTGAAGTGAGGAATTCAAGCCGCCCAAGACAAAGACAGCGTTATCCCCGTGTTGCATACTCTACTTTTTACACCAAATGTGAGGTAATTAAAAAACAATTTGGTCGACCAAATCATATATTAAAGAAATATAAGTATTATACTCGTATTTACAAGTTCATAAGCCGTGGGACATTCGGTAAAATAATTGGCTTCTAAATACTGCCATGTATTTTTGCTATTTGACGATAGAGCGACCTGTTTACAAAATTATATAAAAACTACAAAAATAATATTTTGGCGATTAAAGGACCTTTAGGAATGAATGTTGATCAAATTTCAGTACGTATAATTATTAAAATATATTAATACTGAGCTCTACGTGCCTAAATATATTTAGTTCCCATGACACAAAGTGTCGCCATCTAATGTCGAGTAGAATTATATTTGGAAATGCTGACTTTAAGAGATTGTTCTAGAAGTATTTTAATAAATTATGCCTAAAATTACTTACAAATGAAATGTGATGGCATCCATAGCATCAGAACGTCTATCCAAGTAGTTTTTACAAGATAAAATATAATATTTAATTTTTATGTTTTTCTATCGCGAATATAATGCCAAATAAGTAGGTTTACGAAGTTGTGCACAGGACGAACGCCAACAATACACTGATTTAAGCCACGCCCACCGTGATGACGTCAGGACTCAGTTGAGAGTCACAGTGCACAGTTGTTTAGGCCACCTCCTCTTCTATACTTACTCCGTGGTTTTTACCCACCGCCCATCTCTAGTTAGGGCCCGCGGTGATGCCACGGTCACACTCATGGAGACTAAAATAATAATCTAATAGGTAGGTATCGGAACAAAATAATAAATATGAACAAACATTGGAATAATAATAATAATTAATAGGTACTTACATAACATTGGTAAAAAGCTTGAATTTGTGTTAATAAGTGTCATGTGTCATAGAAATATTTATAGAGATACAATATACAATGATAATTTATATGAGCATTCTGGCGAAGGCGGATTGGCAGCCACTTGAACCTTATACGATCCAGATAACTGATATCGGCATAATTAAGAATTGGGAGAAGGAGGGATTGGGCGAGCAAGCTATCCATACAAGTAGTAGCACAGAATAAGTAGAGTAGGTGCAAGTCTGGGCCTCAAGTCTGCTATTACAATAGTGTCAGAATGGTCTATCATTGACTAACTTCATAATTGTTGATTTTGACAAGTTTTGGTAATCTACTAATATAATGGCGTCATAATGACTTTCCAATGGTCAACCACTGACACTTCATTGAAAGAAGTGACTTAAAAAGGTAATCTCGTACATATTGACAAATGAATATCTGACGAATGCGGCAACTTGAAAAACTTTTGACAGTTGTTTTGATCAGAAACCTACTAATAGAACGTTATTGTGCAGTTATTGGTTTTAATAAGCTCGATATTGTCATTCTACCACCACTCTATGACGAGACCATTGACCGATCAATGATCGATCATTATGATTTAGCAGATTACGAACTTTTAGCAAAATGACAATGGGATCGTGTTGGAATGACGAATTATAAAAATAGCAGACTCGGGCCCCTGGTAGGTAGTAAATAGTCATATAGATATTACAATATTTGTGTTCTTATTGTTCATAAAATACAATGTGAACGCGTAGCCTATTCATCACTAGCATAACAAACTGATGACTCACACACGATTGTATCTTTTACAGAGTATATTCAGGCGTCCCCGTCTCCAACAATGTGTTAGATTCGCGAGTCTGCTTCACCAATGGGTTCGCGTTCGGAGTGGCTACAGCTTCTTACCAGATCGAAGGGGCTTGGAATGTGTCGGGTAAGGAAAGAAGCAGCAGGAGGGGCCCAGCTGGGTCGAAGCTTACTGGTGCCAGGGTTATCCGAAAGGAAGCTCGAGCCCCGGTATGAAGAGGCTTGAAGGAACGGGGTGGGTTTTTAGTCAGTAAGAGTCTGATACTATCTCCCGCTCCACCCAAGGGCGGGGGTTGTGATAAGATTTTTGCCCACCGAAAAAAAAGGTAAGGAAAGAAAGAAAGGAAGAAAAACATTTTATTTGCCTGAAAAGGCGCAAACTTAAGGTGGTGCATCATGACTCACATTTTCACTGTTTTTCATACAACCGCTCATAACTGATTATGATGTTATTACACATTTTTCATTAGATATTTTGGAAACACAGTATCTTGTGGATATTATCTAGGTTTCTAAAGAAACCAATTTCTAAATTTGTGTAAAACTAATCCAGTAAAAACCTCTGAAAAATTTCCTATTTTGTATGAACTTTGACACTTCATAATTTGCCTAAAAATTAAAAAAAATCAAATAGTAATCCTCTAGAGACCTTGCAAATTTTATTAAGATTCTAAATGACGACAATTTTTTCCAAAAACTTTTAAGGGTTTAAAAAAAACAGCTATTTCCTGGAGCAAGTTTTGTGAAATTTTCGAGTAAATCTCAGAATTACCGAATACTAACAGAGTTTCCAGGCGTTATCTCTCTTTTTTTGCGTTGCCTTTTCGTCAAACATCGCGTTGGATTGCATTAAATGAAGTAACAAGCTTTTAAACCATTTTCGATGTTTACGATAAGCGAGTAGAGAAGGACCCTCTTAAAGCTGTCTACACACCGAACCCGGCGGGCTTTTTTTTTTTTTTTTTAACCCGGCGGGCTAGGCCAGGCAGCCTGCGGCCTGCTATACATGTTGGCCGACCTTAGACCAATGCGAACCTTGGCAAATATAGGCAAACTAGCTGCTCCCAGCGGCTTCGCCCGTTTGATTTCAGAAAACTATCCCAAGGGAACATACTTCCGGGATAAAAAGTATCCTATGTCCTATTCCAGGACATGGTCTATCCGTGTACCAAGTTTCATCAAAATCGGTTTTGCCATTTAGGCGTGAAGACGTAACAAAAAAAACAAACTCACTTTCGCTTTTATAATATTAGTAAGGAAGTAAGGATTGACACAAGGGAAGCGCTTCTCTTTACATGTTCGGCAAGTAAAGAGTTTTGAGGAGACGCCCACATGTTGGGTGAGCTCATCTCAGGGATCATTAAATATAATATTTATGTATAAGTAAGTTTATGTGCGTACAACAGACAATAACGCAATAAACATTACATTATTATCTGTAAACAATGGCATGTGAAACTACTGCGCATCTTTAAGGGTTGCTTGGGCTTGCTTCTTACAAACAACTATTCCAAAGAAACTTTTCATCTATTATTGCGCGCGCCTGCGACCACTCAGCTGTTACTGTCCCCGCACACGGACCTCAAAAAAACGCTAGAAGCAGGCACAAAACACGCTAGAAGCCGCCGCAAAAAACAACTGAAGCGCGCTGGCCGGAGAAGCTTGAAGTGGCTTCAAGCGTTTTTTTTGTGGCTGAAGCGCCGCACACAAGCCACAAAAAAAAGCCGCCTGAAAAAGAAGCTTGAAGCGGCGTTTTTTAGTCCCATGTGCGGGGAGGCTTTGTCTCATGTACAATCACATACACGAGCGCGCAAATTTCAAACAGCTGTTGTGTTATTGTGAAAATTAATGAGTATAAAAAAAAAGTTTCTTTGGGAAAGTTGTTTGTAATCATGAGTACAATCACGTAAATAAGCATCAGAAATTACCAGTCACCCTATATTATACAAAAATACACTCAGGAAAGTACCAAATTACTTCTAACTAGTGCGCCTCACCATCAACGATTGCATCACTGCTTACCATCAGGTGGGATCGCAGTCAAGCACTAGTTTAGTTGTGATAAAAAAAAAACCTTCATTTTCCAGGTAAAAGCGAGAGCATTTGGGACAGGTACACCCACGAGCACCCGGAGCGGATCTTCGATCACCATAACGGAGACGTGGCTTGTGGCTCCTACTACAAGGTGAAGAAAGACGTCCAGCTCATGAAGCAGCTGGGGCTCAGCTTCTACCGGTTCTCCATATCCTGGCCAAGGATATTGCCTGATGGATTGGCCAAGTGAGTTGGCCAAATTGTCCATGAAGTACATAATTGTATTGGTCACATTTTGCAGCTACGATAAAATTACTTTTTTCTATACATAAATAAAATATTAGTGTACTAGCTTTTGCCCGCACGGCTTCGCTCCCGCTCTTCCCTACTCTACTCTACCCTAGACTACTCTACACTACACTACTCTACACTACTCTACCCTACACTACTCTACACTACTCTACCCTACTGTACCCTACTCTACCCTACTATACCCTACCCTACCCTACCAAACTTCACATAAACCATCTACTAAATAGTTCGAACAAAGCCTAAAAATTTGGTTTGGATAGGTGAGTCCGTTCTAGAGTTATAAATTAACAACGAAAAGTGGCATTGATTTTTATATATATAGATTTGTTTTTTTTTGTACTATGCATATGAAAGTATATCTATTCGATTAGTACCTATAAAAAATGGTAATTTTAATATTTTGGTCTCTGTCTGTTAGTGTTTTTGTTCTGGTTTATTTTCGAAACAGCTAAACCAATTTTTACGGGGATTTTACGGGTAGATAGCTAGTGTTATAAGGAGTAGCAACTTCTATTTAATTCATGAATCCCCAAGCGACCACCGGTGGCCGCGCATCTATTGTCTTACTATTGTGTCTCTAATTGACGGTATCTGAAGGGTTAAGAAAAATAAGTAAGGTTCCGCGCAAAACCATGTTAACCTTGAGCTATCTCCCAAAAAAAGTTCTGTTGAAATCGGACCAGCGTTTTCGGAAATTAGCCGGAATAAACTAAACAGACTGACAGACAAAACAAATTTAATTACGTTTTTGCTATGGGTATTGAATATGCTTCCATAGCATTGAGTAATTAAAATATTGTAATCTTATTTATACTTAGTTGGTATACCATAAAAGGAGTGGTATACCCAGGATACCCCAAGTATTGAGAAAAAAAATATTTGACTCTTCTATTTTATCTCCAGTTATGTGAATGAAGATGGCATCAGATACTACAAGGAGTTACTGGACGAGCTGAAACGGAACCACATCACGCCGGTCGTGACGATGTACCACTGGGACCTGCCGCAGTGTCTGCAGGACCTCGGCGGCTGGACCAACCCCATCATGGCTGAATACTTCCTCGATTATGCCAGGGTAAACATCTTCTCGATTATGCCGGGGTAAACATCTTCCTTTTTAGGTAATCTGTCTTAGGAACTATTGGTTCGAATTGAAATAGTACCTAAATTTTGATACAAATGGAGAAAGCAGTGAATTGTCACTGCAGCCATGACAAACTTTCTCCATTGAAAATTGTTTCCACGTGTATTAAACGACGTTTTTCAATACACTTGTGAAGACATAAATAAACGAGGGTTGACTGGAAACTTGTGGGGGTCGACGCGCGCCCTGCCTGATACGATAAATGAAATTTAATTGTTGCGGGGGCGAGCACAAGCACTTTTCTGCACTAGTGCGAAAAACAGTAAATCAGCCTAAAAGCAGTGATCCGATAAGAGAGGGTTTTCTAGTAAGTGTATTGAAATCAAAATAGTACATTTTGACACAAGTGGAGAATGTAGGTAAGTCATTGTATTGTAACTGAGGTAATATTCACTAGGCAGGCGAGGTTGCAATGGTGCAATGATGCGTACTCATTGTACGAGCTGTAACCCTAGCCAAGTTAATAATCTGCAATCGTTAACGCTAGTAGAAAACTTCAAATGTACGGGATTGACGTCATCTCAACGCTCAGTCACGTGGTCAAAACAAAAGAATCGAGAGCGTGGCTAACTTGGGGCTTGTAACTTGGCTAGGGGGGGCAGAAATCCTTGCTGGTATATTTTTTTTACCCTACTTCTCCGCAGGTTCTCCTCGACAACTTCGGCGAGCAAGTCAAGGTCTGGATCACATTCAACGAGCCGGTTTCATTCTGTGAAGGCGGGTACGGTGGTGATGATGCGCCTGGAGGCAGGTCCAGCGGCTTCGAGGACTACATGTGTGGCCACAACGTGCTCAGGGCTCACGGCATGGTGTACCGCATGTTTGACAAGGAGTACCGGAAGAAGTTCGGAGGTAGTCTCTCATTTGTGTGTTTATGGCTTGTAATTGGGGTTAACAGTAAATAACTGGGAAAGTGCGAGTCGGACTCGCCATCTAAGGGCTCTAAACAAACTCACCTATGTTATGCTATCCTGTGATGATGGGACCAGCACAGAATTTGCAGCTGTCGTTTACGTGTTCCAGGTCATATGGGTATCACGATATCATTTAGTTGGTTGGAACCAGCTACAACGTCTGCAGAGGATCAGAAGGCCGCTGAAACTGCCAGGCAATTCAACGTGAGTAATCTAAGTTATTAAAGTTACAGTAGACGCGGGCTTACGGACGGCGAGCAATGGGCAGCTTGCCGTCCGACCGTCTGGTAACCGTCCGGGCCGAGCCCAAGTCGTCGACGGTGCCTCAAGTAGAGGTCAGCAACCGCAGGAGCCCAGCACGGTCGAAGCCTACTGGGGCCATGGGTGAAGCGGAAAAGAACCCCGGGAACAGGAAAAAAATCAAAAAAGGAACAGGAGTTGGTTTTAGTCAGTTAAAGCCTGACACGCCCTCTCGCCCCGATCAAGGGTGGGAGAGGTCATTAGATGATTACATGATATACAGAACTACACTAATTTAAATCAACACATAATTCATTGAGTCACCACAGCTGGAATTCGCTGTTTAGCATGACTATTTTTGTTTTCTTGTAGTTAGAAAATAACAACACCTAAAGATAACTCGACAGACGCACAGGATCGTCCGTTGTGGCTACTACTTGTTGGAAGCCTATGTCCAACAGTGGAAGTCTTTTGGTTGAAATTATGATGAAAAGATAACTGAAATTGTACTTAGGTACGATACTTATATTGCGTATATTGCAGAAGTCAATAGCCGGTGATAACCACATCGCCACTGCGCGACCTGCTTGTTTAATAATAATACTACTCTGTCAAGAAAGTACCGGGAAAAGATCAATAATACACAAAATGTCTGTTATTCATCCAAATTTATTTTATCACCTTCAAAGTATGCTCCTTTAGAAACGATACACTTGCGCCAACGAATAATCCATTCATCAAAACATTTTTTAAACGCTGCTTCCTGAATTGAGTTCAGTTCTCGCCGCGAATTCTCCTTTATGTCTTCTATCGATTGAAAACGGGTGCCACGAAGTGGTAATTTGAGTTTAGGAAAAAGAAAAAAGTCAGCAGGAGCCATATCTGGTGAATATGGTGGTCGCTGGATGGTATTTGTTGAGTGTTTGGTCAAAAATTCGTTCACAATGATAGCCTTGTGCGAAGGCGCATTGTCGTGGTGCAAAATCCAAGAATTTTCTTTCCACAAATCTGGCCTTTTTCGTCGAATTTGCACTCTTAAACGCCGCATAACGCTCAAATAATATTCTTTATTTACCGTTAGACCTTCCGGTAAGAATTCAGAGTGCACAACACCGCGATAGTCAAAGAAAACAGTCAACATGACTTTGACTTTTGATCGACTTTGGCGTGGTTTTTTCGGTTTCGGATCAGTTGGAAGGCGCCACTCCGAACCTTGTTGACTAGTTTGCATGTCAAACTCGTAAACCCACGTCTCGTCACCAGTAACAATGCGTTTCATGAATGTTGGGTCCGAACTGACTCGTTCTAGCATGTCCTCAGCGACTTTCATGCGATTGAGTTTTTGGAGAAAATTCAGATCTTTTGGGACTAGCCGAGCAGCAACATGTTTCATACCCAAATGATTAGTTAAAATGGTACGGATCGACTCGTGAGATACAGAAAGTTCGGCGGCTATCTCTCTCAGAGTTGAATGGGGATTTTCAGTCACTATTTCCTTCACTTTTGCGATGTTAACTTCAGTTGCAGACGTTGACGGCCTACCAAAGCGAGGCAAATCTTCCATCACATCTCGACCGCTTTTGAACGCTTTGAACCACTCATAAGAACGAGTTTTTGATAAAGTCGATTCACCGTAAGCCTTCTGTAACATTTTCAGTGACTCTGAACACGAAATTCCATTGGCGATGCAAAATTTAAGACAAACTCTTTGTTCGGTATTTTTGTCCATTATGAAATTCGCAATACACACTATACATGATATTACTAAAACCAGCACTGTATTTAATATAAATAACAGATGTAACTCAAACTCCGCGCCAAAATGGAAAACAGTTGTGCCAATCTAACAACTACAAAAAAACAAAAATTTGAATTTGGAACCATAAACAAATCATCCATTCCCGATACTTTTTTGACTGAATGTATTCCACAACTATCAGACAACGCCGTCTAGTCCCAAGCTACGCAGAGCTTGTGTTATGGTTTGTCACCTTGTGGCATGGAAAAATCGCGTAATAACACTTCCATCCTTATTTTTCAGTTCGGCTGGTTCGCGAACCCAATACTCTCAAAAACCGGCGACTACCCACCAATAATGCGAAGCGTTATCGACGCCAACTCCAAGAGGCAAGGGTTCCCTCGATCAAGACTTCCCTACTTCACTCCTGAAGAAGTGAGAATGATGAGAGGAGCTTACGACTTCCTAGGACTGAACCATTATACGACGTATCTTGTTCAGCACGGGTCCAGGAAGATTCGGAGTCGGCCGTCCTATGAAGATGATGTAAATGTCAAGATTCACCAGAAGAATGATTGGCCGAAGAGTAATTCGTCGTGGTTGAGGGTAAGGATGGTTCATCACTTCATGCAATATTTTAGTTATCTTAAACAGTCGACCGATTCTTAAAGGACCCAGTACCCCTAGCCAAGTTGCTAATCTGCAATAGTTAACGCTAGTAGAAAGCTTCAATGGTACGGGACATTTGAAGCTTTCTACTAGCGTTTACGACGTCGCATCAACGCTCAGTTACGTTGTCAGAAAAAAAGAATTGGCGGCAAGGTCAACTCGAAGCGTTCGACGCAAGAGAAACAGTTGTACCTTGGCTACGGGGCTGACTTTTTAAGAACGGCGAAGCTACCGACCGCCTCGTCAATTTCACCTCGTGCGATCACACTCCCGCTCTGACTCTCGATCTAGTAAGTGACGGTTTTATGATAGAACAGGATAGAAGTATAGGAAAGTGCAATTTGGAGCGGCCAGATACATCTTGCCTGGCCAGTTCAATGTTTAGGTGCAGTCAGAACAACATAGAAGGTAGTCAGCCCTGGTTACAGAACACAGGAATCATACAGCTTCAGTTCTGTGGGCCTGCTACCAAGTTAGAGCAGAAGTAGAAGACTCAGATTTTCAACGTACCTATTGGTTTTATTTATGAAACTGCTGCTCCATTGCTGGCTAAGGTATGCAGGTCAGCAGTTTTTCCCATTGTCCCGGTCTTCTAAAGTTTTGAAGCAATCCTTATGGTCTTCTAGCTTTTAATCTGGGTTTTCGCTTGGTCGTTCCATTACCTTCTGACTAAAAGCTACCATTTCTTCTCGCAGATAGTGCCCTGGGGCTTCAGGAAAGCCTTGAACTACGTGAGACTAAACTACAGGAACCCCAAGATCCTGGTGACCGAGAACGGCGTGTCTTTCGAGCCAGGTCTGCGCGACACCAAGAGAGTCAACTACATAGACTCGTACCTGCGCTCCTTACATACAGCTGTGTACAAAGACGGCTGTAATGTCATTGGGTATACCTACTGGAGTCTCATGGACAACTTTGAATGGACCAGAGGATTTTCGTAAGTGGAATATTTAACACTTTTTATGAGGATGTAACCAGGGTCAATTATTGTTTTAAATTGGATTTGGGATTATATATTTTAAAAGTGTGGTCTAGAAATAAATTATTCAATCAGCCACAATCAATGAACAGCTAAATAATGCACGTTGAACAATTTGCCAGATTAATTTTATGCATAAGTTCGTTTTTAGAATGGGTGAATTTTAATTAGACAGATTTCACCAGGATTGGAAGGAAGAAGCGTGAGCTTGTGAAAGATGGAAGGTTTTTACTCACGAGGGGGACAAAACAGACCATTAAATAAATATCCTTTCAAAATCTGGGCCTAAAATAATTAAATTAATGTAAATTTTTGATAAAGGGCCCATATCTTTTTAGACCACAGAGGTCTATCTCATCTATACCTAAGTATATAAGGAGAAACTGACTGCATGATATAGGTAAGTACCTACTGATGTGCGTTGATATCAACGCACAACCGAAACTACGGGAGCTATGGTGAAATTTTGCACAAGGTTTCCTTTTATGACGTAGGTAGAGGTACATAATGAGAAGATTTTGCAAAATTCACCCCTCTTAGGGCTGAAACTGCACAAAACAGGCGCCCGCGCGGGTCTCCGTGACAGTGTCCAAAGATTGCATGGAGAAACCAATTTTCATGTGAGCGAACTCGCTGGCAGAAGCTAGTATATAGGTATAGTTTTAAAGACATGTAAGGTGGGAACGACTGTATCTCGTTTTCCCACGTTGTAACAATAACATTATTCAAGACAACCCAAAGAATCATATCCAACCGGTTTGCATTTACGTTTAATTCTTTTTTAGGGAGCGCTTCGGCCTGTACGAAGTGGACTACAACTCACCGAACCTGACCCGAACGCCGCGCCTCTCTGCGAAATACTTCACCAACGTGGCCAAGACTGGATGCTTGCCGAATAACTTCGCTGACTACACCTATAGTACAGATTAGTGTTGCGTGCATCATGTTCGAACTGAGGCGTAACCCGCGCTGGATGTGTGTCGACGTAACTGAGGGTTGGTACCAACGACCTAATAGCTAGCGGTGGATAACAAATAACAGTTTTCAAAGACCGTTTTTTGTTCTCAAACGTAACAACCGTTTTGTCGTTGCACAGACCAGTCTACGAATTACTGTATGCAAATTGTTATCTTACTGCTATATATATCGTTTCAAAACCAGTTATTGTAATGAAATATGAACATAAAGTTCAGTTTATGAACATAAAAGTTCAGTTTATGAACATAAAAGTTCAGTTTATGAACATAAAATTTTAGTTTATGAGCATAAAGTTCAGTTTATGAGCATAAAGTTCGTTTCTTTATACAAATATCTTTTTTGATTTTAATGTAGGTACTGCTTTTTTCTTTATAGTTCATTTAACTTAATTCAATACATACATTGATACCATTTGTTCATAAGTAAAAGACCCAGTTCCTGGCCCTGAAGCACTGCTTGCCGAAATACAGGCTTCCCTAGCCTAGTTCGGTAGCACATGTTAACTTAGGCACAAATTTTATGTAATCTAATAATACCTTAATTATGAGCCGTCAATTTGTGTAATATGTATTTTTGGTTTAATAAATTATTATTACTATATATTTATTTATCTCAGGACCCTAAGGTCCTGGACCTTTGGAAGGCATACGAGAAGCCGAAACCAACTCGCAGAGGCCTTTTTAGATGCTTTTAATGATGGATTGTGGTACCAACCGGCGATTATCCCTGTATGCGCAATGCTAGTGCATCCAAGGACAACCCCCGGTTTGAAAAACTATTGCGATACAATATGGAAAACAAAATAATAAGGCTATGGTTTTTGGAGTCTTAGGTGGACTGATATCATTGAACTATATTAAGACTATGGCCCCTGCCTGAACAATGTCATTAAGATCACATTGTCACACTCAATAAATGGGCCCCCAAAAACGGCCGAAGTGACGTAGCAACAAGAGGGCAACATATCCTGAGGCGCTTGAGGAGTGGAGAGGCATACCACGGCTATCAGGACAATCCCGGAAGTACGGTCAAGATCCCTACCAGCACCTTACTGGATTATGCATCCTTCTCCCGAGCACGAGCTCTTGCGAATCTCCACTCAAGCCAGCCAATAAAGGCAAGAGAGAGCACATTATTATTATTATTAATTATTATTATTATAAGGTTCAGTTTATTAACATAAAGTTCGGTTTATGAACATAAAGTTCGGTTTTTTGAGCTGCAAAAAATATTAAAATATCGAGAGTATTTACTCGATATTTTAATTTGAAGCCTTTGAAAAACCTTTGAAGTTTTGTTTCTAGTCACCCCTTTTTCCCGGTACCTTATTTTTTTTTTAGCGATATCGAGGAAGAATGGGCCGCAATCTTTTTCACCACAATGTATTCAGTGTGGGATCGCCTCAGTTTGACTAACGCTTTTGTAGCATTTGAAAAATTTAAAATGTATCAAGTTTTTGCAATGAATGGTGAATTTAAACAGATTTATAATACATATCACACCCTTCGAATGAAAGTGACCTAACTCAAAACTACTGTAAATTCTGTTTTTGTTATAAACTGACCCTAAAACGCCTATGACTATACGATGGAAAAGAGATCGAATTGTAAGTGAGAAAGAAACAGATATGGATATTTAAATTCATACATATCAACCACTATACATTTAAAAATATTTCCTTGTTTCATCATCATCTTCCTGCCCTTGTCCCGTGTTATTTGGGGTCGGCGCAACATTTTTTTTTCTTCCATTCTATCCTGTCACCCGTCATGCCATCACTAACTTCCTTTTCTTTCATATCAATCTTCACACAATCCGTCCATCTTTTCTTTGGCCTCCCTCTCCCACTCCACCTATCCACATATAAGCTCTTTTAATAACATGCTTAAAAATACTTCCTCGTTTATTTTACAGAAATTGCAATTTTTTAGTTAGGTCACTTGAAACAGCCAACTGTATTTGATTTTGTTACAAATAATGCTTGGGTTTTTTGTTGTGAATCTAAAAGTAGCCATACTCACTACGGTATACCTGACAGGTTCGCCTGTATACTTGAGTCATACTAGTAAACCGCAGCGTGTATGTTGCACAACGGTACAGGTTTCCATACAAGCTTACCTGACAGGTATAACTGTGCAGGCAAACCTGTCAGGTATATACCCTAGGTTCCTAGCGTGTATAGCTACCGCAAAGATCAATGGCTTGTAAATTAAATAAATATGTTGTGAACATCTAACCTCACATAACCTCATCTAATCACACGGGCCTCAAAATAACGCCGCCACAATAAAAGCTAAAATCAGCCGCAAAAAACAGCTAAAACGCGCGACACCTCTTGTGTCCGGTGAAGCTTGAAGGCGCTTCAAGCCTTTTTTTGTAGCGGCACCGCCGTACACGAGCAACAAAGAAAGGCCGCTTCAACTCAAAATAAAGCTTGAAGCGGCGTTTTTATGAAGCCCGTGTGCGCGGACAGCAAAATATTGAAAAAATAAAATAAAAAACATGCATTTAAAATGTATTCATTTATTTCTCTTTATCCTTACTGGAATAACTTAAAATTAATTAACATTTAACTGTTGCCAGGACCGAACCGACAATTAGGCTAAAGTTTAATTGACTTACTAATAAATATTACGCTATATACAAATATCATTGTATTTCCTATAAATAAGTAAAGTTTCATTAAACTTACTTATAAATTCGGATTTTGTTGAACAAACTCGATGAATAATATCATTAGTTGCAATTAAAAAAATATCATTGTTTTTTGTACATTTTAAAACCGAAATTAACTCTTCTTTTTTAACCCTTTAACATCTTAACCGCATATACGTCGGATATATCCGACACAAACTCTCGCGTTTATTCCGCCAGGGTCGCACATCCACGACCAAATACTCCATCTCGTCAGCTCTTCTGTCACCTATGGGGATTGAAGAGCTAAGCAAGATGCAGTACATAGTCGCAAATACACGACCCTGGCGACACGAAAGCACTGGTCCAACCAACCCGACGCAACTGGTCAAAGATTTTTTTTAAATATTTCTATAAGCAAAATTTACATTTTAAAATTGTTTAATTTTCTCTGTTTTTATCTTATGATCTTTGATAATATCTACTCTTAATATCATCGTTAATTTATCTTTGAACAATTAAAACTACTCATAGCCTCTTATTTTAATAATATTTTTGGCTGTAGCCTCACTAATATATATATATCTACATAAAAATAATATATTTTAGTTGCAGTTTTAAAGTACAAACAATTTTATATTTTGATCAATGTATAAAACGAAATTGGTAGGCTATTCTTAGGCTAAAAAAATATAAGCAATGTTTTTTCATAAAATTGCTTAAAAGTATGCATTGAAATATGAATACAAATAGAAACAACGCAAAAGGCTAATTTACAAAATTACGGCGTTTTTGTGTGCAATTAAAATCGATAATACGCTTGAAAAAGCTTTTCTTCGATTCTTATACATTTTCAACAAACTTATGCTAAATCTAAGATACAATGCACGAGGTGGTTGTGTCTTATGGCCCGTTTTCACAAACGCTTCTATGGATTCTCAACTTTCGACACTAAGCTAAAAGTGAAAATCCAACAGCTACACTATTCTTTAGGCATTTATTTTAGTAACGCTTAACCTTTCAGGCTTCAGTGTACCGAAAACGGTACACCTCGTACCAACTAACTGCATTCGGTACGCCTCGGTATTAGCCAACTTACACCTTGTATTTACGTTTAAGTTAGCTGGTATGAGGTGTACCGTATTCGGTACACTGGTGCCTAAGAGGTTAAGTTAGCTAGGTACCGAGGTGTACCATTTCCGGTACAATGGGGCCTAAGAGGTTAAGCCTGGTTTTCACAGGCTCAAGCAGTTCTTGCTAAACTTTATTTCATGGACCCAGTAGCTCTCAGGCAGCAATTGTCCTTCCCTGACCCCCAACTGGGGGTCAGGCCCAGTTACTACTCTAACTGTTCGAATAAGTGTGTGTGAAAACGGGCGCAACTATAATAAATACTGTCGCGCAATGTGCGCTGGCTCTTAATATTAACTAGATGGAACTGTATGAAGTTGGCGTGAATGGTTACAGAGATAGTTTCTTTTGAATATCGCTCTTAAATCTTCTACACATTTAACAAATAAGTACAATTACGGTTTTTGCTATGGGCGTGAGCAATACAAAACAAGGTTTTCTTTTTTATTAGTCTATAAAGACATAAAATATTGATAACAGGGGTTTTAAGCTTGCTCTTGAGTACTAACTTATCTGATGGTAAGCTATGATATGTGCTGATAGAGCACGCTTGCCTAGAAGTAGCCCATTCAATACTGACTTAATCAGCAGAGAATTTCACTTCTTAGCTGTGCATAGTATCGGCAGACATGGACCACATGCCACAGCCACAAACGCCGCCACGAGAAGCTAAAAAAAGTGGCCATAAAGAAAGCTAAAGTGCGCGACAGCCACTTGTGGCCGGTAGCTGCTACTTTTTTTTAACCCATACGCGTAGTATCATAATGAATTGAAGAAGGTTTAAATGCGCGATTGGGATATAAACTGATTTGTATTGGTGTTTAGTGGCCAGTGAAGCCACAAGAAGTGAGCGGCGGCGATTTGTGGCGACCACCGGCGTCAAACGTGTGCGGCGAATCCGTATAAATTGTATGAGAACTATGAGAAATATGCCGGTGGCGGCGTTTTGTGCCTGTGGCCGGTGGTTCTTACTCATTACAAAATTTATAGCAAGAATACAAATTATCCTATTATGTTCAGCAGTAAAATGCAGCTTACTCGACCATTATAGCACCATTATAGCACCTAAAAGTTTTAGCATTGCCAACCTCTGCGCTGGTAGTCCAGCAGTAACCCAAGCACGCCAACGTGACGGATGTGAGTGCGGAGCTGTGGTGCTGCATTAGGCTTGCGGCATCTTGCACTGGCTGCAGTCTTCCATGCCGTCGTTGAACTCCTCGATCTGCAGCGTCATCTCGAAGAAGTTGTATTTGTCGTGGACTAGCCTTGTTGCCTCTTCCAGGACTTTCTGGGGACTTACTCCGGTGCCTGTGGATTATATTTTAAATAATTATTTAGAAGTTGATTATAATTTTGATAGTACATATTTAGTTTTTATAGTCAATTTGAGTTTTATTAGAATGTGAGTATTATAAATTGTAATAATATATCGAGTTAGCTTTCTCGGCAATCTTTATTTAGGCTAATAAAATGATCAGCTTCATTTAACTGAAATCGCGGCTGTTTCAATAATTCAACATTATTTGTTCAGCTGTATAGACAATTCGACACTTGAGATACAAAATTACTTAAAATTTGCGTCGCAATATCGACAACGAATCAATTTGCGAATAATTAAAACAGACACTGAATTTCCGATTCGCAAGTCATTTCTTCTCTGGATGGTTTTTGGTTTTGCATTAATGATCGGTGTTTAAAAAAAAAACAAATTTACATATTTATAGGTTTACAATAGTTAAAGGATGTTCTTTTTTTTGATCGTTAATCAAACAAGTAATGTATTTCAGCTGAACTTTCTCAATTTTATTTTATTTTAATGTAAGTGCTTAGCCAGACTGGCAGCGCGGTGCGGGGAGCGGCGCCGGTGTAGAGCGTGCGCCTCGTGCGAGTCCGCCAGGCGGGCCATCACAGCAACGCGCGCGGGGACTTACTACTAGTTACAGATGGCCGCTCCCCGCTCTCATTGCGGCGACGCGGAATGAACGACGAGCTATGAGTAGCTTACGTGCCCACTATGAACACTCCAAACAAGGTCTTGTGTTTGACTTTCCCGTGACGAACCCGCTTCGCGTCCGCGTTTGCAGTTTAGTTAAACAGGTTAATTCCATAAATCGGTGTCATCAGGGTGCACCTTTATCTGCTTATGGAGTTGCTCCTTGCTTTCCTTTACTTCTTAACTCATAATAAACGTAAACTCTCGTGTTAACAAACTGTAGGAGTAGTACTCACGGATGGCCAGATGCGCGGACAGCGCCGTCTTGTCGAGAGAGAGCGCCCACATGCGGAGGTTGTGTACGCGCACCACGCCCGCTAGCGACAGGAACGTGTTTGCTACCTCCTGTAGATTCAAATAAAGATCATTTAAAACGTGAAAATACCTTTTACAAAACCTATGCATACCCATGAGTTTTTTTTTTTGAGGTAATTCAATTCATTCAATGACTTATTTCGCTTTAAAGTTAAACGTCAACACGTCAAACTTTCATTGACTAAAACAACAACTGTTTCCTTCAGTTTCCTTACGTTTTAAGACCACGAGTTTCCTTTTCAGAAAATCCCCGCGACCTTCGGGCATCAGCACTGCTGGACTCTTACGATTTACTTACATTTCCTTGAGAAGCGCGTGGAATACTACGTACAATGACAATTTAGGCTCAGTCTGGATATTTACTAGACGACCGAACAACAAACTACCCATTGCTCGACATAATCCAAAAGTAGTCGTTAATACGGGTAACCAAACAATATTTTAGTATAATATAATAAAAATGACACTCCGCAGCTTTATATAACAGCTTACAGCTTTTCTATTCATGCGAACGATTTCGATGTAATTTTTACTAATAAAACAGCCAAAATAAAATGCCACAAATGAAGAAGACTATTCTAATTTGAAAACAATTAAGTTCAAATCAGCAATTTTTTCATCCTATAAACAAAACTAGGGAAACAAACCTAGAGGAAGTTATAGTATTTATTTTAGTAAAAATCTGTGAATTTGATTCCTATTAACTAAGAGTATCAAGAATTAAATAAATATTACCTGGAAATCAACACCCCTGGGCGATCCTTCCATGAGAACCAAGAGGGTATCCTTGATGATGTTGAATGTGGTGATGAGCACCAGCACGGAGAACAGGAACGTGCAGATCGGGTCCACGAGGTTCCAGCTCGGCTGTGGAAACGAACATAACGTCAGTGAAGTTCTAACAGTGCGTAAGTCATTTTGTGAGTGTTTTGAGATTTGAATGTAATTCACTAAATTATTTCAATGGAAAAGATTATTGCGATTTTCACGAGTTCAAATCATGACAGAGTTCATTTGTATTATATATATGTATGTATAATTAAACACAATACGTCACATTCATTTCATACAGTCTTTTCACTCTCCTGTAAAGTAGCCATTTTTGACTTCCGTACTGTTAGAACTTCACTGACGATAAGTGTTTAAAAATGCCTTTTTTAAATTAGAGAGTGGACTCAAAAGTGAGGGTCGAGGGAAACCGATGGATGAGAGACGCACAGGGGCGGCCGTTGTGATGACACGAGTGGAGATACCGCCGTCCAACAGTGCACGTCTTCAGGAACAGAGGTGGGTTTTAGACAGATTTTTAATGGCTGAAACCCACTCCTGTTCCTTCTTTGTCTTTCTTCCATAGGCCCGGGTTTCATTTTCGCACAACCAGTAAAGCTTCGATCCAGCTGGGCCCATGATATACTCACATCATAGGCTTTTTGATACTAGTCTACTCAGTCTCAATTATCAAAAAGTTACTTTATCCATGATGATGATGCCATCTAGCCGATTTCGGCCACAGCGACCGCATTCTTTGGCCTCTCATTGTGGTTGTGAGCATAGATATGCTGCTCTTTTATATACTTTATCCATAATTGCAAATAGAAAGATTTTTTTCAAATCATTTAATTAATTCAGTAGTTAAAGTTTTTTATACACGCATAACGTGTATAAAAATGTCTTACTACCACGATCCCTATAATAATAATTCTCATATAATATTAGCAATTCTAATTCCGTATTCAGATTAAAAATTATTTTTGTGTTATTTTGTCTCAGCATTTCGAAGCTCTGCTGGAAGTCTCCGAGCACGTGTATGAATGCTGCACTGACGGATACAAGTGACATGTGTCATGTTACCTCAAAGTAAATAACAATAGCCGCTATCAGCACTCCGAAGCTCTGCAGGAAGTCTCCAAGCACGTGTATGAAAGCTGCCCTGACGTTGATGTTCTCCTCTTGGCGGTGTTCATGCGAGTGGGAGTTGGAGCTTTCGGCGTCTGAGTCACCGCGTTCCTTCTGAAAGAATAGTGTTTTTGTTAGTAGCTTAAAGTCTTCAGTATCAAGTAACAGCTTTGGACTCAGTGGAAAGGCGTGCGAAGAGGCTAATTGGTCCAGATTTGGTTAAGTCCAACCATCAAAGCCTTGAGCACAGGCGTACGGTAGCCAGCCTTTCGGTGTTTTACAGGATGCTTTGTGGAGAGTGTGCGCAGGAATTGCATGACTTGATTCCGCCATCTCAATTCTACCCATACGTTGTTGAAACCTCGACGGTCCGGACTAAGCGTTTCGCCTCGTCGTTTATACCACGTACGTCGAAGGAATGGAACAATTTGCCTGCTGTGGTCTTCCCGTCCGATTATAATTTGGGTATCTTCAAGGCTAGAGTGAATAGGCTTTTAATTAACTAGTGCGCCTAACCATCAGAGATTGCATCACTGCTTACCATCAGGTGGGATTGCAGTCAAGCACTAGTTTATACGAATAAAAAAAAAACTTATAGTGTATTAGCTGCTCCCAGCGGCTTCGCCCGCGTGATAGCAGAAAATTATCCCAAGGGAACATACTTCCGGGATAAAAAGTATCCTATGTCCTATTCCAGGACATGGTCTATCCGTGTACCAAGATTCATTAAAATCGGTTTTGCCATTGAGGCGTGAAGACGTAACAAACAAACAAACTCACTTTCGCTTTAATAATATTAGTAAGGATTGGTGTGTTCTTGTAGGCTTTACCTTGTTATTGAGCACGGGGTTGTTTCCGCCGTGCGAGTGTCCGTGGCCGCCGCCGCCGTGGCTGTGGCCGTGCTGGTGCAGCGTCAGTCCCATGCTGGATAAACGAATGGATTATGTAATTAGCTTGTAAACGAAAATGGTTCTTATGTCTACTACTAAACAGCCTAGTGGTAGTTCTTCATAGCTCTTCATGTGCTGGATGAAGGTGCGGTATGCTTAGCTAAAGTCGCTGATGAGGCTGAGGTTGATGATCAGGTAGGCATGCTGGTGATCGGGATACCATGAGTGCTGGCTGTATGGCTAGCTGCTCGAAAGCTTGAGGAAGTGATGATGACGTCACAAAGTATTAGCAGCCCGAAGGCTGCGCTGACGTTCTTTGTCGAGGGTCACCAATTTGGAGGAATGCGGAACACATACCTCTTTTAAAAGCAGAAAAATTAAGGAAATTCACGGATTACCTTTTTTTAAGGTGGGAAATTATTCCAACACTTCTCCCACTCTAGGGCGGAACGGGAGGACGTGTCAGACTGTTACTGACTAAAACGGGACCACGGGTTTCCTTTTCAGAAACCAACCCAGCCAGGCCCCAGTAGGCTACGGCCCTGCTGGATCCCTACGGTTTTGCTGATTCTTTGAGGCGCGCTTGGAATACTACAAGTACTAGATGACTCGTGCTGGGTCTGAACGGTTACCGGATAACGAGCTACCCATAACTTGTCGTCCGCTATGCCGTCACGACGGGCTACCCTGGCGCTTTCATCTTAGTATTGGTAACAAGAAGCTTCGTTATTGATAACTCGACAATAATCGCTTACTATAGAATCCAGTTTCTATACTCACACAAGATTGACTGCCACTCCCACAGCCGAGGTGATCAGCATGACGGTGGCGTTGATCTCGAACTCCTTGTAGATGACCCTCTGCACCGCCATGTACACCAGGATGCCGGTCACCACCCAGATCAGGAGGACTGACGTTAGGGCGCCTATCACCTCGGCACGGTACCAGCCGAACGGCATCCTGGAAACAGAAGATGGTAATTTAGAATTTAGATTATTTTATTTTGTATGAGGAGTGATATGAAAGAAAAGGGAGTTAGTGATAGTTTGACGGATGACAGGACAGAATGGACGAAAAAAACGTGTTGCGCCGACCCCAAATAATATGGGATAAGGGCAGGAAGAAGAAGAAGAGATTATTTTGAAGAAATTTGACTGTAGAGAAGTCTACCTACATAAAGTATGGTCAACGCAAGGATTTTATTCAGGGTTATTTGTAAAACACTAACAACCTTGCAGGACTGCATTACTAACATCATAAACAACAACTTTTGTTCTATGACTTTTTACAAAACATAATTCATTTACTAAAAACAAACTTTCAAGATTTTGTTGTTCTATCCAACATAGTTTTACTCTATATTTTGATATGCCTACCTACGTCTGTATGACGCGACGCAAGCGTATCAAGCACCCCCACCGCCCAATCCCTGCTGTTGTACTATCGCTTGCTTCGCATAGACTTCTTAATATTTACATCGTTCATTAAAATCAAACAAATTATATTTCGTTCCTACCTGTATCTTGTTACCTAATTATAACACTAAATAACTAAAATATTCATTTTAAACTTTGTAACAATAGTCTCCATTCCATTCCTTCTCCTAAAGAGAAAGCCTGAGTCCCAACAGTGGGAATATTATGAGGCTGATTATGCTATGCTATAATGGTCTTACCGTCTGGTAGCAGGCCTGCTGGACACCCATAGTGAGAACAACGATATCATAAAGCTAGCGAAGTCTGTGAGGAGGTGGGCAGCGTCCGTTGCTATCGCTAAACTGTTTGACAAGTAACCACCTGCAAATTGAAAGACATGTTATGTAATAAATTCTATAGAAAGAAACAATGAACCCCCGCTCTTGGGCCGGAACGGGAGATAGTGTCAGACCTTCGTGTCAGACTCTTACTGACTAAAAACCGACCCCGTTCCTTCTAGCCTTCGAGCTCCCTTTCGGATAACCCTGGCCCGACAACTCCTTGAGGCGTGCGGACACAGTACGCGCCGTCGACGTCTTGGGCTCGGTCCGGACAGTTACCGGTCGGAAAGTGAGCTACCCATGGCTCGCCGTCCGCGAGCCCGCGTCTACGGTGGCCAGAAATCGGGATCGGAATCCCGGCGGCGGCGGCGAGAGCGACGTTGCCTGATGCGGTCGGCCTCCTCTTTTGCTAGCATTACTGCTTCGCAGAAGGAGGCGACCGCCTGCCACTCCTCCTCGCTCCGGACCATGGCCTGAACCAAGGCCCGGCGCGAGAGGCCTTCGCCGCCGATCGCCCCCACGAAGGAAAATTTACCCCCTAAAGGGATGAAACGGGGAGTCCAATGTTTTTATGGAGGAATCTTCTTTCAAGCTAGTAAATAAATAATAATAATAATTTATTTATTTTCTTACCACAAATTGCAGTGAAAATAATTAAAAATCTACAAATACGAAATTAAAATTAATTTGTGGAAGACTGGTGCATTGACTAGATTCTTTACAGAACCTGCATTATTAATATTATCTAGTTATATTTAACCATGGCCGATATCTGCCGACATCGCACTATTAAAACACACACGACTAAATAAAATAATGACATAAGACCCTTCAATATTGTAATCATGTTTCATGTAAACAATAAGAATATTGGACACGCGCCATTTTCAATAACCCACATTCGCGGTCGCTTATTTGAAATTCTTTTAACGTAAGTATCGGCTCAGGATTATGCAAGCCATTGTTATCGAAAACGTATTTTTATTGCAATATATTGGACGTTTGGATTGCTACTATGTATACATATGTATATGACGTATGCATGACACATAAAAAGATCACCTCATCATCATCATCATCATATCAGCCGAAAGACGTCCACTGTTGGACATAGGCCTAACCCAAGCGATAGGTCGTGTGCGTCACGCATCCATCGGATTCTCGCGACCCTGACCAGGTCATCGGACCACCTCATCATAATATACCAATATTAAACACATACAAAATAATATAACGTAGTTATATACGTAATTACAATTTGATCTCGTCCTCTCTCAAAATTTTGGTGTGCCCGACAGGGTTCATTCCGGAATCTTTAAACGGATATTATACCATCTATGTATACAGGGTTATTTGTAAAACACTAACAACCTTGCAGGACTGTATTACTAACATCATAAACATCAACTTTTGTTCTATGACTTTTTATATAAAACATAATACATTTACCAAAAACAAACCTTTAAGATTTCGTTGCATTTTTTAACACATTTCAACTCTGTTTTTTGCTGTATCTACTTACACACTCTCCGCTCCCCTTCGCTATTGAACTATGGCTTGCTTCGCCTGACTTCGTAACATTTAGAATTTTCAATTTAAATATTTTTAGTTTCTGTATGAAAATCTGATGAACCAAAGTGTGATAATTTTTTAAAAGTCATAGAATAAAAGTTTTTGTTTATGATGTTCTTAACACAGTCCTGAGAGGTTGCCAGTGTTTTACAAATAACCCTGTATATGGAAAGCAATAAAGTATTGAGTATAAAACTGAAGAGTTTGTTTGGTTGAACGCAGGGAATGCTGGTTCTAATTGAAAAAAATATTTTAGGAGGCTTCTGCCCTGCAGTTGAACACGACCGGCTCATCATCATCATCATCATTTCAGCCGACAGACGTCCAACATAAGCCTATGGCCACGACAGGCCCATAATCATAAAATTTATTTTAGGTATATTTTTTACACAATGTGAAGGTTTTGGTAATGTTCTTACTCACCTACGATTTCACCTATCATAAACACTACACATAGAATACTGGCGATGATCAGCTTTCTCCGCGCCCGCTTGTCTATCTCTTCGTTCCTCGATCTGTGGCAGTGTCCTGAAACAATCAACATTATTATTACTAACACCTTATCAAATGAGAGATTAGAATAGGTAAACTAACACTGTTTGAACACACGTCAGTGATGGTATTGTTGAAGTAAGAGCCTGTTCACGTTTACTGTGTTAGCAGCTAGCGGAGCAACGAGCGGGGCGTGCTTCAAACCTTTTCATTTTTGATCTTCCCGCTCGCCGCTCTTCGCTTAGCTACCGCTCACAAAGGCAAGGTCGTGAACGGGCCGTAACTATGAGGATAGAAGCTAGGTAACTCCAGGCTCCTAGACAAGTCTAAAGCCGAAACTGTTTTTGTTTTAGGTGGGAAATCATCCAACGACTTCTGCCGAGGAGCAATAGGGCGTGTCAGACTCCTTAGAGACATATGTGACACACCAAGATATGTCTTTTAGCTACTAATTTAAGTTTATGTATAAGCCGTGTTACTTTTTGGTGTACAATAAAGTTAATTCTAATTTATTCAATTTTTGCGAAAAAGAACTTCTGCCGCTCTAGGAAGGGCGTGTCAGACTCCTTAGGGACATAATTATGTGACACACCAAGATATGTCTTTTAGCTACTAATTTAAGTTTATGTATAAGCCGTGTTACTTTTTGGTGTTCAATAAAATTTATTCTAATTTATTCAATTTTTGCGAAAAAGAACTTCTGCCGCTCTAGGAAGGGCGTGTCAGACTCCTTAGGGACATAATTATGTGACACACCAAGATATGTCTTTTAGCTACTAATTTAAGTTTATGTATAAGCCGTGTTACTTTTTGGTGTTCAATAAAATTTATTCTAATTTATTCAATTTTTGCGAAAAAGAACTTCTGCCGCTCTAGGAAGGGCGTGTCAGACTCCTTAGGGACATAATTATGTGACACACCAAGATATGTCTCTTAGCTACTAATTTAAGTTTATGTATAAGCTGTGTTACTTTTTGGTGTACAATAAAGTTTATTCTAATCTATTAAATTTTTGCGATAAAGACAAAATTCTAACCAAAAGAAAAATATGTAGGAATCAATTCCTCGTTAATCTTCCTGCACAACAAAAATCTATTGTCATCTAAATACGTAGATTGATAAATCACAAACCATATACTTATAATATAGTATAACATTTGCAACATTATTATCAAGCTACCCAGGGTGACAAAGTTAAGCATCCAAAACACATGGGTGGCCCAGCAAAGCCAGATGTTAAGAAAACTGATATCTAAGAGAAGTAATCGGATCTTTGAAGATTTATCAAGACCAAGTGAACAAGTATACGGGTTCGACTCGTTGAACCATAATATTCTAAAGATTGGAAGACTAGCCACCTTGAGAAAGATATATAAAAAATGTAATCGTGTGGAAATGGATATCATCTTTACAACATAAAAGGAGAAAAGATGACTGACTGACTGACATATCAACGCACAGCCGAAACTACTGGGACTAGAAGCATGAAATTTTGCACAAGGTTTCCTTTTATGACGTAGGCGAACACTAAGAGAGGATTTTTCCAAATTCAGCCCCTGAGAGGATGAAACGGGGTTCTGAAGTTTGTATGAAAGCCTACATTCAAGCAGGCGAATCCGTTGGCAGAAGCTAGTTATGTACATTATCGAATCAAATGTAGATATACCAATACCCCTGTAAGTAACTTTCATGCACTTTTATCTTAAACCTTATCATATTTCTCTGACCATAACATTGCTTTGTAACAGTTGACATTTATCTCAGTTTAATTACATAAACAATTACTTTTAGATAAAAAACTGCAGCTAAAGAAATCACAGTTTTCATAATTCTTTGTACAGTTAGCGTTGTACAGATTCATTGTAGCAAATTATTATTGAACATCTAAGTACACATCATCTATATCCCCTTTGGCATTTTGAACTGTTCCAACAAAAAAATCTACATAATCTGTCCGGAAATCTATTCAAAATTAAAATTCAGATTGTTGCATTAATTACAGCTTACGATTGTAGTTCATCTATCAGACTGATCACCTCCCTTACAGTTTTAACTGTTTCACAAATCAAATCTATATCTGAGCCCTACAATTTAAGGTATCAATTCCATCAACTTCATTCCCATACTTAATTTCAGCATCTGATATGAAGCTGAACATCTACTCCACTTTAATAGTAGCAAGCTAATCTACGATCTCTGGACTTCAATTTAAGGTTTCAATTCAAGCAACCCCATTCCCATACTCACTTTCAGCCTCATATATGATACTGAAAATTTACTCTACAGCTTCAAATATTTTAGTACGCTAATCTACGATCTCTGCACTTGAATTTAAGGTTGCAATTCAATCAAGTCCTTTATACTCACTTTCAACCTCAGATATGCTTCCATTGTGTCCATCCCCGTTTTCTCCATCGGTGCTGGTTTCAATAACTGCACAGCAGCCAGTGGATGGGTTGCCGTGCACACAGAAGATGACACGGCGACCCCGAGCTGGGCTGTCTGTGCCGTATGATACTTTATCCCCTTTGAACCTGGAAAAGAAAGAGAATAATTTGTGTAACTTGGAAGAAGGCGGAAGTCTGGTGAAACCTCCAGTATAATAGCCAAACGCGTTTACGATTACCGAAAACCATTATAAGAATGTCTAGAAGAAAAACCAAATCATCAATGAAGAAACTGTTCTTTCAATTTATAATGTAGATGACTTCCTTCTTAGCAAGGACGTTGTTCTAGTTTCTTATGATGTTACGATTGAAGTTTGAGTTAAATGAATTGTTGTACTATCATAAAAAAAATGAAAGAGAACTTCAAAACAAAATTTCTAGGTTCCAATACACCTATGGCAATAATAGCTTAAATAAATTGAATTAGATCTGATGCATGCAGGACGTGGGACTTGAGGTCAATTATCTGAAGGTGAAGAGCATTTAATTGAAAAACCCGGGAACTATAGTCAGCTATACACGGAAAAACGGAATTAAATGAGTTCCGCTTCATGCTTTTTTGCATTGTTGATATCATTATGCTTTGACCCGTAAAGCAGTTTGTATCAATTGTCGTCGTGGATCAAATTGTCTCCCAAACAACACTATTACGTCTATTCTAGGAATTTATTACGGTTAAAAATATGTGATTGAATAATTTTCTGCCAGAGTCGTTCCAATTTGTGGATTCCACAGTTTATCTCCATTCTAACCAGTTTCAATTTTTAAAGCCATTACCAATTTTCAAATAAAACTAACATCCGTTTTATTACTTTTCCAAATTGAATAATAACAGAGGCAGGTTTGGGGACTTAGTTAACCCAGGAGTCAAACCAATTTGTAGAACATGACAAAACTAAACCGATCACAAATAGAACCAGACCGAAGTAGCATTCGTTTAGGCAGAAGCAGGCTAGCGAGTGTATTGACACAATTGTGCTCCAGACGATCGAACGTAGTGATAACGTAAACAACATTTACAGACCAAATTACAGTAGATACGGTAAAATAGACTTTGAGTGTAAACAATTCCATTATCTCGAGTCTGAATACATAACAAACTATGTTTACTGTCATATCTACTGTTGCAGAAAATCCATTTGAATATAGTTAGAGGAGCAATAGAATAGCCAGTGTTGTTTATGATAAAATTGTAGGTCTCGGAACATTAGATTTCTTTAATTTCCACTCCAGTAATAATGTAGATGAATTTGGATTTCATTGATTCCTAGGAGATTTCACTTAAGAGTCGGATCAATGTGAATAAAACTCTTTAAAAACGTATCCAAGTCTATTAGGATTCCACAGAACGAAAAAATTATTGCTTGTTGTTACATCCAAAGCAAGAGGCAAGACAACGCGAAAAAAGTGAGATAACGCCAGAACGCTGTTAGCATTCGGTCTTCCGTCACTCTCGCGAAACTCGTCACAAAACTTGTTCCAGGAAATAGCGACACGTTTTTTTTTTAATATATAGTATTAAAAAAAAACGTGTCGCTATTTCCCTATTTCGCTATTTCTAGAAACATAATAACTTTACTTTTTAATTTATGAGAAGCCAAAGTTCAAGCAATATATCAAATTTCCAGAAGTAGTGACTGGACTAGTTTTACACAAAATGTTTTGATTACAATAGAAACATCTACAATAACCACAAGATATTTTTGTTTCCAAAACATCTAGAGAAAGATATGTAATGACGTATAATTTCGAAATTCATGCTTACTTCCACAACACGGTGGAATATTCCCATAAACGTTCAATTTTGAATGCACAGACAATAGTGAATCAGAGATGGCTCACAAACAAGTATATTATCCCATTTGTGCATCTGGCCAATCATCGTAGGTATAACAACGCGGTTACTATCATTGCTGGCTATTAAGTCATCAGGCCGACTGCTTTGTTTGTCACTGTTAGTACCCACTGTGATAGCTGTGGTGTAAAATATATGTTTAGGCACAGGCACTGCTTATCTTTATGTGGTTTTGGTTTTTTTATCAAGCGGAACTGATATTGAATTTTCCGGTTCGATACCATAAAAAATATAACACCTTTTAAACTGACTATTTTATCTTCAGATCGATTCTCACCGTTTTTCTATCAACATTACCAATTATTCATCTGCAAACCTTGCTTTGATCTCATGTGTTGTCTTATTTTCCAATCTATATCCATTTATATTAAAAGTCAGACAAGTTGTATAAGATTTAAAACTGTTTTTCATTCAGAATAGGTGTGTCTTCATCTTGAAGAAAGAGTAAGCTCTTTAGTCAGTGTTTAGTTGAGGATCTGTATTGGGATATATGATACTAGCTTCTACTGGCGACTTCGCTCACGTGGTAAAAGAAAATACGTGCCATGTCATACAGTGATAAAGTAGCAATCTACTGATGAAGGAATTTTTGAAATCGGTCCAGTAGTTTTTGGGTTTTTTCATTAAAAACAAGAATATAATATCTTTACGCTTTATAATATTAGTATAGAAGTACCTATAGATAGATATCTAATCTAACTAGCCCAATATGTTCCACTGCTGGGTGAACATATCTCTCTATCTCCCTTTTCCAAACACGTCTGTCTTCTACCATTGTAAGAGTTAAGTTCATCTCTCTACCTTCATCTTGGTCTGCCGCGATGTCTCCTTGCGTGTAACGGGACCCGACAAGTGGTTCTTTTCGCCTACAGTTTAACTGACATGTGGCAGACATATCCGTCTTAATAGATAGATATTACGATATATATGACGTATAACTTTCAACATATGTTGTTATTTAAGTAAACTTAGTATATATACTTTCTATTATTTCTTCACTTTTACAATATTTTGATCAATCTGGGTTAGTAGAGCAAACACGATTTGTATTTGACACATTACATAACTGCTTTGCACATATTCCTATCTGTTTGTATATCTGTAGATAATTAGTATTAATTTTCAATGTGAAGCGATGTATTTACATGCAAAGTATGAGTTATCGTGGCTAACATACGCGATATAATTTAATAAACAATATACCTTATCGTTAGCTAATAGCGCTATCGGGAGATTAGGTATAGCAGCCTTATAGAGTTCATTTGTGTGAAATCTGGCGAATTAATTTCTTCTCTCTGTTCTATCTTTCTTTCTTTTATAATTGACAATTTTGGTTATACCTGGGTTTTCGAAAAAGTAGTCACCGCGGCCCTGGCATGCCTAAGGCAACAGGGATAGGTTATAGTTAGTAAAAGACTGACGCTCTCTCAAAGAAGTGATTTGATAATACATCAGTCTCAAAGAAAGGAGATTTTGCGTAACGGGGCCGTGGGTAGTAATTCATAGTCTTTCATACATATAATAATAATAAACTAGCGACACAAATTTAATAACAATGAAGACATTATGGTACTAATTGTACCGTATATCGGTCTTGCCAATGAACAGGCTTAGTAGATGGACTAAGGACAGCTCGTAAGAGATTCTCCAATTGGAACCCAGAACTTGTTGAACTATCGGGTCATGGGGCTCTTTGGAAAGAGACCGCGGTCTCAACTTTCACCTATAAAAATAATATTCGTTTTTGAGTAGGAATGAATTAATGATTTTAGTTTTATTTTTAACCCAATCAGATCCATATAGTGTGGGTAACTTAATAAATAATTGATTATCTAGTGTATTACCATTGAAATTTTACAAGAAGAAATTTTACAATCGGAGAGCTACAGCTCTGCTACAGATCTCAGGATGTTGTTGCGACTACGAGTATCTCTCACGTTAATTATGGGACCACAAATAAAATAAATAATTTTGTTAACTGGACATAAAGGAAAAAGGAATGAAAGAATAATGCCTTTTTTCCTTGTTGTCCCAAAATATTCCCGTTCAAAGAGCTCCTCGACCCCAACTAACAATTGGCGAAAAAGTACAAATTTCTCTTATGTATGACCCATTTTCTTGTGTATTAACGTCTCTCGTTGATAAGAAGATACCACGTTTTTGATTACAGTTCATGTTATTATTTCTAAAGGCACGTAGTGCAGTGTTACCACATAGCATAGTTATCTTTTTGTTCTTCAACAATATCATCTAAGAGGTTTAGAAAACGCTGAGTGAGAGCACTGCATGTTTTGCTCAACTCTGGAGTTGATATCACAGAACAAAAGAATGTAGTCTTCTGTTTTGTGAGGTGTATTATAAAGTACCTACTAAGTTTTAATGATGGATGCGAGACGCACAGGACCGGTCGTTGTGGCAACACTTGGGGGAGGCTTATGTCTAACAGTGGACGTCTGTCGGCTGAAATAATGATAATTAAGTTTTAAGATACTACCGGTATAAAAATATCTCATCATGTCCTAAATCTAGATTATTCTAGATCATAGTCGACCTACGTTTCTTTTGGGCACGCCACGATTATGGCGGTAAGTCCCCTCTTTGAGGCGTGGCTGGAAAGACCTCACGGCGTCCTTACCTTCCGCATGACGCAGGTCCTCACCGGACATGGCAAGTTCGGGAGGTTCCTGCATCGGATTCAGGCGGAAGAGACGCCCGGGTGTCGCCACTGTGCGCAACGCCCGGAGGACACGGTGGAGCACACCGTCGAGGTGTGCCCTGCCTGGGCGGAGCATCGCCGTGCCCTCGTGGGGGCGATCGGCGGCGGAGACCTCTCGCGCCGGGCCCTGGTCGAGGCCATGGTCCGGAGCGAGGAGGAATGGCAGGCGGTCGCCTCCTTCTGCGAAGCAGTAATGCTTGCAAAGGAGGAGGCCGACCGCATCAGGCAACGGCGCCCTCGCCGCCGTCGCCGGGATTCCGATCCCGATTTCCGGCCACCGTAGACGCGGGCTCGCGGACGGCGAGCCATGGGTAGCTCGCTGTCCGATCGTCCGGTAATGGACCGAGTCCAAGACGTCGACGGCGCGCACTGTTCCCGCGCGCCTCAAGGAGTTGTCAGCAGCAGGAGGGGCCCAGCTGGGTCGAAGCCTACTGGGGACAGGGTTGTCCGAAAGGGAGCTCGTGCCCCGGTATGAAGGCTAGAAGGAACGGCGCGGGGTTTTTAGTCAGTAAGAGTCTGACACTGTCTCCCGCTCCACCCAAGAGCGGGTTTCGTCAAAGATGATTTTCCCCGTCGCGAAAAAAAAAAAAAAAAAACCTACGTTTCTTTCATCCAAATGTATTGGGCTGCTATAAAAGGCTGATTGATTACACAAACAAATACTTTCATATTTTTAAAGAGTAATAATAAACGGTGCAGTGGTTGAGCAACCCTAGTCTGAGTCTCTCGTGTATATGCGAGGTACGTGATACAGAAGTTAATAATAAGATACTAGTGTGGGTTCTAAGTTTTTCCTAGGAAACTATTATATCCTATAAGACATCATCGATATGACGGCACGAGCGCAGTGGTTGAGAGCTGCATGTCGCGAGTTCAATTCCTGTGCGGAACAAATATTTGTATGTTACAGATAGGTAAATTTTCCTGGTTTGGGTGTCTTGTGAATTAATTTACATGTTTGTGAACGCATCCATGATACAGGAGTAATTCCTAATGTGTGGAAACGATTAAAAAATGGTCTGTCGGTTTCCTATCGTTTACATTTCGGGGAGTGTGCACTGGAATTGCACAATCTAATTCCGCCAAGTCCGTTCCATCAACGGACCACAAGACGTACGGCCGGCGTTGCGTCACCGGTACATGGTAGACCTCCCACCCATACGCACAAAGCGTTTTGGGAACACATTTATTGTGCGTACAGCCAAGGAGTGGAATTTCCTGCCGGAGTCTGTGTTTCCTGATAGCTACATCTTGGGGGTCTTTAAGTCAAGAGTGAATAGGTTACTTCTAGGCAAGCGTGATCCATTGTCGACCACATCATCGTTTACCAACAGGTGAGATGGTGGTTAAACGTGATTCTATCAATAAAAAAAATAGGAAGGATTATAATAGAAATACTGGTGTATCTGCCGGTATTTCTGTAAAAACTTCTGGCCAATCACGAAACGTGCGAATATCATGCAATCAGCAATAAAAAATCAATTTTAAAATGTAAGCTACCAGATACCTGTACGATTCGTCGTATTTCACATTTTTATCAATCGCTTATCGCAATCGGCGGCAATGTTAGGTAGCTATCGACTGATTACCGAGTTTTTAAGGGCAGTCGAGTTTAACGACCTATTAACAAAATGCCACTTGTGACCTTGTTCGGGGCAGAACAGGGAAACGATTCGTTCACGTGATTTAGATAACAAGGCTTTTGCGACTGAAAACTAACTCAACGCGACGAGGATCATTTTTATTTTTTTCTGTTTAGACCTTACCACGAGCTGGCTGTAGTTACAGAGTATTTTGTATGAAATGTGAAGTCGACCCCGTAACAGCGATTTTATTTCTATAAAAACTGATTTTTCCAGGCTATTTTTTAGTTTTTGAATCCCCAAGCGAACGCTGGCGTTCGCGCATCTGTTGTCTAACTATTGTATCTCTAATTGACGGTATCTGAAGAGAAACAAGCTTTATTATTTTATGAAACTTTCAAATACTGCCAGGATTTAATCTCGTAGATATATACATGTTTGAAATCGTAAATTAGGATCAGATACGCGATTTTTTCCATCGAGCCAAATAACTTATGTTTCGATTTTTTTTCGGGTGGCGATTGGTCATATGGTAAATTTTTATAAAATAATCTTTCATGGTGTTCTCTATTATATGTGTGAATTTTCAGAGGTAACAAAATGAGTAAAACCTGGCCTTAAAGCTATCCATTTGATGACCCAAACTGAACTGTTAGTGGGATGAACCCTCTTTCTCACTCGCACGTTTGATGTTTTAATATTTTTTGTTAGAAATGATCATGGTCCATTATCGCTTCGGGACTGTTTGAGGCATCTTAAATACAAAAGGAAGTATGTATGTATATTTCAGAAAGTTTGTCAGTAAAAGCTAGCTTAAGGGACGAAAATTTTGTTTAAAATCTCTATGAGAAATCATCATTGTCTCATTGTCGCGATATGCTTATTTGTGACAGTCAGACAATCATATTTATAATCGGAAGGATTATTATTGTGATTGGAAGTGTATTTGAAACAGTTTGTCAGTAAATATTAGCTTTTGGGATGACAATTTGATTAAATGTTTCTCATAAGAAATAAGTCTATTGCCGCTTCAGGCCTGTTTTAGGCAACTTAAAGACAAAAAATGGCAAATCGTGATGTCGCATTTGGAAGTATATTAGAGACAGTTTGTCAGTATATGTTATTCATATTCGTTTATTACTTCTACAATTTTGGTGGTTAGCTTATGGAGTGAAAATTTCTTTGAGAAATCATCGTTGTTCCATTGTGTCGTTACGCCCATTTGCGACAGTCTAAAGACGTATACAATCGGAAGGATTATTATTGTGCTTAGAAGTGTATTTGAGACAATTGGTTAGTAATTGATAATAATACGATGACAGAAACCGCGGTGCATAATTTTGTTGTCAAGCATATCAGCGAGCAAATTATATGTGTGTCATGCTTTAGGTAACTAGACAGCCCCTTGACATGCAATTGATCAGTTGACAAGTAAAACTCATGGCATAAAAGAAAAGCTGATGTTTATTAAATTCTTTTTTTTATTTTATAACTTATTTATTTTATTTATTGGCGAAAACAAACAACAATTAAAAGGCTTAGAAATAGTTTTACACATGTGATATCAATAACGTTCTCCACATATAAAAATATGAGACATTTAGTTTGGCAAGCGCAAGAAATTTTTTTTTAAGGAATGCGTAGTTTTTTTTTAATTACAATGTGGTTCACAATCAATAGAGCTGGCTTATTATTAATCACATTGATTTTTAACAAGTTGAGTAACATTAGTTTGAATTTCCTTTTAGGTTCAGAAAAGATATGAAATGGGTAAGTAGTGAAGTAGTGTTTGACTGCGCTCCCACCTGATGGTAATCAGTGAAGCAATCTCTGATGGTTAGCCGCACTAGTTTATTAAGAGCCTATTCACTCTAGCCTTAAAGACACCGAAATTATAATCTCTCGAAAATGCATCCAAGAGAGCATTAAACGCATAGATTGCACAAGGTATAGGAGACTAGAATCGGGCGACGGTACAGCTCTCAGAAACAGTAAACAGTCCGAGTCTCAGATTACAGCTGGTCAAAGAGATATAGATAATAACTCGTACAATAAAGCGGCCATCAGACGAAATGTCTAAGAAAAACTATCATCCTATGCTTAAGTGAAGACAAAAAATATTACAAAAATAAACTGGAGTTAGATCCAGTCGTTTTGCCATAATACGATTTACAATGGTGCAATGAGCAACTCGGCATATTTCTCCAAAAAGTATTTTCTTTTGGTGCGTATAGCGGACACAAATGCGACTTGACCAGTACAGGTGACAGCGACTTGTTACTACTTTAGTAACAAGTCTCGGATTAGAATTTCGTTCGCTATGTCCTGTCTATTGGTAGTATATGTTTAATGTTTTTGCGGCTAGTAATTTGTATTACTAGCCGCAAAGACATTAAACATATAGCAACCAAAATAGGCTTCATCTGGACGCAAATAAATTGACAAGACAAATGTGTATTATTAATAGCAAAAAGATTATTGCATAAAATCAACGACAGGAAATCGAGATGAAATCAACATGCAATCTAAAAAAGTAACTCGCATTCGTGTTATATAAATATTGTAAGAGATGCATAAATAATGTCACTTGCGCACCGTGGGAGTTTAATTATATTCTACTAGCTTTTGCCCGCGCGGCTTCGCTCCCGCTCTTCCCTACTCCACCCTACTATACCCAACTCTACCCTACCCTACTCTACACTACTCTACCCTACTCTACCTTACTCTACCCTACTCTACCCTACTCTACACTACCCAAATTTATTTATTTTTCCATAAGAACCTTATCCTCACAATAATAATCACAACAAAAAAAAAATCAGCCAAATCGGTCAAGCCGTTTTCATGCTATGTCGTGACAACGGAAAACGGGTTTCATTTTTACATACATTCAGTCAAAAAAGTATCGGGAATGGATGATTTGTTTATGGTACCAAATTCAAATTTTAGTTTTTTTTTTAGTTGTTAGATTGGCACAACTGTTTTCCATTTTGGCGCGGAGTTTGAGTTGCATCTGTTATTTATATTAAATACAGTGCTGGTTTTAGTAATATCATATATAGTGTGTATTGCGAATTTCATAATGGACAAAAATATCGAACAAAGAGTTTGTCTTAAATTTTGCATCGCCAATGGAATTTCGTGTTCGGAGTCACTGAAAATGTTACAGAAGGCTTACGGTGAATCGACTTTATCAAAAACTCGTGCTTATGAGTGGTTCAAAGCGTTCAAAAGCGGTCGAGATGTGATGGAAGATTTGCCTCGCCCTGGTAGGCCGTCAACGTCTGCAACTGAAGTTAACATCGCAAAAGTGAAGGAAATAGTGACTGAAAATCCCAATTCAGCTCTGAGAGAGATAGCCGCCGAACTTTCTGTATCTCACGAGTGGATCCGTACCATTTTAACTAATCATTTGGGTATGAAACATGTTGCTGCTCGGCTAGTCCCAAAAGATCTGAATTTTCTCCAAAAACTCAATCGCATGAAAGTCGCTGAGGACATGCTAGAACGAGTCTACTAAACGCATTGTTACTGGTGACGAGACGTGGGTTTACGAGTTTGACATGCAAACTAGTCAACAAGCTTCGGAGTGGCGCCTTCCAACTGATCCGAAACCGAAAAAACCACGCCAAAGTCGATCAAAAGTCAAAGTCATGTTGACTGTTTTCTTTGACTATCGCGGTGTTGTGCACTCTGAATTCTTACCGGAAGGTCTAACGGTAAATAAAGAATATTATTTGAGCGTTATGCGGCGTTTAAGAGAGCAAATTCGACGAAAAAGGCCAGATTTTTGGAAAGAAAATTCTTGGATTTTGCACCACGACAATGCGCCTTCGCACAAGGCTATCATTGTGAACGAATTTTTGACCAAACACTCAACAAATACCATCCAGCAACCACCATATTCACCAGATATGACTCCTGCTGACTTTTTTCTTTTTCCTAAACTCAAATTACCACTTCGTGGCACCCGTTTTCAATCGATAGAAGACATAAAGGAGAATTCGCGGCGAGAACTGAACTCAATTCAGGAAGCAGCGTTTAAAAAATGTTTTGATGAATGGATTATTCGTTAGCGCAAGTGTATCGTTTCTAAAGGAGCATACTTTGAAGGTGATAAAATAAATTTGGATGAATAACAGACATTTTTTGTATTATTGATCTTTTCCCGGTACTTTCTTGACAGAGTAGTATATAGACTAGCTTTTGCCCGCGCGGCTTCGCGCCCGCTCTTCCCTAGTCCACCCTACTATACCCAACTCTACACTACTCTACCGTACTCCACCCTACTCTACACTACTTTACTCTACCCTACCCTACTCTACCCTACTACTCTACCCTACTCTACCCTACCCTACCCTACTCTACCCTACACTACCCTAATTTTATTTTTTTTCCATAAGAACCTTCTCCTCACAATAATCACAACAAAAAAAAATCAGCCAAATCGGTCAAGCAGTTTTCATGCTATGTCGTGACAACGGAAAACGGGGTTCATTTATATATATATAGAAGAAGATAGATGTACAGTTAGCCTACGTGAATAGCTAATAGTAGCAAAACAAGTATAAAGAACTTTTATTATGGTAGGATATGGTCAGCAACAGCAGGGGCCCAGCTGGGTCGAAACTTACAGGGGCCAAGGTTATCCGAAAGGGAGCTCGAGCCCCGGTATGAAGGCTAGAAGGAACGGGGTGGGTTTTTAGCCAGTAAAAGTCTGACACTATCTCTTGCTCCGCCCAAGAGTAAGGGTTGTCATTGGATGATTTATGCCCACCATAAAAACAAGCCATACGTGTGCTCCACTTGTAAAATTAAGACACGTAATTCATAAAACCCCAAGCGAACGTCGGCGTTCGCGCTGTCTTAAGCACCGGCCACACAGAACAGACGCAAGGCACGGACCCGGCGCCCGTTTAATCTACTTGCATATAAAATGTATACAGCCGTCGCGACGTAAAACATACAGAAAAGACGGGACGCCGTCTTTTCTGTATGTATCTTTTCGCGACTGCGACGGGTCCGTGCCTTGCGTCTGTTCTGTGTGGCCGGTGCTTAAGTCTTGTATCTCTAATTGACGGTATCTGAGAGGTTAAAATTACAAAAAGTATTCAATGCAAGTTAAACTTACGTCGCATAGTTTACATCGCCGTCATACTTTTATACTAACCAGATCTCAAATAAGCACAAAATTTTAATTGTGTCTTAATTCTGCAAGTGGGGGGCAGGTTACCGACTGGAGCCTACCCGAATTCCTTCATATGCCACTATTATTGTAATAGAAAATCATCGAAAACTTTTCTCTATTTTACTATAATATCCTATCCAAGTGTCTTCAGTTGCCCTTAGCGTTTCAGGGCTGGTGCAACAACCCTTACGAAAAATCCCACAACCGGTTGTGGAATTGTTCGTATAGGCCGACCTTAGCCGTCTCCATTAATTAAGCCGACTTCTTTTTAAGGAGTCTGTGCAACAAAACGCATCTTCGACAGCCAGCTATCCTCTGCTCGCCGCCCGCAGACCCGCGTTTGCACGGTAGCTGGAAATCGGTCTGCTACTCCCGATGCCCAGGGCGTCCCATGCAGCAGAAAAAATATAAGCTATTTGAACTCTTTACGAGACTAGACCAGCTCAAGGTCAAAAACTTACTCTGACATGTGAGTAACATGAACACGTGGCCACAAATTGCACCATTTTACAGATAATAGAAGTAATTGCTCTTATCATAATAATAGAGATACTAATTTTGTAGTAAGTAGCATAGCATAGCCTAGCATAATCAGTCTTTTAATGTTCCCACCGATGGAACTCAGACCTCCTCTCTAGGAGAGGGAATGGGCCGTAATCCACCACGCGGGCACAGTGCGGGTTTGGTGATGAATGTCACATGTCTTATTGATTTCAAATAAAGCATTGACTAGCAAGTTTGAATTGTCCAGAAGTCAATCAGTCAGAAAAATGATGCTAATTGCACATTCCAAAGCTCTATGGAGAAGAATGTGCAAGAAACCCTATCAGGGTCGATAGGGTTTCTTGCACATTCTTCTCTCTTAAATGATTCTATGTGTAACGAATATCTCGATTACATATTTCTTGTCGCTTCTATTATGTGAGAACAATGTAAATAAATCAAAAATATAGAAATTAAAATAAGCCACTGGCGATGATCAGTCTCAACCAATATCCGTGGTCCAAACTGACATGCGTCCGTTCACGGACTGATAGACGTGTCAATTTTTTAGGCTTATTTTTCTTTCGAGGTGATGGTGGTGGACTCCTTAGTATACCATGCATGGGTGACATACATTAGGACCTCCAAAGTGCAGGTGTATGAGGACTTGGAGCTCATGGCTTTAGCCTAAGGATAGGTTTCGTTGGTAAGTATGACAGTTCTATTCTTTTCGTATTCCAAAAATTACACGGAATTTAACAAAAACCAAGAGGAGCAGTCTACTGATGTCTAATATTGATTCACTAGTCTAAAGCAGAAGTGCTAACAAACTTCGTAAACAGCCATCAATTCACACAACATGCAAATATCACTCTTTGGATCACGTTTTTCCTTAAATCAATGCTTCATCATGTACCTACTTAGTCTTTTCTTCGAATTCCAGTCTAACTGGACCTGAATGCTAGCATCCATCTATCAGTAGCAGTATCTATACCACCATCTGGCCTCCACAATCCAACTACTGGATAATTCGATACCCCTGGTCAAAATGTCCGCAGGATACGAATACCAATATCCATGTATGTATTGTAAACTCGCGTTCCAATGAATAGCCATTGTCATCTCCACATGCCAGTCATTAGTCACAAATTATAACAGTACGGTATTGTCGGCATTGTACAATAAGACAATCACTTCGTTTTTGACAGTTCTGCCATCTATCGCATTCATTGACTTCATTGTGGGCGAGCGAGTTGATCTAAATTTTAAAGCAAAAATTATTCAAGCTGTCACAGTGCAGATTGTGGTGCCAAAAATAGATTGAGAATATGAATACTGTGATTTTTAGGAAGTAAGGGAGAAAGTATTTGGTAAAATATGCAATTATGCATATATATGGCATGCCCGTGGTTGATTACGGCCCTTTCCCTCTCTTAGAGAAGAGGCCTGAATCCCAGCAGTGGAAACATTAAAAAAGTTGATGATGATACAGCATGCACAGCATGCATGCTGTATCATCATCAGCTTTTTTCATCATCATCGGCTAAATAGCTGTAGAAATGGCAAGAGGTTGCCAGTTAGATCAGTCTTAAAATATAAGTGTGATTGCACATACTTATAATATACCTTCCGTTTGTTATTGTTCTTGGCAAAGAAAAACAATGTCTATAGGTACCTAAGCATGACAAGGAAATAAAATTAGCTAAATAACACTAATCTTAACACAAGATACGGTTATCAAAAACGTTGTCAAAACTAAGCTTACTCTAAGGTCGCGTGATGTTATTCATCTAATTATCATATTGCTCATTACTGTACACTATTATATACCTAACAAAAAACCGCCAAAATACTACCCATGTGGAGACAACAAAACCCAAAATCGAAATTGACATTAATTCAGCGACCAACACAGCGGTAACATTAACAACCAAATAGAGCAATTTCAAGCCATTAGACATATTTTATTGTGTAGTGTAAATAAACTTATCTAATAGACATCATATTCAAGGATTGAAAAGTAAACTAGACGAGGTCATTATACGGGTAAACAATGACACGTGTCGCTGAAGTGAAATAGCATTCATTGATGATGTAAATCACGACTTTTCTCATACATGAAGTATTATTAATAATAAAATTATTTATTAACATATTAAAGTTTTTGTTCCCGTTCTAGTTAGAAACTGTATTACAGAAGCCAGTGTATTCCATATATTGTTAAAACAGTATCGATGTGACGCAAGGCCATTGTATCAGCTATACCAGAAGCAATGTAGCAACGCGTACTGGAAAATTGAGTTGGTGATACTTTCAATAATACTGAGAATGATGAAAAGCAAACAATTTCTTAGCTTAGCGATGACATCGATTCAAAGAATGCAGCCCGGTTTAATTTGCTCATTCTATGAAAACATCTATAATTCGATAGTGATAAATTGATCTATACAAAAACGTGACACAATTAGACTGATTGTCTCTGAGCATCGTAGAAATGTGCTATGATTTTTGTTTCATCAAATGAAGTCATAATTTTAGATTATATGCCTCATGCATATTAAAATTATAAAACAGAATTCTATCATAATTGGTGATAATTAAATAAAACTCATAAACTTACTGCAGCAAAGGGTTCGAGTCAGTCATTTTGTTCCAAATAAATCACTACAATGCACTATGAAACACGATTCCAAATAATATACGAAGAAGAGCCAGAGATACTTCAAGATGTCATATTAGAAGCGTTACCGAGTGAGAACTAAACTAATTTGAATCTAATAGCTATTAATGCTATCGCTTCGTTATCTACACATCGAAGGAGCCACTCCCTGCACAAATCGTAGGTAGATAAGTGCAACTAGCGACTGATAGCGTTAGTATTACGGCGGGAACCGTACTATGTCAATATTGTCGTATTCTAACTGATTTTAGCAGTGGATACAGTTACAAGACATGCATACGCGTATTTGGAAATTGTATGGTATGAAATTCTTAGAATTTGCAGAAATTATTTGACTAAGCATATTCAGGTCATAATTGTTAGTACTACATTACGTTTTTTATTCATAGTGAACAAGGTAATTTAAAAATTGTTTGTATCTTTTATCATCATTTATCGTACAGATTATATCGTACTGTAGCACATATATCTTTATGTAATTGTAGCGTGAAATGTGAAAGTGACCTTATGTAATTGTTATTGTTTATCTACAGCATGGTTCCGTGCATCCCGTGTGCTGAATAAGTGTTCAACGGCTGACCTACTAACAGTAATAGCAACACATATAGAGTCCGTCTACTGAAAGCGTGACCTGAGAAAAGGAGGTTGAAACCCAAAAATTTGAATATGGTATTATTGAAATAGTAGGAGAAAAAAGTTTTGGTACTTGAGTATTTTTTTATATATGACGATTGTACAATAGTTGTATAAGAACTTAAAATTGTGTAGATTAATTTATTGGTAGATGTATGGTAAAGGTTAATAATACACAAAATGTTAGTTATTATTCCAAATTTATTTTATCTGTTCTCTAAAATGCCGTATATAATATTCTTTATTTACAATTTGGCATTTTGGCCTTCCGACAAGAATACCAAGAGCACAAAACTGCGATAGTCAAATAAAATAGTCATCATCATTCATACCGTAAAAATATCTAGTGGTCAGTCAACAATGATCAAGATTATAGTGTCACACTAACTTGAAAATCCAAGATCGTGTATAAACATTGTTGTTTTTCTTAGAAAACAACTTCTTTCTCTTCTTGTTATTGTTTAAACTCACTGATGATAGTGTGTAGCAGCTTTCGCACATAACTTTATATTGTTTTACCCATGATAAAGCAGTTATTGTTGATAAATAAATATCTGTTTCAAAAAACTGACAATTGCAATCATAGACTTAGACGTCATTTTGGCGGCAAAATAATGTTGCCACTTTAATTTTAAAAAAAAACTCCAGGTTACGCTTTCATTAGACAGACTCTAGTATTACGCTCGTTTTTGTCCTAGGCAGTAAAACGGTCATAAGGGATGTATGCCAATTGCCAGGTACATACATTTTAGGCAACTCTTCTTCTCTGTTCAACTCTCTTCCCAGTTTATCTGGGGTCGGGTCTCCTTGTACGTCTGCGCCAGAGAGCTCTGTTCTGGCTTGTCCGTGCACTCAGACCCACTTGATGGATTTCTCTTTGCATTTTTGACCACCAGGTAGAGGCTGGTCGTCCTCTTCCTCGTTCCCGACCGACCTTCGGGGATACTTAGGGCTTTTTTGACTGGGTGGTCTAAGGACCGTGACCGTACCATCGCATGCGACTTTCTTTTAACTTTTCGGCAAACGGTACCACCTAAAATAATCCTCTGCTGTATTCATTTCGCACTTTGTCTAGCCGGGCCGTCTATATTTTAGGCAACTATTTGAATTAAATTATCTAACATTCTAATACGTAAGCATATCGTCATAACCGAGGCCGCAAGGGTAAATTAGTTCAGATGGCTGTTCTGGTTTTTTTTTATTTGGGAAATCATTCATCTCTAGTGCGTGAAAATGTGTGAAAATGTGAAAATAAATAAAAAATAAATAAAAATAGTGCGGTGCAGGAGAGCGTGTCAGACATTTACTGACTAAACCCACAGCTATGTTTTTTCTTTGCTTTTTGCGTTCCTGGACCATTGGTTTCCCTTTAGAAAGTAAATCCTGGCTAGTGAATCAGGTTATTCGGCTTCCTTACTGCCGACCCCTCACTGGGACCTCAAATCTAGCGGCGGCGTGGATTTCAGTCTGTCTTTAAAGTACAGAACCATATTTTATCTTACAATGTTTCTTATCTTATCACTGAAATGTCCGGATTATACAAATAATCGACGATTATATTTAGTTTATCTACCGACTATTCGGACAGGTTACGAAGGGGAGACTTGTTTGTCAAAGCTTGGCAGTTGAGGAAAAAAATCGATAAAGAACAAATATATCCGTATGATGCATACGATTCGAGTACGTTCAGGGTCGAGGGGAATCGATTTTCACATTTAAACACTTCTTGGTAAAACTAATAAAGTAATAACACATTGAATTATTATTTTATAACGTTAATTTCTTCAGAACCTCAATTTTGCATTCTTTACGGTTATGTCACATATTTCTCTGTCGCTATTGCGCTACACATGCGATGTTATCTTTTTACAATCCTTGGTAGATTGATTGCGAATGCCATCTTTATGTAAAATAAGTTTACAGCCTGGAACAAAGTGCCGTCAAACAAAGATAATAAATGAAACAGCACGAAATTATCGCCATAACAACCGGACCCCGTGACCCTCACCAAGTCATAGGTTCACCTAGTGAGAGGCCTTCCAACAACAAAACGCAGTTTTCCACAACGCGGGAACCACTTCAGAGCCTTTCGTGCCGTTCTTTCGGCCACATTGACGCATCTATTCTGCGAGCTATGTGCCCAGTCCATTGCCACTTTAGTTTGGTGATTCTTCGGGCTATATCGGTTGCTTTGCTGCTGATATCTCTTCATTTCTAATGTGATCACGCAAGGAAACTCCCGAGTATTTCCATTGCCCTTTGGGTGACTTTAAGTCTTTTGAAGAAGCCCATTGTAAGCAACCACGTTTTGAGGACATATATGTCATCACTGGCAACACGCACTGGTTATACTTTCGTATTGAGACACTATGGTATATTGGAAGAGAAAATACCGCGCAGCTTCCCAAACTATACCTATCAGTAACCTTGGTTCTCCTGCGTAATCATATAACGTTGAATTTATTAATAGTTTTGGTAAGTCTGAAATACGAGAAGAAATGATCCCAAGACAAAACTACTCCTCAAGGTTTAGTCTGTGGAAACGTAATCAGTGTATAATTAACGCCTATCACAGTTCGCACGTTTATCTGTCTAATTGTGTGAAACGTATGCTATTTTAATTGATGAGGCGTGATCGTGACCATGTTCTAGCAGCTTGTCAACATTCATTAATAAAACAACGACATAACACTGTCTATAGATTTTCAGACTAATGCAAAATACTAGCTTTTTAAGCAGATTGAAAGTTCAGCCCCCCTTGCCAAGTTACAAACGTTTCGCTTGCGTCGAACGCTTCACCTTGCCGCCAATTCTTTTGTTCTGACCACGTGACTGAGCGTTGAGCTAACTATTGCAGATTAGCAACATGGCTACTGAACCATATTTAAAGCTGTTTTATTGTTAGTAGACTCGCATGTGTCGACTGTATGACCTGATGATAAACGTCGATGTGGTCTCCTCTGTTAACTGTCACGTTATCATTCTCGAAGTATTCTACACAGAATCATCAATATTCCTTTAATGTTGGTCTCCTTCATAAACCAACAATTTTTTTTTTATTATCTCCCTTGACTACCATCTCACCTGAAGGTAAGCGATGATGTGGTCGACGATGGAGAACGCGTGCCTAGAAGTAATCTGTTCGCTCTTGACTTAAAGACCCTTAAATTGTAACTATCAGTGAAATACATTTCAGGGCTTGACATATGAACCGAAGGATTCAGTAGAAACAGTCATTAAAGATATACAAGATATAGAGCTATAAGATAAAGGCTATGTAAGTATCCATTATCATGTTCTTGTCACATAGAATACTAATGTCCTCAATGAAGTACAAAGTACTCATCACGATAGCCCGAGTATTTAATTAACCTCATACTTATGACATTAGAACTGATAATTTAAGGGTCTGTTGTTGACCTCATTGGAAGTAATTACCACAAATAGACTGTAATAGTGGTTAATGTACTAGGTTGCCATGTAGAAGTGAGGAGATCAACTTAGTTATTTAAAATACTCGATTTCGCCATCACCTTTCTACCATCGGACAATCCGACGTACGGCGAGTATCCCACCCTTACGTTGTTGACACCTCAAAGGTCGCGGTCTGGACTAAGCGTTTCACCTCGTCGTTTATACCGCGTACATCAAAGGACTGGAACAATTTGCCTGCAGCGGTCTTTTCGTCCGATTATTTTCAAATCTAAAGTGAATAGGCTCTAGTTATAATAAAATGAATAGTTTACCAATATTTTCAATAAGACGATAATAAAACAGTGAGTGTGTCAGACAGGTAGACTTCTTTTGACAATAACGATGATATCATCTTTAATTTCAATAAGTTACTGATGGCCACGGCGTCAATTTTGGGAGAAATAACTTTTGTGTCCCTAGGAGGAGTAAGGAGCGCGAGATATCTGAGTCTGGAGTTGATGAGATTAAAGGCCGAAGAGTTTTTGGTAAGATATCTTCGAGTGAAAGTCAGTGGCCGTTTTAATGATTCACGAATCGATTCCTAGTTATTGTGATGTAAAATTGGCGTAGTTTTGTATCTCAAGTGTCTGCGCAACTAGACAACCGGTGGAATCATTGAAACAGGTGCAATATCCATAAAATGTAGCTAAGATTTTTAGCTACCTCAACGAAGTTTGCCGAGAAGGTTGATATTTGCTGTCAAACACTATAAAAACATTAGAATGTGTACATCCATATTCTACGAGTAATGGTAACATATAAACTATTCATACAAAGACACAAACGACTTAGAATCCAAGCCAAAAACATTAACAAAAAAAAAAAAAACTGAAGACGGTTCAATATTTTATTGAGTACGTATTAGGATATATAAAATCTTTGGTACGTATTGAACGACCCAATAGAGAATTAGGGATTTGCTGAAACAAGTTACTAACCATGCCGAAAAAGGCGCTCCGCCATTTTAGATTTCCATTTAAGATGATTCCTATATCTTACGTATTATTAGTTCAGCTGTTTAGACTCTTGGTGGTAAATGCAAAGCAACTTATATGGACGATATTTTTAACACCAATGACGTATTCGCGAGAAATGTAAAACACAATGTAAAATTTATTTTTATAGTTTTTAAATTGAATATTATTAAAGTAAACAAGCCCTTTACGAGGCGGTCTGTTGTGTGTTTGTCCATGTGAAAGAACAAAAGGCATCAAAACAGCTGTTTTATGATCTCACCTCAGTACGTGCGTGTAACATGTAAAAATCTGTTTATCACCGTACATAATCATCTCAGTCGATTTAAAAACAACGTTGCATCTGATTCTGTTAAGATATTGAAATGGAACAAAGGCCATTTTAAAGAAGCCATTTTTGACACGGTTGGAGCAGTGATTGGACAATTGGACACATCGGCAATGATGCACTTGTAGAGCCGAAGCTCCAAAGTCTTGAGCATCGTCGTCGAGTTGCTGGCCTGTCGGTTTTCTATCGTCAGCTTTTGGGGGAGAGTGTGCACTGAAATTGCACAATCTAATTCCGCCAAGTCCGTTCCATCATCGGACCACAAGACGTACGGCGTTGCGCCACCGGTACATGGTAGACATTCCACCCATACGCACAAAGCGTTTTGGGAACACATTTATTGTGCGTATAGCCAAGGAGTGGAATTCCCTGCCGGAGTCTGTGTTTCCTGATAGCTATAACTTAGGGGTCTTTACGGCAAGAGTGAATAGGTTACTTCTAGGCAAGCGTGTTCCATCGTCGACCACATCGTTGCTTACCATCAGGTGAGATGGTGGTCAAACGCAAGCCTATCAATAATAAAAATAAAAAATTGGCTGCTGCGCTGCAGTTCGTTGGTTGGATTCAAATACTTATTGACGGACTGGCACACTGAATGAATGGCCATTTGAAGTAATGAATAGTTCATCATAAATAAAATTATGCATCGCTTCCATCCCTATATGTTATCTAATAAAGTGTACATATTGACAACAGTCAAGCATTGCGGTCGAACCAACCACATAACATACATATTTACTGATACTAGCACAATTCACGGCCCATACACATATAGAATGAGCATATGAGAAGAGCAGTATTACTTACTTCCGATGGTAAACTTTCTACTTTACATAGAAATCATAATACTTAACTGTTTTATATCCTCTACTAGATGAGTTTCCATTTTCCATTAGAAATAAAAAGCAAATTAATATGGTTGATTGGTTGGTTCATTCAGGTTATTTTTTAAACTAAACTTGCAATGAGAAACAAGACGATATGGCTAGATAGGGTGCTTACTGAGATTTTTTATAAAATAAAGTAAATGATTGACTGTGATCGCAACTGATGGCAAGGGATGCCATCGTTGATGGAGCCTATTCGCTCTAGCTTTGAAGACACCTAAATTATAATCGAACGAAACGATGACAACTACTACAGAAGTTCAAAACTTAGAAAGACGTCGTATTGGTCGTTCGATTCAAATCAGGATAAGGACAAGACAGTTTAGATACAGGATTAAAAGATTTCAATAGCAATAGCATCATCTAGCAATATTGGAAAACGTCAACGAACATTGAATAAGACGAAGACTTAATCTTAAAACAAAGTGTTGTGTGAAACAATGCGACATACCGATCAAAGAAGAGACGATAGATCTATCCACATTGAAACTGTTTTAGCGTATCGGTCACACGGCTATTGTATTATGAGTTAAATAGGAATCAGACAAGACAAAGTACAAAGGCGAGTATAAACATGATCGATCTACTTGGGCCAGTTAGTTTCTTTCGAAAACAGGCAGGAGAAGGAAATCGATCACCATTCACCGTAACGAAAACGCTTGGAAAAGCTAGTGGTCCATGAAGACGCTAATGAAGGGAGACCTCCAGATCTCTCTGAAGCGAAAACTCATCGATATGTGACCTACCCTGCAGACACTTACCACAAGGGCTGGTTCGAGGTGGCTTAAGAGAAGAATACCTGGAAGAAGTTGGGAGAGGCCTTTGCCCAGCAGTCGTTTTGTCGCTAGGACATAGGATGGTGCTATATTACATAAACGCGAAGACGTATTAGGTACTTTTAATAGAGGTGACGTAAGTAGCATTGGCCATTTAATATGATGACCAGGTAAATTTTTGGCTACCTTTGTAAATAGCAAGAAGAAATCGGACAACTGCTTTTACCGATACGGAAATAGCAGTTGGGTCGCCAAAGTTCGATTAACAACTTTGACATTATTGTTTATAGTAACTTAACGTAATGATCACTACGACGTAAATCATTACGGATCGTGAAGGCTAGTTACTACCATCTGCCAGGCTAGTGACTAAACAAAATTATATAATGGCAACCGATTTGAAAAATATTTTTTTTTTAATTATTATATGTTACACCCATTGATTCTTCTGACGTAGCCAATGATGACAGTAAACAGTTACTGATAATGGTTAATCTAACAATAGGATATCAGCAAAGTGATTTCAAATAACAATAGTTATAGCCTCTACTCTTTATATTGCTCCAGTCAACATATCAGTAATTTAGTACTGTACATATCGAGTCAGGAACAAATGATGATTCACACATAATCAAACCGTAAATTATATCAATATTATCGTACTTTAACATAATATTAAGGACTGCGTTCGTCAATATTATGAGATTTTTCGGAGATTAACTGCAATGGTTTACTACAGTTTAGAAGAGTGGTGACGAATATTGAAACGCTTAGGTTAAGTTTTAAATAATGCTTACGAGTTATTGAACTCTTCTATTTCAAAGACTTTTTCGTACAATATAAGAGAGAACTTCATTGACTACTTTCTTAGAAACAATGAAGGGGTTTTCAGTCATAATTCTGGATAGATGAATAGACGAGAGTATGGCCTTCTTCAAGGTACTATACTGTGTCCTACTTTGATTACTAGTCAATTTGCCTCTTAGATATTATAGCTTCTTCGATTTACTTTAGTGTATAGCCTTGTTTAAGTGGCAATATTTATGCAATAAGATCGTTAAAAATACTGAGCAGCCTGTTATCAATATGTACGTCATATTGAAAATATATTTGAAATTTGATTATATCACGCTTTGGTACCAAAGAAACGTTGTACATCATCAGACTACATATAACGCTAATTCTGTAATTTTTTCTTAATGAATTCTAAAAAGACCACCTTTGTACTATTTGTCTGTTTCCTTTTTCTTTTCTTTTATTTTTATGTGTGTACATAAATTGTTGTTAAATAAATAAAGATAAATACGATTGTTGTGTACTGTATGGATCAGAATGTTGGGCTGTGAAAAAGATGGATGAAAAAAGATTACATGTAGCAGAGATGAGAATGTTAAGATGGATGTGTGGTGTGACAAGAATGGAGAAATGAGTATATTAGGGGAAGTTTGAAAGTGGCGCCAGTGACTGAAAAGTTGAAAGGAAATCGTTTGTCGAGGTATGGTGGCATGTGAAAAGGAGGGACGAAACGCATGTTGCTAAAAAAGTTATGAGTTTACATGTGGATGGATGGCGGGGGAGAGGGAGGCCAAAGAAAAGATGGATGGATTGTGTGAGAAGTGATATGAAAGAAAAGGGAGTTAGTGATAGCGTGACGAGTGACAGGACAGAATGGAAGAAAAAAACGTGTTGCGCCGACCCCAAATAAAACGGGACAAGGGCAGGAAGATGATGACGATTGTTTGTTACCTAGCCTACCTACCTACCACTTAAAGAATCAATCATTAGCAAGGTCAGTCATAGTCGGATCAATTTCAGTAGGGTTGTGTTCACTTCGAATGTAGGTATAGGGTATGTAGTTTTAAAATATAAAATAAACACATTTACAATTCGAAAACTAGGTCAGAGATAAGCATTGAATTTATGCTGTTTTGAAAATTTGATACTTTAATGGCTCAATTACTTGTTAGGCACATAATAAAATATATTTCACTGACACTGACATAGAATTCTTAATGAAAGTACATGGGCACCAAAGTGTCTCTAGTTTTTTTTTTTTTTTAATGTTGCCTTACAGTAAGAATTACTCTCATATCGTGAGCGTATAACAAGATACCCAGACCCGAAACCACTATTCGAAGGTCATACAAATACTTATCATATTTTATTTAACTGGCCTGTTGGTCTAGTGGTTAGTGGCCCTGACTGCTATGCCGGAGGTCGTGGGTTCGATTCCCACCCAGGACAAATGTTTATGTGATGACCATGATCATTTGTTCTGTGTCTGGGTGTAATTTATCTATATTATGTGTGTATTTAGAAATAATAAGTATGTTTATCCGTTGTCTAGTACTCATAACACAAGCTCTGCTTAGCTTGGGACTAGATGGCGTTGTGTGACAGTTGTGTAATATTATTATTTGTCCGGTGCGGGAATCAAACCTGCGACACGCAAATGCTCAACCACTGCGCCAACCGTGCCGTCCACGGACAGGAGCGATGTTTTGTCGCAATGTCGCTTTGTCCCTGTCTGTGAGAGCCTGTATCCTTTTCATAAACTAAGCAATAAAACACACTGATTTAAACAATTTACAGTCTAATAAAATATCTTGAATACAGTCCGTCCTTATTGTGATGTCAATGAAACAAGATGACAATGAAGATTATGATTATCTAGCTTTTGCCCGCGGCTTCGCTACCGTCAACTGACTACTCTACTCTACTCTACCCTACCTATTATAGTTACCTAGTACCTACCCTACCCTACCTAACCCTACGCTACTTACCTACCTTACCCTACTCTAATTACAACTTTCCCTGTATGCCTGTATACTGTTGAACATTTCAAAAAAAGAATTAAGTATTAAAATTGGTCCAGTTAAGTTATAGCTAGCGTGAGCAGGAGAAACAGGACTTCATTTTTATAATACATATATTATAGATTTAAGACTTTGATTGAGATCCTAATAAAAGTTACCTGTCATTATTGTACTAGGACTCATTGTAAAAATATCTTTCCATAAACTGATGAAGAAAGTTGCATGAGGTTTTTTTTTTACCTGAGAAATATTTGTCACAACTCACAAGTGTGCATTCGGTTTTTTTTTCATTTTATAGCATTTCAAACAAACTGAATAAAAGCAAATTGACTAATAATTTCGAATATGCATCCACCAGAGAAAAAATGGCCAATGCGCTTTAAATGAACCTTACCGCCAAGCAACAGAGAAATTGGTCAATATTCTTTAGTCGAGTTGGCCTTGTAACCGAGTTAGTTCAATAGACTTGTAACAATTACTTACTTCAGCCCCAATACACTACTCAATACCTCCCAATACACTATTATTAAGTATTGCTTCAAACAAAATAAATACTGTGTTTATAAATTATCATGTTACTGAAGTATTTATTATTTCTTGCCATTACTAATTATCATTAAATGCAATTGCTAATTTTCATGTGTCCTGCCTTGATGCAATATGCAACCGTATAAGAATTTACTTGCAATTTGTTTTTCAATCAATTGGTTGATAACAATCACATAATAAAAAAACTGGGCAAGTGCGTGTCAGCCCGAGCACTGACGGTTCCGCACAAACTTGCTTATAAAAATAAGTAAATAAAAACGTTTATTTGACACAAACTAACATGTTGTAGTTAGAGTCACATTTAACAAGTACAATGTATCACAGTACATCTGATGATAAACACCAAACTAGGCCGATGGCCTATATTATGGTTAAAATAGTTCAATTCCCGAATGGAGTCTCGAAGATTTTTCTGAATCGCTTTACTGTACTCAGATATATTGTTATACCTGTGCTAGGCCTCCTTTTATGCCAAATTACAGGATTCCTGGCCAACGGGATGTACCCTATGCATTTTGATTCCCTTGAAAGTCGAAATATACGTTTTTCGCGACGTAAACAACTGTATTTTTTTTGCCATTTTCACAGCTTCAAGGGACCACAGACCTGTATTAAATATAGTTTTGATTTCAACTCGATACCTTCACGCGCTTCCGAGGCAGATGGAGAACAAAGTAAACCTATAAGGGTTCCATTTTTCTTTTTGAGGTACCCTAAAAAGAAAAACAATATAGCACGTTCATAGTACAAAAAAAGTTGAAATTTGTTGTGTGAATCTGTGACCAGTTCAGTCAGCGATTGCCGCGAATTAACGGTTGTGTTTGTGTCAGTTTTGGTGATTTTAATTGTATTAAAAGGATTAAAGGGAATAATTCTAGTTGGAGGTCATGTAATATGTGTCAATGTCAATGTAATATTACATCCAACAATCGTTTTATTTTTTATAAATAAGAGAATAAAAGTTAAGTGTTTTAGGAGTCCCATATTCTTTCTCGTAGAACAGTTACAATGCAATTCAAAGTCAAGTTTAAGTGGTGTAAGAAATTAAAGAAATATATCTTTATTATAAAATTTACTGTAGTTTTACAAAATTTTAACTAGATTTAGAAAAAAAAAATGGTTTTTCCAAACCTAGGTCTCAAAAATTAGTGCTCAAACCCATATCTGTGGAAAGTCCTGTAATGGGATCCACAGATGGGCTTAAATTATCATTTTGACAGTTAACATACAAGAGGTTATCTGCAATTTTGTGATTTTCTATCATCTTTATTGAATTAGTAACAATAAGCAGTTATTTAGTAGGTAATTTGTTTTTTCAAAAATATTATTAAAAAGAAAACTATTATTTTTTCGTTTTTGACACTTGAAAGGTTTCTCATGTCTTAGAATATTAAATATTTGTTAAGTTACTGCAATTATCAGAAAATCGCAAAGTTGCAGATAACTTTTTTTACTTTGCACCCGTCGATATGAAAAACCTTTTTACTATCTGCAATTAAACAATTTGACAGATAGAAAAAATAATAAACCAGTGAAGGCCTACCCAGAGGTCACAAAAGTACTTAATCTAAACAATACCACTTGTAAGTAACAGATAACGGAATAGTAAATCATTTATCTGTCAATTACAGCTAATTAAGTGTAATTGATTTGAATTGCTTGATAAACGCAATAGTTCAATGATTATTTGGAACATACAAGCACAAAATAGATAGGTACTGAAGACAATCTCATGTATGTACTTCACTTTTTATACCTACGCCCAGTGGACGCACACTAATGAGCGTTTGAGCCAGAACTGTTTGATGAGTGGACTGTGACGCTACCGAGATATTGTGTCCGTGAGCGGTGTCTATGTGTGCGTTGCTCGAGCGCATATGTAGATTGACTTTTGTACCTATATATTTTGTGATACAAGTGCATCCATATAAATGCAAAGTGCATTATCTATTTGATAGGTTTGAACAGCTTACTCGAACGTCAGATTATTTTTTACGATACAAATTATGGCAGTATTTATCTACAAACATACTTGTATGCTTTGACAAGGTGAATATACCTTGAGTGACAATGCTAGGTGCATTGGCAGTACTCAAATAAACGGTTTGTTTTTCTTAAGGTCACCTATCTTAAATTGCCAATTATATAAATTACTAGCTTCTGCAAACAGGTTCGTCCAAGTCAAACATTGACTACTAAATCTTGAATACTAGGTCGAAGTCAAATAAAAAGTCTATACTGTACGCTATACACCTGTACCTTAAGGAGGGATCCTTGGGGTACGAGCTTACTCCTACCCAAATTTGGTCAAATTCATGTTTGAGTAGTTAAACCATAAACGCGTAAAAAACAAACAGAGTTACGTTTACAATTATAATATTAATATGGATGGGTGCCTAATTTCAATAACAAAATAGTAAAGAAGGTGAGCTCTGTACAATTATCAAAAACTGGAGCACGTAGATACTAAGATAAGTCATCAATTTAAATTAGTATCAGTTAGTATTAGTATTAGTATTAGTTTCATAGTTGTGGAATATTATTATTATTGTTCCGACTACTAAATTAATTAATAATGTTAATTCATATAGTTTCTGTTCGTAACTTTAAAGTAAAGTCACAGTAATGTGTGTTAATATATAATTTGGTAAACAATATAAAATTGATTGACAGTTAGAAGTACTACTGATAATTTTTGATGGTTTTAGATAATAGAAAAGACGTGCAGACAGAATATAGCTGTGAGATAATGTTTAACACAATCCTGTTTCCTAAATTTTTTGTCCTGCATTTTTTTTATACCAATAAACAACATCAACAAAAAAAATCTTGAAAATTGCAGAACTGAATTGAAAATTATATTTTAAAGCTTGAAATTGTTTTATTACTTCTTATTTTAGTGTAAAAGTTGCTTAAAAAAATATCGTAATGGGCTTGTTGGGTCCGCTAGCATTGTAAGAGTTCTTTATATTTGTTTGATGACAATAAGATACCTATATAGTCTATGGTTTAACTTACAAACCGATAATAAATTTTAATCCTTATTGTTGCTGATAGTTTAATATTAATATTTCTCTTCTAAGTATGCATTGTCAAGGGTGATTAGTAGTTCAACAAACTGATATAAAAGAATTATGTGTTAGTCCGACAGCGATGACCTGATTGCAGCTTATGTCAATGTCAAGAGCGGAAATGGACGCCTCATCGTGTGCTCGGCATACCTGGACGGGACGAAAACCGACCCATCCGAGGAGCTTGCAAAGGTAGTAGAGTACGCCTATGCCAACAATGCCGAGCTTCTCATTGGGTGTGACGCCAACGCCCACCATACCAACTGGGGCAGCACTGACATCAACGATAGAGGTGAGTTGCTTCATGATTTTGTACTAACTAACCGCCTCCAAATAGTTAATGAGGGATGTAAACCGACCTTTGTAACTAAATCGAGGAAGGAAGTTCTTGATGTAACTCTCGCTACTATTCACACTGCCAGGCTGATAACCAATTGGCATGTCAGTGATGAACCATCTATGTCTGATCATCGACTTATTGAATTCGCTTTGAATACATCCAACATTTGCGGAACTATCACTTTTAGGGATGCGAAAACCACGGACTGGGACTTGTACAGACGAAAGCTCCAGGAGAGACTCCTAGACGTCCCTAAAACCATACGCTCCCCTGAAACATTGGACTATGCTGTCACTCAAGTTACTGAAGCCATTACAGCCTCTTACCAAGAGAGCTGTCCTCTAAGAACTGTGAGGGACAGAAAAGTGACATGGTGGAACAAAAGGCTCGATGTTTTAAGGGAGGAATCACGTAGGTTGTTCAATAAGGCTAAATCGACTGACGACTGGGATCGGTATCGGAAAGCTTTAACTACCTATAATAAAGAAATCCGAAAGGCGAAAAGACTTTCATGGAGGAAGTTCTGCGAGGAGATTACTAAAGTCCCTCAAGGAGCCAGAATCCACAAAGTCTTATCCAAATCGCCTACGAATCAACTGGGACTCTTAAAGAAACCAGACGGTGCCTTCACTGCATCAGCGGAGGAAACCCTGAAACTTTTGGCGTCAACACACTTCCCTGGCTCGGTGATGGCACAAGACATCATCGTACCATATTCACCTCATATCCGCCTCTCCAGGCCTACAAATGAAGACTGGAGAAGAGCGGCGAGGTACTTTAGACCAAACAAGGTAGAATGGGCTATAGACTCATTCAAGCCGATTAAGTCTGCAGGTGATGACGATATCTTCCCAGCTCTCCTGCAGCAAGGGAAGACTATACTCATCCCTATCTTAATCAAAATCTTCAGAGCAAGCTTTGCCTGGGGATATATACCTGAGAAATGGACTACAGTTAAAGTCTGTTTTATCCCAAAGGCTGGTAAGAAAGACTACTCTCAACCAAAGTCCTTCAGACCAATAAGCCTTACCTCCTTCCTACTCAAGAGTATGGAAAAGGTTATAGACGAATGCATCAGGGATGGACCATTAAGGGCTAACCCTCTGCATCCGAAGCAACATGCTTACCAAAAAGGAAAATCCACAGAAACTGCTCTGTTAGAACTAACAGACAGGATCGAAAGGGCTTTGGAAGATAAACAGATAGCCCTATGTGCTTTCCTTGATATTGAAGGAGCTTTCGACAACGTCACCATAGACGCCCTTTCCAAGGGAATGAAGGCGAAAGGGATTGACGAGACAACTACTCGTTGGATCGAATTCATGCTCCTCAACAGAACTATCAGTGTTACCTTACACGGAACTACAAAAAGCTTCAAAACAACTAAAGGGTGCCCACAAGGAGGCGTTCTATCGCCACTTCTATGGCTACTCGTTGTTGACCAATTGCTGGTTGAAGCCTTTAAAAGAGACTTAGATGTACACAGTTATGCTGACGATGTGGTGGCTTGTGTTATCGGCCCCTGTCACAGCACGGTATCATCTATACTGCAAAGATCTCTGAACGTTATAAACACATGGTGCACAGAGAACAATTTATCGGTTAACCCGAGTAAAACAACAATAGTCCCCTTTACTAGGAAGCGAAAGTTGGACAAACTTGTAACGCCCACTGTAAAGGGGACTCGCATACCATTCTCCAATGAGGTCAAGTACCTGGGCGTAACTATCGACCAGAGACTGACCTGGAACACTCACATTAATAATGTGATTCAAAAGGCTAAAATAGCTTTAGGAATATGCTGTCGCTTAGCAGGGACGAAATGGGGCCTAAACCCTAAAATCGCCCTGTGGTTGTACACCGCTATAGTCAGGCCGATAATAACGTATGCCTGCGTAGTATGGTGGAGGAAAACATCCCAAGTGACAGTCATTAACAAACTTAATGGTTTGCAGAGACTTGCATGCATTATATCAACAGGGGCCATGTCTACAACCCCAGGAGCTGCTCTAAATGCCCTGCTTAACCTTCCGCCACTTCATCTATTAATTGCGAAGGAGGCGAAAGCGGGCATGTATAGAATAAACAGCACTGGCAAAGTAAACTGGCGCTCTCAAGCACTGAGATCGCTACACGAATCAGTGCTTGAACACGATCAGCTAGCTATGACAACAGACGTCATGCTTCCACAGTGTAGCTTCACAAGAAATTACACAGTGGAACTGCCGAGCAGAGAGGATTGGGCAAGCAACCTCATTACTTGCAAGGCTGGAAGCCTGATCTGGTTTACAGACGGATCCAAAATGGGTGAGAATGTAGGATGTGGAATATTTGGCATTAGCCCGAAATTCAGCAAAAGCTTGAATCTGGGTAAATATGCCACCATATTCCAAGCGGAGGTATACGCCATTATAGAATGTGCGGAAGCCAACCGTCAACGAAACTACATAAATCAATTAATTCTGATTTACTCAGATAGCCAGGCAGCTCTTAACGCCTTGAACTCGAATACAATAAATTCGAAACTGGTAAAAGACTGCGTTAACAAACTAAATGACCTGGGGCAAAGGAATAAAGTTATTCTGAGATGGGTACCGGGTCATTCTGGAATTACTGGCAATGAAAAAGCCGACGAACTTGCAAGGACTGGGGCTCAGGGTCATCAGATAGGACCAGAACCTTTCTGTGGTATCTCAAAGAACCAGGCCATGCAGACCCTTAAGGGCAACCTATTTGGCGATTCAAAAAAGCACTGGTTGTTACAACCAGGACTGCTACACGCCAAATCTCTTATAGAAGGCTACTCACAAAAACGAACTGCCGAGCTTCTTGAGCTTAGCAGGACGAACATCTGTGCGATAGCCCGCGCCTTAACCGGCCACTGCAAATTAAACAGGCACCAATTTCACATGAAACTGAGTGACACTGATGTTTGCAGGTACTGTAATCAGGAGAGGGAGACGCCTAAGCACCTGTTGTGTGAATGTGGGCCCCTTATCCACAAACGGAGTATCCATCTGGGTCGACACATTATTCGCCCGGAGGAGATTAAAACTCTCAAAGCTAGGAGTATTCTAGACTTCCTGGAAGCCTCCCGGCTAAAAGAGTTACTCTAACAAGGTGGCGAGTCACAATAGATCTTTTAGGTCGCAGTGACTACATCTCCTACACTATGGGAGATGCATAGCCCCTTTTCTCCAAAATAATAATAGTCCGACATATTTGTCAATAAAATAAAAATTCGAGCAAGTTCTTTGCCAAGTAGTAAATTTTTTTTGTTCAGCTAATAATTTGTTAGATTAAACATTATACCTATAATATGTTATTTTTAAAAACATTTAATTCATTAAACCCCAAGCGAATGTCGACGTTTGTTCTCTCATTGTCTCTAATTATGGTATTTGAAAAGTTAAGGTAGGTAAGTTATTACATGGTTTAGCTCATCATTCATTATACCTAGTCAAATTTTTGTGTTTAATTCATGAATCCCCAAGCGACCACCGGTGGCCGCGCATCTATTGTCTTACTATTGTGTCTCTAATTGACAGTATCTGAAGGGTTAAGTGGATAGAAAAAAAATATAATACACAAAGATTAAATAGTAAAATAATAATTTTAAATTTGTTTTAAACAGCAATAATCATTAGAAACTTATAGTGAAGTAATTAGTTAATAAATATTTTATTGAATGATTCCAATATGAACACAGATGTTCATGTTATGAACGGAATAATATTACCTACCTACATTACAAAATTAATTTAGCAGGTAGGTAGGTACTTACCTCATCACTAAAAACGACAATATGATTTCAAATGTAAATTAATTAAATTGTACGTAAACAAAAGAATAACTTTCGGCACAGTTTTGTAAATAAACAAACAAACATCGTACGTCAAATTAGTGTCAGAGAGGGTTCATCACGACTAGTTTTAAAATTCGAATACCATGTGTTACCAGTATTTTATAACACTCACCCGTTCATGATAATGTGACCTCCTTGCTCCGAGACTCTGTGCCCGACTAGACAGCCTGGAGTCTCAGACTTCTCTGTAATATGATGATCCTCAACGTCTTCCAATATCGCCGCTCGATCCGCATTCGTTTTGTTCAACTTATCACTCGATAAACTTTTCGATCTATACCTCCCGTTTATTGGCGCCAAATTCTTATCAGTAACCGCACTAAAACTATTCAATTTTGTATCGTTTGCATATTTATTGTTAATTATATTAGATGACATTTCGTAGTCGTAATAAACTATGCGCGCACGTCAACACTGGTTGTCAATCTCAGCTCCGGCACTATACGACTGACGTTCCGCGAAGTAAACCCAACGTTTTGCCGGACAAAACAATGGCATACGGCCCACTACGAGAGTACATTGCACTTTATTATACTTGGAACTGCAAGTGGGATATTTAAATCGGCTGAGTTATATCGACAGATCCGCAATGTGAAAAAACGTTTTGTTTCAATGTCGGAATCGGAACGATAGCTAGGGTGAAGGCGAGGTGCATTGTGCGATCCACCGCGCAGTCACCAGAGCTCATCCTAAACAATATAACAATAAAGACTAGACAGGAAGTTATTTCTTCTGAAAAGAAGAAATAAGGAAGTCGGATGAATAATTTATAATTTCAGTTCAAATAACTTGACTATCTCTAGATACAGAAAATTAATGGCGGGAAGGTGACTACTTCCGGTTGGCGGTTATTGTTGAAAAGAATAATTATGGTGTCCTTAATAAAGTTTTTTTTTTTGCGTTGGCTTTTTTCCGTATTAACCCTTCAGATACCGTCAATTAGAGACACAATTGTAAGACAATAGATGCGCGGCCACCGGTGGTCGCTTGGGGATTCATGAATTAAGTAACAATTAATTAATCTTTAGGTACCGTTTTTATTTCTTGCCTGATATCAAATATCGAAATATACTTTTTAAATATCTATATCCAAATAAAATTGTTGATCGTTTTTCTATATTCAAAACTAATTAAATAAACCAAACTTACATGCTCCTGTATTTTCTATCAGTCATGAAGTAAAGGGCTGTTTTAATTCTATTTTTAAAAGGTGTCTGGCAATGGTTTTTTTTTCACATTACGTGGCTTGTCTGAATTGAAATGCTGTAACACGTTATACCGAGGCTGGACACTTGACCTCAAAAATACGTGCACTGGTTTCAAACACTTGTATAACTCTGTCTATATTATGACGAATTTTCCTAGTATTACAAGCAAACATATTTTATATAAACATTTGTTTGAGCGTTTTTATTTTATTTACTTAAAAATAAAACCATAAACTTATTTCGTCTTTTTATACGTCTGTCTGTGTCACATTTTCATTTACGATGACTTATATTAAAAAAAAACAAGTAGGTATAAAGGTAAATGAAATTGTGTTCAACAATTAAATAAACAGTTTTCAGAAGTAGTTCAATGCGTTATTTTCTTATCGTAGCACATTTTCTATAAGTTAGTAAGCGCATTAAGTGGAACGGTATTTCGTTTGTAGTGTAGGTACTGTGTCAGTATATTTGTCGTATAGTAAGGTACATACTCGTATAGGTAATTTATTAACGTAATAATGCTCGATTCATTTCTATGTGTAAGAAGTCTTTGATCTACAATAATAGTTGGAAATAAACAAACTTATTGTACGGGCATTTTTCGCGGTGGGAAAATCATCGAATGACATCCCCCGCTATTGGGTGGAGCGGGAGATAGTGTTAGACTTTTACTGACTAAAAACCTACTCCTGTTCCTTCCTGCCTTTCGTACCGGGACCGAGCTTCCCTTTCGTATAACCCTGGCCCCAGTAGACTTCGACCCGGCTGGGCCCCTGCTGCTGCTGACCAGCTCGCTAAGGCGCGCGGGAACAGTGGGCGCTAATTGGACATGTTTTACCAAGTTGCTTACCTGCTTGGTACTAATGGTTACAGCGAGAATGCATAATGTATAGCGTTTTGCTTCGTCGTTTGAACCGCGTACATCGAAGGACTGGGGCAATTTGCCTGCTGTGGTCTTCCCGTCCATTTATAATTTAGGTGTCTTCAAGGCTAGAGTGAATAGGCTCCTAAAAAACTAGTGCGATTCACCATCAACGATTGCGTCACTGCTTACCATCAGGTGGGATTTGCAGTTAATTCATGAATCCCCAAGCGACACCCGGTGGCCGCGCATCTATTGTCTTACTATTGTGTCTCTAATTAACGGTATCTGAAGGGTTAAGCACTGGTTTATATCATTAAAAAAAGTATAGGTAATTATAGTTTAATATTAATTAGAAACAGTGTTTAACTAAAGCATTGCTAATTGGTAATTAACCACGTTTTGCTTAAATTTACTCAGACGTAAAGTTACTGTTGATGACGTCGTAATCGAATCAAAAGATTCAGATCATTAGTCACAGTCATAACAAAGACAGAATGACGCAGAAAAGAAAATAACTTTTATTTGAAATCTATTGTTGAAACAATTAAGCTGAAGTTATTTAGCTGAGAAATAATTATTTACGCTTTACAAATTGAATGCAAGATGGATGACGCGAGTGGTGGTATGCGTGTTATCATCATCAATACATTTATCAATAGGTACATATTATAAAATAAAGGCCCCCACCGCGTCTGTCTGTCTGTTTGTTCGCGATAAACTCAAAAACTACTGCACCGATTTTCAAGCGGTTTTCACCACTCGATAGCGTGATCCTCGAGGAAGGTATATAATTTGTTAAGTTTTTCTATTTATTTCTGTGTACATAAACGATATTTGTTGAAGATGTCGGGAAAAAATAAACAGTCTGGGAGCTTTCAACGAAAACGCTGGCTAAACCCTTTGAGATATACCTAACAAAATAATGTGTGGTGGAATTGTGTATCTCATTGTAGGTCTACAGAAAAGTCCGCGGTGCCATTTTACTATTTTTAAAAGTTCTGATCCGATTGCTAAAATTCTTTGAAAGCTGCTTTATGCCTGAGCTGTATCTACCTATGCTGGCGAAGCTGCGGGCAAAAGCAAGTAGAAATAATATTTAAAAAACAGTTCGACAATTCCTTTCTGATTATCTACGGGAAGTAAGGTCGAAATGTACGTTTTTTCCTACATAAAGCGAATTATATTTTTTCCTCGTTGCAACCCCCCCCCTCTGTATTTTACCTCCTGTTTTTTTTTACAACTTCAAGAGTCCGCACAGACCTGAGTATATGGTTTTAATTTCAACTCGTTAACTCTACGCGTTTCCGAGATAAAGGGTTTTGTCTGTCTGTCAAGACCCCAAGAAAAAAGTGTTCTTCCTACATGGGTTCCGTTTTTCCTTTTGAAGTACGGAACCCTAACAATGAGGGTTGGAAGAGGGAGAGAAAAAAAAAGCCTCTGACTTATTCTCAGACCTACAGAATATAAACAAACAAACCATAAATATCGGTCAAGCCGTTTCGATAGAGTTCGCTATCAAATACTGTGACACGAACTTTTTATGTATGTTAGATAAAGTCTCCCACCTTGTCTGTCTATCTGTATGAATGCGATAACTTCAATTGTTACTGAATGAATTATCATGTGGTTTTCATCAGTAGTCAGAGTGACTCATGAGAAAGGTTTAGATAAATTACACGCATATCTGTCTAAAAAATCAACGGACTTGGGTAATTATTAGGATTTAATGAAATCTGATGTAGTCAACACTGGCTCAAAAATCAATTGATAATTGTTTATTAACAGAAGAACCTTATAAAAAGTTTCGAATATAAGTATTTTTTACAAAATTCAAGTCGGTTGACTTTTTAAATAGACTATATGTGTGTACCTTATTTTTTCTATGCGGCATTGAAAAAAAAAGGCAAGCCGAGAATTCCATAGATTTACAACACCCGTGCAAAGCTGGGCCGGGTTGCCAAGTAATATTATCAAGCTGAAAAGTTTGTTTGAACGCGCGATTACTCAGGATATTACTGTTACGAATGGATTTTTTTTTTTAATGTCCCCGCACACGAGCCGTTGAAAAAAAGCTAGAAGCGCGCGACACCTCTTGTGTCCGGTGAAGCTTGAAGCCGCTTCAACCGTTTTTTTTTTTGTGGTGGCACCCCGGACACGAGCCACAAAAAAAACCCGCCTCAAAATGAGGCTGGAATCGGCGTTTTTTTGAAGCCCGTGTGCGATAACAGTTAGTGTTGGATATAATAGCCCATTTTCGAAGATTTTCGAAACTATATAACATTACGATACGCTGTAACCCACGGGAACGCTGGGCACGCCACAATTATGGCGGTAAGTCCCCTCTTTGAGGCGTGGCTGGAAAGACCTCACGGCGTCCTTACTTTCCGCATGACGCAGGTCGCAGGTCCTCACCGAACATGGCAAGTTCGGGAGGTGCCTGCACCGAATTAAAGTGGAAGAGACGCCCGGGTGTCGCAACTGTGCGGAACGCCCGGAGCACACAGTCGAGGCGGAAACCTCTCGCGCCGGGCTCTGGTTGAGGCCATAGTCCGGAGCGAGGAGGAATGGCAGGCGGTCACCTCCTTCTGCGAAGCAGTAATGCTAGCAAAGGAGGAGGCAGACCGCATCAGGCAACGGCGCCCCCGCCGCCGCCGCCGGGATTCCGATCCCGATTTCCGGCCACCGTAGACGCGGGCTCGTGGACGGCGAGCCATGCGTAGCTCGCTGTCCGATCGTCCGGTAATGGACCGAGCCCAAGACGTCGACGGCGCGCAATGTTCCCGCGCGCCTCAAGGAGTTGTCAGCAACAGCAGAGGCCCAGCTGGGTCGAAGCCTACCGGGGCCAGGGTTATCCGAAAGGGAACTCGTGCCTTGGTTTGAAGGCTAGAAGGAACGGGGTGGGTTTTTAGTCAGTAAGAGTCTGACACTATCTAGAAGCTATTTCGTACAAAAAAACAGACTTTCAAATATATTTGATACGGGGGCCCTGAGGGCCTAGCTACGGCACTGATACAACTTAAATATAAGTTTTATTATTTATCTATTAGAGACATCGGCCTACTTCTACCTATATTTGCCTATTGTCAGAACTATTCAACCTAGCTAGGGCGAGGTCAGTGATGTAAATGAAGTAGTGACATAATTACATAAAATATTGAAACAATGTGTTAATCTATTAAAATTTCGCGTTCCAAGGTTTTTGTTCGAAAGAGTTACCGTGGCCCTGGAACGCAAACGCTTCAGTTGCTGAAGAAACATGGAGAGGTTCTGGCATTCTCAGGTTATTTGATGATTACCCAAACTGCGGCCGCTGACGGCCTGTTCACTACTTCGGTTTCAGAGGCGCTCGGCACGAGGGTGGCCATCGGTAAGAGGAGCACAGCGCCAGATTTAGGCTTCGGCGATCCATAGGCTGAACATGTGGTGGAGGCAGCGACCGGTCGGTGGAGGCTCTCAAATCGTTTGTGGAAAAAGACTGATAATCGCGTCTCACTCGCTTTCTCAATGAGAAAGTCCTGCTTTTTCCATGGTAAAAATTATCCTCGCGCCGTGCGACACGCCATCTTCTGCTGTTGCTATTGATCTGGCGCGAGTTATCTATTGAGTTAGTGATAGCGTGACGAGTGACAGGACAGAATGGAAGAAAAAAACGTGTTGCGCCGACCCCAAATAAAACGGGACAAGGGCAGAAAGATGATGATGATGATGCTATTGGTCTGGTGCGGCGCGGTAGAATGAAGGGAAAGACACCATTTGTGTTCATATTTCAAGCTGCCTGATCTCGCAGTTTTTTAAATGGTAACTTTTCCAACTCAAAAAAAAAATTAAGTTAAGTTTAACTATTTGTAACAAAACTCAGTATTTTTTTAGTTATGTAGTTAGCATTGGTATCAGTTAGTTATGTAGTTTATGGGTTTAGATAGCAGTACGTAACACGGATTCCTATGTGGGATAGGGCCACCTTGACAGAAATACTAGTTAACTAGTAACCTACTTGGAAACCTCAAAACCTAGACCAGGGATGGCGAAGCATTATTGGAGAATGTGCCACTAAATATAAAAGAAAAAAAAATTGTATATGACGCGTCGTCAAAGAATTTTGAAGTAAAAAAAAATACAGCCGACTTCAATATAAAAGTGATAAAAATGTTAAAAAGTGCAAAATAAAAATCGTCGTTAGATTTCTTTTCAGTCGGTTATACGTGTATTTTTTTTTTTTTTTCGCTTTTTAGCTGTGTGCTACGGACATCTACAAATAGACGTTTACCGGACGGCCGGCCGGCCGCAAGTCCGCGCCAATGGTGGCCGGAAATCGGGATCGGAATCGCGGCGGATAGGGCCCGAGGGCTATTTTGAGGCTCCATTGCAAGCATTCCTGCTTCGCAAAAGGAGGCGACCGCCCGCCTGCCACTCCTCCTCGCTCCGTATCATGGCCTGTACCAAGCCCCGGTGTGAGAGATCGCTGCCGCCGAGCGCCCCCACAAGGATACGGCGGTGCTCTGCCCATGCAGGCCCACCTCTACCGTGTGCCCCACCGTGTGAGCAGGCCGCTATGGCGGACACCTGCCAGGGCTGCTGATTGGATCTCCTATAACGGGAGCAGTTATTAGATCATTTCTCACATAAAAAAAGGATGTTGTTGCTTAGTAAAAGTACGTCTTACGAATCCTACCTATACTAGGTAGCTAACTAGCTATAGGTACAATTACATTGTTATCTCCGGTCCCATAGTTTCAGTTGATTTACGAACCACAGATAGTCCGCAAAAACCATGGCCATGCCATGACAAGGTGACGTTTTTAGTTGACCACCGTTTTTATCGGCTGTGGTCACTATAAAAGTTATTAGAACGAATTAATTAGCGCATTGAACTTTGTGACTCCATTGGGAGTAGTAGAATTTTGTAATAAACAGGCATTTGTTTTGCAGATGTCTTATGCAAGACATTTTGGATGTACCTGACACATTACACGGCATGATAGCTGATAAAGCGATATTATGCTTTAAAAAAATCGTACCTAGTTTCCTATCTAATTTCCCTAAAGCAGAAAATAAATAAATAAAAATTTCGTTTCATTTTTTAAATTACTTTTTTGTACTAACTAGCCAGAGTTGGCAACGATCCTGTTAAAAACAGTATTATACTGTTTTTGACTACATTATTATTTTTTACTGTTGAACCAAAATAAAGTATACAAAATGCACTGTACTCATAACTCGTGTAAGACTTAGACGCCCACACTTTTTTTTTTTAAATGAAGTAACGAAAAAGAAAGAAAAACAGGTCACAATAATAGAGTTTCAGAACAAATCGAAAGAGCTTTTCGTTTATTTTTATGTTAGTTATAATAATTGTGATGAAGCGTGTGAAGTTTTTAAAAATGACTGTAAATTAATAAGTTGTGCGAAAAGCTGTAAAAATATGTATTTAAAAATTCAACAAAAAATACTGGTATTTTATCTAAAATACTGTTTAACCCTTCAGATACCGTCAATTAGAGACACAATAGTAAGACAATAGATGCGCGGCCACCGGTGGTCGCTTGGGGATTCATGAATTAAAATTCTTCTCAAATAAAAATAAACTTTATTTAAAAGAAAGTTGGCATCGCTATAACTAGCCTAGCTGTCTCAAACGCTTCGCGACTTCGCTCTCGAAGGTTTTAGCGTGATGTTGGTATCCCTTAGCCTTCTCCGCAAAAAAGGCTATCTAACACTAAAAAATAATTGTTTAATTCGAACGACTAGTTCGCGTTCAAACAAAAAAACTCTTTTCGGCTTTATCGGGGCTCTTTGCAGCGGGAATGCGGGACGGCGGTCCAAACTTCCACTTATATTTTTTATTAGTGATTTCGGACCACAAATAAAATAAATACAGTATTTTTGGTAATGGTACCTACTTTAATGCCTTATTCCTTGTGGTCCGAAAATACTAGATAAGTACTAAAAAAAGTAAAAAAAAAATATAGATGGAAGTTGGGACCGCTGTCCCGGTGTCCTAAAGAGCAACACTACCCATAATAATAATAATATAATATTCCACAACTATCACATAACGCCGTCTAGTCCCAAGCTAAGCAGAGCTTGTGTTATGGGTACTAGACAACTGATAAACATACTTATATATTTCTAAATACATACATATTATAGATAAATTACACCCAGATACAGAACAAATGATTATGCTCATCATATTAATTCATGAATCCCCAAGCGACCACCGGTGGCCGCGCATCTATTGTCTTACTATTCTGTCTCTAATTGACGGTATCTGAAGGGTTAAGTAGGTTCCATTAGTAAGCAATGATCATCTCTTTGCAACCTTCATTGTTCAACCAGTGTTGACTACATCAGATTTAGTAGCTGTCCCGCCAGACATGACATGATAGATCCAAATTGTACAAAGAAAATTGTCAGTTATTCTCAAAGTTTTCCAATTATCTGAGTATTACTTATAGATACTCAATACTCAATACTCAATACTCAATTCTTTATTGCAATCCATATGTTTACATAGATGGTTTTAAAAATTTATAGATCAATATGGACCCTGTCGGGCACAGCAAAAAGTAGGAGAGAGGAAGAGGGCTAATTAGCAATTTACGGAGTTGAATATATAATGACTGTTACCTACTGTTCTATAATTATCTCCAATTTCAATCACATCCTAATTATACTATGTTGTAAGGTAGTCGGTAACTAATAGGACCCTCGTTGCCTAATAAAGAATCGTTCAGATGGCAGCAGCATCCGCTGATATCATCACACTGTGAAAATATATAGTTTCCGTTTCTTCCGCCGGCACTACGTAACACTATAATTTCGTCACACAACTTGGAAAACCGATTCTACACGCAGTTTTTTGATCAATATTCAACAGAACCATGACCCTGTCATCAGACGCCACTAGAACAGTATATTGGCTGAAAAAAAGTACTATTTGCACGCTAAACATTTTTTTTTCTTGATCTCTAGCCTTTTCCCAATTAAGGGTACATACCATGGGTAGAATGACATCATCATCATCAGCCTTTCTAATGTTCACAGCTGGGACTCGGGCCTCCTCTCTAGGAGAGGGAATGGGCCGTAATCTACCACGCGGGCCCAGTGCGGGTTGGTGGATGTCACATGTCTTCAAATTTTTGGTTTTAGGACATGCCGGTTTCCTCACGATGTTTTCCTTTACCGTTTTGAGAGCAATGGTGATGAAATAAATTAGGTACACAAAGTAATGCGTCCGGCTGGATTTGAACTCGCGACCTACACTCTTCTCTCTTCAGTCGGGGCCGTTACCACACCGCCACCACTGCACTCTCAGATAGAGAAAAGTACATATGGATCGAAAAACTCACTTTGGTATGTGCCCGGTTTTGACAACCCGCTACCTCATGAATTATAGGTGATTAACCACAGGGTTATCGCGACTATAAAATAAATATTTTCTTTTTAACCAATATAATGGAATAACCACAAAAATAACTGACTCTAAAAATATTCTCAATGACAGTCACGTAAGGCGTTACTATGAAAACCCTTTTAACTTTTCTACAAATCCATTACAATACGTTCAAAATGAGAATAGGATCGATTGCCATGTTTTGCGTCACGATTTACTGTCAAATCGAGGAAATAAATTTTTAAACTTTAATATTTTACGAAAAACTTAATTTATTTTTTACGAACTATGAACGAAAAAATTTAATCCAAATCCAGTTCTTCAATTTTACTCATCTCTGAGTTCTTCAATTTTGCCAAAATTTCTTCGATTTGACAGTACGACGTGACGTCACAACATGGCAATCGATCCTATTCTCATTTAGAACGCATTACAACTGGATAGTTCTAGATCTTTTTCTCATTTGGAACGCGTAGTACAACTGGATAGTTCTAGATCTTTCTCCCATTTGGAACGCATAGTACAACTGGATAGTTCTAGATCTTTCTCTCATTTGGAACGCATAGTACAACTGGATAGTTCTAGATCTTTCTCTCATTTGGAACGCATAGTATAACTGGATAGTTCTAGATCTTTCTCTCTTTTAGAACGCATAGTACAACTGGATAGTTCTAGATCTTTCTCTCATTTGGAACGCATAGTACAACTGGATAGTTCTAGATCTTTCTCTCATTTGAAGGCATAGTTAGTACAACTGGATAGTTCTAGATCTTTCTCTATTCATTCTCTGTCATAAAGTCAGCTGATGTGGAGTGTCGAGGCTACGGTCAACGGATCGTAACCTTTTCCTTCTTCTTGTGTTCCTTCCATGGTGGTCAATGATTTTCCTATTACAAATTATATACATCATTGGTGTTCACCATATCATATCTGCCCTCATGACCCTGGCACGGTTTTAGTTGTCGGTCATTGTAGTTATGGGATTTATGGGTCAAGTTATTTCTATCTTTGTTGGTTCATTATTAGTATCAGTACTAATAATGAACAAAAGTTAGTACGCTCTGAAAATCCGACCCAAAACCTAACGGTACTTTTTATTTAAAAAAAATACCATAATATTTGTATTCAACAGAGATATTCGCACTAGCGAAAAAACTCAAGAAAACGTTTTTTTTTTATATTCAAAAATATATTTAACTTTTGGGGAAAGCCCAGTATGGGATTTACACCTTAGTAAAGCCACCCTGGTGAACTGATTCTTATATGTATCGTCTGTTAGGAACCGTATCTTTCTTGAAATCACTCAGTGGGCTTACAGAGTCCCCACTCTGAGCACCTGTATTTTCGAATTCCGTATTAAAAGTATCTAAGTTAAGAAATTTACCAGAAATTTGCTTTTGTTTAAATTTGCATTTACTTCGGTCTCCTACAGGTTGGTCCACTGTCTCCGAAATCTGAAAGTTCCGAAACCGATATTTATTTATTTAGGTCTCCAATAGATAATCTAGTTTGTTTAATATTTACACATTCACTTTCCCTCTATCTTTCTGTCTTACTTGCCAGTCATGTTTAAGTTTACTATTAACTATTTTTCTGTCTTTAGCTTATTAAATATAACTCTTAGTATGTTGTGATGTCCTAGGTTATAAATTTATAACTTCTGCATATTTATAACTTTTGCCCAATAAAAAAAGAATACACAGTTACTACATAAATCTCAATTACACAAAGGGGTCCTTAACGTTTGCTTCAGTTATAGAAGACCACAGCATAGACATAGACTAGGTGAAAGATATTAGATTAGACTAGGTAAAATATAAAAAGATTGGCTGGATTGGTAGTTAGATTTCACAAAAAACTACAGCCATTAAAAATACTAAGATACTTCAGCGAATCATTTGAATCAATATGTGAGGGAATATATTGTGAGGGCGTTAGTGGACCGTACATTGTCGCGATTTATAATTAAGTACTAGACTAACATAGGATAAGAATATTTGTTACTAACCTCATAGATCTGTGTTGTCTGTTCACAAAATAAATTATTATTAATATCGTCTAGGACAATTCTACCGTCATACAAGTCCCTGTAATCAAATCAGTCGTCACGTCGCCGTCACGCCTTTGACCTCTGTATGAACACACATGAACGCACGTCCTCACACACCTACTCCATACATAGTGCAATTCGTCAAAGAGATATAATACTACAGAAGGACCGTCTACATTCAAGTGTTGCGTGATGGTCGTCACGAACGTATCTTCATAATATGCAGTTTAATAAATAGTACTTGTCCTTTTGAATACCGTAATTAGAGACACAATAGAAAGATATGAGATAGGAAACGCCGGCGGGGCGATTGCTTGTGGTTTATGAATTAATAAATTTAAATATGCTTTTCTTTTTTAATTCGAACAAGATTTATAAAACGTGTTTTATAATTTCATTCTATTATAGGATCCCCATTGTTGGACATAGGTCTCCTCCAAGCGTCACAACAGCAACATATTCTGTAGTGGACGTCTTTTGACTGATATGGTAATGATTTTAGGATCCCTGCCCTAAGTGTAAGCTTCCTTCTGCGTATTCCATATGTCCCTATTCTTTGTTTTGCTTCTCCATTCTTATTCTGCAGTTACTATTAGGTATTTCGATATTAGCTGCTTTGCACTAAGAGCTTCTATTTTTAAATTACCCAGATTTTTGGGTAGGTTTTGCACTTTTAACAAGAAGCAGGTTCAATTTAGTCTCCTGTCATCTAGATATTGATGTGTTTTACTCTTTGCGAGGTTACTCAAGTCTTATTTTTCTATCGGTGGATAACCTTTAGAATATTTTACATTTACCTGAAGAATAAATATATCTGGTATATATTCCGTACAAAAGCTGTCAAATTACCATATTTGGAAATCAAATAAAACTTATCTTAGCTATTGAAAAATCAGCCTAGAGTTTTTAATGGGCCTTCTTGTTATCATAGATTAACAGTTGATACTCAAGTAGCCCATTAGTATTTTACAGATTTCACAATTATGCTTCAAGATTGTCTTGTCAACACAGTTGATCTTCTGAAATCACTCCATCATCTTTGTCTTTTCCACCGCACTCCACTACAGAACGCCACTGCACCGTCGGCGTCGCTCGCTCACGTAAGTATTTATTCGTAACAATTAATTGAATAACAGCCGCCAAACTTGATTACCGCTGTTATTAGGTTTGGTGCAATCACCTGGCAAAAATGTTGACGGACTATTTTTTCAGTTGATGTGAGTGGGGAAGGAGAGGGAGAGGAAGGCCGAAAAAAAGATGGATAGATTGTGTGAGGAGTGATATGAAAGAAAAGGGAGTTAGTGATAGTGTGACGGGTGACAGGACAGAATGGAAGAAAAAAAACGTGTTGCGCTGACATCAAGTAATATGGGATTAGGGCAGGAAGAAGAAGATGTGAGTGGGGAAGGAAACTAGCGTATTTTGGTAGTAATGTAGCAGTAAGTATGATGCCGCATGTAATTAATTGAGCGACGATTGGTCAGTTACCATTGTAGTGACTGGTTTTAAATACATTCATTGCTATTTAACCTTTCGAACACTGTAATAGAGACACAATAGAAGGACAATGAGAACAAACGCCGACGAATCCACGACGCGACGCGGGCACAGTGCAGGTGTGAATGTCACATGTCTTCGAATTTTTGATTCTAGGACGTGCTGGTTTCCTCACGATGTTTTTCTTCACCGTTTTGAGAGCAGTGGCGATGAAATAAATTACACTAAGTAATGCGCATGGCTGGGTTCGAACCCGTAACATACAACTCGGAAATTGGGGCCATTACCACTCGGCCACCACTGCTCTGCCATCCACCATTAGATGATTCCTCACCTCAAAAAGAAACCAGTTTGGAAAAGGTTAGACAGGTGGTGATGACTGTGTAGAGTAGTATCCATATAATGAATATTAGAAGCGATAAGAAATATGTAACCAAGATTTATGTAACTCATAATATGATTTAAAAGAGTGTCCATGAAGTTTCTTGCACGTTCTTCTCCATAGAGATCTACGCTTTGGAACGTGCAATCCTGCAATTCAGCTTACCTTTTTTTTGTCTGACCGACATTTTGACAATTCAGAAGTGCCTGTAATTGGTCTATTTGAAATATCTACTTCTGATTTCTGACTTCAATACTACACAAACTCATTTCACATGACGCTGACGACAGGTTACGCCAGAATGTTATCATTCCTCAGCATTGTTGACTGTTACCATGTGTTGATGTTAGCGCAGTTTCCCTGAACTGAAATATAAGCATGACACTCGCTCTTGTCTCGAAATTGTGCGTTTATAACACGCTTACTTAGAGGTACAACTACACTGTGTACACGTGTGCCACACATGGGCGCGTCGGTATCCATATTTTTTTTTTAGGGATTAGACTTGTAGAGCTACACTTGATCCACGCCACGCGCCTTCGTTCTTCATACAAATCTGGCGTGTTACACGTTTGAGTCGGTCTAATGTAGTTCTAGCTTAAAGCGTGTAATTAGCGTACGGGTGGGTTAAATATGTCAATTGATCCACCCAGCTACTCAAGGAAGGCCAGTAGTGACCATTTCACAGTGGGTAGTTTTTTAGGTGGGAAAATCATCCAATGACATCCCCCGCTCTTGGGCGGAGCGGGAGTCACTGGACTGCGCTACCGGTCTAATGTAGTTCTAGCTTAATAGTTCCTCATGATGCGTGCAGCGCCGGCTTTAGAGAGGGGCGACCGAAGCAGTCGCCCAGGGCGCCGGGTCTTACAGGGGGCCACTCCAAGCAGCATGCAAGCGTTTTATACATCATTAAACCAGCTCATTGATCACTTACAGCAGTACAAAGACTGTACAAGATGATTTACACGGTACTGCGTGCGTACATAGACGGAGTTAAGACTTTAAGACATAACATTCGATATGCTTGTATGGACATGGCCAGTTTATCAGAATCAGAAGCTTCTAGATTAGACAATTGTAGGAGGCCGTTTAAACATAAAATATGTTCCAAGAAGCAAGAAAAGAAAATAGTTAAAAACTACAACTTTGTTGTTATGTTGTGTGGAGGTCGTTATGGTATAATGTGGGTTGGACACAGGTTCAAACTCCGCCAGGTGCAATACATTACGTGTAATTTATTTCATCACTACTGCTCGATGTAGAAAACCACCTCTAATCCGGACAGGGCTTGCGTTGTGAAACATGGCCCATTCCCTCTCCTAGAGAGGAGGCCTGAGTCCCAGCAGTGGGAGCATTATAAGGCTGATTATGCTATTAAAAAAAAAGTATTGTAGACTCGATTGTAAGAACTTAGTGTAAACAAATGATTCTATCATACGTGCCCGGAAGAACGCCCAGTATTCACATGGCAACCGCTGATGGTCAGCACGGCATCCTGATGACAATTGTTACGACAATTTACAGCATAGGCCTATGTGCTATTGTACGTAGATTGGTTTTTAATAGATAATACATATGTATTACTATGATGCAGTGGCGAAGCGTGAAATATTGAGAGAGGTAAGCCGGAGCAAAAAAAAAATGCTAGCCTAGCCTACTCCGAGCGCGGGCACGCAGTCTTGAGTCCTTACCGAAAATCTGTGATTGGCATCCTGGCTTCAGTCTTGTATAGGCAGATGTATCTTCAGTCCACTTTTACTATACGTGTAAGCACTGAGATATTGAAACAGTGTCTTGCAAGTAGGGTTGCCAGGTCCTGGAACTGAAAAGCCGGACAATCTATCCTATTTAGCCGGACGTTTGGTCAAAAAGGCCGACATTTTTTTTAAGTCTAATAAAATTCATGAAATCTTTTTAAATTCTAATGAAAAAACCGTAAGATTAAGTGATATTATTGTTATACTATTACATGTCCACTTTGCTTGTGCTAGCGATACAAGGTAAGGCAAAACTCTAATGACAATTCTAAAAAAAATGGTCTTTAAAAAGCCTAACAAAAGCCAAAAATGCTCAAATTTGGCCGGACACGCCACTTAAAAGCCTGACTATGTCCGGCTTTATCCGGACGCCTGGCAACGCTACTTGCAAGCATAATAGAAGTGGCTTTGATAAAAGCCGTTTGTGGTGAAATGATGATATGATGTAAATTAAACAAAACTTAATCGACTAAGTACTAATAATACTATTTATACTCTAAAGCTATTCGTCTATTCTTTCTTACAAAGTGCGCTAAGACATTATCATAAAAGCCGGGAAGATTCTTAATTTTTAGTAAAGAACGTTTTTCTATAGAAACAATTGCTAGGTCAGATAATCGTTCTTGTTTTTGAATTTACGCATGTTGATATTTATTGTAAAGGGATATATGAAAATGTTTAAAAAAACCAGCTCTGAGAAGAACTTTTGCGTAGGTGTAGTTTTAAGAACGAAATCCAAAAAAAATCGCACGAAAATTATTAGACTTTGCGCACGACCTTACTCGTAGATCTAAACTCACCTCCCGCACGCGAACCCAAGAGCCCCCCGCCTTGGTGCCTTTGGACGCTTGGGCCGTCCAGCATAAATCGTAATATTTTAATTTCGTCATAACTTCAAAACCAAACGTCCAATTTTAATCATTCAAAGACCAAATATTATCTACATAAACTGTACTTAGTGATGAAATAATTTATTTTGATAAGGGTCAATAGCATGAGTAAAATAAATGCGTTCAAATGTAATCCAAAAAAAAATCAAGATGATTAGATAAAAAAATGGTTGTTGTGCCTCACTCGACATAGATAGGTATACTGTTACGCGGACTTTTTTGTAGATATTTATAAGATCTACAATTAATTACAAGATTCTATGGTCCTATCTTTTAGAGTTTAGGCAGCGTACGCCAAATAAGTAACTTTTCTGATTGATTTTTTACACCTTGTGTCCGAGAAACCCAAATATCTTACGGAACCCTATTTTTTTCCAAAATAAAATTTAGCCTGCGTTACTCGTGGATAATGTAGCTTTCGAATGGTGAAAGAATTTTTAAAAACAGTCAAGTAGTTTTTAAGCCTATTCAATGCAACTCTATCAAATAACTCGAAAAAAAACCGGCTTGCCGGAGCGCTTTAAGCCGGCAAGTTTATTGACCTTTATGTGACGTCATGACGTATATCTTGTATAGAAATTTAAACGCTAAAAAGCCGATTGCGCCTGCGGCTTATCTTAAAGCAACATGTTGTTGAAAAGCAAATTTTGTTGATTTAATGTCCATAGTGTATACTTAGTGTAGGCGTTTTGTAATGTTTCTTTGTAGTTTTATAATTACTGATTGTGTCATTTCTCAATTACGGTAGAGAGTGGTTGTGTTCTAAACTTCTGAAGGGAAGCCGGTGGGAATCGAGTTGTATGGAACCTTCGTCACTGCTATGATGATATAAATCGTCATGCTATAAATAGACCATTGTCTCACAATTACTTCCGTCATTGTCGATAGGGAAATGGTAAACAGGTCAGAGTGCCTATTATAGTGTTAGTTGTTTTTACGTTAACGTGATCGAAACGTATACCTCGTTTGGCTCTCTGATTGGTCAAGAGCTTAGAGTGGACCAATCGGAGCGCCGAACGTTATAAACGTGTCGATCGCTTTAACGTAAAACAAAATCGTACTGAGCAAGCGCAAGTTCGATCGTGTATGAAGTATTGGAGTACTCTTATCTTTGGAATGGATCTGCCTAATACCAGCTTGATGCGCTAGAGTCGATTGAGAAATGAGCTAAGAAGATGATCGACAATGACGCACTCGCTGAGTCAAAACTCCAGTCTTGAGCATCGACGCCGAGTTGCTAGCCTGACAGTTTTTTACCGTTTACATTTCAAGAGGAATTGAGAGCATTGGAATTGCACAATTTGATTCCGCCAAGTCCGGTCCATCATCAGGCCACTAGACGTACGCCACCAGTAGCGTTTATTTCAAATAGATCAATTACAGGCACTTTTGGATTGTCAAAATGTCGATCAGTCAAACAAGTGAAGCGTAGATCTCTATGGAGAAGAACGTGCAAAAAACTCATGGACCACACTACAAGAGAAACCACTACTATTATCAAATAATACACACAATAATTATGTACGCCATATTTAATTATTATACAATGTGATCTATTTGGTTGTGTCGAATGGAAAGTATTTGCGCAACCTGGGTCACTGTGCCTAATTGTAATGCCTGGCCTATTGTGGATCGCGTGTTAACTATCTATGACCCACTGATTGTTACACATTTTATACACTAAGAACAATTTGCACTGTGGCGAGAATCGGTACTAAAGTTTAATGTATCGATTTGACGTTTCGTTTGACAGCTGTCATAGTAAGCAGCGCCATCTTGAAAGCTCAGGCTATAATGGTCAGACTATATTGTTACGTGATGGAATGTAGTTTATTTAACTTTGATTATTTTGTGTCAGTTTTTTGGGAGATGTTTGAAATATGGAGAAATAAAAATTGGTTAAACCTATGTTTGATCGGTAGTTTGCATTAAAATACTTAGCTACATATTACAATGTAAAGTAACCGGTCTATGGTACAACATCAATTAATTAGTTTCACTGGCGAAGTAGATAACGATTGGCCTGAATAAAAACCAAACTAAAGAGAAGAGAGACGACCCCGAAGAGTTCCTGTAAAAACAATGTTTATTTACCTATTTATATACAAGGTATTCCAGCAACTTACTTAGATAAGATGTTTTTTGTAATATGCCATTAGGCTGGATGGCAGTTGAAATGTCTAAAGTCATGCTTTTTTCTGGTGATGTTATTCTCGATATTGTATTTACTGTAGTGACAATGTCACATATATTGTGTTATTTTAGCTACTATATCCTAAACACAAACAGTTGTTTTTTTATGTTAATGCGCAAAATGTATTTCCTAATTATTTATAACCAATAAATAAAGCAAAGCATATATTATGGGCAAAATTAAGAGCATCTTCCTGCCCTCGTCCCATCTTATTCGGGGTCGGCGCAACACGTCTTTGTCTTCCTTCTGCCCAGTCACTCGTCATGCTATCACCCGTCACACTATCACTAATATAACTCCTTTTTGTTTCATATCACTCTTCACACAAACCATCCATCTTTTCTTTGGGAGGCCAAAGAAAAGTTCTCTCTCTCCATCGATCCACATTTATACTCATAATTCTTTTAGTAACATGTATTTCATCCCTCCTCTTTATGTGCCCATACCAAGACAAAGGATTCTCCGTCAACTTTTCAGTCACTGGCGCCACTTTTAAACTTCCCCTAATATATACATTTCTCACTTTATCAATATTCTCATTTCCGCTACTTTTTTTAATCCGTCTCTTTCACAGCCAAACATTTTGATCCATTACAGTATGACAGGTTTTATCACGGACTTATAGATTTTACCCTTCAACTTGGGTCACAAGTTGTTCCAGTGACCTGTCGCCATTTAGAAAGAAAAAGAAAGAAAACACGTTTATTCCGCCCAAACAGACGCACAAAACATAATAAATACAGAAACAACCCTGTCAGGCTATGTGTGTATTACGCCTTATAACCATAGACAAAAAATTAAACTAAGTGGTTTTGACCACTATAATCTGTGGTTCACACACCAGCCTCAACAGAGACAAACATTATAAGCCAAACTTAACCTATAAATTACCAAAAATATAAGAAAAAAACATAATAATTAATAAAAATCTAAGTTGTGCGTCGCATCTAAGCAAGAATAGGCCGTTGCTCAGCATATACCGTGACGCTGGGCAAATCCAGCCATCTACGGTGCTGGTTTTCAGCAACCACCGTTCGAGTGACAACTTTGGCGTCCCCTCGGAGAGTAAACACAAAACAGAAGCAGGTTAGTACTTCTAATACACATACTATCATACATCATACCTATATTATTACATTTCTATTTAATAAAACAACAACATTACAAACACCAGACAATACAAAATTTTAACTATTATTACCTACACTAATATATACGACATTTATTACATTTCTAGATTTATAAAAATAAACCTAAACTGGAACACCCACAAATTTTTATGATTGCAGCTACAATTTTGTATAGATGGCAGACACAACAAACATTCATTCAAGTGTTTCATCCAATGTTTCAACACTCCTAAAACTCATACATCGCCCAGAGGACCGCGACGAAAGAGGGCAGTACCATAAATACCATCATCACTGTGGAAGACCTTACCATTGCTCGAAGTCCAAGACCGAAGAGGTAAAAGCTAAAAATAATAATCAGATTGTAATGACTCAAGTTATGTCAATTGTTGAATTTGCATAAAGTATTTTTTTAAAATGTCAATGAAAGTTTTCTTTGTCTTCAGGACTCTAACTGGGGGAGGAATGTCATTCCAACAGTGACTGGCCATATATCTGAAACTACCCCTGAATGCCGCAGTTCTGTGATGCGGGGTACAAAGAGGGAATGTAGAGGAACGAGGTTCATATTTGCTGTGTCTCCAACTTAGTTTATGGAATAGATATTTTGGTTTCTGTGTAGTAACAATTCCAAACAGTAAACCAGCCAAATGCAACTTTCTCCTTGCTGCCATTTTCATGATGTTATTGTCATTGATATAGGGAGTCACGTGACTTCTATATGGTACATTTACACAAAACCTTACACATGCATTCTGAATACGTTGAATTAGCTTTTCTGTTCTGGCTAACAGGCATGGTCCATACACTGTGTCACAATAGTTCAGGCGTGATAGAATCAGGCTATCTACCAGTTGTTTACGAAGATCAACACTCAGATGGGCTCTAATTTAATAAAGAAGCTTTAGCCTATAAAAGCAGTTTCGCATGGCGTTACTGATGTGTTTTTCGAATCTTAGTTCAGGGTCCATAGTCAAACCCAGATTGCATGCCAATTCTACCCTGTCTATCTTATTCCCCTTGATAAAAAGTTCTGGATTAGTGGACAGTATCGCACTGATCATTTTCCTACTACCCAAAACCATGAATTTAGACTTTTGTGGGTTTAAAACCAGTGAGTTAGCATCCGACCATTCTACCACTCTATTGAGATCAGCATTAATTTTGTCAACTGCTTCTTTTAGATCTGCTGGCTTAAAAGAAGTATATAACTGTATGTCATCGGCATACATGTGATAACTGCAGTGTTGGAAGGAGTTAACAATATCTGCACTGTAGAGAATATATAAGAGGGGCCCTAAAATTGATCCCTGGGGCACACCACGTGACACATACCGAGGAGGGGATGTGTGTGTTGATCCATCCTCCCTCTGGACTTCCACGAGCTGTGACCTATTCTGCAAGTAGCTTCTGAACCACTCTATTGTTTCCGTAGTAAAACCATAGTACGCTAACTTGGAAAGTAATAGAGTGGTGTTAATCGCATCGAAGGCACGTGAAAAATCAAGAAGAGCAAGTATGGTTCCCTCCCCTCGGTCACGTGCTTCCAAGATATTTCCCACTACGTCTGAAAGGGCTGTGGCTGTCCCACGACCTTTCCTAAAACCAGACTGCAGGTCTGGTAGCATGTTATTAGCCTCTAAATACTCCAGCATTTGATTGTAGACTACTCTCTCCAATACTTTGGACAAACATGGGAGAATGCTAACTGGGCGCAGGTCTTTAACAGTACCTGGGTTGTTGGTTTTAGGTAAAGGGCGCACTATAGCACATTTCCATGAGTCAGGGAAAGAGTTTGTATCGATAGACTTATTTACTATAGTTGTGATAGCATGGAGGGTGATTGGTAGTGTGAGCATTATCATATCGAGGCTCAATCCATCTATTCCCTTAGCATTTGACCCCAAACTCTTAATAATTTTAGAAATTTCAGCCTCGTTAACATTTTTCAGCTTAAAATGAGTATCCCCATACCGGTTCGAGTCAAAATATGACGTTTGTGAAGGTGACAATATGTTCTGACCAGGCACATCAAGAAATGCCCTGTTTATTTCATCTGGGTCATTAAATTGTTCGGGTAGCATGCCATCACTATGGTCTGCAAGCACATCGGACTTGAGATTTTTCCAAAGTTTTTTTGGATTTTTTAACTGATTATTAATGTGCCCGTCAAAATACACTTTCTTTTCCTGCTTCAGTGCAGCACATGCTTGTTTTTTTAAGTCTAAATAGTATTTTTTGGAAGAGTCTTGTTTGTTTTTATTATAGTTATTTTTTGCCTCATTTCTTAACCTAATCATTAGTTTAATGTTTTCTGTTATCCATGGTGTAGGACGATCTCTAACTATCTTATTTTTTATGGGTGCATGTAAATCAAATAATTGGTTAATATAGTAGTTAAAAAAATCTACCATACTATCCACATCTGGCAGGGAGCTTATTTCACTCCATGGTATATCAGCCAAATCTGCTGCGAAGTAGTCTTCCAAAATATCCCTAAGAGGGCGATAAGTAACCAGCCTAGGCTTGCTCTTTAGCTTTTTTACCACAGTATCGCACACAATAAACGAGTGATGGCCAAGTTCACTGATGTGATTGACCTGTACATTGCGTACTCCTATATCAGTACAAATGACATCTATCAGGGTACTACTATCACCTACAAAATGGGTCGGCGACAGAACCACCTGATTTAGACTGGAGTAATTCAAAAATTCCATTAACTCCTTAGTTTTACCACTAGCTGTATCCAATAAATTAACATTGAAGTCCCCCAACACCACCAAGTGATCATACGGTGCCAACGCGCTAATAGTGTCAGTTATCCCATCCAAAAATCTAGACAGTTCGAACCATGGTGGCCTATATGCTGTACCTATCAATAACTTTTTACCATTGATAGTTAAGCTTAACCACATCTGTTCAACGTCGGAACTTTCAGAGTGTGGTCGTATGCGTGCCCTTACTCCAGTTTTAATATAAAAAGCTACACCCCCACCCCGACCCCCGCGCACAGACGCAGGGCGTGGCACATGTTTCAGTCTATATCCCGGGACCTTAGGCGCCCGGCCTTGTTCTCCAGGTTTCAGCCATGTCTCGTTAATTGCCATGATATCTACTGAGTGTTGTGACATAGCAATCAGGAATTCATCCTGATTAGTTGCGAGTGAGCCAGCATTAAACAAACCTAACTTTAATAATTTTGACTTAGTCATTTTATATCTTGTTCGAAAATTTTATATGTGTATAATGCAGGAAAATAATTATGTTGGTCAAGTCGTAACAATATGCATGTTCCACGTTTATATAAATATATCCTGTATGAATTCTCAGTGTTTGTAAATAAAATATATTCAAGTGTAATTAGAGCGAAATACTCACTTACATAAGCCCACCTCCCCTTGTCATAATAGATACGACGCACAGACTCGATAAACTGGAAACTTATACTAATAAAGCTAACATTAAGTACTATAATAAAATGAACAGCACCAAACAATCTATTATTATTTATTTGTGACTGAAATCGGCCCAATAAACTTTTCGATGTCATCCACAGACGTAATCCTGAGGGTGGGTTCTCCGGGCTTACTACGGACCAAAACTCGACCACGCTTCGACCAAACGAAGCGCCAGCCATGCACCCCCGCAGCAGCCTTTGTATGGCGAAATAATTGTTGGTTCTGCCTGGTCAGCCGTTCGTTAACGTAAAAGCGAACCGGCTTCCCCTCGAGACCAAGATTCTCTGTTGTGGTGCCTCTCCGCACACGAGCACCATTAATTATGGCGTCACGCTGGTCACGTCGAGCAAGGCGGACTATGATAGGACGTGGGTGGGGCTCTGTTGACGCTGACGGGCTAGTCGCTTTTATGTGTCTGCCACCTGCTCGCTCTGCGCACACAATATCTCGATCCTCCAGAGAGACTCCCAGCTTTGCGGCAATAAGCTGGAGGAGATGCGTGGGATTCTCGCCTTGGGTCTCAGGCACATTTGTGATGACTACGTCATTAGCCATGAGCTCCTGATCCCTATCGTTTAGGTCCCGTTTAAGCTGCTCCACAATGTTCTCCACTACTCGTGAATCTGGTGACGAAGCACAACCTTCAGCCTGCCGTTTTTCGAGCACCTCCAACCTGGATTCGATCCCGTCCATGCGAATGTGGCACGATTCATTGGACGCCTTCAAATCAGCCACATCTCTACGAAGCTCCAAGACCTCGTACCTCAAGGTGCGCAGCTCCTCCACCACCAACTTCAACGCCGAACCCACATCCTGTGGGAACTCTTGAAACGACGCTACAGCTGACGAAGGTGAAGTCGGATGACCCTGTTGTATTGTACCTGCTGGAGTCACAGGTGTCGACGCTGATATCGAAGGCGGCGTTGACAAATGCACATCCACTGACTCCTCATTTTGCAGCTCAGCTACCAACCCCCGCACAGGTGTATCTGCCTTATTATCCCTACGGACATTTTTCCTGCACTCGGGGCACTGCCCTATGGTGGATGCGGGACCTTTCGCAGGAAGGCCGACACACGTACGGTGATAAACACTGCCACATTTCGTGCACTTTGTGGTGTCGCTTGCCGACACAAACTTGCCGCACCCACCACACTTTGCCGGCATTGTTTAGGTTCAACGAACTTCGAATCAAAACAAACGAACTGACAAAAAAGACGTTGAAAAAATTAATCTATTAAGAGGGTAAGTAAATATTTTTTACAGATGGTCAGCTGTTCATTTACACAGATATAAACACTGTTAGGGGCAAATTCGGGATTTCCCCACACTTTATGTCGTGTACTATGTTGCTACACACCTTAATAAAGACTTTTTAAACACTTTAACGTGGTATTTTTATTTTTAATCCGTAACATGTGAGACACTAATCTCCCCAGAACAAACGTCAAAACGTCACTCCTTTTTCATCACTAATCTAGTATTTTACACAAGTATTAACAAGGTAATCTTGTATATTGGTCTCGTTAGAGATCGTCGAAGCGTGTCTAATAAATAAAAACAAAACAGTTCCTCTTCCGAGTGCGCCATTTCGTGTTTTTGTCACGGAAGTACTTCCGCTGTTTAGAGGTGACAATTGATTTAAAAAACTGTTTAAAGTAAAATTAACATGTCTTAGGAAAGTATTCAATTTAGATTGATTACAACGTTGGAACTTGAATTGTAAAAAATATAATTGCAGTAAAACTTTTTGCAATCCAATGACAAACTACTTGTCACGCTATACTAGCTTTTGCCCGCAGCTTCGTCCGCATACATAAAATGTACGCCTATGTCACTCAGGAATAAAGCCTTAGCCTTTTGTCTATCGGCGAAAAATTTTTCGTAATCGAACCAGTACTTTCAGAGTTTACGTTCTACAAACAAAAAAACATGAAAACAAAAAAAAATAACTTTTCGTCTTTATAATATTAAGTGTAGTTTAGATTGATTTTAGCGTTGGAACTTGATTTGTAAAAATATTTAACAGAAATTGCAACAAAACATTTTGCAGTTACCCTTTTTTCTTCAACATCCAGCCTTTGTTCTGTATTATTTGGGGTCAAGATAACACGGTTTTTCTTCAATTCTGTTCTATCACCCGTCATGATGTCACTAACTCCCTTTTCTTTCATATCACTCACACAATCCATTCATCTTTTCTTTGGCCTCCCTCTCCCCCTCCATCCACCTAACTCTTTTAGTAACATGCGTTTCATCCCTTCTCTTCACATTATCGTACCAAGACAAACGATTCCCTTTCAGCTTTTCAGTCACTGGTGCCACTATCAAAGTTTTTAACTTCCTCATATACCTACCTACCTACTTATTACTCACTTTATCCATTCTAGTGACTCACTCAATGACATCAATCTCAACCTTCTCATCTCCGCTACATGTAATCTTTTTTCATCCAGGTTTTTCACAGCCTGATATTCTGATCAACATAGTATGACAGGTCTTATATGGATTTGTAGATTTTACCCTTCCATTAGAGAGGCCTCTGTTGGGTCATAAGCAACTACTTTTAACTACACACACACACTATAAAACATGATAATTGCTTTACGGAAGAAACAAACAGCGTCGCCGGCGTGGTTTTTTACAAATCACTAAGTGAAAGTCGAATCCAGTCCTAGTCTTTTGTCACGTAACAATTGTAATTTTCATAAAAATAAATTATAAAAGCGCCTGAGAAAAACCTTTTAGCAAACAGTATTCGTATCTACAGTTGTGTTCACAATTCCTGCAGGCGCATCACATTACGCGCTCTTGTTTGTGTGTGGAACCTATGACGCTTAAAAGATTATAAAAAAAAACTTGACTAAATATTTAAAAGTATTTTATTTCCCACATCAAACTGATTGGTGATCTCAATGTCAAACCTAATTCCTTTCAACATATAATAATAGCAAGGGTGGAAAAAGACTGATTATTTAATAATATAATAATAATAATATTCCACAACTATCACAACGCCGTCTAGTCCCAAGCTAAGCAGAGCTTGTGTTATGGGTACTAGACAACTGATAAACATACTTATATATTTCTAAATACATACATATTATAGATAAATTACACCCAGACACAGAACAAATGATCATGCTCATCACATAAACATTTGTCCTGGGTGGGAATCGAACCCACGACCTCCGGCATAGCAGTCAGGGTCACTAACCACTAGACCAACAGGCCAGTCAGTCACAATTGAGATTACTTTTCTTTATTATTCTTAAGACCAAACTCAGGTGGTATGAAGCAAAGAGAATTATGGAGCTATTGCAGAATATAGAAATTAAAGATATACCTATTACCCTATGGTTTCCGGACCAAGAAACTATAAAAAGAATATGGCTCTTGCTTAAATATTCTTAGTAAAAAAGGCAGAGGGTGGCCTGCCCACTTAACATGTGGGCTCCCAAGAACAGTCGATGCAAATGCACAACAAATGGATGACATATTCTGAGGTGATTCAGGGATAGAGAGCTATAACTGAGTTATAGCTGGACTAACTGTACTTTCACGATTATCCTAATAGCCATTAGGATAATTCTTACTAGCATCATCCCTACCTCTTATAAATTTTTCTTGCCAGCACTGTCTATCGGTCTGTGATGTGGGGCTAGATTAAGAGACAATCTGCAATAAGGTGCACTGGGGCGCGCAAGCCCCACCACGACGGAAGCGTAGAAATACGGCGCTAAGATTAGTATAACTATTATTACTATTAAAGTAAAAAAAATACAACGGTAAGTTTAAATAAAAGAGTTAGATGACGAAGCATACGAAACCAGAAAGCGCCTACAGGTTTAGGCATAGCAAAGATTTTCTCAATGAAAACAATTTGCTCACTATAATACGCTGTTCTAAAATGACAAAGTTGAGAAAGACAAATAAATAAGATTACTTAAACGTCCCATACCTGGGTAAACTAAGATCTTTTTCTTACTTCTTCACCAGTCATTTAGTAGCCGTATCAGTCATAAAAGGTAGGTTATGCTAGAGGAGCTGAGTATAAGCGGAGCATGAGCCGAACTCAAATTCGTATACTGTCGCTCGGCTCTTTCAGAGTCGGTCTACACTGGTACACAGGTACACACTACATGAATTTACTTGGCTAGTGCTAGAACTTACTTTAGCTCGGCTTGAGCTTCGCTCTTACTCGGCTCCTTTAGCATAGACCCACCTTAATTCATTAAACCCCAAGCGAACACTGACGTTCGCTCTCTCATTGTCTTTCTATTGTGTCTCTAAAGGTAGGAAGAGTAATGTCTTCGTGCATCGCTACTATTGCATTGGTGGCCTTGAATAATATGTTTACAGTAGTCGCTCCTCAAGCTCGGTCTGTAATACTTGTGTACCATTCCAATGTTATAATATGTTCATAATATCGTAAAGCAGAACCTAGAAGAACCAAGGTTATCGAAATGACACGAAGAATCGCCAAACTTAAGTGGCAATGGGCAGGGCACATTGCTCGCAGAACAGATGGAGATACCGTTGGGGCCGAAAGGTTCTGGAATGGCGACCACGTACCGGAAAACGTAGCGTTGCAAGGCTTCCTACAAGGTGGACCGATGAATTGATAAGGGTTGCGGGAATCCGATGGATGCGAGACGAACAGGACCGTTCATTGCGGTGACACTTGTGGAAGGTCTATATTCAACAGTGGACGTATTTCGGCTGAAATGATGATGATGATGATGATCGTAAAGCACCCAACCTCAATCAGTTCTCATCCGACTGACCCTACTACACAACACACCAGACCCAGCACACAGCCAGCTTGGGCAAATCTTTTTGACTCACACCATGATCGAACTTGACCTGATTGTATGACCATGTCCTTGTCTCCACGGACAAGGGCATGGCCAGACTGTCGGATGACTATTCATTCAATTCTATACAGGCCCTTATATAGCCCACGGGCACAGACTACGGGACGCGGTTTGAATGTAGATATCCTTAAGTGGTTGATTGGAAGAATTAAATAGATAGGTTTTTCGTAATTACTTAAGTAGGCAGGTAATGTTGCTATAGGTTGACAAGATCATAGTCGAAATTTTGAGTTTTTTTGATAACTATAACGCTGCTCGCCCACGTCAGACTTTTTGTAGGACAGATAATCGGGCCGATTTTCTATATTTGTAACATTGTTCTGTATTTCTGACCGACTTTTTGTAGGACGTGTGTGTTGCACTTTTGCTATTAGTGTTTTCAATTTTTCACCTACAAAAAATCGGTCACCGATTATTGGACGTGGGCGAGCAGCGTAATCGCATGACTTTTCAGACATACTATAGTCGGAAAGGAAATACTATAGAAGGAAATAAAAAATAAATTGTTGGTAATGCGAATTTTAGTTGTCCTTCACTTGTTTCTTGTGATGATTATAGACCACAGATGTTGATCATAATAAGTGATGATCAATCAATAAGCGGAGTAGAATATTTTAAGATTTAGAATCAGATTTCTCTTACGATTCCAGATTTATTTTATTAAGTACTTGTGAAATCTTTGCAAATGATACTTAGTAATAAGAATATCATTGAAGAGTCTGAGTGTATTCTAAAAGAAAATCTTTTGCATTTTTTGAGCAAGCATGCCCAGCAAATATTTTAGCCGCATAAGTAAGGGTTACACTACTCGAAGTGCTTTAAACGTCACATACTTGTACATTTCATAGAAATTCTGAATGACGACAATTTTTTCTCAAAAACTTTTAAGAGTTTAAAAAAAAAATACGTGTTTTTATTTAAAACAAGTTTTATCAATTATTCGACTAAATCACGGAATTACCGAATGCCAATAGAGTTTTTCAGGCGTTCTCTGTCTTTTTTCGCGTTGCTGCTTCATCAAACATCGCATTGGATTGCGTTAGATGAAGCAACAAGCTTCTAAACTAAAGCATGATCGACGTCAAAGGCGGATGGAAAAGGGAAACACTATACATCAATCGACTATAGCATTGAAACAAACCAAAATCTAGTATTGGAAAGCTTCATCTTGAGGCGGCCTTTTTTGTGGCTCGTGTGCGGCGGTGCCACCACAAAAAACGCTTGAAGCCGCTTCAAGCTTCTCCGGCCTCGAGCACTTCAGCTGTTTTTTGCGGCGGCTTCTAGTTTTTGTTTATGGCCACTTCTAGCGTTTTTTTGTGGCGGTGTTTTTTTGTGGCCCGTGTGCGGGGACAGTTAAGGAAGGTGTCGTTCACCCATAAAGACTAGATGACTATGGCGGAAATGACAAGCAGATGAAGCAGTAAAACAATATCCTTGAAATTGGTCTAAGATCGTGAACGTGTCGTTTGAAATATTAATGATTTCCTACTAGTTATTTCACCTCCAACAAGGTGGACCGATGACCTGGTCAGGGTCGCGGGAATCAGATGGATGCGTGACGCACAGGACCGGTTGTTGTGGCGACGCTTGGGGGAGACCTATGTCCAACAGTGGACGTCTTTCGGCTGATATGGTAATGATGATGAGTTATTTTACTACTCAAACACATCATGCATGCTTATTTATTATTCTTATTGTCAGATCTGTTAAAGAAGCTAGGGCAACAGTGCTAGAAGGAAGTTGAATAAACCACTGTGTTATACAACTAGCTTCTAGATTCTAGAATCTAGAAGCTAGTTGCTACTAGCGATTTTGCCCTCGTGATAAAAGTGTAAAAGACTTATCAGCTGGGGTATGAAAATAGCCTACGACCTATTGTCAAACTTTTTCATTTTGTAAAAATCGGACAAACTGTTTCATAGGAGTTCGATAACAAACACTACTGCTCGCCCACGTCCGATAATCGGTGGCCGATTTTTTGTAGGAGAACAATAGAACACACTGATAGCAATAGTGCAACGCACACGTCCTACAAAAAGTTGGTCAGAAATACAGAACAATGTTACACAAATATACAAAATCGGCCCGATTATCTGTCCTACAAAAAGTCTGACGTAATAGAAGAAGAATAATAAATCCTCAATTTCAATTAAACACACAAATGAATTACAAAAATCATTTACTCAAACAAAAAAAAACTACTAAAAGTATTTCAAAAAGCACGACAATTAACTCTTTCTCATGTAGGAGTGAAGGAAATATATGCCGACGCCCAGAGCCGTAGCGAACATAGTCAACTTGATGCCACTGTACACGTTGATCTGGGACATCCATCGTTTCGTTGGAACTTCGCTTAAGAACGTCGGCCACTCGCAGGCGATCACATCATCAAACGTTTGAGCTTGAGGTCGCAAACACCCCATCAGGCTCAAATACGCAGTATGCCCAGCTTCCAGTGCAGACGCCACGTCTCCATCACCAAAAACATCCAGTGCTCCCCATTCTAAGAACTTAGGACTTCCTTCTGTGGTCAACTTTCGCAGAGCAACGTAGTCACCACAGCGCGGTACATACACGTCAGTTATAGTTGTCTCTCTGTAACTGATAGGAGTAGCCGCTGCTTCACCAAACATGTTCACCAGCTGCTCCAGCACAGCTTCTTTACTATCGTTGTCATCTTCCCGTACCTTCAGATAACCAACCAACGTTGAATATTTCGACAAGCTGCCTGTCGACGACAGTTTCGGCTTCTCCATTGCCCAAATGATCGGGCCTCGCATACTGAATATATCACCACTATAGCCCTGTCTACTCCAAAAGTTTTCGTCGTATTGGACGGTAAACTTTTTTGCGCAACCAGGTTTCATATCTTTAGTTATTTGCTCCGTTTCTGCTGACATTAAATGATCCTCTACTTCAATATTGTGTAGTTCCTCCGGTTTCAGAGCCATCGCTAGCAAATTGCAAATGTAAGTAGTCTCACCCTTTATAGTTTCTAAGATGACCTGCTGAGAATATTTGCGAATGCCTGTGATAGATTTTGCTTTCAACGTGATATCAGCTACACTTTTATGAAGTTTGCTTGTGAGGCGTTTCCTACAATGTCCTAAAAGCTTTTCACGAAACCTTGTGTTTATCCCACCGAGGTGGTTTTTGGCGCTGCTCGTTCGATAACATTGATGGAGATAGAACAGGAGTGATACACTGTGAGCTGGGGCCCCACAGACTAATCTTACGATAAGCCTCATTATTTCTCTCGAAGTAGAGAACAGAAGAGTGTCGCAAATATTAGACTCCATAGTAGTCTGGTCATAGTACAACAATTGTTTTCTCTCCTGCTCTAAGTCTATACTTTGGGTGGTTTGGAACAGATCTGCCATGCTTCTGTCTAAATACGTTTGATACTGATTTAATTCAAATTTTTCGAATAAATTCAAGTATTCAAAGTCGTGCACGTTGTTAAGGAACACGACCTTATTTCCGTCGGGATATTGGAAGAGCTTCTGCAGTGGAATTGTTCCCAGTGACGGTATTGCTAATAAATTTGGATAGAATTCGTCTTGGTACTGGTTTTGGTTCTGGCTTTGGCCTTGGTTTTGTCTTTGGTCTCGGTCTTGACTTTCGTCTAGACTTAGGTCTGAGTCTTGGTCTTGATATATAGTTAATGTTTCTTCTACCCCTTCTGGGTAAATGATTGCGTCAGGTAGAGGTACTCTTAAATCTTTGGCGTATTGTTGAAGGTACAGTCTGGCTACGTTGTCAAGTATTTGTCTGGCGGTGTAGTCATCGCGATCACGTCGAATATGTGTAGTGTCTGAGTCGGAATCGTCGTGAGCGATATCCATGAAAGCCACACTGCCTTTGGAGCGCGACCTGGGGGCGCCCGAGTGCAGGTCGAGCAGCACGATGTCCATGGTGTCGCCGAACTTCCTCATTAGCTTGTGCGCCGCCACCATGCCTGGCAGAGTACATCCTAGGACGATGACGTCAGCCTCTATACTAGTTTTGCCACCTTTACCGAATCTCCTGACCATTAGAAAATTTCGAATGTACTTATTTTTATTGTTATAGTAATTACTTGTATAATGGGACAGCGGCAGTCATGCATGACATCCACTACGAGGTAAATGACGTTGACATGAACCTATCTGTAAAGTCTATGGATTAAATAAGTTTACTATAACACTGTATAGTCTTTGATTTACTACAACCTTCAAAGTAAATAAAATGTACCGTCGACCACAGAAAATTGTCCCATCACATGCTAATTTCTCTACAGAAATTATAAAATTGGCACTGGCTAAATACGCAAACTGTGCGAAGACAAGAAAAAAAAATAGCCCTAAAAATAGTAAGAAGCTTGCATAGCTGGTTGACTGGCTGGCTGGAAACTGGTTTTATTATTATAGCAGCAATCGGCCTTATAATATTCCCACTGTTGGGACTCAGGTCTCCTCTCTAGAAGAGGGAATGGGCCGTAATCCACCACGCGGGCTAAGTGCGGGTTGGTTATTATTATGGGCAAGTATATCTCAAAACCTTGGGGGTCCTGGAGCCAAAATCAACTCGAGGAGGCCCGTTTGACACTAAAACGTGGTACCAACCGAAGATTATCCCTGTACACGCTACTAGCATAGCGTGTACAGGGATAAACTTCGCACCCAAGGACAACATCCGATTAGTGGTCACATGGAAAACAAAGATATAAAACTATGTAAAGACTATGGCCCTGTAGAATAATGTTATTAATATACATAAATAAAAAAGGCGGTGACTTGTACTTCATAAATGGGGCCCAAAATCCTTTCATATTACCTATTAATTTAATTAGTTTAAAAGATGTAGCCACTTGACCAATTAATGACTCCTCGAAGGAAAATCCAAGTCAAGGATTAATTAATTATTGGAACAAACACTGTTATCAGCCAGACTTACAAGACACGGTTACCAATGATTGTTGTTAAACATACAAGATAGTGTATGACGCCTATTTGACGATCACTATCTATCGGTTACCGATGACGTTGGTCGAGACTGTCTGCGTTTGCACAGGCTGATGTTTGTCTACTTATCCTTTTCACAATTATTCTGTTTATTTATGTACATACAAACACTTAAAGACTGGCATGTTGGTCTAGTGGTTAGTGGCCCTGACTGCTATGCCGGAGGTCGTGGGTTCGATTCCCACCCAGGACAAATGTTTGTGTGATGAGCATGATCATTTGTTCTGCGTCTGGGTGTAATTTATCTATATATGAATGTATTTAGAAATATATAAGTATGTTTATCAGTTGTCTAGAACCCATAACACAAGCTCTGCTTAGCTTGGCACTAGACGGCGTTGTGTGTGATAGTTGTGGAATACTATTTTAAAAATATGTATAAAAAAAAAGTCATGGTAAATCATCAGCGGCAGGCTGGAGTGCAATAGGAGTGGGCTCCTGTGAAGTTCGAAGACTCTACATTTGTAGTTGTAGAAGACTACGTTTACCTAGGACTGATGGTCCAGTTGGGTAGGTCTAACTTCGAGAACGAGGTCAATCTTCGAATCCGACTCGGCTGGGCAGTTCGGGAACCTGCGCGTATCTCCTCATTTTATATGCCACAGACCACAGTAAGTCAAGTCTCAAGCCGAAAGTCTATGACCAGTGCGTCTTGCCAGTGATGACATATGGCTACGAAACGTGGTCGCTTACAATGGAGGCCAAATCGGAAGACTTAAAATTATCCAAAGGGCTATGGAAAAGGCTATGCTCGGAGTTTCCTTGCGTGCTGATCAGTGATCACATCAGAAATGAAGATATCCGCAGGAGAACCAATGTTACCGAAATAGTCTAAGAAATCGCAAAATTTTAGTGTCAGTGGGCAGGGCATATTGCTCGCAGTACAGATGGTCGATGGGAACGAAAGTTTCTGGAGTGGTGACCACGTACTGGAAGGCGCAGCGAAGTTAGCCACCCACATGGTAGACCGATGACCTGGTGAGAGCCAATATAGCGGCACTTTGTGGAGGCCTATGTCCAACAGCGGACGTTTTTCGTCTGAAATGATAATGCAGAGTCCACCCGCAGAGTAACCTCGGCAAGCGTAGCGCGTACCACGTGCAACTGTTATTATTCGGCCACGAGCTGAAGCTTTTTCTTTTAAGTGATTTAAACTAGTTCTTGACTGCGATTATACCAGATAGTAAGCAGTGATGCAATCGTTGATGGTGAAGCGCATTAGTTTATTAAGACCCTATTCACTCTAGCCTTGAAGACACCTAAGTTATAATCGAGCGGAAAGACCACAGCATGCAAATTGTTTTAGTCTTTCGATGTATGCGGTATTAATGACCAGGACCTAGACTATTAGTGTGGGTAAGAGACAGAGCCATACGGGTTGTCTAGCGCCATCTCTTACCCACACGGAAACAAGATTAAAACAATCTTACTTTGAAAGTCATGGTAACCCCGCAGGCGGAACGCTTAGTCCGCAGTAGAGGTGTCAACAACGTAAGGGTGGACACTCGCCGTACGTAGGTTTGACAGAAGAGAACAAATTCTCCCTTCTTAACACCATATCCGCTCCTTTAAAACCATTATAATAACCTAAAATAAAATACATATAAATAAATCAAGGTTTTTTTTAGTTATCCGTCTGCATTACCTATACATTATTCCACATATTTATCATGTTATATTTATCAAGATATAAATAAATAAATGACCACATATCTAATAGTCAACGTCCTTCTAAACCGCAATGTATTTCCAGTACTTAATAAGTCATTCAGAAGGTCGACGTTTTATTATATTAGACATAAAACCGCAATACTTGGAGGAATTGGAGGCAAAACGGATCATGCAGGTAAAATGGAACAGGCGGAATACTTTGAAACTACTAGAGCCATCCTTTGGTGAGTAACACCAATAATTATATTACTCCTGCTCTCACACCTCTCGGTTAGTATCGAAGAACCTGCCACGACGTGTGATAGTAGATTTATTTAATTTGTTTATTAAACTTTATGCACTAAAACATAGTACAAAGGCGGACTTAATCCCTTAGGCATTTTCTACTAGTCGACCTTAGGGTCGTGCAGAAATAAAACATGTTAGGTCTGTCCAACATAAAGGCAAAAAAACTAATAAAAAACTAAAACAATTATATAAATAGGACTTATATAAATAAATACTTATATAAATACATAGATTTCTGTCGAGGTAAGATTTTTTTATGTTGATGTAAAAAACGTAATTTTTAATCAGCCTGCCTTTTGGTTGTATTTATTATAATTATTATTGAAATGAAATAGTCATCTGCATCATTTCATAATTGTTATAGTATCTAAAGAATGAAAACCAGTGGTAGTCGGGTGGTCGATGAATATTTAACCTCAACATAAAATGGACTCAGGCAAAATAGGTCAATTATAAATTATCTTAACCTGAAAATAGACATAAATACCACAAAAAGAAAAAAGGCTAAGTTATTTAACATTTGATGGAGAAGAGGATAGCACAGAGTCCTTCTGCAGCAATCATCTTTTTTTCCAAATCAAATAAAGAGTGGGTGCAATAAGTTGTCTCCATTACCACATTGTAGTGTTGACGTCGACAATGAGAACACCAGATTTGTGAGTGAAAGAAATTTTACAACTTAGAGTGTGAAAGGCAAAATGAACCCAGTAAACAATACCATACTGGGTTCATTTTGCCCTTTACCGTGGTCCATTTTACCTTCCCGTGCAGGTTAAATGAACCAAAATGCAGATTTTGAAACTCATTCAATATCTTCTATTCTTTGATTGGATTGAAGTATGATTATTAAGAATTGTATTGCAATAAAGACGTTGCCTAAAAAAAATATTAAAATAAACGTCCTTTTTGTTGATTATGACATTTTTTTTCTTTAAATATACCATTTTGTCTTCAGTTCCCTTACACATTGTTTCGTGTTTTTATTTCGTTTCTTTGACCATAATTGCTTTTATATACTAAACAAACAATAGACCATTATATTGGTAACCACATCGATTAGGTTTAAATCGTTTGGATTCATCATATCAACTAGGATTTTGACAAGAACTGAGAAACTTCAAAAGTACATTTCTTTTTTTATAAGTGGAAAAATCATCCAATGACATCCCCCGCTCTTGGGCGGAACAGGAGATAGTGTCAGACTTTTACTGACTAAAAACCGACTCCTTTTCCTTTGTTGCCTTTCATACCGGGGCCGAAACTTCCTTTCAGAAGCAGACCCTTGGCCCCAGTAGGCTTCGACCCTGGTGTGACCCTACTGTTTGCTGACAACTCCTTGAGGTGCGCGTGGAACGATACGCGTCGTCGGCTCGGTCCGGTCGGTTACCGGACGGTGGGATGACGAGCTAGCCATGGTCACCGTCAGCAAGCCCGCGCCTATGGTGGCCGGAAATCAGGATCGGGATCCCGGCGGCGCACCTCCTCTTTTGCTAGCATTGCTGCCTTGCAGAAGGAGGCGACCGCCTGCAACTCCTTCTCGCTCCGGACCCGAGAGGTCGCCGTCGCCAATCGCCCTTGCGAGGACACGGCGATGCAATCGGGATCAGAATTCAGGTGGCTCAGAAAGTACATAGGTAGACACGAGTAGGTAGTTCCTACAAATGCTTTATCTTTCATTCTATATGCCAGACAGCTATCTACTTCGGCCTTTACATCGTTAAAGAGAAGGGGAATAACTTAGTGATAATAACCTCCGTGATAATAACTGACACTGTTATCACCATTCAATATTTACTTCAAGCTGTTACAATTAATTTGGCAGATATCGCGTATCTTAATGTGCCCTCAGAATTTCATGAACTCGTTATGTCCAAAGACATTGTAAATTCTATGAATGCTATTTATGGCCATTTACTGGCACTTAATGATAATTGGTCAATTTTATTGGACACGCCTTTGACAGGTCTAACTGTCCCCGCACACAGGCTCCAAAAAAACGCCACTTCAAGCTTCATTTTGAGGCGGCCTTTTTTGTGGCTCGTGTGCGCGGTGCCGCTCCAAAAAAAATGCTTAAAATCGCTTCAAGCTTCAAGCCGGCCACAAGCTGTCGCGTGCATCAGCTGTTTTTTGTGGCGACAAAAAAAATGGAAAAATTCTTTTAGTTTTCCGCACACGGGCCTCAAAAAACGCCGCCACAAAAAACACTTGAAGCGGCCACAAAAAAAGCCAGAAGCGGCTGCAAAAAATAGCTGAAGCGCGTGACACCTCTTGTGTCCGGTGAAGCTTGAAGCCGCTTCAAGCGTTTTTTTGTGGTGCGACACTCGTTGTAGTAAAAATCGAAAAGTATTTCCTTTCTAACGCCTCTTTTATTTTTTTCGTGTCTACAGCCTATAAGAAACCTACCTGCCAAATTTGTAGCAGCAGAAGTTTGTAGGTGTTAAAGTTTCTGAGATTTTGTGATTAATGAGTAAGTAGTATTTTGCTTTTATAAATATTGATTTGGAACTGGGGCTGTACCATGAAGTTTGTGCGAACGAGAAAGAGAGATCGAACTATAAATCATGTTATACACTCTTATATAACATTTAAAAATTCAGTTTAAATTGTCAAATGGAGCTTCTTCTATCATTAGGAATGGTTCGCCGAGTATCTTCTGGGCACCTTTCCGTATGACGACGATGTGGAAGAGGATTTTAAAGCCTGAATGTCTTTTGGATCGACTTCAAAAAAAGGAGGAGGTTATCAATTCGGTTGAATTTTTATTTTATTTTTGCTACCTCAGAACCCCGTCGTTTATAGAGCGATTTGCAAAATTTTTGTTGTTGTTTGTATATTAGTAATTAAGAAACATGGCAAAGTTTATAATAAATAGTTAATTAGTATTAGAGCACATTCCTCGTATGAAAGATAAGGTAAGGTACTTTATCTTCATTATATTTGCGAGTAAAATCCGTTATTATTTTAAGGACTTTCTTAATTAATATTACAGACCAGTTTACATGACGTAATAAACATGAGATAGAACGTATCTCCCTCATAGCAAGCCGCAGTAATTGCGCAGGAGCATCTGCATAGCCATAAAGTTGTTAAAGCTTAAACATTAATCTATTAATAATATTCCTTATTACCGTGGAGAATGTTTATCTCTCTGTAATTATTAAATAAAAAGTCTCTAACCTCAATTAATAAAATATATAGGTACAGAAGCTATTCTACAAAGCGCGCTCGAGCAACGCACACATAGACACCGCTCACGGACACGATATCTCGGTAGCGTGTCGGTCCACTCGTCGAACAGTTCCGGCTCAAACGCTCATGAGTGCGCGTCCACCGAACGTAGGTATAAAAAGTGAAGTACATATATGAGATTGTCTTCTGTACCTATCTATTTTGTGCTCAAATGTAGCAACATTAAAAAAACTTATTTTGTTCAAAGTTTTCTGAAACTATCATCAAGATCATTGATTGATTAGACGACAGCCATCTTGAGAGCTGTGTTGGCTCCGACCAGCTCCGACTTACGAATTGTAGGTCGCGGGTTCAAACCCAGCCAGGCACATCAGGCTTCTCTCAGGCCACTTCTCTAGGAGAGAGAATTAATATTACTTTGTGTAATTTATTTCATTACCACAGCTTTTAAAACGGTGAAAGAAAACCTTGTGAGGGAACCGGCATAAAATTCGAAGACACTAATCCGCACTGAGCCTGCGTGGTGGATTATGGCCCATTCCCTCTTCTAGAGAGCAGTCCTGCGTCACAGCAGTGGGAACATTAAAAGGCTGATTATACATTGTTTTTGACAAAACTTTGCCATTTATTTAACTGTTACATTTGTAAATGTAATAAAATTTATAGTTATGTTAAAAAAATATTTTAGTAAGTCCTACTCTTAGTGTCTCTAGGTAGTAATGGCTTTTGGAAGGCCTTTGACCAGGAATTAGATAGGACGTATTGAAAACCAGTAAACTGAGCAAGTAATATACTTAATCGGTAACCTACAAGCTAATTAAGATATTTATTACTCAGCAACAAGCTGTTTCAGCGCCCTCGGACATAAAAACTTGAGAGCTCTAAACGATAATTTTTATCTGCGAACATAACTCGAGTTGTGATTTGTAATTAGCACGATAATTAAGATAAATCAAAGGAGGATAGGAGACTGGTCCTGACTGTTTGTGAAGAGGACCCTTCCTGGTCCGTCTATCGTAAACCTGAGCATGGTTTAAAAGCTTGTTGGTTCATCCAACGTAATTTACACTAATATTATAAAGAGGGATTTTTTTTTGTATGTATGTTTGTAATAAATAAACTCAAAAACTACTGTGCTGATTTCAAAAATTCTTTCACCTTTGGAAAGCTACATTCATCCTGAGTAACATAGGCTATATTTATTGCCCGTGCAAAACCGGGACGCGCCGCTAGTGTTTGATAAAGAGAACACGAATAAGGAGATCAACACCTGAACGCTGTGTTGGCATTCAGTAATTCTGTCATTCACTCGTATATTTCGCAAAATTTGTTCCCGAGTTACTCGTACGTGTTTTATTTTAAATTTTCGTCATTTAGAATCTTAATTTAAAAATAATAATAATCATTTATTATTTGCCTGAAACAAATCTTGCACATTGCAACCTTGCACATAATGTTGCAATGTGCAAGCTTTCTGTATCTAATTATATTTTTTTGACTTTTTTAACTTTTTCAGTACATTATCAAGAGCCAAAGTTCACGCAGATTTTTAGAGGTCTTTACTGGATTAGTTTTATACTGTATGATTTTTTTTTTTAAATAGAAACCCAGATAATATCCACCAGATATCTTTCCAAAATATCTACAGAAAGATGTGTATTAACGTCATAATCACGTAATAGTGATTGTATGGAAATTCAGTACACAGCTAACTTACTGCGATAGAATAAAACCACAGATATACCCCTAAAATTACTTTTATCGATTGAAAATCGGCCTAATTTAGGTACATTTATTCTGATTGTTTAACATAATCAGATTATACGAGAGTAAATTACATGCACTATTTGCCACACAAGTATCTATACTCCTTGCAAGTTCCAAAAGACAGGCAGAAAATTCCATCTCACATAGGACACAACGAGACGATTGTCAGTGACAACGGCCCTATTCTGAACGTAATAACTTTTGGTTTTCATATTACCGATTCTGAGAAAAAAGACCGCTTCTCTTCTTGCTCGTGTTCGCAGCAGTTCCAACAGTATCCTGAAGGCATTATCTGAGCAATTGGATGCGCCCATACTGAGACATTTTGTTAGTGTTTTGGTGCGGCAAGGGCAACCTTATCGCTCATAATGTGTGACCCGTAGTTTGTACTTGTGTTTGTCATTTAGGTTAAGTTACTAACTTCTAGATTAAGTTTTTTACTAACAGATGGGCCTGTGTTGTCAAATTTATAAATAAATAATAATTATTGTTATAATAAATAGATCGGGAACGGCAAACGACGTCGATTGTTGGGAACATTAAAGAATCGCTGGAAGACTTATATGTTACATGAATACATGCACTAAATAATCTTTTTCTTCTTTGTGTATCCGAACCGCACTTTACAGACGACGTATTTTTACACCTAGCATTTTCATAAATTGATCACGTCCTCCGAGCATGCAGTCCTTAGCAACAGCGTGCATCTAGTGTCGATTGCAGCAATTCCGTTCATTACATTTAGCCATTGAGTCAATACAAATGACCGAAGGCCATAACAAAATCAGTCAATGTTAAATTCATCATCATGGTTAATGACTGGTGATCATCTTGTATTATATACTTGTTTTCTTATAGGTTGGTTTGGTTTTTGTGTTTAGCTTTGATTGTATCGTTTTAATTTACTATGTTTTTCATTTTGTGTTATATGACAAGCATCATCATCACCAGCCTTTTTAATGTTTCCACTGCTGGGACTCAGGCCTCCTCTCTCTAGGAGATAGCATAGGCCATAATCCACCACGCGGGCCCAGTGCGGGTTGGTGGTGAATTTTTGATTCTAGGACATGCCGGTTTCCTCACGATGTTTCGTTCACCGGTTTGAGAGCAGTGGTGATGAAAATAAATTACACAAAGTAATGCGCCTGGTTGGGTTTGAACCCGCGACCTACAACTCGTAAGTCGGGGTCATTACCACTCGGCCACCACTGCTCTCTATGAAAAACATAGTGAAAAATTTTAAACATTGGATGTTTTCTGCAGTATTTGCCACCAAAATTGAGTTAACCTCGAAATCTCGACAAACAATATCCCATGAAAATCAATTTGGGAATAATTAAAACATCCGCTGAATTTCACTCATCATCATCACCATCATATCAGCCGAAAGACGTCCACTGTTGGACATAGGCCTCTCCAAGCGTCGCCACAACGACCGGTCTTGAGCGTCACGCATCCACCGGATTCCCGCGACCAGGTCATCGGTCCACCGGTCAATCTCATACAATCAAATAAAATCGAAAAAAGAACCTCTGTCCATATCTATTGTTATACTATCTTTATCTATTATGAGATATCAAAGTCCTACATATCATTTTAAATTGATTAAAATATTCATCGTAGTATCACAGTAACCGCTAAGCGAGCTACTCGTCCCGTTACTGCGTGCATAGCAACAGCACATAGGTACAGATCTTAATCAATCTGCGCACGAGTTCCTGTCATGGCATTCAACTCGATCCCTTTCCATAGACCACGGTAATACCTCTTCGGCAATTGCTGGAGACGGCAAACCAACCATGTTAGTGTCAACGTTACAGTGTCGCGTCATATCACGACACCACATCGTTCTGAAGCTTTGTCTTCATTTTCAAGTTCAGCCTTCAACTAAAGGGCTTTGTGACATTGACTGGTCGTGTATTTACACGATGTGGTACTGTAGACCGCTTTGTGCATCTGCCCAACATGGCTTGACACCGTATTCCTGCTTTGCGTCCATCGTGATAATGTGTGTGTGTGTGTGTGTTCGTGTGCGTGTGTGTGGTGTGTGTAACTACAATGCGCATACGTGTGCCACGTACGCCGATCTGCGTTGATCCCCACCTCCCCAGACATTGCATATGGAAACTAGACTTGTAGCTCCACTAGACCCACGCCACGCGACGTCGTTCTACGTACAAATCAGGCGTGGTCCACGTGTAAGTCGGTCTAATGCAGTTCTAGCTCATCTTCTCATTATTTATCGAATTTATTAATTATTTTTCTTTTATTCCCTAGTTGCTAACCTGTCGGTTTCCTGCTGTCACATTTCGCGGAATGTGTGTCAGAATTGCATCATCATCAGCCTTTTTAATATTCCCACTACTGGGACTCAGGCCTCCTCTCAATGAGAGTGAATGGGCCGAAAGCCGCGGGCTCATTGCCGATTGGTGAGAATATTATAAGAGATAAGATTGCATAATTTAAGCCAACTCTGTTCTACACATTCATTGTGCGTACAGCTAAGGAGTGGAGTTCCCTGCCGGAGTCTGTGTTTTCTGATAGTCTCTTCTGTGTTATCTGGGGGTATTTAAGTCAAGAGTAAATAGGTTACTTCTAGGCAAGCGTGCCAATCAACCACATCATCACTTTCTATCAGGTGAGATAGTTTTCAAGTGCGATCCTATGAATAATAAAAAAAAATACGTATGAATGGTCCGTGAAAATATCAACTATGATTACGACAGCCAAAATTCTCAGCGCAATTATACAACCAATATCTTCTCTAGTCGTGTCCATGCTCTATGATCCCTTTCTCCCCCCTCTTAAAATGCTAACAGTCATTGACCCTTTTGAAACCATTCATTAAAATTGAGATCTAGTTACGCTGCGTCGCCGCGGCAACAAAACTCACTGTCACAAAAACAACGAAATTCTTCGAGATGATTTGCAATTAGTTGCCATGCGAATTAGTTGCTTATGTAGTGGTGATAAGTGGGCATTAAAGCGTGCTAGTGGTGTCAGATAGCGTCGCCTTGCTCCCGGCGACGGCGGCGTGGAATAGGAGACGGCGCTACATGTGCTACAGACGTGCGCCGGAGCACGTACGCCACCCTCGGGGACTGTGTGCGTTGTTGCACGGTACGGGAATTTGAGAGACATGATTGATATTAAGTTTTTTTTAAAGTGGGAAATCGTCGAATGACAATCTCTCGCCCTTTGGTGCAGTGGGAGGGCGTGTCAGCCTTGTAATGACTAACTGTCAAACGGGTCTCAAAAAAATGCGGCCACAAAATGACGCTAGAAGCGGCACCAAAAAAAAAAGAAGTGGCCGCAAAAAACAGGTGAAGCGCGCGACACCTCTTGTGTCCGGGGTAGTCGGTGAAGCTTGAAGCCGCTTCAAGCGTTTTTTTGTGGCGGCACCGCCGCACACGAGCCACAAAAAGACGGCCGCCTTAAAATGAAGCCTAAGGCGGCGTTTTTTTGAAGCCCGTGTGCCTGCGCGTGTGTACAGTAAAACCCATTCCTGTTTCTTCTTTGCTTTCATTTCCAGGGATACACTTTCGCATAACCCATGATGATACTATGTAGATTAATTTTTCCTTTTCTGTAATTTTAACATAATATCTGACAGTTTTGAGTATTTAATACGGCCTACCTAAATTATTTTCTTTGGTATTGTTGGTCAATTCGTTGAGCTCCTTAGTAGTCCTGAGTTTCAAACTTAGGACTACTAAGGAGCTCAACGAATTGACCAACAATACACGAATGCTTGCACTGGCTGGACAGGTCCATTCAAATCTGCGTGGTTCTCATGAGATTTGACAAGTTTACTATATGGACTTCAAAGAGACTAAGTTTGTTTCGGTATTTCTTCTCAGGGTAGGAAACACCGGTCTCATCTAGTTTAATCTGATGAAAAATATTGACGACTTTTTTAAACCTATTTACAAAATAAATATCATTTATCGTTTTATATTATTATTTTTAAACCGGGTAAAGACTGCTGTAACGTAACATGCAGTGTAACACGCAATGAAAGGATATGCCGTCCACATTGTCGTAATGTATCATGCAATGTAACAGAATTCTCATATTGTGGATGCTAGTTGTGATTGGAGTAAACAAATTGACTTCTTGAGTTTCAATATAATCATTCTTATCTCTTAGACAACCATGAATTTGGCAAAAATTCGAAAACTGTACATCACAAAATAGTTATTTTTTGAAATTATAAACTTATTTACACTCGGGAAAATAACCGCCACCTATGTCGATGAATGCGTATAAGAGTTTTCCAACGGTAAAGTTAAGTTTGTCCTCCAGTACCTACAGTTTACGAAACCTTAAAAAATGTGTACAGCACATTTTTAAATAATATTTTATAACACAATATATATACAGAATATCTAATTTATACAGAGAATTAATAATCCCAAAACATAGTAAAATAAATATTTCAAATAGATCCAATAAAATACACTTAAACTGACTTTCAAACTAACTTTCACAAATCAATCTTGCAATTTCCCGTACCGTGCCAAACAATGGAAACGCACGTTTATCTCGAATACAACGCGAAACGAGCGCGTTCCCATTCTAGCCGGACGACTCGATTAGTGATGATTCGCAATAAAATTCGCGATTATATCCACTAGCGGCATAAAACATATATTGCCGCACATAAAAAGTAGAATTTGCTTGAGAAACTGCTGTCTTAGAAAAGACTTCAACGCGTTTCGTTTTGAATTATAAAATATGTATGCAATTGAGTGTATTCATAATGTTGTAAGTCAACTACTGAGGTATCGCTGTCCTTTTCTAACTTAATACGAGAGAAAGAGAAGAATGTAGTTATTGTTAAAACAGCTATTGTATCAATTAGATAGTCAAATGAGGCGTTTAGTCTAATTTGATTGTTATTTCTTTTTCAGACACTCGTTACTTTAAGAGAATGGGTTTAGAAAATATGCTAAGACTTTTTATATATAGTTATTAGACGGTTACAAAGCAATACACGACTAGCTAGTTAGACTACCTAGATGTGAAAGTACTCAATTACTGGTGTGTTTAACGTGAGGTCGTATTATTGAAAATATTGTTATGTACATTTTAAGCCAAATGAAGATTTAATTATTGTAGATACTGTTGGGACTTTAATTGGCATTTAAGTTAATAGTTAGGATTTGGTCTCATTGCTAGGTCATTTGAACTAATACTATAAATAGGTAAAGTTTGTGTTTATGTTTGTAGGAGGTAATATCTGAAAGTACTGGTCTGATTGCATTTTTTTTTTTCTGATACAAAACTGTTTTATTACTGAGTGACATATATTTTAAGTACGCGGGTGAAACCGCAGTCTTTAAATATACGAAAATAGAATATATAGATAGTGAAAACAAAATCAAAAGTGGTAGAAAAGCAAATATATATCTCTCTCAAAATTGTCGTTATCTATGGCAGCCTACAGCCGTTTTCATATCCGCACGGATATGATGGACTATGGGCTGCACAGACTTATTGAAGTCTGTGCAGCCCCTAGTCTCAATAGACTAGGGGCTTCATGGGCAAATGATGAACTAATGGCGGGCCATCAGCAAAAAATAAAAACATAAAAATAGCCAAAAGATGTTTTTATCATTCTTTTATATTTATTTAAGAGTGGTAATCATTATTTTCCATACATAAAATTATCAAGCACTATCCATATTTTTTATGGCATTTAAATAATAATAATATTCCACAACTATCACACAACGCCGTCTAGTCCCAAGCCAAGCAGAGCTTGTGTTATAGATACTAGACAACTGATAAACATACTTATATATTTCTAAATACATACATATTAAAGATAAATTACACCCCAATTATACAAATAAAATAAAATAGGTCCCTACATTATGCATTTGCTTTTTAAATAAAAAGTTGCTATTATAATAATAATAATAATAAGATAACCCACCTTCTCCATAAATCGGGTAGTACTGCGGAACCCAAAAATTATAGACCGATCACGTGTTTACCGACGGTCTATAAGGTTCTTACATCCATACTGAGAGCCAAAATTAATAGTCATATTGAGACAAATTCCATCATGTCTGCCTCTCAGAATGGATGTAGGAACGGGTCCCGTGGTACTAAGGAGCTGCTCCTCATTGATGCTGCCATTAGCCAACAGGTTCGTCGTTCTCGAAGAGATCTGTCGGCATGTTGGATAGACTATAAGAAGGCCTATGACTCAGTGCCGCATACATGGCTCATGAGGGTGCTGGAGTTGTATAAAATTGATGCAACTCTGCGCACCTTCCTGATGTCGTGTATGGGGCAGTGGAGGACGGTCCTTCACTATCCAGGATGTCGACAAATCCGGGAGAACAGCGAACCGATAAGGATCGAGCGTGGCATATTCCAGGGCGACAGTCTGAGTCCACTATGGTTTTGCCTAGCTTTGAACCCTCTCAGCACACTGCTGGAGGGTTCTGGCTTGGGCTACCGGTTGAGAAGAGGTGGTCAGGTTATATCTCACCTTCTTTACATGGATGATCTGAAACTTTTTGCTCCCAACAACTTGCTACTGATGGAGCTACTGAAGGTAACTGAAACCTTTAGTAGTGCCATCAGGATGGAATTTGGTTTGGACAAATGTGCAGTCATGCATGTAAAGCGAGGGGAGATTATAGAATCCGTGGGAACCCAACTCTCGGATTCCATACACCTTAGATCCCTCTGCTCAGCCGAAACTTATAAGTATTTGGGTATGTCGGAAGCGTTGGGCATCAATGCTGCTGACGTGAAACAATCGTTGAGGGAACGCTTTTTTGGCCGCCTGAATAAAGTACTAAATAGTCTTTTATCAGGCGGGAACAAGGTGCGCGCCTTCAACGGTTGGGTCATGCCGGTTTTGATGTACTCTTTCGGCATACTCAAATGGACTCAGACGGAACTCGACGCCCTGGATAGGAGGGTCCGCACTCTGCTCACTGCAAATCGGATGCATCACCCACGATCATCGGTGATGAGGCTGTATATCCCGCGGAAGTGTGGGGGTCGTGGCTTCTTAAATGCCAAGACCCTGCAAAACCGTGAGATATGCAGTCTCAGGGAATACTTCCTGGACACCGACGTGGGGATGCACCGAGATGTAGTGGCAGTGGACAAGGGCCTCACCCCGCTCTCCTTGGCCAACGAGAACTGGCGCAAACCAATGGTAATGGATACTAATGAACGCAAGGAAGTATGGCAGGGCAAGGAGCTTCACGGGCGCTTTTACCGGGCCTTACATGGGCCCGATGTAGATCTTTTAGCGTCCGTATCCTGGCTGCGCTTTGGTAATCTCTTTGGAGAAACCGAAGGTTTTATCTTTGCAATTATGGATGAAGTTATGATGACGAATAACTACCGGAAATATATTGTGAAGGACGGTACGGTTGACATCTGTCGGGCATGCCACCGGCCCGGAGAATCAATCCGACACATTATTTCTGGGTGTTCTCAGTTAGCTAACGGAGCCTATTTGCATAGACACAACCTTGTAGCCAGGATTATCCATCAGCAACTTGCTCTGAAGTACTCTCTTGTGGAATCAGAAGTACCGTACTATAGGTATGTGCCCGACCCAGTTCTCGAGAATGGCAGTGTCACATTGTATTGGGATCGATCTATCATCACTGACAGGACTATTGTTGCCAATAAGCCTGACATAGTGGTGATAGATCGACTAGAGCGTCGCACAATGATTGTTGATATAGCGGTCCCTCATGACGAGAACCTCGTGAAAGCTGAGAAGGAAAAACAAACTAAGTATCTTGACTTGGCTCGCGAGGTTGTCGACATGTGGGAAGTGGATAGAGCAATCATTGTGCCGATAGTCGTGACGGCCAATGGCTTAATAGCCAAGAGCCTCGACCAACATCTACGAAGGCTCTCGTTAGGCAGTTGGATCAAGGGCTTGATTCAGAAGGCAGTGCTTCTGGACACGGCGCGTATTGTCCGGAGGTTCCTCTCTCAGGAGCCCTGACCACCGGTAGCTTGGACCCTGTTCCCGATGCCGGTGGGCTACTATTTTTTATATTTTTAAATGTTTTTTTTTTAAGTTGTCTTTTTTAAAAAATATTTAAAAATGTGATAAATATGTATATAAAATGAATAAATGGAATAATAATAATACACCTGTACGTCGGCCAGGGAGAGGCCGGCCACCGAACGGCTTGGGACTTAGGGGCCAACCGGCCCCGAGCCGGGTCCCCGCTGCCGGTGGTTGTGTGCAGCGCATGAAATGGACTCAATCCATGAATGAGAACGTCATGCGCGCATATTACGGGTCTACAGAGGGGGGAACCAACCTCACTGCGTACCGTGTTAGAATGCTGTCTCTGTTTCAGGACCTTGAACCAACCGTTGACGTCTCGGCGCAACGATTGTCGGATCAGGTGCGGGTTATTCAACGCAACCACAGGTTAGACGACGCCGCACTTGATCGGCTGCGCTCAGAGGTACTAAGCAACCCTATCGTCTCGACACCGACACAGATACAAACCGCGGGACCATCGACTTCTGTCACGTCCACGCCGCGGTATAATCATGTTGAGGATGAGGCAGATGGTAGGGTTGACAGAGTAAGTAGCCAGTGCAATGATAGATTGAGGAGCGCACTGGAGGATGCGCTTCGCGAATATAGATCGACTCCGACTGAACTTAGGCCCCGTTTACCTCGGTTGCCTATGCACAAAAAAAATAGGGCACTAGTGTGTGCTCTGGACTCGTTGCTTAACAATGTTTTTGAGAGCAGCGAGAGCCTCCTTGATACGCACTCCATCCTGTACTGTGGAGCTGTTGCGGCATGTCGTCTTGCTAATGTAAAGTTTCCATGTTACGGTATGGCTACACGACCAGCGCCAGCCGCTCCAGCCTGGCAGTGCAGAATCGAGAGGCGTATTGATGAGGCCAGAGCACTCATTGGCAAACTATACTGCTTCAGGGAGGGCAACACACGTCCACGTGTGATGCGTTTCGTGAGACGAGCGTTTTCGGGGACTGAAATAAGTCCCCGAGAATACATTTTACAAAAAAAAAAAAAGTATAACGTAGAAAACAGTCGCTTAGTTTGTTAGATAATTAAGAATATCCTGGCTCTGAACACTCAAATTTTGTTTCATTTTCTGTAATAATCGTCAAGTACCTATTGTGTATTTTTTGGACACAAAGAAATAAATTATTTATCACTGAAAAAGAATATAGATTATATTGATATATTTAAAAATATCGATATATCGACAGTCCGTTAATTTAAAAAATATCAACATTCCGAATCTAAGCGCATACAATTTGCACGCTAACTTGCTGAGCCCCGCCGCCGCCCGCGCCGCTGCTTCGACCCCGCATTCGCCCTGCGAACGTCACGTGGCGCAGTATGTATCCACGTTAAATCTACATAAACTTCCAGTTATATATTTCTTATTTTTATTAAGTGCAAATGTAGAATATTTAGAATACATCATATATAAAAAAATCCATGACTACACTAATTTGCCCCGAAGTACAATTTACAAATATTTTAAAATACTGGTTTCCCTGGGGTGCAAAAGGGTGCAATTATAACTGGGTGTTTATGATGCTTTAAAAAGCTTATTATGAGTTTGCACCAACAGGCAAAGTTTCCCTTGAGCCGCAAATTAAAAATAATGATTTATTAGTGTTTCATACACCTCACACTTTTTTCGCAAAAAGTAATTATACACCAAAGGTGTATCTACAGATATCTAAACTTACCACAACTAGTTACTAATGAAATTTCAAAATTTTGGGACTTAAATGTTAATACCTAATATTAAACGATGTTCCGTACACAACAGGAATGGTGCAAACTCAGAGATGACTTATATTCATGTCTTCTAATGATTCCACAAAAAATTACAACTACACGAATTAAGTCCAATCTTTTTGCTAATTTGACTAGACTATTGTTCTGAACAAACTATATTCAGGTTTCGCATATACTAAAAACGATATTCTATGCAGTTGTGCAGACACTTGCAATACAATCAAAATATTCATTAGGATTCCAATTACTAATAATAAAAACAACTATTGAACGTCACTCCAAAATTCCTGCAAAAACTTCAAGTATGCATTTGAAAACGAAACGAAATATCTCAGAAGATATCACTGCACGGTTTTTCGAAAAATACCTATGTTATTAGGGTACAGTGTGTATATGTTACCGGAAATGTGTGAGAGAAATGTATACAATTCCGATTCTATGTAGGAAATGTGTTAAATAGTTTCATAATTATTTTTTAATCCACACATTTCCTAGGAATTGTATCCATTTCCTCCTTTGTGCAGTTCCTAAATGATAGAAGGAAATGTGTAAAATTAAAAACTAAGTACCGAAGAATAAATAAAAAACAATGAAGTGAGAATCATAACGATTATTTAATAAGAGGGACCTGGTAGATAACAAATAATCTTGTTTGATTATTTATCGGTCAAACTTGAACTTGTTTAGCTTTTTTTATAGTTGATAGGTTCGCGCTTGACCGCCATCTCACCTGATGGAAAGCGACGATGCGGTTGACGATGGAACGCGCTTACTTAAAAGAAACCTATTCACTCTCGACTTAAAGATTCCCGGGTTGTAGCTATCAGGAAACACAGACTCCGGCAAGGAATTCCACTCCTTAGCTGCACGCACAATGAATGTGTTCCCAAAAGGTTTTGTGCGTGTAGGTAGGACGTTCACCATGTAACGGTGGCGCATCGCCGTGCGTCTGGTAGTCCGATGATGGAACGGGCTAGGCGGAATTAGGTTATGCAATTCCGACGTACTCCGAAATGCAACCGGTAGAAAACCGAAAGTAATGAAAAAGTAACATATAAAGTTTAAATGGTATGAACATACCGATCGGCGATGACTCAATACTCAATTCTTACTCAATACTCAATTCTTTATTGCAATCCATATGTTTACATAGATGGTTTTAAAAATTTATAGATCAATATGGACCCTGTCGGGCACAGCAAAAAGTAGGAGAGAGGAAGAGGGCTAATTAGCAATTTACGGAGTTGAATATATAATGATTGTAGATCTAATTTGCTCCATTTAATTAGGTTTATTATTATGTATGTATAATATTATAATACTATATCTGTGTATGAGTAAAATATATCATGTATTTTATGCTTATTTGGTGTTGTCTTTAATATTAAATTATTTAAATTAGGTGATGTATGTATATTATTATGTCTGTGTATAAGAATGCGTGAATTTTGTCAAATATTTTTATTTAATTTATTATCGTCATTATCATTATATTATTATTTAAATTAACGAATGTGTATAATTCTTTTGTCATGTGTAAGTAAAAAAGTAATTGTCAGGTTTTATTTTTATCGTCTATATTATTGTGTTTGTCAATTATTTATGTGTATTACTATTATGTCAGTGTATGTGAATAGGTGAATTATGTCAAGTAATTATTATAATTTTCTGTTCTTATCGTCATTATTATAAATTAAATTATACATGCATCTTATTATTATTATGTCCGTGTATTAAAATAGGTATCTAAATTAAGCCAGGTATTATTATATCGTCATTATTATTAATTGTGTTTATCAATTATTTATTTGTATTACTATTATGTCATATGTATGAGAAATTGTGAATTATTTTATATATATATATATATTTTTTTTGTTGTAGTTTTCGTCATTATTATAAATGGCATTTTTATTTAAATTAAATTATACATACAGTTTATTATTATTATGTCCGTATATACAAATAGGTAAATTAAGTCAGGTATTATTTATATCGTCATTATTATTAAATCAAATTTTTATTTAATCAAGTATATTATGTTATTATTTATATGTCTATTAGGAGGTGTAATAATAATATGAATCAGTACAATTAAATTCAATGTAAAGTCGAAGGCGTACTTAAGTTATGACTTTATAAGTTTATCACTTAGGTATTCGCTTATCGAGTAATAACATTTACTCAGTAAAAACTTTCTAAGTTTTTTCAAAAATACATTAATTTTCTCTTCTTTTTTTATTTCTGCGGGTAGCTTATTATATATTTTAATGGACATAACGTAGGGGCTTGTAGAATGCATTTTTAATCGAGAACTAGGCAAGTTTAGCCTAGATCGGTGTCTAAGTAGGTAGCGTGTCTGAATGTCTTCACGTTTTGAGTAAAATTCTTGATGTTTTCGTACAAATTTGCATGTTTCTAAAATGTATATACAAGGAAGAGTTAAAATGTTATGTTTTTGAAAAAACGGTTTGCAACTGTCTGTTTGCTCAATGTTTACTAGAATCCTAACCAATTTCTTTTGCAGGGTAAAAAGTGTTTGTGCATCGGTGCTGTTTCCCCAAAGGGTGACACCATAGCTAAGCCATGCATAGGCGTAAGCATAATAGGTGGTTAGCGCTGTTTGAAAATTGGTGGTCTTTTTTATTTCATGAAGAGCGTACGAGAATCTAGAAATTTTTGAGTGAGTCTTTTGTACGTGTGATTTCCAATTTATATGTGTGTCTATATTTAGTCCGAGTAAGGTAAATTCGTTAACAGTTTCCAGTTTTGAGTTGCCGAAAGTAAAATCTAAATCTAAAGGTGTTCTTTGGTAAGGGTGGAAAGTTATTAGTTTTGTTTTGGTGTAATTTATCTCGAGGTTATGTTCTTTCATCCAGTTGCTTGTTTTAGTGAGTATGGAATTTAAAGTTTGTTCTATACCTTCTTTGTTTTGGCATGAGACTAAGATGGATATATCGTCCGCGAATAAGACACAGGGGCCTTCTATCGTCTTCGGTAAGTCATTGATGTAAATTAAAAATAATAAACATCCAATGACGCTTCCTTGAGGGATTGAGGCATTAATCACTTTGCTGTGGGATCGAATTTTTTCGATCTCTTTATTTTGTTGGTTAAAGTATTCTATTTCAACTAATTGTTCCCTGTTTTTCAGATAAGATTTTAGCCATTCGTGAGCCTTCCCGCGTATACCTATTCCGTATAACTTGTTTAGCAGTATCCTAAATTGTACCTTGTCATAGGCTTTGGTCATGTCTAGTAGTATTCCTATTGCATATTTTTTGTTATTAATAATATTAAGGGCTTCTTGGATATACTTATAGACTGCCAAGGTGGTGGAGCGGTTTTTTCGAAAACCGTTCTGATTTTCGTTAAAAATATTATATTTTTCGCAAAACTTATAAATGCGGTCACACATGGCCTTTTCAAAGATTTTTGAAGCAGATGGTAGAAGAGCAATCGGACGATAATTATTTGGATCTGTTTTGGTATTTTTTTTATGGATTGGCTTTATTATAGTTTGTTTTAATAAATCAGGGAAGATACCTTCGTCAAAAGACTGGTTCAGCAGCAGATAAAACGGTAAGGTAAGTTCATCTGCGCATTCTCTTAAAAGCATTGGTGGTATTTCGTCGATCCCGTGACTACTTTTATTCTTTAAGTTTTTAATTATTTTGTTCACTTCCCATGCATCTATTGGGCCAAGAAACATCGTGTTCTCTGTGGGGTTTAGTACTGAAGTGCTCCCCAGTTTCTGACTAGATGAGCTGACGCTACTATCCCCGATGGCCGCAAAGAAGTTATTAAAAATGTTGGCTACTTGTTTAGGTTCTGATATAAGTTCCTTTTCTATTTGCAATTTAATGTTACTACAGTTCTTTTTTTGTTTTTTGTTTGTTCTCTCATTTATGATACTCCACATAGTTTTAACCTTGTTGTTAGATTTCTTTATTTTATTTACATATTGAACCTTTTTTGACGCTGTAACTACTTTTTTTAATATTTTTTCATAGTTTTTATAATAATTCATAATTATTGGATTTTTAATTTTAAGAGTGAGTATTTTTAAAAGTCTTTTATTTTTACAGGAGACCTTGATGCCTGTCGTTAGCCAGTATTTTTTAAGTTTAGTTCTTAGTTTGACCTTACATATTGGTATACAAAGGTTAAGAATATTTGTTAATTTGTCATGAAATACTTTATAATTATCATTTAAATTTAGGTTTTTAGGTAGAATATTTTTCCAGTCAAGTTCATTTAGTTTAGATTTAAACTTTAAGATATTTGTTTTGTTAAATATTCTCTTTTTAACATGCCAAGTTGTTGGTGTAACTAACTGTGGTGTTGGTGAGGTATGAGTATGTGGTGATGACTACTGATATACATTTCCTATCACAGTTTAGGAAATGTATAGATTTCCTAGGAAAAGTGTTAATTAAAATATATTTCATACATATCCTACGGATTTTAGGAATTGTACACATTTCCTAGGATTTTTTTTACAATGACGGATTACATACATTTCCGTTAACATAATATACCAGTATGTGTGCCAAATAAAATGTAATTCTTTCTTTCTTTCTTCTTCTTTCTACGAACCCTAATGACAAACTCTTGTGGTTTCTACAAACCCTTGTAGATTTCTTGTAGACCTCGAGGACTGTCTATCTCTTCACCTCACCATGACCTATTCTCGTAAACCTATAACTGCATACTTTATATTCAGAAAGCGTCCAATAAATTCTGTTCGTTGTCCACTGAAAGATCTGCTAACCAACTTCTTTCGTGGTGGCCCAGTAATTAAGAAATCCAGTTTTTACGTATGAAGTTGCGGGTTCAAAACCGGGCAAGTTCCGGGCAAGAAAGTAATCCGACGAAAAATTCCAAATATTTCTGTTACAGTATTTTTTTAGAACAAATGGTCGTTGGGGACGAAAGGTTCTGAATTGGGGACTGCGTATCGAAGAAGCAGCGTTGAAAGGTCTCCCACATGGTGCACCAAAGACCCGGTGAGAGTCGCAGAATCCGGTGTAGGTATGTGTTATTACAAGACGGTCAGGACCGATCGTTGTGGCGATACTTGGGGGAGGCCTATGTTCAACTGTGGATGACTTTCGGCTGAAATGACGATGATAAGTATTTTTTTATTTTGCTGTAGCATCTTGTTATTATTGATGGCGTCGCATTGATTAGATCGCATTGCCTACGCTATAGTAGTGCCTTATATAAATGTCAGTATGTCAGATTGTTTACAGCCTAGAAATCGTTATTAGGCATTTTGTTATCTTGTTCATATGATGACTTTATGAAGTTTGTTTTGAAGTTATCTTTGGTGCGTTGGTATATTCTAATATTTACCAAACTTACGCAATACTTTTTGCGCAACTGCAACTGCGTGATTTTCTCGTTCTTGTGTTTGTATGTTTGTTACTTCTTCTGCTCGGACGGCTGAACGGATTTCGATGAAACTTCGTACACGGGTAGATTATGTACTGGAATAGCACATAGAATACCTTTTATCTCGCGAGTATTCTTAATTCTTTATTATACACAAATTTTAACATCAATAGGTACACTGATTTGACAATTCGTCTACAAAGGTGAGCTTAATTCAACAATGAGTTTTCTCCCAGCAAACCTTTGAGTGACAGAAAGAGATATTACATTCGGGTAGGATCCAGTGTACAATTTAACTTCTTTTTTTTTGGCGGGTGAAATTCATCCGAATGGCATCCCTCACCCTTGGGCGGAGTGGGAGATAGTGTCAGACTTGTACTGACTAAAAAACCCACCCTGTTCCTTCGTTACCTTTCAAACTAGGGCAACCCTTCCTTTCTGGAGCAGACTCTTGACCCCAGTAGGCGTGTACTGTACAGTACTGGGCGTGTTGAAACAGTACACGCCGTCGACGACTTGGGCTCGGTCCGGACGTTTACCGGACGGTCGGACAGCGAGCTGCCCCTTGCTCGCCATCCGCAAGCCCGCGCAAACGGTTTTGTGTTCACTTGGGATAATTTTTTACTATTTAAGCGTGGGAATCCGGTAAGCTGTAGCGGCAGATAAAGGTGGAATAACGGTCATTGACCCTCCTACATTTGTTGACTTTCTTAATTTCAAAAACGGAAATAAAACATTAAGCTGTCTTGAATCGACATGTATTGTGTTCCTTTACGTTTACATAATCTAGTAATGAAAAGCAATTTATTGTTTGTTTTTCGGGGACCTATATAGACATTACATACAGAGATATTAGGAAAAGGTCAATGTACTCTATTCCACGGTTATCTGGCGCCTTTTGTAGCTAATAATAATAATAATTCCACAACTATCACACAACACCGTCTAGTCCCAAGCTAAGCAGAGCTTGTGTTATGGGTAGGTACTAGACAACTGATAAACATACTTACATATTTCTAAATACATACACATTATAGACAAATTACACCTAAACATAAAACAGATCATGCTCATCACATAAAATTTGTCCTGGGTGGGAATCGAACCCACGACCTCCGGCATAGCAGTCAGGGCCACTAACCACTAGACCAACAGGCCAGTCAAAAGCTATGTATAACTCCCCCCATATAAGGTCGCCGACCATTCGCAATCAGTTCTCATTTGCAAAACAAATGCTACAAATACACATCAAATAGAACTGACAGTTTAATAACTCGATCACGGAAGAAGGCGGTAACCCATCCATTTCCAAGCCTAGTTAATAGGCGCTTCACTCTAAATCATTTTCTCTAATAACAAGGTGACAATTTCACGCCTATCAGATCGTTTAAGAATGTAAGGTGAGTGCACCGGTTGATGGTTCAGGAAATACTTATTTTATTTACTGATTTAAAGAAAGAAAGAAAGAAAAAAAAATTTTTGGTCATACTTATAAATGCCAGACAGCTACATTAAAACTTAAAAGTATAGTCGGCCACGCCTGCGATTCTTTTGTTCTGACGTCATCTCAACGCTTAGTAACAAGGAATCGGAGGCCGACTCCAGGCGATCGATGAAAGAATATCGAAACGAAATGGACGTAACTTGGCTAGGCCTGCTGACTTATTGAAGAAACAATTATATCGTTGGATTATTATGTCAACTATGTCTGTCACATGTCTGCAGAAACAGTCAGCCTTTTGTTATGACACCTGTACACCATAAAAAGTAAACAATTAATAAAAATACTAAAAATCCACTCTAGTGCATTATGTAATGCGTGCATAAATTATATTACTACATGTATGTTTATAGATTACACAGGTAAATTAGATGTGGTATTGTCAGTTGCTATGCACGATTGCATATGCATGATACTACATTATAATTCCATTGCAGATCTACACAACATCAGGGCTCGAGTCTGCTATTTTTATAAATTTGACATTCCAACACGATCCCATTGTCATTTTGCTAAAAGTTCATAATCTGCTAAATCATAATGATCGATCATTGATCGATCAATGGTCTCGTAATAGAGTGGTGGTAGAATGACAATATCGAGCTTATTACAACCAATAACCGCACAATAACGTTCTAATAGTAGGTCACTGATCAAAACAACTGTCAAAAGTTTTGCAAATTACCGCATACGTCAAATATTCATTTGTCATTATGTACGAGATTACCATTTTAAGCCACTTCTTTCAATGAAGTGTCAGTGGTTGACCATTGGAAAGTCATTATGACGCCATTATATTAGTAGATTACCAAATGTGGTCAAAATCAACAATTATGAAGTCAATGATAGACCATTCTGACACTATTGTAATAGCAGACTTGAGGCCCAGTTCGATTGTAATATGCAAAACCCCAAACACGTGTCTAGTATTTTTATGTAATGAATCTATGTACAAAATTTCATAACTATATGTATTACGAACAATCACAGAGTTATAAGCTTGATAAGTTAGCAAAAATACATACTCACCGGGCCATCCAGGCGACTGAGGGGTGGTTTTGTTCTTGCACGCAGCTGTTTGCTAGCGCCTCATGTTCGCTATAACCTGCGGTGACCTGTGTGGCCAACTTGTAACCTTTTTGAAATATTTTTATTCAGATTTCGCATGTATTAAAAATAATGCTGCAAACACGAAAATATTTTTCTTAATTGTGAAGTTAAATAATTGTATTGTATTCTATTTTATTCTACTCTGTTCCGTTCTATATCAGTTGTATTGTTTTCTTTTCTATTTCTTTCTTCTATATTCTATCCTATTGAGATTAGTGGCGTACATAACATTTTACATTTTGCCATTGCAGCGTATTGTATCTATTAGAATATTATAAGATGTGACTCTTATTTAGCAGAGTAGCAGAAAACAAACAGCACAGCTTTTGTATCACAGGCGTATATTTTACACTGACGTTACACGAATCAACAACACTTAGCAACGCTTATTTATGATGCTGCATTGCTTAAGGAGGTCGGATCTCCATCACGCACCCTCAATGCATCAACATGTATAAATACACAGTGTGCATAGACCTTTAACGTTCTTACATGTGTACGCACCCTTAACACCGTAATTTGTAGCTGCACCTTTAATTGTGCATATAAAATACATTGGATCTATCAAAAACAAAATTAGCCATTATAACAAAAACAATATCAAAGAACTATAGAACAAAACATTTTTAACAACTAACCTAGGTCTAGATTACCCGCCCCCTTAATGGATAATTTTTCTAATAATGACTTAAGTTTCGGGCCTGACAAAGCTTTTGTCAACATATCTGCTATCATGTCTTGCGACGACATGTAACGTACTTCAACCGCCCCATTAGAGATAGCTTCGCGGATAAAATGATACCTTATGTCAATGTGTTTTGTCCTGTTATGGTTCATTTTGTTCTGAGAGATTTTATGTGCAGACTGATTGTCGTTATAAATAATAACAGGTTTGTCACCTTTAACATCTGTTAAACTCTTTAACAAAGTCTGCAAATAAATGGCTTCTTTCGATGCTTGACTAAGACCTACATACTCTGCCTCCGTAGATGAGAGCGCCACGCATCTTTGTTTTCGACTCTCCCACGCGATTAAACTTTCGCCTAACTTAAACATTAGACCCGAAAAAGACTTTCTATCATATGACCCACCCCAATCCGCATCTACGTAGCCACATAGCTCTAGTTTTCCTGACTTTTGAAAAACCAGTGCAAAATCTGACGTTCCTTTTAAATATTTCAGCACCCGTTTAGCACACTTGAAGTGTATCTCGTCATAGCACGAATTAAACTGTGCTAAATAGCTAACTGCGTGCGCGATATCTGGCCGAGTGTTTTGTGCTAAATAATTTAGACAACCTATCAGATTTTGATATGGCAATCTACATGTAGATTCAGGAGTTTTATCTAATTTAAGACCTACTTCCATCGGAGTATTGACTGGTTTACAGTCCGTCATATCAAATTCTTTTAATACATTTTGAACATATTGCTCCTGATCAAGGTAAATACTATTTTTATCTCTTCTAAGCCTGATACCTAGAACATGTCTAGCAGGACCTAAATCCTTGACTTTAAACCTTTTTAACAAACCGCTTTTTAAGCTTTGTTTTTCGATTTCACAGTTACGAGTGTAAAACACAAATATGTCATCAACATAAATTACTACAACAAGTCTGCCCTTATCTGCTATCGCTTTTTGATATAAACATGGCTCTATTTTCGATTGCGTGAAACCTAAATTGAACATCTCCTTATCTAACTCATAATACCAAGCGTTCGACGCTTGCTTCAGTCCATATAAAGACTTTTGCAACTTACATACTTTGTTCTCTTGGCCTTTAGCGATTGCTCCTTTAGGTTGAAGCATATAAATATCCTCTTTCAGTTTACCATAAAGAAAAGCAGTGGTAACATCCCACTGGTCAATCAGCCAATCATATTCTGCAGCTAATGAAAATAACAACCGTAATGTCGAACTTCTTATGACGGGAGAATAGGTTTCGTTATAATCGATTCCACGTACCTGTGTAAATCCTTTCGCTACCAGCCTAGCTTTATATTTGATCACCTTACCGTCGCTGTTGCGCTTGATTTTGAACACCCACTTGCATTGAATCGGTTTCTTGTCACTTGGCAAGTCAACTAGTGACCACGTTTTATTTTCCTTTAACGACTTAAGTTCCTCGTCAATGGCCTTCTGCCAAATTTCTTTATCAGGCCTCATAAGAGCCTCTTCAACCGATGTTGGATCACCATCAATGTCAGCTATAGCATTCACGCATGTACATGTATAGTCTACACGCTCTCGTGCACGTAAGTTGTATCTCGGCTCAGCATTTGCTTCAGTACTCAACTCGTTACTTGCAACAGGGTTTGGTGCTACAAACGTGTCAGTACTCGTTTCAGCACTCGATTGCTGAAAAGTAGCGGATTCGGTACTCACAATTTCCGCATCTTGAAAATTTTCACCATCCGAGTCAGAGTGACCATCAGGGGTACGCACTGGTTCTATCCGTTCCTCCTCTATGTTTACAGGAACGACTGTGCTTTTCGTCATCTTTGTACCATCACCAGGAAATACGTTTTCAATAAATTTCACATCTCTTGCAATTGTTACTTTACCAGTTTTTGGATGCATTAATCGGTAACCTTTTGTAGTCTCACAATAGCCAATAAAAATTAGAGCTTCCGTTTTCATGTCTAGCTTCAGTCTTTTCTGCTTAGGTTTCAAAGCATGTGCTAAACAGCCAAAAACTCTCAAGTGACTTAGGTCGACTTTCTTACCAGACCATAATTCCTGTGGTACTTTGTTCGTGACAGCCTTGGTTGGACTCCTATTTTTCAGATATACCACGGTACATACTGCCTCAGCCCAAAACTTCTTGGTTAGATTTGCTTCACAAAGTAATGTTCTGGCTTTTTCTACAATTGTTCGGTTTGCCCTCTCTGCAACACCGTTCTGTTCAGGCGTGTATGTTACGGTTGTCTGATGTTTTATCCCAGATGCTTTTAAAAAATCTTCAAAAATATTGTTGACAAATTCTTTGCCATTGTCACTTCTTACGCATTTAATTGCTCTTTCACATTCTAACTCGACTTCTTTTTTGTATTCCTTGAATTTTTTAAAAGTGTCACTCTTTTTCTTTAAGAAATAGACATGTGTCTTACGTGTATAATCATCAATGAACAGCAACATATATCGGGAGCCAGCCCATGACGGCTCTTCCATCGGGCCACATATGTCCATATGAATCAGATCAAGGACATGATCAGCTCTCATACCTTGTTTTTTAAAAGGTGATCGCGTGCTCTTCCCTTTTATGCACGGGACACAGGGTTCAACTTTATCCGTCGTTTTAAAATTAATTCCGGTGGTCATTTCTTTTAAAGAAATCATATACTTTCGACCTAAATGAGCTAATCTTCTATGCCATAAATTTGACAAAATTTCATTTGACATTGTCAAGTTGACCACGACATTTTCTTTTTCTTTCAGTTTGAAAATTCCACCAACTTCATTACATGTCGCAACTATTTGGTCATTTTGGTTTTTGATAAAACAACCTCTTTTGTCAAAATTTACTGTGAAATTCTTTTTCACAAGATCGCTCACCGAGATTAAATTCATCGATAGATTTGGTACATGAAAAACATTATTCAGTGGAAGTATCACATCTTCGCTCACTTTAAGCGAAGCATTTCCTTTTCCTTTTACAGGAATCTCTTCTCCAGTTGCCACCCGAATTTTCATATTGTTATTCTGCTTTTTATAATCAAATAACTCATTGGCATTATTTGTCATATGATTCGAGCACCCACTGTCGACATACCATCCGTTTTTATTGATGCTATCGGCCATGCTCATACATACATTCACATTCGGAGATTTTTTGCATTCAGATGCTTTATGCCCTATCTTATGGCACCTAAAGCATTTGTACACTGGCTTTCGAACTTGTGCTTTAGTTTTGGTAGCGTGTCCCTTGGTTGTAGCAAAGGCTTGTTCACCAGTTCCAGCGCCTGTTTCGGCTTGCCTGTTGCCTTCCTGGAGTAATTTGGTCTTTAACTGTTCCAAACTCATTTCCTTTCCACTATTATCGACAGCCATTATTAACGGGTTATAGTCCGTTGTCAAACCAGCCAATAGTATGGAAATAATCCAGTCGTCTGCAACTTTTGCGTCTATGTCAGCTAGCTGCTGTGCTAAAAATACGACTCTGGATATATACTTCTCCATTGACGTAAAGTCCTCGAGTCTGCACTGCCACAGTTGACGCTGTAAACTTATTCGCCTGCCCCATCCTTTATCCTCGTATGCGTTGCACAAATTGTGCCAAACTTCTCGGGCCGTTTTTGCAGTATACACATGTGCAAAGCAGGATGGATCTATCAGTAAGCATAACGTGCTTCTCGCCTTTCTATCTACATCTTTTAGTGTGGTATTGACGTCACTGGATTCTACAGCAATCCACCAGTTCTTTGACTCTAAGTAGTTTTTTACGACGAACTTCCAGTTACCAAAATCTGAGGCTCCTCTTAGCTTCTGGATGCCACATATGGTAGATGATGAGGGATTTTCGTCCTCTGACATCTTAAAACAATTGACGTCGCACAAAAATGAAAATTTTCGGAAAAGCGATTTAGTTACCTCGTTTGTTATCGAAATCGAACTGCCATAACCTATTAGAATATTATAAGATGTGACTCTTATTTAGCAGAGTAGCAGAAAACAAACAGCACAGCTTTTGTATCACAGGCGTATATTTTACACTGACGTTACACGAATCAACAACACTTAGCAACGCTTATTTATGATGCTGCATTGCTTAAGGAGGTCGGATCTCCATCAGTATCAGATAGTAGACGTGTTAGAAGACAGGTTCAAACTTGGGATATTCAAGATGACATATAGTGTGTACATAGAATAGTATGTTTTTATTGCGTAACATATCATAGTCACGGGATTTCCTCATAAGCTATAGGTTTGTAATTTGTTACGATTTACCTTGTATTAAACTTGAGAAAAATCTCTATCCACCTATTCCAGATTCTTAGTGAAAACCGCATTTTTACAAACTTTTTGCTCTAGCTGAAAAATGTGGGAATAATTCGGAAAATGGTGTAGTAGTATAGATACACAGTAAAACATTTTAGATAAGTTATTATATTGTTTTTTGTTGATAGGTTCGTGCTTGACGCTATTTCACCTGATGGAAAGCGACGATGCGATCGACGATGGGACGCGCTTACCTAGAATAAACCTCTTCACTCTCGACTTAAAGATTCCACAAATTGTTGTTAGTTTGTAAACAATTTTCTTGATAAACGTAGATATCTTCTATGAGATGAACCACGAATCCAGCGCAATACAAGAAGCTGCATGATTTTTAAATGCTCATTCTAGCCATATTTGCCAGAGTATGCTTAGATTGAACATTTTTATTTTTGAAGTTTGATTTTTTCACAGCATCAAGGGATAATCGTAGCAGACTTTAGTATATGGTTTTAATTTCAACTCGATACCTCCAAGCATTCCTGAGATCATGACAGACAGCCAGACAGACGGACAACAAAGTGACCCTAGAAGGCTCCCGTATTTTCCATTTGAGGTACAGAACCGTGAAATTATAAATGATTATTATTCACAGCATGCATAAATGGAACAAGGTCTATTTACGAGACACTAACCGGAAAATGAATACCAGGAACCCATAAACAGAACGGTCCCGCCATCACTAACTGTGTTACAGTGTGAACGTGCCGAATAACACACTGTACAAAGTTGTTGTTTACGGGAATGAACCGATACTCAATACAGTACGTAGAGTTATCCGAAAGGGAGCTCGAGCCCCGGTATGAAGGCTAGAAGGAACAGGGTGGGTTTTTAGTCAGTAAGAGTCTGACACTATCTCCCACTCCGCACACGAGCGGCGGTTGTCATTGGATGATTTTCCCCATCATAAAAAGAAAATCATCATCTCTCCAAATATCATTTATTTCGATGTTTAAGCCAATAATGGACCCTCTCACCCTTCACCTAAACTTCCGTTACACGCTAACGCTATCAAGCGCTTATTAAAAACCATTGGATCTGACAGAAATTACAGCCTATAATATTTTATCTATCGACTTGCATATTAAGGAGCTTGACAAGCGTTTAGAAGCGACCAGCCGATGTGATTATGCAAGTCTTATTAAATGTTAGACGACCAGAGGTCGCGACTCGCATGCCTTGAAGATACTAATGGATATTGAAAATGAATAGAAAATCGACATAATTTTGACTTTTTATAAGTTAGGCTGTAGCAGTTTGAAGTTAGATGGAATTGTTCTAATTTAATTCTAGTACCTTTTATTGAAACATAAGGCTATATTTCACCAGGACACCACGGCGCGGCGGCGCGGTCAGTCGCCGCCACCAACAAAATGTACCTATAGAGTTCTATAGAGCATTACTCACCTGGTGTCCGTTTGGTTGCGCAACTAATTTGGTGGCAAGACTAGCTCAGACGTGTGGCGACTCTGCTGCTGTCTGTATGGTGTCTAGTTTGGTAGCTTAGGGCTATATTTCACCGCGATACCATGGCAGCGCGACCAATTGCGCCCTAAGAGCCCTTAGAGTTTTAGTTACTTCAAGAAATAAATCATATTATTATAAACGATCAGAACAATGATTAAAAGTGCAGGTACTGAGGAGGACCTCCTTCTGCGAAGTAGTAATCCTAGCCAAGGAGGAGGCCGCACGCGCGAGGGAAGGGATGTATTCGCAGCCCCAGCCAGGGGGTCCCTACCCCTATTTCCAGCCACCGCGGATCGGCGTCGGATGACGAGCAAGGACCGGTAACCGTCCGAGCAAAGCCTGAGTCATCGACGGCGCGTAGTGCTCCATGGTACCTCAAAGAAATGTCAGCAAAACCGAAGGGGCCCAGCAAATCCGAAGCATACTGAGGGCATAGCTTGACTTCCGAAAGGAAAACCCGTGGTCCTGGAATAATTATATAGTTGGTAAAAGTCTGAAACGAGCTCCTACTCCCCCCTAGAGCAGATCATAAAGTCATTGGACGATTTTGAATCTAAATATACATAAATCATGAACTAATTTAGACTAGTTTTCTTTTTATTTAACCGTCACAATACCTGTTAGGGTTAAGAAAACAGAAAATCGGTCATTACGATTTTCATTCGTTCGTCGTTATCCCTTGAATTGTCAACTTTTCAAAAATTTTTCTCTCCGAATGACCGACTATTTAAGTGACCAAAGGGAAACCATAGCTCATACTTTTCCTAAAGAATGAGCCTGTCATTATTGCCATTCAACGTGACACGACACATGCTTATCAGTATCAGTCTGAGGTAATGTTTAAGAAAAATCTTTTAATCACGGCATGCATGAGGTACCACACTATCTCGAATAAAGGTGCGGGCTCACCGTGACGCATGCTGTGCACGGGCACGCGACGTATTTTAGCTGCGTGTATTAATTTGTTTCAAAGTCAAAAGTTTTTATTTCACATAGGCCTACATGGGCACTTATAAAACGTCAGAAGCTAGTGTTTGACAGCGTGGGTCTAATTTTTCATTTGGAGTAGGTACTACACGAAGACCCACGACTATGTATAGCGTGGCGCGGTGCACGGAAAGGCTACGTACGTGCCACTGCAATCCACGGACACGGGCTTCACTGCGGGAGGTGTATGACTGAAAACTGTGCTGCGATAAGCGAGCTGTACATAGTCGTGGGTCGTATTCGAGTACTCCAGTGGAAACGTAGACCCACTTCGACAGCGTTGAGCTATGTAACCACCTATTCGAGCAAGCCACGCCTGTATCAACGACGTCAATCTATACGCAGCCTCTCCGTGGGTTGCAGTGGACACAACCACATACAATTTCTTACAAAGTTCGCTTTGTAAGAAAATGTATGTGTTTGTGTGTGCTTTTACACATGCTTAATACACGTGCGAAGCCTCTCCGTGCGCCGCGGTGGGCCCGCGCCTTAACTAGTCCCGAATGTAATTGCAAACCATAGTAAATAGGACTTAGGTGTGTTGTCTTTTGTCTGCGCCCGTAAATCATGTGCATGTCAAATATATGTGGAACAGATGTACTTACCTAAATCTCTGATATCACTGCATCTAATAACATCATTACGTACAAGCATTGTCTTGTAACGTTCTCGGGCACGTGTGTGTTCATATTTGTCTTATCTCGGGAAATACTGCAGATATGCTGATGTGTTTTCACCATTTATTTTTATGGCGTGGTTTGTTGTTTTGTAGATATAACATGTGATGTGTGGAATGTGAACAACTAAGTTAGCAAACATGTTTGTGTAAAATTCTTATTTCATTCTCCAATTTAGTATATTTACTACAATTCATAGTACGCCTCTTTATTTAAGTATGAAACCACCAAATAATTTCTCCCGCTCGGTGGACCAAGAGCAAGAGGTAGTGTCAGGCCTTTTCAGAAAATCATCCTTAGAGAACATACTCATAATAAACGTTTTTTCTTTCTTTCTTTCTTTCTTTCTCTACTCTCGGGATAAAAATAACCTATGTGACCTGGCACATTAAACCGTGTGCAAATACATCTTGAAGTCTATCCGTGCGCTTAGAGACTGACTTCTGGATTATTTTCAGCGTTTGTTCTCAGGGTAATCAACTAGGAAACACCAGCCTTATCTAGTTTAACCTGACGAAAAAAAATTGCAAGTGTTTTTTTTTAAATCTACTAACAAAAAAAAAACACCTCTTTTTTTCTCACTTGCAAGTCATGCCGCAGCCATGTTGACAACTGGCCTGTAAACAAACTCAATGTTTTGTCTCCTGTCGTTCGAATGACCAAAAGAATTCCGTTTCATCGTAAACATAAACTGTTGGTGACTGAATCGGAAGAGGTGTACGTGATTGAATTCAGGAGGGCACTGATGAGTATCATGAGGTGCGGTATGGGACTAAAAGATTTGGGATTAAGTAAACAAAAGATCTTGTGGACGCTCACCAACACGGTTTTTTTTACGGGTGGCAAAAATCATGTTATGACAACCCCCGCTCTTGAGTGGAGCGGGAGATAGTGTCAGACTCTTAATTACTAAAAACCCACCCCGTTCTTTCTAGCCTCTTCATATCGGGCTCGAGCTTCCTTTCGGATAACCCTGGCCCCAGCAGAATTCGACCCAGCTGGGCCCCTCCTGTTGCTGACAACTCCTTGAGGCGCGCGGGCTCTCCAACATTGTCGACGGACCTCATCAAAACCGTGACACACTGCAGCGTAAATGAAGGCTCCCAAACCGCCAAACACAGAACTGCATGGCGTCGTATCGCGAGAAAGGCGGTGGTGCGGGACTCTTTACTTCTGAATCTGGAACTTCTAAATTCGGCGTTCCTCAAGGGACTGTCGTGGGTCCTTTATTTTTCCTTGTTTATATTAATGACATGCCTTCGGTCACAAATCATGACATTACTCTATTTGCTGATGATAGCACTGTTCTATTTGTAAATGATAACACAATTGACTTAGAATCTGACATTAACCAAACAATATTATCAATAATAGAATGGCTTGAAATAAACAATTTAATGATTAACATTGACAAAACTAAACTAATGAATTTCAAAATACGAACTCAACGCACGGGTAACTTAAAAATAAGTTACCTAGATAGTGACATTGAAGAAACTGAAGTAACAAAATTTCTAGGGTTACATATTGACAATAAACTTAATTGGAAACTTCATATTGACCATGTATGCAAAAAGCTGGGACAGTTTTCGTACGCACTTTACAGATTGGGGAAAATAGCAAATCAGGCTACTTTATTAACAGCCTACCATGGTTACGTTGGCTCTATCCTCAGATATGGCGTAATATTCTGGGGCAATGGTACCGACAAAAAGCGCGCTTTCATTGCTCAAAAACGTTGTATTAGAGCCATATTTAATTTACGTGAAAACGACTCCTGTAAGCCATATTTTAAAAAGACAAACAAACTTACAATGCCGTGTATCTACATATTTGAGGCCGCGGTGTTTGTAAGAAATAATATTGACATGTATAATCACTACACACGTATACGACGTCAAGACCAATTGCGTACATTATCAAGTAAGACTTACCTTATGCATGAAAGTATATTTTGTATGGCCACACGCATTTATAATAATCTTCCGGGGCCTATCAGAATAATGACGGAAATGATAAAATTTAAAAAGAGTCTCCATGATTTATTAGTAGATAAGTGCTACTACTCTATAAAAGACTTTTTATTAGACAAATCTCTGCTCAAATACAGTCCCTCTCAGTCATGATGTGTTCAGTAGCCTACTATTATGTGCCTGCCTACCTTTCTTGGTTGTTTGGTTGTATCCTTTTATTTGTAACGATTTTTTAAAATAATGTACCTATATTCCTAAGTGACTATTGTATGCCCCAAGGGCGGGACGTAGCTGATCTGTTTAATTTATTTAAGACCTGTATTATGTACAAACCTATGATCCACAATAAAGAAATTGAATTGAATTGAATTGAATTGAATCGACCGAGGCATGATCACGACCACTCTGTCAAGAGTGTATGACTGAGAAGAAACAAAATATATTTGTCAGCAAACCGTAGAGGGGTCGAAACCCTACTGGGCCCCTACTACTAAGCCTTCTGGGGCCATGGGGCAAGGCGCAAGCTCTATAAATGTTTGTTACCCCTTTACGTTTAAACGGCGAAACGGATTTAGATGAAATTTGACACACGGCTAGACCATGACCTGAATTAGCGTTTTTCCTGGGAGTATGTCGTCTTGAAACCTAGAGTATGGTTTCAAGACGACATACTCCCAGCACTTTCGGCTGTCCGTTGATAAAGAACATTATAAGTTTATGCGAAACCTGAATATAGTTTGTTCAGAATCCGTCACTCAATGGATTCCAATAGTTTTTACACCATGTCATATCATGATAGTACAATAGCGGAGGGTAGCTGAACAAAAACTTGACCTATTTACGGGCGACACTAGTCGATCAATCGCCTTGATGCGCTTGCGTCGCGTCATACGTGTTCTTGTAGCGAAATTCGGCAGTGCAGTCGTAATTATCTTTACATGATGGTGTATCAATATTCTAATGTCGAGTACACGGAAATGGTGCTAGGTGTGATGACAATGATTCGAAAGTCTGCTTACTATTACGTTGAGAACAGTGCGCGGGAGGCGTAAGTAGATACGGCAAAATACAGAATTGAAATGTATTGAAGGAACAACGAAATCTTGAAGGTTAGTTTTTGATAAATTTATTATGTTTTGTAAAAAGTCATAGAACAAAAGTTGTTATTTATGATGCCAGTAATACAGTCCTGCAAGGCTGTTATTGTTTTACAAATAACTCTGTAGAACATTATTTTTAGTTAATGCGAAACCTGAATATAGTTTGTTCAGAATCAGTAACTGAAAGGATTCTAATAGTTTTTACACCATGTAATATTTTTTCACGAAAAATATTTAAAAAGGTCACAAGTTCGACACCACCGACACAAACTACCACACATGTAACTGCAGGTCTTATTAGACATTAGGTGCCAGTAAACAGCTGTGTGCAAGTGCATGACAACCCCTCAGTCGCCTGGATAGCCCGGTGACTATGTATTTTTGCTGAAATAACAAGTTTATAATTTATTTATTTATTTTATAATTTATGTACACACAACATACAGAAGAAGATAACATTTATAAAACTTTGTAAAAAGGTACTGCTTATTTCACAAAGAAATTTCTTCCAGCAGACCTGCGAAAGGAAAGATACGTAATTTGTTATTCTTCACGATACAATTAAGAAATTAAGAAATTTTGTTTCATTAAGAAATTCTTTACATAAAAATACTAGACTCGTGTTTCGGGTTTCACAATACTAAAGATAATTATGTATATTCGTCAGTCAGTTTCACCTTTTGTGTATCTATACTAATATTATAAAGAGGTAAAATTTGTAAGTTTGTAAGTTTGTAAGTTTGTAAGTTTGTATGTAGGGGGTAATCTCTGGAACTAATAATCCAATTCTAAAATTTTTTTTACTGGCAGAAAGCTACATTATTCCTGAGTGCTATAGGCTAAATTGTTTCTATAGCATGTATATTAACCGAGCTATCACAACTTTTGTCTAGCAAGTCGGAAAAAAATACCTCATAAAATAGAATTATTTGCGTGCGCTGCCTAAACAGTTGCTTAAAATTAAAAACAATGTATGGCTACCTGGTTCGTCTTAATTATTTATACAAAAAGTCCGCGGTACCATATCTCTATCTTTTATATTTCATCTTTTATACTTCTTTTATTGCATTAAAAATATTTTTTTTCGGCATACTTACGTTTGGTTGATTATTTGAGCAACAAAATATTAATTCTTATGACAATAAATTATTTCAGTATCACAAGAACATTATACAGATAAGATTTGCCATTTACAGCATAGCAATTGGTCATACAGTTTCGAAGATAATATAAAATTACTAAAACGCAAAATGCCCCTAGCGTAACTTTCATTGTGCAGACGTTTTACCTATTTTTTTTTATGGTGGGCAAAAATCATCTTATGACAACCCCCGCCCTTGGGTGGAGCGAGAGATCGTGTCAGACTCTTACTGACTAAAAACCCACCCCGTTCCTTCTAGCCTTCAAACCAGGGCACGAGTTCCCTTTCGGATAACCCTGGACCCGGTAGGCTTCGACCCAGCTGGGCCTCTGCTGTTGCTGACAACTTCTTGAGGCGCGCGGGAACAGTGCGCGCCGTCGACGTCTTGGGCTCGGTCCATTACCGGACGATCGGACAGCAAGCTACCCATGGCTCGCCGTCCGCGAGCCCGCGTCTATGGTGGCCGGAAATCGGGATCGGAATCCCGGCGGCGGCGGCGGGGGCGCCGTTGCCTGATGCGGTCTGCCTCCGCCTTTGCTAGCATTACTGCTTCGCAGAAGGAGGCGACTGCCTGCCATTCCTCCTCGCTAAGGACCATGGCCTCAACCAGAGCCCGCCGCGAGAGGTGTCCGCCGCCGATCGCCCCCACGAGGGCACGGCGATGCTCTGCCCAGGCAGGGCACACCTCGACTGTGTGCTCCACCGTGTCCTCCGGGCGTCTCTTCCGCTTTAATTCGGTGCAGGAACCTCCCAAACTTGCCATGTTCGGTGAGGACCTGTGTCATGCGGAAGGTAAGGACGCCGTGAGGCCTTTCCAGCCACGCCTCAAAGAGGGGACTTACCGCCATAATTGTGGCGTGCCCAACGTTTCACCTATTTGCCCATAGATGGCGTTCTGCAATTACGTAATTTTTCTGAATCGCGGTGTTAAGACTTTCTGTGGATTGATGACCCTCTCGAATTATTATGCCCACGTTGTCGTTAGTTGGAGTTTTTCTGTCAGTTGCTTATTGGTTTCGGTTGTTTCGTTCGTATGGTTGTTGTTGTTGATAGATACCTCATAATCGAAAATATCGTAATTTCGTTGTACGTTTTTGAATGTTCGTAGTTTCATACTTCGTTCTATCGTAATAATCGATACGAGTTATTCGATATTACGATTGTTTTGTTTTGTAAAGGCGGACGGTGTTCGAGTCGCTCTCCTTTTGTTCATAATTGTTTTCAAGTCTGTGCGTAGTTTGTTGAGAGCATGTCTAAAAGGAAATCTCAACTGTCCCGGCAGACATCACAGACAAGAGCCGCTCGAGTGCGCCGTACGGAAGAATCTGCCCCTGAAAATGAGCAGCGCCTCTCGAGAAATAGAGAATATATTTCGCAAGCACGCGCTAGATAATCTAGCTCCGAGCGCTCACAGCGCCTCGCTAGCCAAAATGTGAGGACATCGCGGGCCCGTGCTCGAGGAACTAGCGCTGAACGTGCGCACCGTCTATCTGAGTTAAGGCAGCATGTCTCTGAGACAAGGGATAGGGAGACTAGCGCTAAACGCTCGCGGCGGCTTGGTAGGCAAAATGTCATAACATCGCGGGCCCGTGCTCGGGAATCTAGCGCTGAACGTGCGCAGCGTCTATCTCATTTAAGGCAGCATGTCTCTGAGACAAGGGATAGGGAGACTAGTGCTGAGCGCTCGCAGCGGCTCGCTAGGCAAAATGCCATAACATCACAGGCCCGTGCTCAGGAATCTAGCTCTGAACGTGCGCATCGTCTAATCGAGTGTAATCTTATTTTAAAACAAGAAATTTTCCGCGGACGAAGTCGCGGGCAGAAGCTAGTATAGAATATAGATACGCACTTCATTCACACTGTGGCTGAAAAATATTATATCCTCATCTTTCTTTCACCCCTGATCTACACCAAATCAATTCGCAGATACAATAACTAGTTACATTTCCTTTTTCCTATTACACAACAGCACCTGAGTGGAACGGCTCCTGAGTCACGTAGCCCACAGTTCAATTTCTAGAACTCCCAGTCAATAATCAAAATAGGTCCCAGACGCCATGATGGCCGGCTTCCTAATTCCCCCTACGTCACTAGGTCTAGCGTCAGATAGCCCCCGTGTCACGTAGCCACACGAGGCCCGGTACTGATTGACATTCGTTAACGTTGTGACGACAATCGGGAATGATCTCAGTCTCAGCTCAGGTCATGAAGCCGTTAGGTAACAGGACGAATCAAGGTGAAGGACAAGTATTTTGCAGTAGATGTATTAATTACAACTTGTTTTGACTTTTTGACATAAACGTGCATTCTAGTAATGTCTTATTGATCAAAATGGTTGAGCTGAGGCTTTTGCACGCGTCTTGCTCGAGAATGGGCGCCGTCAGTTGAGACTGGTCATTTCTTAACTATCATTTCAACAGAAAGACATCAACTGTTGGATATGGGCCTCCTCCAAGTGACACCATAATGACCGGTCATTGGTCTACCTTGTATCAAAAGGAATGTGCCGGTGGCTACCCGGCGCTTTGTGGTTGTGGCCGGTAGCCCGTGTGCGGCTACCCTTAGGGTTAAACAAGTAAAGCTAAATGTCGCCGCATATTTCCTTTAGATTTCATAAAATCATGGATTTGCCGCACTCGGTGTTGCCGGTGGCCGCCACACGCTACCTACAAATCACCGCTGCTCGCTTCTTGTGGCTCGCACTGGCCACTAAACGCCGTCACACGCTACTCGCACATGATGGCCCCAGTAGGCTTTGAAACTGCTGGGCCCCTACGGTTGAATTGATAAAGAGATGGACCTATACGAGGCATATAGCTCCATCCCTCTATCTCGCTCAGTCACCTGAGAATCACGAATACGACAAAAAAACAAATATGGCAGAATTGACCGCAATGGTACACATGCATTTCAATAAAACTGAGATTTGTCAGTTGTTTGAAAAACTGAGTAGAACAAGTTTAAACGAGTTGTAATTGAAGCAATTGAAGACGTCATATTAATTAAGAACAACTAAGTTTAAATGACGGTGAACGCGAACTTATGAACATCTGATTTGTTTTGCGTGATTTCAGGATTCATAGCACGACGTATAAAAATGTCAGGTGACTGATCGAGATAGAGGGATGGAGCTATATGCCTTGTATAGGTACATCTCTTTATGAATTCAACCGTAGGGGCCCAGCAGGGTCAAAGCCTACTGGGGCCATCATGCGCGAGTGGCGTGTGATGGCATTTAGTGGCCAGTGCGAGCCACAAAAAGCGAACAGCAGCGATTTGTAGCGTGTGGCGGACTGGCGGCCACCAGCGCGGTGTCAACCGTGTGCGGCAAATCCATGTAAATTGTATGAAATCTGAAGGTGATATATTATGCGGCGACACTTAGCTTTATTTGTTTATCCCTATCAGAATTCCAATTTCAATAAATTTGCTTGAGGCACAGATAGACCTTTTTTTTTCCTTTTTTTGCGTTAGCACCTCAGGTACATTAGGAGGCAAAATGTCCCCCTACATGACGCGCAATGCTATCAAACCGCATTACGTGAAAGGGTTATGAATTGTCGGGGGGCAAGTTGCGGGTCATTGGGCAAGGTTGCACACTTCTATACTTGCTCCGTGGTTGCACAGCATCTCGTAGATTGAGCGACATGTTGGAGGACTTCTTATCCCATGTATCTGACTGGCTTTATGATGACAAACACACATATCTATCACAAAATAGACAGGTACAGAAGTCAATCTCATGTATGCATTTCACTTTATAAACCTACACTAGGCGAACACGCTAAGGTCAGCGCGTTGCGCCGAACTGTACGACTGTGATCAAGCGTTTGAACCGAGATATCGTGTCCGTGCCTGTTGTCTATGTGTGCGTTGCTCTAGCGCGCTTTGTATGTAGAGTGTCTTCTGTACCTATCTATTTTGTACTTCTATAAACAGTAATTACCTACATTATACATACACTACACACACATTTAAATAAAAATATCACTTTTCTTTTACACTTACATGTCCTTCTACAAATCTCTCCCGCTCATTATCTTACAAACATAAGATTCATGTATCATCATCATCATTTTAGCCGACAGACGTCCACTGTTGGACATAGGCCTCCCCCAAGTGTCGCCACAATGATCGATCCTGTATGTCCCGCATCCATCGGCTTCCCGCAACCTTCACCATGTCATCGGTCCACCTTGTAGGAGGCCGAGATTCATGTAGATGTGCCGCAAAATACGATTATGTTTAAAAGGGCGTGAGCCTGGAGATCTGGCATACAGGTCTCGAACCTGGTTCAGACTCCAGCTCTCACAAAGGTTTTAGTCTTAGGCAAAAATGTATAAATAAAACTGACGGAGCTATCACACGCCAGTGACGTCACAGCACATGTTATCATTATCATCACAGCGGCTCTAAATAGCGCGGTCCGTCAATATTGTGCTCACTATGATAACAGTATGATGATTATATTATCACCACTATGATGTTATTTATTACGATCGTGTGTTGTGACGCGTGCAATAAATAGGCGTGTTACAGTATTTCACTTATATACTAATGGTATTGTGAAAAACATGTTTTTGTTTGAAGGAGTAAAGGGGTGTGGTTGGTGTTTAGAAATAAATAGTCGATTTGTCTACACTAATATTATAGAGGAGGTAATCTATGAAAGAACATTTATATATAACTAGCTGCTCCCAGCGGCTACGTCCGCGTGGTAGCAGAAAATTATTTCAAGGAAACATACTTCCGGGATAAAAAGTATCCTATGTCCTATTCTAGGACAAGGTATATCCTTGTACCAAGTTTCATCACAATCGGTTTTGCCATTTAGGCGTGAAGACGTAACAAACAAACAAACAAACTCACTTTCGCTTTTATAATATTACTAAGGATATGTATGTATTTAGAAATATATAAGTATGTTTATCAGTTGTCTAAGTACTCATAACACAAGCTCTGCTTAGCTTGGGGCTAGATGGCGTTGTGTGATAGTAGTGGAATATTTTTTAAACGATAGAAAGCTGCTTTATTCCGTGAGTGACACAAGCTATTTTTATTGTATGCGGGCGAAGCCTCGGGCAAAAGCTAGTTTTGTATAATTTGAATGAAGATGTTTGCAACGTAACAAAACTTGGAAATTGATGTTCTTATTTTTAAGTTGACTTGGAATTAGATCTTTAAAATAAAAAAATCAAATTACAACCGAATTACAAAAAGAAAAAGCGCAAAAAATTGTAAAATTTAGGTTCTAGCCTCACTACAATAACAAAATCAGATTAATTCATGAATCCCCAAGCGACCACCGGTGGCCGCGCATCTATTGTCTTACTATTGTGTCTCTAATTGACGGTATCTGAAGGGTTAACTGCAAACTGGTATATACGTTATATGAAAAAAAACGGGCAAAGAAGAAGTCATCAAATTGCAATAACCACAATATTAAAGTTACACCTTCACCTCATTATTTATTTCTGACGACACCCATACATGTGTTTCCAAGAAAAAGCACCATATACAGTACACAAGTCATATTAAACAACTCTTGAAGATCGTATCGACACGTAAGATTGGCCAGCCCTTTAACAGAGTACCGACTGTTGTAATGTAACATGTAATGTAACATGAAGGAGCATTTCATAAGTGTGGACGCAGTGCGCGCACGAATCAGGCATGGACCTACTATACATAATGCTCTGTTCGCGCTCGCAAGGCGTCTATAATTCTGTTACATTGCATGATCCATTATTTCAGCCGATATACGACCACTGTTGGTCATAGGCTTTCCCCAAGTGTTTCCACAAAAAAAAATTCCATACTGTGTTGCATTGCATGTTACGTTACAGCAGTCTGTATCCGGCTTATGATCCCGTTTATTTATTAAAAGACATTTACAAATAATATATTATTATATCGGAATTTTTGCTGTTAATGCCCAACAGATATGACAGCCATTTTTCTTTGTAATCAAAGATATGGAATGCGGAAGATGGCTGAGATTTCAGATTATGATCTGAAATCTTACAGCTGGTTCTTTTCGAATATACTTCCTTCTTTAATAATCTTCCTTCTTTATTTTATTTTTCTTAGTTTTTTCTTTTTTTTCCTTATTTTTTTTTCTTTACTTTAATTTAGAAGATTGTTTTTTTTTTCATAGTTACTATCAACAGACATTTTAATGACCGAAGTCCTCTACAAAATTCAGGTTGCCGTATCCAAGATCTAGTAACCAGACCCCTAGCCAACTTACAACCGTTTGCATCGAACACTTCGAGTTGACCTTGCCTCCAATTCTTTTGTTCTGACCACGTGACTGAGTGTTGAGATGACGTCATTCCCGTACATTTTAACCTATCTACTAGATTTTTCTCTTTTGCAGATTACTGCAATAGTTAACGCTAGTAACAACTTGGCTAGGGGTACAGATTCTTTACATAAAAATACTAGACACGTGTTAAGGGTTTCGCATTTACTAAAACATCTTTTCTTTGGCCTCCCTTTTCCTCTCCATCCATACGTCACCGGAAAATTGTTGAGATTCTGTATGGTTGTATTTTTTTTTAGAATAACCTTTATTGTACACCAAAAAAGTAACACAACTTATACATAACCTTAAATCTACGGGTACAATGGCGGTCTTATCGCTGACAGCGATAGTTACCAGACAACATTAGAATGGATCGTAAGAGCCTGCGCACACTTAAGACAGTTCTGACAAAACTGTTTTGTCTACGAAACGGAGCGCTATGTCTGTTGATAAAATATCGATATATCGAAAGATTGTGACAGACTGTCTAAAACATCTTGTCTCAAATGGGCGCAGGTAAAGAACTTAAAAAAAAAATAGATTTTATTTCTCTATAAATTATGAAAAACTCGTGCAAACAAACATAACCGTGTCTTATTTAAAAAAATAGTTAAAATACCACCATTTTAATCATATCATTTCATATCGGTGTTCTATCGTTTACATTTCGGGGAGTGTGCACTGGAATTGCACAGTCTAATTCCGCCAAGTCCGTTCCATCATCGGACCACAAGACGTACTGCGTTGCGTCACCGGTACATGGTAGATATCTCACCCATACGCATTATTGTGCGTACAGCCAAGGAGTGAAATTCCCTGCCGGAGTCTGTGTTTCCTGATAGCTATAACTTGGGGGTTTTTAAGTCAAGAGTGAATAGGTTACTTCTAGGCAAGCGTGCTCCATCGTCGACCACATCATCGCTTACTATCAGGTGAGATGGTGGTCAAAGGCGAGCCTATCAATAATAAAAAACAAAAACATGAAGTGATTCCAAGATCTGCAATCTCCGTCTCGTTACCAAGTAATGTATGTCAAGAAATCCCTCACCATTTGTTTCCTTGTAGGAACAAACCTCAGTGTTGGCGCATAGGTACGAACATTTGGTTTGTAGGTACTCAAATGTTAAATCACTGCGGTTGCGGTCGCAATTGTTTAGTAATCGCAGCTGTAGGTACTGTTACGTATTGTATATCTTTCCTTATATACCATAGTGAACTATTAAGGTAGAACTACACTGTTCACAAATCACACGTGTGCCACACACGCCGATCTGGGCTCGTCGGTCTTCCATACATTTTATATGGAAACTAGACTTGTAGAGCTCCACGCGACGCCACGAGACGTCGTCGTTCTACGTACAAATCAGGCGTGTTACACGAGTGCGTCGGTCTAATGTAGTTCTAGCTTAAGTCGTTATGATCTCATTGCCCAGTAATCCGCTCTGGTTGGCTCAGTGCCTGACTTTAATATCTGCAATAGGAGAAGTTTCACCTCTCAACCAGCTCTCCTGTCGCAGGTCTGCTGGAAGAAATTTCATTTGAAATAAGCAGTATTTTTGTACTCTCGTTTTACATATACCCCAAATAAAATGGGACCGTCCCCCTGGCCAAGTTACAACATTTTCTTTTAGATTATCTTGCGTCGAACACCTTGAGTCGGCCATGCCTCCGATTTCTTTGTTCTGACGTCATCTCAACTCTCAGTCACGTGGTCAGAATAAAAGAATCGGAGGCGTGGCCAACTCGAGGCGTTCGACGCAAGAGAATTGAAACAAAACGGTTGTTACTTGGCTAGGCCTGCTGAACAGGATAGTCATCATCATCATCATTATCATCATTTCAGCCGATAGACGTCCACTGTTGGACATAGGCCTACCCCAAGTGTCGCCACTATCATAGTGGCGCAAGGAAACTCCGAGCATAGCCCTTTTCATTGCCCTTTGGGTGACTTTGAGCCTTCTGATAAGACCCATTGTGAGCGACCACGTTTCGGCACCATATGTTATCACTGGCAACACGCATTGGTTATAGACTTTCGTTTTGAGACACTGTGGTATATTGGAGGAGAAGATACCGCGCAGCTTCCCGAACGCCGCCTAGCCGAGTCGGATTCGACGGTTGACCTCTTTCTCGAAATTAGCTCTACCCAATTGTCTGGATACTGGATTGACAGGATAATGATGAATGAAATTATATCTATTCTCAATCATCATTTATCTTCAATAGTTAAGAAACAAGCGTCAAATTGTATACGTTGTATTTCATAGATACAGTAAGACCATCCGACTTTCTGTACATTTTAGTTGTTATCATATAGTGCGTTGTATTTCCACCTTCTTTCGTCACGACAGGTTGATCCCGATAGATATATGACATAGCTGAGATGATAGCTTTGCCGCAGAGACGTCAGCAGTCTCCACATCTTATCTGAAAATCCCTTAAACCACACATATCTCTGACTAACAAACATTAATCTTAATTCGTTGGTTAGTCATAACAATCAAAATAGTCGGCCTCACGATCCGAAGCACCCCAACTGTTGCCAGTTAAGAAATGTGATCAGATGACATACTGCGATCCGGGAAGACACCCATTACAAATGATGCAAAACTCTTTTGACAACAAAACAGGTGAGAAACACCACCATCACATCTAAAAACCAACTTTCACACATCAAGATAGGGTAAGTTTTTGCATGGCAGGATTAGTTACTTAAGATTATACTACGACGGAATAGATTTGATATTTGCACTGGGTGCACCGACCTCTGGCGATCACGTAGGCACAGCGAGTGACGTATGAGCAAATAGACTTATGTTTACGCGTATGAATGGAAGGTCGGGCTCGGATGGTGTTGCAAATATTATTAGAACGGGGTTTGTAGGTCATTAACCATCTAGTTTCTAGACGACGAGCTCCGTTACTTAATAGTTAAAGCTTGGTCTAGATCGAGTGATTTTTCGGTTGAGACACGAAGATGTGAACTGTTGGATATAGGACTCCCCCAAACGTTGCTTTTGCTGGACTTATTGTATTCAGCAATTAAATTCTGCGGCTTTTACCCGGTCATCCGTTCCAAGCATCCTGGCAAATGGGGGATCATTAGACCCCTCGAACACTCAGTGTGAGTGCGGTGCTCCTGACCATACGATGGTCCACTTACAAGTATGCCCAAAATCTCCCTACGTTTGCACTCACTGGAGGGCCCAAAAATGCCACTGACGCTAAAATGTGGCAACCTACTGGGCCCAAAAATTTTGAGCGAAAAAAAAAACCATTGATTCGAGAAAAAAAAGATATTCAAGGTATTTTGTAAAGTTAAATATATAGGCAAAATATTCCATGGTATGTTAAAAAAATGCAGTTCTTTTCTCAAATATTGCGAGATTTGACTGGACGACCTCTGTGACAGATAAACTGAAATGTGATAAAACATGATAATGTCATCACTGACATATTGATATAATAATAAAATGAACCCTAACCTTACACTCTAGAAGGCATGTTAAATCCGTCCAATATAAATTATACAAGTTTACATTATTAATGTGGGAAAATTCAGCTTTATCTATACATATATATATATATATAAGATATGTTATTGAGGATTTTCCAAATAAACCACAAATTGTTTCTCTGAAAATCAAAGTTTTGTTTATTTAATACGTCCTTACTATATTACAACGTTTAACCATGATCATTACACCTATAACTTACCTGAAAATCAAAGAAACGACATTTAAAGTTTACTAATATCGCCTCCTCAATTATATCCCTTTTATTTATCTCTTTACAATAGAATTTTTAACAATAAAATATGCAAAATAATTTAAACATCATCTGCCATTCAATCACACGTCACCCCGTTCCACAGAACATACATTCCATTGACAACTTCAACGCGCGAAGCGCGGCAAATTTGAATTAATGAAATGTCATTTCATTACATATATATTTAGATATATATAATAAAAAGAAACTGACTGACATATCTACGCACAGGTGAAAATACTGGGACTAAGAATGTGAAATTTTCCACAAGACTTTCTTTAATAACGTAGGCGAACACTAAGAAGGAGTAAACTCATCCTTTAAAGGTTTGAAAAGGGTTGTATGCAAAATATAGTTAAAAGTTAGTAAGTAAATAAACATGGTCATTATTAGTGTTTTTAAAATTATTCTCAAAACTACGGTTTAAAAGGTGTTATTCATCATCATCAACCTTTTTAATGTTCCCACTGTTAGGACTCAGGCCTCCTCTCTAGGAGAGGGAATGGACCCTAATCCACTACGCGGGTCCAGTGCGGGTTGGTATTAGTGTTATTCATATGAATATAAAAACATTCTTACGATCGAAGTCGTAAGAATGTTATATATATGTTATATATACATACAATACAAGTCTATTAGGTATACATTTAAAATGTTTCTACCTATTTCCGTAATAGGCTCTGAAACTATCCAACTACTGTGCCTCAATCTAGCTTCAATAGAAATGTAATAATGCGATGAAGGTTTTAAATCATTAAAAAAAGAAATTTTTTTTTACAAGATTTGATTATAGACAAACATCGGGACAGGAGAAACTAAATAAAAGCTTGTAAAATAGGGTAACTCCCTCTCACATTAACATACCTTTGAAAAGATAGGAACTAGTTGATGCCGTTGGTTGAACTGAGAAATACAGTAATAACCATTTTCAGGAATTCTAAAATTGCATCACAACTCCAAAAAATTGTCACCACGAGAGGTCAAGCTACAAATATTTATTAAACGATTACGTCTGTTTATACCGAGAATTATTTTGATAGTTTTACGCATTAACACTTTTAGCTACTACAGAAATCTAACTTCAGAATTCAAGCCTCCACACGTACATATTTGTAATCACAGATAATGACTACGATTTCTTAATTTAGTCATAACTTACACCTTTTACAACTCGATGAGTCACTACTATTTTTAGTACTGTTTGTTATTTCCTACATGCTCAAGATTGTTGGTCATAGTATGTTTATTAGTATTGACAATTTTCTTGGAATGTTTATGGGTTAGAATGAATTTCGTAGGTACAGGAAAATAATGTATACCTATTTCAAGTCAGGTATGCAATGTGTAACGGTATGCAGTGTTGTAATACTTGAAAGGGGAAATAAACATGAAAATATACGATATGACGATGTAACTTTGCTCAGGGGACACCGGGAATTTTAAATAAAAAGTTTATGATACCTTCAAGAGAACACCCAACTATAAATCTATTACCACGTGGATATAGGGATAGATATGCATATAGGGAATAAAGGAAATTTTTGTTTATTTTCGATGTTTACAGACTACTTTATGAAGAACTGCTTATTTACGTTCTTGAATAAATACCCTTTAAATAAAACGTTCAATATTTCATAATCTATTAAACGCCAGCGCTCGCTTGGGGTTTGAGTACCTACTAGTGGGAGTGGCTTACTTATTCACCATCAGGAGATGGTGAATCCTTCAGTCAAGTCTTTGTGAGAGCGTGGGGCTTGGGTGGAGCCAGTACGTTGGGCGAAATCAAGGAAGGCTAATTATAGTCTTCACATGCAACACAATATACTTACCGCTTTACCGAACTTTAACAGTATAATTACCTAAATAGCAGTGATCGACAGCAGTCAAGAACGCTGAGCGTCTAAAATGGTGGTTCCGTTGAAGAGATCTCAATTTTGGTGTGATATGGTGCAACGGCCTGAGTGCCAGCATTGGGAACATTAAAAAAGGTTGATTATTATGATGATGGAGCAACGGTGAGGTAGTGGGAACAGGCTCGACTAATTAATTGTACGTGAGTAGCGTGTGTCCTCACCTTCCGCATGACGCAAGTCCTCACCAGACTTGGTAAGTTTGGGAAGTTCCGGGACCGGATACGTGTGGAAGAAACCACTGGGTGTCACCATTGTGTAGAGTTTCGCTCCGGCTGGCGCCGACGTTGCATCACTATGCGCAAACCGTGTATGCGTGCAAGCACTGTTGTCTCCAGATCCCATGACAGCAGGCCAACATGTCTCTTTTATAATGACCGATCCCAAGAAGAAAATCTTTTTGAAAGAAGCAGTACTTTTGTACAATTTTTTATAATGTTTTATCTTCTTTCATATCTTTTCTCATAAACAATAAAACAAATAAGTATATAAAAATTAAAACTTTTAACTAAAAAAATTTTTTTTTAAACTGTTAACTGTGTTTTTACTATGGGTTTTCTAGCCTGAAATAAATGAATTTATTATTATTGTTATACATAAAATGTATTACATATTCGTATTGTATCTACTTATTAAAAACTATACTATACGGTACAATTTTTTTTTTTTTGTTTAATATCCTATTACTTATTGAAACAACCAAGCGAACACTATCTTATTATTTATACGGAACTGCAAAAAAATCATACCGTAAATCGATAATTTTACATATACAGATTTGTTCTTTGGACCCGTATATACATATATTTATCAGTCGGTCAATTTCATCGATAATTTTACATATACTCCTACAGATTTGTTCTTTGGACCCGTATATATATTTATCAGTCAGTCAGTTTCTCCTTCTATGGGCATAGATATATGTTACCTCAATAGGTGTAATCTATTGCAAAACCTACGTTCGCGTACGTGACTGAATCACCCAAATAATCAGATCTTATCAGAATCTAGATTTTACCTGTTTTTCTGTCAGTCATAAAAACATGTTTTGGCTCGATATTTGATGAGTCTTTATCAATTTTCTTGTACATGGACAGGTGTGTAGGCTACGTATGACTCGAACTTTGTATTCAGTATTCTAGTGACTGTATTTCTGATGTCATGGCAATTTATTTGTGGACAGCAAGCAATGGGTACAACCGTCCGATAACCGTCCGAACCGACGTCGACAGCCGTCTACGGCGCGTAATGTTCTACGCGCGCCTCAAGGAGTTGTCAGCAACCATAGGGGCCCAGCGTGGGTGATGCAAAAGAGATCACGGGGCCCTGGAATAATGGCAAAGAAGGGTCAGGAGTAGGTTTTTAGTCAGTAAGTCTGACACACTCCGCCCAAGAGTAGGGAATGTCATTGGATGATTTTCCCACCTAAAAAAATGACAATTTATTGGTCACCCGCCCATCCCAGCTTCACACTGGTGAATCTATATTTTTTTATTTAATACATTTGTGCATGACTGCGAACCTACCTGATGGTAAGTCATTCATGCAATCGATGATGGTGAACCGCTCTTATTTATTAAGAGATAGATTCCTCTTTGAAGACTATTTAGCCGTGGAGTTTTTCAAAACCATATTTTAGATAACTTTTAGTTAGCTCTTATCTTATTTTGTAAATATATACTTAATGATAGTCAGTTAATAGATTTTTTTTTTTAATATGTAAATCTTCGATTGCTTGAAATTAAATTTTGAAAGAAAAAACTAAATCTTCCTCAAGAATCACTCTGTCCATTAGCAAAAACCACTATAACATCCGTTCGGTAGTTTTTGAGTTTATCGCGTTCATTCAGACAGACAGAATCGATGGTAGACTTTGTTTTATGTACACGTATCGATATTGCACTATCTTCGTCTGGCACACGTACACATATCGGCCTTTACACGCCTCTCGTCTGCTGTAATAGGCGTCTCAATTACCGCTGTCATCAAGGGACACCGAAGTAGTTACGCTGGGTATACATATAAAAGAGTGTCCATGGAGTTTCTTGCACGTTCTTCTCCATAGAGATCTACGCTTTGGAACGTGCAATTTAGCTTCACTTTTCTTGGACTGACTGACATTTGACTATTCAAAAGTGCCTACATTTGGTCTATTTGAAATAAATTATTTTGAATTTGAATTTGAATTTGAATACGTGACTGCAGTTTGATTATAGCAAACAGGAGGCCGAGGCTGCTATTTTTACAAATTCGTCATTCCAACACGATCCCATTGTCATTTTGCTAAAAGTTCGTAATCTGCTAAATCACAATGATCGATCATTGATCAGTCAATGGTCTCGTAATAGAGTGGTGGTAGAATGACAATATCGAGCTTATTAAAACCAATAACTGCACAATAACGTTCTAATGGTAGGTCACTGATCAAAACAACTGTCAAAAATTTTGCAAATTACCGCATACGTCAGATATTGATTTGTCATTATGTATGAGATTACCATTTTAAGCCACTTCTTTCAATAATGTGTCAGTGGTTGACTATGTATTTTTGTTGACAAACCTAAATTATTATTCAGATTAATTGCCAATCTAAACTAATATTATAAAGAGATTGATACAAATTACTTTAAGTACCTAGACTTAAACTTAAGACTTTTTTTATATATTTTTGTATGTTTGTAGGAGGTAATCTCTCAAAGTACCGATCTACTACCGATTGCGATTTTTTTTTCAGTTTTTAGAAAGCTGCTTCATTCCTGAATGATATGTAATATGGCTATATTTTATGTATGCGGGCAAAGCCGCGGGCAAAAGCTAGTGCTTTATTAGAATGCTAAAAATTATAGGCCGAAAGGTTCTGGAGTGGCGGATGCGTACCGGAAGACGCAACGTTGGAAGGCCTCCAACAAGGTGGTCTGATGACCTAGTGAAGATTGCGGGAAGCCAATGGATGCGAGACGCGCAGGAGCGTTCGTTGTGGCGACGCTTGGGGGAGGCCTATGTCCAGCAGTGGATGTGTATCGGCTGAAATGATGATGATGATGAAAAATTATCTATACCTAACGGCCAGTAGACCATGTAATATGAATTGGACATAAGAAGACACGCCATTCATATTTACGTACGGACTGCCAAAATGTCAGTTTTTATATGTATATGCTCACATGATTTGTAAAAGAAACTGGTTTTGGCACGCGACCACCATTATGTGAGAAACTATTTTTTTACCTTTTCTTGATGACTTTGTCGAGTTTACGAGGCGTTTATGTCATCGAACCTTGTTGATGTTTATAGTAATGATGATATTTTTATGAATTTACTCCAGGTATATGTATAAAACATATAAACCGTAACCCTTAAACGGCACAAATACTGTAACCTTATTGGTAATTACAGTTTTGAGCCGTTTGGGGTTAAAACGCTTGGGTCATGTGGTCGAATGCCCGTCTCCTCCACGACACCTTGCGTGACCAGAGGGCTGGCTCGTTCTTCGCTCAAAGAATTAGCATTGCCATTCAACGTGTCAATGCTGCCAGTCTTCTGAGCACATGTCCAGATGACAGCGATGTGGAGGAGTACTTTGACGCCTGAGTGTAGGTACTGTGTGCTTTTGTAATTTATTTATGTATGTATTTACTTACGTTTTAGTATAAATAGTTTAAGTTTTTTTTATGTACATGTATGTAAAGTTTTGTATACAACACAACTTTTAATTTATTCGAAACCTCAATATAGTTTGTTCAGAATTAGTAGATAACTGAATAGTTTTTACACCATGTTATATTTTTTCCCACAAGTTGAACACCACCGACGATAAGTACAGGTCACGGCAGGTCATAGCGGGTATTAGGGACCAGCAAACAGCTGGGTGCAAGTACAAAACAGCCCCGCAGTCACTTGGATGGCCCGGTGACTTTTTATTTTTGCTGACTTATCAAGCTTAGAACTTTGTGATTTTTATGATCTTCCTACCCTTATCCCGTTTTATTTGGGGTCGGTGCAACACGTTTTTTTCTTCCATTCTGTCCTGTTGCTCGTCACGCTATCACTAACTCCCTTTTCATTCATATCACTTCTCACACAATCCATCCATCTTTTCTTTGGCCTCCCTCTCCCTTTCCATCCATCCACATGTAAATTCATAAAGATTCTTAAGATAATAATTCACAAAGATTCTTTACATAATAAAAATCTTTTTACAAAAAAAAAAAAACAACCGACTTCAATATAAAAAAAATCACTGAAAAATACAAAATAACTTTAATTTCGGAAGTCGATGTTGAATAACGAAGAGAAACACCGAAAGTTATTTCAAGTTATTTCAAGTTTAAAGTTATAAAGTTATTTTAGTACTTTTCAGCGGTTTTTTTTTTTATTGAAGTCGGTTGTATTTTTCTTTTGTAAAAAGCGGCGACCCTGGTAGTACTACAAATCGGAAAGTAATTCTTTTTTAGCTTCTTTCATCTTTTCTGCGATAAGTACTGTCTGCGCCATTCGCATTATTTTATCTATATTTGTTCTATCTATACCTCATTATAAAAGCATAAACACATACTTGCAACATTATATTACACTTCATTCAATAACTCATTCGAGAAGGATTTTCCATCCAAAACCATTCCTTCCTGTTCATTCCTTCTGGTGACACGTATCTTCGTGCGCCCGCGCTCCCTCCCAAAAAAAACTCTAAAAGGTGAAAATATTGGTGTTGTGTGGTGAAATTCTCAAACTCTCTTCTCTCGCGAATCTTGGAGGAAATATCGCCTGAACCGGCGCGCTTTGGAGGCTGCTATCGAAGGAACCAACGCATCTTTTCATCCTCCGTAAGTCCTTTTCCTTCCAAGTCTTCTGGTCCTTCTCACCCAATAAAAAACGCATATCTACTACGCATCTACGCTACACTCATCACACACATCATATTTATCATTTTAAATCTATTTATTCGCATAAAACCGCTAAAAACGCACAATTACGCATCCGCCATTACTCGTCTACGTGATACACGAGACGCGCCCAATAGGGCACATTTCCCGCTCAATCTCTCATCAACGCTTAGTTGTTTTTATAAAAACGCATCATATTTTAATATAAACACCCATTATCTGAAGTATTATAATTATATTTTAGTCATCTCACGCATATTTTCACATATATCTCAAAATATAACGCACACGGACAAGTCCATTTTTGTTCACGCACTCTCGCGTACATTCACTCATTCATCTATTTTATTACACGGTTAAAAACTCGAGTAGGTACATTTAAACCTAGAAACAGTCAAGCCCTCGCGAGTACTACCCAGCACACCCCAGTGCGTTCCTGCAAGGTATGTGGATCCCCTGATTCACATCCACTTTATAGATGTTCTCGTTTTATGAATCAAAACGCAAAAGATAGAACAGATCTTGTAAACAAACATAGGTTTTGTCGTAATTGTTTAGGATTTCATGATATTAAAATGTGCAAGTCAACAAATACGTGTTCGATTTGCCACCGTAAACATCATTCGCTATTACATCTAAACAACTTTAACTTTTCCAACAATCGGGTAGTTGAACATAGCTCCGCTCCATTCGCACTTCGCGCACAACCGTCCGCGTCGGTTGAGAACGGCGCCGGAGCGCCCCGCGCGCCGGCCTCCGCGCCTCCACCGACTGCCTCTCCCGCGACACTCCACTCGCCACGCGTATCCACAGGTGATAACGTTGCGCGCGAAAATTCAAACGCTCCTTATTTATCAATGACTTCGGCTACCTCGTGCGTTGAAAATAATACAACTGTTTTGTTGCCTACCGCTTCCGTATACACTTATAATAATAATAAACCTTATACTCTCCGCGTTTTTCTTGATACAGGCTCAATGAGTCATTTTATTACAAAGGCTTGCTGTAAACGTTTAAACTTAGAAATTACTCCTGACAAATCTTCTATTTTCGGTATAAGTCACGCAAAAATACCCACGTATGGTACTACAACATTTAAAATATTTTCTCGCTTTGATCACCGCTGTTGTTATACAATTCACGCTCGGGTTTTAGATCGTATTACTGACGACTTGCCCAACGTATTCATAGATATCACAAATCTCACTCCATTGCGTAACCTACCTATGGCTGATGACGCGTTCCACGTTCCCGGTGAGATTGATTGCCTCCTCGGCAATGAACTTTTCCCGCTTTTGTTGGGAAGTGGAAAGGTAACTTTACCTGGCTCCTCGGTCGTCGCTTTGGAAACCACCCTTGGTTACATAGCCATGGGTCGGGCTGATTGTCAACCTCGCATAACTTCGCGCTCTCGCCACGCTCAAATAAATAAAAATAAAAGCGAGCAAACTTTTCTGTGCGCTACTAGCACGCTTAGCTTAGACACGCTAACGCAACGCTTTTGGGAGCTGGAAAGCGTCCCTAATAAGGTTCACATAAGTCCTGATGATCAGGCGTGTGAACAAATATTTAATTCAACTTACTCTCGCGATGAAACAGGTAGATACACAGTGCAGCTACCATTTAAGGCTCCGTGTACAGACTTAGGAAATTCGCACTCAACGGCGATGCGTCGCCTCATTAACCCTTCAGATACCGTCAATTAGAGACACAATAGTAAGACAATAGATGCGCGGCCACCGGGTGTCGCTTGGGGATTCATGAATTAATTTAGAAAAAAAGTTAGATTCTGATCCCGAGATCAGAACTAATTACAACGCTACGCTTCAAGATTATCTTGACAAAGGTTATTTAGCCAAGGTCAAAGATCCCTCTCTCAATATCCCGCATTATTATATTCCGCACCGTGCTGTTTACCGCCCGGATAAACAGTCCAGTAAAACTCGCATCGTGCTTGACGCTAGCTGTAAAACTAGTTCAGGTAAATCGCTAAATGATCTCCTTTACGTAGGTCCGAATCTACAAAGTAACATTTTTGATTTATTAATTAATCTTCGCATGTTTTCCGTTGCTGTAGTTGCAGACATCGAAAAAATGTATTTTCAACTTAATCTTTCCGCTGATCATCACGCATTTCAACGCATTTTATACAGATTCGATAAAGATTCTGAGATTTCAACTTTTGAATTTAACCGCGTTTCTTTCGGTGTCTCAAGCTCGCCTTATTTAGCTATGAGGATAGTTCGCCAACTCGCATCTGATAGTCGGGATAATTACCCGCTCGCGGCTTACGAGGCTGAAAACCATATGTATATGGATGACTACATATGTTCGCTAGATGGCGGTGAAATAGCTGAGCTTACATATCAAGAAATGGTCGCCATGTTCAGGTCAGGCGGTTTCAACCTTGTAAAGTGGATCTCTAATAGTTCCGAACTCTTAAATAAAATTCCTTCAACTCATTTAAGTTCGCAAAATATTGAATTTGACGCGGACGCTAATAATAATACTAAAATTGTAGGTATGCAGTGGAATCCTGTAGAGGACTCTTTTCAATTTAAAATAAATAATAATTCTCTTAAATGTACGAAACGTACCGTTTTATCCGCAACCGCACGGCTGTTTGACCCCTTAGGTCTTATAGGTCCAGTTACCGCGTTCATGAAAGTTTTAGTTCAGGAATGTTGGAAGCATGACCTTGATTGGGACGACGTTGTACCAGCTTACATTGAAAATAAATTTAATCAATTTCACAAAGAACTTTCCTATCTCGAACAAATAAAATTCCCGCGACATGTAGGTATCACCTCGGTTTCTCATGTCACTCTCCTCGGGTTCGCAGACGCCAGTGAGCGCTGTTATGGTGCCGCTGTTTACATAAGGGTTAGTTCTAATGACGAAGATAACGGATCAGTCCTCTTACTTACTTCTAAATCACGCGTCGCTCCGCTTAAAAATACGCCCTTAGCTCGCCTCGAGTTATGTGCTGCTCTTCTCTTAGCAAATTTAATTAACTCAGTTGTAGAAGTTTTAAGTAAACGCTGCAAAATTAATAATATTTTTGCTTTTTCTGATTCAACAGTCACGCTCACCTGGATCCACTCGCCCTCGCATAGATTTCATACATTTGTCGCAAATCGCATTGTTGAAATTAATTCAAAATTACCTGCTAAACATTGGTTTCACATCGATGGAACCGAAAATCCCGCTGATGTAGTTTCTCGTCCCGTAACGCCTAAACAATTATTAGATTTAACTCTTTGGTTTAACGCTCCGCATTGGTTTTCATTCCCCTTAAATCAGTGGCCAATCAAGCCATTTAAGGTCAATTTGAATAAAAATAATTCGGAAGTAATGGAAACTAAAAATATCGCTCTCGCAGTTAAAGTAACGCAAGAAGTTTCTCAACCTATTCAATCTTTAATTGACCGCATTTCTAAATATTCTATTTTACTACGTAGCCTGGTTTTAATATTACGTTTCTGCAAGATATTAACTTCGCATGGTTCCATCACCGTTTCTGATTTAGAAGCCGCGGAAATATACCTTATACGTTACGTACAAAGTAGATATTTCTCTGAAGAAATGAACGCTTTAAAATCAAATAAAAAATTAAATAAAAGTCTCGCTAAACTCAACCCCTTTCTGGATTCAAATAATATTCTCAGAGTAGGTGGAAGGTTAACTCATTCTCAACTTGATTATGGTCAAAAGCACCCCATTTTAATTCCAACTAAATCACGTTTTACCCAACTCGTAATTGACTTTTATCATGTAACTAATTTGCATACAGGTCCCGCTCTTTTATTATCTATCATTAGACAAAAATTCTGGATTTTATCCGCTCGTAATATTGTAAGACAACGCGTACATAGTTGTAACAAATGTTTTAAACTTAAACCTCAAAATACTTACCCTCCTATGGGTGATCTACCCGACTTTCGCGTTTCACAAGCGAAAGCGTTTGTTAATACCGCTGTGGACTATTGTGGCCCTTTCTATATTACTCATATCCGAAAACGCGGAATTAAAAGCCACAAAGCTTACATTTGTGTGTTCGTGTGTCTAACAACTAAGGCAGTACACTTAGAGTTAGTCTCTGACCTTAGTTCAGATTTATTTCTCGCCGCTTTTAAGCGTTTCATTTCTCGTAGAGGTCCTGTTGCTATGATTTATAGTGATGGAGGCACAAACTTTATTGGCGCAAAGCGCAAATTGAACGAAATTTACACCCTAATTCAATCCAAATCTCATATAAATTACATAGGCGATCAACTAGCTGAAAATCGTATACGATTTAAACATAGCCCGCCATACGGTCCTCATTTTAATGGACTCAGCGAAGTTAATGTTCGTTGTGTCAAAACTCATCTTTTTAAAGTAATTGGTTCTCAAATATTAACTTACGAGGAGTTTAGTACCGTTCTTGTTCAAATTGAATGTCTTTTAAACAATCGACCTCTAAGCATTTTAAGCTCCGACCCGTCTGATATTAGTGCTTTAACGCCTAATCATTTTTTAAACGTAACTCCGCTTAAGTATTTACCTGCTGAAGATGTCACAGACATTTCAGACAATCGCTTATCGCGTTATCAACTTCTTAATAAAATAACTCATTCCTTCTGGCATCGTTGGAGCCAGGAGTACCTCACTTCTTTGCAACAGCGTGAGAAGTGGAACACACCGTCAAAGCCTATTGAAGTAGGTACGATTGTTGTTATCAAAGACAACAACGCTCACCCGCTTTGTTGGCCTTTAGGTGTCATAGATGCGACTTATCCTGGAAAGGATAATATAGTTAGGACTGTGAAGGTTAGAACTGCTTCCGGTTCCTACATACGCCCGGTAGTGCGGCTTTGTCCTCTACCCACTCAATAATTACTTTACAGTTGCGCTTAACTCTATTTTTAATTAATTATTATTTTTTATTTTTTTTCAATTTAAGTTCTCATAAAATTGTAATTTAGAGGAAAACCTCTAGGCCGGGGGAATTGTCTGCGCCATTCGCATTATTTTATCTATATTTGTTCTATCTATACCTCATTATAAAAGCATAAACACATACTTGCAACATTATATTACACTTCATTCAATAACTCATTCGAGAAGGATTTTCCATCCAAAACCATTCCTTCCTGTTCATTCCTTCTGGTGACACGTATCTTCGTGCGCCCGCGCTCCCTCCCAAAAAAAACTCTAAAAGGTGAAAATATTGGTGTTGTGTGGTGAAATTCTCAAACTCTCTTCTCTCGCGAATCTTGGAGGAAATATCGCCTGAACCGGCGCGCTTTGGAGGCTGCTATCGAAGGAACCAACGCATCTTTTCATCCTCCGTAAGTCCTTTTCCTTCCAAGTACTATTAAACACATCAGGTCAACTTCAAAATTTCAAATTATCAAAGAACGATGGCGAGGAAATTGTTAATAAAATTATTAAGTGTCTACATAACCAGTGTGGTATATACTTCTAAAATTATTTACTAAATATTATTAAATCACGCTAATGGCCAGTTTGTATAGCGCAAAAACATTGTCATAATTAGAAACTGAATTGACTAGATTATTATTTTACAATAGAATATTTTTTTGCTTTCTTCACTACATAATTATGGTCTTTTGGCTAAACTAAACTCTTAATGTTGCCACTAAAAAAATCTTCGTCAAGTAACATAATATGCTTTGCTTTATGTATTGATAATAAATACATTTCCGCATTAGATAATAAACATAAAAATTAAAAAAAACTGTTTCTACTTAGAAAATAGTGGCTTAAATGTCACAATATATTTATATTTTTTTTGGGAATAAAATTACAAAAAAAGTCATGACATTTGTTTTTTTTTGGGGTAAAGCGGAACAAGTTTTTAATTTTCTTTTATTTGTTCCGTCTCTCTTGTTTGTTCTACCTATGCTCGTGCGTTCTCTAGTGTTAGCCTTGGTATCATTAATAAAACCCTTTCTGCTGTATGCAAATCTTACAATATTTCTCATTTTCTTCACTTTTATAACGACTATCACAACCAACGAGCACGTACATACATACATAAACATATCGTTTGTTATAACAATACCTGTCTAGAAGTTTATTTTCATTGTGGCCCGTCTTGAATGGCCCACGTGACCACCTCACATGACTGAAAAGACGACGTGACCGACTGACGGACAGAAATAATTGTTTATATATAGATGGTATTAATTTGACGCCCGTGGAGACTTCTGGTCTGCCCAACTGTGGCGTTGTGATTTACAAGGTAAGGGTTACAATGGGTTAGTTGGTTGGTTGATTGGTTAACAAAATACTTGATGCCTCATGAATATTTACAGACTATAGGATAGATAGATAGATAAAGCATTTATTGGCTACACACAACACATCACATATCACACACAAGTTATAAAAATTAACCCTTCAGATACCGTCAATTACCGGTGGTCGCTTGGGGATTCATGAATTAAGCACTTATACTACAATAAAGAAAAGAAAAGAAAAAAGATAATAATAATAACACATGTGGGTACTTAGACAAACAAAAAAAAATAAAAGAAATGCCAAAATAGACCCATAGTGCGGTGTGCATGTCGTGCTGCACCAATGGGAGACCAGCTGAGCATGTGTCAGGCAAAAATACCTGACATAGGAGTGAGGATAGGAGTGTTTTTAATATTGTGCGGATTACATCACGCATACGGCTTGGCTCCGCATGCAGAAAATTTCAAAGTGCAAAAAAAAAACGCGCCCCGCGTGCGTAATCCACTAGATAGTTGTATGAAATAGGGTTTAGATAGCATAGTTAGCCTTTTTTAATGTGGCTTTCTCTCTAGAAGAGGGAATGGGTGTAATTCACCATGCGGGCCCAGAGGTGGATGCAACATGTCTTCGAATTTAAGGTTCAAGGACATGCCGATCCTCACGATGTTTTCACCCTTTTTGAGAGTAGTGGTGATGAAATAAATTAGACAAAGTACTGCTAAAGGCTGGGTTTGAGCCGACGTTACGACCACTCGTAAGTGGGGGCTATGCGGGTGATTCTTTGAAACCGAGAGAGTGTCTCATTCATCTGGTCAAAATTTTTCTTTACATTTTGATATTTTTATTTGCATATTAGTTTTCCGCGATCACTTTTCCCGGTGACTTATGACACAAATGGATAGGTTTAAAAAATCACCCCACCAACCACTGTATGGTTCTTTCCTTCATCCGGCCCACGCTGAAAACCAGCGCTGTGAGCTCATCGCATTATGCGTGAGGCCGCAGCTTTATGCTGAGCGTTCGGTCGTTTTGCGCGGATGTGACGCATATCTTATCAATAGATGTTATGTTTGTTAGCTAGTTTCAAGATTGTGTCTTTTGTCGCGTAAATAAACTGTTTTTCTTTCCTCTTCTTCTTTCCTTAATTCATGAATCCCCAAGCGACCACCGGTGGCCGCGCATCTATTGTCTTACTATTGTGTCTCTAATTGACGGTATCTGAAGGGTTAAAAGGCTATCTCAAACATTAATCTTCATGCCGCATGGTTCTCATATGATTTGACCATTACATGTTTCTTGTATAGACTATCCTCTGGGTTTTATTTCACTGTTTGTTCTCAACGTAAAACACCGGCCTCGTTTAGTTAAAAGTGTCATTTATAATCTACGACCTATTATCAGACCTACCTACCAAATATATACAAAAAAATCATAAAAATCAGTCAAGCCGTTTCAGAGAAGTTCCATAATGATTACTGTGACACAAGATTTTTTAATTGGTGTGAACCACAGCTTGACTGCGATCCCGCCTGATGGTAAGCAGTGATGCAATCGTTGATGGTGAGGCGTAATAGTTCATTAATTCATGAATCCCCAAGCGACCACCGGTGGCCGCGCATCTATTGTCTTACTATTATGTTTCTAATTGACGGTATCTGAAGGGTTAAGAGATTCACTCTATAGAGCCTTGAAGATACCCAAATTATAATTGGACGGGAAGACCGCAGCTAGCAAATTGTTTCAGTCCTTCGATGTACGCGGTATAAACGACGAGGCGAAAAGCTTAGTCTGGACCGTAGAGGTTTCAACAACGTAAGGGTGGATACTCGCCGTACGTCGGGTTGTCCGATTGTAGAAAGGAGATGGCGGAACCAAGTCATGCAATTCCTGCACCCCTAGCCAAGTTGCTAATCTGAAATAGTGAACGCTAGTAGAAAGCTTCAAATGTACGGGAATGACGTCACCTCAACGCTCAGTCACGTGGTCAGAATAAAAGAATTGGCGGCAAAGGACAACTCGAAGCGTTCAACGCAAGCGAAACGGTTGTAACTTGGCTAGGGGCAGGACACACTCTCCAAAATGCATCCTGTAAAATACCGAACGGCTGGCTACGATTACATAAGATTGTTACACTGGTATCACTTTTCTTATCATTTTCGTTAATCAGTTATCAAATAGTTTCCGCTATATTAACAACAATACTTACCTACTAACAACGTAGCTTGGCAACAGGGTACTTGAACTGATAAGAACTAATTAGCTCAAGTGACTGATTAAGTTTTATTCCATTTTAATGTAAGGAAGTAGGCAAAATGCACGTATTTCTAGATGTGCTAATGATAAAACTTATAGTACAGTAATTATTTATGAATGAATTTTTTGATACAAGTGGAGAAAGTTTTGACCTATTTTCATTGTGACCTAGACGGCATTCGAGGGCTGCAGTAATACATTTCCACGTGTATCAAACGACGTTTTTCAATACACTTACGGAAACAAATAAACGGTGGTTGATGTGAGACTCGTGGGGGTTTTTTTTTTTTTTCTGTCGACGGGGAAAATCATCATTGACGAAACCCGCTCTTAGACTCGTGGGGGTCGAAGCGCGCCTAGTCTGATACAATAAACGTAATAAAATTGCAGCGGAAGCGAGCATGCACCCTTTTGCGCACTAGTGCGTAAAACAGTCATTTGTGTGCGGGTTTTCGAGTAACTGTATTGAAAAACATTATTTGTTATCCTCCTTGCGACTATCATTACAGGTAAATACCTAATGCAACTGAAATACAATTATAAATAAAAACATAAAATCAAAAAATAATCCAGTACTTACCTAAATCGATACTATCATGATAACAATTACCTTATATTCAATACTTAGATAAAAAAAATGTATTTATAAACGACGAAGTTATACAGTTTCAAAACTGATTTTAGAAAGAGAAGTTTGATGTGGACTCTGACGTCAAAGTCTATCAACGACGTCTTCGAGACTTAAATATTTGTTAAAAATTATCCTGTTTGGTTTTTGATCAATTTTGATTTTGTTTTCACATTTAAGAATCTATGTTTTGCATATTGATCAACTGGTTAGATAACCAGTATTTTTGCATATGTCACGGAGAGGATGTCGTTAATTTTTGAATAACATCCTATTTCCTTATATTTCATAAAAGGCTATCCAGTATTATTGGTAAAACACAGGATAGGCCACCGCAGGATCCTGCACAAAGTTTGCTATTTTAGTTTTAATTAGTCTAGTGGTTTTATTTTTCTTGTTTTAGCATTTAATTACCACGTTAAAAAATATATATCGATTCCTTATTAGTAGTTTCTAAATAATAACTAGCTATTAATAATAATAATATCAATGATATTTAAATAAACAGATTTGCTATGAGCGCGCACTCGTGAAGACTCGAAAGGATCCTAATTGGGATAGTTGCCTTTAGGCGTCACGCATCGGATCGGAATTAAAATCGTCAATCGTTATCGGAAATTAAATAAAAAAATGCCTTCGTCTGTGTTTAGAAAGTGTACCAATTATGATACCAAAGTAAATAAAACACAGGGGATCTCATACTACAAGTGCTGCCGCTGCTGCGTGGAAAACATTTTTCGGTTGATTTGTGAGTGTATAACATGTCTGTTTATTAAAATGTCATTTAATAATATATTCCACAATTATCTCACAACGCCGTCTAGTCCCAAGCTAAGCAGACCTTGTGTTATGAGTACTAGACAACTGATAAACATACTAGTATATTTCTAAATACATACATATATAGATAAATTACACACAAACACATAACAAATGATCGTGCTCGTCACACAAACATTTGTCCTGGGTGGGAATCGAACCCACGACCTCCGGCGTAGCAGTCAGGGCCGCTAACCACTACACCAACAGGCCTATCAATTCCTTTATAGGAAGCCTAGTAGGTATAATTATTTTAAAAGGCATTCATATAGCGAAAATTAGACTCTCAACTCATTATACAACATTATTTTTAGTATTTGCGAAACCTGAATATAGTTTTTTCAGAATAGTAACTAAATCGATAACAATAATTTCTACACCATGTTATATTTTTTCACAAAAAAGGTAACAAATTAGACACCACCGTCAGTCACTAAGTACAAAACAGGTCACGGCAAGTCAAAGCGGGCATTAGGCGCCAGCGCACAGCTGAATGCGAGAGCAAAACAACCCCTCAGTGGCCCGGGTGGCCCGGTGACCATGTATTTATGTCGCTAACCAGGTACCATAACTGGTTTATAACTTTGTGATATTTCATCATACAGTTCTGAAATTTTGTACATAGATTCTTTACATAAAAATACTAGAAACTTTAAAATAAAATTGTATACATAACTAGCTTTTGCCCGCACGGCTTCGCTCCCGCTCTTCCCTACTCTACCCTACTATACCCTACCAAACATCACATAAACCATCTACTAAATCGTCCGAACAAAGCCTAAAAATTTGGTTTGGATAGGTGAGCCCGTTCTTGAGTTATAAAATAACAACGAAAAGTTGCATTGATTTTTATATATATAGATAAATTACACCCAAACACAGAACAGTAACTTAGTAATAGCGCGATGGGTGATAAGACAGAATGGAAGAAAAAAAATGCGTTGCGCAGATCCCGAATAATACGAGATAAGGTTAGGAAGATGATGGTGAACTGTTGACTACAATAGATGCGGAGCCACCTTTTTTTTTTGCAACGTCGTAATAAAACAAATGCTTTCCGATCCCATTTCCTGGCTCCAGTTTAGATAAAGCTGCTTCCTTAATGATAAAAAGTGAGATACCAGTGAAGTATAATCCAAATTCCACTTCCTTGTCACGTCCAAGCGAGCTATTTAATAGGTATTATGTGGTATGTACCTAGTGGTCTTATCAGTTAAACTACACTGTTCAGTAGGTAAGTATATAATAGTTAGTATTTCAGCTAACAATTGATTTTCCTTTTCAATAATGGCGAGTACTTGACCTTGGGATGATATGCATATTTTTTTTAAACTAGGAAATAACGTTACCAAGCGCCGTTTAGGTTTTTACTAAAAAGAATACGTCACATACCTAATGCCGTAACTAGGGCTGTGCTAACGGTGCCCGGGCATATGGCACAGACCCTAGAGGAGCGCAGTTTTTTTTAATAATAATAATACAACAACTAAAATAACTAGACAACTGATAAACATACTTATATATTTCTAAATACATACATATCTATATATATAAAAATGAGTCCCGTTTTCCGTTGTCACGACATGGCATGAAAACGGCTTGACCGATTTGGCTGTTTTTTTTTTTGTTGTGATTGTTATCGTGAGGACAAGGTTCTTATGGAAAAAAAATAAGAGTAGGGTAGGGTAGGGTAGAGTTGGGTATAGTAGGGTGGAGTAGGGAAGAGCGGGAGCGAAGCCGCGCGGGCAAAAGCTAGTTATAGATAAATTACACCCAGACACAGAACAAACAATCATGCTTATCACATAGCCATTTGTCCTGGGTGGGAATCGAACCCACGACCTCTGGCATAGCAGTCAGGGCCACAAACCACTAGACCAACAAGCCAGTCAGTTAATATAAACTAGTGCTTGACTGCGATCCCACCTGATGGTAAGCAGTGATGCAATCTCTGATGGTGATGTACACTAGTTTATGAGCCTATTCACTCATGACTTGAAGACACTCAAATTATAATCGGACGAGAAAACCTCAGCAGGCATATTGTTCCAGTCCTTCGACGTACGCGGTATAAACAACGAGGCAAAACGCTTAGTCCGGACCGTAGAGGTTTCAACAACGTATGGGTAGATACTCATCGAACGTCGGGTTGTCCGATGGTAGAAATAAGATGGCGTAATCAAGTCATGCAATTCCTGCGCACACTTTTCAAAATGCATCCTGTAAAACACCGATAGGGCTAGCCACCATACGCCGGTGCTCAAGGCTTTGAAGATTGGACTGATCAAACCAATGCCTAAGTATACGCTTGGCAGCATTCATAATATAACTAATCTTTGCTGTGTAACCTACCCAGGCAGGGCGTTACAATGTTTGAGCTCGATTCGTTTGCTGTTTTACTAATAACAGAATTTAGAATTAGACAGGCCTGTTGGTCTTCTGGTCAGTGTCCCTGTTATGTTGAAGCGCATGATCATTTGTTCGGTATCTGGGTGTAATTTATCTATAATATATAACTTAGGTCAGCTCCTGTCGGCTGATTCAATGCGGAGTAACGGATATGTATTTTTAGAAATATATAAGTACCTAAGTTTATCAGTTGTTTAGCACTCATACCACAAGCTCTGCTTAGTTTGAGAATAGAAAAGATACGGCGTTGTGTGAAAGTTGTAGAATATTATTAATATTAAAACTTCAAGGGGTGCAGTCATTGAAGATCGTATCTTCAATGACTGCACCCCTTGAAGTTTATAAAAGGCTAGTTTCGGAACTGCGTCGTACCCGTATCTCCTCCGATTTCAAATGATGTTTATTACACAAACTCTACTTTAGCCTGAAAACCTGTCAAAAAAAGGCGGTCGCAAAAGAAAACAAAACTAAACTCAATTGTACAAAAAACAAGGCAGTTTGAAGAGCAGCGCAGTTAGCCACATCTTCACACCTTCCCCTCAGACACACAGTACCGTTAGCTCACAACAGCACACGACGACCATGACGTAATTGTTTGTGTAGTGGCGATTTATTTGATTTCAACACTTTCTTTTTTTAGGAAACCGGTGTCAAGAAGTCCTGACGCGCTGCTTCCAAGGTTATGACAGGATGTATGATATAACGATGCCATATTTAGTGGTGATGTCGTGGAATCTAGAAATTGATCACTTCATGATATGGCCAAGTAAAACTGGCCAGTAGCCTGATTCAAGTAAAATCAAACAAGCCAAATATCGTTGAAGTTTTATAATCGTTCGATCGAAGTCCTGGATAGAACGACAATTGAACTGGATCGAAATTAAACGATCTATCAATGCCTTGTTGCCTGATACTACAGAGTACTACTATGCTACAAAGTACTCTGTGATTTGAATTCCAATATTTGAAATTTAGTCGTTAGCATCCATTCCATCATGGAAGGAAAACATCGTGCGGAAACCGGCTTGTCCTAGAACCAAAAATTCGAAGACATTTGACATTCACCAACCCGCTCTGGGCCCGGGTAGTGGTTACGGCCCATTCCCTCTCCTAGAGAGGCAACCTGAGTCCCAGGAGTGGGAACATTAAAGTGCTGAAATAGACCTAAATGCTTTTAGTTGGAGATAAAAAATAATGTTATTCATTAAAAACGTTTGACCCGTTTTTAAGAGATAACATTTTAAATGTTATTTCTTAAAAAGCTTTCACCCTTTGTCACTCTTCTTAATTACTAATCACAAGGAAATCCATAAATTCTTCACTTTTTAGAGTTACGATAACGTCTCGTCATATTTCCTGATAGGAACCTAGACAGGGCGACATAGTAACATAATTATTTATCAGAACCTTCCAAAAGTTAATTGGTTACTTATCGTTAAACCAACAGTTGGCGGCGATAAGTGAACCAACCCATAGCGCACCTATTAGTATTATATTTGGAGTTATTTTTATGTCTACGTGCGCAGGAGTGCGTAGCCTGAGAGTTTGGAAACACACGGTTCGATAACTTCTACAGTCAAGTTGAAAATTACTTGCTGTTAAAATCACTCACTTTTTTTTAAGTTGGAAAAGCATCTAATGACTTCAACCTGGGAAGGCGTGTGAGATTTTTACTGACTAAAACCACACTATGTTCGTTTTTTGCCCTTTGCGAAGGGTTTCACTTTCAGACGTCAATCCTTGCAGTTTTGCTGATATCTCTTTGGGGGATCCATTTGTTCTTTCTTGGAGCTAACCACTTTTGCACATCACTGACACAGGTTTACAATTAAAAAAAATTATCGATTCGAAAAAAGTGAGACTCCAAGTAGATAACTTTTATACACTAAAATTGTGTACATCTAACCTTTAATGCTTTGAAACCCACCAAAATCCAGAATTACACTTTTTTTTAGGTGGGTGCCTCCTTTGCTAGCATTACTGCTTCGCAGAAGGAGGCGTCCGCCTGCCACTCCTCCTCGCTCCGGACCAAGGCTCGGCGCGAGAGATCACTGCCGCCGAGCAGTGCTCTTTCCAGGCGGGGCACACGGTAGAGGTGTGCTCCACTGTGTCCTCCGGGCGGTCCACTCCATGGTGACACCCGGGCGTTTCTTCCACATGAATCCGGTGCAGGAATCTCCCGAACTGACCATGTCCGTTGAGGACCTGCTTCATGCGGGAGGTAAGGATGCCGTGTTGTCTTTCCAGACACATCCAGAAATACACTGGAGATCATTTGCCATGTGGTATCATTTCTATCCCATATTTATAACAATGAGCACATAATTCAATTCACTTGATAGATGTTTACTTTTACAAACCAATAACTATCCACAGAACTGTTACCATGGTCTACATTACCGGCTGGTGGATCAATAAATTGTCTCTGAACATACATCGACCTATATTCCACAATTGGCTACTTGTTGTCTAGGCCAGAAGACAAACCAAGGACTTTGGCAACATCTGTTTGATTGGTTGATTGTATACATGATAAATTTAGGAAACTATAGTTGCCGAGGAGAAGACACCCAGACCCGATTCTGTCCGCTACAGAAATATTGGTTACGATTGGAAATCGAACCCACAGTCATTATCAACCAATCGCTCAACCTCTGCCCTGAGCGTCTAATCTAAATCACTTATACTTCGGTACTTATAGCTTAAGTCACAACTATTTTTGGTCATGATTATTTTCAGAAGTTCAAAAATAAAATAACAATGTCGTAATATTTAGTGTGATTCTGAGTAAATCTGAGTAATTTTCAGACCACTGCAGCTAAAGTTACAGGGACAGAACCGCTTCCACTTCACATGAACTTAACAAATTCACGCTCAGCATTCCATTCACAATAAATTCCTTTGACCCAAATAACTGCAAAATTCATTAGTTCATAATAAATGCATGTTTTTCCTTAAGTTCATAATTTATGCGAATCAGTCTATTCTTAGACTAATGAGGAAATATTAAGTTCTAATAAGAAAAAGTCATAGTAAGCCGGCTGATATTGTCACTAATGGTTGATCTTATATGACCAATAAGTAAACCAACCGTCAGCTGCACAAGGACATCGCCGTGCCCTCAATCGGCGGCGAAGACCTCTCGCGCCGGGCCAGGGTTATCCGAAAGGAAACTCGAACCCCGGTATGAAGAGGCTAGAAGGAACGGGGTGGGTTTTTAGTAAGTAAGAGTCTGACACTATCTCCCGCTCCATGGGTGCGGGTGTGGGTGAATCCGGAAGTGGGAAAAAAAAAATTAAGTCTTAGTAGTCGCCTGAAACTTTTTATTTTTATTTTTACATCATACTGAGAAAGAGATGTATTTTTAATGTTATTTGTTGTTTAGTATAAAAAAAATTGTAATAATTAATTGCCCTATTTAAAAAATTAACATACAGGCTGCACGTGTAAAAGATTGACAGTATGCCTAAAAAATCGTTACCTTTACTTCTGAATTTGTGATGTACAGCGTGCAAACCTGCGAGCCAGCATATTACATCGAACAGACAGCATCCTGCACTCTCTCTCAACGTTAGTACTGTCCTTCAAATCCTCAGGGATCCAACGACCTAAATACATTAGTAAACCTTTTTTAAAGGTATTCAAGACTATATCAAGTACATTTTGATAGTGTTTAGTACCGAAGGACGTTTTATTTATTTAAACTAGGAAAAACATGAAAAATAAAATATTTAACTAATTAAAACTATATCCTTACTAATATTATAAAATTGAAAGTGAGTTTGTTTGTTTGTTTGTTACGTCTTCACACTTAAATGGCAAAACCGATTTTGATGAAACTTGGTACACGGATAGACCATGTCCAGGAATATGACATAGGATAATTTTTATCCCGGAAGTTTGTTCCCTTGGGATAATTTTCTGCTATCACGCGAGCGAAGACGCTGGTAGCAGCTAGTATACAATAATTCTTACCTAAAATATGGCGTTAAAAAATTCCTCCGCATCGCTGTCGACTGGAAGTGTGCCCAAAAGACTGGCGGCATTGCCACGTTGTATGGCAATGCTTAATCTCTGACCAAGGTAAAAGCCAGCCTTTGGGTCACGCGAAGGGTCAACAAGGCGTTTGGATAATTGTTTAAAAAGCGCATGAGCACTCGGACCCCACGGCTCAAGAGTTTCAACCCCAAACGGCTCAAAAATATAACTGCCGATGAGGCTATTATATTTTTAGTACCTGATTTAAAATAATAAACACCGGTAAATATCTAATTGCATGAATTGCTTTGTGAGGCACGGACGCTACGGAGATTTTTAAATAGCTTAACCCTTCCGATACCGTCAATTAGAGACACAATAGTAAGACAATAGATGCGCGGCCACCGGTGGTCGCTTGGGGATTCATGAATTAACATAGTAGCAGATTTAGAACTACCCACTTCAAGACTTCAAGGATCATTTCTGACAAATGTTTATAAATTAATTTGTCAAATCAATACCTCTGTTTATTTTAAACAGAATTGATTACACATCCACGAATCGCGTTAGTAAACCACATTATAGGTCAAAATCACATATGTTTCCTCTCAGAGGCTGATCATTCCATTCATTGGAATTACAATTGATTAGGATAATATACCTATAGCTATAGTAGATGAAACAAAGATGTTGCAGAAGTTCAATTTTGATTCCAAAAGTTTGGAACGTCCAATTGCGATCCGATCGCTAATCGGAACTTATATCAGTACTACTTTTTGCTTTTGGACAGAGGTAGCCTGACTTTGGTGGACCATCACCGGACATTGCTCACTGAACTAACATTTCTTCACAATCAATATCATGCACTGTGAAGAGGATGCATGGAGTCAGAGGAAACTGTCGTGCACATGCTCCTCGAGTGCACAGCCGTTAGCGTAATAAGAACACGAAGGGCTGGTTGAAGTGAAGGCCTCCATGGCCCACACACAATGGTCCACCAAAGACTAGGTGCAGAAACCAGACCACAATACATAGATAGATCAGTGCTACAAACAAGTTTTCTTTCACGTGTTTTATTTGGTGATAGCTGACCTGCTCCTACTTCGTACCGCCTAGTAGTAAATGAGTGTAGTAGATCTTTCGATATAGTCAACCGATTGCGATGAAACAAAGCCTAAGTAATATATTGCACACAATTTTAATGTATGTAATGAAATGACATCTCATTACGCGCGTTGAAGTTGTTGTTGTCAATGGAATTTATGTTCTGTGGAACGGGGTGACGTGTGATTGAATGACAGATGATGTTTAGATTATTTTTCATATTTTATTGTTAAAAATTCTATTGTAAAAAGATAAAATAAAGGGATATAATTGAGGAGGCGATATTAGTAAACTTTAAATATCGTTTCTTTGATTTTCAGGTAAGTTATAGGTGTAATGATCATAGTTAAACGTTGTAATATAGTAAGGACGTATTAAATAAACCAATCTTTGATTTTCAGAGAAACAATTTGTGGTTTATTTGGAAAATCCTCAATAACATATCTTATAAAACGACATTTTCGTCAACTAGAAAAAGATGGACCGGTTACAATTTGAGTTCACGATGATAACCTCAAATGATGGCAAATCTAACATATTGGCCATAACCTCAATAACTACAGAGGAAGGAAAATGTTATATTTTACCTGATGAACAGAAGCCAGTGATTATATGTATAAACTAAAAACTTCTACAGATTTATTATATGTATGCTTAGTTAACTAAAAACTTCTTTGAGGTTTTTTGTATTTTTTGCAGTTGCTCTAAAAATCTAGTCCCAGCCGATGTCAAATAACGTATACGTTACGCGTACCTAATTTTAGCCGCTATGACAAAAGCTAAAGCCAGTTCTAACCGAAGATAAGTAGGATACATCCAAGTTTAAATGCATGTGATAATATAGATTTGGAATATTGAGGATTCACTCTTCATTAATATTTATCCGAATTTTTGACTAGCTGTAGTAGTGTTTCATTTGTCTAAATCCGCCACCACTTCACACTTCGGTTCTGATTCCAACAAACCAAATTTAAAAAACTCCGGTTTCGAATTCGGCTTCATATAACCAACGTCGTTACTTGTGAAATTGGTAACGTTAACAAGGCCTAGTTAGTACACTATCTCTATAGATACTGGCCACCGTAATGGTTTGCTCGGGAGTTTTATTACTAAAGACTACATCCTCCTCCATGGTCGTTTATCCTCAATGGTGAGGATCGTGACCTCGACCTCGACGAATAACTTTCTTGTGGACTATATTGCGCCATGTTGTCCATCAGCGATGTGGATGGCGTCGCAGACTGTGGCACAGATTTGATCTGATCAACGTATCGGACTCTTATCCCTAGGTCTTTTTCCATCTACTGTTCCTGTCAGTAACAACTTTTCCAGACTATCTCTTATTGTCTCTTTCTGGCAATATGTCCAAAGAAATCAAAGATTATTTTTTGTGTGAGATTTTTCTTTGTTGATTTTTTTTTTGTTTATTTATTTTTTATTTTATTATGTGAATGATTTTTATATGGTTCATAACGGCACCTGAAATAAATAAATTTTATTTTATTCATTTTTAATTTTGGGATATGGTGGTGAGTCTAAGGGTGACTTGAATTATTATGGAGTCGCTGGTCCGATGCTCTGTCCTATGAATTTTCCTCCGACACCACATCTCAAAAGACTACATACATATAAATAGATCACACATATCTAAGGTTGGAAAGATCATGAGGAAAATATTAAACCAAACAAAGTTTACACGGCAAACGACGCGATGGAAATCAAAAGTTTACGACAAACATAAATCTTATTGAACACAGTAAAGTTTAACTGCAAAACGAAACGCATTGTTAACCTCTGCATGTTTGTAAGCTTAATTAAAATATGAATAGACTGGACTGTTGGTCTAGTGGTTAGTGGCCTTGACTGCTATGCCGGAGGTCGTGGGATCGAGTCCCACCCAAGACAAATGTTTGTGTGATGAGCACGATCATTAAATTCTCTATAATATGTTTGTATTTAGAAATATATAAGTAAGTTTATCAGTTGTTTAGTACTCGTAGCACAAGCTCTGCTTAGTTTGGGACTAGATGGCGTTGTGTGATTGTTGTGGAATATTTAAAAAAAAAAACAGAATACTGTTTCTTCTCCTCCTTGCGTCGTATTCCTCAAGGCTAGGGTCGTGACCTCCCTGCTTTATCTTCAGCTGCTTCTTGATGTTTCTCCATTTATTCCTGTCTCTGGCGGTGTGAAGGGTCTTGTTTATCGTGGAGCCAAGAACGGACTGTTTCTAAAAACGATACTTTTGAAACTGCTACTTTGCTATTGATAGGTCAATAAAATTTGTTGTATGCTCAATAAATGGGGCATGAAGACGATAAATCAAAGACTGCTTCAAGTGGTCTGTAACCTACTAACCGATCAATTGATTTGAATGTATGAACAGAAAATAATCATAATCAAATCAAATCATACATCGAAGGATTGGAACAATTCGCCTGCAGCGGTCTTCCCGTTTGATTATAATTTTGGTGTCTTCAAGGCTAGAGTGAAGAGATTCTTAATAAACTAGTGCGATTCACCATCAATGATTGCTTCACTAGTTACCATTATATGGGATCTCAGACAAGCTCCAGTTAAGTCAATAAAAATAATCGTACATTCGGTAAAGCCGTGATTAACTCGAATATTTCACAAAACTTGTTACAGGAAATACGTGTTTTTATTAAACCCTTAAAAGTCTTTAAAAAAAAAGTCGTAATTTGCAAGGCTTCTATTGTTATACATTTTTAACATTTTAAATTTTTGAGTAAATTATGATGTGTCAAACTTCATGCAAAACTGCAGATTTTTACAGGTCTTTACTGGATTAGTTTTACACAAATTTATAAATTGATTGCAATAGAAGCCTAGATAATATCTCCAAGATACTGTATTTCCTAAAATATCTAATGAAAAATGTGTAATAACGTCATAATCGTGTAAGAGCGGTTGTATGGAAAACAGTGAAAATGTATGTCGAGTTGCATTCCCTTAAAGTTGCTATATCAACCTGACCATCAAATTTAAAAAAATCCAATCTCATTCTTGTCTACAACGCAGTAACAAGCCGATATAAATGTTTAAAATAATATCTTTGTGTAAAATGTACTAAAATTGGATAAAATCGTATCACAGACAATATCAGCTGCAGTCATGGCGACATATTTGCAATCCAGTCACAAATAGATTGTTGTACACACGTTATGTTACACGTTTGAATATCACTTGAGTCATCCATTTTATCTGTAAGACATGGTACGTAGATCATCAATCAAAACTTAACAAAGTAGATAAAAATAAGCAACGCTTCTCCAATCTTATACGCAGTATGCACCTATCCCAAAATAGCCATAAATTTATAACCAGTACCCCTAGCCAAGTTACTAATCTGCAATAGATAACGCTAGTTGAAAGCTTCAAATGTACGGGAATGACGGCGTCTCAACGCTCAGTCACGTGGTCAGAACAAAAGAATTGGCGGCAAGGTCAATTCGAAGCGTTCGACGTAAGCGAAACGGTTGTAACTTGGCTAGGGGGGGCTGGTGTCGGAATTTATTTCCAGCCACCGTAAGCGCGTGCTTGCGGACGGCGAGCATTGGGTAGCTCGCTGTCCGACCGTCCGATGGCTGTCCGGACCGAGCCCAAGTCGTCTACGGCGTGTACTGTTCCCGCGCGCCTCAAGGAGTTGTCAGCAACAGCAAAGGCCCAGCCGGGTCGAAGCCTACTGGGGCCAGGGTTATCCGAAGAGAGCTCGAGCCCCGGTATGAATGCTAGAAGGAAAGGGGTGGTTTTTAGTCAGTAAGAGTCTGACACTATCTCCGGCTCCGCCCAAAAACGAGAGTTGTTATTGGATGATTTTCCCCACAAAAAAAGGGGGTCGGAATTTGGCAGAGCTATTCATGTACTAGCATCGAAATGTCGATATTAATATGGACCTTGCCGAGATTTCTAATGAAAAATCCTGTGTGGTTGACAATATTACAAATAAATAATAATAAAACCTCATTAATATAGAAACGAGAAATAAAACAAAGATAATTAACATACAATTTTTTAAAAGATCTCTCTACGTGAATTGAGGTTACAGTAACTTTATATATTTCTTTCTCCTCGTCAAGATTTTTTTTCTACTATACTTTTGATAGCAGAATTATAGCTATTTGGCGCCGCACACATTGTTAGTTGTCTCTTTTTTTTATCGTTCTACTTGTTGTTACTACTTTGTGTGTATCTACGAGTGTGTATGCTAAATAAAACAGTTTTCTTTCCTTCTTCTATCTTTAAAGTGTAAAAAAAAAAAAACAGTTCTGAAATTATAATAGGACGGGAAGATCGGAGGTTCAACCAGTTCTCATTTTAGCAGTTGTGAGTGTAATACATTGAAAAAATTACTAGTTATATCCAAGTGGTTTGATTGGTTGATTATTCAATCTATTTTAAGAGTTTAGTTAGCAAAGACTAACTATAACTTAAGATGCTATGTCCTGAATTCTGATGCTAAGCATTAACTCAAGACGCAATTGCTGCTTTGCGAGCAGAACGTCTCAGTACTAGAGGAAACGTAAACGAAATCTTTCATTTAATCCTCAATGCTCTACTGCATCACCATCATTTCAACCAATAATGTCCACAGGCATGCCTTAAATATCGCCACAAGTACTTGTCTTAAGCGACTCGCATCCATCAAATTCTCGCTACCCTCAACAGGTCATCGGTCCACCATCGATTGATGATACATATAAATTTATTCTGCCTTCGCAAGTCATTTGGCTCTTAAACCTATAAAAACTGAATTCTAGTGAACTAGTCACATAAGACATTACAACATCCTCCTGCTTGCGTCGTTTATCTTCAACGCTGAGGATCGTGACCTCGACGAATAATTTTCTTGTGGCCTATATTTCGCCATGTTGTCCTGTCTTCGGCGATGTGGATGGCGTCGCAGACTGTGATCTCCAGTGTAACACGGATCTGGTCTGACCAACGTAATGAACTCCTACCCCTGGGTCTTTTCCCATCTATTTTACCTGTCAGAAGAACTTCCAGTCGCATAAGACATTACAACATGAACTACTTGCAACCCAGCAGTCACGCCCAAAATACATCGGTATATGTTTTCAAACGAGTACATTTCACTAGCCGTTTATAGCCTTCATTAGTTAGCCTTATTATAGCAATACTCTTGTGGCCTCATTTTGTAATCTCAGGCGGTTTTAAAACATGGATACCGGCACGTCCGCCCTAATACAATCTTTGATCTCGGGCCCAAGAAGGCCACTATAGAAACAATCTGGCTAAAAGGGGAATCATTGACCCTTTTTAAACATTGCCCGTATTTTCTGCTTGTCAGCTACCTGAAAATTCGTAAATTTAAATGAATTGAGAACGTGATTGACTCACGGAGCTGTCTAGATGGCAACAAATATAGTTAGATGGTCGATGGGTTAACTGGTAGACGCAACGGTGGAAGACCTCCCATAAGGTGGACCGATGACCTGGTGAGAGTCACAGAAATGTGATGGATGCGAGACGCACAGGACCATTCGTTGTGGTAATACTTGGGGGAGGTTTATGTCCAGTAGTGGACGTCTTTCGGCTGAAATGATGATAATGATGAGACAACACACATACACACAAAGCACTTAGAAGAAAAGAAGCATAAGAGCACAGATTATTTGAACAAAAATTTCTTCTAGCAGCCCTTCGAAAGAATTGAACGAAACATGTAGACACAGAGTGTAAACACACAGAGGTACATCCAAGATAACCCGTGAATTTAAAAATGTCTTAAGGTTTTGTATTGTGCAGGTCAGTGTCAAGTATAAATGTTGATCTAACTGGAAATTGCAGACTTATAAATCATTAATATCATCAATTCAACCCACTCAGTTTGTCTGTATAAATATAATAATAATATGTATGTCTGACTAAAATTTAGACCGAACTTCTGGTCATGAAAAATATCGATTAATCGATGAGAAGATAACATGCACTTGGACTCCCTTGCCCGAGCGTTTCGACCCCAAACGGTTCAATGAATGTGTTTTTATCAACAACAAAATACATATCTAACTATGCTAATGCACTAGCAAATAATATAATTGATACAATAATCACAAATATTCCGAATCATCATGACATTGGATATCATCAGATTGGAACTGAAATACACTTAAATCTTCTTATATCTTAATCAATAACAATAAAATCTGATCACATGATGCAGTGATTGATTAGATAGTATTATCGTGCAACGTACTTACCTACTGGGGACCTGGGGGTTACCTACATGTGATTTATTTTTTAATCTCAGAGAAATTATTACAAAATGAGCAAATGCATATGCAGTTAAGTAATAGGTGGGGCATGTGTACTGTCCAATAAATTCTAGGACGTCATAAAAAAACGGTCAAGCAAATAAAAATCAAGATTCTATGAGTAATTTTAAAGAAACATTACTTTCACTGAACGGTGAAGGTATTGTATTCTGAGATAATGATAGAACAAACAAGTAGCTGCCCATCAACCCATACAAAAGGCATAACATGTATGTAGCACCTGTATTCTGTTCAGTGCTATCCTAAATTAAAACTGAAATGCCTGATCATCCTATGTCCTATATTTCTAATGTAGTTTCTTAGACAGTAAAATTAATCTTATTCTTTCTTTTCTTTTTCTTTTTCTTTTTCTTTTTCTTTTTCTTTTTCTTTTTCTTTTTCTTTTTCTTTTTCTTTTTCTTTTTCTTTTTCTTTTTCTTTTTCTTTTTCTTTTTCTTTTTCTTTTTCTTTTTCTTTTTCTTTTTCTTTTTCTTTTTCTTTTTCATTTTCTTTATCTTTTCGTTTGTCTTATTGTTATCCTCATTTCAACAGAAAGTTTATCCACGGCAATGTTCTACTAAGCAACATCGTCTATTGAATTTTTTTAACACAATATTTTCGGCATCAATTATTATTAATCCGTTCAAAAATAGATACAGTAGTACAGTTCTTGCCCAGACGAGTAAACCGAGAACCAGGATCAGAACTCGACACCTCGAAGAGCACTACAATATAGCACGTTGCGCCCATGTTTTCTCACAACAAGTGACAACAAATATTTATATGGCCTTTATTGCCTATTTGACCTAGCATGTAAAGAGCAAGACATTATATATTACAATTCATCTAAGTATCACCACAATAGACAGTACTGTGCATCTCGCATCCATCGGATTCCCTCGACCCTCACTAGGTCATCGGTTCATCTGAAGAGAGGCCTTCTGACGTTGCGATCACCACTCTAGAAATTTTCGGCCCCATCGACCACCGCCTGCGAGCAATGTGTCGACTATCATCGATTATTCGATAAACTTGGTCCTCCTAAAGATATTTTTAACCGGATAGTCATAACTTATATTCCTGAGACTAACATGGACAATTTTCTAAATTTGAACTTACAAAGTTACAATACAGAAGAAATGTAAATAAGGATATAAAAATAACTCGTGAGTAATCTCTACGTCAAGCTGAACGATTTCTAATTTGTTCAAACTAACTGTGGTTAACTAGAAATAGGCACTGATATTTTTCTCTGAACTGTTTAACTAAAACTGCGTCAATGAATGTAACCGCAATATTTGGGGTCCAAGGAAACCCCAGACCCTGTGTGACTAAAACTAAGGATATTGGAAAGTACGTAAGAAACGGATGCAAAAAGAGAACCTGAGATATGAAGGCGCTGCGTAAACGGACTCACTTGTCCCAGTTACCAACACCAGAAAATATAGGTACAGAAGTCAATCTACACACAAAGCGCGCTCGAGCAACGCACACTTAGACACTGCTCACGGACACGATATCTCGGAGAGCCTCGGCCCCTCGTCGAACAGTTCCGACTGAAACACTCATTAGTGTGCGTGTACCGAGCGTAGGTATAAAAAGTGTCTTCTGATTGTTTTCTGTACCTATTTATTTTGTTTGTTTTCATACTAGTTCTATAGAAATCAAATATTCATCGGTAGCTTGTGTCTGAAACAAGACACAAATGTATGTGTACACCCTGCCTAAGAGTAGGTACAAGTACGTTTGACGTCATCAATCGTATTGACCATGAACTTGCACTGCTCTTAACGGACTATTGCTTATTTAATAGCTTACTTTATTACTCGTACTTCCAAATGAAACCACGTCAACTTTTTAGAAGCCATTTTTGTTGGATGCATTTTTATTACTTTAGAGTGATTGTATAGGCTTCTATGAAATCTTAGTCATGTTTCCGAATTTTGTGGTCCTGTCGACATTTAAAAATTGCATAGATTATTTTTACTATTATACTAAGAAGTAATGATGAATAATTCTTTTGCCCCACTTAGAGGAGACTTCTATTTTTTGGTTGTACGATTACTATAATTATCTCAAAGAAACCCGTAGTATATTGTAGCTAAGAATACACTTTTATTTTGTAAAAATGTACGGTTCCTGTAGGATATCTGGGATAAAAACTGCAGGAAAACCGCAGCGATTTTAAAGTAACGTCATTAATAGGAAACCAAATGAGTTGCGCTATGAAAACCATCCTATGAGAAATTCGTACCTGTATGTGTAATCCTTTTTATCTTTTTTAACATTTTTTTTTTTAATTTTAGTCCCATCTGACATGCAAATTAATATAATATTAAACGATTTAAAGACTTTTATAGTTATTTAGGGAGTTAAGAATCTTCAGAATTTCAAATGTAAATACGATATTTTGGTACATTTATCATTTTCAGTAAGCATTGGTAAGTAAGTAATGATCAGCAAAAAAATAAGAACGGCCCAGATATCTCATGAATTCACAGTAAAAAATGCAAATACTGAATATTTTTTAATAGATAAAAATCATGGACACAGTACAACAAATTTTATTAGTCTTAAACCACAGAGGTATAAGATTTTATAAATTTATTATCTCGCACTTGTGCGTAAGAGGAAAGGGGAAGACCAGGTGTTGGTTTAACCCCTGATGCAGGTTCAAAAAACCAAGTAAACCTTAGAGTACTTACGTACAGTGTAACTGTGTAAAGGGAAAGTATGATCTGCAAAAAGAAAGTTGGAACGAGGTAAGAAATTATGGTTGAGTATATGAAGAGTAAAATGACTCCAAGAAATGGTGGAAAAATGGTATAAGAAAATTGAATGACAACGCGACTGTAGACAGGGAGATTATAAAAATGATAGCTACAAGATAGAGATACTCAAAGCAAGACTGAATAGGATTCTTCTTGGCAAGCTTGCTTCGTCGACCATATCATTGCTTATCCTAAAGTGAGATATATAGTGATCAAAATTGAGACTGTCACAAAGCGAGAACGATCATGATATAAGTTGGAATCTACCGATATAAGTCTTCTTTGGTGAAGATATTTCATTCTATAGTAATTTAATTTTATGTATAAGCTGTGTTACTTTTTGGTGTACAATAAAGTTTATTCTATTCTATTCTATTCTATGCCATCAGGTCCATGGTGAATATGATGAAAATAAATCTTGTTACTTATTTATTCTAATGTTTTAAGAAATAATAGAAATGAAATGGCAAGATGGCGTGACTGTAGATGGGGGGAATATAAAAATGATGGGGTACTTAAGTCAAGACTGAAGCATCCGGTAACGGTGCTCTCGCCGCCGCCGGGATTCCGATCCCGATTTCTCGCTGTCCGACTGTCCCGTAACTGTCCGGACCCAGCCCAAGTCGTCTACGGCGCGCGCTGTTCCCGAGCACCTCAATTAGCTGTCAGCAACGGCAGAGGCCCAGCTGAGTCGAAGCCTACTGTGGCCAGGGTTAGCTCCGAAAGGTAGCTCAGCCCCCGGTACGAAAGGCAACGAAGGAACTGGAATGGGTTCTTAGTCAGTAAAAGTCTCAAACTATCTCCCGCTCCGTTCAAGAGCGGGGGAAGTCATTAGATACATAGATGTAACGTATTCTTAGTTACGGGTATTTCATTCTATATTGAAGGCAATCAAGCCCATGTCGAATGTGACAAAAAAAATATCTTGTATCTTATTTTCTGATAATATTACTAATCTAATATACTAAGTTCAAAGGTCTAAGCTATGCTGTCATTTACAAAATGTTAGGAGATGCTGTCATCCACATATATTTCCCAAACTTAGGTATAACTAGAAAACATAGAGAACTCGTTTTCATAATTATTATTTATGTTTATAGGCCGATTATTACAATAAAAGTCGGATAAATAATCCTAATTAATATTTGTAGAGCTAAAAGTTCAACCGGTCTAAGAATTTGAAGCCCACGCTAGTTTTTATGACAAGCCGAGTGACAGTTAGTGATCCAGATCATTAATTATGATATATTGATCTAGCAATTAACACGTGCAAGAACACTGGTGTTAAGAGGGAGCTTTTCCGCTCGCCTATGGTATATCGTCAACATCGAGCATGGTTTAAAAGCTTGTTGCTTCATTTAACGCAATGCAACGCGACGTTTGATAAAGAGGCAGGGGCGTAGCTACCGCCATATCTGCCGTATCAGTTATACGGGGCCCCCAAGCTACAGGGGCCCCGACTTAGGCCAAAATTTGTAACATGTTGTCCATAATCTTAAATTCTGATGGACAGGAATTAATGAATATTGACTACTCATAATATGATACTCTATAAATAATTTTCAGCACTATCCTGTCTTTTTAGCATTTTCTACATACAAGACGACAATAGAAACTCAACCAATTTTAGTACGTCCTACTAAGTGATCCATAAAATGAGTTCATTTTCAATTTTAAGGCCTCTCAAGGCAGTATTTCTATATTAGTAGAAGCTATTTCGTACAAAAAAAAAAACAAACTTTCAAATATATTTGATACGGGGCCCTGAGGGCCTAGCTACGCCACTGTAAAGAGACAATACAAAAACAAGAGAGGTAGCGCCTGAAAACTCTGTTGGCATCCGGTAATTCTTGGTTTCGGCTGTGTCAGTCGAAACTATTGGGACTAGAATGTCAGTCAGTTTTGTCTTTTACAAATACAGGGTGTAAGGGACAGCCCTCCACAAACTGCAAGGGCTTGCTCAGTAGACATTCACAAGATTTTTTTCAGGAAGCGCAAAACAAATATCGGCCTCTCCATACAAACTGTCCAATCAAGTTTTTAATTTTGTGTGGTAAGGCTGATTTTTTTTTCATTTCCGGAAAAAAAGTCTTGTGAAAGGTTGTTCAGTTTCGTCTACAGAGCAAGCCATTAATGTTTGTGGAGGGCTGTCCCTTACACCCTGTATAGATAAATGTCGTTGAAAGAGAAAACTTCACACTTTCTTATTGAACAGGACGTACATGAGATTATATACAATTTCTATACGGTCACACATTAATGTGTTAAATAGCAGGTATTCATATATTTTCCTAGGAATATCTGCTGCTTAACATAATGTTATTATCATTGTATCGTTGGCGCAGTGAGTCGAGGGTCGCTGGCTCGATTCCCGCACAAAGCAAATAATTGTACAATGCGTTCCAAATGAGAATAGGATTGATGGCCATGTTGTCACGTCACGATTTACTGTCAGATCGAGGAAATACATCTCGTAACTTTAATTTATTTACGAACTGTGAACGAAAAAAGTTTAATCAGAATCCAGTTCTTCAATTTTACTCATCTCCGCTTACTTCAATTTTGACAAAATTTCTACGACGTCTTTGACAGTACGACGTTACCTCAAAACATCGCAATCGATCCTTTTCCCATTTGGAGCGAATAGTACGATCTACAGTTAGTGATTCCTGGTCTGTGTATCTTGTATACGTGGGTTTACATGTGTTTGTGAACGCACCCACGATACAGGAGTAATTCCTATTGTGTGGGACATTTTTTTTTAAAGTAAATCCACAGATACCAAATTCAGTGATCACCTTGATATTATAATGTATGCAAATGTAAAGCAACTAAAAAAAAAATAATCTTGGAACCAGTAGACTAAATTGTAATCTAGGACACAGTATATTCATATTCACATAATAAATCAAAATGCTCACAGCAATCAACAACAACCCCATGCAGACACATTCCATCATACAGATGTTCCTTACTACCATAACTAAATCCTTACTAATATTATAAAAGCGCAAGTGAGTTTGTTTGTTTGTTACGCCTTCACGGCTAAATGGCAAAACCGATTTTGATGAAACTTGGTACACGGATAGACCATGTCCTGGAATAGGACATAGGATACTTTTTATCCCGGAAGTATGTTCCCTTGGGATAATTTTTTGCAATCGCGCGGGAAAAAAGAAAAAAAAAATTCCTTATCCTATTTGTACCTAAATATTTAGGTGGAATAAACATTTTTTTCTTTATCACAAAAAACAAAACATTACAAAAATACATAAACCAGTTTCCCTGTCAGGACAAATTTAATCTACAATCATCATTGCGTCACCAATAACAATCATAAAAAATCTTAAGACTAAAAACTGGTAATAAAAATATCAATAAGTTATTCAGATAAAAAAAAACAAATACCAATCGTCTTTTTTTTTCATAACTATCACACAACGTTGTCTAGTCCCAAGCTAAGCAAAGCTTGTGCTATGAGTACTAGACAACTGATAAACATACTTATATAATTTCTAAATACATACCTACTTATTATAGATAAATTACACCGTCTTGGTGGAACAGAACAAATAATCGTGCTCATCACACAAACATTAATGTCCTGGGTGGGAATCGAACCCACGACCTCCGGCCGGCATAGTAGTCAAGGCCATTAACCACTAGACCAACAGGCCTTATAGAAAATATACATATAGCCGCCGTCCGGCGACCGGACCGAGCCCAGCTGTCGACAGCGCGTTGTAATCTACACGCTCCTCAAAGAGATGTCATAGCATACCGAGGGGCTCAGCAGGTTCAATGCCCGCTAGATAGGACCGCTAGGAATATCTGAAAAGGAAACCTATAGTCCTAAAACGCAAAGGACCACTGGTGAGGTTATAGTCAATAAGTCTGACACGCCCTCCCGCTCTGCCCAGAGCGGGAAAAGTCACTGGATGATTTTTTTTTAAAGGCAGAATTATTGTATAAAAGATTAGCAGGATTTATTGCATAGAAGATTTACAGACAAATAAATGATAATCATAAAAAAATACAAGTTCTATTCCATTCACAAATAAAGATCACACGTCACCATCACCAAGAAATCGATTTCTTACGTAGAAATCCAGCGTCTAAGTGATCTCACACATTACATTGAGATGCGAGCGCAGATGGAGGCTGTACTTCCCAAAGTACCTACTTAACGGAGATAACGATACCTTCTGAGTACGTGCGCGATTCATGATTAGACTGACTCTAGTTATGTAGTCGAAGTGTATACAGTAGCTCAATTCGGAGCTGTGTATACAAGGTGTAAGGGAGCCCTCCGCAAACTTTAAGGGGTTGCTCAGTACAGTAGACGAAACTGAACAACCTACCACAATTTTCTTTTTTCGTTTCTTGGTAAAATGGATGGATTGTTCAAAAGGGTGATCCTCTATCGCAAAAGGTAACTGAAGGTACACAATTGGGTTTTACTTAGTAAAAGTCTGACACTCCCTCTTGATCTACCCAGAGAGAGAAGAGTAATTTTATGATTTCCCACCTAAAAAAAGTCCCAAGCACTTCAGTCTTTTTTATATTTTCAACTAAATTAATTTGAATCATATACCTAACCCGCCAATTAAGAAAGAAAGAAAGAAAGAAAAGAAAAGTTTTTATTTTTGTGCACAAAACATGTAGACAACTAAAAACTTAAGACAAACACAAAACAAACAAACCCGCCCCCCCACTTAACCTTATTAGGAGTGAAAGGATAAAAAAAGAATTTGCAATTAGTAGGTACGACAATCACAATCAGGAAATGATCAGAAGCAACGTGACCGAAGATTTACAAATAAACGATAATGGTTCACGTGCAAGCCATCCCCTTGTTTACATTGTCTTAATTTGGACAACACATGCTGTTTGATAGCGGATACTCATTTAACAATACACTCCTTTTATTCCCTTCCTACATAGTCATTCTTCATCTTCTTCTCCGTCGTACACTCCAGGCGGAGTGGTCGTGGTCATGCATCGTCTGGTAGTTTGGTTACTGCTTTGCGAGATTTCTCCATCTCTCTCTCTATTTGTGTGCACTCAATGAGGGAACACTTTGATGATGATTTGACGAGGTCTGTCCATCTAGTAGGTGATCGGGCGCGAGAACGTCGGCCCTCCACTCAACCCTGAATCACTAAACATCCCAAGGAGCTCTCATTGCAGATATGTCCAACATTTTAAAGATTCGCAGTTGCATAATTGATGAAAGTCTTTGTTTGATGCGAAGCTCTTTCAGAATGGAAACGTTAGTGCGGTGAGCAGTCCATTTTATCCTCAGCAGAAGCCTCCAGCACCATATCTCAAAAAACTGTTGGCCTAGTACTACGCGACCATAGTGAGTGCAGGCAGACTAAGGTAGCCCTTTTTTTTAATTGATATAAACTAGTGCTTGACTGCGATCCCACCTGATGGTAAGCAGTGATGCAATTGTAATGGTGAGGCGCGGTAGTTTATTAAGAGCCTATTCACTCTTGCCTTCTCTCCATTGATAGCCGCTTCACGAAACAAGCCTTACGACTGACTAACAAAAATGTTAAGTTTTCCTGAAGATGATGAAGAGAAATTAATTTTCTTTGTTGCTGGTCATCCACACACGTCTTCATCATCTTCCTCTTCTAACAAAAATAAAGTAGCAATGGCGCGATTGGATATTCTGTCTCGCACGAAGGTACTGGATTGACTGAAGCATAGTTCAATGCATTGTGCAGCCGTGACCTGCCGGCAGCACTACGGTCAACTGCAGCCGCTAGCTGCAATTGCCTCGTCTCGGAATTTTACCTTTAAATAAACTCCTTGACCGAAACCTTCACGGGCCCCTATAGTTGCTGCTATACTGGGGCTGTCTATAGGCCCCAAACTATAGACAGAGAGTTAAGTCTTCTATAGATTTATCTTCCAATCCATTGTCGATATCATGACATTAACATGACTATCTGATAAAATGGTGTGACGTCACATATTTTGCAGATTTTCCGAGATAATTTAGGATTTACAGAGATCGTGTACACTTTGTCTTTTAGTTTTGAGACAATCTCAATGTTATCCTGAATAGTCAGCAACGCAACATCATGATTAAATGCCATTTCTTTTAGAAAAAGAACTATCCCCTTTTTTAGGTGGGAAATCATCCAATGATAACTCCTGCTTGAAAGCTGCATTATACCTGAGTGCTATATTTTATGTGCCCGGGCGAAGCCACTGGCTACTACTGTGTTTATACTTCAGTCTTGGAATCCACTTCTCGTAATTAATCCATCGCAAGTAATTACAAATTGAATAATTACAGAGTCACACGCATAAGAGGGCCTTTATCTCCGACCCCAAAGGTTATCATCGGCATACTTGAAGAAGTGTCAGTCTTTCAAATCGTTCATCATGTTAACAGGTCAGTTACTATAATGTAACACGTGGGATGTCTGTTTATTGACGACGATTTGTTTAGAACTAGAAGTAGAACAATTGGTTTTGATCTCGTTTTACGGAGGAAAATATCCAATGACATGATATAATCCACCCGGGCGTTACTTCCGAACGAATCCGGTGCAGGAACTTCTCAGGACCATGCTCAGTGAGAACCTGCGTCATGCGGAAGGTGAGGACGCCGTTAAGTCTTTCCAGCCACTCCTCAAAGTGGGGACTTACCGTCATAATTGTGGCGTGCCCCATTAATCAGCAAACGGTTTTGCTATGTGCTCCAATATAACCGAAGAAAATTTTCTTTTCTGATATACTTGAAAAGACTGACTAACGGAATCCGAGGACTTACTATGTCTTGTTAAAATGTCAGTTGTGCGGAGTGAGGGAGACATAGCTCCATCCAGTGACGGATTTAGACTACTTTATGCCCTAAGCAATCCGCGCCTGTGGGCACCCCTATCCGTATGTCAGCTAGAATCAGTCTTTTAACCCTTTATGTACCGCCTCAAAACATTAGTTTTTTTGTTAAATAAGATGATGAGATGTAACGTACCTTAGAAGTGGAGTAGGTGCGAAAACAATAAAAACCAAAGCACAAATTATTTATTTATTGAAATGTGCATTGCGGCTTTTCCGGGCATTGAATTCACGCAAGATAGTATTAACGTCTAACATTTTCAACATATTGAACAACTCTATGTATAATATAGATTTGCCCTAAGGACAATTTATTTTTGTGCTTCTTCTGGTGCCCCCAGACGTGATGCCCTAGGCGATTGCTTAATTTGATTAAAGGTTAATCCGTCACTGGTTCTATCCGTTGAACCTGACGTGTCCCTGTTAGATTGAACAGCAGCATAAGCATTGTACAAGATTCGAGGCAAAACACGAGCCTATCAATAATAATAAAAAAATGTTTGGCCTTGGCTTAAAAGCAAGGTCCACGGGACTACGGCTATCTATGTATCATCCAGGGCACTAGGGCAGTCCATAGATAATAGAAAGTATTAATCAGTACGTGACTCATTAGCGGCTGATAACAAATTGATTATAGGTACAGAAGACAATCTCATGTATGTACTTCAGTTTTTATACCTACGCTCGGTGGACGCACACTAATGAGCGTTTGAGCTGGAACTGTTCGACGAGCGGGCCGAGGCGCTGTGTTCTTGAGCAGTGTCTATGTGTGCGTTGCTCGAGCGCGCTTTGTATGTAGATTGACTTCTGTACCTATATATTTTGTATTAGTACTCTTAAACGTTTATCTAAGTACCGGTGATGAGTCACCGCCCGCCGTGGTAATATTATGAGGTTTGTTCTTAGAACGAGATGCTGGATATTCCATAAGATTAATGAATTCAACTCAAGAAATAGGGGACTTATAGTTTTAGCGAAATTTGTTGCCATCAAGTTTGTTTTTCAATGAAATAAATGATCGCGACTTCGGGTTTTTTGTTTTATCTTTGTTAACCGAAGAGTTAGTTCAACTGATTACGTATTTTTTTTAAATAACTTAGATAAATAGCAGTAAATAAATTACCGAAAGTCGTCAGTTGCGCTGAAGTCGTTTTTAGGTCTTTTTGGTAAAAAGCGGGTCGCAGGGAATGAGGTAGCATCGTTCCGAGCACGCGATTGGTTGGTCAGTCGACCGTTGTCCCTAGCAACCAATGGCGACGTGTCTACATTACTACTCATTCATTCATTCATTTCAGCCGATAGACGTCCACTGTTGGACATAGGCCTCCCCCAAGTGTGTCGCCACAATGAACTATCCTGTGCGTCCTGCATCCATCGGATTTCCGCAACCTTCACCAAGTCATTGGTCTACCTCGTACGAGACCTTCTAACGCTGCGTCCTCTGGTACGAGTTGCCACCCCAGATCCTCTCGGCCCCAACGGCCATCTGTTCTGCGAGCAATGTGCCCATTGCCACTTAAGTTTGGCTATTCTTCGAGCTATGTCGGTAACCTTGGTTCTCCTGCAGATATCTTCATTTCTGATTCAACACATTACTACTATATTTACCATATTTTACACTGAATTTTTCAGGTTTTCAAACTGTACAGTTATCGTTTGTATCTGTATCTAGCCCATAGCTATCTTCTAATCTATCAATACCCTTGACAAACCAGATTATTATTTAATCTTTAGTATAGTGTCTTGATCTCAATTTGTTACAGAAGTTAAAATGGTGTCAAAATTGTCGAATTGCTTCGTCCAATAAAATTAGAATTGTCTTCTTGGCTTAAATTCAGAATTTAGACTTCAAAATGTCATACAAGTTTCGCTACCTCAATCTAATATTTAAAAATCTCGTGTTTCATCTCTTCCGAAACGGTTTGACCGATTTTTATTAAATTTATTGTATACTAGCTTTTGCCCGCGGCTTCACCCGCGAACATAATCCCAGGATAAAAAGTATCTTGTGTGTTATTCTGGTATATCGTCTACTCGTGTTCCAAGCTTCATCGAGATCCGTTAAGTAGTTTTTGCGTGAAAGAGTAACAAACATCCATACATACAAATTTTCGAATTTATAATATTAGTAGGATATTTGGTAGGTCTGGGAATAGATCGTGGGCTATTTGTTATACCCCTGGATGATAAGTCTACACGAGGAAAGTCGCTGGCAGCAGCTAGTTTACTACAAAATGAAAGGGTTCAGTACCCCTAGCCAAGTTGCTAATCTGCAATAGTTACTGCTAGTAGAAAGCTTCAAATCTACGGGAATGACGCGCTCTCAACGCTCAGTCACGTGGTCAGAACAAAAGAATTGGCGGCAAGGTCAACTCAAAGCGTTCGACGCAAGCGAAATGGTAACTTGGCTAGGGCAGATGTCAAAATAGTAAATTCAGTAAAACAAGTTGTCTCTCTGTGTAGCAGTTACTGCAGATGATAGAGTCTAAACTGCCGCTTGGATGTCGCGTGAAGCACCGGTTATCATGACGACTACACTTTACTGGACACATCTCGTTACAATCTTACTTTTATGTGCTTGTAGTTGTTACAGAGCATGTAAACAAATGACGATTATTAAAACGGCTAAGGGCCGTGTCTCACTGGGACGTCATGGCGGAGTAGCTAGGACAAGACGCCAAAAAAATTATTGTCTGTGTAGCCAACAGTTGCCAAGTGCTGCATGTATGTTCTTGGTTACGTGAATTGGAAGCGCTATGGAGTCCCAGTGAGGCATGGTCCTAACTCCGCGCCGGTTTCTGCAGCGACATCATCAACTTCTCATCAGGTAAATGCAAATCAAGTGATGCTATTGGCTACGATACTGTTGGCTCTTCGATGTTTTGCAAGTTTTCACATAATTTTTAACAGGTTTAGGACCAGAATCTAGGACTAACTGACCGATAAAAAATAAATATACTAAAGTAGTAAGATTTTTTTTGAAGTGGGACTTTTCTTGGTGTACTAAAATCCTCTGTTCTTCAATAGCCCTTTGCGATCTAGGACCATGGGTTTTTATTTCAGAAATTCCCTGTGGCCCTAAGGGGGTTCGTCGGCTCTGCCGGGCTCTTAGGTCGGGTTCCCAATATGCCCGGCGACCGGCGAATCTGCCGGACCGGTAAAACTGCCGGGAGGGCTAGTTGGCTGTACAATCTAAATAAAGCTATTCGAAATACCGGACCGGAGTAATGTGAACGAGTTTGTGCCGGATCGCACGCCCCGCCCGTGCTCCCCTCACGTCATTCGGCTCGCATTCACGTTTCAAATGTTCCAAGTGAAAAACTTTAACTTTTTCTTTTTTTTTTGCTTTCATTTAATAATAATAATATCCCTTCAGATACCGTCAATTAGAGACACAATAGTAAGACAATAGATGCGCGGCCACCGGTGGTCGCTTGGGGATTCATGAAATATTCTGTATATATATCGCTCATTCAGTGCAACAACGGCGTAATTACACTTTTTTCAAAACAAGTTTTATAATGTTATAATGTGCGGAAAGACTATTTTCATCGGGCAAAACATCATTTACGTTGATTTTATTTATAGGACGACCCACTGACCAACAATTAGAATTGTAATAAGTTTCGCTAAAATGCCATAACCATTATTATTAATCTTTGACTGCATCTCCTGTAAAATTTCTAAAAATGTAATTACGTCATTGTTGCACTGAATGAGCGATATAATGTGAACAGTCTGTTCACATCCGGCTGCCGGAAGATGTACCGTCCGGTATAGTGGGAACCTGGCTTAAGGTTTTGCTGGCATCTCATCGAGACTTGCATAGAACACTACGCGCCGTCGAAAACTCGGGCTCGTTCCGGACGGCTAGCTGCCGATTTCGCCGTCGTCCTCTTCATCGTTGTCGTCGTCGTCCACGCCTACGGTGGCTGGAAAACGGAGTCGGGACCCCGAGCGCGGCGCTTGAGACGTGAGGAAGGCCGTTCATTCACGCGTGCGACCGTGAATCGACGTTTTGGTGAAAGTCGCATGAATTCACCGGATGCTGAAAATACGGACTGCTTGTTCTTATTGGGCAGGCCTATATCTAGCAAATAGCGTCTGACTCCTAGATAGCTAACCATCTTCAGATGTAGACGAATTTTATCAATATCTTTTATTGCTATCATTTTCTTTTCAGTTTCTACTTGTAATAATTTTGGGTATGATTTGAATAGCCAGATTTCAACGTTTCTTAACCAGCACACAGATGCAAGTGAAGATACTTTAATCGAGAGTGGTCACTTTACATCCTGGAATAACAAAAAATAAACGACCACACTTGCTCCGGTCACCTGCGGCCACCTAGAGCGTCATAATGACACTATATTATCACACTAAGACCGGAGATTATAAAAATAGAGTATCTACTTAGCGGGGGTCCCTTCTAAGAGGATGACGTAACGATGCTGGATGCTGCCTTTTAAAATGTAAATGCTAATGAATGAGCTTGTTCCTACGTAGGTACTTAAAGATTATTTTATTGTCATATCATATACAACGTGTAACGTTAAATGCGCAAAACCTGAAAATAGTTTGATCGGAATAACGAGAAGAATCAATTTCAACCCCTTTTTAATATAGGTCACATTTTTTAAAAAAATTATCAAACAAACCCAAATGGTTGTAGTCCAATCAAATTTTCTCATATGCGGGATGATAAATAATATGTTCTTAATTCAATGCAGATACGAATTTTAAACAAACTAAAACTGCACATAAAATCTTAAGTTTTTTTTAATGTTTTTTTTTTCTCACATAATTATTTCAATTGAATTAAAAATCATTTGGGGTGTCTGAGGTTTTGCGCATTCAATGTTACACGTTGTATATGGCTTACAACTAACATTATAAAATATAACGATAAAATAGATCACGATGAACCATTTACAAGCCTCCACATACAACATTAGTTTTACGAGTACTTAGTATATGTGAAACCCAAAACACGTGTCTAGTATTTTTATCTAAAGAAAGAATCTATAAATATACAAAATTTTATAACTGTATCATGAAAAATCACAAAGTTATAAGCTTGTTATGTTACCTGGTTGACCGCACTTGCGGATTAGCAACTTGGTTAGGGGTACTGGTTGACTAACATTTTATTTATCACTAGCTGCTCCCAGCGGCTTCGCCCGCGTGATAGCAGAAATTTATCCAAATGGAACATACTACCGGGATAAAAGTATCCTATGTCCTATTCTAGGAAATGGTTCATCCGTGTACCAAGTTTCATCAAAATCGGTTTTGCCATTTAGGCGTGAAGACGTAACAAACAAACAAACTCACTTGCGCTTTTATAAGATTAGATATTAGTAAAGATTTATCAGTTCTATTCTGCGTAATACGCGTTACTCGGAGAAAACACAGCCCAGTCATATTTCAACACTAGTAGGTAATATTTCCTGAAAACCCGTAGCCTTGTGGTGCATAAACCGATTGCCAAGCCCATAATATTGGCAGACGTTTCTTGCGATAGGTTATCTTGTAGATAATTTTATCGACATATTTCAGAGGCCTCGCAGGTCAAGTTTTCCATGAATTACGTACGTCATTCATCACTGTCCTTCGTAATAGGTCGTTTAACGTAGATACAGCAGATAGATGATACATTTGTTAGGAAATATTCATGCTCCGACAGTGGAAAGTGCCAATCTTGATAGTGTCTCGCGCCTCAAGGAGTTGTCAGCAACAGCAGGGGCCCAGCCGGGTCGAAGCCTACTAGGGCCAGGGTTATCCGAAAGGGGGCTAGAGCCCCGGTCAGACCCCGTTAGTAAAAAAGACGCACCTAAAATTTTTTCCAGATTTGAGTTATATACATTGCCGGAATCAGGAAAAAAAGGCGCAGCTGCCTGTATTTTTAATATTTTGCTAACTTTCTCCAGTGCGGTTTTAACAGAAGGAAAAAAGGTCCGATTTCCCGTTTCATTCATTCAAACATTATTTATCCGTTTTCGTTTTTGTTAGATACGTCTTATAAACTATCAGGGGAAGCGGTATGAAGGCTAAAAGGAACGGGGTGGGTTTTTTAGCCAGTAAGAATCTGACACTGTTGCCCGCTCCGACATACAGACAGACAGACAGACAAACAGAGTTACTTTCGCATTTATAATATTAGTAGGGAAGTAGGAATGATATCGAACCTCAAAAGAAAAGCCATACTACCAATCTACATTTAAGTAATGCGCGTTTTCGTGTATTTTTTTTTAACGTTGCTCCCCACTATTATGTATTACTCCTGTATCGTGGGTTTGTTCACAAATATGTAAACTTACATACATACACAAGACACGCAGATCTGTAACAACTATCTGTAGGTCATACAAATATTTGTTCCTTGCGGGTATCGAACCCGCGTCACGCAGCGTATTAGTCAATTACTCAACCACTACGCCGTAAGTATTACTACTGGAAAATAGATTAGGTATGTAATTTTTTTATGGGGACGATAGGTATCGGAAGACGCAGCGTTGGAAGGCCTCCAATAAGGTGGACCGGTGACTTTTTTTTGGTCAGGGTGGCGGGAATCCGGTGGATGCGTGACACACAGGATCGGTCATTGTGGCGACACTTGGGGGAGGCCTATGTCCAGCAGTGGATGTCTTTCGGCTAATATAAATAATAATGATAAATGATCTTTATTTTGTAAATAGGTTTTCAACACTTTTACACGTCAATTTTGTTTTCAGTCAGTTTTAACGAGATGAGGCCGGTGTTTCCTAGCTGACTACCCTGAGAAGAAACACCGAAACAAACTCAAGGGTCAAAGTCTCTTTTAAAGCCCATACAATAAAGAACATATAATGGTCAAATAATATGATGATGATGATGATGATGTAATTTTCACAATCTCTGATATAAAGGTCAATAATCAATAATTTACAACTACTAAGATAACTCTGTATGATCAATAAACTTTCACGCCAACTGATCGTCACTTTGCGTGACCAGAGGCACGATCTTCGCTCCAAGAATTAGCATTGCCATTCAACGTGGCAATGCTGCCAGTCTTCTGAACACATTTCCGGAGGACAGCGATGTGGAGGAGTACTTTGACGCCTGAGTATACTTTGTGTTTTTGTAATATATCTATGTACATAATTAGATTTTAGTATAAATAGCTTAGTTAATATTTTTTATGTAAATGTGAGAGCAGTGGTAGCCGAGTGGTAACGGCCCCGAGTTATATAGGTCGTGGGTTCAAACCCAGCCAGCCGCATTACCTTGTGTAATTTAATTCATCACCACACCTCTCAAAACGGTGAAGGAAAACATCGTGAGGAAACCGGCATGTCCTAGAACCAAAAATTCGAAGACATGTGACATCCACCAACCCGCACTAGGCCTGCGTGGTGGAATACGGCTCATTCCCTCTCCTAGAGAGGAGGCCTTAGTCCCAACAGTGGGAACATTATAAAGCTGACTATGCTATGCTATGTACATAATGTAGATATAATATTGTTACAAATGTGAGAAATAAAGTCGCTATATGAAATGTATGCAGGTATTGATCAATTAGGTGATTCCCTAGTCGAGTGGTCAATCAACTTCACCGTTTTGACGTCAAGATTTGCTCTATCTAAACATAATATTAACAATTCTCTAGAATCAATGATACCTAAGCAAGGCAGGCACCGATGATTCATAACTATCATCAATGAGAAACCTTTGGGCTGAGGGGATTTAAAGCTTTTAATCCCTTTTTCAAAAAAACGATTGCATCACTGTTTACTATCAGGTGGGATCGCGGTCAAGCACCAGTTTATATCAGTTGAAAAAAAAGCTTTTGAGGAGCAACTCTTGGGAGTATGTCAATATGAAATCGTATCATCAGCACTTATTCAAATAACTTCTCCTGCTCTGGGTAGAGCCAGAGGGAGTGTAAGACTTTTACAGACTAAAATCCACCTGTGTTTCTTTACTTGCTTTTCGCGTTCCAGGGCCGTGTAATTTTTTCCATTCAGCATTCAACAAAAACTTGGGAAGTGTTCTCAATTTATGAAAATAAGTTGAATCAACCAGTGCTATTAAGAGATAATTGCCTTACTATATTACAAGCTTAGCTTATACTTTACACTTTCTCCCCCTTTTCTCACTTAAAAAAAATTAGCCTATATCCGTCTCCACGGTCCCAACTATCTCTGTACCAAAAATCATCAAAATCGGTTTTGCCATTTAGGCGTGAAGACGTAACAAACAAACAAACAAACTCACTTTCGCTTTTATAATATTAGTAAGGATACGATCATTGTATTCTAAAACTAACATTAGTTAATGTGCCAACAAAAATGGAGAAATATTGATTCTATGAGCAAGTAACGACTGACGCCCAGTTATCTCCAGACATAGATATGGGTGATAAAGTCTTCCTCCGCAACAATAGCAAGACCACAGTCTTAAATACCATTTACTTTAAAAAGACTTTAGATATTTGTCATGTGTCCTCTTGATTTGAGATTGTAAGCGTCAAACAATTTAGCAAGTTTAAAATGGATGTACATTCCAGAAACTTATCTTTCATTCCATCGTTAGTATGTCACTGTCACCTGATAGTTGTCGAATTGAAAAGTGCATATTTGGACTATCCCTACGTAAACTGTCGAATCTGAAAATTTGCTTTGTTTTTTTTTTCTGTTTCAATCTTAATAAATACTAGCTAACTTACTAAAAAACATTTTCGTCTAATGATTCTTAAACCCAACATATGAAACTAAAATGTTGGTATATAAAAATAATATAGACATTAATTACAGTCGTCCATAAAATAAACTTCAAATAGTTCTCCTGCAAAGTTAAGTTAAATTTTTTAATAATTTATATAATCTAATGTATCTAATATATTTATTATGTTATAGACTCTATTCTATTTAATTCAATAATGTAACTATGGGTCAATTAATGCCTGAAATAAATGATAAATAAATAAAGTATCTAAGGTTTTTTCACTTTCGATAGTTTACCTAGGGACAGTCGATTTGTGTTTTTGCACAAATATATACGATGATGAATTAAAAGACGAATGCTTGAGCAGCTGCAGCAGCCTCCTTTACACAATCTGGAAGCGCTACGGAATGTGCGTTGTGGTTGACAAATACGGGAGAATTATTATACATACCGCTTTGTGGTCAAAATACCGCAGGAAATACAAAGTAGGTATTTAGTACTTATAGGCCACGTAGTTTCAGTTGTCTCGTACTAAGTGAAGGAATGAGGAAACTTCGAACAAAAATCTCCATGTCACTATTAAGGTTTTTTTTTTCGGTTGGTAAAAATCATTCAAATGACAACCCCAGCCCATATGCGGAGAGGGAGATAGTGTCAGACTCTTACTGATTAAAAAATCCACCCCATTCCTTCGTTGCCTTTCGTAAACAGACCCTTGGCCCCAGTAGACTTTGACCCTACTGGGCCCCCACGGTTGCTAACAACTCTTTGAGGCGCGCGGGAACAGCACGCGCCGTCGGCGACTTGGGCTCGGTCCGGACGGTTACCGAACGATCGGACAGCGAGCTACCCATTGCTCGCCGTCCGCAAGCTCGTCACTCTTCAAGGGTTGAGCACGACATATTCATCGCGGTAAGGATCCCCTCTTTGAGGAGTCGTTAGAGACACGTCAACGCTCCCTCACCTTCCGCATGATGCAGAGCCTCACTGGACATGGTAAGTTCGGGAGGTTCCTGCACCGGAGTCAGGTGGAAGAAACGCAAGTGTGTCACCATAGTACGGACCGACCGGAGGACACAGTGGAACATACGGTTGAGGTGTGCCCTGCTTGGGTGGACCACCACCGTGTCTTCGGGGGAAGCCTACTGGGGCCATGGGTCTGCTTAGAAAAGAGAAACTCGGAGTCCTGGAACGTATGGCAAAGAAGGATGGACTGGAAGAGAGTGGGTTTTAGTCAGTCTCTTTGCTCCGGACCATGACCTGTACCAGGGCCCTGCTCGAGAAGTCGTTGCAGCCGATCGCCTACACGAGGACACGGCGGTGCTCCACCCAAGCGGGTACCAACGAGGAGCAAAAGCTTCCTCGTCGGCTCGTCGGCGAAGTCAAAAGTGAATAGGTTGCTTCTAGGCAAGCGTGCTCCATCGTCGGCTACAGCACCGCTTTCCATCAGTTGAGATAGGGATCAAACGCGAGGCTATTTATAATAAAAATAAATCCTCGTGTAAGGTCTTCCACTGGAACCCGTCTACTATGCTATTTGCTTAAATCATTTTTCGTCATGTGATCTGGGTTGGTTCTGAACATTATGGTGAGAAATGAGAATCACACGGTCAGTCATATAGCTCAATTTGTATAAATAGATAGACTCCTGTCTACGTGACAACATGCCTGGTAGCGCACCCACGGGTTACTGGTGACGTCATATGTCATGTGACGACAGAAATACAAACAAATAGGTTTTATATGTGGATAGGCGTGCATGTGACTTGTTACAAGATGTCTATTTGTGTCTGATGGATAACAAACTCGCGATAACGTTGGTTAGGTTACGTTTTCCCCAAAATAATGATTTGAAGTATGTTTAAATTGTGTCATTCAGTGCCGAGTGCTTTATTTTAAGTAAATGCAATCAATACGTTTATGAAGCTCTTACGGCTCGTTCACGACCATGTCGCTGTGAGCAGGTAGCTAAGCGGAGCGCGGCGAGCGGTAAATCAACAGTATAAAAATGTTTGAAGCACGCCACGAGATGCCACTCATAGCGAAAACACTCCACTTACTGATGTCGGCCCGCTCGCCGCACCGGCGCTGAGTGCCGCAAAGACCGAAGTCGTGACTAGACCGTTAGCCAATCAGAGAGCCAAACGAGGTAAACGTTAACGCAATCGACACGTTTATGACGTTCGGCGCTCTGATTGGCCCGCTTTAAGCTTTTAACCAATCAGTGTTACAACTCCTTAGGTGCCGATTATCAGAAACCCAAAAATCAATCTTACCAAGAGGCATCATGGTTACCTGTTATACACGCCCACACATTGGGTTCACACAAAGATAGTCCTTTTCTTTGCATTTTGCTGTTCAGAATGGAGACTTGATTCCGCCGTCACCATCACCATCAGAAATCCGATGGTGTCCAGTCTTACATTGTTGAAATCTATAAGTCCGTCTCCGGACTAAGAGTCGTTTATACCGCGTACATCGAAGAACTGGAACGATTTACCTACTACCATTGATATATATGTACTACGCACTAGATTAGGCGTGTGCGTGCCGAACACTCACTTCGTTGACTCAGGTGTAACGTACACTTTGAAGTTTGAACATTACACTATGTTGAACAAAACGCGTAAGTACCACGAAGTTCATGGCGCTCACACAATTTTGGTCATAAAAAAGTATCCTCTAAAAGCTATCTATGCGCTGCATGTTTTGTTACATAGAATAGTTCTGTTAGAGCAGTGGTGGCCGAGAGTTAACGGCTCCGACTTACGAGTTGTAGGTCGCGGGTTCAAACCCTACCAGGCGCATTACTTTGTGTAATTAATTTCATCTCAAGACGGTGAAGGAAAACATCTTGAGGAAACCGGCATATCCTAGAACCAAAAATTCGAAGACATGTGACATTCACCAACCCGCACTGGGCCCGCGAATTGGATTATGGTCCATTTCCTCTCCTAGAGAGGAGGCCTGAGTTCCAGCAGTGGTAACATTAAAAAAAAGGCTGATGATGATGATGTTAGACGATATAATGCCAATGTAACGCTGCAGTTAAGTTTTGTTTTAACTTTTCAGTATTTTGACAAACAGTTTCCATTAAAGAGCTTGTCTATCACTAGAATATAAGGCGATGCCTGCTACGGTCTTCAATTATAATTTAAGTGTCTTCAAGTTTTGGGTGAATAGACTCTTAATAATACACTAAAGTGGTTCACCATTAACGATTGCATCCATTACCATTAGCTTCACTTTTCTTGGACTGACCGACATTTGACTATTCAAAAGTGCCTACATTTGGTCTATTTGAAATAAATGATTTTGAATTTGAATTTGAATTTTGAATTGAATTTGAAAAAAAAAACCTTTCGAAAAACGAATTTCGCGGGTCATCTTTTTTTAGTGGAAAATCATCCAATAATATCTCCTTCTTTCTCGGAAATCCAGGAGGCGCCGGTGGGCGTTTTAGGAAGTCCATTCCCTCATGCATGTTCCGGCCTCCTTCAATCGCATCACTGCTTCGCAGGAGAAGTCGACCGCCTGCCATTCCTCCTCGCTCTGGTATCATCATCTTCCTGACCTTATCCCGTTTTATTTGGGGTCGGCGCAACACGTTTTTTTCTTCTATTCTATCCTTCCCTTTTCATTCATATCATTTCTCACAAAATCCATCCATCTTTTCTTTGGCCTCTCTCTCGCTCTCCATCCATCCACATGTAAATTCGTAACTCTTTTAGCAACATGCGTCTAGTCCCAAGCTAAGCAGAGCTTGTGTTATGGGTACTAGACAACTGATAAACATACTTATATATTTGATGAGGCGTGTAAATAGCCTCATCTGAAAGCTGTGGGGGTTTTAAGACCTCCCGAAAATATGCGGGTGTATGTAGATTTAAAATTATAAAAATCAAATCTCTGTTGAAGATCCTTCTGAAACCAATATCCTCTACATCTATTGCAACAAGAGAGCCCACGTACCTTGCGAATCCAGAGAGACGGGAAATCACCTTATTCACGGGCTTGTCGTCGTTGCGTGTGATGCCGGCCGGCGAAATATCAGCCTTCATCCACCGGTGGACTGGTCAAAACTCGTGAAAAACACACTGCACTCGAAGTTTATAATGTCTCACGGTAGCAGATGCACTTATTTCACGAAAATTGTCCGGTTTTCAACAGATATGGGATTTTTATTGCGGAGCGGGTGAACATACGTATTGAAGATGGCGCGGAGCGGAAAAGAAGAGAGGCGCCCTCTGTCGGTCGTTCGCAAGCATCTCAAGGAAACGTTCGATTCCGACCAATGGGCTCCTGCGGTAGTGAATATTTGGTTTGCGGAATTCAACAGAGACTCAATTGTCTTACCTTTAAACGAAATAATGTTTTTGGAATGCGGGAAAGTAACTAAGGTATTATATAAATCCTTTTAAAAAATATATCGGTAATTATAAGAGGCATTGACGCTTCACCATGCTCCCCCCCTTGGAAGGACGCAAGTGCTTTCAAAGGGAAAGGTCAAAATTATGAAGATTAACTGACCTAAATCATGATCAGAAAAGTCCAAATTTTATGACTGAATGCGGAAAATAAAATTATTTAATAAACTAATCCTAAACCTTAAAAAACTAAGAGTAGGTATAGTTAAAAATGAAATTTTATTGCGTTGGGATAGGATATAGTTTTGTGACAGAGCGTTTAAAATTACCGAACTTTGTCTTCACCATAGCAACGCGAGCTACATTGTCGGTCCCTTTATAAACCTCAGTTATAACTCCTAATGGCCAACATAGAGGAGGCGAGTTGTCCTGTCCCACGAGTACGACAGTTCCAACTTCTACAGGCTTGTCCGGAGTTGCCCATTTTTGCCTAACTTGCAGCGTATGCAGGTACTCTAAGTGCCATTTCTTCCAGAAGGATTGCACCATACTATCTAACAACTGTTTACGTTGGGACAGATTTAAGCGCTGACCAGACAAACCGGCTGCCGGCAAGTACTGTAATGGAGTCGACATCAAAAAATGAGCGGGAGTGATAACTTCAGGATGCGGATCAGAAGACAACACACTCAGAGGGCGTGAGTTCATAATGCACTCTATTTGAATGAGTACAGTTTGGAACTCTTCATAAGTGAGAAGTTGATTTCCAATCACGCGATAAAGATGCGTTTTTAATGTTTTTATATTAGCTTCCCACATGGCGCCAAAATGTGGGGAGCGAGGTGGAATCATTTTCCACTTAATGCGGCGAGTTGATAACTCATTTATAAGAGAAGAATTGAGGTTTGACCTCATTAAGAAATTATAAAGTTCATCTAGTTGAGCTTTAGCCCCAACGAAATTAGTAGCGTTATCCGAATAAAGACAGGATACTGGCCCTCGACGCGAGATAAAACGTTTAAACGCGGCTAAAAAGGCGTCGGAAGTAAGTTCAGAGACTAATTCTACATGGACAGCCTTGGTTACCAAGCATACAAAGAGGCAGATGTAAGCCTTCTGAGCGTGTTGACCTCTGCGACGACTGAGAGTTATGCGTATGGGACCAGCATAATCCACTCCAGTATGGACAAATGCCCTTGATTCCGACACACGGTATTCAGGGAGGTCCGCCATCATTGGAGTGGGATGCGTCGGATTAACTCTAAAGCATGTGTTGCATTATCGCAACTTGGACCTAATGACAGTCCTGGCATCTAGTATCCAAAATCGCTGTCGTAAAATAGACATAAGTAGCCCTGGTCCAGTGTGACAATTCATCACATGGTAATGACGAATTATCAGATCCACGACAGGATCATGTTTGGGAAGTAAAAGGGGATGCTTAGCATCAAAAGGAAGGTATGACTTTGAAAGTCTTCCCCCAATGCGTAATATGCCCTCTTCATCTAGAAAGACAGACAGGCTTCTAAGTTTCTTTGGTAACAATTTACCACATTTGATGAGCTTAATGTCATCTGCGAAATGGACAGATTGCACAGCACGGATCATAACTCGTTCCGCCGCTGACAATCCCTGCGGAGACCGGGGTTCACAATGAACCTTTGGTCTAACGAATTTAAGTATATATGAAACGATGCGCAACAGCTTATCCCATGATGAGGTGCGTTGCGCAAGTTGACAAAGAAGAGGAAATTCTACTTGCGTGGTCACAGTTAAGACATTTGCCTTGTGCTCGGGGAGTTCCCCACAGTCGGTGGAACAGAACGGTTTGACAGGCCAATCTTCCGGAGGACAACGAAGCCAAGAAGGGCCGCTCCACCAAAGCTCATGTGACACCAACTGTGAAGGAAGTATGCCACGAGATAGGCAGTCGCTTGGATTCTCAACACCTGCTACATGGTAGAAATGTTGAGAGCCCAAGTTCTCCTGACATTGAGCTACTTTATTGCTGACGAAGACTGACCAGCGGTGCGGAGAAGAATGAATCCACGATAAAGCTATCGTAGAGTCTGAAAAGGCGTAAATCCCTGCAATAGGAACACGTGAAGAGTAAGTATCGCGAACAGTCTTCACCAACTTTGACATGAGCACAGCTGCGCACAGCTCCAGACTTGCGAGAGTTGTGACCTTGGTAGGTGAAACCTTTGACTTCGCACAAAGTAAACGAACTACGACGCCGGACGGACTCGTCGAGTGTATATAAATGACACAACCGTACCCACCCATACTGGCATCGGCGAATGCGACTATGCGAACACTACCGTCATCGGTAACACCCACATGACGTGGTATTCGTAAGGAATCCAGCAAAGGAAACTCTTGCATGAGAAGCGAAAAACTTTTGACGATTTCGTCAGGAGCGGCATCATCCCATCCGATATTGCTCAGCCATAACTCTTTGATGAGCAACTTGGCATAAAAGATCACTGGAGCGACGAGACCGAGAACATCAAATAAGCGGGCAACTATCGAGAGTATATTTCTTTTAGTACATTTCTCGGCTACTTGAGTGGAAGTGAAGAAGAACTTATCCTGAGAAGGCTCCCATGAAAGACCTAGAACCCTGGACACATCATTGCCCTCGTGGAAATCGAGTGACTTACGATGTGAATCAGGTAGGCTGTTTAAAAGCGCGGGTGAATTACTACACCATTTTATAAGGTCAAAATCGCCCGACTTAAACATTTTTATGAGATCATGCGACAACTGTATAGCGTTCTCTTCGTTATTCACCGAATAGACCAGATCATCCATATACAAGCTGGTCTCTGCTACTTTAGCAGCTTCGGGATAATGCGGACTGTCCGAGGCCAGCTGTCGCACAGTGCGCATAGCTATGTAAGGACTCGACTTCAGTCCGAAAGGTAAGCGGTTAAAAGCGAATGTCAACACAGGATCGTTCTCACTGAATCGAAACAAAATGCGTAGGTACTTACGCTGCTCAACAGGTATGCAAATTCGTAAGTACATCTGCTTAATATCAGAATTTATAGCGATAGGGAATAATCTAAAATTGATTAAAAGAAGAAACAAATCTGTTTGTAAATTTGGACCACTATGGAGTACATCATTTAAAGATAAACCGGTATGAGTTCTAGCACTCGCATCCAATACAATGCGCGGCATCGGTTTGTCCGGTCGAACGACAGCGTGATGAGGGATGTAGTACCCGTCATCTGAAATGGCGGATTCGTCGACTTGACTTAAGTAACCATTATCTATGTACTCCCGAATCACTGCGTTATAATTCTCACGCAACGTCAGCGATTGGCGGAGTTTTCTCTCCAGCGCAACCAGTCGACGGTACGCGGCGGTGCGGGAATACCCTAACTCGGCGGGATTCTTATTGAAAGGTAACGCGACAGTATAACGTCCCGCATTGTCGCGTGACACGGTCGAGGAAAAAATATTCTCACATTCGGTCTCCTCGGGAGATAAAAAACGTTTATTTTCAACTTCTTCCAATTCCCAGAACTTTTGTAATAAATCATTAAGGGCGAGTGCTGTGAAAGAAGAGCTAGATAAATTCAAATTATCTTTACTATGCGGAAAATCACCCATAAGGACATATCCGAATGTGGTTAATAATGCGGGTGGCGCATGTGAACCTAAGTCTACCCTATTTCCCAAATAAATATACGGAAACAGTTGAGCGCCTAACACTAAGTCAATATCACCTGGAATATTCCAGCTTAAATCAGCGAGCGGAAGCGAGTGGAAGTCTACATGACAATCCCACTTAATATGGTGCGAAGGTAGCTGATCCGTAATGCACTCAACTACTAACGCGTGAATAGTATATTTCTGATGCGAGTATACGCGAGACTCGATATCTAAGTTTACATAACCTATTATCGGCCGCGAGACAGAACCAACTTATTTGACAAAAGAATTACTCAAAGGAATTATTACTAAGTTGAGTTTTCGACAACAAGCTGTAGTTATTAAATTATTTTGCGAACCATTATCAATTAAACACCTGACTATTGTTTTATGGCCCGAACTATTATTATTAGCGCGCGCATAGACCTGAGCGGTTGATAACAGAATTGCCGACTTAGTCTTCGTATCTGCAGCTAATAACACGGCCGTGTTATGTGTCGGAAACGTTTGAGAAACATTATCTGAACAACACACGGTCACCGGTGCGGGAATATCGACCTTATGGCCGTGAGAATAAGAGCGCGGCACAAGCGAAGACGCCGCGCGGGGCGGGGGATGAGCGAGAGGCGCAGCGGACGGTGTCACCGCCAGGCTAGCCGCGACGGCGACATTGCAATTCGTCGGTTTAACATCAGTTGTATGTGGTTGTTTATTATAGTTATTAAAATGTAATAAGGTATGATGGCGTTTTTTACACACGTTACAAACTGAGGTCGACCTACAATTACTCAAACCGTGCGAAGTGCTCAGACAATTTACGCAACCATGATTGGATCTAATAAACTCAAACCTAGTTCTAGGAGTCAACGCGGATTGAAACTTAGCGCAGTTATACAACTGAACATGAGCGCCATCATTACAATACGCGCAGCTCCTGACCGAAGTCGCGGTAGAAGCGGATAAGTTAGGGGACTCACTCACAACAAACGCTCTCGTCTGCGTGCGAGGGTCACGCGGTGCGGAACCATGAGGTTTGTTATAATTATATTTCGCGTTCGAATGAGATAAATTCGAGCGTGCCAATATCTTAGCCTGATCTTGAACAAAACTAATCAACAACTTAGTTGTAGGAATTTCAACATCGCGAACGGAAAGTTCAAACGATTGACCAGTCTGTGAATCTATTTTTCTCATAGCACAATGTAAAAGAATAAAATCCGCCAGATCGGGAATCCCAAGCTGTTTCAAGGCAGAAATACTCGCACTAAATGTTTCAATGAAAGAATCGAGACCATTTGCGTTACATAAACAACTTTTTAAATCTAATATATTATTTAAATAGTGTATACCTAATGTGCGTTTATCCTGGTATTTATTAACTAAGCTGTCCCATAGAAAACAGTAGGTATCAGCCGTCGGCACAATACCGGCTGTAATCTTTAATGCGTTATGTGTAAGCCTACCTACTAAGTACTGCACGCGCTGCGAGTCAGTCAGCTGATCGTTGTTATGAATATTCGACTTAAATGACTCGTAGAAAACAGGCCAATTCTCGGGTTTCCCGTCGAAAGATGGCAGTGCGATAGGCGGCAACTTTATTTTGAGCGGTTCAAACAGCGTCTTCGAATTACAACTTTGTGATAACAGAGATTGACTACTACTGATTTTATTCCTAATACGCTTAACATGAATAAACAAATCTTCAAAGGATTCTAAACAAGCATAGTCGGGACTCGAACCAGGCTTCAGATTAATGTTTATGTGGTTAATTTGATCGACATAAGATTCAAATTTGACACGAATGTCGTCAATAGTTTCCGATTCAGTCATAAAACTCTCATTATTTCTCGAATCGAACGACGAAATATTTTTCGATAAATCATATAATCGATTAAGGCGTTTGAATAACAATCCTTTCTTTTCATGAAGGATCATCAGTAAATCTTCCGGCCTTAATTGTTTATCAGTCATTTTGTTAAGTTAATATCTAGAACAATATCTAAAAATATGCGGTAAACTTATCAGGCGGTTTACAATAATAATGCACCTACCAACTATGTGGAGGTATCTGAATAAAAATGACTAATACGCACAAAGCCGAAGTGATGAGTAACTACCTCCTATTGAACGTGTTACCAAAGTGAAATATTAAATTATGTATACCTACATAGAATGAACTTTACCAATTATTACGTGATACATTCAATTCTATGAAACAATATTGACAGATTTACCAAAACCTACGTAGAATCTATTGTCAATTATGTTTATGTTATTAGCGGAGCGGTTTGTAAGTAAGTAGGTAAGATTAGTTTACCAAAAGTTTACGTAAACATCTATAACCTATACCTATTATGCGGTATTGAATTTATGATTTTCACCAAATATTACGTGAAAATCTAACTAGGGAGCGGTTGCCTATGCGGCTCGAAAGGACCAAAATAATTATGATGAGGCGTGTAAATAGCCTCATCTGAAAGCTGTGGGGGTTTTAAGACCTCCCGAAAATATGCGGGTGTATGTAGATTTAAAATTATAAAAATCAAATCTCTGTTGAAGATCCTTCTGAAACCAATATCCTCTACATCTATTGCAACAAGAGAGCCCACGTACCTTGCGAATCCAGAGAGACGGGAAATCACCTTATTCACGGGCTTGTCGTCGTTGCGTGTGATGCCGGCCGGCGAAATATCAGCCTTCATCCACCGGTGGACTGGTCAAAACTCGTGAAAAACACACTGCACTCGAAGTTTATAATGTCTCACGGTAGCAGATGCACTTATTTCACGAAAATTGTCCGGTTTTCAACAGATATGGGATTTTTATTGCGGAGCGGGTGAACATACGTATTGAAGATGGCGCGGAGCGGAAAAGAAGAGAGGCGCCCTCTGTCGGTCGTTCGCAAGCATCTCAAGGAAACGTTCGATTCCGACCAATGGGCTCCTGCGGTAGTGAATATTTGGTTTGCGGAATTCAACAGAGACTCAATTGTCTTACCTTTAAACGAAATAATGTTTTTGGAATGCGGGAAAGTAACTAAGGTATTATATAAATCCTTTTAAAAAATATATCGGTAATTATAAGAGGCATTGACGCTTCACCAATATTTATAAATACATACATATGTATAGATAAATTACGCTCAGACACAGAACAAATGACCATGCTCATCACATAAACATTTGTCCTGAGTGGGAATCGAACCCACGACCTCCGGCACAGAAGTCAGGGCCACTAACCACTAGACCAACAAGTCAGTCAAAGATGAGAGGAGGAGTATTGAAGCACCTAGGTATGTCGGAAAACACAGTCGTACAGATTAAGTCATCCTTTATACAAATAATTATACTTGTGAATTTTGGTAATACATATATGGCCGAGAACTCTAAGCGAATTAGTCATTTCGTAACGTCTCGTCGTATTAAACAGAACTGCACACTAAAAGTTATTAAAAATGTGTGTTATAAGAGGAAAGAAATTCCATCAAATATACCACAAGTAAGTGCTTATACTTACATTATTATAATACAAGGTGTAAGGGAAAGCCCTCCGCAAACTTTAAGGCCTTGCTCAGTAGACGAAACTGAACCACCTTCCACAAGATATTTTTTCAGGACACGAAAAAAAATCAGCCTCACCATACAAAATTATAAACTTGATTGGACAGTTTGTATGGAGAGGCCGATATATTTTTTTTTATTTCCTGAAAAAAAATCTTATGGAATCTTGTTCAGTTTCGTCTACCGAGCATGCCCTTAAAGTTTGTGGAGGGCTGTCCCTTACACCTTGTATACTTATGTTATTCATACTAATATATTGTGAGAGCAGCAAGCGGTGTACGTCTGTATATGTTTGTTACTCCTTTACACTCTATCGGCTAAAGTTATTTGGATGAAATTTGGTACACTGATAGACGATTTCCTAGACTCTTGATTGTATTTCCCTTTGGATAATTATTTACTATCAAGCGGACGTCGATCATAAGAGTAAATGTAAATTCTATCGTAATGTTGCAACTAGCAATAATGTTACTGATACGAATTTCGACACTCGGTCCAAAAAATACCATTTCTCTATTCTAAAGTCAAGGATTTAATTGGGTAAGTATAAGTAGGTACATTTTCTTCTGACCGGAAAAATAACATTATCTTTTGAAATTAACTGAATGTTAATTTGGCATGATTTAATAACAATTAATTTAACAATAAAAAAATTAAGTAGTAATACATCCAAAATCAAATGAATATACAATACTCCATGTCTAAAATGTCATATTATGATGCTTGCAGTATGTTCCAATAATTAAAACTGTTTTATACATGCAGAATTTTCTTGGATTTTTTTTATATTATGAATGTTAACTAACGAGAAGACAATAAAAGTTACCTATTGAAAACTGAAATGAAGACTGCACTGATAACAGGAACCAGATAAAACAATTTATATTTCATTAAATTGAGATTTTTGTCATCATAACTAGTAATTTACTAGGCATACCCGGAAACATGCTCTTGTCTATGAAAAATGTTTTTATAACTTTATTCCAAGAGTTGTTTTTGATTTGTACTATATCCATTCGCAATACAACTACGCGTCTTGGTTTTGATTCAACGAATTATCAGGGGCGTGCGCGGTGTGCACCTTGCGTCACAAACGAGCCAGTGGTGGGGGTACGAAACCATCGACTTATATACGTGAACGGCGCGCGCGCACGCCAAACCGTCAGTGAGCGTTGAGCGTGTTTGTTGAGAAAGATGTGTAACATGTGTACTCGTGATGTGGTCGAAACCGTCCCGGCGGCGCCTCCACCGCCCAAACCCTCGCGCACCTTAGAAAGAATGAAGAAGAAGCACAACATCGTCACCGATCCCAGCAGTTCGGAGAAGCAGAAGGAGGTGGAGTACCAGCCGGACTTGCTGGCTGTGTCCACCAAGTACTCGAAGGTTGCGTACGACCTGTTCAAGCAGGGCCTCGTTCGCCTGCAGGAGACGAAAGCATACGTGTGAGTAGACTTTCTTTTTTTGCTCGTAACATTCGCTTCTAGAAAAAACGGTGGCAAATGTATTTCTTCATTTATTCAACGTGGTGGCAATAGTCAAATTGAGGTGGCAATCCTGAAGTTCAACAGAGTTCTGATGTGACAGCGAGTGGAAAATGGTTACGTGTAGAGTTTCCGATTGTCGCGAGTGACGCGTGACGCGACTGTCGATACAATTTTCCTAATGTGAAAATCTTTCATTACTTCCGATTTACTATTTGTTTTTTTTATTTTACCGGCTCTATTTTACACCTTAATTAAAAAAAATTTTAGGTACTCTATTACTACTTACAAATATTTTCGGAACTAATATTTTTTTTACGTCCAATAAGTATTTTTATTTTATTTGTACACATAATGTAGTCCTTGACTGCAATCCCACCTGATGGTACGCAGTGATGCTATCGTTGATGGTGAAGCATATGCATATGAAGTGAAAAATTTAGTCCTTGCTTCCGATAAACAGTTATACAGGCCAACTAAAAAAAAATTCTTAGACTCTTTTACGAGCCCATATTTCAGGAACCAATCATGAATAATTCAAAAGCCAATCACGTAATCTAAATTAGAAATTCCCGTTGAAGAGAGCCGTTCATTCGCTTACGGCATGCTATCGATAAGGACGACCCTTCAGCTCATCGTTTATATGTTATCAGTACCTCGTGATACTATCACAAAGGATTTCAGCTCAACGTGATCACCCTTATCTAGTGTGTCAGGATCGGAGCAAAGTATCTTTAATCAAGTGGACCTGGAACTTTCGAAAGGCTTTTATTTCTGACTAGCTTTTGCATAAAATACAGCCTTTGTCACTCAGGAATAAAGCAGCTTTCTATCGGTGAAAAAATTTTAGCAGTACTTTCAGAGGTACAAACAAAAAACCAAATTAGGGTAGATGTAGATTATAACGTTGATAATAGCATAATACAATAATACGTTAAAATACGATTTTTTATAATCGTTATAAACTAGTTCTTGACTGCGATCCCACCTGATGATAAGCAGTGATGCAATCGTTGATGGTGAGGCGCACTAGTTTATTAAGAGCCAATTTCACTGTAGCCTTGAAGACACCTAAATTATAATCGGAAAGAAAGTTTTTGTTTCGAAATTTTCTAACGATTACTAGTTATGGTTCAAAAGTGCTTGTTATAGTTCAGTTAATATCTAATAATAAACTGCTGCCTTTTTTAGCGATGTGTATTAATAACATTGTTCAGGCAAGGGCCATAGTATATCGTGACCAAACCACGTAAGCCTCCCAAAACCATAGCCTTATGTCTTTGTTTTTCAGATATCACAATAATTTTTCAAAAACATTATTCAGGCAAAGTCTAAACCGAGTTCTTGGTAACCAGTCCACTTAAGTCTCTTAAAAACTACCGCCGTATTTTTATTTTCCATATTATGTAGCAATAGTTTCCCACCAACCGGGGGTTGTTTCTGAGTGCACTTGTAAAGCGCATACATCGTATGTTGATATACAAAGTTTAAGGGACAGCCCTCCACCAACTTTAAGGGCTTGCTCAGTAGACAAAACTGAACCACCTACCACAAGATTTTTTTTCAGGAAACAAAAAAAATATCGGCGACTCCATACAAACTGTCTGGTGCGCCATTTTTTTTTTGTTTCCTGAAAAAAAAGGCTTGTGGAAGGTTGTTCGTTTGTATAAAAATTAATAATCATTGACTTGTTACATAATACCAGTTCATTAAGTTCACTATTGACTATTATAGAACTTACATTTGAACAAACAAAATGGATTGAAAGCATAAAATAAAGTAAATAATACATATTTCCTTTTGCCTTGACTACAAAAATATTTGTTCAATTTTATTGTCGCTAGCGACTTCCCCAGGAATGTCTTCACAACATTACCTCATTAGTCACAAGACAGACGCCATTATATACCTACCATAGACTTAAATAGACTAGCTTACAAACGACAGTTATACTTACATTCTCACATAATATAAAACATGCATTCGCACGCCGCGCCTTTCTGTCTGTATGAACGCGAAAAACTTCAAAACTGCTGAACGGATTTTCATTCAGTCTTTACTAGTAGACAGATCGATTCATGAGGAAGATTTCTGTCACCCCTACGAAGTTAGGGCGGAGCGTTATAGTTTATTACAAAACCATTTCAATATGTTAAGACGTGCTTTAAGGGATTAATAGAGAACCTGAAAACTCAATCCGCAACCATAATTAAATTTTCAGTTTTATTTCTTTAGCTAGTTTATACCCTAAACCAAAAAACATGTTTCATTTTTCTCAAATCTTGTGACATAAGTATAGGCGCCGACGGAGTACTAAACATATCTAAAAGTCGCTTTGTCAATCTGAGATAAAGCCTAGAGCGCCTAATCCTTTGTTGTAAACGATAATGCATCTAACATCACATGGTACTGACAGTTATGATGGATAATCCTGTCTATCTTCTTAGATTTATATCTTTAATCACTTGAAACCCAACTAAGTACATTTTAAAAAGAATTTACCTAACTGCCGTTAGAAATATTCAGATAAGTAAGTGCGGACAATGCCTCCATTGAAATTGATTAGAGTTTTCAATTATGTAGACCAGGTGTCCTTACAGACATTAAACTAAATCGCCCACCGCGTCTGTCTGTCTGTTTTTGATAAACTCAAAAACTACTGAACGAATTTTGAACATAGATGTAGTATTTTTCACTAAGACGTATAGGTATTTATAATGTTGTTCTAAGGCTTGTTCCACCAAATAAAATGTTTTTCTTTCTTTCTTCTTAACTAGTGCGTCTCACCTTCAGAGATTGCATCACTGCTTACCATCAGGTGGGATCGCAGTCAAGCACTAGTTTATATCAATTAACCCTTCAGATACCGTCAATTAGAGACACAATAGTAAGACAATAGATGCGCGGCCACCGGTGGTCGCTTGGGGATTCATGAATTAAAAAAAGTCTCACACGCCCCCCACTTCACCTTAGAACGAATTCCCTCAGCAAAAAAAAAACACGCCCAAGACCAACCCACCTTGGTCAGATAGAACATGGACACTCTCCTCTAGACACGTGTTCAGATGGTACAGGATAACGTCATCCTTATCGGTGAAAAGAAAGTGTGATATTGGCTGTTCAGATTGGACATTGATCGATTATACACTGATAGTATTTATCTAGTTCAGTCAAGTTATATGAGGTCAGTACACTTCCTAAACAGATCGTTCACCGAGAGTGTCAATAGCTTGTTTTTTGGTGTGAACAAACTGCAAAGATTTTTGAATGAATACGCTGTGAATTGAAAATGCTTTGAACGGAAACTTATTTCATAAAATTTGTTAAGACTTATAAAATCCTGTACTCGGTTAATTCATGAATCCCCAAGCGACCACCGGTGGCCGCGCATCTATTGTCTTACTATTGTGTCTCTAATTGACGGTATCTGAAGGGTTAAATTAAATTACTTATTAAATCATTCACTATTGATAGTTAAGACAAAATTGACAAATTATCTACATGCATAATACTCTTATCCAGGAAGAATTTGTTTTAAAAGACCTAGCGAAGCCAGAAAAAAAAAGAAAAAGAAGTCTCGTACATAATACTTAGATTAATCGAAAATAAATACGTTTAAAATTGGAACAACCAACCATAAAGAAATAAAAAAAAAACTAAAACATATTCAAAATTGGAACGACTTAACAACGACATCAACAAAAACAAAAATATTTAAATTCAGAACTAGAACATCAAATAAAAATAAATCAATGATTTCCACGTTTATTGCCTTTTAAGGGTGATCTCGATATAATATATTGCTTCTGTGCAAAACGAGATTGCTTCAAGAAAGTCTCTTTGTGAGCTTAGTGTCGAAGTTCCTGCCTAATAATAGGTATCAATTAGAATGGATCTAGATATCTAATTGTCTAGCCTAAAGCCGAGGTCACACATTCTGTGTATCACAGATATTACAGGGTTGCTACTAACATGGGTTGCGGGATGAGAAAGCCATCCCGCACTCATAAACATACACAAAGAGGAACTGATGGAATACTGGTGGAATTTAGTAAAAGTCTGTCACTCCCCTTGCTACACTCAGTCTTCCCTCGTTTGACTCAGAGTGGGAGGAGTTATTGCATGATTTACTACATCGAGAAAAAAGGGTTGCCACAATACAATGGCGAAATTTTGGGCTGGAATCATAATATCATATAAGGCAAAGACTTTTGTTTATGCATAGTTCTGGCTACCTATTGTGGGATTAATAACCCATGTAACGTTTCATGATTATGATAATTTCAATAGATTGCTGTAACTTACAAATTGCCTATAGAGTATTTATTCTAACTTTTTTTTACTATATTTTGTAACACTGCTTATTTTTTATATATAGACGGCCAGCCCTAGTTTCTCTTACACCATTCAATTTAATCAGTGTCTTGTTTGATTTAGATCAGTTTTAGCCTTGAATTATTGTTGGTCACGGGTTGATTTCACAACGGTAGCAAAACCATTATTTACATAAACAGCAAAAAGATTAGAGTGACTGCTAATTAAATAATTATCTATGGATTCCAATACAATAAAACGGAAATCTTAAAAAATATTTTAATTTGAATATTACCTATATTGTATCACTATTATTTTATTTCAATGCAATATGATTATTGTTTTAAATTGCCAACTTAATTCAAACTTAAAGCGAATTTTAAACGTTCCGTATTCAAATACTGTCACCAGGCAAGCTCATAATAACTAGACAGTTGAAATTTTTAAAGATGATCTATTTCTGTTGCCGTTATATAAAAGAAATTTTAAGTGGGGCTCCCATAAAACAAACGTCAATTTTTTTGCTACGAACGGTACAGAATGTTTTGTGCGCGAGTCCGACTCGCACTTGACCAATTTTTAACTATCGATTATCACACAGATAGATAAAGCACCTTGCATAGTCTAGTTTTCAGTAGATATCTCTCTATTAAAACTTCAGTTAGCCCTAAAATCAGCCATCAATTATTCTCTAAGGCCGTTTGTCCACCACCGCCGTCACCGGGACGTCACCGAGAACGAGATGACGGCGCCGATTTAGCGATACATACATTTTTATGGCCATGTGTCCACCGCACGCCCAGCGATACCCACATACATTTTTATGGCCACGTACGCATGTGTCCACCGCACGCCCGTCACCCGAGCGCATCTGAAACTTAAACTCGGCCCGAAATAATCTCGTTCTCGGTTTAAAATAATAATTAAATCATATACACAGTCAGTACAAAGGAATGTTACTACATGATGCAACTATTCCGGCTACAGTTAACAGTCCATGAGCCTGTAAACGATAGTTGTTAAATGGTATTAATTGAAGCCGCGCGTGGAGGGCAGATGTATTAGTTTCAATTTAATAGGAGTTGGTGATATATAGGCCACTTTCTTTAATTGCTGATGCAGCTATTGATTTCTATGTCTGGCAACATTGCCTTGTATTTATTACTAGCTTTTTTGGCCGCAGCTTTGAAATATAGTGTATATCACTTGAAAATAAAGTAGCTTTCTATCGATGAAAAAAAATTAGCTATCGGACTAGTACTTTCAGAGATTACCTTCTACAAACAAAAAAATAAATAAAAACTTTACTTCTTCATAATATTAGTGTAGATTTATATCAATCTCTGTAAATTGTTTTTAACAAAAGCAGAAGTCACTAATTACCAATTCTTGTTCCAATCACAAACCAACAAAGCTTCCAATAAATTTGTTACTGTGTTATTGTTTTATTTATCACAACAAAATAAGCATTTAATATTTACCCATTAAATTTTAAAATAAATAAAGAACAATACAATAATAAAAATATTTTCAATCTATTTAACAACCACTTAAATAAACGTTATATTTTTACAAGAAAATATGCAAACAATTTACGGTAACAAACAGTAGTTACTATTATTTATACTACAGTAGGTAATAATAAAACAAACAGGAAAATAAAACACAGTGTTCCGGTTTATTTGAATGATAACACGGAAGAAACACCTTGACTATGCTCAGACAGGACAAACGAGGTCAACGAATAAAATGTCACGGAAATAGTTTAGACAATAATATTAAGAAAAGTAAGAAGATGAGTATCCACCCATACGTTGTTGAAACCTCTACGGTCCGGACTAAGCGTTCCGCCTCGTCGTTTATACCACGTACGTCGAAGGAATCGAACAATTTGCCTGCTGTGGTCTTCTTAATTTGGGTGTCTTCAAGGCTAGAGTGAATAGGCTTTGTTTTAATACACTAGTGCGCCTCACCATCAAAGATTGCATCACTGCTTACCATCAGGTGGGATCGCAGTCAAGCACTAATTTATAAGAATAAAAAAAAAGTAGATGAAGCAATAGTCAGGTTTCATGATAGATAAAACAAGAAAGTAACTAACATGACGGTTGGAGGCAGTACCAAAGTTAAAATTCGAATGCTCTACCCAACATTCTACATGTTAGCAAAACTGAAACCTAAAGCTAAAATGGGCCATATGTCACTCGTAAAATCTTCAACGAAACAATGTAATTCACTACACGATTAAGAACCTCGTAAAAACACAAAATAGAACATTCAAACCGTAAAATGAACAAACCATAAGCAAGCATGCATCGTTTTATAGCCCGCGCCATTTTCAACCCACTTCCTTACACCTATTAGCAATATTGTGACGGATGAAACTGATCTGATGTACACATAACATCGTGTACATGGACTGAAAACGTGTCTGCAGGCACGTAAGACTGTACTGCAGTGTTTATACCCCTCGTGATCATGTTATGGCAGTCTGCAGAGTTATTGGCACTTAACTGCAAAGAAAAATCAACTCTGCACCCAGTCAATAAACGCGATATGAAAGGCATTGTTTAATTGGTAATGCTTAATGAATATAGGCTCGTGCTTTCAGTTCTCACGGTCGTCTTGACAATGGATATGATTCACGAAAATTTTCAGAACATGTAACGTATAATTTTTCACAATTGAACCCACCAAAACATTCATTTGTTTAGACCATAAAACTCCCGGAATGCGGCCTATAAAACAGGATTGTAAAACATATAAAATTACAATAAAAATCTGCGAAAATAAATGCGTTCTATTTTTCCGTGATCAAAAAAAAACATAAAAGTTTTATTTGTGTTAGTATTAATGAACTCTGCAGTATATATCAGTGACGCTCTGCAGTATAGCTTAATAGTAATAAATCTAAATATATACCGTGACTCAACTGTCAAAAAAGATAAGGCTATAAATAGAACTACCTATAGAGAGTCAAAATTATACAATTATTAAGTACTTTAGATAATAACATCTTATCTTGTCTAGTTACATATATCTTGGAATAGATTGCAGCACAAAATTAATTGGTAAATGTCCAGGGGCTATATCATGACGTTTCAAAATGTCAGACGTGCGAGTGAGAAAGAAATACACTCTATATAGCTCTACACCTTAACAGTTCAGTTTAGGTCGTCAAATAGATCGCGTACCTATGAAGGAAAGTACCTACCTAACCTACCTACTACTAACCTACTCTAACTTTAAAAGTGAAATTGCAAATCACAAAGCAATGACAAGCGTAGGTGTTTTCTAATTGGTGAAAAGATATCTACAGAAACTGGTTTGCGTATTCATTAGGTATTATTATTACCATATGCTATTTATTCCTCTTCCCGCAGCCCTAGCACAATTTATGAACTTACTAATGCCATGCTGATAAAAAAAACTGTAACATGAATTGGCTTCTCTACCAGCCAGTCAGTCTTCAACGATGCGTAATTTGAGTGTCAATTCCTTTTACAATAAGTGTAAGTACGTAAAATAAAAACATTATTTGATCATATCAAAGGCCTCGTGTCTAGTCACATGCAAGTGACGTAATCTTAGTCACTATCGTTACATAATGGCATGTGATTCACAATGATTATATTTAGCGATCATGTTTTAAGTTCATTGGTCTTGATTCATATTACCTACGCTTGATAAGTCTAGCGTCATTTGTCACTATTTAATTTCCTTTTCATCATCTATAGCTCAAACTTCATCCAGTCTTGAGTATAGGCATCTCTTTTTGTGTCAATCCCTATCCGTTATTGTACTCGGAATAGTGACACATGTCATCTGTCAATTTTACCGCCAAAATCATTTGTATTTTTCTAAGAACATCTCTTGAATAAACTTCTAGAATACAAGATGATCTAGACATCTCAAGATTCCTTTGCCTAGAATCTTAAATCTTCTTATCTTCATATCTGTCTAGCGAGCGTATATCGCCATCAAACTGTATAGTTTGGCGAGAAAATCATTTACAAAAACAATAAAAACTATTAGAGAAATGAATAAAAGTCTATGGATGGTGCTGTCATGTCATTATATCTGTTAATATAATGTAAAACTCTGTTCTTACAATTTAGTAACAATGAACAAACTTTTCATCCATAGCATAGCATAGTCGGCATTGTAATGTTTGTTTCCACTGCTGGGATTTAGACCTCCTCTCTGGAAGTGGAAATGGGCCGTAATTCATCACGCGGGCTCAGTGCAGGTTGGTGGATGTCACATGTTTTCGAATTTTTGGTTCTAGGATATGCCGGTTTCTTCACCATGTTTTTCTTTACCGTTTTGAGAGCGGTGGTGATGAAATAAATTACACAAAATCATTCATAGATCAGTAGAAATTTTGTCTAACTACCACAGTTTTCACTGGACATTAAATTGTATTTTAGGTATCAGATCTTTTTCGAGATAAATTGAAACTAAAAATAAGTATTTCGCAACCAAGCGACAGAATGTAGCAAAGTTATCTATCAAACTTATCTTGTGACGCTGGCAACTTTTGTTTGCTTGGCGATGAAGTACACAAGTACGTTGCTTCAATTTGACAAAAACAACGTTGTTTTTGTCAATGAGAAATACTATGTTGAAATCTCAGACGAAATACAAGTCCAGATATAGATTGAAATCTAAGAAATTATTGGGTACATTAACTTTGCAAATGACCAGATGATTTAGGACCAAAAGGACCAAAGCTTTACATAATTAAAAAGCAAGGTTTGATCCATTACTTTTCTCGAGTAATCCATTAAGTGTCGGCTAGGTCAGCGGGATAGATTTAGATTAGAAGTCAGTCACCTCGAAGGACCTCGAAGGGCCGCGACTGAAGGAAGGCAAGTGGGATTTAGTCAGTAAAATCTAACCCTCGAGTTATTTAACGATTAATCTATAAAAAAATACATTAGATAAGTCACGGTATCTAGACTTGGACTATTTCCCAGATCTATTATCTATGGCACGCGCTCAAAATGTCAGAGCTCAAAGCATTCTGCCCTATTACTCATTGTTGCAATGACAAATGCCTACCATTCCATTTTGTAATCGATAAAAAAAATAATATCTATCTATTTGATAATGTTATCAATGTATAGACGTCCCCATGTATGTTTTATAAACTTACGATTAACGGCAACAATGTAGACAAAAAAAATGTATTTCGTAACTATGGTAATAGTTGTTCTTTTTTTGAAAATCTAACGGGCATTCGAATAACAAAATACTCAGAATTATGGTGGTATAGATATTCTATATTACGAAGGCAAGTTGGTCTTTATTGTGTGTGTAAATTCTAGTGAATATCGTTTATTTGTGCGTATAAGTTATTTTCTATGACCTACACATGACGAGATAGAACAACTGTGTCGTGGTATGTTCAAAGAAAACTAGATACAGCGTAATTCTCCTGTCTTAGACGAACAGTATGCGTTATCAGATGCAAAACGCGCAAATAAGACAAACAGTATATGCAAATGGATCAGATGCAATAAAACAAACAATAAACACGAGGCAATAAAGAAATTTCCCTCTTAGGAAAATCCTCCACAAGCTATTGTTCTGTATTGTCAATAAACAAGATAATGGAATCATGACCATAGAAACTGATTATCAATAAGAACACAAAATTATTAAGGTAAGGATAATTTGCATAAATTAGGTAATCTCGTAGTGATAACCAATTTGATTGGCGCTAACAAGATAATAAATTTTAAAGATATATAAGGAAAAAAATATACAGTTGAAATTATTGAATGCTAATTTGGTTGTCGATTAGATAATGATACCTAATGTTATAAAATTAGGTATTTATTACCTATAGCCGTCTAAGTTTTAGTAGCGAAGGAGAAAAAAAGATGGGTAGAACTATTTGAAAAATCTTAAGAGCTGTTTGTAGTCACTGAGTATTTTGTATGAACTCCGCCCGGGTCTATGTCGATTTCGCGGCCACGTCGTAGCAGCGGTTTTATTTGGAAAAATAAAAGCAATATGTAACTATTCAAGACTTTTGTTTTTGCGAGGCCCTTTAAAAAAAAAACAAGCGTTATTAATTTTTGAAGCTTTCAAATATTTCGGAAATATTTCTGAAATCGTAAGTTAAGGTCAGATTTGTGATTTTTTTATCAAGAAAACTAATTTTTTATCAGGTTTTGATTTTTGGTCGTATAGTCAATTTTAATCAAATATTTTTTGGTTTATCTCTTTTACATTTGTGGATTTCCGGATGTTTAAAAAAGTTCAAAATGAGTAAAACCTAGTCTTAAAGAGCAGCAGTCCATGCAAAGGTTGTCTATGAGAAATGGCCCTGTGCGATAAGATCGCCCATTGCATAGTTGTCTTTATAAATCTTTGTCCTGTGATAACTTAAGATGTGTATTAAAGAAATAATGATAACCACTGCGGGATTATTCGAGATAATTTCAATTTAAAAGAAAAACAATAATTCCAACATCATTATTCATTTACTTTACACTTTTTGCATCAATGTACTAAGGTTTTAACAACAAAATAATTTGGTTAACGGATTATCGGTAAATGGCCATCAAATGGCTATTGCGAAGAATGACCTCAAATCCAAAGTCAAAGCGGTGAAGGTCAAAGCAGATAATGCTTCTTAATAATTTGCTGAGATCATTAATAAGGATGTAAGGTAATGTTGTACATGAGTACAACTCTACAACTGACATGTTTCAAGTATAGATTTTTTTCTGATTACAGATGTTTAATATTCATAAAATTTTGATTTTTTGTACTTTTTTACAAAGGTTTTTATTATTATGTAAAGTAAATGTACTTAAATTCTAGTTAAATGAAAACAATATTAAAACTACAATAAAGTTCATAGGTAATTCGAGAACGGTCTTACAATACAAATACAGAAATTGGTAATATACCGGACAGTGTAGGTAAAAAATTGTAGATTTCGCGGTCTTCTCGTTGCCGTCTTCTGGTAATTAATACATATAATGCACATAATTTTCTTTCATAATGTTATAATGAAAATGGGCTTAAATACGTAGCGTTTTTTTGAAACGAAACGTATGAAAAATTGTTGTCGCTTTGTCTGTCCACACTTTTCTGCAAATGCATTTAAGGTAGCCATATTACGAACAGAATCTGTGACTGATCGATTAGATATCAGCAGAAAATCCACACTTACGTAACAATGGCTAATACAATGGAAGATTTCTGCATATACGAGAGTCGTATTTTTCATTATTCACGATATTTCATGGAAAAATATTCTAAAGAGTTGATATATTAGATGTTTCAAATGAGAATCGAATTATTTGTAATATAAAATGAGAAACTATTACGGGTCACTTTGAATTTAAATAAAAATTGATGAATACAAAAACATTTCTAGATGTTACTAAGAAAAAATAAGATTTTGATACGGTCATTCTGGATATCATTTTTGAAATCAGGTTAAAAACCTTTTATATAAAAGAAAAAGAAAATATGATACTTAGGTACCTACTTGATCAAATTTTACTACATACATACCTAAAGATTTTGAAACATATCTCATCTCGAATGACTGATTAGATCCACATCCCGGACGTGATCAAAGATCATCACAGATAATGTATTATTTTCATAACTTTTCCTTTTTTTTTGACAAACAAACACGTGGAAAAAACCAGTACTTTGAATGACATTTTTAGGTCTTGCGCAATCAAATCTTTTATCTCTATCACTCATAGGTGTATCCCATATAGCTGTTATCAGCTTTCCTTGTCGCACTTTTGAAATTGACATCGATTTATTATTGATACTATCAGCAAATAACAATAAGCTTAAAGTAAATTAAATCCTTGATAATGGAACTGAATCAAAATGCATTGAGGCCATAAAAACTAAGCCCTAGTGTTGTTTTTGTTGCCAAAAATATAAGTGCATAGGCTTATACATATATTTTTGTATATCTATATACTGAACTCTTATCTATAGTCATAAAAAGAAGTACGTTTCACCGATACTTGAATTCAAAGTGAGACAAACCTCCATCAAAGACAAATTTAAAAAACAACATTCGATTTTTGAAAATACTGACAGATAAACAGAACGTACTTTGACCCGATATCTTCTCAACAGCCCCCCCAGCTAGGTCGAAGCCTACTGGGGCCAGGGTTATCCGAAAGGAAACTCGAGCCCCGGTATGAAGAGGCTAGAAGGAACGGGGTGGGTTTTTAGTCAGGAAGAGTCTGACACTATCTCCCGCTCCACCCAAGAGCGGGAGTTTTCATTAGATGATTTCTGCCCACCGTAAAAAAAAACCGATATCTTCTTGTAAGGCCGTACGGTATTTAGAAGCAAAAGGCCATTTACGAAATATTGCCTTGCTTTTTAGTTGCATCAATAGCTTTAGCATTTGACATTACACGAATGAAATGCTTAACATTCATATTTCACATGATAGATAAGCTAGTAATCAGCCATTGTCTTCATACGGAATCAAATAAAACTGTATTAGATAATATGAACACTTCAATACAGTTTTAAAGAGTATTGCAACTTTTTATAATGTTTTAGTTCGGTGCTAAATGTCTAATAAAGCTTTTATTCCTACAATAAATCGCTTACAATATAAAACAGTACATTATTGCATTTCATTTGGCAAGCAACAGACAAGTTCACTCACACGATATGTGTATCATTGCACAGATGTTTTAGTTTTGCTAAAAAACTTTTTGAAATTCGAATCGAAGAATAAAGTTCTTTTGATTTTTTTTTCTATTCTTTTGAGTTATGGATGTCATGTAGCTGGCTGGTTGTAAAATGCTGAGCAGATTGGTTCACATTTCATGCTTCTTTTAAACGTGTCATGTTCTATTCATTTGAAAAGTCCACTACAAACTTTAGTTTTTAGCACGAGTGTATTACACTAAAGCATTAAAACTAAAGTTTGTACCTACACATGTATTTCGACGTTAATTTGATAAGAATAACGACAAATTATGTTCGTTATTTATTATTCCACTACAATTTTATTAATGGTATCATTAATTAGCCTGAGTTTATCTTTTTGATGACCGCGTCATAATAAAAATAGAATCGCAATCGATCAATGTATAAGGAAACCCTCTATTTTAAAATGTATCGAGACTCTCCACAATTTAACACCATATCTGTTACCTACATTATTGGCAAATAAATGATTTCTATTTCTATTTCTAAACTTAGGCTTATCTATTGTATAAATTAATGTTAATATACTAGAGTTTAATACTATCTAAATCTTTTGATCCCATTTCAAAGTTCGACACCTTTAAATAAGAATTACATAATTTTGTTCTTACTATTAAAATGTTCAGCCAAAACTTTTATATATTAGAAATAAAAATAAGTGGTTAATTATCCTACATCCTAGTATAATTTATTCACAAACCGTTCACCTTGAGACAGCTAATTATATTCTAATCAGAGCACATCATTCGAATCATCAATCATTGTAAACGTTTGTACATACTTTCTCTCACAAACAACCTTCTAACATATAACAGTATCTAAAGACGAACTTTAGTAGAAGATACAGCTTAACCAAATGAGGAATAGATTATTAAAAAACAAAGATATAATTATGATAACAAGCAAGATACCTAATTTAATCAATCCTAAATATTTGAAAAAAATACCCGATTTGCGATTGTTTTATATACTAAAGTTATTCGGATCAAAAAGCCCCTAATACGATAAAAGTATTCTTATCAGGATGAACTTAATTAGTTTAGGTACTATTATCTAGTTCACACGACACAGTATTATACGAGATAGTTCAAACGAGCCCAAATCAATCAAACCAACTACTAAACAAACCATCAATATGCAACTACACAAGCAAATGTTTTATTCCGAGAATTCAATCTGTTGCAATATCGATAGGATTCCGATAAATACACGCAATCAATCAATATTAAGCTAATAAATATGTATGTAACAACTTGTTTGAATAAGGTGATGTCGTCCCACTCCTGACAGTTGGCACCGGAATAGGACAGTGTGTCGGTGAAGTATGATCTGATGGGTTTACAAATGCAACTGTGGATAGGGCTGTGCCTATTGATACGGAGATATCAAATAAACTGGAAATCGGTCGCCTGATAGAGATCGTAGAAGGCGTTTGCATCATACTGCACAATAAGTATATAATAAACTAAATAAACGCAATGAAATTTGGATTAGAAACATCTACGATATAGAATCCCTTGGCTAGCAATAGGAGTTAAAAACGCCTATGAAATGATAACAACTGATTTAGATCTGCATATCTCTATCTAATAAAACCGAACACTAGTCATGGTAATACTGATGCTATCAGCAAATTTACTAGAAACAACGTAAAAACGCTATCAAGATACCAAACCAAGTAACGACATTACTAAAAGATAAACGGATAACGACAAACCGCATGCACTGACATGTGATCCACAAGTTACAATCATAAGTTCGTCGACATAACGAGTCCGTTAATCAATCCGTCACCCACGTACGTAATTACAACGTACGTAAACACGCTGAATGCTGGGTGATAGTGCCAAACACATACACAACCAATGCTTTCCCGTATTATGTGATGGCAATAGTCTTACAGTCATTAGGGACGACTCTGAGTATTAAACTTAATATTTTGCTATACATCAGCAACAATACGGACTTAAACCTAAACACAGTTCAGCAAGAATTTGACAACCTCAGTAAAAAGTATCAGACTAGAATCTCAAGACATCTGAACCTTCTTGCAACAAGACTCAAAGGCAAAAGAACCTCTCAATACTTCTGTCTAAAAAGACATACCGTTTCTGCCCTGGTAGACCGCTTTTAAGACTCTACCACTTAGGCAAGCTTGATGTGATGAAGCTTATTTTGGAGATGCCTATTATAAGTTCATGATACGACAAATTGCCAAGATACCGAATTAGAAGAAGAACGGAATGATTAATGACTGACGATGTCTAAATTGAGAATTCGACATGCATTTGCCACGCTCCTAACTTCAAAATCAATCCAAACCACAGCAACGATAGTGATAATCAGACTCTAGACACGATTCAGCCTCGAGAAACCTCGAAGTCGAAAGTCACGTTGCACCGAGTGTGCGAACTTGCCAATGTTGCTCATACCCCACGATAGCCCGATAAGATTGTGAGGTTCTCTGCATCCCATTTAGCAGTTAGACGTGCTACAGACTGAATTTGAGGCGTGTTTATTAATAACATTGTCCTTAGATGTGTACGCTGTATTTGGTCCTCCTCTTTTCGAAATGAATGCATCATTGTTGCTCTAGATACATCTGACCCTTCATTCATGGCCTCCTTTTGTATACAGCGCTTAAAATTGTCAAAAAACAAAAGCCCTGTTTTGACATTTGTATTTGGACTACCTAGCGGCTTGTCCGGTGTCGTGGTAGTTACTTTAGCTACTACTAAAATAGCTTCTACAACACCGGACCCTAAATTGTTATTTTATTGTTTCTTTCAGTTTCGTTTCAAGTTACATTCTAGGGTCTTTCTCAAATGTCAAAACGGGCCGTTTATTTTTTAACGAGTTTAGTATTTACATATATACTTTATATAACCTTCGTATCATCAACGTCACCTTCTTGTGCTTGCTCTTTTAAATCTGCTTCTTCATCATTTCCATAATCTTGAGTTATACTGAAATGTTATTAAACTATTTCTAAATCAGTTTTTTCTTTCACATTAGAGGAATAAGCATCTTCTCTCTATTTAAGCCTTACAAGCTGCAATCAAGGTTAACAGATTTTCACATAGCTTTCTCCGATTTACAAAGTCGATACGAACTGTAAATACTTTGCAAGTAACTGCAACACCCCTGGCAGCTTGTTAACAGCACAATTTAAAACGAGGTCGTGTGTCTACAATACATTGTAGAAAATACGAGAATTCTCCGCATCCAACACTAATATTTTAAGATACAAATTATATAAAATACAAGGGTAGTGATACACTTTTGTATTTTTAAACGATACGTTGATTTTATTCTGAGCAATTCTAATATTATAACATTGGCAGAAAACGTAGGAAGAGTTCAAAAAAGTCGTCTAAAAAGTTTGATATATTGGGGTGAATGTCTGGCCTGGAAACCACATCCCAAATTACGTCCAGAAAAAATTTAACAGTATTGCGAATAGAAACTATTTACTTGTCATGGGTTCATTATTTTTTCTTGTAACTATACTGCAACTCTTTTTTTTGAGACCGGAAATCATCAAATAACTCCAGAGTGGAAGAGAGTGTCAGACTTTTACGGATTAAAATCACATGTGTTCCTTCAATTGCCTGTTTCGTAGGGCCACGGTAATTCTTTCGAACGTCTCCATAGCCCATACTACTAACATTACATTTTTTTCTCACGAGGGCTATTCTCCAAAAACATCCCAAAAATTCCATTCAGAATTCGTTACCGTAGTAATAAGAAACTCGTGTATAGGTACATACATTATCGTACAAAAAAACAATAATTTGCTGCTTGCGCAACATGTGATTACTAACCGGTTTACAGATTCAATACGGGCAGTTATTTTTATCAAGAAAGTATTTTCTCTGAACGCCATTTATGACGAGTTCTTTACCGATATTTTAAGCGCAGCTATAAGTGATGAAGTGATGGCGCCATGACTACATTTAGACCGTCTTCAAACGAAGATAAATGTTTTACATTTCTTTCTAAGAACGACTCTATTTATGTTTTAATTAAAATTAATTAAACTCTACTTTGATCTCACATGACGAGATTGAGATCTCTCCTAAACAAGTTGCGAAGTAAAAACATACAACTCCAATAACTGGTTACATAATCAAGAAATCTATACTATCGCATTACACATTGGAAATTAAGCAGTAGAAATAAAACTGCCATACCACATACCGTACATAAATTACAAAGGAGTTTAGCCTATAATTTATAGATTTTTAAATGCAGTCGGAAATGCATCATGGTACTTTTTGTGGCTTTTTGTAATGCACCTAATTAAAAACATTGCTCCGGTGTCGTACTAAATGAGTTATTAGCCGTAATTACTAGTTGTAAGCACTAATGTGCACTCAATTGACTGTAACGCTACTGTTTGGAGCGAATGTAAGTTCCTATAACTGGCTAGTTTAGTAAAAAAAAGGCCATATGTTACAGATCTCAGTTGCGATAATCGATTGGAACACGCATGTAACGGCCTAGATCTTTACTTTACGGATTGAACGTGAATCCGAACGCAAGCTTTTAAAATTGCATTCGAAATATGAATTATCGATACCCGTTGTCATGTTGGTAAAAGTTATAGCATGGCCCACCCGTTCAAGCTCGGAGCTTATTTACCATTTTGGTCATTACCAGGTTGTTATAAGAGCTATAATTGGCTGTATAATTATATGAAGTGTGCAATTAAGAATGTCGGAGGCGCCTTGTAAGACAATCCGTGTGAAGTACTACCCGTACAAGTGTTCATATATATAAGGTAGCGTTCTTTGAAAGATCCGCTTACCATTTTCTTGTTACGATATTGAAGTTCACAATTCATATGACATGATAATTAATCAGCAGCAACGTATTTTGCAACTTTAAATTAATTTAAATAAGAGTGGTATTTGTTACAATTTAATTTTACAACCCATTGCTTTTATGAAGGTTAACTTCAAGGAGTTGTAATGAGGTGAATCACGATTCTCGATGCTACCTCTTGACAACAGGGAATACCTACTTACGTCACACTCCGTCATTTTACTCACAAACTATTCAATATGGAGTAAAATTACTGTGGAAGCAAATAAACGCATGAAATGCAAACATTTAAACAGAACTTGTGATGTGTGTCAGGGGATCGCCTAGAAAATATTGATTGATGTTAATGTCATTTACATATTTCTAGCAATGTTTTTTTCACACATTCCAGATTTACTAAGTCGAAATGTCATTGAACTATGTCATTTGAAGTTCTAAAAATAACTACGAACAGTTTCTGCACGGTAATAATATCATAGTTTCTGTCTGAAAAATAGTAGACTTTACAGTTTCCTTTTTCTTTAATTCCGATTTTAAAAGTCCAGTCAATAAATACTTAATTCAATTTGTATTTCAATACACAGAATCAGCTGTAAAAGTTTCACGACGCGACGAAGTGACCTTTGAAAGTAGCTCGTTCACGACCACGTCCCGAACCAGTTACGATTGTGATAGATGACGTAGCGGCTACGTCATTTGGCGTAGCGCTGTCACAAGGTCGTGTAACGCTGCACGCGTTAGGCCGGGGCTCCACCAAAGCGGAGACGAGACGAGCGGAGAGGAGATGTTTTTTAAACAACCAATAGAATTGTGTTATTGACAAATCTCCTCTCCGCTCAGCTTCAGTGGAGATCGCTGTGCGGATATGTGTAATATTTGTTTGGCCCGATGGAAGCGGAGATGTGAGCTGTGCGCGGATGACGCACAGCGAACGACGAAAACGCACACATCTCCGCTTTGGTGGAGCCCCCCGAGCTGATAAACATCTCTTCCCGCACAGCTCACAGCACACCGCACACATCTCTGCTTTAGTGGAGTCCCGGCCTTATTTGACCCAACAGGATGACAGTTGATTACCGTTGCCTTTTGCAGAATACGTAATTACAGCTTTTACATTTAGGGACAAATATTATGGTCAATAATGGCATGAATGGTTGGTTTAACAAGCATTTTATTCTTGTACCAGTATGCTGCAGTATTCTAGTTAATTATATCAGTGCGTGCGTATATCAGTGACAGCTATTTTTGTCTTCGTTATATTTATACGATGCTCGTATTCTACGTCAATTTGACACAGTTTTACAATGCAAAAATGTTTTTTCCTGCACTTATCGTATTTTTGGACCTGTAGGTTATCTACGCGTATAGATAGAATCTCTGATTTGCTGATAGATAATCTGTTTGTATATATATATTATCAAATTTTTTTGCTGTATTATTTTGTAAACTTAATGCTTTTAATAAATATTTGTAAGTATCGTCAATCTTCGACAAATTAAAGCAACACACGTGCGCTATCGTGTGAGGGTGATTTGCGTTGTTTAATAATTAAAGTTAAATTAATACGGAATCAGACTGTGTGCAAATATGATTAAAGACGTGGAAACGTGGCTGACGCACATTGAGCGTAATTAAAATGTTATGGTTTTCCGATAACAGAAGTATTTTCCTATGAATATCGGTAAGTAAAGATATTTGCCATCGGATATGATACATTTTTGCACGAGTAAAATTATTTTACTTTAATTTTTAATTAATCAAAGCCCACTGATCCAGTTAAATACGATAAACTTTAACCCCTTAAAATTATATTAAATTAAACATTTTATTTATACACTTTTATCTCGAAACACTTCTTAAAATTGACCCAGACAGACATGCAGCCATGATTTTTTTTTATCTTTGACACTTATTAGTAAGATATAAGTGAATAAGAGGCCAATTCCGCCCATTTTATATTTAGCACGCAAAATTATAAGTGGAAACTACACCTGCTTTTCGAGCCCCACTTCAAAGTAACTTCGTTCGTCAGTAGATAAAAAAAAAGAACTTTCGTTGCCAATAATATAATAGCAAAGGAAACTGATAAATATTAAATTAGTGTTGGAGACCACATCCGGTATTACCAGCCTATAAAATGTAAAATGGCTACAAATAATCTTGTGGTCAGCTAAGCGCCAGTAGGTAGCTAGCTAATTGATTGACCAGTTGACATCTACGGATGACTGGCTGCCATTATAGACGCTTAACTAGGTGTAGGTAGTAAAGTTAATCATCATTTTATTTATGGATCTGTATTTGCTTTGCTTGACCTTCTTTATCTACAAGGTTTTATTTAAGTTTTTTTTTCAAATAAATGGGTCAAAAATCTTTCTGAGCTTTCGAATATTTTGTGGTGTACAATAAAGAGTAAGTATATCCATTTATCTGAGACAAAATTTATTTGACAATTGCTACTTAGGTACATAATTTACTTTAATTATATCTCCGTATAAGCAAAGTAATAAAAAAACCACTAACACACAACGAAAAAAAAATTAAAGTATGGCGTCGAAAAACTCTCCCGTGTCTTAATTTAAAAAATAGATTTTAATAATTTATTTTTATGATAGTCAGGTAGACACTACATTTAGGTAACTACTTAAATTTTTAAGCCATGCGATATTTTATACCCTCCTATTCTTAGAAACCCAGTCTAATTTAAATCTGACCAAATTCTCAGAATCGACAACCCATTTGAACAAGCTTTCAAACCGACACTGGAAACTCCAAAGGTTCCCTTCACTGCTCAGCGATTCGAAAACAAACTGTACCAGAGCCTTGATTATATTTTATGACTATTGTAAGGACGGGATTTAATTTGTACAATTATCTGTTTCTTTGTAGAAAAAATGTACTTATTTTCATGCTTTTTCAAATGTTCTAGTTAAACATAACGCGATTCATGTCTTCTTCAAACATTAAGAGCCAATAAGCTCGCGACTTCTAAGATTTCTTATAGTAATAATAAACTGCCAGACTGTACATAAGTCTGACCTACATAGACTGTAGCATAACTGAATATATCTGACAATCAACCAGTGTGTAAACTTTTTTAGTAGGTACTCAATGTTGCCATGCAATCGTATGTTCATCAATTTTAATGTGTGTATGGCGAATCTTTCGAATGGCATTCCGTTAGACGGATATAAATCTGTAATCGGTAATAAGCGGTCGAATCAATATGTATGATTGAATCTTAGCAAAAAGCGTAACCAACGGTTCTAGCACGAATTGTTGTATAAGTCTTTTAAAGCAGTATTTCAAGATTTAGATTTAATTATTCTTGAAAGAATCGCCTTCCGTGTCTCTTAATTCTTGTCTTGAAAGAATTAAGTCCAACTCGAAAATAAGAAAAGATACAAATTGCATACATACATCACAATCTTTCTACTGTGATTCCGAATGAAATACATTACGAGCCATCAGCCCGTCCACTTGCTAACATCTTCCGAAAAAATCAACGCGACTGTAAAAAAAAACTAGAACAAATTATTTAAAACATTCCAGAAATGTGGTTTTAAATTTATTCCTTCCGGTCCTGTCCGACAACTTCAAAATTGCATTACAAATCGATTCCCGCCGACACAAACAGAACTGGCAACTTACAAAAAAGCCATTCTGTTCACAATGATGAATCCTGTGAATTCCTTTTTTGAATTCGTTTGTGCCACCATGTTTTGTATCCAAATGACCGCGGATTGACCGCTAGTTTATTTTGAATCAATGACCAATAAGTATCGGTTCAAAACTATTCTAATAAAAATGTGGAACCCGGACTTTGTTCAATTTGTTGTTTTCCGTGGTTTGTTTTTTATTGTTTTGTTTATTTATTTAAACTTATCTTGATACTTTAGAATCATTCTATCATTGTACTTTGCCTTCGATAGTAAATCAAGTTTAGACTTCAACCTTACAAAATACAATGCTAAATAGATAATAATGATAATTTAATAAAAGGTGTTTTCTTCAAACCAAATATTCTCTTGTAGTCTCGCTGCGATAACGGAATATGCATAAAAAAATAATATAAATAAAATTTTTTTTCTTCTGACAAATATCAAATTGAATGAGCCGTAATATACCAATAATTTGACGTCGTTTATTTTAAAATAAAATCGTAATGAGTCTGACACCTCGAAGATATTTGTAAAATAAAATATACATCAGCTTAGATGTAACACAGATTGGAACAAAATGTTTTGTTGCCAAGTGGAAATCGTGGAAATCTGTTGAAATATTTATATTTTAATGAATAATTGTCACCCGTCCTTCGCAGTCCGCTCCAAAGTGACGTCAATCAGTTTAAAAACAAAACAGTGAAGTGTATTGACATCAGGCGACTATACAAAAATATACCTACATATAGCCTGATGATTACGGAAGCATTATGAAATTTGTTTTTGAGGTAGTGAATCATTAAATTTCTTCTCCCGATGTAGGGTGGAGCGAGAGGGCGTGTCAGAATTTAACTGACTAAAACCCACGTACGTTCCTTCATTTACCCTTTCTTTTTAAATATCATGTATTGTTATTTGGTAAGATTATATAGGTATTTGTGTATTTTGTCTATGGACCGTGGTTGCTTGATAATAAAGAATTATTATTTCTTTTGATCATTATTTTATAAGTATTCTCAGACCACGGTAACTCTTAGAAACGTAAATACACGCATCTCTAGCTAGTTCTAGTAGTAGGTATCTAGTTTATTAACCACCTAACCTTAAAAAATATTTACATCCAATTACAAAAACAGATACTAAAGCAATCTTTTTTTAATGAATTTTTCATATTAAAATTCGAATGTTTAGAACGTGCAAATTAACTGTCCGCCGAGCAAACGACACTAACCTCGAAATCATTAAAAATACGCCGACGACACCGACTTAATGACAAGTTTTTCATATTTCGAACTAATTAAAAGTCGCACGTGGGTAAAGGCACGTCGGCAGCCGTTAATTCCTAATCGATAAGAGATAAATTAGCAATAAACGTCGTCACGCTGATAGGTATGGTATTACAATGTGTAAATTTACAGCGATAGACTTGATATTTACTACGTGATTTTCACGATTACGTAAAATATTAATGCGATTATTTTGATTTATGTTCTCGCTAGTGGTCCCCCGCGATTTTGTCGCGTTTTTTAGTTACATACTGTTCAGCTCCTTTTGGTCGTAGCGTAATATTGTATATGGGCTATCCAACACTTGAAGATTTGTTCAATTCGAACCAGTAGTTCTTGAGATCAGCGTGTTCAAACAAACTAATTATTTATGAAATTAATATAGATTACCGATTACTAGGAAAATAATTGCATTACCTGCAATCATTATAGCTTCCGTGATCGTTTTAAAATAATGAGCATTATATTTTTGAATTGTGTCTCTCTGGTCGTAAAAGTGTCATTTCATTTCAGTTTATTGTCAAACCACGTGAAAGAACTTGGCAATGAATTTAACTGTTGCACTATCTTAAAATGACCTACTTTATGTTTTAATGTTTGTTTAATAGGGTCAAAGCAAAGTTATACGGAGTATAGTCTACATCTATGGGTTAAAAACAGAATATCTTTGCGAAGACCAAATTCACGTTAGACATAAAGTAGAACTACACACACTGACCACACGTGTGCCACACACGCTGAACTGGTCTCTATACATTTTGTTTGGCAATTAGACTTGTAGAGCTAAACTTGATACACGCCACCACGCCACGCGACTTCGTTCTACGTACAAATCAGGCGTGTTTCACGTGTGCGTCAATCTAATGTAGTTCTAACTTTAGACTACGTACACTAGCAACTTTTAGGTTTTTTGAACTTGAAAATCGCAAAGAAATAAACAGTTTTTAAAAACTTGTTACAACATACAAAATAAACACAAACAATTATTTACTCTGTTACGTATTAGAGGGTAAAAATATCGCAGCCACCTCGTGACGTGGCGTATCGCCAAAATCACGAGTTTTGAGCTCACATTCATCTCGCAAATATTTTTGTTTTGTCATCCCAAGTAAATATTGACCGTTTATCTTATCTTAAAGGGAACGAATAATAAACTAAATAAGTTTATTTTCCTTAAAAATTGGCACGAAAAACTATCGAGTATATTATTTATGGTAATCACACCATAACTAATCTATGGTTGTCTATGGTGGTGACAGAATCATCTGTCACATAAAGACGGAGTTATATCTACTATTTTTTCAGCCTGCCTTTTTAAAATAGGAATACGATTTTGATGAGTTTGAGAGATAGCCCATTTATCAACATTTCGTTTAATCTGCCCGATGGTATTTTTACTAAAAATAAATCGATATAGATCAATCACTGCAATTGTTTACTTCAAAACGATTTTTAATTTAGGTACCTACTTACTGAATTATACGCACGTAGCTGCGTAGTTCAGGAACCTACTTTTAATAATGACGTGCAAGAAAAACAAAAATCATAGCCGACGTGACAATAAACAAACAGATTTTTAGGTTTGATAAATGTTACAAGTCATTCTTCATTTTGTTTTTTTAATGCTTTTAATAAAACTCAAGTACCAGTGATATTTACAACGACATAAATTAAAAATCGACAAAAAGTACCGATATAACCTAAAGTAATCTTTGTTTTTCGTTTTAAAAAACCAAATCAATTAAGAAAGTATTAATATATAATAATTCACGAATTACAAATTTGGTGTGGCTAAAAGGGATTTCCTTATTTCATTATTTTAATCTCTAAGATCTTGTAATCACAAAAACAGGTATAATAATGTCACGTGCTTTAGAATTGCAAAGATACCATCTTTTGTTTCTTTTACAGTTGATAGCAAAAAAATGGCGTAATCAATCATATGGTCAGGCGATTTATTCTGTCTCTTTTTTTCGTGTCTATGCTCTCAAACTATACTTTTTCTGACCAATATTTGGCGACCCGCCCGGCTTTATTGTTGGTGTTGTATAGAAAGAAAGAAAGAAAACATGTTTATTCTGCCCGTATAGACACACAAATAATTTTCAAAAAACAAAAAATAATAACAAATTAAAACAAAAATTAGTTGCCCTATGAGGTCACGTGTGAACCGGGCTTAACTTGCTTGAACCATAGACAACTCAGCTGTCTGGGTTGTCTATTAAAACAATTTTTTTATAGTCTATGCGACACCGGACGACACGTGCCTGACAGAGACAAACACCAAATAATAAACAAAAATAAAAGAAAAGCAAAAATAAAACAAAACATACGTATAGATCCTGAAAACCACAAATGGTTATGCGCAGCATAGCAGATGGCGCATGGAGGCGCAGGGTCCTATGGAGAGGCACCACACTTATTTTGTGAATAAAATATATTGCACCTGAAAACTTATATAATGCTAAACCAAATATTATTCGTTGTTATATTATCTGCTGAAACGTCACTAAGCACAGCACTATCACGGTTTTCGGACGAAAAAAACACACACATATCTATCTATGAAAAAAAAACAGATCTCAACTCTGCTTTACTCTCTTATCTTACTATAGTTTAAGTTACAAAAAATTTTACCTTTTTATGTAGAATATAAAAGTTACCAAAACTAAATAAGCCCTGTAGGCAATTAGTGGCATGTACAATGTACTTGCTCTTATTAAATTAATGGAGTAAGTAGGACTACTTACTTCTTATCATGAGATAAGAATTTGGCTCGATTAACAGTTTCAATTTAACGGTACCCTTACTAAACGATTTATACAAGGTTTAACATTTCCCAAGCTTTAAAAAGCAAAAAACAAAATGCATAATTTATTATTGACCTAGTTAGTTGAAATAAATATTTATACTAGCAGGCAAGATTAGGATTACAAAAAATCAAAATATCATGTTGAGTCATTCAAAATTTAAAAAATAAAAAATATTAACATCGCTCGAAGGCAAGAAAAAAAAGTAAGAAATATCATAATTTAGTCATTCGAAATTTAAAAAACGAAAATACATGAACGTAACTTTGATGCCTTCATTTTTTAATCGGCACGAGTAACAAATGACACGCAATTTTTTTTATTATTCAACTCGACAACTGCACAAATTAGATTTTCATGCCGCCATTGTTTTTACAGGGGGCACGTGTCAAAATCGATTACATTCGGTCGCTGCGCTGTATGTACATAGGTTTTTGATAATTGTTCACGTGGCACCTTATTTTCCGTTGGAAAAATTAAAACTTTTTGTATTAATATATAATAAAAAAACAAATCGGAATCAGGTTTTGCCTAGTTTGGCTACAGATACTACAATATTTTTATGTAGTTATTTACCACACCACCATATATTAGGTATTATGTAAAAAATTGCTGTAAATATTTTGACAAATAAACATTATTATTGTTATTATTTACATTCATCACCTATTAACTAAACTTATAACTATATCTATTAATAAAACACCTTCGAAAACGTTTCATGTGCGTGAAGAATTTTGTTAGTTTTTAAACAGCATGTTATTTTAATTTCTTCATCCTGTAATAAGGCTTCAATAATGAGGTAGTATATAATAAGCGCTACGAGTAGGTATTTAACTTCAGTTGGTAACAACCTTGGATCGATTATGAAACATTGCGGTTTGGTTAGACGGTTGTTGCACATTTTACACTTATGATTTTCATGCTTGTTTGATTTTAGGCGGCAAAATCATAGGTGAACTTCGATTAGTTAATAGCTTAGTTATATTATGAGACTAGCTTTTGCTTTGTCCGCATACATTAAATATAGCCTATTTCATTCAGGAATAAAGCATCTTTCTATTGGTAAAAATATTTTAGCAATCAGACCACTACTTTCAGACATTAGGCACCTCTAACAGAAAAAAACTTTACCTCTTTATAATATTAGTGTAGATTACCATTACCCGGCACCAAAATATCTTAGCTGCTAAAGCTGTAAAAGAAAACCTTCGAATTACTAGTACTATACAACTTCTGCAAATACACAACATTATTCCCAAACTCAATCATCTTTGATGGAAAAATTTTATTTGTTAAACAATATTCAATATCTTCCTTTTATTTTGTCCACAGAATCGCCACAAAGACCTCGCAGCCTCTTCACGTCGCCCTGGCCGTCGTCGTCCTCTTGGCCTGGCTCAGTCGGCCCGGCTCCAGCAGTAACCTCCGGGGATGGAGGGCACTCTATGTCGTTGCCGTTGCCACGCATTTCGGCGCGCAAGTCTGGATGACACTTGTCTCTGGTAAGTTTCAATTTTGGAACACTCTTGTTTGAATATGAGATGGAGTGGGGACGTTCATCAACATAATAACGATTGCCAAAAGTTACTTAACTTCTTGTTTAGAGTTTTCTAAAAATATATCCTTACTCATTTGAAGCTCGAAAAATGCGAATAGTGCCAAGAAATATCTGTTAATTTAGTCTGTAGGTCTAGGTCTCAAATAAATAAAATTTAATTACAAAATTGTTCACACAAATCAAAATCAACATTCTTTACTTTCTTTTATTTCAAAATCGGCATCCAGAAACTCGTTCGAATTTCGAAGAAGTCTATCACGTTGACACGCATGCGCTAACGTACGTGAAAGAACGAAGTTTAAAAAAAGTTACCGTCTGGTCGTTGTGAAACACAAGTTTTTATTAAAGGAGTTTGTATTTGAGGAAGGCGGAACACTGGGAATTACTTGGAAGATGTTTATTCGAAAACTCTTCAAGAATTTTAAACGATCAGTGATTGATGAATGAGTTTGAAGTTTAATGAACTTTTCCCGCTCCCTGCCGAATAAGATTAAGTAACCAAATCATTTCAAGCAGTCGTAATGATTAAAAATAATTAATAATTAAAAACATTTTTTTTTTTTAATTATTTTACTAATAAATAGTGCATATCTGTACGACATGACACCAAAAACCAGTCATAAAACTTTACAGTCTACATGATTTTGTACTTTGTGTTAACAAAATGCATAAAATGTCAGATCACGAGTGTCGTTATTCCCAGCGGCAATGGCGGCCATTCTACCGTCTACTATTTATTATTTAGGTACACATGTCCCTAGAGTTTATTGTTCTGTATTGACCATTGTTTGCATGCCTTTGTTTCTTTATATTTTTTCATCAGTGAATATTTATCAATCAATGTCATTGCACATCGTTTCTCGATGTTCCAAACGTCTAGTCTTTCAAATTTTATTTATCTTTGATTTACTCAAATAATGTACGCATGTTTTACATGCATCTCTTTTGTCAGTCGTTATTTTACGTTTCAATATTTACTTTTCCTAAACTTAATGAATCCCAAAACAAAATAAATCGTTTTATAATTTAGATAAATATTTTCAACTTTAGCTTTACCACGGTCCCCAAATAAATAATTAGGTACGTTTGTATTTTTAACCAAAAATAAACTTCAAACCCAAAGATATGAAGGTGGAGACAAGGACAAATATAATAAAATATGATAAAACAAATGCAATTAGAATCATTATTGTAACCCTGGTTTCTAATTTGGCAAATTACAGAGTAAATGTTAAGCTTGTAATTTATTTAATTATGTAGGTACCTATGACAGGAGGTTTAACATTGATATGAGAAAAAAAAAATCATAGACAAATGTTTTCTCATACATTTTTTGTCTCACGTTGGATTACTTCAACTTCAACTTTGACATTTGAGGGAATTTCCAGAAAATAAACTAACTATTAGCAAAACTATAAAATGTTCAAAAAATAAATGATCTGTGAAAGTAGCCCGATCATTTAGCTTCGATTTTACTCGTATACAACAACTACAAATATTAACTAAAGCTTTGACGAGACTTATAAAGCCATAATAGGCAGCATCCATTGCAGTTTCTATAGCTTTAGCAAGTCAATAGATTTTTCTCCAAGTTTTTAATGTAAGAAAGTAGGTAAATAACGGAGGCTGCTCATTTAAATGACTTGTATTTCCATATGAATACAGCATATTCTACGTTCTTTTGATATGATATGAAACAAATTTTAAAAAAAAAATTAACACTAGCAACATGATTATACAAAAAAAAATTCATTCGTTCCGAAAAATCTAAACGATAACTACAGAGGTTCACCAACTTTTGAAGTTTGCATGTAAATCTCATACAAATCTTCGGATCAATGGGTAGAGTCGCCTGCCAAATTTCATTTCATTCAAGAAACAAATGATGCTTCTTAGCGTTTTAATGGTCCAAACAGGAATTTTAAACGACCACTCAAATCGTAAATAAATATAAACCATGTTGTGTAGACTTAAAGTTGAAATTACATTGATTCATAGTGTTTAAGTTCATGAAATTGGTTTGAGACTCACGAATCTCTGGAGATCATTACAATAAATAATTAAGTAATTGCGTAATGAGAACTAATTGGACATCGCATATATCTTAAGTATTAAATTACTGTAATTTTAATAGTTCCTTTTTATCTTAAATCCTTTTCTTTAAAGAAAAAGTTTAAACTCGATATATTAAAATCAAACCTAAGTATTTCTAGATGAATCGAATTTTGATTTTAAAAAATCGAATATGGAAAAAAAATCCAAGCTTTTTTTTAAGTAATTAGTAATGCTTTTTATTTTTACTGCTCTGAAGCGGCAGAAAAAAAAACAAACATAATGCTTACTTACCGTTGCACAATGGTACTTTGAGTTAAAAAGAAACCGCTCTTGACACTTCACAAATCAGCTACAAGGCTTTTTGCACAAAAATTACATTACGTTAATGTTTTTGGATTAAAAACATTAACACCTTAAATTATGCGTCTTATTTTGATTATCTTGAACAAATCTTTGTTTATTCGCCATTTATTTCTGGTTTTAATTAGACTACTCTACACTCGTTGATTGGATTTTCTTAAGCCATCCATAAGTTATGTAGATGACAGTTCAATAATCTGCATTCTTTTTGTCGTTGATATCCTGTCTATGACAACTTGTTTTTCTTCATGAATTAAATAGCAAAGGGGATTATGGCGGGAATTTTAAAGTGGATATTGAAATTTGAAATTGATGTAGTTTTGTATTTCAACATTCTACACAACAGAATTATTGAAATGAGCGTGATCTCATGAAAATACAGCTAATAAATTTACTATTACAGCTATCTCCATACACTGACTGAAGAATGTGTTACAATCGCATTCTAATGCAAAACATTGTTTTATTTAGTATCAATAACTAAATACTTTTTAAACTTGACACTGGCTAAATGCACAAGCCGTGCGAAACCAAAGACAAAAAAAAATTGTATCTGAAGTAAATCAGTCAGTAAAATAAACATCACGATTTTTCTGCTTCGCGAAACATTCTTTTTTTTTTCTTTTTTTTTCTGTAAAAATATGATTTATACAATTCTCTCCACGTTTCATTTATGAATCAAACTTTAAAACTTCAGACAATTCATAAATGCTTATTCATAAGCGATATTTGATAAAATTATTCGGTATATAAATCAAAACTCTTGCATTAAACACAACACTTCAACTATATTGAAACAGTCCACATCCTTTGGCGAACAATTTCGAGCGGTAGCTAGCTAATGTGTAACCGACCGGAGCACGATAACGCGGCCATTTTGGTTCCGGGTGACACGGCCCATTGAAGTGACCTTACTGATTTGTTCCTGTCTAAGATTAATCTAATATTAACCTTTGGAATATCGTAATTAGAGATACTTACCTACAATAGAAAGACAATGAGAGAGCGAATGCTTTGTTCGCTAGGGGTTTAATGAATTAATAGATATTTATTGAGATATATGATTAGGTAGGTATCTAGACAGTCAATTGGAATCCTTGAAAAACTAACGGAACATTATGGAAGTAACAGTAACGGTAGACGGTAAAACGTAACGGATTTGCAAATCGGTCATAGACAACTAGAGTTAAAATCAGTCATAAAACTAGTACAACCAAACTCTGTCTATACTATCTCTAGAGCTACCTGCCGAGCAGTAGATAGCTCGCCTTCCAGCCGTCCGGTAACGAGCAAGGCCAAGTTGTCGATGGTGCATCTAAGGTAGTGTTCCACGCGCGCCTCAAAGTAATGTCAGCAAAATCGTAGGGTCCACATAGGGCCACGGGAATATGTAAAGGGTATATCGTGATTCTGGAATACAAAAGGCAACAGATAAACACAGGTGGGATTTACTCAATAAAGTATCTCCACCAGCGAGCGAGAGCATTAGATAATTTGCTTTCTTGAAAAGAAAAAATTTAATTATTTATTTCCCCTTCACACAGTTATCTTATTCTAGAACTTAACATTGCCTATAATTTAGAGCTAACTTTGTAAAAAAAATACTTAGTTAAAAATGTCAACACACAACGCTCAATCCATGACCCTTCTCTCACAAAGTCAATGACAGTCGGTCACAAGCCATAAATCCATCAAGCTCCATCAGCACTAGGGCACAATGATGTAGCAGGGGATCGTCAACCTCTGTCAGGGTCGCGCACTGAGGTTCAACCACATTAGAGCAAATATTTGCGGGACCTCCAGACATTTGTACAGTGTCTGGTCGAGGCGTTAAATAATAGGAGGCCGTTCATTTACTACGTAAGACGATTTAGGGGGGGAGGAGGGTCGACCATGTCTTTTTTTGTTACATAGAGTTCTAAGGGACTTGGGAGAGTCTCGATAGTTCTTAAGATCACAAAAATACGCAAAGCTACGATTTCTAAAGCCGATTTGCGCTCAACATTATATCAGCCGATATACGTCCACTGTTGGACATAGGCCTCCCCCAAGTGTCGCCATAATGAACGATCCTGTGCGCTCAAATGCGTGTATGCAAACTACCGCCCCGCTTGTGATCTAGACGTTTGTTTGCGTAAATAACACACTTGTAAAGGTTCGAAAAAAAAAAATCTTTTAAAAACTAAACATCAAAATCAACCTACAAGTATATTTTTTCCCCTTTAGATTCTTACGTAAGAAATATTAAACAGGGGGAGGGGTCGGTCCATTCTTATTTTTTCTTACGTAATAAATGGATGACTCCTAAGGATCGTGAGCATACATTCAGCTTGTCATGCTCACGGTCCGGAGGCATGTAAAGGTACTCAAATATATTGACATAGATAGAGTGGGTGACGAATGCTTTCACACGGTCTCGTCAATCATGATTCCTGCTAGATAAGTCATGTGTTTCGTAGAACGGCTACACAGCTGACGTAAATCTTCTGCAGTTTTCGATAGCTTTGTTTACATTTTCGGAACACGCTCTGCCGTGATTTTCCATGCCGAAGTAACTTTGGCTTATCAATGACCCAACACACCACAATTCCATTAATTAAGTGATATCTTCAACAGTCGCAATACATGTTAATTCCTTGATGAAATATGTAACCAAGATTTATGTTACTCATAATATGATTTAAAAGGGTGTTCGTGGAGAAGAAACTCCATCCGTCCACGTACTTTCTTTTTCTTTTTTTTTAGTGACTTTAAACTCAATGAGCATGCTTCATAGAGATCTACGCTTTGGAACGTGCAACATTGACTGACGAACTTTTTAACAATTCTAAAGTGCATGTAAAATGGTTTATATGAAATTAACGTTTCTGTTTTCTGATGACTTCGAGTGGTTTTGTACGTGTTGCCGTCTATAATAACTAAATCTACATTAATAACCAATTAGTTGACTGAACACCCTGATTTATCTGGAGTTCAGATAAATTCGCTCCATATAAAAACACTGGCATTCAGCTGCATCTGGCTATCTGGCTAAACTGGATGCAGTGGAAGCCTAGGCCAATGTAGTTATGGGAAAGACAGACTGACTGACACGATCGGATGTCGTTGATCCAGGTTTCTGTTCAGATTTTTTAAGCATCTTTAGTTCAAATACTAATAAATTCCTCTCCTTCCCCCAGGTATAGTGCTGTACTTCAACCTGCCGCGGCACGAGTTCGGGCGCGTGCAGACCGTGCTGTTCCCTGTGTACTACGCCTTCAACGCCATCATCAGCCTGCTGGCCCTGCTCGCCTACTACCGCACGCAGTGCCTCACGCAGTTCGAGCACACCTCCTGGGTACAGGTGAGTGTCGAAACAATAGAATAGAACAAACTATATTGTACAATGTACACCAAAATAGTAACGTTTTTAAAGTTTAAATGAAAAGTTGATATCTTTTTTGCAACCAATCCAAATCCAAAGAGGGTATTTGTAGAAGATTAAAGTGAGAACTACATTAGACCAACGAAGCACACATGTGTGCAGTGTAGTTCTACCTGAATTTGAGTCTTTGAAACGAAGTAAAAGCCAAAATTTGAAAGTACCTATTCGAATAATAAACTATTGCTTTGGAATATGCAACTAGCATTATTTTTCTAACTGACTAACTTCTTGACGATTCAAAAGCACCAGTGCAACGTTTATAAACTTTGATTCTTGATAGACTTCTTAAAGAAAAGAGAGCTCTATACAGTACGCGTCAAATAACTTTGCCGCTCTGAAGTTGGCTACATTCACTGCGCATTAGTCAATTTTACGAAAAAGACAGCACTGCGCATGCGCGCACCTCAGTGTTACGTTTCTATCTCAGTCGCTCGTATACGTCAGATACCAGCTTGTGTTCCGCTCGCACCTATACCACTCGATAGTACCTGCGCCGTTGTAAGGAAAGCCTAACTTCAGAGCGGCAAAGTTATTTGACGCGTACTGTACAGCTCTTTAATAATTCAGTTTAGGTCGTAAAATAGATCGCATTAAGGGCTCGTAGTAGAGCCGCGACTAAAAGTAAAGGAACACTTGTTTGAAAATGAGATATGAAACAATCTATTACTAAATTACCTAATAACTCATCATTGACTAATAAGATAGGAAGACAACAACACAGTATTACAAAATACTTGACAACAATACGACAAAAGCTTTCCATACAGGTAAAGCAACGTACGATAAACGTTTCTATAACAAGCCTGTGCAAATAAAATTAGCACATACTTCACTTAGTAACACACAAGTGCTGTAAACACACGAGCATAAGGTCGCAGGTCTGCATTAAACTACAAGCATATAATAATAAAGTTAATAAAACGTAGGCATATAATATTAAATGGCGCCAAGTGCACTTTATGCTCGAACAACTGACATTGGCATTAATTGAAATTATTGCACTTTGATTTATTTATTGAATATTATTTTTATGCATAAGAATTAAAAGTAGATAGATAAGTATCTTGTAACAGAGTGAAATTTATCCACTAATATTACAAATGGGAAAGTCTGTGGGTCTGTTTGTCCGTCTTTCACGGTAAAACGGAGCGACGAATTGACGTGATTTTTTAAGTGGAGGTAGTTGAAGGGATGGAGAGTGACATAGGCTAATTTCTGTCTCTTTCTAACCCCCCCCCCCCCACTTCGCGGGCAAAAGCAAGTAAAAAATAAACTTAATCTTTTAGTCTTGCTTATACTTAGGATAAAGCATAAGATCATCGATAATTGTGTTCATAAGATAATTGTGGCGATACTTGGGGGAGGCCTAAGTCCAACAGTAGTTGTATATCGGCTGAAATTATGAAAGTACAGGAACGGGCTCTGTTTCAGAATCCATACTAATACTCTCCGTCTGTCGGTTGTGCTTTCACAGTTAAATTAAACTGATTTAGATGAACTTTGGTATGGTGTGAGCTTGAACCCCATAAAGGCATAGGCTATTTTTTATCTGGCTTCGACTTCGACTTCACACCCGCAGTAACCGATATTCAAGCGAACGGAAATAATTAAAAAACGCTATAGTAACTTTTATCCAGATAAAAGGGCTTATCCTTATTACCCAACTTCTTCAAGATTACTAGTGTTTTGCAATCGTTTAATTTTATTAGAAGGAAATAAACCATTCTACCCGAGTCCATTTTTAATATTATCGCCTACAAGAAAACCTTTGTCAATATTTTCAATATCCAACTACTTCTTGCAGACATATTAATTCTGAAAATCTACTAACTTCAGCTTCTAGTAATATCTACTTAAACCAATAGTTTTACTAGCACTAAACATCGGAATTTATTTCCCATTGGCCATTGCAATTAAGTTTAATAACGAACTCAATTAGCTCTATAAGGAGTTCTGTTTGGAAGATATTAAATCAAATGATGGAATGTTCGAGACACAAGTTGACCCGCTATCAGAAAGGTCTCTTCACACATTTGAACTATTATGACGATTTATTAGGCTGTAAAATTAATGTATTGGAATAATATATTTTAATTAAAGGAGTGAGATACTGGTGTAATTTTAACTTTAGGATGCTTAGGTACCTACTGACTATAATAGGGTAGTTTCCAGGGTACCTAATTATAACTACATTTTATTTAGTCCTTAGTAATTAGGTTATAAAAAAATATTGGACACGTATTTTTTCTTTTTTTCGATTAAAAATAAAATAACAAAGAATGTGACACCCCGTGCGAAAAAATGCAGCACAGCGTGACGTTACACGTAACTTTAATGGGCGTAATTTTTGGTTTAATTTACAAATAAAAAAATTCGTGTCCCTTATTTTTAAATAATCTAAAAAACGGACTAATTACATTTTTTACAGCAACTAGCCTATTATTAGCAAGCGTTTTATAACATAAAATTCAGTTATTTTCATAGATTAGTTTACCTTCACAGACACGATAGTCTGTGAAGGTAAACAAATCTATGTTGTTGTTAACATGTTGCAATGTTTTTTTTTGCGTAGACAGTTAATGACCTGTCTTATCTAAAGTAAACTTAATTAATCAAATAACTTTGATTAATGATGATTACGATTTTAAACAGAGGGCAAGGTAATAAAACATACGGAAATTTACATTCGCGTCCTTCGATGTGTTGGAAATACTTAATTTTATTACTATTATGTTTATTAAACACATTTATTGTTATCTAAATGTCAGGGTGTTTTTTTTTTTTTTTTTTTTTTCTCGACGGGGAAAATCATCTTTGACGAAACCCGCTCTTGGGTGGAGCGGGAGACAGTGTCAGACTCTTACTGACTAAAAACCCCGCGCCGTTCCTTCTAGCCTTCATACCGGGGCACGAGCTCCCTTTCGGACAACCCTGTCCCCAGTAGGCTTCGACCCAGCTGGGCCCCTCCTGCTGCTGACAACTCCTTGAGGCGCGCGGGAACAGTGCGCGCCGTCGACGTCTTAGACTCGGTCCATTATCGGACGATCGGACAGCGAGCTACCCATAGCTCGCCGTCCGCGAGCCTGCGTCTACGGTGGCCGGAAATCGGGATCGGAATCCCGGCGACGGCGGCGAGGGCGCTGTTGCCTGATGCGGTCGGCCTCCTCCTTCGCAAGCATTACTGCTTCGCAGAAGGAGGCGACCGCCTGCCATTCCTCCTCGCTCCGGACCATGGCCTCGACCAGGGCCCGGCGCGAGAGGTCTCCGCCGCCGATCGCCCCCACGAGGGCACGGCGATGCTCCGCCCAGGCAGGGCACACCTCGACGGTGTGCTCCACCGTGTCCTCCGGGCGTTGCGCACAGTGGCGACACCCGGGCGTCTCTTCCGCTTGAATCCGATGCAGGAACCTCCCGAACTTGCCATGTCCGGTGAGGACCTGCGTCATGCGGAAGGTAAGGACGCCGTGAGGTCTTTCCAGCCACGCCTCAAAGAGGGGACTTACCGCCATAATCGTGGCGTGCCCAGCACTGGGTTGCGATAGCCGTTGACGCCATTTCACCATGAGATCCCGCCGGAGCTCTGTCCGCCATGCCTTGACATGTTGCGGCAGTGGACTTTCACCCCGGCGTTGCATCTCCACGCGCATGTCGTGCATGTGTGCAAGGACTGTTGCCTCCAGATCCCACGGTGGTAGGCCAGCCAGAAGGCTCGCCGCTTCGCGGGAGATCGTGCGGTAACCCCGCACCATCCGTATTGCCATGACCCTCTGGCAGGCGTTCAGTATGGACGCCGGTCGCTTTGCCAGCGACGGCGCCCACACCGGCGCCCCGTAGAGGGCCATGGACCGAACGATCCCCGCGTAGAGCCTCCGGCAGGAGGCGTCTGGACCCCCAAGGTTGGGCAGGAGCCGCTTGAGAGCAGCCCCAGCCCGGAGAAGCTTGGGAGCCAGACGTCGGAAATGTTCTACGAAATTCCACCGGCTGTCGAGGACGAGTCCCAGATACTTCATCGTCGACCCGACGCCGATGCGAACTCCTCCTACCGTAAGTTGGGAGTCCGATGGTGGCGCGTTCCGAGGGCCGTGGAAGCACATTGCCTCGGATTTATGCAGCGCCACCTCGAGTCCCAACTCCTGGATCCTACCAACGGCTATCGCAACCCCGCGTGTCGCTAGAGCGACCGCCGCCTGGTGCGACTCTCCCTGCGCTAGGATCAGCGTGTCGTCTGCGTAGCAAACCACGCTGACCCCGTCAGGGAAGTCGCCGCGCAGCACGTAATCGTAGCCGATGTTCCACAAGGGTGGGCCTAGAACCGACCCCTGCGGAACACCGCACGACATCTCTCGACGATTCCAGTCTCCCTGGTGACCGGGGTAGACAATGTACCTGTCTGACAGGTACGCCTCGACCACTAGACAGAGGTATTCGGGCACCCGGTGGTACCGGAGTGCCCTCCGGATCGTACTCCAGGGCAGGGAGTTGAAGGCGTTGGCAATGTCCAAGGACACTGCCACGACACACCTACCCTGGGACACCGCTTCCCCTGTCGTGAGGGCTCGCACGCGCATGATGGCGTCTATTGTAGAGCGCGCCCTGCGAAAGCCGAACTGTCCGTCCGACAAGTCCGGCCCCACCCGTGTTAGCCGCACGACGAGGCGGTTTGCAATCACTCTTTCAAAGAGCTTGCCCACCTCGTCGAGCAGCACAATGGGCCGGTATGCGGACGGAGAGTCCGCAGGGCGCCCTGGCTTCGCTACGAGGACCAGTTTCCCCGTCTTCCAGCGAAGTGGGAACTGGCCCCTCTCCAAGCATGCGCTGAAGAGCCCTCTCAGTCGAGGCCCGAGAGCCTCCATGGCCAGGACCCAGGCTTTCCCTGGCAAGCCGTCGGGTCCTGGGGCGGTGTTTTTGGCACTCAGCCTTCGCACCGCCACTCTCAACTCTACCTCGGTCACTTCTGGAGCATCGTCGTCGTCGTCGCTGTTGCGGTCCGCGTCAGACACCGCTGGCGGAGGCGGAGCCATGGGTGGGGGGGAGTGTTCCCCCTGCACAGGGAACAGAGTGCTAACCACACCCTCCACGAGTTGGGGCCGGAGACTCTGAGTCAGCGGCGGAGCCCAGGGGCGAAGCTTATCCCGTACCAACTTGTACGGGCGCCCCCACGGGTCCGCGTTCAGAGACCCCAGCCACACGTTGCGGGCCTCGAGTTTGGCCCGCTTTATCTCCGTTCGGAGGGTGCGTTTCGCCTCTCTGTATCCCTCATACAGCTCCGCCTCTCTGGCCTCCGCATCCGGCGGGCGGATGCGGCGCCTGCAGTGCCTGGCGTACCGGCGTCGCGCGTGATTGCACGCGTTGCGCAGGGCGCCGATCTCCGGCGACCACCAGTACACCTGGCGCTTAGCTCGTCCTGGACGGACACGGGGCATTGCCGCATCACAAATTTGCGACATGGCCTCCTGGAACCACTCCGCCTCGACGTCAATGTCGACAGGCCTGTCCGGTGCTTGCACCCAGGCCTGTACCGTCGCGGCTTCCAGGAGGAGCTCCCGGTCCATCTGCTTAAGCGCCCACCGCGGACCGCAAGGGCTCTGTCGGACCGGCGCGGCCGAGGTTTCGGCGGAGACGTCAAACCGGATGTACCGGTGGTCGGAGTACGTCTCCACCTCCTCCATCACGCGCCAGTCGACGACACGTGGCGACAGAGCGGGGCTGGCGAACGAAATGTCCACCACCGACTCACCCCGCATCCTCACCAACGTGGGGACAGAACCCCGGTTCAGTACGACCAGGCCCAGCTCTAAGGCCCAGTCCTCCACCATCCGACCCCTCTGGTTCGTGAACCGGGAACCCCAAGCCGTGTTCCAGGCGTTGAAGTCCCCGCAAACGATCACGGGGAGGGAACTGAACCCAGCGACGACGGAATTTAGCTCCAACAGAGAGACATGGAGTTCGTCGAGAGATCGGTTCGGGGACAGGTAGACGCCCACCACGACGATGTCCCCGAACCGTGCTGCCACGCAACCCCTCCCCCTCGTGACGGACTCGGGGGGCGGGGTACCGGCGGCGGTCGACGTAATTAAGGTCACCGAGCCGTCCAGGTCCTGAACCCAGTCACCCCTGGGCAGGACAAAATACGGCTCGGTGACTACGGCGACATTGATCAACCACTGCGCCATGCTCTGGAGCAACAGATCCTGAGCGGCGGCGCAGTGGTTGATGTTCGCCTGGAGGAGACGTAATGGGGCCGTTATTGACACTCCATTACGGTCTCCTCCCGAGCCCCCCTAGGGGGCAAATGTCAGGGTGTAGTACTTGTGTAAACATCATCAAGCATCAATTTATTTGAATTCCTCCATACAATTTATTCTTTGCCAATGCCAAATTTTCAGGTTGGTAATAATTGATAGTTTTCTCACGTTGGTAAATTTTTGACATACGTTATTTCAAATTAAGAATGCAAACAGATAATAAATGCTATTAGCATTTAGACTTTTTTGGAGCTCACTAAGCTTCTTATTAGAATTGCATTACACATACCTATTTAACATCAATAATTTGGTGAATTTGATTGGAATAAATGTGTAATAAGTTGCATACAAGGTTTGTTGTGTAGATTGCAATGCACGCACATATAAGGCACGAGAATTGTTAATTGCAAATAAATTGCATAGAGAATGTAGAACCTTGATTCTTTTTATCAAACCAATACTTTATTTTTTCATCCATACAACTTGATACAACAAGATACTATGTAATCTCAAGTAAGTGAAAGGTTGTTCAAAAGGTCGGATTAAGTCGCTAAAAGTCATTCTGGATAAATACAGATTAAAAATTAACAGCCATTTTTATTATGTCGGAACCGGATGCAAGGAAGGAACGGTTTTAAAAGAGATAGTCAATCATTTAATTGATAACGTGACAGTTTAGGTCAGTAGGTAATTAAATTTGTCTTGTAGTTAGTCATACAAAGAGAAACAGAACCTTATTTAGGGATTGATAAAGCTTTAGTGAAATCGAAGAAATTTTCTTGACTAGCTTCAAACAGACTTTGTTTCATTTCTAATTAAAATATCAACTAAGATAAATCGAAGTTATTTTTTTTTTATTAATTTATTCTCATTTTTAGAACATCAGAATTCACTGCATAGGTGATAAAAAGAGGTGCAGTCTAAAAAAGCTGCCACCGACCATTGAATTCCTTGTCTTTGTAAATCACATTAGCTCGTTTCAATCATTCCCTTATCGAAACAGTTTACATGTAAAATATTAACTCAAAAATATTTTCAAACATAAAATAAGAACTTACTTTTTTAACTAAAGCTAAGTTCAGACAGTGGTAGTAGCTGACAATTTGACAGCTACCATTTTTTTTTAAATTTTTGGTTCAATGCTTTTTCAGACAATGGATACTGGCGACTTATTCAATTGGTGTTCTAAATTCAAATTCATACTAAACATGTGTATTCTGTTTGTTCCAGCTAGCGCTCCTGCTAGCCGTATTCAGCATCGAGTCGTACGTGCGCCTGCGACTCGTGCGCCCCATGCTGCGCGCCAAGCATGTCAAGACACAGATGGAGGAGGCCGCTGGTGGCGGACAAGAAGTGAGTACACCTTCAAACACATTTAAAGGTAGAACTACGTTAAATCCACGCACACGAGGACCACGCCTGATTTGTACGTCGCGTGGCGTAGATCTAGTGTAGCTCTACAAGTCTAATTTACACATAAAATGTATGGAGATCGAAGCGCCCAGATCGGTGAACGTGGCACACGTCTGCGCAGTGTAGTTCTACCTTTAGGCTTACTTGTTCTCGGACGCGTAGCTTCATAGACGCGTATTCATCATTATACGCTTGGTGTACGCCTGCGTGAAGCTTACATATAAAATTATGAAACTCTGTCGACGAAGCGGCAATGTCGTGCTGCCGAGTCGCGTCTAAGAAGCTAAGCGTCCGTGGACAGAATGGCCATGTTTTTTTGGATGTAAGCTTCACCAAGCGTATAATGAGGAATACGCGTTTATGAAGCTATGCGGCCGTCTTCAATAGGCCTTATTGTAATATTTGATAGACGTTCCCTATAACATTATGTAGTTTAGCAGTTTATCTTTAAGTAAATACTTCGATGGAGTGAAGGACGACTTGCCCAGATTAGGTTTTAATTAATTAGATCAGAATCTTTCTAAATCTAACAATGAGAATGATTCTACTGCCTTAACAATAGTACAGTGATGACACGAGCATAAACAAAAAACACGTCATGTCATCGTCATATATTATAGAACCCCTTTACATACACAAGTGCTTTCTAATGAGTCCGGGACAAAGTTCAACTTGGTCCCTAATAGCGGCTTTGCCCGCATGGCACATGTAATCTATATATATAAAAATCAATGCCACTTTTCGTTGTTATTTTATAACTCAAGAACGGGCTCACCTATCCAAACCAAATTTTTAGGCTTTGTTCGGACTATTAAGTAGATGGTTTATGTGAAGTTTGGTAGGGTAGAGTAGGGTAGAGTAGGGTAGATTAGGGTAGAGTAGGGTAGAGTAGGGTAGAGTAGGGTAGAGTAGGGTAGAGTAGGGTAGAGTAGGGTAGAGTAGGGTAGAGTAGGGTAGAGTAGGGTAGAGTAGGGTAGAGTAGGGTAGAGTAGGGTAGAGTAGGGTAGAGTAGGGTAGAGTAGGGTAGAGTAGGGTAGAGTAGGGTAAAGTAGGGTAGAGTAGGATATATGTAGTAGGGTAGAGTAGGGAAGAGCGGGAGCGAAGCCGTGCGGGCAAAAGCTAGTCTAATATATAAAAATCTCGTGTAATTGTTTGTTGTCGAATTCCTTCGAAATGGCTTGAGTGCTTGACCGATTTTTATATTTTTTGTGTATATTTGGTAGTTCTCAGAATTGGTTGGTAGGCTATTCCCCCCCTCCATTTTTTTTTCTTTGACAAATTATATGGCTGAACATTGTTTGCCAGGTCAGCAAGTGACTTTATCTACATCCTGCCAACAGATTCGACAGCGGAAAAAAAAAATTGTCTTTCTGTTTATTCCAGCTAATCTCTGAAACGGCTTGACCGATGTTGACGAGACTTTCAATGGTAGATAGCTGTTGTTAAAAGGAATAACTAAGACTAAAATGTCATTGTGTTGTTTTACGATTTGGACGTGGATGAAGTCGTGAGCGATAGCCAGTCGTTTATTTACAAGAAAAGAATTCACTTTTGACAACGGTGACCCGACACCATTGCAAGATGGCTGATGAATCATTGCACGTGCTCATTGCAACGTTGCAGAAAAATTATGTAGTTCTAAATAAATGACAGGTATACACACGTAGTAAAAAGTAAGGAATGTTATTGATTAATTGTGATGCAATATGGCGCCATTTTGCAAAGGTTGTTTTCTTAGAAATTTACTTTCCTGTAATTTGTTACAAATTTCTGATAATAAAATAAGTTGCAAGAATTTCTTAGGTGTTATAAATACTAGCTGACTTTGTAAACGTGGTTCTGCCATAAACAATCGCAATTAAAAAGTGGGGGTGGAGGTGAAAGGGTGAAAAATAGCCTACGACCCTCAGACCTCCCGAATACACACACAAAAAAAAACTATAAATATTGGTCAAGCCGTTTCGGAGAAATGCGATAACAAACACTGTGACGACTAGGTTCTGCCAGCTGCTTAACCCACGTAAAAATAGGTTTCTCCATAAAAACTTTGTACCCACGTTTCATCATTCCTTTAAGAAGTGAATTTCGGAAAATCCTCTCTTAGTACTCGCCTACGTCATAAAAGGAAACTTTGTGAAAAACGGCGACCGTGACTGGTCATTACTGGCATTTACCAGCTCTTGAATTACAAGGACTAGGACAAATAAGTACTTCTAGCTCTTCAGCAACAGGCTTATCTAACTAATTACTATCTATCTATGAATCACAACGTGGATACATGAAGTGATTGTTGCATTAATTGTCATCTAAAAACACAATACTTCCCTTATTTAATAGATTGGCCTGTTGGTCTAGTAGTCTGGAGGTCGTGGTTTCAATTTATTTATTTATTTAAACTTCATGTACAGTAGTGGTACATAGGCGCCAGGCGGACTTAATGCAACAAGGCATTCTCTCCCAGTTAACCTTTGGGTTAAAAAGACAAACACTGTGGTAGGTTTGCACAATAAACAAATAACAAATATTTCAATTCCTACTCTACAAAAGTTTGTGTGATGAGCATGATCATATGTTCTGTGTCTGGGTGTAATTAATCTGTACTATGCTTGTGTTTAGAAACTTATAACTATGTTTATTAGTTGTCCAGTAATCATAACACAAGCGTTCTAGAAGTACCTACCTCTCGCTCTCGCTCGGGGCAAGAAGTCGTTTAATGTTTTCCCACCTAAAAATGGTAGTCGAATTTTCCTATAATATGTATATCATTACGTCGCATCATAGTCATAAATGACAAATCACCTTTACTAAATCATGTGTTTCCCTTGTTTCAGGTCGGTCGCCTAATCCTAGGTGAACTTGCACACTGTCCCCGCTACCTGCGCGTCCTGAAGACCTTCAGGACTTACCACTCCAGTATAGCCATGGGCACCATGATAGCCCTGGGCTGCTCATTATACTCCACCATGATCATCGTGGACTCCATGTGCCGTTAATCCACCAGGAACTGTGCGAGAGATTCACAAGAAAAAGTTCCATAGGCTGGCATGCTGTGTAAATTATAAACTATCGCTAAGAAATGTCTTGGATTTCTGAGGTATTTTTTTGTATTAAAAAAATATTAAAATTGTTTTTTGTATTAAGATTGTCTGATGGAATGATGTATTTTCCTCGATTCTAATCGATACGAAAAATATTGTAGTATATCTGAAAGAATCATTTTTTATCTCAAGACAATGATAGCAATCGTAAATATAATATTTAGTGTTTAGTTTAAATCTAATACAAGGTTTACATAGCATGATACCACCGAAGCAAATTAAGGTACAGACATTACTGTGTCGTTCCAAGCAAGTCCGCCAAAAGGCGCCACGACACGACACAATACAATAGTGTAAACCCGGCTTTAAGGATCCATTTCAAAAATGCATTACTGCCTAATGCTTTGATCACACGTACGAGTAAAAGGGCGAGACAGTAAGATGTTGCTCGGCTGAGACAGTAATGTAATCGAGCATTCGGCGTTTTGTTTACACGTACCGAGTACTCGACCGAGAGTACTGTCTCGCCCGTTTACTTGGTAAGTGTGATCAAGGCATTAGTTCCATTCAGGCTGTGAGGTCTGTTTCACTAGTACGATTGTACGATTCTAATAAAAAAAAACATAGTATTAATTTCGAAGAGTGACTCGACAAGGATTTAGGAATGAGAGGCGCTGGTCGCACGAATTGTTTCCCAGAGAAACGTTATGAAAGAATAGTTCCAAATTTTATAATTAGTTTAAGTGACGGTCGAAGGGAGAAAACTAGTTAACGCAACGATTATAGTATTAAGATTAACACATACCTTTATCAAGGTTGTTAGTTAAAATTGTAACATCGATTTGGTAGAAAAATTAACATTAACTTGCCAACTAACTAATTGCAATGTCTATTAAAATTAATCTTGCCAAACACTAGCAGTTGTTCATCGACTAGCCGTTGGAGGCAGCGGGCCCATCACTAAGCTGCTTGATATTATGAAACTCATGTTGTATGCTCTCTAATTTCCTGCAATACTGCCATAGTATAGCACTAAGTGTAGTAATAAGTAGAATAGACTCTCGCCAAAGCATTTTGTCGCAAGTAATCGTTAAAATGCTCCTTCAACGCAGGAAGTTACGAGCACGCAACTTTTACGATGGATTTGGTGTTGAATCAAATTTGATTGTTGGTAGCTGAGCGCTACGTTCGTTCGAAGAATGTTGATGTGTCTTCGGAACACGCCATTAGCGACGATGCTCGCTAAGTTTTATCGTTGTGACGACTCGATTGTCTAGTCAGCCACAAACGCAGCGATCGTAAAATCGCATTTTACTGGATCGCGCGTTGATGAAACCTGGGCTTAAAAGTATTGCATTTAACCAAGTTAATTGTTGTAAACGTGTTTAAATGATTACTTTTAACCGTCAAGCAGCTTACGCCTTATTGGCAGAGGGTTTGTTTAGCTAATTTTAAGTAATATAATTTTATAATTACTAAGTTTAGTTAGAAATAAATTTATTTAATCAATTAATGTGAATACAAGTTAGTGATTCATTATTATTCGTAAATGATCTGAGTGTCTACGTGGGATTATAATTTATTTGAAGGGAGAGAACGAAAAAAGTATTAAAATGAAAAATAAATGACCTATTATGAGAACTTGCCGTGTTATTTATTTTAGTACTAGCTGCTGCCAGCGGCTTCGCCCGTCTAATAGTTCAAAAGGAACATATACCTGAGATAAAAAGTATCCTATGTGTTATTCCAGGATATGGTCTACCAGTGTGCGAGTTTTATCGAAATCCGTTCCGCCGTTCGAGCGTGAAGTAGTAACAAACATACACACACACAAACTATCGCCTTTATAGTCTTAGTGTGATTATTGAGGTGCTCGAAGACACAAACTTAGTGGCAGTGGGCAAGGCACATTTCTTGCGGAACATCTGTTCTACGAGGTCTGGTCGATGGGGACGAAAGGTTCTGACGCAGCGTTCGAAGGCTTCCCACAAGGTGGACAGACGACCTGGTGAGAGTCACGGGAATCTGATGGATGCGAGACGCACAGGACCGATCATTGTGACGACACTTGGAGAGGCCTATGTTGAACAGTAGTGTATCGGTTGAAATGATGATTATGAGATTAGTAGGCACCTTAGTCTATAAAAGGGTATCAACTCTTTCTGTAAAAAACTATAGCTATACAGAAATATTTCAAAAGGTCACAAAATGCGGTTGTTATCTATATATATATAAATCAATGCCACTTTTCGTTATTTTATAACTCAAGAACGGGCTCGCCTATCCAAACCAAATTTTTAGGCTTTGTTCGGACTATTTAGTAGATAGTTTATGTGAAGTTTAGTAGGGTAGAGTAGGGTATAGTAGGGTAGAGTAGGGTAGATTAGGGTAGAGTAGTGTAGACTAGTGTAGTGTAGAGTAGGGAAGAGCGGGAGCGAAGCCGTGCGGGCAAAAGCTAGTAACTATATAAGTATTAAGATACTTTTTTAGGGTTTCGTGTAGACCTATTTGGTACTCTTTGACTATATAATACTAGCTTTTGCCCGCAGCTTCACCCGCGTACATAATCCCAGGATAAAAAGTATCCTATGTGTTATTCTGGGATATGGTCTACTCGTGTACCAAGTGTCATCGAGATCCGTTCAGTAGTTTTTGCGTGAAAGAGTAACAAAACTCTATACATCCATCCACACGTCCATCCATAAATACAAACTTTCGCACTTATAATATTAGTAGGATAAGCAAAGTTGGTACTGTCTCATTCTAATTCTCAATCACCAATAACCCCGTGGATTTTAAAATTAGACAAGAAAGTACGGCAATGAGAGAAATCTAAGAGGACTATAATTTTCAATGAAATAATCAGCTGTATTTGGATTCCAATATATACAGGGTTATTTGTAACACACTAGCAACCTCTTAGGTGCTAGTTAAGAGCATCATAAAAACAACTTTTTTATCATATTTTGTTTCATCAGATTTTCAAACAAAAATAAAAATGTTTAAATTGAACGTTCTAAATATTATGAAGTCTATGCGAAGCAAGCGATAGTACAAAGCGGAGAGTAGCTGAACATGAACTTGACCTTGCTTGCTAGGTGTAATGACAATGTTTTAGAAGCCTGCTTACAATTAATATGAGAACAGTGCGCGGGAGCCGTAAGTAGATACAACAAAATACAGAGTTGAAATATGTTAGATAGAACAACGAAATATTGAAGGTTTGTTTTTGGTAAATGGATTATATTATGTAAAAAGTCATAGAACAAAAGTTGTTGTTTATGATGTTCTTAACTAGCACCTATGAGGTTGCTAGTATTTTACAAATAACCCTGTATACTTTGACTAGATTGTTTTTTTGCGTTCTAGTGGAGGATCTCCGAACGCACGGGGCCCGTAGCATTTGCTAGGTATTTGCTACTCTTGCTACATGGCTAATCCGCCACTGCCAATAAATTTTATAAACCGTGATGGGTAATGCAGAATAATACCTATCCCAAGTTTCTTCTCATTTTTCCGTATTATGAATCCGAGGAAGACTTATTAGTTGAGTAAAAATGTTGATTCATTCGCTGGACGAGTCCCAGGGACCCATCTACAATAATATTATAAAGAGGTAAAGTTTGTTTTCAAGTTATTTTGCTTGTAGGAGATAATCTCTGAAAGTACTAGTCCAAAAGCTAAAATCTGGGGCACTTTAATATGTGGATTATTATCATATATCTTCTCCTGCTCTGAGTTGAGTGGGAGGGTGTCTGACTTTTACTGACTAAAAATAGATGCCAAGATTGAAGTAATGTTGCAGCTAGCATTGCCAGGCGTCCGGATAAAGCCGGACACAGTCAGGCTTTTTAGTTGCGATTCCGGCCAAATTAGGCAAAGTCCGACCCGTCCAGGTTTTGTTAGGCTTTTTAAATTTGACTATTTTATTTAAAATTGCCATTTGTGTTCTGCCTTACCTTGCATCGCTAGCACAAGCAGAGCAGACATGCAATTAATCTAGCAATTACCTATCACTTAATTTTACGGTTTCTTTCATTAGAATTTAAAAAGATTTTATAACTTTTATTATATTTAAAAAACAAGATAGGCTTAAAAAAAATGTCGGCTTTTTTGATCAAATGTCCGGCTAAATAGGATATTCTAGTCTATCTGGCTTTTCAATTTCAAGGCCTGGCAACCTGGCAACCATAGTTGCAGTGTATTTTATTTAATATTTCGAAAATGGAATCATTTTTCGCCCTTCCTTGGGAGCTCAGGGATTCTGCCTTACCCTTCGTTAAATACACCAGTGCTATGAATTATAGCCTAGAATGAGTAAACAGTGTAGCCATAAATAGTACCTAAACTTGACGCAAGTATTACCCATCTAATGGTAAAGGCAAACAGTAAATTGATTGATTAATGTTAATTAACAAAAAATCTTTTACGCAAGCCTAAATTTATTTCTGGATTGTAAATAATAAAACCAAACAAATATAATCATTATAACAACATATCTAATAACAATCTATTAGCACGTATCTATTTTTATTTTTTAAATTCTGCTGAATATCATGATAATTTCATTGCCAAATAAAACAATGACGAAACATAAATTTTTGTATGTCATACAACAAAACACAAAATTTACGATTCCGTACCTACTTACTGGTAGTATCGTCAGTCCACCTCAGTCCCACTGTCGCCCAGACAACACAAAACCTACAAAGATGCAGCGATTAGCATAGGGATGATAAGCTATACAACCATTTGAGTAGCGCCTGTTCTTTTTTTCTCTTTTTTTTTCCTCTCTTACAACTCTTAGGTACAAGTTGCTATATCATGTACAATATACATTGTACTGGTCATAATCTGTGGTCATACAATTTGTCAGTCTGTAATTCTGTATCTGCTAAGAAATTCCTTTATTTTGTAGGTACTTTCATTTTATAGAAAGAATATCTTTCTGTTAATTCACGCTAAATCCTCTCCAACGTTTGATGGTTTATTAACAGTTCGCACGTGTTATTGGCTGGGCACGCCACGATTATGGCGGTAAGTCCCCTCTTTGAGGCGTGGCTGGAAAGACCTCACGGCGTCCTTACCTTCCGCATGACGCAGGTCCTCACCGGACATGGCAAGTTCGGGAGGTTCCTGCATCGAATTCAGGCGGAAGAGACGCCCGGGTGTCGCCACTGTGCGCAACGCCCGGAGGACACGGTGGAGCACACCGTCGAGGTGTGCCCTGCCTGGGCGGAGCATCGCCGTGCCCTCGTGGGGGCGATCGGCGGCGGAGACCTCTCGCGCCGGGCCCTGGTCAAGGCCATGGTCCGGAGCGAGAAGGAATGGCAGGCGGTCGCCTCCTTCTGCGAAGCAGTAATGCTTGCAAAGGAGGAGGCCGACCGCATCAGGCAACGGCGCCCTCGCCGCCGTCGCCGGGATTCCGATCCCGATTTCCGGCCACCGTAGACGCAGGCTCGCGGACGGCGAGCTATGGGTAGCTCGCTGTCCGATGGTCCGGTAATGGACCGAGTCTAAGACGTCGACGGCGCGCACTGTTCCCGCGCGCCTCAAGGAGTTGTCAGCAGCAGGAGGGGCCCAGCTAGGTCGAAGCCTACTGGGGACAGGGTTGTCCGAAACGGAGCTCGTGCCCCGGTATGAAGGCTAGAAGGAACGGCGCGGGGTTTTTAGTCACTAAGAGTCTGACACTGTCTCCCGCTCCACCCAAAAGCGGGTTTCGTCAAAGATGATTTTCCCCGTCGAGAAAAAAAAAAAAAAAAACGTTATTGGCAAAATTTCAGTGTCTCTTCCACAAAGACCATTAATTAAATTAAGAGGGTCCTTCTCCACTCGCTTATCGTAAACATCGAAAATGGTTTAATTCATGAATCCCCAAGCGACCACCGGTGGCCGCGCATCTATTGTCTTACTATTGTGTCTCTAATTGACGGTATCTGAAGGGTTAAAAGCTTGTTACTTCATTTAATGCAATCCAACGCGATGTTTGACGAAAAGGCAACGCAAAAAAAGAGAGATAACGCCTGAAAACCTTGTTAGTATTCGGTAATTCCGAGATTTACTCGAAAATTTCGCAAAACTTGCTCCAGGAAATAGCTGTTTTTTTTAAACCCTTAAAAGTTTTTGGAAAAAGTTGAAGTCATTTAGAATCTTAATAAAATTTGCAAGGTCTCTAGAGGATTACTTTTTTTACTTTTTTCATTTTTAAGCAAATTATGAATTGTCGAAGTTCATACAAAATAGGACATTTTCAGAGGTTTTTACTGGATTAGTTATACACAAATTTAAAAATTGGTTTCTTTAGAAACCTAGATAATATCCACAAGATACTGTGTTTCCAAAATATCTAATGAAAAATGTGTAATAACGTCATAATCAGTTATGAGCGGTTGTATGAAAAACAGTGAAAATGTGAGTCGTGATGCACCACCTTAAGAGTTGAAGTTGAAGTTGAGTAGCGTCTGCCAGCTTTAGTCTGCCTGTCCACAAGAGCGAAGCAAAGCTGCGGAGCGGGGAAACGAACGGCTATGTCAACTGCCCACCTTCCCAGGTTATGACCGAGACCCGGGATTTAAATCTTCTTAGCGTGTCGATGACAAAAAAAGTATATTTTTTATGTTAAAGCTGAATTCCTTGCCGTTCGCTGACGCTGTCACTAGGTCCCTACGTGAACAGGTAACAGGGCACGTGACGCATGATGGAAGGTGGGACATGGCCTGTGGATAGAAGCCGCACAAACACGGAAAGAATTAGAATCGTCAGAATCTGTGGACATTGATTTAATCTGGGTACGGAGCAAAAAGCAATGCTTCATGTGGATCGGAAAAACATTGTTTCTATTAGCCCTTCAGATACCGTCAATTAGAGACACAATAGTAAGACAATAGATGCGCGGCCACCGGTGGTCGCTTGGGGATTCATGAATTAGAAATGAAATGTGGTAATTTGTAGTGCTTTGTGTTCTTTTTTCTTGCCGATTCTTTTACGTTTTGTATAAAAAAAAAACGTCCATTTCAACCGTGGTGCACTAGCTTCTAACGTAAAAATAGTTTTGTAAGTGCCCCCATGAAAGAAGGACAAAGGAAACAAAAATATGAAAAAATATTTCATAAATTTTCTAGAATCGGAACGCATCTCATTACTGTCACTGTCATTGTCTGACATTATTGCACCGTTATAAATTGTACTAAAATGGAAGGAAAAGGAAGCTCTATAATCTCAAACTTAAAAAATGCATTTATTTATTTTAACCTTAGGTAACTCGGTAGCAATATTATTTAATGATGACTTATTAACAAATGACTGAAACAAATTAGAAACCAGACGTTACTATTTTCTTTATCTTCATAAATCTAATAAATATAATTATATAATTTAAACCATAATAAAAAAAATCGTAGTTTTCTGCGTTTTGTCTTTGCAACACCAGGTATTTTGACAGTTTCTTTGACTTTGACACATTCTGCGAAATGCCAAGTTATAATGTCAATAATGACCTTACGTGGTTTTATTTTATTAGAGTTTAGAAATATTATTGCAATACACGATGAAAGCTAAAATTCTTACAGTTATTACAGAGATTTTATCGGTGAACATATGCTCTAGTGCACGACGCAACCATGTTATTTATAGGTAGGCCAAACGAAAGTGAAAACATGAAGTGCGGTTGTAAATTGAAAATTAATACAAAAATGATTGTAGATAGATGTAAAACCGTGCTAATATTATCGAGCATAGTGTGTACGTTCGCTGTTGTGATATCGTTGCACAAATTAGTGAATTACGAAGTGAAGTTTGCAAAGCCATTTGCGCCCATACCAGATGGTTTGTACGGTAACTATCTAGAGCCTATTCCTGAGCAAAATGCGGATCCGCCCCCGCTCAAATTGTTCGATAAGACTCGCGATGCGGAAGCAGTCGTTTCTCTAAACGCTGCGCTGGAAATGAAGAAGGTGGGCAAAGATGAAAAAGCATTAAAATTGTTCCAACATGCGTTCGCCTTGTCACCGAAGCACCCAGACATACTCAACCACTATGGAGAGTTTCTGGAAGACACCAAAAAGGATGTGGTCAGAGCTGACCAGTTGTACACCCTAGCTCTAACAAATTATCCACATCACACCGGAGCCTTAGAGAACAGACAACGTACGGCCAGCATAGTGGAGAACTTGGACAGAGAAATGTTGAGAAAGATAGATGATAAAAGGGATGCGCTATCATCGATACCAGAAACTAACTCAGCTCTACGAAGAGCAAAGAAAGAAGCGTACTTCCAACACATTTACCATACGGTTGCTATTGAAGGAAACACCATGACACTACAACAGACAAGAAGTGTCTTAGAAACTAGGATAGCGGTATCCGGAAAAAGTATAGATGAGCATAATGAAATATTAGGTTTAGATGCAGCAATGAAGTATATTAATTCTACGTTACTGTACCGTTTACGTGCAATCACGATGGGAGATATACTAGAGATTCATAAACGAGTGTTGGGTCATGTTGATCCTATTGAGGGTGGTCAGTTTCGTAGAACACAAGTTTACGTTGGCGGTCACATTCCACCTGGACCGTCTGAAATACAGAGGCTGATGATTCAGTTCTTGGAATGGTTGAATTCTGAAGATGCGTTGGACTTGCATCCAGTTAGGTGAGCTACTATTTTTGTTTAGAAATATTCTCTTCTTCTTCCTTCACCCCTATCCCATATTACTTGGGGTCGGGTTCTTTGGCCTTCCTCTCCCTCTCCATCCATCTACATGTATACTCAGAACTCTTTTAGTAATATGCGCTTCATCCCTCGTCTTCACACAACCACACCAAAACAACTGATTTACCTTTCAACTGTTCAGTCACTGGCGCCACTTTCAAACTTCCTCCAATATACTCATTTTTCACTTTATCCATTCTCGTCACACCACACATCCATCTCAGCATTCTCATCTCAGCTACATGCAATCTTTTTTCATCCTTCTTTTTCACAGGCCAACATTCTGATCCATACAGTATGACAGGTCTTTTAACGGACTTGTAAATTTTACCCTTGACTTGTAAATTTTTTTGTTTAGATATATTCTCATAACATTATATTCATTCAACAATTAGAAAGTAAAAGTTATGCAATCACTGGACCATCATAGACACTTCCACCTGACTACAGCTAAGTTCATTTTTGCTTGCACTCGAATTAAAATTTTCAAAGCGTTGGTTTGGTGCCTCGCTGCATGATTCAAGCAAAAATTGTTTTAAGTGATCAGACAGTGAAATGACTGTGATGATACACTGTATGACTTTCAATTTCAACAACACAAATATTATTATTGCATATCTATATATATAAAAATGACCCCCGTTTTCCGTTGTCACGACTTATCATGAAAACGGCTTGACCGATTTGGCTGATTTTTTTTTGTTGTGATTGTTATTGTGAGGAGAAGGTTCTTATGGAAAAATAAATTAGGGTAGTGAAGGGTAGAGTAGGGTAGAGTAGGGTAGAGTAGGGTAGAGTTGGGTATAGTAGGGTGGAGTGGGGAAGAGCGGGAGCGAAGCCGCGCGGGCAAAAGCTAGTTTATTAAATATTGTCTTAGTTACTGCAACTATGTTAGTATTGGGTGTTAATCAGTATGAAACTATTGGGAATAATCTTATGATTCATTGCAGTTGTGATTGTGTTGCTTTTTTTAAATTGGTATAAACTAGTGCTTGACTGCGATCCCACCTGATGTAAGCAGTGATGTAATTTTCTACAGCTTTACTCTCATGGCCCACTGTAACCATGTTTACAGTCTTTTTCTTCTGTTTGTCAGTTTTTAATGTTCCTACTTAGATTTATATCTGTGACAGAATAATAATACATAAGTATGATAAACATAATAATAAATGCTTGTTATCAAATCAGCACTTCAAGAATTTAGTTACTAAAAATGAAGAAACTAAAACATATCATCATCATCAGCCTTTTTAATGTTCCCACGGTTGGAACTCAGGTCTCCTCTCCTAGAGAGGAAGTGGGCCATAATCCACCACGCGGGCCCAGTGCGTGTTTGTGAATGTCACATGTCTTCGAATTTTTGGTGCTATGACATGCCGGTGTCCTCACGATGTTTTCCTTCACCGTTTTGAGAGCAGTGGTGATGAAATTAATTACACAAAGTGTCAAAGAGCCTGGCTGGGTTCGGTGGATATAGGAAATATTCCAGACTTAAGATTCATGTCTTAAATGTATTATGTGTGTATGTAAAGCATGTTGAAAATTATCTTTGCCTGGAGCGGCTAAATAGCTAGATCGGGCCTTGCCTATTTAGTGTCATTGTCATCATCAGCCTTTTAATGTTCCCACTGCTGGGACTCAGGCCTCCTTTCTAGGAGAGGGAATGGGCCATAATCCACCACGCAGGCCCAGTGCGGGTTGGTGAATGTCAATGGCGTCGAATTTTTGGTTCTAAGACATGCCGGTTTCCTCACGATGTTTTCCTTCACCGTTTTGAGAGCAGTGATGAAATAAATTACACAAAGTAATGCGCCTGGCTGGGTTCGAACCCGCGACCTACAACTCGTAAGTCGGGGCCATTACCACTCGGCCACCACTGCTCTATTTAGTATACAATATTATGATTCATGGCTACACTGCTAACTGATTGATTATCCTTATCTAGTTTAAATTGTTTTGTAAACGTGATTTTAAAAGCTATTTAATTTACAAAATAAATATCATTTTTCATTACCTTAACTTGCTCTTAAAATATAAGCTCTTTTTGAAACTGCTCTTAAATAGAACACCATTTTTGGTTTGAAAAATCATTAAAAAACAAAAAAGTTAGGTACTTCTTCTGCTCAGTGTGGAGCGAGAGAAAGACTTTCACCTGTGTTCCTCCAGTTGCCCTTTCAGTTCCAAGACTGAAGTAAATTTTTCGACAATCCAGCAGTTCTGGCACACCATCTTCAAGCAAATAGTACTTGTCTACTAAAAATTTTATTTCAACAATTCCCAGATATGCAGCCCTAGCCCACTATAAGCTGGTGCACATCCACCCATTCATAGACGGCAACGGGCGCACCTCCCGGCTGCTGATGAACCTACTGCTGATGCAGGCCGGCTTCCCGCCCGTCATCATCGCTAAGCAGCATCGCCATCTGTATTACCAACACCTGCAGACTGCCAATGAGGGTGATGTCAGACCTTTTGTTAGGTAAGAATGGAATTTTAACTTTTTTTTAATGTTAAGTCAAAAAAACCGGCAGCACGAAGGACTCCGTAGCGTTCGTAGCAAAAACCTACAAAAAAAATCACGTTTGTTGTATGGCAGCCCCACTTAAATATTTATTTTATTCTGTTTTTAAGATTTGTTGTCATAGCGGCAAAGAAATACATCATCTGTGAAAATTTCAACTGTCTAATTATCACAGTTCATGAGATACAGTCTGACGACAGACAGACGAATTGCAGAGTCTTAGTAATAGGGTTTGTTTTTACCTTTTGGGTATGGAAGCCTAAAGAGCAAAGGCGTGATCTCGGTCCCAAGGGGACTGTTAACTCAACTATGGTATCCTATAACAATACAAATAAGAAAACAAACAAACAGTATTTTCTTATAAGATCTAAGTATTAGTGTTTATATCTGTCATGTAGGCGTGACCGTGGCGTGCCGGACACATTTTGTTTTTATCATAAATGTATACATGTGGCGTTCGAAGGATTAAAAACAATGATGTACGTAGAGCAATTCCATAACTTCTGCAACGGGAAAATCAATTGCATACCGTAAATAATAAATACCGACATTTCGGCGCGTACGTCCTCGACACGTAACGACAACAATGAAAGAAGGACAATTTATTCTAATAATCCCAAACACGGCTAAAATTGATTTTTTACAACCTTCCGACTTCATAATCAGATCAGTTAGATGGATGCCCCATTGTTTCTTCATTCAGTCATCGTCTGCTCATATAAACAAAGTAGGTACCTACTTTCTTACCTATGCACATAGTTGTAAAATTACTTTGACGATAAAGATGAGGATGAGGGATGAGGAGGTCTTTGATCCTTAGTTTAATGAAGGCAAGTTAGTTTATAGTCTTCATATAAAAAAACTAGCGTCTCTAAATGATTTTTCCTATCCATACAAATTTATTGTAAAACGAAGTTCCTCCCGACGCATCCGTCTATCTTTTTGGATTAAACTCGAAAACTATTGAACAATTTTTCATATACGGGTTTCACCAATAAACAGCGTGGTTCACGAGGCAGGTCTAGTTGTATAATACATGCATAACATCCGTGCAAATTTGGGGTTAGTTTCGAATATTTTTAGAGCAAACTCAAACATTTGTCCTTAGTAACAAAGTTCTTTATCCATTTAAATATATATCCTACATCCTACATATATTATAAATGCGAAAGTTTGTATGTATGTATGGATGGATGTATGGATGTTTGTTACTCTTTCACGCAAAAACTACTGAACGGATCTCGATGAAACTTGGTACACGAGTAGACCATATCCCAGAATAACACATAGGATACTTTTTATCCTGGGATTATGTACAAGGGTGAAGCCGCGGACAAAAGCTAGTATTATGATATATCACTTAAACACCGTTAAACAATGTCTCATAGTATTTGAGAAGATTAACAGAATAATTGGTAATAAACTCGTACAATAAGCCATCAAGAATCAGCTATCCACTATGAACGTCATATCAAAAGATATTGCATACACGTGTAGCATATACCTACGTCATCTTGTAAATGTTCAAGTCAATACGTACAGTTTACTGCACGCCATTTTAAGTCAGCTGATTTACTAATCTATCTACACTTATATTATAAAGAGGGAAAATTTGTATTTTTGTGTGTATGTTTGTAATGAATACTCAAAAACTACGTACCGATTTTAAAAATTCTTGAACAATTGGAAAGCTAAATTGGTTACAAGGTTTCCAAAAAGTATGGAGTAGCCTACTTTCACGCGGGCGTAGCCACTGGCAGAAGCCACTATCCTTACTAATATTATAAAAGCGAAAGTGAGGTTTTTTGTTATGTCTTCACGCCTAAATGGCAAAACCGATTTTGATGAATCTTGGTACACGGATAGACTACGTCCTGGAATAGGACATAGGATACTTTTATCCCGGAAGTATGTTCAAGCGGAAGAGACGCCCGGGTGTCGCCACTGTGCGCAACGCCCGAAGGACACGGTGGAGCACACCGTCGAGGTGTGCCCTGCCTGGGTGGAGCATCGCCGTGCCCTCGTGGGGACTAACGGCGGCGGAGACCTCTCGCGCCGGGCCCTGGTCGAGGCGATGGTCCGGAGCGAGGAGGAATGGCAGGCGGTCGCCTCCTTCTGCGAAGCAGTAATGCTTGCAAAGGAGGAGGCCGACCGCATCAGGCTACGGCGCCCTCGCCGCCGTCGCCGGGATTCCGATCCCGATTTCCGGCCACCGTAGACGCGGGCTCGTGGACGGCGAGCCATGGGTAGCTCGCTGTCCGATCGTCCGGTAATGGACCGAGTCCAAGACGTCGACGGCGCGCACTGTTCCCGCGCGCCTCAAGGAGCTCTCAGCAGCAGGATCTCCAGGAGCCCAGCTGGGTCGAAGCCTACTAGGGACAGGGTCGTCCGAACTCGTGCCCCGGTATGAAGGCTAGAAGGAACGGCGCGGGGTTTTTAGTCAGTAAGAGTCTGACACTATCTCCCGCTCCACCCAAGAGCGGGTTTTGTCATAAGATAATATTCCCCGTCGACAAAAAAAAGACCTACCCCTGCCCCCCATTTTTTACCAACCCCTGCCCCCCATCTTAAATGTTCCGTATCCAAAGGGTGAAACGACATCCTATTACTAAGACTCCCCTGTTCGTCCATCTGTCTGTCTGTTTGTCTGTTCGTCTGTCACGATACCTATACCTTCGTGCGCGCGTCCTACTCGCACTTAGACGGGTTTTTTTTATTTATTTAAAGCTCTATGCACATAAAACTGTATAAAAGGTGGACTTAATGCCTTAGGCCTTATCTACCAGTCGACCTTAGGGTGGTGCAGAAACATAACATGGCAGGTCATCATCATCTTCCTGCCCTTGTCCAATTTTTATTTGGGGTTGTCGCAACATGTTTTTTTCTTCCATTCTGTCCTGTCATTCGTCACGCTATCACTAACTCACTTTTCTTTCATATCACTTCTCACACAATCCATCCGTCCATTCACATGTAAACTCATAACTTTTCTTAGCAACATGCGTTTCATCCTCCTCAGGTGCAACTTAATAAATAGACAAACTGAGGTGAAAAACAAATCCAACTAACAATTGTAATTTTTTTTTTTCTGCGATAAATAAAATTTATATGGCAAAACAACGTTTACCGAGTCAGCTAGTATTTGTACTGTGCGTTCCAAATGAGAATAGGATAGATTTTTTGTAGTGACGTCACGATTTACTGTCAAATTTAAGAAATTTGGTTAAAATTGAGGAACTTGGAGATGAGTAAAATTGAAGGACTGAATTCTGATTAAACTTTTTTCGTTCACAGTTCGTAAATAAATTAAATGTTTCGTAAAATAGTTAAAGTTTCAAAATTTCTTTCCTCGATTTGACAGTAAATCGTGACGTCACAACATGCAATCGATCCTATTCTCATTTGGAACGCATTGTATAAATATCTACTACGACTATTACTATCTGTGATATCGATCACAATCAACGCATTGTTATGTCGCATATCATAATATTGTTAGTACAGCTGCTTGTTAGTCATGGCCACGTGACTAAATCTACGTCAACGTACGTCAGGCTATCGAAGAGGATGAACAAGTGTGTTGTCGAGTTTTCTTTACGACTGTACTGTACATCCCACTTCTGTTAACTTCTTTTATCCGGCCAAACATCTGCCACCTGGCCACGAACTGCAACGGAACCAACTCTTGTACATCGAAGGACTGGGACAGTTTACCTGCTCGCTCTGCCCCCCTAGCCAAGTTACAATCGTTTCGCGTGCGTCGACCAATTTTTTTGTTCTGACCACGTGATTGAGCGTTGAGATGACGTCATTTCCGTACATTTGAAGCTTTCTACTAGCGTTAACTATTGCAGATTAGCAACTTGGCTAGGGGAGCTGGTCTTCCCGACTGTGCCTTCAAGGCTAGAGTGAATATGCTCTTAACAACTAGTGCGCCTCACCACCAACGATTGCATCACTTAAGGTTTAAAACTAGGCTCAAATGGCCACGTATGCCGATCTAGGCGCGTCGGTCTCCATAGAATTTATATGGCAACTAGACTTGAAGACCTACATTAGATGCACGCCTCGCGACGCGACTCTAGGTACCAATCAGGCATGGCCCACGTGTGCTTCGGTCTAATGTAGTTCCCATTTTACCTTCAGGTGCTCAGTGGGCTCGCAGTCAAGCACTAGTCTATATTATTAAAAAAAAATGCCCACTGTTGAAACAATCTGGCCAAATAGCGTATCATTGACCCATCCCAAACACAGTGCCAGTAAAGCTCCTTCACATGATATGCGTCACTATCTCTCCTGCTCAGCATATGCAACCACCTGCACCTTCCACGACTAAAGGCGGATACAGACTTAGCGAGGTATGCGCCAGACACGGCGCGCAGCCAACGCTTCGCAAGCGTAGCATAGTGTAGCATTTGCTTCGCACACCATGGCTCGGCCCGAGTATATGTTGGTACATATATTGTTTTCAGCACGCACAGTTCAAGCAGAAGCATTCGCTGTGTGCCACTCACAGCGCATGCCTCGCAAAGGCTATATCCACCTTTAAACTAAATCATCCACACAGCTATTCAGGTGTCTACATATTATATGTCGCACTAAAGAGTCGAGTCGACACGAGAAGAAGTAATTCTAGTGACGTTAGTGTAGAAAAATAATGCGTCATGCTCAAACCTACGTAATAGTTCCATTTAGAAATCGAATTCGGGGCGTGTAATACAAAGCTATAAACCAACAACGAACATAATAGCTATAATCGAAGCTGAAAACGTAATGTTAAACTGTACTGTTAAAGGAGATGCAGCTATATAGGGTGTATAGCTCTATCTCTTTCTCGCTCGCACGACTGACATTTTAATACGTCATGGTAAAGCCCCAGGCAGAATAACCGCAGCGTTTGTCATTACGGCAAAATGGTTGCATTGTCGGCAAATGTTGAATCCGATGGATGCGAGACGCACAGGAGCGTTCATTGTGCCGACACTGCGGGAAAGCCTATATTCAACAGTGGATGTCTTTCGGCAGAAATAGTGATGAATGCTGGGCATTAAGAGGGTCCTTTTCCACTTGCCTATCGGTAACATCGAAAATGGTTTAAAAGCTTGTTACTTTATCTAACGCAATCCAACGCGATGTTTGACGAAAAAGCAACGCAAAAACGAGAGATAACGCCTGAAAACTCTGTTAGTATTCGGTAATTCCGAGATTTACTCGAATATTTCACAAAACTTGCTCCAGAAAATAACTGTTTCTTCAAACCCTTAAAGTTTTTGAAAAAAGTTGTCGTTATTTAGAATCTTATAAAATTTGCAAGGTTTCTATAGTTTTACTTTTTTAATTTTTAGGCTAATTTTGTAATTGCTGGTGTCAAAGTTCATACAAAATAGGAGATTTTCAGAGGTCTTTACTGGATTAGTTTTACACAAATTTCGAAATTGATTTCAATAGAAGCCTAGATAATATCCACAAGATACTGTGTTTCCAAAATATCTAATGAAAAATGTGCAATACCGTCATAATCAGTTACGAGCGGTTGTATGAAAAACAGTGAAAATGTGTGTAGTGATGCACCACCTTAATAGCAAACTCGACCTTATAATGTTCCCATTGTTGGGAGACAGCCTCCTATCTAGGAGAGTACTACTGTTAATGCTGGGCATCAATTACTGTGGTCTATTGACCACAAAGCAACATAAGTGTATGTAGTGACATATTTCACTTCTCCCTTTCAGATTTATAGCACAATGTACGGAGCGTACATTAAACCTGTACTTATGGGCGACGAGCGAGTACTCCCACATGGTGCCCGCCATCGGAGACCCGCACATACTGACGGGCGAAGGGTTCGAAGACGACATGCTATGATGAAGACCCTCCACCGGCGTTGGTAACTATGATCACCATGCTTGGGACAGTTCTGGACCCAATCGTGGTTGAGGGGAGATGTGTCTCTATAGATTGAATGAGAAATTGGAACGGTAATATCGTCTTTATAAAGTAACTGGAATTAAATTCTTCTTTTTTACCGATAAAAGTAAATTATTTACTTAATTTTAAGTAAATATTATAGGGGCTTTAAATTAGGTAATAATATTTTTACTTTTTTTGCGAGACAGCGGACAGAATACACTTTCGCCAAAGGCGTTTCTTTGAAACAGAGAGAATATCTCATTCATCTGGTCTAGTTTTCTTACCTATTTATTTTGTGCCTTAAGCCTCTGGGTGCAAATCATCACCATTATCATCATTTCAGCCGAAAGACGTCCACTGTTGGACATAGGCCTCCCCCAAGTGTCGCCACAATTAACGGTCCTGTGCGTCTCGCATCCATCGGATTCCCGCAACCCTTACCGGGTCATCGGTCCACCTTGTAAGAGGCCTTCCAACACTACGTCTTCCGTTATGTGGTCGCCATTCCAGAACCTTTCGGCCCCAACGGCCATTTCTTCTGCGAGCAATGTGCATTGACCACATTTGATACATTTAGTGATCGGGAAAACTATATTAGTTTTCCTAATCAAAAATATCAAATTGTAAAAAAAAACTAAGCCAGATGGATGAGAAATTCTCTCGGTTTCAAAGAATCATCCCAAACTCTTTTGTACGTATCGATTATCGGTCAAAAAGAAGAACATCCATGTCTAGTTTAAAAATCTGATCAATTTGAGTTTAATAAATACCTAGTTAGTATTTTTTTTTTTTTACATATATGCAACAAAAGATTGCAGGTGAAGGGAGATGATCTACCATGATTTTTACCTAATGTGGGTAGACGGACATTACAGTACACATGTAATGTCCGTCTACCCACATTAGGTAAAAATCATGGTAGAATTTTCATTTAAAGAAGAACTGTAGTTTTGTTTCATTTACACAACTTTTTCTTTCTTTATATAGAATTAAATTGATCAGATTTCTATAACTAGAAGTTACTCCGGCACACGCATAGCTTCAAATACCTACAAAGTAGTTATGTTTGGAACTCGTATTATTTGAACATAATGTGCAAAGTTTAAACTCCTACCAGCACTTTGCCTCGTCTTGCAATCTTTATGAAGTTGTCAAAAAATAAAAGGCCCGTTTTGACATTTGTATTTTGACTACCTAGCGGCTTGTCCGGTGTAGTGTAGCTACTACTCATCATCATGATATCAGCCGAAATACGTCCACTGTTGGACATAGGCCTCCCCCAAGCGTCGCTACAACGACCGACCATCCCATCTCCATCTCTTCCCGTGGGTGTCGTAAGAGGCTACTATGGGACATACCAGAGAATGGGCAGCAGCATTCTCTGTGGATTTCAAGAACCACACTGCGAGCGCCAACCCGCCTGGCAAGCCTGGCGATTATGGCCAACCCTCCCTATGAATAACACAACAAAAAGATGGCACCTAGCTACTACTAAATTAGCTAAAACTAGTTACTACTACACCGGACTCCTAACTATTATTTTATTGTTTCTTTCAGTTTCGTTCCAAGTTACATTCTAGGGTTTTTCTCAAATGTCAAAACATGCTTTTTATTTTTTAACGAGTTTATATTTGAAGCTATTTGTTGTGCCGGCATTAGACGAATTTTATACTCCACTGGATGTTTCCTCGTTTCCATTGTATATTATATAATTGTTTTCTGTAAATATAATCTTGTGGTGCATTTCAAATTGTAAATAATGTTAGTAGGAAAATTTTCTTCCAATTATTTATGCCGCCTGCTGGCAGGTGGTCACTAGTGGCCCTATACTCTCACGGGAACATTGAAGTATGTACAGTATGAAATTATGTATATTCTTGTTTTTAAGATATGAAATTAGCAATACAATGGCTTATTAGACGAAACTTTAGTTTTAACTGTTTCAACGTCACAGTCTGTGATAAATCAATTTCGTGCTCGCGCCGCCACAGTCCGATATATAGGACAAAAACAAATGGGCTAAAACAATTTCAATTTTTATCTCAACATACGCAATGTAAGGGTTAGTTTTCGGCGTGGCGTTCGGTGAGCGTTATTTGTTAAAATCCATGGCGTTGAATGGGAGGCAACTTAGATATAGATACGACGCAGAAATGTGACTACGAGGCAACCATACATTTTCATAGAAATTGTTATAAAAGTAAGCTACAGTGTATGCTAGTTGTAGCATCACATTTGGCCGCGGAATTCTTTATATCGCACATTATATCAGAGATATTTAAAGTTTGAAGTGGCTCTGAATATCAGATTATTTTAACAGTGTAATAGCCGACTTAAAACCCAGTTTTTAATTTGAGTTCCTTAAGCAAATGGCTGATAGAAAACGTCTAATAAGACATTGTATAAGAGAACCTTAAGATAATGTAATTACCTTAATTTATTGTGCTCAATAGTACAAGGGCCATGAGAAGTTGATTGAATGTATAGCTAAATTAACTAAAACCAAAGAATTCAACTTTCTAGTATTGACTATTTGTGAATGCATTGATATTACATATAAGTTTGACGCATTTATGATAAATGATAAAAGGACTTAGATTGATGTTTATAGAGTTGAGATTTGATTGGCAAGCACAAGAATCACAGCGCTTCCAAAAATATTAACGTTAAAAAATCAACTATAGACTGGTATATAACGTTACCTATAAAACAACCGATAAATCTATTAAATCAATTATTGTTTTCCTCGTGGCTTATCCTAAAGTGGAAATAATCGATTTGATCCTTTCAATCAAATATTGTATTTAGGTAATCAAGCTCTATAAATAATCTCAACTCGTGCAAAGAAACATTAAAAGGGTATATGCATGAAAAAATATCAACCAGTCTACCAATAAATATATAAAATTAGAATACTAACTGTGGAATCATTCTCAATTATATGCTTAAAAAATTTATAAATCGACTACATAAATAATGCATTGCATTTTGTTGAAATGTCAGAATGAACAGTATGCTGTTGACTGTGTGTAAAGCAATTATCTCGCTGGTCCTTACATATAAAGTTGGTGTTTTATAAAATTATTATATTTAACGCCTAGTAGATATAATAATAATTATCTAAATACTTATAAAACTTATTTGAAGTTATAATTTCAAGTCGATTCGAAGTTACGACAGCATAATTACAATGCGTTCCAAATGAGAATAGGATCGATTGCATGATGTGACGTCACGATTTACTGTCAAATCGAGGAAAGAAATTTTGAAACTTTAACTATTTTACGAAAAATTAAATTTATTTACGAACTGTGAACGAAAAAAGTTTAATCAGAATTCAGTTCTTCAATTTTACTCATCTCTGAGTTCCTCAATTTTGACCAAATTTCTTAGATTTGACAGTAAATCGTGACGTCACAACAAAAAATCGATCCTATTCTCATTTGGAACGCACAGTATGTAACCTGCCCCACTAACCAAGCTACAACCATTTCTCTTGCCTCGAACGCTTCGAGTTGGCCACGCGCCCAATTCTTTTGTTCTGACCACGTGACTGAGCGTTGAGATGACGTCATTCCCATACATTTGAAAGTTTCTAATAGCGTTAACTATTGCAGATTAGCAACTTGGCTAGGGCTACTGTTTTATAAAACACCAATTTCCTATGTAGGTATTATAAGTACCAAATAATTGAATTATTAAAATTGGAGTGACTAATACGAAAATGTATAAAATTGTATTTTCTTTCGATTGATTATGACATTACTATGATTGTACTGTGATATTCTGTAATTTATTTATTTATTGTTGGTAATTAGGATTGTCGGGTGGCGTGGTAGACTAAAGATTGTTAGTTAGTTGGTTAGGAATAGATGTTGAACTAGTAATTATTTCAACTCTAAATTGAAACACGTGTGTGCTATTTTCGTGATTCAAAAATTTTATGTATTTATTGTTCTTTGCCATAATTTTAAATTGGACATTTACTTACTAAAAATTATATCGAAATTATATTTATAATTAGTTTATTTTCTAATGAATTGTTAACCGCCAAATATATAAACAATATAGATATACAAAGCATGCCCAGCCTACTGGTAATCTGATAAATAAAAGTCCACTTAATCTTACAACCATCATAAATAAAAAAACATAGTTATATTGAATTGTAATCAACGTGATTCCTCTGGCCAAAAACTTTCATTACATTGTAATGTTATGTTTGTTACGTGTGTTAGATAATGATTTGTTATTGGACGGTCGGGGAAATTAATTGTTGATAATCTTAAGAATCGATTAATCGTCGACGAGGGAACCAAGAGAGACATTTTATCAGTGACACGCTTGTTCAAAGAATGTATGGGATTGGCATCCGCTACCGAAACAATAGATATGAGTGAATATATATATATTTTCAATTTTGATGGTGAAACTCTTTTTCGGTTTTCGTGAGAATTCACCATTTGGGTTGGTAGCAACGAGAATCGAGGAGAAGAAACTGAAGAGGAGAACCGTTTTCCTTGGTTTTCGTGAAAATTAGGGACCCGAAGTAACAGTTTCGCCACCAAAATTGAAAAAAAATATATTGACTACGACTATATACGAGATCAATACCAAAACATTTGTTCCTTGGTCTTTTTGGCTGAATGTCACATAGTCAATAGCCTAAAAACAAACAACTAATTCCTTTTCATTACTAAATCATGTAAAAAATCACGATAAATGACGATTCAAGACAGTTGTATTTCTTTATGTCCGTTTTTGAATGTCAACAAATGTAGAAGGGTCAATGACCGGTATTCCACGGTTATCTGGCGCCTACCTTAATTTTGGAAGGGATTGGCGAAGGTGGGTTTGCGGTAGTCGCGAACATATTATTTTCTGGTTGACGTTTTAAAAAATGGTGAACAATTAGTTTCCCTGACTGACTATAAGTTTGTGTTGTCTTCCAGTATTTATGTGAGACTATTTATTTGCATTTCTATGATACCAGTACAAACTTGCTCCTAATTAAATACTAAGAACTTTGACTACTATTTTGTTTCATTTACCTGTTCAATTATAGCCATCACTTCGAAAATGTTCTTCACTGATGTTTATATAGGATCAAAATAATATATAAAACCTATATTAATAATACAAACCAGTACCTACTCTAGGCTTTATAAGCTTAGCCTTCCGGTGTTTTACAGGATGCATCACTGCTTACCATCAGGTGGGATCCTCCGTGGGTGGGATCGCAGTCAAGCACTGGTAGCATGTTTATAGATATAGGTACCACGAATCTTGAGCGCTCGGTGTCAGAGTGAGGATCGCTTTGCGCATTCCATGCATTGGCGAACCAATCGTCGTCCTTGTTAGAGACATGCAGCAGGCGCAGGAACGAATCACGAGCAACGTCTATGACACGATAGCGCGGCGAGCCAATCACTGACGTTTTCCGCCCCCGCGTCTCACTTCATACCATTAAATAGGCCCGATATTTGACTTCTGCGCAAGTGAAGGTCAGCACTGAAGATTCGTGCACGTACCTATAGTTATCTATAAAAAAAAAAGTATTTTTTCTCGTATTTTCGTTCGTGTTTCGATGGTTCATCAAGCGATTTTTCGAAATGCATTACCTATTAAGCTCAACTGTATCTTTCTCTAAGTCATAAATTGAGATAGACGTATCTGGATCCAGTACGGTACAGCGTTATAAGCCCCAGTAGCGTCATATCCCATCCCAATCCGGCAGGTAGTAGGGATGCGTTTGCAAATCGCATGACGACATCCAAGAACCTCATTAGCGTTCGGATTCCCGAACGGTGTAGTCGCGTTTTAAAAGTAATGTGGGGTTTACACGAGTGACTAAAGCCGCGCGACCAAAATCGGATGCTACCCAACTTTGCGCCATAGCCGAGTTGCCATTTAGACGGTCGATTTACGCCGCGCGGTAAAAATCGTGCGGCTTTAGTCACCCGTAAACCCCACTTAAATCGTCACTTTTAAAAAAGGGTGTCCTACATTTTCAAAGATTATAGTAGTGTTAATTCATGCATCCCCAAGCGAACGCCGGCGTTCGCGCATCTATTGTCTTACTATTGTGTCTCTAATTGACGGTATCTGAAGAGTAGTATTTATTTTTGTTTTGTTTTTTTTTTGTGTGTAGGTAGTAGTATTTTTGGTGTTCAAAAGTGAATGCATTTAACATTGTTAGTATGGACTATGGACAAAGCCGTACGTGTTCGGTCAGTGCTAGTGGTTCGAGTAGAAGCAGCAATTCTTCTTCGACGGAGCGTAAAAGGAGACATCGCAAGCGAGGCCGCCGTATGAAGCTAAGTAAATTAGAGGATACTTTTGAAAAATTCGATGAAAAAGTATCCTCCTTGTAAAACCTTACTGTTAAAAATCAGTCGTGCATGTTCGACACAGGCTGTTCTATGGAATCCGAGCCCTACCGAGCTGGATAATGATCTGATATGATATTGCAAACTACCCTCAAGTCGCATTCATTGCAGATAAATAATACTTGTTTCGAATTATTTAAAAAATTACAACATTACATTTTGTTCAACTGGCCTCAAGTATGTTTTTCTGAAGTATAAAAACTTTATAATTCTACCCCACGTTTCGTAGAGCTCGATAGTAATGATATTTTAAATTTTGAACGGTTAGTGGTCGTTAACGATTCTTTAGCTGCTGTGTAATATGCTGTTATCTAGCAAAATAAAGCCTTTTCAAAAAGGCTTGTGCCAATTTATATTATGGGTTTTTAACCTAACCGAATTAGACGATGATGATGAATTGAATGAGTTTACTTAAAATTTTGACGGTGTTTGGTGTACAGATTTCATAGGTAAACAAGGAGGTGTCTTAAATGTTTTCAAACCGCACTAACTTAACTATCCTCGCAGGGTAGATTGTATAAACTTACCTACTGTCCAAAAGTAGGAAATAATTATATGTAGTGCCTGTGCGCAACAGTTATATATAAAGTAGGGCCGTTTTATCCATTAGGTACTGTAGGCTACTGCCTGAGGACCCGCCAGGTTCAGGGGCCCCACGCTTTAGGGAAAAAAATAGACTGTTTCATAAACGGTAAAGAAATTTCAATGAGCAATCCTAGCATTTAATTATGCAAAAATGATTATGCGTTCATAGATAACATTCTCGTACTATTATTTTATTCGTTCAATTTTCACTTCGACGAATTTGTTTGCGAGTTTTACGGCCGTGAAAAAAGAGTTTTACAGTTAGTATTTCAAAACTTAAGATTACCCATTGCTCGCTGTCCGCAAGCCCGCGCCTATGGTTGTTTGCTGTCGAACCGTCCGGTAACTGTCCGAACCGAGCCCAAGTCATCGAAGGCGCGCACTGGATCGAAGCCTACTGGGGCCAGGATTAGTTCCGAAACGTAGCTCAGCCCCGGTATGAAAGGCACGAAGGAAGTAATAGTCTGACACTATTTCGCGCTCCGGCCAAGGGCGGGAGATGTCATTTGGATGATTTTTACCCACCAAAAAAAAAGTTTTATAAGATAAACATTTATTTTCATTTTTTTTCAATACATTTTTTTGCATCAAACATTGTTTGACGTATCTGTCTATAATTTTTTAACGTCCGTGTCAATCTACGCTTTGAATAAGACGTTTTTATGCTCGAGTACAATCTCGTTAATCTCGCGAGATCTCGCCCTTTTTTCGTCCGAGATCAATCTCGCTAAAAAAGGCCGAGATCTCGCGAGATCGAGATTGCATTCCCTAGTCAGTATATCACCTTCCAGGTCGATACAATGACGAAGCAGATTGGCTTTCAAGGAAATCTGCTCCGATAGAATGGCATTTGCTTATTCTAAGTCGAAAAATGTTTTTAGTCGAAATAGGTCGCGTCACAAACAGCTCATGTACCTAGTACCCAGGTTTTCGAGTCTGGATTTAGAATAAGCGACATTGTCCACAATGCTTTCAGTCACCTTTGGCGCTAAAGGTAAGCGTTCTTCCACCATCTTTTTCTAATACCCAGAGTATTAGAGCACCAAATCGAGCAATCGGTATGTACTATTGATAATATCAGATAGGGAAAATGTATTGGAGAACAGATCTGGGCGTCTCGCTCCATTCGTCCTACCTAGTTGGACCTAGTCTTGATAGACACGACAATCAATTGACTGCATCTATAGAGTTCATCAATTGCATTTAAAGGTGTGTGGTTAATACAGGGTGATTGTACTATTGTGCCCGCTTCAACATTTTACGTAGCTGTGTATTACATTATTTATACTTATTTTAGGATCTACCTATTTATTTTTCAACGAAAACTGATTCTTATCGCACTATAATTAGGAACAACATGCCATTTAGGTCACCCATAAGGACGATGATGCTTTTTGTTTCATTTATCTCGGCAAGGGATTTTCTTTCTTTTTCGTCACAGGTAAAAAATTATATGTGTGTTGTTCTAAATTCAAAAATATTTGAATTTCTTATTTTTAATATTAGGATGTATAGCGGTTTCATACCTTTGCTTCTTCGTTAACTCGCAAAGATTAAGCGCGGGAAAAAGAAAATTAAGTCATAATTTATTCCTATTCATTCAGTTGTCTAGTAGGTACCCATAACACAAGCTCTGCTTAGCTTGGGACTAGACGGCGTTGTGTGATAGTTGTGGAATATTATTATTATTTCATTTATTTATTATTATATACCTACATATAAATTATATTTTTAAATATTCAATAAAAAAATAAAAAAACATTTAAAAATATAAAAAAAATATTAGTCCACCGGCATCGGGAACAGGGTCCCAGCTACGGGTGGTCAGGGCTCCTGAGAGAGGAATCTCCTAACAATACGCACCGTGTCCAGGAGTACTGCTTTCTGGATCAAGCCCTTGATCCAGCTGCCTAACGAGAGCCTCTTCAGATGTTGTTCGAGGCTCTGGGCTATTAAGCCGTTGGCCGTTACGACTATCGGCACAATGAGTGCTCTATCCACTTCCCACAATGTCGACAACCTCGCGAGCTAAGTCAAGATACTTAGTTTGCTTATCTTTCTCAGCTTTCACGAGGTTCTCGTCATGAGGGACCGCTATATCAACAATCATTGTGCGACGCTCTAGTCGATCTATCACCACTATGTCAGGCTTATTGGCAACAATAGTCCTGTCAGTGATGATAGATCGATCCCAATATAACGTGATATTGCCATTGTCGAGAACCGGGTCGGGCACATACCTAAAGTATGGTACTTCTGATTCCACAAGATTGTATTTATGAGCAAGTTGCTGATAGATTATCTTGGCTACGAGGTTGTGTCTATGCAAATAGTCGCCGTAAGCTAGATGAGAACACCCAGAAATAATGTGTCGGATTGATTCCCCAGGCCGGTGGCATGCCCGACAGATGTCAACCGTACCGTCCTTCACAATGTATTTCCAGTAGTTGTTCGTCATCATAACTTCGTCCGTAATCGCAAAGACAAAACCTTCGGTTTCCCCGAAGAAGTCACCGAAACGCAGCCAAGATACGGACGCCAATAGATCTACATCGGGCCCATGTAAGGCCCGGTAAAAGCGCCCGTGTAGCTCCTTACTCTTCCATACTTCCCTGCGGTCATTAGTATCCAGTACTATAAAGGTTTGCGCCAGTTCTCGTTAGCCAAGGAGAGCGGGGTGAGGCCTTTGTCCACTGCCACTACATCTCGGTGCATCCCCACGTCGGTTTCCAGGAAATATTCCTTGAGACTGCATACCTCACGGTTGTGCAGGGTCTAAGCATTTAAGAAGCCACGACCCCCACACTTCCGCGGGATATACAATCTCATCACCGATGACCGTGGGTAATGCATCCGATTGGCGGTAAGCAGTGTACGGACCCTCCTGTCCAGGGCATCGAGTTCCGTCTGAGTCCATTTGAGTATGCCGAAAGAATACATCAATACTGGCATGACCCAACCGTTGAAAGCGCGCACCTTGTTTCCGCCTGATAAAAGACTATTCAGTACTTTATTCAGGCGGCCAAAGAAGCGCTCCTTCAACGATTGTTTCACGTCATCAATACTGATGCCTAACGCTTCCGACATACCCAAATATTTGTAAGTTTCGGTTGAACTGAGGGATCTAAGGTGTATGGAATCCGAGAGCTGAATTCCCTCGGATTCCACAATCTCACCTCGCTTTACATGCATGACTGCACATTTGTCCGCACCAAAGTCTATCCTGATGGAACTACTGAAGGTCCTTCAGTAGTTCCACCAGTTGCAAGTTGTCGGGGGCAAAGAGTTTCAGATCATCCATGTAATGTAAAGGTGAGATATGACCTGACCGCCTCTTTTCAACCGGTAACCTAAGCCAGAACCCTGCAGCAGTGTGCTGAGAGGGTTCAAGGCTAGGCAAAACCACAGTGGACTCAGACTGTCACCCTGGAATATGCCACGCTCAATCCTTATCGGTTCGCTTTTCTCCCGAATCTGTCGACATCCCGGATAGTGAAGGACTGTTCTCCACTGCCCCATACATGACGTCAGGAAGGTGCACAGAGTTGTATCAACTTTATTATTATTATTATTTGTGGATTTTGTGAAAAAATAGTAGTGATTGAGGTAGAAAACACTTGTGATAATCCGTTGCCATCGAAATCAAAACCAAAATGTATGGCAAGTGAGATGGCAACCACTTTTCTTTTTTTAAGTGTATTGAAAAACTTCGTTTGATACACGTGGAAATGTGTCACTCCAGCTCTCGGCTCCATAACAGAATTTCGCCTCGGTTGCATTGACACAATTATCTCTACTTGTATCATAATGTACTAGAATTCCCGAAAAGGTTTACCTGCCTACACGAGCGTGCCACTCGTATCTAAAGATATAATTTCACTATCTAACTTTGAAAGGAACCTAACATCAAAAGGGTAATTTGGATCACAATAAAACAATAAATCAATTTTGATTAATTTATTATAATGTGCGATGTTAAAATAAAGTTTATAATAAAGCATTTAACTAGACAACTAGAGCGGGAATGCGCCGCACCAGCATTCAACGCACGTTCATTTACTCAAACGCTTCTATACAAAAACTAATTCATCCCAACGCGGTTACAATCTCGATAATATTACAATTATTAAAAAAAAAATCGTATAATAATAATTATAGTAAGAGAGATTTTGTTCAGTACGATCAAACATCGGCGCAGCAGCCGCTCTGATACAGAGGGCCGATTCGTTTTATTTTAATTATTTATTAATAAGCGCTATCTAATAATGTTGTAAGCTACAGTATACATAGTTACCTCGGAGCGTCGCAGGCGCCAGCGCACGGTGCACTCGCGCATTCGCACAGGATTACACACGAACAACACTCATTATAGAGCCCAAAATTCACTCGCAATTTGTAATAAAGAAGTGGAATCCACAAAAACAATTTTCTAATGTAAGTGTAACTAGCTCCAGTAACTGTTCACGTTTACTCCTTGTGCGAATATTCGAGCGATTCCTTCATCAGTTAACCCACGACTTTTCCACAATATACGACAAGAAATCAAAATGTATGTTATTTACTTGAAATAAAAGCGAATATTTGTCAATCCTTCAGACCCTAGGGGTTAAGGTTAAAGCAAAGTCTAGACCTAGCACCAGATGAGCAGATATTAAACCACAAAACACGTTCGGGTTATGTTTATTTATTATTTCGCAGACATTATAAAACGTGGTTAATTAAGTTACAAACGAAAAATTTACGCATATTTAGAGCGGACAACGTTCTATATTCCATTCTATGGTCCTCAGCATGCAACGTTTAACGAGTCCATTGCAGAATGGAAAATAGCTGATGTGTCCATCTTATGAGAGTGTTGTCTCTCACAGGCGAGCGTCACAGGAACACAAACACTAGGTATATGCACGTACTATCACAACATAATAAATAAGTCCCATACAAAAAAAAAATGAAAAAATATAATGTACTGACTTGAAAAACTTACATAGTTACATAGTCTTTAAGTAGTTTTACTATTTTTATTGGGTAATTAACAATACATAAAAATGAGTTTTTACGATTTTTAGAGACGACGATAGTTTTTAAAAATAAATTACAATATTTATGGTACGAGTTAAAATATCTGTGTATAGAAATTTATCTAACCAGTCCTGCGCGACTGGCAGACGTCATAATTAAAACACAAATCAGCATTACCGCGGAAAATCGAACTAAACGCAGCATTACTAAATTATCTAAAATCACAATGCAAAACGTTTAGTCCTGATTTCCTACTGTATCGCAAGAAAATGTGAAAGAGACGTTTTAAAAATGTGGGACAGAGCTATGCTCGATCCCACTTTATTCATAGACAAGTCTCAGCGTAAGCGTAGCAGTCCAGAGATAAAAAAAAGCATTGACATAAGTAGAAAGAGATGTTTCCATGGCCTACTTTCACAGTTAGTATCAGATAGCCTAAAAAAAAGATGCGGCATTACAACTGGGTAACAAACTGAAGACAATCACTTATCGAGTTATACCATGCCAGTTTTAAAGGCCTAACGAATTTAAGCACCATAGGTAGGAATTATCAGTTAATATTAATGAAAAAAAAATGCTACACTGATTTTAAATATATATGAGATAAATTGTGTTTGTCAAGGACATGATATAACTTGATAATTTTTTACACAGCACTTTTATCTTATCAATGTTTTTAGTCAAAAAATCAACAAGATATTTGCGTATCTATTACAAGATTCAAATATTAAATGAACAGCTGTAAGGATAATATCAAGAAATGGTGAATGCCACCGTCAAGAATTCGTCTCTTGATCTCGATCAAAATTAAAATGTTAGTATATAGTATATTCGCGTCGAGAAAATAGTAACTCATCTGTGAAACTGCAAAGTAAAGGGATTTGAATTGGGATTAAAAATAGTCAATTAATATTAAATAAATGGACAAATTTTTATCCCAACACAACTGAATATTTTGAAATAATAATGTTTGTTTTGTTTTAAAATTTAATAGGTGAGGTATTCAATGGTAATAAATGAGGTAAAAAATGGTGAAGGAACATTACCTTTCTCTTCTATATATTTTTTTCATCTTCTCCTGGTTCAACTATATATTTAATATTTATTAGTTTATTTATTTTTTTGTGTTGTATGTATGTATTTGTATTAATGTATCTTATTAGTATTATTTCTGATGTTTGTACACCGACAACCCTAAATCTATCTCCCTTCTTTCAGTCCATCCAAGGGTTGTCTGTAAGAGATCGCCATGTGCGATAAGACCGCCCATTGTACACTTTTTTCTTAAAATGTTTGTCCTATATATTTGTTTATGTGGTGTACAATAAAGAATATAATAAATAAAAATAAATAATAAATAAATATTCATTTTTAAATTTGACAGAAGTGCGTCCGTATTGTCTGAAGGGCTAACTTCAACTGGTCATTATGAACACGGCTTCCTATTTTTCCTATCTTTGGTTCTGGGGAGTGGCTAAGCTGATTGACAACGATGATTCACTATTTTCTTAACGTGAATACACTATGTGTAAGTTATAATCTCAAGACACGGAATGTTTTACAGCTCTCGACATTGTTCCTACAGCAGTCCACCATAGCGACTTAAACAACCAACTTTTTCACATTTCTAGCCGAACTATACTCAAACATTTACATTTTCAAATGAAAAAAATATTCGTGCTTCACGTGTGCTTGTTTGCCGTGGTAAAAATGTTTGTAAATAGATACTATTAATGCGGTGTCTAAGTACGAACTTGCGGTTGCGAAGCGATCGGATGTGGTTCACGTGAATTGAACGCGACGCGGCGGCTCTGTTCTAAAGTGCGCGAAGACAACGCTTCTGCTGCCATATATACAAAACAAGTCGCCGCACCGCACCGCAAGAGTTCTCGGGAAAATATGAAACTAACTAATCGCGACCGCTTCGCTTCGGTCGCGATTGGTCACGTAGACCACCGCAATAGAGCGTCAATTGTTTCATTCGCGCCGAATAGCATCACGTTTCGCCGTCGCGTTGTATCGTCTATAGAAGACGCATCGTTAGGCCTCCATAAGGTCGACCGAAAGGTGAGGGACGCGAGACGCACAAGACCAATCGTTCTGACGACACTTGGGGGAGTCCTATGTCCGACGAGTCCTATGTAGTAGAGAGTAGTATGAGTCCGAGTCCTATGTAGACGTCTCGCGGCTGAAATGATGACGATGATGACCTTGTCAATACATGGAATAATCTGAGGTCCCAGTAACTAGATAACACGGTACACCTTGGTAAGACTACACCACGATGTACGGTTGAACGTGCTTCCCGAGGCACAGAGGGGACGACGACAAAACAGATTAAAAATCAGGAAAGAAAGTAGCAAATATAGGTTTAATTGACTGATTTCATTAAAATTAAGTAGATTTTAACAAGAACGTAGTAACTTTAAACAGGCACACTTGAAGCACATATCGTATTGTCACATGACTTAGGAGCGGGTCAATAGTTACATTCACGAGATAATAACAAGCGATTTTATATGCAACAGATATGTTAATCGATCACATTATACTCAACATTTATACATTTTCAATCAATACTTTCTTTCTTATTAGTTAATTTTATAGTAAGATTGCTTTTGTCCTGACCCATTTAAAATGTTTATTTTTCTTAGTTTTAAGGAAAATTAAGACAATCTCGAGATTATTTTAAAACAGTGGAAAACATCTATAAATTTATTTGCTTACTAAAGGTGCCAATAAGGCCAAGACAAAAGCAATCTTCATTTGGTGCGCAAGGTATTTTAAAACGCAGTTTACATTCAAAATATCTAAATTTTAAAACAACTACTTATTTCACAACATTCCGAGTACTTCGTTATACCAAACATATTATTATAAACAATTTTGTCATGAAAACAAATCACAGCAACACAGTAATCCGTCAAAACCGTCAAACTTGGCTTATTGGGCAAGTGGCCAAGTTAAACTAAACCATCCTAAAAAAAGCTCGAAATATGATAGCAATACTTGACCAGACTTGGCTTAAATCAAGTATGGCCAAATATGAGGGTGCCAAGTTACAATGTCAACGAAGGATAGGATTTTGACAGATACATTCATGTCTATAGACATTGGCGCAACTAGGGCATTGAACAAAAAGAACTTGGGTTGCGCCTTACAACGCGTACATAACAGTTTTACAGTAATAAATAATAATAGTGGCTTTGGTCTAAAAAACGACCCCTAACACAATAAATTGAAGTTAGATTGACGACTGTTTAAATCAAGGCTAGATAGTTTCAAGCAGATGAGTGAAAGCATTTATATTCGAAGCTAGCCTCGCATCACGGCCGGCGCATTCCCGCTGCAGCTCTCTAGTCACGCCAATGAGGAACTACTCCACAATCACTGGGACCGCCTCACTGTCACGTTTGTACTTCCAAATCTCCCGGTATATAAAAATATCTACAGTTCGACGATAGGCCTTTAGCGATAGTTAAATGCATCCAGAATAAGTGACTTAACGTTAATAGGGTAATGTCTCGCACCTTATAATTACATGATTCGATCACATGTTAGGTATCGATCGATAACTTATCTACCGATGTCTAACATAAGTTTGTATCTCAAGCATGAGAAAAGGAGCGAGTTCACTTACTGACAATAGCGTGGACAGTATCAGCTAAGTATTAGGGCAAAATCTCAAAACAAATTACGTATAATGCCGATAAGTGAACTCGGCTCATCATAGACTTTAGTACTGTATATATAAACTATTACAGAAACTAAAGGTACATCTCTACTATCGATACTCGTAATAGCACGTTTTGTCTCACACCGCATCGCACTCGGCAACACGACTGAAACCGACAAGCCGTTTTGGACGTTATTGAGTTAAAAATACACGTCAAAATAGCGCGTCAACGAGTCATGTGGGACAGTTGCCGGCCGAACGGCCTTCCTTTGTGCTTCAAACACTACTAATAAACAGTCTCTCGGTTTCAACACGACGGCACATACCTCGGTAAACTAAGCTTTACAGTAATGTCGAACAAAGTGGTCACAACTCGCTCAGTTCTCCGAAACGCGGGCAAATCAACATTGAAGCGATTATACAGTAGGCCAGCTACACACGGTCACCAAACATTAAATTTGTCTCAATACTGATTACTTTATACATTAATTGTGTCAGCGCGTTGTGACGCCTCCGCGCCCAACGGCGCACGCGCAGCAGCGTCGATACGAAGGGAATCTAATTCGGTTTCTAACAACAACCGGACGTCGAGATTCTTATTTATTTATTAAACTTTAAAATTGTTACATTACATTCGTTTGAAGCTCCGCCATCAAAAAATCCTATTTTTATACTGACTTTCAAAATTATCCATTTTTGTACATTTCTATCCGGAGCATACAAGACATTTTACTCTTCGATACACTTACAGAACATGCATCTTTATACAATTAATGTTTTATCGTAATTAAGGCGAACAATGAAACGACTAGTTGTCAGTCTGTTCTGTGCTGACAGAGGTACCTCGCCATCGACACACTTGAAATAAGCAATGGTTGCAATCTTTATTTTGCTAAGAAAGAAGAGGTACCTTTCATCGTCGACAATCTGAGTCAGTATCCCTAGCGTGAACATCTAATAACAGTAGTCATAATTATCATATCGTCATGGGAAAATGTATAAAAGTGGCAACAGCACCAGGCAATGTTGAGAGAACAAGTATTGAGAACTTGACAGTATGTCGACTTTTTATGTGTATTGCGAAAGGTATGTAAATCAGGTCCAAAACGTTCATACTAGGGGTCCTTTTGCTCATTTTGTTTTTCTATTACGTTAAAATATGAAACGAGACATGCAGTAGACCTTTTCGTCCAAGTCACAAGCTACTTATCGAGCAACAGACATGTTCCTAGATAGTTTACGTCCATTTAACGGGTATTATATGGTGTGTAACCATGTAGTAGGATGTTATATCGACGCTGGGTGCGGTGCGGGGAGGCGCGGCGGCTAGTGGTGGCGCGGGGGCTGGATGCGGCGCGAGATGTGCTCCTCCTGCTGCATCTTGGAGCGGAACTCCGCCACCAGGTCGCGCGACTGCGCCAGCACCGCCAGCTGCTCGTTTAATAGCTCCTCCCATTGGGTCGCGTACGCTGCAAATATAATGGACATAAATACTGGTGCATATGTAATGTATTACGTGTTAAAATTTAGTAAAATCAATATGAAATAGTAGCGTGAAGCAAAAACATTTTGTGAATAAATATAAATACGTAAGTTCAAAATTATAACCTAAAAAACCACACAAAAAAACAAAAATAGGTTGTCCAGTGTCGTTTTAGATCTATACATCATTAGGACGCCAGTGGTAGTGCGGTCATGTACTGCTGATGATACATAGCCAGGTTTGCACAACCAAGCAGACACCAAGTGTAAGATGTAGTTCTATGGAGGGTCATAGAACTAAATACATTTTGTTGGTGACGCGACAGATTACGCCGCCACTAGCATCCTAGTGAGGTACAGACCTTATTCAAATTTTAATGTTAACAAAAGAAAAAATAAACTTAAAAAAATAAATTATGTTTTAAATAAAATTTTGAAGCAGTTAAATTAAACCAATAAAGCCCTGTGAGCGTCAGCATTGGCATCAAGATGATCAGCGCAGAGGTTATAAGTGAAATCAGATCTCGTCCACATAATGCCAAGATTTGCCCTCTCTAAGGACTGTATGAGATAACAAGTTGCGAAAATGTATACAACTGTATTTTGATACACGTACAGGGTATACGTGTATGGCACTTAAAATTGTGTGTTCACTCAAAAACTAAGTATGTAGTGTCTAAGTGATGTAACGAATATTCACACTCGCGAGTATTCACAAGAAACATGCGAATATTTGGCAATTTTTTGTTTGTCAAGAAAAATTGTCAAATATGGTTTCTTGTGAATTCGAATGCGAATGTCAAAAATGTGGAAATATTCGCGTGAATGCGAATGCGAATATTCGTTACATCATAAATTTGTATTTTTGTGCCTTGTGCTAAATGCTTTTTTTTTCATTCGAATCTTTTGCCTGTTGTTAAAGGTATTATTTTGCTAGATTACATTATTGGACAGTGCCTCAAACAAAAAAGAAATGGACGGACCTAAATGTAGTAATTAAAGAATGCGACGCGACCTCTACCAGTGTTACAGTAAGTGCTCGGCCACACTGGCAGCGCGGTGTGGGGAACGGCGCGGGTGTGGGAACGCGCGAGCACAGAATAGATAGGTACAGCAGTCCATCTCATGTATGTACTTCACTTTTTATACCTACGCTAGGCGATCGCACACACGTCAGCGCGTTGCGCCGAACTGTACGAGTGCGACCGGGCGATTGATCCGAGATATTGTATCCGTGAGCGGTGTTTATGTGTGCGTTGCTCAAGCGCACTTTGTATGTAGATTGGACTTCTGTACCTATCTATTTTGTGGCGCGAATGTTGCTTGGCCACACTGGCAGCGCGGTGCGGGTTCAGGGACAGGGTTTTCGCTCATCGCCCACGCACTTACTGTGGCAACCTTGTATGAACGAGCTATGGCGAGAGTTGCCCGCACGCACCCGCGTTGAGCAACCCGCGCCGCTTCCCACACCCACATGGCCACTATGGACACCCAAATGAAGTTCTTATATCTGAGTTAGCCGCGCCGCGCCCGCCCCGCACCCGCTCTTCCAGTCTGGCCGAACACAGATGATTTGGAATAGGAACGCGTTCAAACCTAACAGTCTGCGCACACGTCGCGAGCCAACGCCGGCGCTCGGCAGGAAGCGGAGCCGCTTGATGCGGACGTGCACGCCTGCGTGTACACACATAAGTCAAACAACACGCATACATGCTAACACACACCAAAACATGTAAAGGGAACTAGTACACATTTCAACCGCATCAGGCAAGTACAAAAGTGATGCAGAAAGCCTAGCCAAGTTACGACCGTTTCGTTTCGAATCTCGTACTACAGTCGGTAACGCCTCCGATTCCTTTGTTCTGACCACGTGAATATTAACGTTGAGATAATGTCATTTCCATACTTTTGCAGTGTTCTACTAGCGTTAACAATTGTTGATTATCAACTTGGCTAAGCCCTCAGAAATATCATTGCGTGGTGTACGGCCAGCGTTGTGTGCGTCAGTCTTTTTGTTTGCTGAAGCCAAATGCAAGCATGTGGCACTACACAAGCCACATACACACTACGAAATATAACGCATACTGCGGGTATCATAAGGTCAAATACAGTATTAGGTATCAATCCAATAGATACTGATAATAATGACTCACGGTTACATCGATTTACTAGTTGCAGCGTTGCAGCACGTGTTGCAGGTAGCAGAGCCAGTGTAACAATGTACAGTGTAGACGTGCAATACTCACAAGTTTGGTCGTAATCCACGTCGCGCGTAATATCGAACATTTGTTTGCAGCGTTGCAGGACGTGTTGCGGGTAATCGAGACAACTTTTCGATGTACAATAGACGTGCAACACTCCATGTTTTGGCCTTGGTCAACGTCGCGTGAGGTGGAGCAACTGGTTTGCAGCGTTGTAGCGCGATTTGCAGGTAGCAGAAACAACGTTACAATGTGCAGTAGACATGCAACACTCACAATCCTGGTCATAATCCACATTGCGCGTAATATTGAATAACAGGTTGCTGCGTTGCATTACGTGTTGCAAGTAGTAAAGATTTGATGCAAAGTGCAGTAACGTGCAACACTCACAGTCCTGGTCGTAGTACACATCGTGCATGATGCCGAGCAGCTGGTTGCAGTGTTGCAGCGTGTGTTGCAGGTAGTAGAAACAACGTTACAATGTGCAGTAGACGTGCAATACTCACCGTCCTGGTCGTAGTCCACGTCGCGCGTGATGCCGAGTAGCTGGTTGCAGCGTTGCAGCGCGTGTTGCAAGTAGTCGGAGATCGCCTTGTGGTTATCTAGTACTTCTTCTTCTGCTCTTTGCATCTCGTCGATCGCTTCGTGGAACGTGTACATTTCTGCTGACATGTCGCCTTCCTGTGAACCAAATTGAAAATTTAATTAAGATTGTCTAAAATCAAACTCTTAGGACGAAATGATGACAAAGGTAGAGTCGGGGCGGCGCGCCGGGTCGGCCGTGCCCAGCTGCTTGCCGCGCTCGGCGTGTGGAGCGAGTGCTCGCACCATACAACAAGTGTACAATAGTTACGTTAAGCGAGCGCAGCTGCGCCAGGTCGTGCGCGGGCTCCATGTCGACGTCGGCGCCGGGCGAGTCGGGGCGGCGCGCCGGGTCGGCCGTGCCCAGCTGCTTGCCGCGCTCGGCGTGTGGAGCGAGTGCTCGCACCATACAACAAGTGTACAATAGTTACGTTAAGCGAGCGCAGCTGCGCCAGGTCGTGCGCGGGCTCCATGTCGACGTCGGCGCCGGGCGAGTCGGGGCGGCGCGCCGGGTCGGCCGTGCCCAGCTGCTTGCCGCGCTCGGCGTGTGGAGCGAGTGCTCGCACCATACAACAAGTGTACAATAGTTACGTTAAGCGAGCGCAGCTGCGCCAGGTCGTGCGCGGGCTCCATGTCGACGTCGGCGCCGGGCGAGTCGGGGCGGCGCGCCGGGTCGGCCGTGCCCAGCTGCTTGCCGCGCTCGGCGTGTGGAGCGAGTGCTCGCACCATACAACAAGTGTACAATAGTTACGTTAAGCGAGCGCAGCTGCGCCAGGTCGTGCGCGGGCTCCATGTCGACGTCGGCGCCGGGCGAGTCGGGGCGGCGCGCCGGGTCGGCCGTGCCCAGCTGCTTGCCGCGCTCGGCGTGTGGAGCGAGTGCTCGCACCATACAACAAGTGTACAATAGTTACGTTAAGCGAGCGCAGCTGCGCCAGGTCGTGCGCGGGCTCCATGTCGACGTCGGCGCCGGGCGAGTCGGGGCGGCGCGCCGGGTCGGCCGTGCCCAGCTGCTTGCCGCGCTCGGCGTGTGGAGCGAGTGCTCGCACCATACAACAAGTGTACAATAGTTACGTTAAGCGAGCGCAGCTGCGCCAGGTCGTGCGCGGGCTCCATGTCGACGTCGGCGCCGGGCGAGTCGGGGCGGCGCGCCGGGTCGGCCGTGCCCAGCTGCTTGCCGCGCTCGGCGTGTGGAGCGAGTGCTCGCACCATACAACAAGTGTACAATAGTTACGTTAAGCGAGCGCAGCTGCGCCAGGTCGTGCGCGGGCTCCATGTCGACGTCGGCGCCGGGCGAGTCGGGGCGGCGCGCCGGGTCGGCCGTGCCCAGCTGCTTGCCGCGCTCGGCGTGTGGAGCGAGTGCTCGCACCATACAACAAGTGTACAATAGTTACGTTAAGCGAGCGCAGCTGCGCCAGGTCGTGCGCGGGCTCCATGTCGACGTCGGCGCCGGGCGAGTCGGGGCGGCGCGCCGGGTCGGCCGTGCCCAGCTGCTTGCCGCGCTCGGCGTGTGGAGCGAGTGCTCGCACCATACAACAAGTGTACAATAGTTACGTTAAGCGAGCGCAGCTGCGCCAGGTCGTGCGCGGGCTCCATGTCGACGTCGGCGCCGGGCGAGTCGGGGCGGCGCGCCGGGTCGGCCGTGCCCAGCTGCTTGCCGCGCTCGGCGTGTGGAGCGAGTGCTCGCACCATACAACAAGTGTACAATAGTTACGTTAAGCGAGCGCAGCTGCGCCAGGTCGTGCGCGGGCTCCATGTCGACGTCGGCGCCGGGCGAGTCGGGGCGGCGCGCCGGGTCGGCCGTGCCCAGCTGCTTGCCGCGCTCGGCGTGTGGAGCGAGTGCTCGCACCATACAACAAGTGTACAATAGTTACGTTAAGCGAGCGCAGCTGCGCCAGGTCGTGCGCGGGCTCCATGTCGACGTCGGCGCCGGGCGAGTCGGGGCGGCGCGCCGGGTCGGCCGTGCCCAGCTGCTTGCCGCGCTCGGCGTGTGGAGCGAGTGCTCGCACCATACAACAAGTGTACAATAGTTACGTTAAGCGAGCGCAGCTGCGCCAGGTCGTGCGCGGGCTCCATGTCGACGTCGGCGCCGGGCGAGTCGGGGCGGCGCGCCGGGTCGGCCGTGCCCAGCTGCTTGCCGCGCTCGGCGTGTGGAGCGAGTGCTCGCACCATACAACAAGTGTACAATAGTTACGTTAAGCGAGCGCAGCTGCGCCAGGTCGTGCGCGGGCTCCATGTCGACGTCGGCGCCGGGCGAGTCGGGGCGGCGCGCCGGGTCGGCCGTGCCCAGCTGCTTGCCGCGCTCGGCGTGTGGAGCGAGTGCTCGCACCATACAACAAGTGTACAATAGTTACGTTAAGCGAGCGCAGCTGCGCCAGGTCGTGCGCGGGCTCCATGTCGACGTCGGCGCCGGGCGAGTCGGGGCGGCGCGCCGGGTCGGCCGTGCCCAGCTGCTTGCCGCGCTCGGCGTGTGGAGCGAGTGCTCGCACCATACAACAAGTGTACAATAGTTACGTTAAGCGAGCGCAGCTGCGCCAGGTCGTGCGCGGGCTCCATGTCGACGTCGGCGCCGGGCGAGTCGGGGCGGCGCGCCGGGTCGGCCGTGCCCAGCTGCTTGCCGCGCTCGGCGTGTGGAGCGAGTGCTCGCACCATACAACAAGTGTACAATAGTTACGTTAAGCGAGCGCAGCTGCGCCAGGTCGTGCGCGGGCTCCATGTCGACGTCGGCGCCGGGCGAGTCGGGGCGGCGCGCCGGGTCGGCCGTGCCCAGCTGCTTGCCGCGCTCGGCGTGTGGAGCGAGTGCTCGCACCATACAACAAGTGTACAATAGTTACGTTAAGCGAGCGCAGCTGCGCCAGGTCGTGCGCGGGCTCCATGTCGACGTCGGCGCCGGGCGAGTCGGGGCGGCGCGCCGGGTCGGCCGTGCCCAGCTGCTTGCCGCGCTCGGCGTGTGGAGCGAGTGCTCGCACCATACAACAAGTGTACAATAGTTACGTTAAGCGAGCGCAGCTGCGCCAGGTCGTGCGCGGGCTCCATGTCGACGTCGGCGCCGGGCGAGTCGGGGCGGCGCGCCGGGTCGGCCGTGCCCAGCTGCTTGCCGCGCTCGGCGTGTGGAGCGAGTGCTCGCACCATACAACAAGTGTACAATAGTTACGTTAAGCGAGCGCAGCTGCGCCAGGTCGTGCGCGGGCTCCATGTCGACGTCGGCGCCGGGCGAGTCGGGGCGGCGCGCCGGGTCGGCCGTGCCCAGCTGCTTGCCGCGCTCGGCGTGTGGAGCGAGTGCTCGCACCATACAACAAGTGTACAATAGTTACGTTAAGCGAGCGCAGCTGCGCCAGGTCGTGCGCGGGCTCCATGTCGACGTCGGCGCCGGGCGAGTCGGGGCGGCGCGCCGGGTCGGCCGTGCCCAGCTGCTTGCCGCGCTCGGCGTGTGGAGCGAGTGCTCGCACCATACAACAAGTGTACAATAGTTACGTTAAGCGAGCGCAGCTGCGCCAGGTCGTGCGCGGGCTCCATGTCGACGTCGGCGCCGGGCGAGTCGGGGCGGCGCGCCGGGTCGGCCGTGCCCAGCTGCTTGCCGCGCTCGGCGTGTGGAGCGAGTGCTCGCACCATACAACAAGTGTACAATAGTTACGTTAAGCGAGCGCAGCTGCGCCAGGTCGTGCGCGGGCTCCATGTCGACGTCGGCGCCGGGCGAGTCGGGGCGGCGCGCCGGGTCGGCCGTGCCCAGCTGCTTGCCGCGCTCGGCGTGTGGAGCGAGTGCTCGCACCATACAACAAGTGTACAATAGTTACGTTAAGCGAGCGCAGCTGCGCCAGGTCGTGCGCGGGCTCCATGTCGACGTCGGCGCCGGGCGAGTCGGGGCGGCGCGCCGGGTCGGCCGTGCCCAGCTGCTTGCCGCGCTCGGCGTGTGGAGCGAGTGCTCGCACCATACAACAAGTGTACAATAGTTACGTTAAGCGAGCGCAGCTGCGCCAGGTCGTGCGCGGGCTCCATGTCGACGTCGGCGCCGGGCGAGTCGGGGCGGCGCGCCGGGTCGGCCGTGCCCAGCTGCTTGCCGCGCTCGGCGTGTGGAGCGAGTGCTCGCACCATACAACAAGTGTACAATAGTTACGTTAAGCGAGCGCAGCTGCGCCAGGTCGTGCGCGGGCTCCATGTCGACGTCGGCGCCGGGCGAGTCGGGGCGGCGCGCCGGGTCGGCCGTGCCCAGCTGCTTGCCGCGCTCGGCGTGTGGAGCGAGTGCTCGCACCATACAACAAGTGTACAATAGTTACGTTAAGCGAGCGCAGCTGCGCCAGGTCGTGCGCGGGCTCCATGTCGACGTCGGCGCCGGGCGAGTCGGGGCGGCGCGCCGGGTCGGCCGTGCCCAGCTGCTTGCCGCGCTCGGCGTGTGGAGCGAGTGCTCGCACCATACAACAAGTGTACAATAGTTACGTTAAGCGAGCGCAGCTGCGCCAGGTCGTGCGCGGGCTCCATGTCGACGTCGGCGCCGGGCGAGTCGGGGCGGCGCGCCGGGTCGGCCGTGCCCAGCTGCTTGCCGCGCTCGGCGTGTGGAGCGAGTGCTCGCACCATACAACAAGTGTACAATAGTTACGTTAAGCGAGCGCAGCTGCGCCAGGTCGTGCGCGGGCTCCATGTCGACGTCGGCGCCGGGCGAGTCGGGGCGGCGCGCCGGGTCGGCCGTGCCCAGCTGCTTGCCGCGCTCGGCGTGTGGAGCGAGTGCTCGCACCATACAACAAGTGTACAATAGTTACGTTAAGCGAGCGCAGCTGCGCCAGGTCGTGCGCGGGCTCCATGTCGACGTCGGCGCCGGGCGAGTCGGGGCGGCGCGCCGGGTCGGCCGTGCCCAGCTGCTTGCCGCGCTCGGCGTGTGGAGCGAGTGCTCGCACCATACAACAAGTGTACAATAGTTACGTTAAGCGAGCGCAGCTGCGCCAGGTCGTGCGCGGGCTCCATGTCGACGTCGGCGCCGGGCGAGTCGGGGCGGCGCGCCGGGTCGGCCGTGCCCAGCTGCTTGCCGCGCTCGGCGTGTGGAGCGAGTGCTCGCACCATACAACAAGTGTACAATAGTTACGTTAAGCGAGCGCAGCTGCGCCAGGTCGTGCGCGGGCTCCATGTCGACGTCGGCGCCGGGCGAGTCGGGGCGGCGCGCCGGGTCGGCCGTGCCCAGCTGCTTGCCGCGCTCGGCGTGTGGAGCGAGTGCTCGCACCATACAACAAGTGTACAATAGTTACGTTAAGCGAGCGCAGCTGCGCCAGGTCGTGCGCGGGCTCCATGTCGACGTCGGCGCCGGGCGAGTCGGGGCGGCGCGCCGGGTCGGCCGTGCCCAGCTGCTTGCCGCGCTCGGCGTGTGGAGCGAGTGCTCGCACCATACAACAAGTGTACAATAGTTACGTTAAGCGAGCGCAGCTGCGCCAGGTCGTGCGCGGGCTCCATGTCGACGTCGGCGCCGGGCGAGTCGGGGCGGCGCGCCGGGTCGGCCGTGCCCAGCTGCTTGCCGCGCTCGGCGTGTGGAGCGAGTGCTCGCACCATACAACAAGTGTACAATAGTTACGTTAAGCGAGCGCAGCTGCGCCAGGTCGTGCGCGGGCTCCATGTCGACGTCGGCGCCGGGCGAGTCGGGGCGGCGCGCCGGGTCGGCCGTGCCCAGCTCCTTGACGCGGTCGGCGTAGCGCAGCGTGTTGAGCGAGTGTTCACACGACGACATGGCGGGCGAGATCATGGCGATCATGCACGTGCGCGACTTGTCGCCGATGAAGCTGTCGCGCAGCACCTGCGTCAGCTTCGACACTCGGAACGGCAAGTGATTCTGTCCCTTCATGCCGAGCGCTCTGATACACTCTTTTAGTGCCAGCAGGGACTTGTTGATTTCTGCACTTTCCATGCCTGTGGAAGAGAAAAATAATGTAAGTATGTTGTGATTTTAAGTATTTCATTTTCACAGCTTTTTGGAGGAGGTGTCGGCGCCGCGCTCGTTGCCGGCGAGGTCGATGAGCGAGAACTTGCCGTGCACGCGGTGCATGCCGGGCGAGCGTGGGTCATAGTTGTGGCTACGTACGTGTCTGGCGGTTGGCGGAGGAGGTGTCGGCGCCGCGCTCGTTGCCGGCGAGGTCGATGAGCGAGAACTTGCCGTGCACGCGGTGCATGCCGGGCGAGCGTGGGTCATAGTTGTGGCTACGTACGTGTCTGGCGGTTGGCGGAGGAGGTGTCGGCGCCGCGCTCGTTGCCGGCGAGGTCGATGAGCGAGAACTTGCCGTGCACGCGGTGCATGCCGGGCGAGCGTGGGTCATAGTTGTGGCTACGTACGTGTCTGGCGGTTGGCGGAGGAGGTGTCGGCGCCGCGCTCGTTGCCGGCGAGGTCGATGAGCGAGAACTTGCCGTGCACGCGGTGCATGCCGGGCGAGCGTGGGTCATAGTTGTGGCTACGTACGTGTCTGGCGGTTGGCGGAGGAGGTGTCGGCGCCGCGCTCGTTGCCGGCGAGGTCGATGAGCGAGAACTTGCCGTGCACGCGGTGCATGCCGGGCGAGCGTGGGTCATAGTTGTGGCTACGTACGTGTCTGGCGGTTGGCGGAGGAGGTGTCGGCGCCGCGCTCGTTGCCGGCGAGGTCGATGAGCGAGAACTTGCCGTGCACGCGGTGCATGCCGGGCGAGCGTGGGTCATAGTTGTGGCTACGTACGTGTCTGGCGGTTGGCGGAGGAGGTGTCGGCGCCGCGCTCGTTGCCGGCGAGGTCGATGAGCGAGAACTTGCCGTGCACGCGGTGCATGCCGGGCGAGCGTGGGTCATAGTTGTGGCTACGTACGTGTCTGGCGGTTGGCGGAGGAGGTGTCGGCGCCGCGCTCGTTGCCGGCGAGGTCGATGAGCGAGAACTTGCCGTGCACGCGGTGCATGCCGGGCGAGCGCACCACGATTTGGAACACTGCGTGCGACCGCGATGAGTTCGAGTTCGCTGACGTCTGGAATACAACATTAATATTTAAAAAATCTAAACAAGATCGCACAGATTTACCCGCGGCTTGCTTAAATAATAAGATTTTACATAATCTACATAAACCCCGTTTGCCGTCGTGTATTACAAGGTGTAACGTTAAATGCGCAAAATCTGAAATTGGTTTAATCAGAATAGCGAGCAGAATCTATTAAACCACTTTTTAACATAGGTTAAATTTTTCAAAAAAAATCTTCATTAAAAACTTCGACCTGTCTATTTATGAATAGGTCAAGCCATCACGTGAAAGAAAGAAAGAAAAACATTTTATTTACGCGAAATAAGACGACGTGCGCAAAATTTAACACAAATAGTTGTAATGAAATAAAATTTTCTCATACACGGGATAGTAAACTTTCTTATTTCAATGCAGATATGAATTTTAAACAAACTAAAACTGGGGGGTGTTTGAGGTTTTGTGCATTTAACGTTACACGTTATATATGAGTCGGGCACACATTCGACACTAAACAATCGCTTTCCTCAGGTAGTGAATAGCTTCGCGCTATTGGTGCAGATGCATTGTGTGGCTCACCACATTCAATCCGCCCATCATTTCAATCCCACCGTTGCCACACATACGCGAGACAAATTTGGGACGTGCGGTGGTCGCGGGTGGCGGGGCGCCCTGCTCCCGGGGGGAGGGGGGCACGCTCGTCGCAGCTCGGGCCCGCCAGGGTGCCCCAGGCGACACGCGCCCAGCACGACATACCAACTAGTGCCAACCTATTGACGGGTTCGTTGTTACATCCACAGCAGGCCATCGCACTTAGGAGAGAATGCCCTGACACTGCCCGCAAATATATTATTCATTATAATATGACAATTTTGAAGACTTTTTTCTTTTTTTAGGTCCTTAAAATTCATTATTTATTTTCGCATATTCTGCCAATTTTTATGCATATTTCATACACATTTACATGCATATAACAAGTTTTAATATTTCTCATAAACACAAAATCCGTCTTCTCGTCTAGGTACCAGTCACGCCCTCGTTCCTACAAATTCATACCTGTCCCGAGGTCCTGGCGGCGTTGCCGTGCTGTATGAGCTTGAGCACCTCGTCCACGTTGTCCACCACCTTCTCCGTGAGCCCCACGATCTGTACCTGCTGCTTGCCGTCTTCCAGCACGCGCAATTTCGCCTTGTCCGCTAGTAAGTCGAACACCTGGGAACATAAAGAATACAGGTTAGTAAACTGGATTAGCTATTGACGAAGATCGGGAATCTAGGTTAACAAAAAAGTAAAGCTGACAAAAAATTAAAAATTACTACTACTACACTGGATTCCTAATGATTATTATATTTTTTCGTTCCCTGTGACATTCTAAGGTTTTTCTCAAAAGTTAAATTACCATTTATTTTTTATCGAGTCTATAATAATGAAAACATGGGACGAGCAGACTAGAAATACTCGTCGCAGTGTCCGCACCGGCCAGTGTCGCCGTGTGCTCGTGCCGCAGCGGGCGGCGGGGCTGCGACGGGCAGCGCCTATGTGCCAAGTAGCACCAGCGCCGCCAAGCGTGCCGCGTCTCCGTAAATAAACATTTTCATATTTACAATAATAAAAAATAAAACAAATAAGTCTACCTTGCCGGAGTATATTTCGAAGAAGGAGGCGGACACGATGAGGTTGAGCGGCTTATACTTGGGGGACTTGAGGTACGCGAACACGTCGCGCGCGGCCATCGCGTAGATGCCCTTCTTGCAGTCTTGAGTTTTACCCTGGACCGAAATAAAGAAAAAAGGTAAATATTAATCTATCAATCGTGATAATTAAAAACAAAATAAAGATACAATTGGTTTCTTTAAGGTTTTTTTGTTGAGATGTAATGAATTAAATAATATCCTCCTAAGCTGAATTCAGGCTGACTGCTGTAACGTGACACGCAATAAAAAAAAGCCATCCACATCGTCACAATGTATCATGCAATATAACAAAATTGAATTATTTTTTTTTACATGGGTCCCAGTTTTAATCATCCAATTCTCACACCCTTGAGCGGGGCGGGAGGACCTTTCAAACTTCTACCGAGTAAAACCCACTCCTAGTTTCTTAGTTGCCTTTTATTCCAGGATATGAAATTCATTCCAGCATATGAAATGTTCCTTTCGTGATACCTTGCATATTACGTTACAGCAATCTGTACTTAGCTCTAGAATATCAGCAAATGATAAAAAATCAATTCACTTTGCATGCCGAAGGCTTTTACACAAATAAGGAAGTATACCTGGAAGTCACCACCCATGGTATGCGTCTTGCCCGAGCCGGTCTGACCGTAGGCGAAGCACGTCGCCATGCCGCCCTCGAATATCGTCTGCACTAGCGGCTTGGCCGTATATCTGTAATTAACAAAACATACTCCTGTCAGAATCAACCTGATAAAAATACAGTTAGACCAACATTCAGGAAGCAGAAACTAACCTAATACAGCCTTTCTTACGTATCGCAACATTTTCTGATACCATTAACCCTTTCACCACTTGCGTGTTTTCGTGCCCTATTCGCCAGGGTCGTGTATATGCGACTGGGGTACTAGGCGATTCTTTGAAACCGAGAATATGTCTCGTTCATCTAGCCGTTTTTTCTTTATCATATCAGCCGAAAAACGTCCACTGTTGGATATCTCCCTCCCTCAAGTGTCACCACAATGAACGATCCTGTGCGTCCTGCATTCATCGGATTCCCGCAACCTTCACCAGGTCATCGGTCCACCTTGTAACGTAACCTTTAAATAATGTAATGGGCTTCGGCCGTTCTATTTAAATTAAATAAATAAATTGTAGGAGCACTTCCAACGCTGCGTCTTCCGTTACGCGATCGCCACTCCAGAACCTTTCGCCCGATGGCCATCTGTTCAAGCATGCTCTGTCATATGCAATACGTACTTATAAACAACTTCGTTGGTGCAGGTGTCGTCGAAGGCGTAGTCGAAGCGGAACTTCTGGTTCTCGAGGTACTTTGTGAGGTCCACCTTGTTCTTGGGCTCGTGCACGATCATCTGGTCCTTTGTCGGCACGCTGATTACGTCCACCTGTAAGTTTAACATGAATATAATTATTATTGAATCTGGAAAATAGGTTGCAGTTCCGGCATAGGTGATAAGGCTTTTGTCATTGCTGGGATACGTCTTCCTGTCTGTGAGAATGAGCAGCTTGTGACCCACTAAATAGGCTAGGAATATTCAATATCATTAATTCATCGAATTTACTAAATAGGCCAATAGCCGGTTGATAGATAGATGGTCGCAGTTATACCTGCGAATTTTCATTGTGTGTATTTTTTTCTAAACCTCGCCACACTATAGATTGCTCCTTCCGGGAGCGCGCGTTCATAAACATGTAAAATTTACATACACGAGACGCCAAGACCAACTATCAACTATCGTTAGACTATACAAATATATTTGTTTCGTGCTGGAAACGAACCAGCGACACGCAGCGCAGCAGCAAATCGCTCGACCACTGCGCCAAAACCGGCTAACAACTTTCACGAAGCCAGGAAAAAAAGAACTTGTCCATGGTTTCAGCTTACAACTCGCTCTTGAACAGGGCGTGCAAACTAATTGGCACATGTTTATACAATCGACTAAAACTAATACTAGTATAGAATACGAGTGTGAAGCACAATTACATCACTCAACATTTAATATTTTTTTTCATTTTTGAGTAATTTCTTATCAAATGAACTGCAAAAAAGTTTTATTCAGTTTTATTTAAAAAGTGGTTGAAACTTACTCTTGCCGAAAACATTGCAAGCACAATTTAAAACTTAATTGTTGTCACCTACCTCCTTTTTATTATTTTCCTTTTTATTGAGCGGCCTCTTCCTGACGCAGACGGTGATCTGATGGTCCTCAACGGGCTCGTTGCCGGTGAGCGGCCGGAAGTCGATGCTGTTCTGGTACTCTCGGATCATGGCCAGGAACTCCCAGTTCGGGTTGCCGGGGTCCATGTTCATTAGGGCTTCCTGGAGTTGAACGAAAATAACAGTTTGTCAATATGGTTTGAATTTTTTTTTTTTATATTTAGTATTAGGTTATCGAGTGTTCTTCCGCGGAAAAACAGAGGTCTCAGAGGCCCTACCACGAGCACATAACGCGATCCATTTGACTGAATTGTTAAAAGGATGGAGCTATACAGGGTGCATAGTTCTATCACTCTTTGTCGATACGAGTAGCACGCTTGACATTTTAATACGTCATGGTAAGGCCCAGTCTTTTTCGCAGCACATAGAATATTTGCAGCAAATGAAAAAGTTCAAACAATAAAATGTAATGTATGAACCTGCATATAATTTCCATAGGTACCACTTAATAAGTCCTTTTGCATGTTACTCGTACTATTTACAATACAGGGATGTTATGGAGCTCTGGAACCGAAACAATCGGATATCCGAAATTAAAAAACATATCCGTTACCAATATAAAAGTTTGTCCGATAATGTTCCGTATCGAATCCATATCGAAATCCTAAATTTTATGTCCATAACACCCTTAGATGCTATTTTTTTTTTTAGGTGGGAAAATAATCCAATGACATCCCCATCTCTTAGGCGGAACGGTAAGGCGTGTTAGATTTTTACTGACTAAGCATCCACTCCTGTTCCCTTTTTTGCCTTCGTCCTAGGGCCCCGGGCTTCACTTTCACACTAGCCGTGGCCCCAGTATTCGTCCTAGGGCCCCGGGCTTCACTTTCACACTACCCGTGGCCCCAGTAAACGTTAACCCTGCTGGGCCCGTACGGTTTGCTTTTTTTTTTAATTTATTTAACATTTATATATTTTTGATATCTCTTTGACACGCCGTCGACGACTTGGGCTAAGTCCGGACGGTAACCGGACCATCGAAAGGCGAGCTACGCATTGCTCGCCGTCCGCAAGTTCGCGCCTACGGTAGACCCCCTATATGCTGTAGAACTAACTTTGAGCTGCCTTAGCCCTAAAAGCTATTATCATGATTAATCTGTTACCTTCTCTTCCTTGAGCTCGGCCTGGCGCTGCCGCCGCTTCTCGCGGTTCTCCTTGAGGCGCTCCACCTCCTTGACGACGTTGGAGCGGCGCACGGCTCCCGAGGCCACGGCGTGCGGCACCGACACCGTGGACGACACGCCCGCCGGCCGCGCCGCGCCCCCGGACCCCGCCACGCTGCTCGCTGTGAACTGGGGGGACACTATGTTAAAACACGATTATGAAATAAAGGAAGAAAGAAAGAAAGAAACTATTTTTATTTGGCATACACACTCTTAGATACACACAATGTAGTAACAACATGTAGACACTAATTATTATATAAAAAGAACACGACTAACAATGTTTGCCTCCGGGACTAACCGATCACTATATACAAAAGCTAGGCTACAAGGTACGGATAGGGATTGAGCGACTTCTGGTGAATCGCACTTTCCTATACTGATATACTTTTCTACCATTGATTTTAAGAACCATCAAAACGTCTATTAAATCGGAAAAGAGAGCGGGAGTGCGATCGCACGCTCTGGATTCGACGAGGCGGTCGGTAACACGAGCACGGCCAGTAAGAGCGTATTACCGACCGCCTCTTCGATGACTGGATAAAAGCATAGGAAAATGCAGCTCGGTGCGACCAGATGTAGTTCAAGCCTAAGGATTCAGGATAAAGGAACCTCTTTGACATTGTGCATTCTTCGCTGAAGGTGCGGCATGTAGGGCGACTGTTGCTGCAGCCCTTGCGGCACCGACGCGGCGCTTGGTGTGCTTCCAGCGCGCGACCGACCGCCCGATGGAGGCGGCTGGAAAGGACCATGACAGGTAGGATGGGGGGGAATGTTAGGATAAGGATTGAGTATATGGATGAATGGGATAAGGGCAAGGATAACAATGCTGTCAACGGATAAGTTACTCTCATAGCTACAGATACATGATTGGATCCATGGTGGCCGGGGTGTTAGGTTAGGTCAATATATGGTTCAAGACATCTCCAATGAAACTAATTGAGTTAAGAAACCGATATCCATTTACAAGTTTGTTGTTTCAACATGGGCCAAAGCTTCTTGAGTTTTTAATTTCCGTGGAGCAATGCCCTGAAGTCACATCAGATATAATGAGGAACCGCTAAGCACTAGAGAGACATAGCTGGTACTTCTAACGGTGTGTCTAGACCTAGCGATGGCGCCACTCGCGAGCCGTTTGCGAGCTTGTGAATAGCTCGTGTGCATTTCGCGCACGGCTCGTTAGTACGAAGCCCCTGCACCACGCGCGCTTCGTGCGAACATGAATGCGCACGACCTGGCGCATTCGCCAGGCCACACCATAATACGAGTGCTCCTATGTCTGAATAATTTGTAACAGGATAGATAGTGTGCCCTTACATACTGTCTCTATGAATCAGTGGTCTCACCTGCTGCGTAATCCTAGTGTTGGTGACAGTGGCCTGTGGCGGCTGCACCGGTGGCGGCACGTTTTCGGCGCCGCGCCGGCCCGTCGTGTCGCCGCCGTGCCCGTTGGTGTACGCGCCGGGCGCGTTCGACAGCCGCATCTGGTTGTTCCGTGTCACCCGGGACGGCGCTGTTGACAATCATGGGAAATATCATGACATTGTTGCAAATATACATCTGGTTCTTACCACCCTTCACTACCTATACCCTTTTAATTGACAATTCTCCTTGACTATTATAAGAAGGGTAAACGCTACAGTTATTGGCCCCTAAACAGTTATTGACCATTTCATCTTGGACGGTCTAAAACAAACAACGACCTACCAGAAAGCACATTCAAAACTGTTAACTAATTAATACAATGGTGGTGAATCTACTATTCTGGTAAGCATTGCTTATATTGGACAGTTAAAGTCGAAATGGCCAATAACTGTATAGGGGCCAATAACTGAAGCGTTGCCCCTCTAACGTTGTTTAGTCCCTTCGCCTACGACTTTTAGTACCGATGCTGTCGCGCGCTTACGAAACGCACTAAAGCGCGTTAGTCGCATTTGCAAGCGCTATAGAAAAGATGCCAACGCGCTACTAACGCGTTACAGCATCGCGACTGTTTCGATGCGAACGCGCTACAGCATCGGTACAAAAAGTCGCCGTGGGCTTTCCAAGTCGAGCGAACCTCCAGCAAAATTTTAAAAATTATTACATAAACTACTCGCCTATTTTGGCAAAATAGGTGAGCTGGGCAAAAAAAGGACAAACCAGCAAGCCAACTTTAGAATTAGGATTTCATACATGACGTTGGCTACTTATAAACAAAGAACTACATATAAGAATTAAACGCGCTACCTTGATCGAAAAACACAACGATTATAATATCTTTTAACCACGCATTTTTTTTTTTTGTAGGTAAATATTATTGCAGGTGGATTATCCTTAAAAGAAAGCCTCGCTATGATTTAAGGCTTGAAATATTGCGCTAAAGGCATTATCGCCCACGTTGTCATAATTGGTGTGCAAATATTTCGCATACAATACGAATGGCTTGTGATATGCAAAACTATAGAAATGTGTGTTAATCCTTAGCCTGTTTCGATGTAAAGGTTTATTCGCAAGAAGACCTTGCGACATAATATTTTACAAGGCTCCAATCAGAAACTCGTCCAAAAATTCCAAAATTTACATCAATTTGTTAAGCTTTAGTATTTAACAATACTTAACAGCCAATATCTCAAGCCTTAAATGTAGCTCATAAAAATTTGGAGTCACACGAATTTCGACAAAGACGTCGTAAGCAAAAACACGCGTCATGCAAAGACATTACTTTGTCTGTATTCGTCCGCACAATGCCTAACATGTCTGTGAATCATACTGACGTAATGCTAAAACAAGTCGGAAAAGAAAATGTCCAAAAATGTGCAAAAAGCGTAACGTAATGGGAACTAGGAACGCAATAGAGGTGCGATATGAACAGGCCTTACGTGACTTCATCTTTTGTTCCTGTGGCGACGCCTCTTCAGCAGGCGTTTCAGATTTCTCAAAAGCTTCCATTGGTTCATTGTGTTCAGTCGAATCGGCGACGCGCCTTCGACATCTCAACCACGAACAGCACATTTTCGTCGATATTGTTTATCTCATTCGTGTATTACATGATATGTGCAGCTCTCATAGACTGATTGTTCGGAATGAGTTCAGTTTGCGTCGGCGCAAGGCAATCCTGCGCCGCCCGCCATATTAGGATCTCTTTCCGTAGTCAAGGCAATGAACCGTGACGCACGCGCACGGCCGCGCATGAAGGTGAGAGCACATATCTACCTTATTGGTAAACGAAATAGTTCACATACTATTTAAATCGACATTTGCATCAGAAGTAGTCGTAATCGGTGACCGGGTAAGGTATAAAGGGCGCACAGACTCGTTTCATTTACAAGCGCTTTAACGTCTGTTCAGATATCGATCAAGTAAGCTCTGATGCGATTTTCAATAGTTATTACGAAAGTTTATGATGAATATCACATTTATATCACTTCTTATCAATGTAAATATTGTAAATGATTAGAATCCTACCCAAGTATGGTTTCAAGTAAAAAAAAATATCGAGTTTCGGCCAAAAAGTGGCTGAATATTCGGTTGAGCCTAAACTAGCTTTCTTGAGCTGACAGTTGTGATAGGAACCTAAAAACTGACAGTCATTATTTGTTTGCAATCAATTTATTTATTCATTTCTTTAATATTGTATGAAACTCTGATCTGATTTTTAATTATCTGGGCATAATGGAACTAATGATGATACCGAAACATTTTTTTGTATTTAAAGAAGTTTTACTGTTGCCACGTACGTTTTGGTTTCAGTAACAGCCGAAACATGAAGAGAGCCGAACGTTTCGGTTGGAGGACGTATATGGTCGGTCACTATAATAATGATACGACTACTGTACAACCATAAACATCAACACAGCTTAGAGAGCTCAACTAAAAAGAGACAATTTAAACTAAACTCACAAAGAAGATAAACACAAAACCGCAAATCTCATCACAACAGAGGAGCTTAAAACAACTTTCAAACAAACCCTAGCGATTAACATAAACCTTCGCATCCTCAGTAACCACAACAACAACTAATATACTGTTAAAGCTTAAAAACTAGGCGACAAGCCACCTAACATCGTAGAAAAACCTGAGCGAGCCAACGGCTTACGGTGTACTGGCTTCGAAAGCTACTCGATACCAACAGATCGATTACTTCTATCAATCCATTGGACAATCGACTAAAATTGGATAATAATAGACCCCATTATTGTCCCCACGACTAATGAAACATTTACTATGTTGTGACGTCATGCGCTTTTATGTAGCTAATCGATAGTTGTGACTTGTGACAGTTTAGACTTGTGAACTTGGCAGTGGGGTGTTAGGAAGGGTGGAAAGTTTCATAATAACGAACACATTTGGAGTGAACTTGAAATTTTGTTTGCATCAGCTGTGGGTTTTCCCTTAGTTGGGCGCCAAAGGGACGGCAAAAATAAGCAGCAGGCTTAGAAAAATGATTTTTCTGTTGGCGAACCCAACACTAAATATAACAAAATGTATGACAATGACACGTGACTTCTTTGCAGGTAGTACTGAGCAGTCGATCAACGAAATATTTCGAATGTAAAGTAATTAAAGCATACCATAATAAAAATACCAGCTATTAAATTCCATCACTTAGTTCTCGTAATAATATGCCAACTACCCACAATACCAATTAGTTGAAAGTAACGCCTACGAAAAGTAATCCAGTCAAAACAACCGTTATTAGCCGTGAAAACCAAATGAACCAATCCAATCAAAAAGCACACCTGGGAATTTCGCTAAAAGTTGTGTTTTTGCTCTACTGTAGGACACGCGAATCAAAATATGCTACAAAACACGAAACAATTCCTTACACGTTCCCATAAACTTCACATTTTACATATGGAATAGATTCATTAAACATTTAAGAAAATTTAAGTTTTGATTAAAATATTGTTATGACCTCGGCCACGTTATGTTCTTCAAAAATATAGGCTGCATAATTAAAATTTATTGCTATAGAATTTTTGTTTTTATTACTTTGAGCACACAGAAACCTTTCTTTATTAAACACTGCGAATCCCCCATGCACTCTTGCAACGTTCTAAAACCAAACTGATTCACGAAAATTTCGTACATCAATATTATGATCTGGGTCATCGATTCGCATAACCTCAGCAGCCTTATTAAAACTTCATCAACCTACTTTCGGCTACTTTCTTGTATATTATCTTTCAAAACCGTTACTAAGTTTTCAGATACATTCACTCTTTGCACACTCATAATATTACCATTACCGTAAATGTTATAACCAGAGCTCAATTTCACACAGCTGTTAAAATGACAATTCGGTCGCCTAACAACGCTTACGTCAGATGTCATATGGCTTAACCTGTAGAACATTGTACCTTTGCCTGAATATAGAGCAAAAAAAAAACACTGGCGCATAACAACGGTTCTCTTGACAACGAATGCATTGATCAATTGGGATTCGCTTCCACGATGCATATTTTGAAGGCAGCTGTTGCCAACAAATTCGCCTGCTTGAATTTTGGGATCGGCTATCGCGGCCAGTTCGCGAGCTTGCAATGTGACATTTTGTTATGTATATCAAGATCAGCTATTTCTGTTGCATTTACACCTCGAAACTAAAGACGAACAGATAATCCAACAAAATTAGTTATTAAAACAACATTCATTCATTCTAAGTATATCTTTATAAAAAAATCGATGAGTTGCCAATAAATATGAGAAGCTGGGTGGTTTTTTTTATCATCTAACAAGTTCCAGTAACCAACATTGCATGGAAAACTCTACTACTGTGTAATCTACACTAAACTAATTGATATTAAAAAGCTGAAGAGTTTATTTATTTGGTTAAATGCGCAAACCAGAGGTACTATTGGCTCGAATTGGAAAATCATTTCAGTGTTGAATAGCCCATTTATTGAGGAAAGCTTTATAACTTCAAGCTACGACCGATAGAAGCAGTAATAGCGAGGGATAGCTAGTCTATAATATTATTTAATCATCATTAAACATATTAATATCAGAAGATGTAACCTGTGGTTGTTAGTTTACGAGCCAAAACATAATAATCGCGGCAGCTGACCATAAAAGTTGCTATCAACGCGAAGTTTTACAATTATAGTAATTTTCGCCTAGTACGTGTTTGTTTTTATGTGAAAGCTCTAACTGCTATATTTACTGTTTTGTAAACAGAACCTAACATAAAACCAAAGTATGATACTCATAGAGAAACTATCCATGAGAATATTAACACAGCCGATAATGCTTTCAAGACAATAAAGTGAAAAGTTTCAGAAACGATTCGAACGTAAGTAGAAACAGAGAGGTACAGGCAAGCAATATTACTAGTCCAGATTTATTACATCTATCAAGCACATGACACATTGAAAAAGTCTGCCATATCCCTGTTCAGTGTGTCTGTCATATATGTCTTCCTAAATCGTTTTCTGCGTAAGGGTGAAATGTTCACTACGTACCGGTATCGTATCGCTGTACGTCGGGTGGTCTGATGATGGAACGGTCTTGGCGGAATTAAATTATGCAATTCAGACGCCTACTCCTCGAAATGCAACTGGTAGAAATCCGACAGCTAGTAAGATTTGAACCTTCGACTCGACGAGTGCATTATTACCAATGATCCTCTTGATTCGCTTCTTAATTGTACGTGTAGAAAAACAACATAATCTTTTAGGATAAACATTTGCCCCGACATTAAAATTCAGTTCATTATCAAACAACCCTTATATAAGAGGCTAACACCCTGGAAACACTCCATTCCCTTGAATAATCGGGATTTCCTAGTCGACAGCGTTGTTTACGTTATCAGTCGAGTTTATCAAGTAAGCGTGCCTGATACTACGTTCGATAACCAAGCATCGTATACGTATGTATGTAATGTTTTTCTACATGAAACACGAAGAGGACTTATGTAATGACTTGCGGAAGAACGGAAGTGGGCAGACGTCGTTAGTGGATGACAATTGCTTTGCAACATGACAGCTGTCAATGGCCGAGAAATGCGAGTTTCTCTAGAAACCGCTACTGGAATAATGTCACTCTATGTTTTTTTATTGATATAATCTAGTAACTGTGATCACAACTGATGGTAAGCAGTGATGCAATCGCGGTTGGTGAGGCGCACTAGTTTATTAAGAGCCTATTCACTCTAGCCTTGAAGACAATCAAATTATAATCGGATGGGAAGACTTCTGCAGGCAAATTGTTCCAGCCACAAATGACGAGGCGAAATGTTTAGTCAAACTATACAAGTGGTATTAATCGTTTATGTAACATTGGCGGAGTTTTGGAGACATTCAACCATATTTTAGGGAATATGAGGTTTTCAAATTATAGTTATTCCAAAATTCACATTCGTATCTCACTAGATGGTAGGTACGGAAGTAGTTTTAACAGAGCCATTTCATCGGTATCGCAACTTTGCTAATGAGATTTGTTTGTATTTTCGGCCATCTAATTTATCATTTGTTCTAATCTTAAAACAGATTCAGAGGTTTGATTTCCTGGACTTCACAGAAGGTTCATCTATCTCTCACGCGTTAGTAAAGTGTTGACAATAGGTTTTCAGTGACCAGCTAAGTTCATTGTGATCATTGAGTTCAAATTTGAGATTGCACTAAGTATTGTGTTCACAGACTTCCTGTTCATAATAGTTTACTTCCATCAGAAAGTAAGCTTGTATTATTCGTAACGCCCAAGCGTACACGCAGGAGCATGGTGTTTGGCTCAAGCAAAGAAAGATCCAGCAAGGATGAAAGAGAACTGTAGATGATGATGTTGAAGGAAAACTCGAATGTCAGTTACATACCTAGGTCAAATAAGATCGCCAAGTTGCTACAAGAAAACCATCTTCTCAAGTCAAGTGTTGTGAATGTCGTTAGAAACGATAACAAGCCACTTACAACATAATAAACGACACAATTCTAATGAGCCGCCGACATGAAGGCTGGGTGCAACGAATCGCATTAGAGAATGACCGAGCATGCAAAATTTTGATTAACCCTGTGATGGATCACACGACCTCTGTATGTGTACTAGCAGTTTTCTTGACCTGGCAAAGGCCGAACTTAAGTTGATAAAAAAATAATTAAATACAGCCCTGCAGCCTGCAGTCGAATATGCTTTATCTCCCCTGTCTTAATATGTAGCCAATGCTAACTCTGCTTCAGTAGAAAACATTAGCAAGTTAAGGCCGTAAATGATTAGCTTGCAACAGAAACATAGCGCCTTAAAAACAACAGGGAAATGGTTGAAAACGATTATAAACCTTCAAACAGCTTTCCGACTACGATGGTAGACCAAGACATCATCAAAGGAAAATAACACTAAATAGCCATGCCTCTTCGGAAGACATCCACGTGTATAACAAAAATTATCATAGAAGTCAATAAAATATGAACGCGCCCGACATAGCTGGGGTCGCGACACCGTCTCACGGGTCGTTACCCACAGCTCCTACACAAATGAATCACGGTGCGATATCCTTACATCATAAACAAAGTCTCTTGGTAAAAACTCATTGCACGTGGGATGGGGAGCGAAGATTCGGCGATCAATGTTCAATGAACTTTGAGGACTATTGCATTTGTAGAAGCAATTAGGAAGTTCTGATTTGTGGAGCAAAAGTTGGATAAAACTTTTTGGTTTATAGCGTGTACTTAAGTTATTATTACTATTGAAAACATTTCGAATAGTTTTGATTGTAGTAAAACTGCGGCGTAAGTCTAAATTTAAACGTTTAGCAAAGCAACTGCCGACATGTATAACATGTCCAAATTTAATTGAAAAGTCAAACAAAGAAAATTGGAACTTCGTATCACAAATAGCATTTCAGAATACGACAGCACAAACACAAATTCTAACATTGGTGTCTATAAAGTTTTAATTGAGTCCCTAATGAGTTTTAATGAGCAAGATGGGCTTTATCTACACAAAGAGACTCAAGATATCAAATATTCAGGAAGTTTGAGGAATTTCCGACACTGAAGAACAAATTTTCCAAGATGTCAAAAATTACAAACTTTTTCATTGGATCAGTTCAAAACAAAGTTACTTTGAATACTTAATTGATTCGTGTTATATTAGACCTCGTGCATCAAAAATGTAAGGAAGCAGGACAATACATGGGAAGTAGGAGAAAACTCAATTATTAATCAGCTTGTATACTTAAACCGATCGACATGACAAAGGCAAAGTTTATTTATAGCTCAGCCATATATTTATCCCCCAGAAGGTCGTCCAGAAACCAAACTTGGTAATGTCAACAGCTTCAACGATTAACATGAGAATACTCCAGTCACAACTTTCCGAAAAGGGAAACTTTTCCATCTACAGCACCATCAGTATGCGACACTTGCAGCTCAGAATCAATTCCCGGGACCCCCCTACACTTTACAACTAAATAAAACCTTAACACAACGCATTTAGGATTATTATTGCACAAACACCATCACAGACAAGGGGGTTGAACTTACGGCCTACGGGTGCCCGCCGCGCCTGAAGATTTGGCTGAACGCATCGCTCGTACAACACTGGCATATCGATGAAAATATAATAAAAATAGTAGAATTTCCAACCCAAGGTCAGGTTAACAGCACTATCGTGTGTAATCCATTTGTGTGATTGGTTAAATTCGAATTTGGAACACCGGTGCCAGCCAGTGTTGTGGTACACGGCCGGTCGCGCACTGTCCGCGCGCCACTGCTCCGTCCCACACTTATAGCGATGGAACTAACGGAGTCACGTTGACCGCCCCATGTAAAATTCATACAACCCCGAAATAAAGTGGCTTAATAACGACACGCCACCACCATGTGTTATTACGAAGATAAACAAAGAAAAATGCTATATACGTCGCTTTAGGAAGCCATATGTTAGGTCTGAACTTCCTTGCGACGGAACAAACTGGGGAAATAACACTTGAAAAAGGCAAAGGTCAAGTCCAGAATAGCTTTGTATGACATAAAGTTGAGATGACCTTTGCAAAAATAACCTTATGTTCTTGAGTGATATCTAGATGCTCTCAATCTGTCATATAGAGAACTTGAAAAGGTTGTTTATTGCTTAGGGCTCGAGACGTGCTTCAAATTTCATCAGGCTATTTTAGAGTGCGACGAATTTTAAGAACCCTCTTAATTCAAGGTCATGCTCTAGTAATCGATGTGAAAAATTATGTAGATTAGTTTGAATTCATATTTTTACATTGGGCATTGGGTAGGCTTATACTTTTGAGTTCAAAAATATTTAATAAGATTTACCAAGTTGCTACATTTAATTACTGCTTAGCTTGACCAAAACCGTATTTTCCAAAGGACAAGACACTTCTTCAAGGTCATCTTACACGCTTCTGAATGAGCTTGGTTCTTTAGCAAGGGCTCTCCTTAAACAGTTTTAGTTTTCAATTCAGAAGGGGTAGTAACAGACAGCTTTTGTCAACTCCACATTTTATAAATACACTAGCTAACCCGGCTAATGTTCTCTCATATAATTTATTGATGAAAAAGACCTATAAATCGGTTAAGCCGTTTCGGAAGAGTTCGATAACCAAACACTGTGACACGAAAGTTCTTATATATTAGATTAGACATACTAATCCAAAACAAACGAACCGTACAATGACACCAAACCGTATCTACAAAATCATTAAAAGCCAGTGCAATGCACTTGTCAGTGGCAGTCTCATGCGAGGTGGGAGCGATAAATATATTATAACACGTCCACTAATTGTGGGAACCACCGCCGCCGCCGCGCCGCCCGACATAACTGCATAGGCACAGCACGCCATTGTACGTCTGACGCTAATTGTCAAATTAATTAACGAAGAATTCTCGGATTTGGATGAATGACGGCTCTATTTTACTTATAGTCACGAATTCGCGACGATTTCGAAATTATCAGATGAATTGCTACCAGTAAATGGTTGAACCACATCGATAATGGAACATTTGCATGCAATATGGCTGTAGAGATTTTCTTCCGAGATCGATCACACGATATTGATGTGATTGATGTGGTCGGATGAATGAAGTCTGGTTTTTTATTTGTATCGATCGAAGAAAGTAATGGTTTATGCAATACAAAGATGGCTTACATATAGCTCATGACAAGAGTAAAAGACACAGGGGAGACAAAACAGCTAAATTCAGATACTAACGACATAAATCTTTGAAGCTTATATTTTATATTATGTTTTGCCTGCGTTTTCGCTGGCATGTACATTTTGTCGAATGTTACGCATGTCCATTTCATTACAACCCCTGTCTGACAACGTGTTTGCAAAATTTCATAATGATCGGTAAAGCAGTTAAGGCGTTAAAGCGTAACAGCCAATCAAACTCATACTCATATTTAAAATTATTAACATAACAGTAAAATCACGACTAAAGACATTTTTATAAAGGAGTTGATCTAATCAAAGCTTCTGACTAGCCAGTGGACTAAAGAAAAATCCTGCAGTATAAAGTAACGGCGCCGACAATCGTCTTTATTGTCTTCCTACCTCGCCACTCATGTAACATCTTCGTAACAAAGGAAGGCACAAAGCGCTATCCCTCATGAAGCAGAGTATAGTTCGCCTTACTTACTTTTCCTGAATCTCTAACGGAGAAGTCGGAAGGGTAGAGGGAGGCATTTACCCAGTAAGGAAACTTAGGGGCAGCATACAATATACATTACGGACTTAGGCACGCCATAATCATGGCAGGAAGTGAAGATTGGCTGGCGCAGCATCACGGCGTGCTCACTTTCCGCATGACGCAGGTCTTCAAGGGACATGTTAAGTTTGGGACGTTCCTGCACTGGATTCAGGCGGAAGAAATTCAGGGGGAGGTGTGCCCTAAAACGGGCACAGTAAAAGAAGTGTAATTGCTACACATCAAACCAACAACACTCAAAAAGTTTGTATCCTAATCACTCACACAATGATTGTGCGACTGATTAGAATACAAACTTTTTAAAGGTATACCTATCAAAGTTATTTTTAATGGCGAACTCCACTCAAAGCCTGAATAAGAATGATCCAATCTGCATGATTACGAAGCTGGTAGCCTGCTACACAAAGTCGGTCAACAACGCGTTACAATTACATTAACGACCTTCGCCGGAGCACAATGTCAAGAGCAGTAACTTTTCGACAATGACCCCAGCTAAGCTGAAATGTTGCTGTTTAATTAATCAGGGTATAAAGATTGTAATGTACCAGAAATTGCATGATTATGATGTCGACAAACCCAAGAACATAACTAAATGAAATTTAGTGTATATGATGCTGTATTCTGAAGATTGTGGCCATCAACTAAATACAGTTTTTGGTGTTTTAGATCATGTTGTTAGCTAGGAAACTTAACTTCTTTTTTATTATTGTTGATAAGCTCGAGTTTGAGCACTATATCACCTAATAGAGGGGCAATTTGATCGACGATGGAGTGCGCTTTTACAAGCTTAAATATACTGTTCGTAACTTGGAATATTCATAAATAGGATCAATAAAGAAAGTACGAATGTAACCTTATCAACCCGGAATCTAGAACCAGAGCTATGCACTCCATCCATTTGAGGATATTGAATAAAGAATCTTTCGCGGTCATGAAACTGCAGTGACCACTTCTCAAGTTGGACAGTCAATTAGGATATTTCGGATCACGTTAGCTGCCAAATAAATCTTGCGCAATCGATTGACGTAACTGGGGGGGAGTATATAGGAGCCAGCACGCGATTAGGGTGACCATACTGGGTATTTTTCCACTTATTAGACGGCCAATGAACTTAATATTTTATTCTGTAGGTTTAGTTCAGGCTTACAGGTCGTGAGTGTAGGTCAGGTTTGGGCAAGGACGCGACGAATATGGAATAGAGTCTAATGAAGATCCAATTTCGTGCGTCAAACCTTTTTTTTTTCATGTGTCCTACTATGTGCTGGTATCTACTAAAGCCACTCTATACTAATATATAAAGAAGAAAGATTGTATATGTGTGTGTATTAAAACTGATACCTACTAAGGCAATCTATACTCATCATCATCTTGCTTCCTTCTTCCATTCTGTCCTGTCAGTCGTCACGCTATCACTAAGGCAATCTATTCTAATACTTATATTATAAAGATTTTTATTTTGTTTGGAATGAATGAAACTCAAAAATTACCGAATCGATTTTATAAATTCTTTCACCAGTAAAACGCTATTTTATCACTGAGTGATTAGGCTACGTATTTTCACTGTTAAACGGATGAAACCGCTGACATACGCCACTTCCAACTACAACCTAGGGTCTTTAAGTCAAGAGTGAATAAATCACTTTTAGGTAAGCGTGCTTATCAGGTGAGATTGTGATCAAACGCGAGCCTATCAACAATAAAAAAAAACAACTCGTCTAAAGATCCTTCGGCTCATCAAAATACAACAATTACGAAACTTCAGCAACCTTGGGCCAAGGGAAGGCTAAAGATGTGTCTCAAGTTGAGGGGAGCTAACTAACCCTCAGGGGGTCTCAAAGGACAAGTGAATTTTGAACGAGACCGGAATACGAAAACTTTGGGACCGAAATCTGAACTTATTCGGGTCTCATTACTGAAATAAATGTAAATACAATTCATGTGCCTGAAGTCTTTTCAAAACATACAAATCTAAAAATTATTGGAAATATGTTTTTGCTCTTTGAGTAGTGGGAGGCCCTTGATCAACATTAGCATTGGTACAATGCCTGCTATTAATAATAATAATTTTTATTATTTTGCTCACATTTGTATACGTAAGGTTACGTTCTTAGATCAGTAGTTTAATTCATGAATCCCCAAGCGACACCCGGTGGCCGCGCATCTATTGTCTTACTATTGTGTCTCTAATTGACGGTATCTGAAGGGTTAAAGTGTGCATTGAGTCGGTGAATGACTAAGATTTTTTATTAAATAGATGGTCACCCTTATATTTATACTTTGGTTTAATAATGCTAAACCGGCTAACCTAACCTAACATTATTTATATTGACACTTATAACTTTATAAGTGGCAATTTGTTGAACGGTGCACCTACTGCATGCCTGATAGTAAACAATTCCTAGTTCACTTCCTATTGAGATGAGTGCTAGAGCTTGCGCATAATCGGCTTCAAGCAGATAAGAGTGAAAGGTATCGGGATAACATAAAAATATGGAGATGCAACATTTATTGATGTCTAGCAACCACTCTAGGCTTCATACAATAACCACCATCATCAGCCTTTTTTAATGTTCCCACTGCTGGGACTCAGGCTTCTTCTCTAGGAGAGGGAACATAATAACATAATCCACCACGCGAGCCCAGTGCGGGTTCAATTTTCAACCATATCGAGCCTATTTTTGAGATAAATATTACATCATACTACACCTACTAAATATTATAATTATGTATGTTAATTAATGTAATTTGTTAATTAGTGTTAATTGTAATTTGTTTATTGGTAATTACCAATAAACGTTAAAAATAACTCAGAAAAGTTTTTTATTATTTCACAGAACCAGTTCTGGTATTTGACAAAACCCTAGATTTGTTCAGGGAAATTATAAAATATTGTTGCTATTTTAACATTCATCGTGATTTCATCAAATCACATCTCTTGGCACTCCTTACTCCTTTTTCTCTAGTCTTCCATATAGTTTCTTTTTTCTACATACGACTTTCTTAAAAGGATAAATTCAGGACAAATAATTATAACAAACAAAGTAGACATATCAGTTAAAACGACCACTTTGTCCTAGTAAAACCGATATTACAATGTAAACAAAATTAAATGCGCCCGCGTCGCCAGGTGACACAATTATATTAGTTCAATGACACCGTGACTATCAAGACAGAAGATTGGGTAAATGTTGAAATTAACCTAGATATGAGACGTGATAACTCCAGGGTAGACAAAGACAATTTTTTTTTTTTTTTTGCAATTTGTTCAGCAACGGATAGTATGGTAAAAAAATATATTTCAAGTGTTTATTAAATGGTACATTTTACCTCTTTTAGAGACTTAGAGAATTATGTTAATTATTACCTCTTGTCAATTTGAAAGAGTTTTAATGAATTTAAATGTGTAAATACATACATGTCCGAAAATATAATTTTTATTACCGTATCCCGGGCTGAACTACAAATAGCAAAAATCTAATTAGAAAAATTGAATTTCGCTTTTTATCCTGAAACATTCTTCTTTTTTTAAGTTTGCTGTTGTTTGTACTTACTAGCATTTGCTTATGACTTTGATGGCGCGAATGGCGGAATTTATCCCAAAGGCATGTCTACTTGTCTACACTACCGAAAAAAGTCTTGTAATGTACGTAGAACTGACTAATGTTTATGATTGAAAGTTACCCAGTTTTGCCAAAAATAGAATTAAATAAGAAATAAATCGGCTCAATCAAAACCTAGCTTCATGCACGATCTCCCCTAATCATATGTCCTATTCCAAATCTATGTGTACCCTATCGCCAAGTTCACCAAAATTCTTGAAGATTGCCGAACATCCTGACAATCTTAAAAAGAGCTGAAGAGACAAGCAAACGACTCCAAGAGCAATTTAACTGAATACATGCACGTAGTCGTCACGTACGTCAGGTCACGTAGGTACATGAAAGTTTACAGCTCTCCCGGAATTCGCTCCAGAATTTTACAAGCTGTTTCACCCGTGCCAGTTCTTTTTAATTAGCTGCAATAATTTCTGCGTCCAACGACTTCGCTTATTTGAATTAACTCTATGCGTGATTCCTGATGATTGCGACGAGTTCTATAAATCGCAAAAGTGCAATTCTAGAGCTGGGGCTTAGGAGCCGTAGCCAATAAATAGTGATAAGCTTGGGACCGTGGCACATAAGGTTTAACCGAGGCTGTGTGTCAGTGTCGATGTAACTTTTCTAGAGGTACCCTATATCCTATTTAGGGATCAGGAAGATTACTTGGCGTGAAAAATTTTTTTCACAAACCCATTAAGTAAACGCATTATGTTGTGCCGACTTACAAGTTGTAGGTTGCGGGATCAAACCCAACCAGGCGCGTTACTTTGTGTAATTTATTTCATTACTACTGCTCTCAAAACGGTTAAGGAAAACATCGTGAGGAAACCGGCATGTCCTAGAACCAAAAATTCGAAGACATGTGAATTCAACAACCGGCACTGGGCTCGCGTGGTGGATTACGGCCCATTCCCTCTCCTAGAGAAGAGGTCTGAGTCCCAGCAGTGGGAACATTATATGGCCGACTATGCTATGCAGGAATTATCTGTAAACTAAACAATAGAGGGAAGTTTTGTGACAATAATTCCGCGTGCCCCACCTGTACCTAATGACCCGCGACCGTTGAACCCGCCAGCCAGACGCAGCGACGCTCGTGAACGACTTATCAAACGTCCAGCTAGCTGTGTCTCTCTCTAGCGTGATAAGGATGTGTGTATGTACAAGTGATATTTATTTGTTCTTTACACACTAGTGTGTTTTTACCAGTCTTTCTTCCAGTCAATATGACAGGCTTCGAAAAGATATGAATCAGTAATTTAAATATCAATGGCAAGTTGGACGTTAGTTCAGAGTCAGAGCCACTAATATTTCCATATGTACATACATTGATGGACACCGTTGGAGTACTAAAGCTGGATCGTGGGTAGCCATTTAGAATACTTATTTTACTGGGACTCTATTGGGATCTTTGGGTCCCCCCAAAGATCCCATGATGTAAAAAAGTAAACAGAATTCCACACTCAATTATATCTAGCCTATACTGTCCCAACTCTGGGCAAAGGCATCCATTCCTTTCACTGCGGGAAGGACTGGAGGTTACTAGAGCCGGGAAAAACCTTGGCAAAGGCGTTAGCCTTTTCTTCCCTGAGCCAATTCATCCCAATCCTCAAAGAACACACCTAAGCCGTCCCGCTATCTCCTTTGTGGTTTTCAGCAACCCCATCACTTATCTCAATAAACAAAAAAATTCAAAGTTCATAACGAATGTTTCCAAAGATTTCGTTTGTTAGAAGGCGCCTTTGACCCCAGCGCAGCTGCTCTGACAGAGATAAGCTATCAAAGATCATGCATGTCAACACGTTTATTTCCAAGACAAGTAAAACCGCTCTTCTTTGTCTACAGTTGAAGATTAAGAAGTTATACCGCGTACGTCGAAGGACTGGAACAATCTGCCTGCTGCGGTCTTTGTATGTTAAGGCAAGAGTGAATAGTCTTATAAACTAGTGCGCCTCACCATCAGAGATTGCATCACCGCTTACCATCAAGTGGGATCGCAGTCAAGCACTAGTTTAATAATAAAAGTTTATTTTGTATATTCTGTTATTTAAAGTGAGGCAAGAATACTTTCTGACTATAGAGTAAAAAATTCATAGATACTCGAACCAAAAAGGAACTAGCACTAAAGTTGACAAGAAATAAAAGGCCGGTTTTGACATCTGTCAAAACAAATACTTAAATACTCAAAAACAATACTCGCAATATATTGCATTACATTATGTAACTGTCATTAATTATTATTTTATTGTTTCTTTCCGTTTCGTTTCAAGTTACATTCTTAAGGTCTTTGTCAGTTTGTCATACGTCTAGCATAGCATAGCATAGTCGGCCTTATAATGTTCCCCACAGTTGGGACTCAAGCCTCCTCTCTAGGAGACGGAATGGGCCGTAATCCACCACGCGGACCCAGTGCGGGCTGGTGGATGTGACATCCACCAACCCGCACTGGGTCTTTGAATTTTTTGGTTTTAGGACATGCTGGATTCCTCACGATGTTTTCCTTCACCGTTTTGAGAGCAGTGGTGATGAAATAAATTACACCCAGCTAGGCACATTACGGCCACCACTGCTCTCATCATACGTCTACTCTATTCTATTCTTTATTTATGGCAAGTAGAGCCGATGCTATTCTGCCAATGTCTAAACGAATAGGAAAAGGAAGCATGTATTATTTTAAACGGGCCTTTTATTATGCAACGAGTTTACCTAGTCTATGATTTAGCCAGTAGTCGGGCCTTCTATGGGTTAACGTAATGCAATAGATAACCACATAATGAACCATAGCGTGATGTGCTCGTGTTTTGCCTTCATTTCAATGCATTACCGATATCTGTGGTCATAGTATTTGTAATGAATGTTTACAGAATTTTATAAGGACAATTTTGAGGTAAAAATGCATTTAGTAGAGCAACGGATTGTTATCCGATAAATATTTAAAAAGGACATTCCTCTTCTGTAGTAAATCCGAGGAAACAAACCTAACTTCAAAATTTGCCTAAAATCACAGTTATAATTCTATAGTCTCCTGATCAAAGGAGCACGCGCTAAAGGACCATTTTAAAATTTGTGATTTATTATGTCATTACTGTGTCTCTATTGTTGGAGATCCAATTAAATAAATAAATAAAATCCTCAGGAGTAGGTATAAAAACGGAAACGACACAAAATACCAACACCTAGTCACATACCACGCCAGAACCAAACACTTGATCCAAAAATATACCCTAAAACAGTGATCCAGGAGCCTTCACAAAGAAACCAACAACAATAATATACGAATCATCAGCTAAAATGGAACTGAAATATATGATACGGTTGCGAGACACACGTCATGCCAGTTCAAGATCGCTATTAAGATTGAGACCGACCGTTAGGGCAACGTTCGCCTCATTAGAACGTCTTTACTTCGTCGTGGTCACATTATTTTTGTTATATGCCAGTTAGAATGCTATACAAGGAGATTCACGCGAGTGTGACGTCATTGTACGGGGACTCCGTCTTTGGGTGAATTAATTATTAAAATAATTTTCCGTTACGTACTTCAAGGTCGCGATGTAGCTCTTCAGTAAATAGAATATTGAATTATTGATAGATACCAATAATATAAAGTGACGTCAAAGTTCCGTTATAAGCACTCGGCAGTATTCTACACTAATATTATAAAGAAGTAAAGTTTGTTTCTTAGGATCGATCATTGTGGCGACACTTGGGGGAGGCATATGTCCAACAGTGGACGTCTGTCGGTTGAAATGATGAAAGTTTGATTTTTGTTTGTATGCGGTAATCTCTGGAAGTATTGTTCCGATTGCTAAAAATTTTGTCCCCAATAGTAGGTTTCCGTTTCATGCCCCCAGGATTTTAGTAAATCCCCTCTTAGTTCTCGCCAACATTATAGAAGAAAATTTTGTGCAAAATTTCACGTATCCTACTAGTTGACATGTTAGTCAGTTTCTCCTTTAGTATAGATAAATAAATCTAACGGATGAGTAAGAAATTTTGACGAGTCCTTTGTTCCGATTGCGTAAAATCTTTAAGCAACACGTGGTCTATATTTGAGAAATGCTACATAGGATAAATTGCACATATAGAAGTATGATTCACAGACATCAAAACAGTTGCATGACTAATACAAACAAGACTTGTTCGTCCTTTTGGTGAAGGTGTTGCAAAACCAGTAAACACGGGTTTGTTACACTGCAAATATTGTTTTTAAAACGACTCACTGTTCGTTTTTCAAATGAAAGACTTATTTTGTAGATAAGATAGGTACCTAATATCAATTTAATTGCCGTTATTTTTTCAACTTAATTGATTTGCCAGGAAAATAGATTTTCCTGGTATACCAAATTGTTTTATTCCATTATAATACCAAAAACGAATACCACTTGTACTGGTGTTTGTTTTCCATTCCGAACAAATACCAACAATTTGATACAGTCAGCTCAGTGAAACTTAATAAAAATACATTTGTTATCTGATATTTTTACGAGATCGTAATAAAGTACTACTACTTACAAATTTTTTTAAGCATGTTTTTTAATATCAGTACAAACAAATACCAGTGGTATTAGTTGTTAGTATTAAAACGGAATAAATACAATTATTCAGCACAGCACAAAAGGCAAAAAAAATAGAGTTCTTATTTTTGGAGTTAACAAAATTCATTAAAACATGTTCACAAAAAAGCGACTATCAATTAATTACTCATTCCCTTCCAATAAGTTTATCGGTGTTGACATAATCAAGAAAATAATTTAAACTCACCTTTTGTCGCCACCGGTATGGATTGCCGCGTCATATCCTAAAACAGAAACCACACATTAATCATCTTCGCACTAATTTGTCTTTACGCGCAAAATAACAATAAAAAGCTGCAGGAGAGGGTAAATAAAAATAAAGGTACTGTATATTTACAAAATAATTTGTAGCCCTCAATCCAAAAAGTGAGATAGATTTGAGAAAATATTCACATAACAAGAATCGAAATTGAAGGATTGGTAAAATTTGCCTGCAGCGGTCTTCCCGTCGATTATAATTTAAGTGTCTTCAATAGTGAATAGGCTCTTAATAAACTAGTGAGATTCACCATTAACCATTGCATCACTGCTTACCATCAGGTAAGATCGCAGACAAGCACTAGTTGTTGAAACCTCTACGGTCCGGACTAAACGTTTCGCCTCGTCATTCATACCGCGTACATCGAAGAACGTGAACAATTTGCTTGCTGCGGTCTTCCCGTCCGATTATAATTTGGGTGTCTTCAAAGCTAGAGTGAACAGGCTCTTAATAAACTAGTGCGCCTCACCATCAACGATTGCATCACTGCTTACCATCGAGTAGGATCGCAGTCAAGCACTAGTTTATATGAGATTTAAAAAAAACCATTAACGGTTGCATTACTATTTACCATTTTGTTGGATCGCAGTCAAGCACTGTTAAAATAACAACAATACATAATTTGAAAAAAAAAAAGAACAATTACCATCTTTTACGTTTCATATCCTCTAAATATCAAGACAAACATCGTAACGATAACAAATTAAAAACGAAAATGAGCATTCCAATCCAAAATACAATAAATTAAGCTTTCAAAATTCCACAACACAATTATTTTGTACTAGCTTTTGCCCGCGGCTTCACCCGCGTACATAATCCCAGGATAAAAAGTATCCTATGTGTTATTCTGGGATATGGTCTACTCGTGTACCAAGTTTCATCGAGATCCGTTCAGTAGTTTTTGCGTGAAAGAGTAACAAACATCCATACATACAAACTTTCGCATTTATAATATTAGTAGGATGTATACAAGTATTTTGTGTGTATTAATTTTCCTTTTATTTTTACACACATCACAGTGTCTACTTCTCTATTTTCTTCAACTTTCCTTTCACAGGTATGCTTGGAAGAGATTTCATTAGAAATAAGCATCACCTTTGGAGTATTTTTCTGTTTCCTTCTTCTTTTTTTTTTTATTTTCATGTGTGTACATAAATAGTTAAATAAATAAACAGCAGTCACAATAGTCTTTAAGATAGTATTATAGTTTCCTATGCCCGCATTGGCATTTCAATTTCATTTGACAGTACAAAAACAAATGCAGCTTTCGAAAAAGCCTCTCGTAATCTTGTTCGTTATTATGCGGGTATGCCTGTTATTCTGTAATTCGTTTAAATCATTGAATGTTTGTTGTGACTAGAGATGTGTCGTTGCCGGTAATATTGCCGAGAAGTGGGTATATTGGTGGCAATATTACCCGAAGAATTAATATTGGTGGCAAAAATGCCAGCGAAATTCTTACGTCGGGCAATATTGCCGGCAAAGCCACATCTCTAGTTATGACAGAAGAGTAATAACGTGAAACAAATAGTTTGTGTTTTTAGGATGTGAGGGACAGAGCTTGGTTCTTCTCCATAGGAAACGACCAATTTGGAACCGTGCACTAGCTTCTGACGTTATATAAGCACCCATGTAGGCCTATGTGAAATAAAATATTTGTATTTTAATTTTTATAATTTTAGAGCGCCACCCTTCAGGTAAATATTTTTTAATACTCGAAAACTCGGTCTTATCTATCCCTAACGCATTTAGGCACGAAGTCTACTGTTTTCGGCACTAGTGCAGAAAAGTGCGCGAGCTCCAGCCACAATTTTATAACATTTATCGTATCAGACTGGGTGCCCATCGAACCCTGAAGTCTTAAAAAATTGTATTATAAATGCACTATTTTCAAACGTGACTAGTACTTACTCCTGTATCGTTAGTGCTTTCACAAACATGTAAACTAACATACACAAGACACTCAGACTCGGAACTATCATACAAACAAATATTTGTTGGATGCGGAAATCGAATCCGCAACACAACGCAGCAGCCGATGGCTCAACCACTACGCCTATTGTATCACAAAGTTTATTTAATTAGTAGCTAAACATGGATCCTATGAAAAGCCGTCAATCGATAGCAATTTATATCGAGTCCAAAGTAGTTTTGTGATACGTTGGCATAGAAAAATAAATTGCTGTTCGATGAAAATATAATGATCAATTCAAGAACCATTTAATTTCACATTTCCGGTAAACGAACAATGAACATTGAGGATTCATACTACATTTCATTTTCCCTCCCGCGACAAGATTGTAGTAATTCTAAAAATAAGATTTATGAGCATGACTTTATATCATAATTATAATTCTACTGTACGTAGATATGTTTGATACCCAACTTTGTATATGTGTTTGTCGCTGGAGGGTTTGAAAATGCATTTTAATCCGGTAGGTGGCGATAGGTGGCGGTAGGTGGTGGCGGTGTTCGGCGGTAGGTATTTTTTTTCGGACAAAAGCGTGCTTTCAGGCAGGACAATGTCTGTTGGGATCGCTACTAACAATATACAATTTTACTGTATTTGATTAGATAATAATTATATTTCGTTATAAGTAAACTTATAAATTACATCATATGTTTCGCATGGAAACCTTTAACAAACAGAAAGTGATTATGAGGATATACCTATTTATTCAAAATTAAAAATGGTCTGCTGTAAAATTATGCTTGGGTGATTCTTTGAAACCGAGAGAATGTCTCATTCATCTGGCCTAGTTTTCACACCTATCTATTTTGTGTCGTAGGCCACTGGGCGCAAATGAATGTCTATGATACATTTAGTGATCGGGGAAAACTAATATGCAAATCAAAAATATCAAATTGGAAAAAACTAGGCCAGATGGATGAGACATTCTCTCGGTTTCAAAGAATCACCCCGGAGTATGTCATCCTTGTCGCAAATACGCGATTTATTAACCCTAAAAATATTTGTTCTTCAAGATTTAAGGTATCCCGGTCCATGTGCTAGCTAGCAGTTAAAAAAGTTAAGGAACATGCCATTGTTTTAAAAACGTCGAAGCAGTGTATTTCAAGGTAGTCCGCCAAACAATTTCACACATTTCTCCATCAGCTAATAGCTTAAACTACCCTTGATGAATGGTAATCCGTGGCCCACTAACCGAGTTTATATTCAAAGCTTCTTACTTTGTGATAGTGAGTATCGACCAACACCATTGCTTGCTAAAAAGGATAATAAGGTAATATAGTGGCAACATTCCTAAATATGCTTATGTCATGATTACCTACATGCATTCCATTTGAAGCAACAATTAACTTACCTATTTGTTCGTTTTCGATATTGAAATACAAGGTTTATTGTACTATTAGTAATAAGACTAAAGTCTATTTGATTGCATTGTAATATGTATTTATGTAGTTTTTGTTCTCTAATAAATATATTTGTTTATTACTAACTAACATAGAAATAAGTGATACTAACATATAATGTGGACCAAAAATTGTCTTTAATAAATAAATAATTATTATTAATTCTTTTTTCATGTCATGTCAAACATTATTGTTATCAATTTTTAAGTGAATGTAGTGAATTTGAGATTTCTTCCCATTGAAGAAGCACAGGAATAAATTCCTATGTTATATTTTTATAATGTGTGTTACCTATGCTAAAAATCCAACAAACAAATAAAATACAGGTTTTCCAACAATTTGTGATATTTTCCCTGTAATGTCAAGCTTATCAAATTCTGTTGACAAATCTTTACATTTACCTATAATTTACTCTTTCGAGAGCTTCTAAGCGCGAAAGTATTGTAACCAATCAAAGATTTGGACGTTCTTGTCTAGAAGTTTGTAACCGTAATAGTATCTTTCTTTATCACATTTTTTACAGCATTTTGAAGTATCGGAAACAACTAAGCCGAGCCTAGAAATGTATCCAGGCCAATGGTACGACGCTCCGTACTTCCTTATTCACGGCACCTGACGGCAACTTCCTTCGCGAATGCAGTATAAACCCACTTTGATGGCCCTCTTCCTGCCTATCTGAGTGTAGCGCTGATTTGTATCTTTATTTGCTCTTATTTATGTGTTTAGACTTCTATGAAGTATGACAGAGTGTATGACATAAACTAACTTGAGTTCTATGAATAAATAAGGATGAGTCTGAATTTATGTTTCATATCTGGCAATTAAGGATAGAGCTTATTTAAATAAACAAAACATACAAACTGTGACGAATAAAACAGTAAAACGAAGGTATCCTCCGATATTGATTATACAGACGATATAAGAGATAGAAGTGTCTAACGAGATTTTCATCGCTGAACAGTTATTAAAATGTAACGTTTAGAGACAGTTCTTACAAAAATACTAAATTGGAAAGCTTTTGCAAATACAAGAAGAAACTCTATCAATTAAGGTCTACTTTACGTGACGGACCAACTCAACGCTTTTCCTGAACGTCTTCGACAACAGATAACATTTATCTCCATTCCGGAAATAAGTACCTGAGAAGCAATTAGAGGGTAGGGGGAAGTAATTTATCACGGTTGGAAGGCGAGGCAATGAATGTACCAGGTTGGGCGCCACTAAGCAATGAATGGCGCCCAACACGGGACCGCGAACGACAGGACTCTAATCTCTTCCAGCAGAGTGGATACCGCACGGGCAATTTCCTAGATGACGGTAGACCATTTAATCGTTAAGTGTTTTTACTTAACGCTGCTGGAAAAAGTAATAAGATTTTATTAAATCTTAAAATTTTAGCTCTTAAGGAACTAAGTTATGATTTTTCGAAGCGTTCTATATATTTATAAAAACGCTTCATAAAGTCTCTTTGTGAATCAAAACTTTACCTTTGAGTCGTTTACGATTCTATGGCTGACATCAATACCGATTTATGTTTAGGTTAATAGTTTTTTTTTTCTTTAATCTTTAAATAGCTCTATAATGTAACTATCTTATTGAAACACCTTTTAGTTTCCAAGAGATCCGTGTGTCCTTTGGTATAAGTAAGTATTTGGTTACCTGCCAAGATATCTTTCAAATATCTTCTGGCAATCAAATATTTTTTGCAACATTACCTTTTCAGTATGAGGCAAAAGTATTTATTTAGACTCTTCTGTACGTATAACTTTGAATTTACGTTTAAAGTGACTTGAATGTTTTCAAATACGTGATTATCACTTTTAATAGTATGCCGAGACAGTAAATTAATTATGTTATCTTAATGCAGCACACTTCTTATTGATAAGATATTCATGAATGTAAATGATTTCATAACATTGTATCAACAGCCCATAAAACATTTTGTTTGTCTCCCAGTCTTTCCCGATCTGTTCCTGATTAACTTATCAATCAAGGTCAGATAGAAATTAATCCAAGGTACCATTAGAGATCATAAGAGGATTTCAATCAGATTATGTTTGCGCATGGCTTCTATTCGGACTGGTATGTGCTAGCATGACTATTAAATAATATAGCCACATAAAATGTGAACTACCGATAAAAACATAAAACTAGGTATTTAGAGGAAAAACCGACAATCACTCATAAACACTGCCGTCTACATTCTTTAGATACGTCTCAGTCTATAAACGTTTCATTTCCGACACGAGGATCATGTTTATGGTTTGCGTGGTTAGTTTAGTCTTCAGGAGTGTCATCATTGGATATTATGACTACCGTACTTTTAAGACTGTTTTAAATTCTTTAACTACATTATTCAAATTACAATTTGAATGTCTTCAAGGTAAGAGTGAATAGGCTCATAAACTAGCCTGCTTCACCATCAGAGTTTGCATCACTGCTTATGCTTACCATCAGGTGGGGCTGCAGTCAAGCACTAGTTTATATAAAAAATAAAAAATTGAAGAATCCGTCATCAAAAGTGTGTGTGTCTGTTTGTCCGTCTTTCACGGTAAAACGGAGCGACATATTGACGTGATTTTTTAAATGGAGATAGTTGAAGAGATGGAGAGTGACATAGGCTACTTTTTATCTCTTTTTAACCCTCCACTTCCTTCAATGGGGAATTTAACGAATGTAATGCGAGTGAAGCCGCAGGCAAAAGCTAGTTATTTATATAAGCACATTACTCATTATTTGAGAAATCACATTTCGTGAGCTTAGATTACACAAACAATGATACGACATTCATCAAACCACAAAGAAGATCAAGTGGGATCTCAGTACAAAATCCGGCGTCATCCTATCCACGTTTATTCAAGTATAAGGACGCAAGCTTATTACTGTAACAACGGGATGTCTGTTACAATTGTTACGAACAATGAATAGTAATGGTTCCACGTGCAGTGGCTAAGCGTGGACAGCTTTATGTCTTTAATCCTAGTATTATATTTTTTATTGATAAATGAGTAAACATGGCTTTGTTTTGCGTTTGCTGCTGTATAGAGACATTAATCATAGTTGGAATTTCCTTCACTTATGGTATCGTTAGTAGTTGTTGTTCCTCATATTTCACGGCATTGTCTTCTCGGGATTTCATCATCATATTCCTACCCTTCTCCCGTTTTAGTTGGTCCTGTCACCAGTCATGCTATCCCTTTCCTTCTCAAACGATCCATCCATCTTTTCTTTGGCCTCCCTATCTATCCATCGACATGTATACTTATATTTTCTCCTCGGGATTTGTTATTTAAAAATAACTTCAATATTTTTTTTCTTTCTTTCTTTTTAATATTTTCCGTGTCAATGGATTAGCTACTCAATTGTTTATACAGCTCTTTTCAACCCCAACATCAATCGCCAATAAATAGCTCACACTGGGAACCGAAGAGTTCATTTAACATGCCAACCAGCCCACTCGATTGTCTATTGATTTTTCCGTAAACCCAATTCAGCTTTACATTGTAATACTTTATTACATACGTCACTACGTTCAAATGCCTTTATTAGAATCTGTGTCGCTTCAATTTATCAATGTGACACAAATTGTAGCTACCTGAAGGTACATTAGTAATTTTATACTTAAGACTAAAATAAGTTGTAAGAATGATACTAAATTGATATATCATTTAGTGAGCTGACTTGATTTCTAACCCAGCAATAATGAAAACGATTGATTATAAAGGATTCATCATCATCATCATTTCAGCCGATAGACGTCCACTGTTGGACATAGGCCCCAAGTGCCGCCACAATGATCGATCCTGTGCGTCCCGCATCCATCGGATTCCCGCAAACTTCACCAGGTCATCGGTCCATCTTGTAGGAGGCCTTCTAACGCTGCGTTTACCGGTACGCGGTCGCCACTCACATATAAAGGATTGATTAAATTTAATCCCAGAATGATGAATGAAGACAGGAATACCGTATTCAAGTCTTAAGACCGACCAACCCGAGATTTCTATACAACTGGCCATATACGTGATTATGACGTTATTAATTCATGAATCCCCAAGCGACCACCGGTGGCCGCGCATCTATTGTCTTACTATTGTGTCTCTAATTGACGGTATCTGAAGGGTTAAAAATCTTTCTCTAGATATTTTGGAAACAGGTATCTTGCGTATATTAATCTAGGTTTCTATTGAAATCAAACCATAAATTGGTGTAAAACGAATCCAGTAAAGTCCTCTGAAAATTAGCTATTTTGTGTGAACTTAGCGCTTCATAATGTTCTCATAAATTAAAAATAAAACTTGTAAGTTTAAAAAATAAAAAAACGTATTTCCTAGAACTAGAACTTAAAACATGTTTTTTGCAATATTCGAGTAAATGACGGAATTAGTGGATGCCATCAGAGGGTTCAGGCGTTATCTCTCTTTTTTCATTTTGCCTGTTCATCAAACATTAGAGTTGGATAGTGTTGGATGAAACTAAAAGGCTTTAAGACCATGCTCACGTTGACGATAGATGAATGTAAAAGGGCCCTAAGGAATTCGTCATGTCCATAACATTTTTTTTTGTATGCTAACCCTAGTGTGTCCATTTGAATCCATCAGTCCTTCAGTTAATTTTTGTACATCTCCGTACATTCTCGTAGAATCGAAATAAGTAGTATCATGTGTGGAAGATTCCTAATTAATATTATTCATGATGTATTTTCCATCTGCTGCAACCTTGCTAGGAATCCGTAATAAGTGTTAGCTAGGTCATTACGTATTCTCTTTGCAAGGTACGACTTTCTTCAATGTCAGTTGAGTTATGTGGGTGCCTATTAATTTGTCCTTCGTTTGGTTTTATTTGAAAAGTGCAAGTGGAAGATTTCTATTCTAATGTGGAGTTGTGGTAGATAGTATTTTTTTTATACAAATATTTGTTAGAATTACTATAGGTACATGTAGTATATTCGTCAGTCCTTGTTTTAGATTCCTAGCTAGTAGAGGAATGAGGCTTAAAATATTACAGTACTTAGAAAATTAATTATTTTCATATAATCATATCATTTCAACACATATCACAAAGATCAAACAAAATATGGTTAAATGAGAAGCATTCAAACCACCGAATTAAGAATATTTCGCAAGTCCAAACCATTTAGTATTTGTAGTAGGTAGCTCACAAACATAAAAAAAAAACAAAAGCTTAAGCCGATTCAATTACGCCGAAATAGGCGAATGCAATTGGTCATTATTTACAATATAGGAAAATTTTCCGTTAAGAGCCGATAAGACAAGTCAGAGCAGCGTGGGAAGATGAATCATCCGTTGATGTCACTGACGATGACCAAATTAGACTTATTGTAAACACCTGATAAATGAGCCATAAACACTTTTTTGCATCTCTGCAACACAGATTGAAATCTAGATTTCTAGTTCAACTTTTTACAAAATTAATCCGAGTCGGTCAAATCCAATGAATGAGTGCAACAAATATACAGTACATTGACATTATACAAACTACTATAGTATTAACGATTGGACTGAGTTTTTGTTACGCCGAAGCCTCTGCACAAACCGTATCGCATTGTCGACCGAATTATAACAGGCGTGACAAAAGCACAATCCATTACAATCAAACAAAACACCATAACAAGCCGTTCGTGTGCAAATCATAGATCGTGGAGCAACGTAATCGAAAAAAGAGTGAAAATAAATAAAAAATAAGGTGGTTTCGGAGTGTCGCAACACGAGGTGCGTGCGCGTCGAGCTCCGGCGTGCGAATGATGCATTTAGTAAGTGCGTAAACTGTACCGATCGTGAGTTGCGCACGGGCAGCGTGTGTCCGGAGTCTGCCGCGGCGTCGCCCTCGGCGCCCTCCCGCAGGAAGCCGCCGTCGTCCGACGACGAGCCGGACGGGTCCTTCGCCATGTCAAACATACACGTGCCAATGATACATGACAGAACACGGTGCAACAACTTACTGAACGGTGCGGCGCTTCGCCCTCCGCCTGCGTCATTTATTCGAAACAAGAGTCACAAACGTGGTGCGTCCCTAATGGACAAGGTTCGAGTTGAAAGTGAAACTGAAATGCTTGCACGGCTGGTGGAAAATCGATGCGACCGGTGTCCGGCATGCGTCAATCGTGCCCATAGTGGTCCGAAGGTCGTCTGTACGTCTAACCATCAATCATCGTGGGACCGAGAGCCGGCCACTACTTAGCACGCGACCATCAGCTGGTGTTTTCGTAAACATAGTAATTACCTAGATACATGTCACTTGACTACCGCTGTACCTAAATCTAAACAGTGTTCGAGCTTTATCACAGCGGCGTGCTCTAACAAACTGCGTCGCCTTGGCAACGGTGCATCTTACAGAAAGAAAAAGAAAAACATTTCGTCAAGCTATGATCGCTACCGTGCTAGCTGCAAATAGTCACCTGCCAACTGTAGATGTATGGGAACATTTCTACATTTTCTCCAGCGGTTGTGCGACAGCCATGACAGCGATGCAATTGTTGTCACGCATTGACAGGAATTCGTTTATTTTTCGACACTGCGCGAACAACAAAAACCGGCTTTGCTAAATGAGCGATTTAGAAAAGTTCATAATGAATATTGTAATGGTAAGTTGCGAGAGGTGTCGTGGCGTCATGGGCAGAGGGCACATTCGCCTTACGCGGATATGTCAGCACAACTGTGGCGTGGCGTCTATTAGCAACTGTTCTCCAAAACCCAAACAATGAGAGTGATCGCGGCTTGGTACGCGATTCGGACGCCCTTACTAATCGATAAAACTAACTAAAGCTTTCATTTAGCTTTATCGCTAAAGTTAACAATCGATTAGAAGCGCAAACTGTAGGCGAAAGCAAGCAAATGGCGACTGCCGGCTTTCAGCAAAAATTAGGTCGAATTGACCTTTGTTGTTGCCGTGTGTAAATGCTTTAAGGTCTGCTCACATCGCAATTTTACACGATGCGTTTCTTTTATGCTTTACTAAGGCAGGTTTCTACTTTCCACACAAACACTCTGTACTTATACAAAGAGTAGCAGTTGAAAATAACAATGAAGAAATTAAATTGAACAGTACTTTAGTAAGGTTCAATAACATTGGAAGAGAATTTACAAGATGCTCAGAATCTACTGCAGTTCCGAAGATTAATAATTATAATCACCTTCGAATTAAATAAGCTACGATATGTGTTGCAAGTTGGAGTCGCCGATCCGTGGCAAGCAATATGAGCAGACCTTAACAACTAGAATTTATTGCACTGAAGTTTATAACTGAGTTAACGGGGCTAAAATAAATTGGACTGTAATGAAAGCAAGGCTGCACCGTTTCTGCATTACCACCTATGTATAATAATGTACTCATTGCTATAAATATTAATTTCAAAATAGTCATGATGCAATGTGTTATTTTAAAGATTAGTAACTACACAGTAGGGCGTACGACTGAATGAAATCATTTTGTTATATCACCGACTTAGATGATACTCTAAGTAACATATAACCAACATTTAACTAATTCAAGCATGGAACTAATTTATCACGGTTTGCTTGCAAAGGAATCGCAGACTAAAGTTGTTGTTTCAATTCTGAACGTTGTACTAGGCTCGCAGTTTCTAAACAGCTGTTTCTAATTTTCATTCAAGCGATAACTATGATTTACTAATCGATCCCGTTTTACGAAAACTGTAAATAAAAAAGACAAACATCGTTTTGATGTTGTACTAGGCACATATGAAATTCTAGGAGTTGTTACTAATGCAAGCAATATGAAAATGTTTTCCACTAACCGATCACGCTTGACGAAAAAGGAAACAATAAAACGACCTCTAACATAGACCTACTTCTTATTGAAGTACTAGGCGCGCATACGTTTCGAAGAGGTGTTAATCTTACCCTGGCGAGTTTGTTGGGCATCGGCTGTAGGTGTGGTGTGTGGTGCCTGGGGGGTCCGACTGCGAGCTCCGGGTTGAGGGCCAGGATAGCGTCAATCTCCACCTCCTTGCCCTTGGTCTCGCCACGCTCGTACCATTCCACTGTGACTGATCTCGTCTCCAAGTTGACCCCGGAGACGATCGCCGAATGGATCCGGCCTGAAAATGATAGAATTTAACAATTATTACGAGGTCCTTCAAGACATAGTCACTATTTTCAAGGAAATTGGCAATGTTTCTTTAAGAAAAGGTAAGTCTCATATTAACGGTAATATGGGCATGTTCGCTGACAATTTTGACTGCATCCTTAAAAACTTTGACTGCAAACAGTATAGAGTCGTCAAGTCTTTCAAAATAAATTGAATCACAAAAGGCAGCGTAGAGTAATGACCTCTAGCAAAAGCTGTACAAACAAATGCATAAGTGTAAAGCCATTGGCAAGTTTAAACAGTTGCTGTATTAAAACCGTGGAAAGATTTTCCATTATAAAACTATTGATAAACTTGTTTTTGCCAATTTTTCCAGATAATATGAATAACATATTATTATATGACGTAGACATCTGAAAAAACCTGTTTATGAAAGAAGGATTAATTTTCGGGGTAAAATATGGACTGTCAGTAGACTCGTGACTATCCAAAATATGACAGCAAAGCCGTTATGAAAATGGCTGGCGCCACAGTTTTGGTGCAAAGTCCGTCCGACGATAAATTATGAGCGTCCCGCTTGGGAAGTTTGTAATCTGTTTTGGGCAAGCAAGGATACGATGTCTTGCAGTTTAAACTACGGCAGCATCATGTCTCAAATTGAATTATTATGGTTTGAAGAAGATAGGTCGAACTTGTGATAGTTCAAAACGACTTTGGAAGGACATATGCCCTTCGTCTGAGTAACTGTTAAGACGGAGGTATTGGTGCTCCACTTCTTCTTGCCACTCATTTACATTCCTTAGGCGTATTGTCCACGGACAAACGTCGTACCGTTGATGTCGTTTTCGCTTTGACGACAGAGTTTAGTATGTAAGCTGTGAGCAGGCGTACAACAAGCGTATGATGAATACGCGTCCATGGACAGTAGGCCTTATAGAACAAAAAATCATTCATAAAACAAAGGCAATGTACTAAGACTACATGATAAAGCAACAAGTCACAGTTTAATAGCATACACTAATGACGTTATAGCTATGTCTATGTGCACATGGGGGGACAGGATCGTCTGCGACAAGAAGGGGGGCGACTAGACGCATTAAACAAACTGCCTTGTGCGGCTGCACGCTTTATAAAAACGCAGACATTGTAGTTGTTTTTTCTAATATGATTTTAGTCTATGTTTACTCAGGTCCCGATGTAGCTATTTAGCCGCTCCGGGTAAAGATAACTTTCGCCGCCCTTTACATACACAAAACCCATATAAGTCATGAGTACTTAAATATTTCCACCATCCAACCTGAAGTAGGTTGGAAGGTGGTACATAAAAATCTCAACCTGCCGACTTGGGTGTGGATGGCTAATAGCTAGGTTCGAAGATAGAAATAATAAGTCAATTTTGCCGCCCCTCATTTTTTGCCGCTCTGGGTAAATGCCTGGATTGAGTTCTGTGTTTACTGAATAAATATCCGTAGCAAAGCGATTTAAGCTCATGTTTTTTATTAAATATTTGATGTCTTACACCCGGATTCGAAATTGTGTCCAACTTAACATTTGAGTACTTCCATACAACGATTCGCATTTAAACATAGACAAAACTACAGAATATTCACAAAAATAATTCCTTTACCAATAGAACAAACACAAGCTATCAAATTAGACTCCCTTATATCTTATATCCAAGCAAGGAAACTTAATATCGGCGTGTCTGTCAGTCACCGTTGTGTTTGGCACACATAACTGTATATAAAACGCAAATAAAGGTACATAATTTGATAAAGGAACCCTCGATTCCCGAGTGTCTGAATTTTCTGCATTTTTCATATAGCTGGGAAAGATTTTGTGAAAATTATTTGGATTTTGTTACTGCCAGCGGCTTTGTACGCGAGAAAACTGAAAATAAGTGAGGCAACGTAATACTAGAACGTACATATTGATAGAGTTATATATTATTACTAGCTTTCCGCCCGAGGCTTCGCCCGCGTGGACTACAGTTTATATCGCGCGGGCAGAGACCCGTGCTCAGCAGTGGAATTATAGGTAGCCTATGTGTTATTCCAGTGTCTCTTCTACCTACCAACCAAATTTGATCTAAATCCGTTCAGTAGTTTTTGCGTGAAAACGTAACAGAGAGACAGACAGAGTTACTTTCGCATTTATAATATTAGTAGGGATGAAGGTAGAAAATTATCCCAAGAGAAATTACTCCCTGGATAAAAAATGGACTATTTCTTATCCAGGGACATGAGGAGAATATTGTTTACCCATGTGCTAAATTTTATTCAAAGCCGTTTACTCGTTTGAAAATGTCGGAACAAACATTCACACAAACTTTCGCTTTTATAATATAACTAGCTTCTGCCAGCGGCTTCGCCCGCGGGAAAGTCGGTTTCTCCAACTTTGGACCCCCTCTCATCCGCCTTAGGGGTGAATTTCGGAAAACCCGTTCTTAGCGGATGTCTACACCCTGCAAGGAACCTAAGTTTGTAGGTGTTATAGTTTCTGAGATTTCGTGATTAATTCATGAATCCCCAAGCGACCACCGGTGGCCGCGAATCTATTGTCTTACTATTGTGTCTCTAATTGACGGTATCTGAAGGGTTAATCAGTGAGTCGTGTTTTGCTTTTACCTACACTAATATTATAAAGAGGGAAAAATTTTATTTTTGTGTGTGTGTATGTTTGTAATTAATAAACTCAAAAACTACTGTGCCGATTTTGGACAGCTACATTCACCCTGAGCAACACAGGCTATATTTATTGCTCGTGCAAATCCAGGACGGGCCGCTAGTATATTATTATGTAGATTTTGATTGACAGGATAGCAGGATATACAAGGACAGCTGGCATCGTACGTTACAGACAAAAAAAACATGACAAAATAGAGATGTAACTTGTTAGAGTCGTCCCAGCATCCTCATCAATTCAACGGACACAATAACGACAGTGAAAAGTCAAAGCAAACAAAGAGCTAATTATAGAGTTGGGGCAAGGTCGCCGACCTTCCTCAGTTCCCTGCGGTCCCGACGCTCCCCTTTATTAGAGTGAGCGTAAACAAAACGGCCAACAATTTGAAAACCTATCAGGTGAAACAATAGAGAGGATTAATTTCGTTTGTGGCCCTTTTTCTGAGTCAAGTCACGGTAATAGTATCATACAGTATTGTATCTCAGCCGTATCTTTGAAATAAATACCTACAGCCGCGCGGTACGTAAACATGCGATAGGGCTGCCCGCCATTCTAATAACATTTGCCTACTTTGTGTTTCCATTTAGTTTTGTGATTGTAAATATACTTACTTTTTTATACAAACAAAATACTTTGTGGATTGAATAGGAAGTGTTCAATAAAAATGCGTGTTCTTTTTTCATTGGTAGATTTAAATAAAATGCTTATAAACCACTATTATTAATAACTAAGTTTTGCCCGCGCGGCTTCGCTCCCGCTCTTCCCTACTCCACCCTACTATACCCAACTCTACCCTACTCTACCCTACTCTACCCTATTCTACCCTACTCTACCCTACTCTACCCTACTCTACCCTACTCTACCCTACTCTACCCTACTCTACCCCACTCTACCCTACTCTACCCCACTCTACCCTACTCTACCCCACTCTACCCCACTCTACCCCACTCTACCCCACTCTACCCCACTCTACCTTACTCTACCCCACTCTACCCTACTCTACCCCACTCTACCCTACTCTACCCGACTCTACCCTACTCTACCCCACTCTACCCTACTCTACCCCACTCTACCCTACTCTACCCCACTCTACCCTACTCTACCCCACTCTACCCTACTCTACCCCACTCTACCCTACTCTACCCCACTCTACCCTACTCTACCCCACTCTACCCTACTCTACCCCACTCTACCCTACTCTACCCCACTCTACCCTACTCTACCCCACTCTACCCTACTCTACCCCACTCTACCCTAATCTACACTACTCTAAACTAACAATAATCGCGCGATAGTTGTTAAAAAAAAACCGTCGTGTCCGCTCATCACGGCACAGTTGCGACGGCCGCGACTGTCACCATGCCGAGGCCATGCTACGACCGAGGCGCGTAGGTATAGCTCGCGTTTCGTCCGTTTGTATGAAGTTGGAATACTGTATGATATTATTACCGTGGTCAAGTGCTTCTTTGTAATCTGAGTATAATATATTCCGTGGGTTACCATACATTATCATGTAGATAGTACAGAATTTTTACAAAAAAAAAAGACTCCATTAGTCCATCCTATTTTTTTTTTTTTTGTTAATGTCGGATACTAAGCCCTTTAAGCCGTGTCTTCCTGTGCATTTACTATTAGAATATCCTTAGTAATATTATAAAAGTGAAAATGAGTTTGTTTGTTTGTTACGTCATCACGCCTAAACGGCAAAATCGATTTTGATGAAACTTGGTACACGGATAGACCATGTCCTGGAGTAGGACATAGGATACTTTTTATCCCGGAAGTATGTTCCCTTGGGATAATTTTCTGCTATCACGCGGGCGAAGCCGCTGGGAGCAGCTAGTGTATATATATGTGCACATTCTAATGTTACAGCAAATGTATCAAGTCAACCTTCTCGGCAAACTTCGCTGAGGTAGTTAAAGAAAACAATAATAAAATTCTCAGCTCTATTTTACCGAGATCGCACCTGTTTCAATGATTCCGCATATTGTCCAATTACGCAGACATTTTAGATACAAAACTATACCAATTTTACATCCCAATAATTCTGCCCCGTTAGTGAAAAAGACGCATCTAATTTTTTCCAGATTTGAGTTATATACATTGCCGGAATCAGGAAAACAAGGCGCATCTGTCTGTATTTTTTATATTTTGCTAACTTTCTTTAGTGCGGTTTTAACACAAGGAAAAAAGGGCCGATTTCCCGTTTCATTCATTAAAACATTTTTTTATCCGTTTTCGTTTTTGTTAGATAGGTACGTCTTTTTAACTATCCGGGGCAGAATTATCTACTAGGTATAAATTTTTGGATAATTAAAACAGTCATTGAAGAACTCGAAGAAATCTCGCCAAAAACTCAGTCCATCTTACACTTACGCCAAGATACAAGTGCCTTGCCTACATAATGGCTAAAGCTAGAACTACATTAGACCGACGCACACGTGTAACACGCCTGACTTGTACGTAGAACGACGTCGCGTGGCGTGGATCAAGTGTAGCTCTAAAAGTTGAGTTTCCATATAAGATTTATGGAGACCGACGCGCCCAGATCTGCGTGTGCGGTATAGGTACGTGTGCGCTGTGTAGTTCTATCTTGATTCTAGTCTATTTCTTATCGATCAGCAGATTGCTTATGGTAATTTACAAGCGCTTTGAATCGAGTTATTGCCTTATTCGTTTGTTCTGACTCATCTAGTACTGAGGGTAAGTGGTAGTTAAAGACTTAAGGTTACCTATCAATCAGTTTCTTGTAGCATTCAATACTGTGTTCATATTGAAATGTACACATAAATGAACACAAGAGAAACAGTGACCATGTTTTAACGAGAACTGAATATAATTATCTATGAGACTAAAGCCTACAAAAACACTACTACAAGAGGAGTACAGAGACCTTACCCCGAGCTCTTAATGCAATCCATTTAACGACCTAAACTGAAACCTATCCAGCTTCATTCCTCTTTTTCGCTTGCACATCTGAGATTTTATCACGTCACGTCATAGAAAGGCAGGCCCCAGAAGCTCATCGCGAGTTTTATAATACGCAAAAGGTTAATATATGATCCACTGCAGTAAAATGAATCCGAAAAATATAATTGTCAATATAATCGTGATAGTCTACATCTACACTATCTACATTATATAATCACTACATAACATAGTATAAAACAAAGTCGCTTTTTCTGTCCATATATCCCTATGTACGCTTAAATCTTTAAAACTACGCTACGGATTTTGATGCGGTTTTTTTTAATAGATAGAGTGATTCAAGAGGAAGGTTTATATGTATAATAACATTCATTAAATGGTGGAGAAATACTGTTACCCGAGCGAAGCCGGGGCGGGTCGCTAGTATAATATAAATAATAAAGAGGTAAAGTTTGTTTTTATGTTTTTTTGTTTGAAGGAGGTAAGTAATATTTGGAAGTACTGGTCCGATTGCAAAAATTTTTTCACTGATAGAAAGCTGCTTTATTCCTGAGCGACATGGGTTATATTTTATGTACACAGGCGAAGCTGACGGCTAAAGCTAGTTAGTGTGTTATAAACATAATACAGCTGATGTAGTACGACAGAAACATCACGAAGGTGCCTTTAAAAATTACTTTTATCGATTAGAAACCGGACTAATATACCTATTATTACATACAATCATTGTGATTGTCGATTGTAGATTATTCTACGAGCATGGTATTATTTCTTTATCGTTATAGTGCTTTAATTTTATAATCAAATAGGTATGTAGATATTCTCTAAAATGCATGCATTGTCTATATGCATCTCTTTCTTTAGTTTAATCTTAAAGAGACCGAGCTGCTTTAGAGGTCCTAAACGAAACGTGTTTTCTTTCTTTCTGTTTTCTTTTCTGAAGGCCTCTTAAGAGAAAAAATATGAGTAAAAACATTAAGAGACCGTTGAAAGTCAAAACAATTTAGTTACGTAACAAGGTATTATTTAAAGTACATAATAGGCCAACGACCAGTGATGTAAACGCTGAAATATTATCGGGTCAAGGCTGTCCCGATACCACTACACAACTAACGACAGACTCGACACGTTATACGTTCAAATGACGAGATTGACTAATGTTGAATATTTGAATGATATATAAACAATGACAACGACAAGTTTAAAGGTATTATTAAATACATAACTTCAAAATATTAAAAACAGAGAGGAAATTTTTGGATCGATAAATTCCTAACCAAATAAAAAAATTGGGCAAGTGCGAGTCGGACTCGCGCACTGAGGGTTCCGTCCGTGCAAACTACAATTCTCGAAGGGAGTCTCGAAGAATTTTCCAAATTGCAATATTTTTTTGTGACATATGTAACAACAAATTTACGGTTTTCAGATTTACTCTAATACCTGTGCTATAAGACCTTGCTTTGTGCCAAATTTCAGGATTCTGGGTCAACGGGAAATACCCTATGAATTTGTTGTCTGGTGGGCAACTGCCCGGTAGAATTGCGCGATGCTGAATTAGTTCTTAGAGTGACGCCATAGATGTCGCTGCATACCTTTATAAATTTTCCTGAATTTGGCGTGATTCACAAGTGCTAAACAATACTAAATCGATCACAAAAATCAATAGTCACCTATAAACGAAGCTAGAAAGCGATTTTTGTGTGAAAATCGAACAAAAGCCATGTACGCTGAACAGATTATGGTTACATTGTGTTCGCGGAGCATTGTGATAAGGTCGTACGCATCAACTGAGCCAGTAACAAATTATCCGAGCGCAATACCGCAGACGTACACACTACAACCACAACACAGGTAGTTACAGAAGTCCATCTCATGTATGTACTTGAACTTCCTATGGGTATACCGAAAGCGAACCCCAGAGTCCTGGAAGGCAAGGCAAAGAAGGAACATTTTCACTGATGCGGTCTTCCCGTCCAATTATAATTTAAGTGTCTTCAAGCCTAGAGTGAAGAGGCTCTTAATAAACTAGTGCGCCTCACCATCAACGATTGCATCACTGCTTACCATCAGGTGGAATCGCAGTCAAGCACTGGTTCATATATATCATACAAAAAAGGAATATAGGTACGGTTAAAAAAAAATTATGGGTGTTTTAATATCATGAGCATTTATAATCACGCATGCGGAAATCCTACGCATTCGGGGCTGCTGACCGATATCATACCCCTCACCCCGCGTGCGTATCCACGCATTACATTAAAAATTTGTACGAAAGGACTTTAATAGCGGGGGCATGCGAGAGAGACCACTCTACTCGTGTGGAGAAATCTTGCATACATGATGAAATCCGCTCGATATTAAAAACACCCTCAATAAAAGTCTAAAACGCCCTCCCGCTCCGGGCTAGAGTGAGAGAAGTCATTGGATGATGTCCCACCATAAAAAAGATATGAATTTAAGTACTTCAATTTTCATACCTACTCTCGGGGGTCGAGCTAGAGTTTTATTAATTTGGCTTATGCACAAAATATCTGATATCTATCTGTTATTTGATCTATTGTTGAGAATGAACGGTATATATCAATAATAGTTAAAATATTTATATTTTAATGTTATTGTCTTATTACAGATTACACACATTACGTGTATCTCATGGGGATAGCACTCGCACTGACCCCAACCAGTCCGAGATATCATGTCCGTGAGTGCGTTGCTCGAGCGCACTTTGTACGTAGTTTGATTTCTGTACTACTATCTTTCTTTTGTGCTACAGCTCTACACTGTCATCGTAATAATTCATGCTTTCACATGGACATTTTATGTGTAGGCATAGCGTTTTTAATACCGATTGTATTATATACTCTGCACTGGTATTGGATATTTGCATGTCTGGTTCAATGACGTGTAAGGCAGTGATGAAACCAGCATCGACTAGAGGCCCATAACGAGCTCCTATTTTACTTATTTAATTCATGAATCCCCAAGCGACCACCGGTGGCCGCGCATCTATTGTCTTACTATTGTGTCTCTAATTGACGGTATCTGAAGGGTTAATCTTCATCCAACACAAAGTACATAGGCGGACTTAATGCCTTAGGCATTCTCTGTCAGTCAACCTAGGGTAGTGCAGAGACAATATGGTAGGCGCATAAGAAGAAAATTTTATATTGAAAACAAGAGTAAAAAAGTATACATACAGTTAAAATACATATAATTTAATATAATATACGACTTAAACTAAATTGTTAAAGGGATGCCATGCATGGAGCCAGAATTGACCGATGCTGCCATGCATGGAGCCAGAAGGGACTTATGCTGCCATGCATGGAGCCAGAAGGGACCGATGCTGCCATGCATGGAGCCAGAAGGGCCCCTCCATGTTTTTCGCTCGTATGACTGACCTTTTAATACGTCATGGTAATGTCCCTGGCTGGCGTCATCATCATCATCATCATCATCATCATTTTAGCCGACAAACGTCTACTGTTGGACATAGGCCTCCTGGCTTGCGTGGTCAAGGGCAAGTCAGTTATGGTTAAAACAAGAGTATCAATGATGATGAGAATAAAGGCAATAATAAATTAAGTTGGTTCTTCTAGGACACTTCACTAAAAATAAAGATGTGATTATGGGGAACAAACAAATATGTTAGAATTTCCATAAAGACATCAATGCACCGGGAACGCAAGGGGCGAATGAAGGAACACGGATTGGATTTAGTTAGTAAAAGTCTGACACTCCGACTCGCTTCACATAGAGCGGGAGAAGTTATTTGATGATTCTCACGCTCAAATATTTTTATTGAATACCCATTCTTTAGTAGTTACGCAAAACCATAACACGACCAGTTATGTTAATTAAGACAATAAACAAAAGCCACGTGCAAACGACAAACAAGTTCTACTCTTGTCAAAATAAGATAAAATAGTAAATAAATGAGAATCTCCCCACATATTTCTACTATGGAATGCGAAATGATAAATGATATTTATTTTGCAAATAGGTTTAAAAAAACACTTTAATAAAAACACGTATTTTTTTTTTTAATTCATTGAGAATCTATTCATCATCATCACCATCAGCCTTTTTTATGTTCCCACTGCTGAGACTCAGGCCTCCTCTCTAGGAGAGGGAATGGGCCGTAATCCACCACGCGGGCCCAGTGCGGGTTGGTAAATATCACATGTCTTCGAATTTTTGGTTCTAGGACATGCCGGTTTCCTCAAGATGTTTTCCTTCACCGTTTTAAGACTTGAGTATTCAATTTAAGATAAAAATGAAAGTATCATTTTCAAAATTAAAATGTCAGTCAAAAGACAAATCAAGAACTTTCAATGTAGCCAAAGAAAAAAGATTTTTATCAGCATTTGACTGACAGCCGAAATGCTCAAAGCAACATCGAACTGCCTCCTACAAACTCCAGATACTTATAAAAACATTTTTCATTCACTTCCCCATTTCACAGTACGTAGCTTCTAATATCGAACACACTACCGTCACCATGGTTACGCTCGGCGAACCCAACGAAAGTGGAACGAATCGCCGAAATAAAGCAAGCAAAAAAAACTCCGTTATTGGAAATATGCTTAGCGATACGTCCACCGGTCACGTTTGTGGACAAACGGTCGAATTCGGTTGCATTGGTGTTATTGTTCAACGAATTCAATTATGGCATAAACATGAGCTAGTAGGCTATGAAGTAAAGACAAAAACGCTTATGATCAAAGGATCATAGGCATTGTATTCGAGAAACATGATTTTGCCCAAAAATTGCATAATGGACACCACTTAGAAGGCTATCCTTCTAATGGTGGTGGTAGTGGTAGAAATCTATATCTTTATTATCTGATGGTAAAAATTAATATTCCTATGTCATAGATAGTACAAAGTGCAATAAGCTTAAATAAAATAAAATAAAAAAACATTTAATTCAGGCAACCAAAGGCACCCCCCATACAGCAAATACACAGAAATACATTCAATCGAACACAGAACCTCCTCCCCTTCGAAGTCGGTTAGCACAACAAACTCGTTCACACTTACGGATATATCTGGACATTACTGTAGCAACATGTCTGCTACAGCAATGCCCGATATGAGGACAAAATCTGCCGACAATCATCGCCAGAACTGTATTGGACAGCCGTTGTATTAAAGCCATTCAACTTTCTTTTGATACGGAATTCCACTTTTTTTTTTTGCTTAGTAGCTTTTATCATGTTAATAATACCTAAGCTTTAAATAGTTTACTAAAATACTACAGCATTTACTATAATCCCATTCATATTATTTTAGCCTTCTATTTTTTTAATGTGTAGTATTGGAGTTAGTGATAGCGTGACGAGTGACAGGACAGAATGGAAGAAAAAAACGTGTTACGCCGACCCCAAACAAAACCGGGGCAAGGACAGGGAGATGATGATGAGTATTGTAAGTACATAATATTTAAAATACATTTTACATAAACATTTGTAATAATCATTGTTAAATAATTACTATTTAATTTCAATAATTTGCTTAAAAAACATTCTCAAATGCAGTTTGACGCTAATCTACTCAAAAATAACCGGCGAAAGGGTAGAGTTTGTCCCACAACTCAATTCAAGTCCACACTCTCTAAAAGATTTTATTGCTTCCTTGGCCATTATCTTTACAATAAAATTAATAAATCCTTAAACCTATACCCGAAAATTCGGTCAAGCTGCATTAAAGAAATTAAAATTTACCTAAAAACTCTAGACTATCATAAGACCGAAAATCTTTTGACTGTTCTGAAGTAACCCTAATTTTTTACCAACCCATTAACAGATCCTCTCCTCCTTCTGATACTCCGCTACTCTCACTCCTCAACTTACAACATGACTAGTTGACTACACAACACAAAACACACAAACAAAACAAACTTCACACACACATAATTTCTGCTAAAGTAGGGTTTTTTATTTTATTTTTTTTATTATTGTTATGACTAATTCTATTTTTGCATTAAGCTAAGTAGTTTTTCATTACTATTATATCTAGACTCTTGCACTGTAATAGTTAATTCTAGCTGTGGAAGGGGCCTGGTGACCTGTAACACAGGTTTTTTTCCGAAAACCTATAACAGGCACCAGTCTCTCACAAGGTGGAATATGGCTGAGACATTGTCCTGTCAAAATTAACTGTAAGTCAACTTTGTGAAGAGAGAATAAATGGCAATTATTATTATTATTATTATTATTATAATACATGAACATACACGAAATAATTTTATATATAAAACAAATAGTCTTTCAACAAATCTTTCATTCATTCATGAAATCGCTAATTTATTGTACATAGGAAATGTTTGAATACGGAATACAATGAAATCCAATTTAGGCCTTCAGTTGTTCGTATTTTCCAACCCCTGTAGATTGCTTATGGTGTTTGTATTTTCCATAGAACGTGACTTGATAACCGCAGTCACAAAATATATAGTACGGAAGTCAATCTACATACAAAGCGCGCTCGAGGAACGCACACATAAACACCGCTCACGGACACGATATCTCGGTAGTGTCTCGGACCACTCGTCGGACATTTCCGCCTCAAACGCTCATTAGTGTGCGTCCACCGAGCGTAGGTATAAAAAGTGAAGTACATATGTACATGAGATTGTCTTCTGAACTTATCTATTTTACGTTTAACGTCATAAGTTTGAACACCAACCGATTTCACTCTCATGTGATAATTTTATTGGTAGCGTTAAATCGATCAATATTTTATTAGCGTAGCGTGATTTATGCGACACGTCCAATCTGATACACGGCTTGATTTATGTTCTACACGCTGATTAGTCTCATAACTAATAGGATAAGATTTTCAATTCCACTAATTAAATGTAAAATATTGTGATGCTTGTAGATGTTTTTCATACAAGTATTTATTAGTGCTTTATTACGAAACGAAAAAAAATAAATAGATAAGTTGCAAAGACCAGATCCTTCTTAAATTCATATCTACTGTCAGAGATGGCGCCACCTATCACAATCTCACTAATATTGTAAAGGCGAAAGTTTATGAGTGTGTGTGTATGTTTTTTACTTTTTCAAGCTTGAACGGCTGAACGAATTGCCATACCATGTCCTGAAATGGCACAGCTCACAGGTACCATACTACTCGTACTACATGGTACCCGTGCATTATGTTCCCTTGGAATAATTTTCTACTACAACGCAGGTGAAGTCACTGGCAGCAGCTAGTTAGTAAATATAACTAAACAAACTTTGCATTGTCATTCTGAATTGCCACCGTCATGATTCCTATACCGTTAGACCATGATTAATTTTAATCATAGCCACGATTACAATGGATAATTGTCACGACACCTCGAAATCGTGCTGTCCTATATATAGTACACTAGCTTTTGCCTGCGGCTTCGCCCGCGTATGTACATAACATAGGCTATGTTATGTACATACGCGGGCGAAGCCGCTCAGGAATAAATCAGCTTTCTATCGGTAAAAAATGATCGCAATCGGACCAGTCCACCATCAGAGACATCCTACTAACAAAACAAAAAACATACTCAACCTCTTTATAATATTATTGGTGTAGACATAATATTATGGATAACACACAAGTCCCTAAACAGAACATAAGGAATATAGACATTAGTTCACAAACATTATATTACCCAAATTAAGTGGGTGTAATTATGCAAATATTTGGCAACACCTTCGTTTATGCACAAATGGGTTGGTTGCAAAACGGCCAACAATTTTGGGGTGCCTTGCGAAAATTGGCCTCGAGAATGAAGTTCTAAATTGCTTGTGCCTTGTACACGTTAATATAAGGTAAACACGTGTTTACTTCAGAGAATACGATCAAAGGAATGTGGAACACAGGGGGAAAAAGGTTTAATTGTTGAAAACAGACAGAAAACATAAAAGATCTGAAATAATGTTTGTACAACATTCATTGCTTTTACAAACATATTTCAGAGTACCCCTGCTGGATGGAGTCTGTGTTTCCTGATAGCTACAACTTAGGGGTCTTTAGTCAAGAATCAATAGGTTACTTCTAGCCAAGCGTGCTCCATCGTCGACCAGATCATCGCTTACCGTCAAGTGAGATGGTGGTCAAACGCGAGCATATCAATAATGATAAAAAAACCAAAGGCGTATAAATTCAACATAATTTTAGTTCACATAGGACCCCGAGGGCACTTACAAAACGTCAGTCAGAAGCTAATTAATATCTAATCGTGGACAAGAACCAAAGAACTTTTGAGCCAACAATAAATATAAGCCAATAGGCATTAAATAAATATTCTAAAAACAATAGTATATAGCTACTGCGCGAAATCACAGTAAGCCAAGACAGTCTAAAATGTCACGCACCAAAAATAAAAAGTTCTAACTCAAACAAAAACTAGGTTAGTTTTTTCTGAAGCCTAATTGGCTTAATCTTAAACGATAGCAATCAATAACACGAAAAAAGTACAACTGTAAAAACTAGTTCGTCGCTCATTGGAGTAATGCGAAAGTGCGAACATCCGGACATCAGCAACTCAGCGACTTTCATACGCCCGCACAGTGCACAGGCTACCACCAGCTATCGCGATGAAATGATAGGACGTCAACACAAGAAAAACTAAACTATGGTTGTCTATAAATCAGAGCGTTTAAATGATACCGAAAGTATTAATAGACGGTTTGTCTTGAGATAAATGTTTTATCGCCTCTTCTAGTCTGCAATGAGCAAGAAACTCTACCTCTCAAGTTCTCGACTTGTCTTGCCATCCCTGCAGGCTACTGGGAAAACTGATATGGTTTATTCCAGGAAATGGGAGAACAGAATAGAAAACCACTGAATGAATAGATCACTTCTAGGCAACCGTGCTCCATTGTCGACCACATCATCGCTTACCATCAGGTGTGATGGTGGCCAAACGCGAGCCATAATAAAGAAAAATCAAGCATATGCAAAAAAAAAAGTTTAAAAAGGTAATGACCAACTATAAATAAACACGGAAAAAAACTAATGTCATGAGAATGTTATCAAAGACAGGATATTGAAAGACTGCAAAAACCAAACAATAGCCGCTAACCAGCAAACACTAACACACTAATTAGGACTCCGATAACAATTTCACGTAAAACTAGCCATATCTTTAATTAAGGAAGTGGTCGTAAGCATTGCATCCTCTTTGCTAAGCAAAAGGGAACCTGGCTGACTGCCAGGAAAGCGATTGGGAAGGAACACTAGCAATTTCATAGTTTTAGGCCAGACTACCTAGTATTAGTAGAAGCGAAAATGTTCGCGATGACGCCAAAAATCCCAGTCTGTTTGTCCGTCTTTCATGGCAAAACGGAGTGACGAATTGACGTGATGTTTTAAGTGGAGATAGTTGAAAAGATGGAGAGTGACATGGGCTACTCTTCGTTTCTTTCTAACCCCCCACTTCCCAGGAGAACCGTGTTACCCCGAATTTAACGCGAGCGAAGCCGCGAGCAAAAGCTAGTATGCAATAAAGTCGATAATATTTTACTCCTTTTAAATTTGGCAACAGGGCACTACGCAGCACAAATAGATAAGAAACGCAAGTAATTTCATGCATAGCTATAATAATTGAAGTTTATCTAAAGCGATACGCCAGTGCATGAATATAAATGGTCATTATAATATCGAAGAGCCTGATATAATACGCATAATTAATCGATTTTCACTTCCTACAGCGATAAATAAATTTTATACAAGTTGCTCTCATGTAATAAATATCTACATAATAATTACTCTCAGGTTTAATGTACGGGAACGCAGTAAAGTTGCTAATTAATACATAATCAATTTATTAGTCAAGTGGAGGGCGTGTACAAGTAGTATGAATTTATCACGGTGTGCATATCTGACCCAATTGAAGTATGGCAGTTACCCGATTACTAGGTCAAGGACAAATCGTTTATATTTGATTGATGGCATCTCAACGTGCTGCGAACATTTTATTTTCCTAGTTGAGTCTGAAGAACTGTTTTATGAAATAGTGAACGCTTACTAAGTCCAAGCATAGGGACGAAATAAGATGAAGGATGAAGAGATGCAGGAAATGTATTGTATTGGATGTTGGACACTGATGGATAGCAAAAATACCATATTTGCAGAATACGAAGAAGTTTTACAAAAATCTACCAAGTTTGAGCTGCATATAAACAACACACCATTCAAGCAAAAATCAATTGAACACATATCATAGGCTATAGAAATTGCAAAAACTAGACGTTATGACTACGATCGCATGAGATGGTGCACGCAACACGTCTGTAGCTGAAAGCATTCGGTTCGTAGATGACAGTAATTAATACAACGCTATTGTTCCTTCTTCACCTGTCGCATAAACTCTTGAAAAAGAAATCGTTAACGCTGTGCGTCTGAAAGAAAAAATAAGCTCTATCGTAGCTGGGGTTGACGTTATAGAAATTGTGATAGCTGTTGTAAGATATGAGTCACGCGAAGATTTGCGTCGGATTTGCGTCACAGCGATAATTCGTTTCTATTTGGGTGAGATACTACCAAAGAAAATGAAGGATTTAAAAATCAATAATTTGACTCATCGTATTACGGATATAGACTTTTTTATTGTAAACGGCCAAGGCGTTCAAGTTATGACGCATTGAGACTATAATTCAAAACCATGTGAGAATGCTATGGTTAAGAAGAATCAGATAAAAAGCAACAATAAAACAAAGTGATTATCCCACAATAGAATCCACTAATCAACAGCTGTTACTTTTACAGGTGTAATTGTGGCAACAAGCATATAAAAGCTAATTAGAATAATAGCGGAGCACTGTACTGTGGAACTGGAGCCGAAAAAAGCAGTATCTATTACAGAATAGCCTGTGTTCACTACAGTTTATAGCATCGCACGCAGAGCGCGTGACGTTTCACATGACGTAGGTGATATTACTAATCATTGTAATTAATAAGCAGGTACACGATGAGTATGTGCCAATTTCATTAGATTAACACCAGTATCGCTCGCTACGCTAACTGCAAACCGCTATTGTAGTCAAAATTATGGCCGTATCGTCATGTTCATGGTAACCGAAGTTTGTAGTTAGTATTAGCATACCTTACGCACTGATTACTCAAGTGTGTTTAACGGTACCTAGTCCAAGATCCATGATCAGCTATCGATCCTTAAATAAATCCTACGAAACACCAGCTGAACCGGAATTCGTGGCGTAGTGCCAAAAACGTACCTGTCGCCAAACTACAAAACACTTTCTTTGTTTGTGTATTGGAGTAAATGAGAGACCTTTATACGCTGGTTGCATGGCCAGTGACGATTTCGTATGGCATCAGGCCGCGTGTCATTGACCCGTTAACACATCGCTTAGCTAATTATAAATCTGATGTGTTTCCTTATGTGAGCATATTTCGTTTTAGTTTCTGGTTTTCTGCTAAGCCCATTCCTGCTTATTAACATGCTCGTAAAATCCGAGCCAGGATTAGATTTTATGGAAAGTTAAATTAGAGGAGCATTTGATGTAGCATGTTATGAACTTGCTTTCAAGTGAAACAATTTCCTGGAATCCAACTCATAAGCAAAAGAATACATTACATTTATTATCAAAAGTAATTAAAATCTTAATGGAAAAAGCGGAAGAAATTGTAGAGTAAATGTTTTAAGAAGTTAATGTGGCATATGACGAGAGAAACTTTTGCAATGAAATAATTGGCAATTCAAGTATGTTTGATAAAAGTCAATAGTCCAATCTTGGAGAAATAAATCAGCACGTGGAAATGTGCTTATCGCAGGACTTGTTACTGTGACCTTGTGTGTGACTAATCAGAATAACAGAAGCGAATCGAACGTGTGAAAAGTAATCACCATATTTTACATTCTGATGTTTGAAATTGAATCCAAAGCGAATGTTCACAAAACAACAAAATAAATTGGTTTAGGGCAAACGAATATTCCTAAGAAGACAGGTATGGGAATGAAAGTATATATTAAGCTACAACAACAATAGCTAATTATAAAAACAAATTATTTCATATAAGGAAACACTACTGGCACAATCAAGCTAGATATTAAAAACCATAACTCATCTTAAACATAAACTGCAACAATCAAAGTCACAAAGCAGCACGATGTAACATTCTAACCCATAATTACATGACAGGTAAAAGTAGAAAAGAAACCAGCTCGCAGTACTTATTCCCACGGTCAAGATCGCAACAAGGGAGAGAAGGCGAAGCGGCGTGCAATTACTAGAGAAGCGTGAATGCAATCATTCATATGTATAATTTTAATAGATTGAGTTTCAATGAACAATCGTCTTGTCTTTACTTGGAACGCTGAGATTTCTTCGTGTAATGAAACCTTTAGTTGGCAGTCGTGACTCAAGTGTTGAGTTTCGAAGCTTTTACCGAGTATTTCAGTTTTATCTACTTTTATTTGCGAGGGTTGAGCGATTTCACTTACAACTTTTATAAACTTGTCAAACTGAAGCTCTATATCTCAAACTGAGGCGTATTAAACATAAAACTGGAGCTTTGCCCAGTCCCTATACTTTAAATTGGGATTAGCAAAATCAGTCAGAAAGAAATGTCAAAAGAACTCTCAAAATATTGTCATCATATCCGACATCAAAGACGGTTCTCCTTTCTCATCTTACGAGTATTTCAAAGCAAACATTCTAACCAATAATTTGCATACAAAACCAGCAAATATTTTGCTAACAAGATCTAACAAGCTGAACAAACGGGGTATTAGCGTCAAACTAGCGACGAACCGGCGACTCAGGTCAAAGATCTTGACGACAGTAGGCGAAGCTACTCCGTATAAGGGCCGACTCAAAGCGGCTCCTAGCCTCCTAGTCCTTGGGTCAAGCGACTTTCGCCGCAAAACTTCCGCATCAAAATTTCTGGATTAAAGAAAATATTATAAGCATTGCGGAAAAGTTCACAAACTGGAGCAGTAAGAGCTATTCTTTATCGAAATAGGACTTTATTATGGTTTACTGCGGCTGAAGATAATTCGATAAAATTGAACCAGTTTGCCATAATCTAGATGGTTCAGTATCGATTTCGACAAAGCATTAAAACAAGGTCAAAGATGAAGCTTCTGTAAAGCTCCACTTTAGATGGGAGATTAAAACATTAACGGTGTACGGTTTATGTTACTACAAGACAGAATTGGAGCATCGTAACCTAATACAAGGAAATAAGCTTTCGAAATTAGAGAACATTGTTGTTAGGGCCGCTTCAATGACTACACTAGAACATGAAAACCCTCCTATTATGAGGATAAAAGGTGGATGCTTACGAACATGATAAGTGAATTTCATGTGCATTTGATGTTACTGGTATAATAATATATATTTATGCCACGTTTGTTTTTCCTTATTAGTCTGACCTTTTTTCCGCTCTTAACCATACCTAGAGTTCGCGTCTGAAAAACCGTGTTTGTGGCAATGTAACAAAATCTGACGATATAAATTAACAGTGTGATGAAAATGACTCATAGTTAGGGATATTTTAACTGTGCATCATCAATCTTATTCTTTACAAAAAATTCTAATAGTACACTAAATATTAATGGACTTTTTATTACAGTAAAGCACTGGTGCATACCAATAAAAAAAATGTAGCAGAAATCAGGAATAAAATGATAACAGTTAAATACTTCCCTAACAATATAGTCATGATACGATTTAACACCTGATTTGATCTAAATACAAAATACGAAAAAACAATGTTTAAAAATTCATAAGCAATATCGACAATTCTTGCCTTTGGGTAAACATAACTATACAATATCGAGTTAAATACATTCGGAACAGTCCAATCGAAGATTTTCCTGTTTAGCAAAACAACAACTAACAACAGAGTACTTAGAAAACTTGTTAGAGCGACCATTACTTAGCAGCAAAGTTGGGATTGAATCGAGTTTCATCAACTTAGTGAGTGACCCAGAAGACTCTACTGAAAGGTTTGTTCTTGTATTCCAATAGCGAATTTATTCATTGCTATGAGCTTCTTGTTTAACTTTATTAGTATTTATCTTGTAATTACGAGCTGTATTTAATGAGGTTCGGTTACTCAAATAAAGGCAGATTTATTTGTGTAAGCAAATATTTTAAGTAGTAGTAAAAGTTCAGTAGGCTGAACGCGGAGGTATGCAGAAAAATTAAAGGAATCAAGCGCGGGCTCTACATTTGGCCCAGTGCAGGTTGGTGGTTGTCACATGTCTTCGAATTTTTTGGTTACTTAAAGGAACAGAATATAAAATACGAAAGCGTTCCATCTACATGTACGTGTGTTCAACGCTAAAGTAAAAGTACAATCACGGCTAGCGGTAATGAGCTCAGTGGTAATTTCGCGAGTCGACCGTGGCCCACATAGTGAAGACGATGTTTAATAAATGATTATATTTGCAGACAAACGTTACGCTCTGCTATAAACTTTCGCTCTAAAGTGAACAATATATATTTCGAATGCTTCATTAAACGCTTCAATTTTAAATGCAGTTCTCTTTTACAAACTTTAGCAAACATGCTGTCGACATTTATTAGTGGTTGGCTTTTTCGTTTGATGAACCTGAGTTGTCAAAAAAGATATGCAGTAGGACTCTCTCTTTTGTTTTAGGGGATCTCTTTCGCATCACCCATGGCCCCAGTAGGCTTCGACCCTGCTGGGCGCCTACGGTTACTGACAACTTCTTGAAGCGCGCGTGAAACACTGCGCCGTCGACGACTTGGGCTCGGTCCGGACGGTTACCGGATGGTCGGATGGGGAGATACCCATTGCTCACCATCTGGCAAGCCCACGTCTACAGTAGGGCTCTCTTGACTTTGGGAAAGAAAAAATCACAAAATCTAATCATTGACGCTAAATGTTAGCTATCATACCTAACTTGTAAGAAACCAGAAGATAAAAATCATCAACTATATCAGATCTTTAAAAAAAATCAGATAAACACAAGTTTGACAATCGCCTACAACGTGACTAATACAAATGCATATTTGTTTTATACGCAGATAAAACAAAGAGAAATATGTAACAAGACATAGGCTTCCCATAAACTGGTACTCAAGTCAGTGTAACCGCATAAGACTAGCTGCTCTATAAGTTCCCTGACGAACGCCAGGGGGTTCAAAGACCTCGTGGCCAGTTCAACTGCTATACGAGCCGAGGGTGGGTGGAGCTGGGAAGACCCGTGTTACGCTGGATTAAATTATACGCAACAATGGAACTGCTCAATTTTCTTATTAAGCAAATTGTAAATATGAGTACGTATACTATTCTTGAGTGACCACAGTTATATGACAACATAATAGCATCGTGGTTACATTTCTGCAGTTCAATCTTTACAATTTTAAAAGGAATCAAAATAGTACATTTTGATACAAATGCAGAAAGTTTGTCATTGCGAGCGAAGCGGAATTCGCACAAGCCGTAAGCAAGTGTGTTAAGGAGCTGAGGGCTGCAGTGACAAATTTGCACGTGCATCAAAAGACTTTTTTCAATACACTAACTAAGAAATGAATAAACGGGGGCTGAACTTTGACTCGTAGGGGTCAACATTGTAATAACATTGTGGTGAGGGAGACCACGCGCACTTTTCTGTACAAGTGCGGAAAATTTTCGATTGCGTGCCTAAAAGCGGGTTTTCAAATAAGTGTACTTATTGCAAAGACTTTTTCCGCATGACGATAATCTTAATTAGAAGCCCTTTTACACTTCAATTAGCATAAGCAATCGGTATGATAAGTGTTACAGAGCATTTATCGCTACAAGACCTTAGCTTTAACGCGTCATTAGTAATTAATCATGCCTACACATTGTACAGACGGGTAGACGGTGCAGTTGATCTTCAACCATCCAACACATTGTTTATCTATTCTTTGTGTAATATTCATACTACGGAAACCTGTCGCTAATCAAAAGCACATATTTCTGTTCTTATTTTGCAGTACTTGTTAGAAGGTTACTTCACGATATAAGAAGACTGCGAAGGTCCACAAGAGGTAAAAACACATCTTTCTCCCATGAAGCTAAAGATTCGTGGTGCTTTACAACTGGGCGTATCCGTTTATGGCTATTGATCTATGTTCAGTACCCCTAGCCAAGTTGCTAATCTGCAATAGTTAACGCTTGTAGAAAGCTTCAAATGTACGGGAATAACGTCGTCTCAACGCTTAGTCACGTGGTCAGAACAAAAGAAAAAGCGGCAAGGTCAACTCGAAGCGTTCGACGCAAGGGAAAAGGTTGTCACTTGGCTAGGGGGGCTATTCTGTCTCCTATTAGATACGAAGAGAAGTGGATTAGTACATTTTGATACAAGTGCAGATAGTTTGTCATTGCGACCGAAGTGGTGTTATGGACCCGAGGGCTGCAGTGACTTTGCACGTGTATCAAACGGCTTTTTTCAATACACTTAAGAAATGAATAAATGTGGTTTGACCGACTCGTGGGGTCGATGCGCGCCCAGCCTGATATCATACCATAAATACAATAACTTTGAGGCGGGGTCGAGCATGGGTATTTTTCTGTACAAGTACGAAAAACAGTCTGTTACGTGCCTAAAACCGGTGGAATAAGAGCAGGTTTTCAAGTATTGAAAATTATGTTTTCTTTTTCTCTGCTACTTTTTTTCTGTGTTCGTGAATTGTTGTAGGATTCAAGGTGCTTGTAATTTGGCGCCTTTCCTGTGGTCGCCACTGAAGATTCAGGCTAAGGAGTATTGCAGGTTTGCTCCCGATATAAAAAATGATGTCTCTTATCCGCAATTATATAAACTGCACCTTGTCTCCTTTCAACTGCATAGTGACGGAGTGAGTCAGACGATCCGGCGCAAACCGGCTAGACGGCCGGCGCCCGCGCATGCCCACTGCACAGATAGCTGCAGTTATACATCAGCTAATAAATAAAAGTCGACTCAACGTAAACACGTCATTTTTATAGGTTAGTTTAGTTTAGACAACACGATCGATCTTGATAAGCATTCTTGGAAACTGCAGATTTGGTTTTAAAAGTGAAGCCGGTTATGATTTATCTGACTATTATGTTGTGTTCATGTGGTGTTCCATATCGTCGGTTTCTGCAAGAACTCATTACCTGACAAATACAAAACTTTGAATAAAGCCGCTTTTAGGTACTCAAAAGTAGTCGAAATATACCTACATGAAACTTAATTTTTGTATTAAAAAAAAATTATTTGGCATTTTTTAATGAATATTTTCGATATTTTTCATAAGATTTTGAATATTTTCGAGTACTTAACATTTTCTTAACATCAGGTTATCAGCTCAATTAGCAAGGTTTGCCATGAGGGTAACTTAACCCTTCAGATACCGTCAATTAGAGACACAATAGTAAGACAATAAGTCGCTTGGGGATTCATGAATTAAACCTACTGATGCTTCAAAACCAAGTAAGCCGCTTGGGGATTCATGAATTAAACCTACTGATGCTTCAAAACCAAAACGCATGTTATTTTCCAAATGGAAACTTCAAAACAACTTAAAAAATAATAACATCAAAAGTTTAAAGCAAAATAAACTAGTTGTTGATTTAATTTCTGAGAACTGATTATGAATGACAGACCGCAAAACTTGGATTAGTGTAAGTAGAGCAAGTTCATTGAACAACATTTATAATAAATTAATTTTAGTTGGAGAAGCGAAATGAAGACCACATTCCGAACATTTATTTAATGTAATGTTTCATCTCATTAATTTCGGTCAATACAATTAGGAATTTAGGATGACAGTTGATATTGTATCTTTGGGCGATTAATTATACAGCCCACACTTGTAAGACGATAAGCAATCTCTTCAATTAGGTACCATCGAAAACTTCCGCCTGACCTGAAAACTTCAAAGAGTTTGGTTTGGAGCCGCAGGATTCAAGCGATTTTTTTTTAAGTGATCAAGCAGAAATGACCGCAATAATACCTACATGCCACAATACAAGTTCCCTATGATCATAACTCAGTTATTCTTATTTCCAAGCAAATCTCATGGTGGGCATCAATTTAAATAAAGACTGACGTAACATGGAATTAGAGGCATCAATCATAATCAAAATACCCAACTTACACCAAAACAATGTAATTCCTCAACCAATTCCCACAGTAGCAAAAAGGTGGCAACATTGAGAGAAATCTGTAAATAACTCAGCATTTTATTGCAATAATAATGTCTTCGGAACAAAACGAAACAAGTAAATGTCATCTACATCTACTAAATCACAGAGAACTCATTTTGTTCAAATTGTCCAACTTGAGGAGTTCTTCAAGCGAAAGGACTCGAAAATTGTTAGCTTCTGAAGGTCGCATATAAATGGTACCCGGCTCAACAGTCCATAAATCTTAAGATTAGCATCATTTTCTTGGGTGTTTTAGTAAAACGAACACACCGCTAGAAGCATCATTATTCAAATTGGATTACACACCAACATTGTTTGTTTCCGAATGTTTTGAGAACCGCGAAGAAATGGATCAAATGCTTATTTCCCACACAGGCAGAGACAAACAGTAAACACTGAAAACATTTCTTGTTATGTCTACTGAACACAATAGGACCAACTTATCCTCATTGATGAATGGAGAAACAGTTGACTCAATTAAAGTAGTCAGAATTCCATAAATTAATCAATAGATACGAAGAAATGTAGCCAACGGTAGCGAGTAGTCCGTTATACAAGATCCAATGACCAACTAAACCTAACATTATTCATTCTAGTCACATCAAATAACTGTAATCTAGTATTGACACTCGGAGATCTCGCCTGCCAATAAAAACAGCCACAATGACGATAAACAAACAGTGGAAAAAGATCTGCAATTACAGACTAGGTAAATAACGAATACCGTATCATTTTTTCTGCTGACCATGACACAGAATATTATGTACATTAATTTACAACAAACATATGATATACATGTAAAGATAGCAAAAAAGATTGAAGTGATGGAGTAGATAAGCAAAATGTAGGTAATAAAACATGAATTATTGACACAAGGTCGGAATGTCAGTAGCATCGTAAAGGCTCAGACATCGAACCCTTTAGAAAAGCAATAAAACAAATAGACTAACATATCAGGCGGCTTATAGCCCACATCATACAGTAACACGCACGTAGAAATGAAATAGAAACTGGTGGCACTGGATATGGGGAAAATAGATTTGAATATTTAAAACAGAAAATTCAATTGTGTGGCTATATTGAACCCAAAAAAGTCCATAGACCTTGAACTATGTTCGACTCTTATAAACAAATTGAGCGTTTCAAGAAATGCTACTAATACGGATAGTACTAAAATAATGAGCCAATATTTAAACAATAGAGGACTGGACATCACAGTAAATCGTAGTTAACAATATGTTAATTTGGCAATCGCACCAATTTTGTTGGAGGCAACGCCATTATCCGAATAAGTCGTAACAAATCGTCCGAAACGTTGACGAAATCTAAAGATCGTGTACCTTTCGAAACAAGTTCATAGGTTCCAGCAGTTCAATATCATTATGTACGCTTTCTTAGATCATCAAGTAACAAAAGTTCTATCATCGACGTAAAATAATCTATGTAGAAATCTACAGTATTAAAAAATATTACGATATTTTTGGAATAAAATTATTTAACGGAAGTCACATCTTTAGCTTAGATCATCGATGACCCATGTAAAGAACTTAGGTAGATAAATCTTTAAATAAATGGTATCAAGTCGCCAATGTTTCTCTCCATTTTATCCTGACGCGGTAGGTAAACAAAATCCGCTTTAAAAGCAATATTCGAGACCATTGGATTGGACTGAATCCAAAGCGCTGTTTGATTTTCAGCAAGTTTACTTCTGCAAGGATGAAATAAATTGCGTAAATACTTGGTGAATTCGTGACTACGTTCGGTAGCTTTCATCTTTACTGCAATAGGAATGAATGTCAAAGAGTTTACTTAACCACGTTCAATCGTGATTGAAAAGTATTGAACCATACAAATGTTACAACAGGGAACGAATATGGACTCTGGAGTTATATTTCACGAAGGCGGATCTTGGATGTGCGTAAGCGATTTACGATGACACCGAGCAACAACTATACTAATATAAAATAATTATCTAAAGCGAAATTGAAAGAGGTTTAAATTAAGCGTCAACCGCGAGTTATGGGCATCAAGTCCTGCAATCGAGAGGCCGCACGATGACATCAGTAGACGGAACCACTCCGCGACCCACACGCCGCCTACGACGACGCAGAGCCTTGCGAAACCCTGGCTCAGATGGTCGACTGCTCGCTCGAGATGGCGTGAGCTTTGAGCAATACGAAAGAAGTGGTCTAGGAAAAAGGTTTGGTATCAATTACTGCTATAATATAGTCTACAGAAAAGTCAAAAGCACATATTCCGCGTCGAATCAAGCTTTAAATATGGTTTTGAGATGAAAAAATAATGCATTGTTTTTAAGATAATATGCCGCAAATAAAGCTTTACATAACATATTTATTTATTTCTCTTCGACGTAATACGTATAAGTAGACACTAAGTAATCCTTTGTGGGAGACTGGCATATGTACCTACTAGGAAATCCTGTCACACAGCCCACAGACTGTATTTTTATTTTAAAATAAGGTCTTGTGATATAAGAGCTTTGAATAAGATAAAGATGAATAATTCAACTGCAATATCAATATAAATTGTCTATTAAATGGAAACTTAATGAATTCAAACACCATCAATAACGATCAGAAAACCGACTCCTGATTGTGATTAATTTTAGTATCCAACAAAAGCTCGGAGAACACTAACCGTATAATTAGAAAGGAAACTGATGTCAATTGCCTGAGAACAGCTATAAACTTGATCGTTAATCAAAAGATTGATAAACCAAACGCCATTCAATAAACTTTAATCAACATGGCTGGTGATTATGTGGATAAGTCGTAAGAAATATTGTTTGGAAATCCAAAGCCAACGCCAGCTCTTCCAAAGACATTTTATTTCATAAATATTCGTCAATTCATAAAACATCTCATCGCAATGACAAAAATGTGACACGCGAACTCCTAGAACCAGAACGTCTTAAGAAACAAATAAATCTTGCTAACAAGACGAAAAACGATGATTCAACGCCAATAAATAGGACGACAGAAGTCCACAAGATGATAATTGTTCCTGTAAACGACTTCAGCCAATTGAGGATAACGACTTGTGTCGATGAACTGAAGTCTAGATACGTCACACATGTGTTAGGAACGAAGACTTAATATTAGAACATGATTGAAACAAACTTACGCTCGCAAATCTAGACCAGAGAATATATAAATAAAAATGAGTAATAACGTTGCTTTAAAAATAATACACTCGAAAGAATCAAATTACATATTAGCTCAAAAAATGAGACAAATGGATCATGCTAATTCTGTAATCAATGAACAAGAACATCCAAAGAAAAGTCATGTCCAAAACAAAGTTAAATTAATTACTACAGCGCATGAGTTCATCGACAAATACTTGAATACGATGACTGCCATTTAAGATAAAAGGCAGTCAGCATTTGAAATTACTGAATGCCATTTAGACATCGTCATACTAAACGTTGGTCTTCGCGACCTTGTAGGTCAGTGACGATTCATACGGTACATACATGTCATGCAATTCTAATTAATTATTACTAGCTGGTTTAGCCGCGTCTTTGGCTACTACTCCGCTCCTGTGGGATGCAGCGAGACGTTATATAGCTTATAGATTTTCTTGATAAATGGGCTATCCAACACTTTTTCTTCTTCTCGTGTTGATTCGACTGAAATTTTGCCCGACCAATATTTAGCCACCTGGACAGCTCTGTCGTTGGCTTCGTTTAAATCATGGAGGGTGCAGGTAGTTGAGCATGCAGGGCAGAGAAAGGGAAAGGACACATATCCAACACTGAAATATTATTTTGTACCCGAACAAGGAGTTTCTAAGATTAGCGCGTTCAAGCTTTTCAGCTTTACAATATTAGTATAGATTATACTAGAGTATTTAGACTACGATTTGAATTAAAAATGGCTTATCTTACCAAATCTCCATAGAAATGCGAAAACTGATTGAAGAAATCGTTGGACCACATGAAATAATCGAATATTCGGGACCATATTAACGCAATGCCAACAAAGTACTGCTCTCTAGTGACCATAGAATTACCGGCGAACATCTTAGGACGTGGGTGTCGAAGGCTAGTTACAAAGACGTAAAATTTAACCAAGAGTGTCCAAAGTTAAGTAGCCTAGAACATGAGAATATAAACATCTGTTTAGAAGCTGAAATTGGATCCGATTATTTGGTAGATTTTCTCCAGAAAACAAATAACATTACCAATGAAAACACTAAAGATACTAGAATAGAAACAAGATATCGAATATCAGATGATATGGTAAGAAGAAAGCTACAAGATCTAATAAATACTTAGTTATTACCGCAAACCGCTCTTCGTGTTGGATATTTTTTATTCAATATAATACTACTTAGTATTACGACAATGTTTGAGAGAAAGTAGAAAGAAGCGAAGCTGTCTCTATTGTGGATGAACGACTAGGCTCCATCTTTTGTTCGCTAAGTATTGTATCACTTTAGTCAAGTGGTGATGACAATCGAAGAATTTGTCGAAGTAATTCATAGTATATAAAAGCGGTATAGTCTGCCAAGAACTGAAACTATTCTTAAACATTTACAAACGAAAGTTTTAACAGAATAAAATGCTGTCCTAAAAAAGGAACGATTACATTTTCAACAAATAATTGTAATTTTGTTAAAACCAGTCCATCAATAGTTCATAGCACTAGCTTCATTTCGATTCCTATTGACCTGAAATACACTCGCCCTGAATCGCTCACCCCCAATATCTTATCGATTACTGGAAAAACTATGTGATGGGCTACTTTCTAAAAGAGCCTAGGATGTTTGGATATCTCTTTATTTTCACAATCAGTCTCTGACATCGTTTCCTCAATTAAAGCCTGATAATTGGCTCTAACGCTTTCGTGACAAATTAAGATCTGCTAAGATAGATTCTACTTCGTTATTGGTGGTCTAAAAACAAGCAAAGTTTTGGACAGGCTGTTTTTTTTTTTCCATAATCCATATATTAATGTAATTGAAGTGTCTGATTGGAATATCAAAATAATATACGTTTATTAAATACTTATGAACGTATATTTGATACTTTTAACAGAAACGCAATTTTGAAATTATTTTTCTGTGTCTGACAACCAATTTCCCAAACAGGTAGACCTATATTGACGGGACTTTCACTGTTAGATAGCTGATGTTATAAGGCGTAACTTAGGCTATCTTAAGGAATTATGTTTAAGATAAAACCCCAAGTTTAAGTCTTCGCGCGTTAAAATAATAAGCTTCTTGAAATTTTGACCAAATGGTAGTCTGTTTCAGGAGCTTATAGCGGACGAAGTCGCGGGCACAAGCTAGTTTATAATAACTTTGACGTCTCTAGGCCACTAGGTTTAAGACTGCCTCTCATTATAACAATCCGTTAATAGTAACTACGCCTACACGAGTTACTGATGACATCACTACAATCGAAAGTGGGTTTTTTATCTTTATTTGAATCAGTGGTTGCAATTAACGGAATGAATCGCCGCCATAATTACCAGCTGATCGGGTAACATGCGACTTGAGGAGTCCCTGGAAACCCTGTATTTGTTCTATGAAAGATTATAATTGGCGTATTAAGTATAATTACATGCTCCATAACAAAGTTTCGAAGTATTTTGTATGAGACACCCGAGCATTAATATTTTTAGTTTAATTATTAATAAATTTTTTATTACTTAATTATTTCTTTACTTTTTCTGTGTTTGTATTTGTTTAAGTGATGTAACTGTTTTGCATGCAGCATAGTAATTTAAAATTCTACTCATGAATGGTAATCCGTGAACAGGTGTACCCCAAAGCTACATTATTTTTCAAGATATTTATGTAATTATGTTTTTAATAACGCATAATGTAGCTGTCTGTTGTTCCTCATCAATAAAAAACCAATAAGATAACAGTCTACAAAGATAAACCAACCATTCAAAACGAAAACGTTTTTGCTTAATTTTTTCATGACCGAGAAAAAAAAAACAGACGAAACAATGACCCTACAAACAAATTACCGTTGTTATTCTAGATTCTAATAATTAGAGAGATGATTAACGAATAAAAAAGTCTATTACCAATGAGGTCAACATCATCAGCCGAACTTAGCCGAGTTGCGTCCACTTCGTGAATTACCGTGCGGAATCAATTCGTTTGGTTCGCTGCGGGCAGCTGGTTGGGGCACAGGACAATATCACCCACGTATTGACGCAACGCATGGAAGGTTACTAGACCAACTTAATACATATTAAAATGTCAATGAGCGCAATCAATTTCATTCATGAAGATGTAGACCGCTCTTGGCTTTTTTTACTAATGATAGGTTCGTGTTTGACCAATACACACGATGTGGTCGACGATAGAGCATGGCTCTAGAAGTGACCTAATCACTCTTGATTTAAACATCCCTAGGTTGTTGACCTAGGATGAGGTGACGAGACGACCTGGATGCCTACCGCGGGCACTGGTTTGAAATAGCTCAAGAAAAGAATACTTGGAAGAAGTTGGGGGAAGCCTTTGCCCAGCAGTGGGACAGTAAAGGTTATTAAAAAAAAAAAGGTTGTAGCTATCAGGAAACAGACACGGGCAGGGAACTCCACTCCTTAGCTGTACGCAGTATACCCATAACCGTTTTTACATGCGGGTAGGATATCCACCACCGGTACATCCGGTGGCACATCGCCTTACGTTTGGTGGTCCAACCAACGATTAATCTACTCTAGGCATCCCAAAGTATTAGGTACAGATATTGGCAGAAATTAGGTATTGCCTCAATCTTCGTATTTCGGAGAGACGTGGGCCAATGAAGCAGAAAATGCAATCAGGACTATCAGTCAAAAGTAAAATCTTGGTAAATAAGTGATGTGACAATACACAGATATATCGTCGGTGAAAAGCCCATCTAAATCGGAGAATTTATTTGACAGTGCTTAGATATATATCAAAATTAGTTGAGTATTTTTATATGAAAACATATGATTATGCTACAAATTAATCAAACACTTCTATTCAAAGAAAATATTAGACGTTTACTATCACATTTCATCGGCTACAGCAAGCTTGTTGACAGGCACAAGAATTATTTTCCTAATCCTTCACTAAGAGTGAAGCAATATGAAACGCATTCACAAGTCACTTGGTATAAAATATGATTCGTGAAGTTAGCACTTTAGAATAGATTGAATAGCGTTGGCGCATAACATTATAAGACTAGAATATGACGCCCACGGGTAAAACAAAGCGAATTTATATTCTCATAGTAATACTGTGTTTCATTTTGATCAGGAGCTATGATGATGCGGATTGCGGAACACGGAAGAACTTCGTTAATCGTTATGCAGATGAAGAAGAAACTTCATAATCATGTTACTTTCATTCCTGGCCAGGAAACCAACTAAAAACTCCTAAAACAGCTAGTTGAGTTTCACAGAAATTTAATAGGAAGGCCGACAGGAAATCCTAAGCAAACCTTTCTAGAAAATTGAGTCTTGTAAGAAAACATGATAGATATTCAATTTATAATATCAATGTCTATGATTACAGTATAAAAACGTTGATAGTACTGTTACGTCGGGTTTCTCGTTTCGTATGTCGGTCAGACGCCGAGCGAGGGAAGCCGTTGTGGAGTGACTCACCACTTGTTCACAACGCTGCCACGCGCACTATTCGGGGACCTTGATGCGTTATTTGTTGCCGATAATAAAAACACGCCATAATATTACCTGACGTAATGAATATTTAAAGACGAAAGCTTCTTGAGATAAAAAGGGAAGTTTGTACGTTACGCATTAAAAGATTTTGCTCGCAGTTGAAGCAAATCAAAATCGTTTGAAAAGAAGGCTGTTCAAGAATAGGTCAGCGCTTCCCTCTTTGATGTTCAAGTAAAGCCTACGATTTCAAAGAAACCTCTTGACGCCGAGCGTGTAAACAGAAATGACGAGTCTCCTTGCTCTTAGTAATTTACACTGACGATTGCTTTCTCGGACGAGATTGAAATCCTTAACTCAGAGGAATATAAATGAAGTTTAACTAGGCTTTCTCGAGTCTTTTTAATCTCTTTAAGGGCCGATTTTTCAATCATCAGTTAACTTCTATCTGAGGAATAAATATGGCGGTTTGACATATTTTCTATACAAAAGCTGTCAAAACGTCAAACATTATCTTCAGATAAAAGTTATCTGGCGATTGAAAAATCGGCCCTAAGCCTAGTTAAACTATTCTATTTATATTAATTCAATCTATTAAAGACACCGAATAGAGCTAACAAGTACAGAAGCTCTTTCTGAAGCAATTTAATCGAGATGAGGTTCCTAAAGTTTGCTCGATGAAATGATGATCTATACGTAGGTACTATTTCCAAGTAACTAAAAATCGTCTTCTTCCTGCCCTTATCACATATTACTTGTGGTCGGCGCAACACGTTTTTTTCTTCCATTCTGTCCAACTATCACTATATCCAAGTAACTAAAAATGGCAAAAGAAAAACGGCAGTATCAGATTATTTATTATTTATTCGTAGAGGACAGAGGCCCTCAGATCAATGGCGCAACCTTGGACAGGTTCGTGGGCGACCAGGAAACTGTCTGACACGAGCGTGAACATAAAATGAACATGTTCTCTCGTTAATTCTTACTGTATGAGTTTCCTACTATTTCAATTATTTAAACGTTTATAATTTCAGCTGAAAATTTCGTAATAGCGGAAAAACTTTGTAATGAATATTAGAATGCGAAAGTCTTTTATAAGATCGTTCAATTCTTATCTCAATCGAAGTTCGTAAGGCCGATTGCATCATAAAGATATCTTTAGACCGATTGTCTGTTTTTCTGATTATATTGTCGGCATTTGTTATCTCAGTTACATTCTACCACAGAACCAATTCCGCATACAATAATGCTAACCACTCTATTGCGAAAATCTAAAAATTGAGACATACCTACGATATTGCAAGTTCTCCAACTTGAGGAGTGCAAAAATCACCAACAGAAATTCGTTCAGAATGCCAGTTAGGCTAGTTGTTCGTAACCTTGCCTATTTATTGCCATGCGTGGCACACGGGCAATATTGATGGCTTCCTGTGGTGCAGTATGCTCACCGCATTGGAATAAACTCGACAGTATCGCTAATTTTACGTAGCATAACTTGTTAGACAATTTGAATTAAGTACATAAGAGTAGGGTGAGGGCTGCGGGATTCCGATGGATGCGAGACGCACAGGATCGGTGTTCGGCTGAAATGACGATGATGATGTTGACATAAGAGTAGGTAAACATAGTGAGCCATCAGGCTCGATAAACAGATGATCTTTGCAATCTGGTTGGACCGGCAGGTTGGATGGAAGATTGATGATAGTCCTAGGATGTGGATGTGCGAGGATCGAGTTAAATGGCGAGCGATTATAGAGGTCCAGCAATGAACAACGAAAACGTATCAAATATAGACGTAGAAATCGTCACTTATTCTGTGTAGGCCATATAACTAAACAGCAATAGAGACTTAAATTATTCTGCGTGTCAAAGACACAAATTAAACCAATAAATCGTTCCTAAACCAACCGAAATGGAAGACAAGACGTAGCGGTTGGCGCTTACGCCTACATCAAGGATTGGTCATAGAATAACAACATTTATTTAACCCACATTATTAGTGAGAAGGTTTCCACGAGTTTAGGTTTGCCTAAAGCGTTTTAGTAAGGCATTGCCAAGGAAATCAATTATTTTGGTGGGAATCTGATAGCTGGCGAGCAAAAAATAATTTCTTTATTCATGAAGTCATTCAATTGTTTTCTTTTTGTTCTTTTTCATTATCAGCTTGGATTTTGGATTTTTACTCCGGCAAGAAGCTTGGACCCTGTGACTTGGGAAGCAACATAACTGGCAAACCAAGAATGCACTATGGTTTTTTTTACAGGTGGGAATATCATCTAATAACTGCCTTCGCTCTTGGGCGGAGCGGGAGGGCATGTCACTTTTACTGACTAAAAACCCACTCCTGTTAATTTTTTGCCTTCATCCCGGGGCCCAGGGTTTTACTTTCATACTACCCGTGGCCCCAAGGGTACACCCACATTTCGCGGAATACAGACATGATAATATGTTGTGTTATTTTTAAACTGAACTCGTAATAAGCAATTAATGGCAACACAAATGTGCCGCGCTGTCGTTGCGGTTGGCGCGTGCGCCGGCCGTGCCGTATATGGCGCTGGAGGCACGCAACAAGGCCGAACAGTCGCCGCCCCAACGCCATCATTGTATTTAAAATTATTTTAAACCTCTCCGCTAGCTATGGTTTTTAAGAATGAGGTTTTTAAAAGGAATTTGGGATGAAAATGCGGAAATTGGTTTTTATATGAATGATGTTAAATGTCAAGGTTTTGGCGCCATGTACTTATAAGATTTAAATTCAGTAAGGAACCCATACAGTTGCTAATCTTAACGATAAGAAATTGTTTTCGTCATTTATGCAGAACAATTTATAGTTTACTCTAGAAAGGTGACACTACCAGTAATGCCACACATTGTTTTTTGAACAATAACTGTTTGTTTTACATTATCCAACACTAGGATTACTCTAGTATTATGAGTGTGTTTACAAATATTGGTTGCCAGTGGTTTTATCAAAACCCCGCTTGTCAGTCAACTGATATTTTTATTATTTTTAAGAATAAACACAACATAACTTCACCAATTTAAACAATATTATAAAACATAAAAAATCATCAAAGTATTATTTATAATAATGAATGTTAGTGTGTTTGTTATTTTAAAACATAACATTAGAATATCCATAATTTCAATTTTTTTGTAATTTTTTCCTAGTTGAACTAGTATTGAACAGACAATTTTCTAGTTCAGTTTCTATTTCTATGTATTGTAGCTATTGTTGAGGCAGGAAATCATCAAATAACTCATCTCGCTCTACATGGAGCGAGAGAGTGTCAGATATTTACTGACTATTGTGTGTTGGACTGGTCTGTAAATCTGCAACTCCACAGCTTTTTGTTTATCCACATTTTTTGCATACAGTCTTACTGACTAAAAACCCACCTATGTTTCTTTAGTTACTCATTGCATTACAGGGACACAGCAACTCTTTTCAACATTCTCACTAAATAAGCGAAATATATTACCGCGCAGATTAGCAATTACTTATTTTCAAGCAAGTTTAATTTCATGGAATTATAATTTGATAAATTAATGGACTGGAAGGAATATTATTTAAAAAAAAATGTTCAGTTCATATAAATGATTGAAGGCAAAAATTATTAAGCGCATACACCCCGCTCCGCCCAAGAGCGGGGGATGTTATTGGATGATTTTCCCACATAAAAAAACTAAAAAGCAAGCGGAGCACGACTTATCATCATCATCATCATATTAGCCGAAAGACGTCCCATGTTGGATATAGGCCCCCCACAAGCGTCGCCGCAAAGACCGGTCCTGTGCATCACGCATCCATCCGGGCTTATAATTTAAATTTTTAGTAAAAGTTAAAAGAAAGTAAGATTTTGATACTATTACCATGATGTTGATAATATCTTAATCTGACTATTTCGTCCTCAATTATTTTACTAAAAATTTCAAAGTCAAATCACTGTTCTGTAAAGTTTAATCAATGTCACTTAGTAATTTTATCCTTTCAAGCATTGATATGTAATCAGTACATAGAAAATCATGGTTTCTTAATACTGAATGATACGGACAAACAAATATTGGTCTGCCTCATCCTGTCCGGGAGATTGACTAAATTAATACGGGTGAATAAACAAATTGCAATGTGAATGAATGAGTGATCTTGTGTGTGTTGACAAAGTGATTGAGTTAGCTATTTTTATAAATGAAGTAAGGTTTTAAAAAGAAAAATTAAGTTTTAGTGAGCAGGACTCAATCAATATGCTGCTTGACAGAATTTCTTTCAGAGTTCGCAGGTTTACACAAGTTTTTAAATAATTGATAACAAGACTAGGTCACAGATGTCATTTCAAAATATTCTGTTAGATTATGACTATTGCTTTGATGATTCATATTATATTTCTTGTACTCTACTATTAGAACTTAGAAGTTTATGAAAATCTTATAGGCATGGAACGAACTTTTGTTCCCAAAATTGGTTTAGAACAGACCTATGCGATTCGTTTTCACTTTTATGTACCAATATTGTACCAGGTAATTGGATAACGGATATACCGAATCATTTTAGTGCCAATGCCTTCAGGGAAAAGCAGCTCTCAAGTTCATAAAATGAATCATAAGATATCCTCAAGTCATCGACCGCAGCATGATGCACCGTCAACAATCACAACTCCAACAACGAAATAAGTGAAAATACACAACAATTGTAGATATTATAAGTACGTTAGCACTTACCATCTGTTCTTTTTATGTTGATGTTAATTCCGGACTGAATCTTCACTGTACCGTCATCCATTTTCGCACAAATTTAGACACCACATACACTAAATAACATTATTTCTCAAAGAACCTTTGTTCAAAAATAGTCTAACACATTGAGAAATTACACATGAGAACCGGTGAAAATTACAAAATAAATTTCTACACCCAGATTGACAGTTATATCGAGCTAGCTACACACTTCAGACTGGAACGTTTGAAATTTGTTTCACTACAAGAGTCAAATCAATCACTTTAATATATTAGTTTTTAAAAGAACGGGATTGATTTGAAAATTGTAAATGTATAAAGTAAATAAAAACTGAAAAAACCAGACTTGTTCAAATTATTTCGGTTAAAAACGCGAAATTCTAAAATTATCAGTTTGAGAGTTTGCCAATGCGTCGAAACGAAAATGTTTCATTGCCAGCAGTAAAAAAATAACTGTACAGTAATTTTACGTTCCTGTGATTAAAAAAAATGTATTATAGGTTCAGGAATTTTCAAGATTATATTCATAGCATTTAGTTGATTGCATTATTCAGTCCATTATTACATTATTATAACTATTTATTAGTAAACTAGAAACATTAATTTAATTAATCGATTCATTAATTTAAAACTGACTATCGTATGACCACTTTACCCATCACTAGAAACATAGACAACTAAAGTCTGCCTCAGCATCAGCTGCCTGTCAATCAATTTGTCAATTTTATTCAACGCTGGTCAATAGTTTATTTTATTAATTTAATAAGTATCGCCTCTGATAGATTTTTAAATACAGTTTATTATTTATAGAATGGACAGTGAGCACAAATTATCTCATAAAGCTAAAAAGCGTATCAAGGAAGTTAAAAGGAAAGCGAGACCCGGTAAGTGAACGGTACTCAAAGCTTCATGGTAATTGGCACACTTTCGGAAAACATTAGTTTTAGTCAAAATATTCGTATTGTTGAGGATTCTTTGCTTGATAGAGTATACTCAAGAATCTTATAATACTCTCGGTATCAGAAACCGACAATTTCTTGAATTCTAGAATAATGTTCGTCAGGCGTGGCGTTCGGTTATCACGACGGCTTTCGAGCTTGTAGCCTTGATGCTAATTGCTAACTTACATGATTTAGTTCATGAAACATCAAGAAAAGGAGTTTTGCCATGGCATAATTAAAGACAAACCAATAGTCATTGCAAAACCACACAAATTACAAAAAATTAAAGATTACTATCATAAAACTTTGTGCAACACATAAAAAAAAATTAAACATGCGTACATGACTAATAAATTATCAGTTCTTGTAAATCAAACTTCTAGCATGTGCATCTTCCATGATGGTTACGAATAAATAATGAGTCTATAGAACTTACACAGGTGTTCCAGTTATTGCATTATGTACATCCATTACACATCATTTGCCTAGCCTTTCGATACCGTCATTAGAGACCCAATAGAAAGATAATGAGAGAGCAAACAGTTTGCTTGGGGTTTAATGAATTAAATTTCTTACTTCTCTATCCCTATGGTTTAATATTACGTATGGAGCATGCCTTTTCAATGTTACCTGAAGACAGAATATTTGATTTTGACTCCTGTTTCAGAATATTTTCATAATATTGATAAGTAGGATGCTAAATATTAAATAATGTTGACTCTTCAATCATGATAATTAGAAGGGACTCAATAGAAAGACAATGGGTGTGCAAATGCCGCGTTCACTTGGGGTTTAATGAATTAATGTAAAGCAATGTTCTCATTACTGAATCAAGTGATTCAAAATGGTTATTAAAGTTTACACTGCATTTACTACTACTAAAAGCATTTTATGCAATGGATACTGCTGCAAGGATTAAATGCAAATACAAAGCATTAACAAATATTATGCAATAAGTGTGATAATGATCATAGCATACAAGATTTTAGAGTTGTTGTTGGAAAACAACAAGTATTTATGCATGTACAATACTAAAATGAACCTTTTGAATATCATAAATAGAGACACAATAGAAAGACAATGACTGAATGCACACCGGCGTTTCCTTGGGGTTTAATGAATTAAAAGGACACAGTGTTCCCACACTCTTGGATAGATTATGCACACATGAAGTGAAAGGCTCCCACAAATTGGCATGGCCCTGTGACTGTAATCACTTCAGGTGAATAACATAATCTGACAAAAGCAAAAGCCTTGCATTGTTAAAAAAAATACTATACTTCAAAGTAAAGATTTCAGCTTAGTATTTTGAAACTAAGCTTTGTCAGCATGTTTGGTGCAGTACTTGGGCAATTGACTGCTGCACTGTGTATAGTGATAATGAGTCTGGGTCTGTGTTATTTGTGTATGTGACTTTACATAATTGTAGTCATACTTACAATACAGGAGCATTCCTTAGTGTAGGGAAATGTTAAAAAAAAAAAAAAAACAAAAGTTGAGCTTATAAAGATATTTAAGCAAGAAGTATATCTAATTATTAATTAGTCATAAAGATCTTACTCATTCATATTTTGAATAGAAATGACACCTTTCCCAAGTTATTTATCTAGTGTTACAGATTAGTGTTTTTCTTTTTGAATACCGTAATTAGAGACAATAAGAGAGTGAGTGCCGTTCGTTCAGGGATCGAGAGGTCACAATTCTCCAATACAAAAAATCTTATAACTTATAACTAATTTTTTTGGTTTCAGAATTAGCAGACAAGTGTCAATGGACAGCCTTGAAATACGCAACAAACTTTGACGAATTCCTCAAATGTAATGACAATGTTGACAGAATAAGTGAAAATGAAGTGACACCTGATGAATTTATAGAGAAATATGAAAAAATATACAAACCTGTAGTTATAACTAATGTACAGACAAATTGGAAGGCTAATCATAAGTGGACTACAGAGAGACTTGCCAAAAAGTATAGGAACCAGAAATTTAAATGTGGCGAAGACAATGAGGGGTACAGTGTTAAGATGAAGATGAAGTATTATGTGGAGTACATGAGGACAACGACTGATGACAGTCCGCTTTATATTTTTGATAGCAGTTTTGGTGAGCATGTGAGGAGAAAGAAAATTTTGGAAGACTATGAAGCCCCTTTGTATTTTAGGGATGATTTGTTCAAGTACTGTGGTGAAGAAAGAAGACCACCTTACCGCTGGTTTGTGATGGGACCACAGCGTTCTGGGACTGGCATTCACATAGATCCTCTTGGAACAAGTGCTTGGAATGCTCTGGTTTTTGGTCATAAGAGATGGTGCTTATTCCCAACTCAGACTCCTAGAGAACTGATAAAGGTGACTGGAGCAATGGGTGGGAAACAAAGAGATGAAGCTGTGACATGGTTTAAACTGATTTATCCTAAGACTCAATTAGATTCGTGGCCCAAAGAATTTAAACCAGTATGTATTGTTCTGTTTTCTGTTTTGCAATAAATTAATATTAATTCATTTAGATTTTGATGTATTGTGGCATTCAAACTTTAGTACTCTTCCATAATACAGTAGAAAATGCCTAAATTATGCTTATTTCTTATTTAAATAAATCTCTTTCAGGTTGAGATTCTGCAGAAACCAGGAGAAACGGTGTTTGTGCCGGGAGGCTGGTGGCACGTAGTGCTCAATTTAGACAATACGGTGGCAGTCACTCAAAACTTCTGCAGCCGCACCAACTTCCCTGTCGTGTGGCACAAGACAGTGCGTGGCCGCCCTAAACTCTCCAAAAAATGGATCAAAGTATTGGAGACCAAAGAACCTGAGCTGTACAAGATTGCCAGTGGCATGGACTTAAGCCAAGGCACTGGTGTAGCTTCAGACAGCTCATCTAATAGTAGTTCTTCTAGTAGCGATAGTGATAGCAGTTCTTCTGACAGCTCTGAAGAAGACAGCGGGCAGGAAAGCATCACTGCCCACAAAAAGAAGAGAAGAAGAAAAATGTAAAGGACCAAAGCGCCTTATATCTTGCATAGGTAATCATGAATACCAAGATTCATAAAGAGGTAATATCAAATAGAAATTTTATATCATAAGTGTAAGCCTGTTTTGTATTACTAGATGTAATAACTAATGAATTTTTACTTGTTGTTTTCATAGTAAACAGTATATTTCTTTTGTTGACTGACAACACATTCTTTATGAATAAAGTATTATCATATATATTACAATTGTTTCATTCATTGTGTACTCATTAAATCCTAATCTAATAAGCCTATTATGTCCCACTGTTGGGCGAAGGTTTCTTTCCCCACGTCTTCGACCTTGTGGGCCAGTCCCTCAAGTAAGAATAAAATAAAATCCTATAGGTAAATAATTTATAAAAATCTACAACATATAATCATGATAAACGCATATCCTGAAAGTAGTATGTTCTGAATCAATTTCAATTTTTTTTTTAAATAGGTGATTTTTCTATCCTAAATTAATTCTTGATTGTGTAGAGATAAAAAATAAATTACCTACTTTTGATAAATCTTGATTACGTGTTTATCATTATTTATGTGCGTGTGTAGATACCGAAGTGGTACCAATGTAGTGGGTACTCTTTCATTATATTACAAAGTACTTTATGCCCCTACAATTAGGATAATAAATTTCATAAAAAAAAACCTCTACTACCTTACTGATATTTTACTAAAATGCATTTCATGTACGTAAAGAAAAACATCAGTGCTTTTTTTTTACGGTGGGCAAAAGTCATCCAATGACAACCCCCCCGCTCTTGGGTGGAGCGGGAGATAGTATCAGACTCTTACTGACTAAAAACCCATCCCGTTCCTTCTAGCCTCTTCATACCGGGGCTCAAGCTTCCTTTGGGATAACCCCGGCCCCAGTAGGCTTCGACCCAGCTGGGCTCCTCCTGTTGCTGACAACTTCTTGAGGCGCGCGGGATCAGTGCTATTTTTTTTTTTTTGTCGACGGGGAAAATCATCTTTGACGAAACTCGGAGCGGGAGACAGTGTCAGACTCTTACTGACTAAAAACCCCGCGCCGTTCCTTCTAGCCTTCATACCGGGGCACGAGCTCCCTTTCGGACAACCCTGTCCCCAGTAGGCTTCGACCCAGCTGGGCCCCTCCTGCTGCTGACAACTCCTTGAGGCGCGCGGGAACAGTGCGCGCCGTCGACGTCTTGGACTCGGTCCATTACCGGACGATCGGACAGCGAGCTACCCATGGCTCGCCATCCGTGAGCCCACGTCTACGGTGGCCGGAAATCGGGATCGGAATCCCGGCGACGGCGGCGAGGGCGCCGTTGCCTGATGCGGTCGGCCTCCTCCTTTGCAAGCATTACTGCTTCGCAGAAGGAGGCGACCGCCTGCCATTCCTCCTCGCTCCGGACCATGGCCTCGACCAGGGCCCGGAGCGAAAGGTCTCCGCCGCCGATCGCCCCCACGAGGGCACGGCGATGCTCCGCCCAGGCAGGGCACACCTCGACGGTGTGCTCCACCGTGTCCTCCGGGCGTTGCGCACAGTGGCGACACCCGGGCGTCTCTTCCGCTTGAATCCGATGCAGGTACCCCCCGAACTTGCCATGTCCGGTGAGGACCTGCGTCATGCGGAAGGTAAGGACGCCGTGAGGTCTTTCCAGCCACGCCTCAAAGAGGGGACTTACCGCCATAACGGGATCAGTGCTCGCCGTCGACGTCTTGGGCTCGGTCCGGACGGTCGGACAGCGAGCTACCCCTGGCTCGCCGTCCGCGAGCCCGCGTCTACGGTGGCCGGAAATCGGAATCGTAATCCCGGCGGCAGCGGCGAAGGGAAGGCCCTTGCCCAGTTCCGGGATAGAAATAACTTAAATTCTATCTTCTTTTGTTTAATTCTTATAAGAAGTGGTTTTAATGAGCATTATACATGATCTAAATCACACGTGTACTGATCGAGTACAGTCTCAAGAAAAAAGAGAACAACAAAACAACTTACTAGAATACGTACGGGTGGGTTTTTAGTCAGTAAGATTCTGACACCATCTCCCGTTCCACCCAAGAGCGGGGGTTGTCATAAGATGATTTTTGCCCATCGAAAAAAAAAGGGCCATTCCTACTGACCCAGACCTCAACTAATAGTGGCCTTCCCTAAGTCCTTCTAGCGGTCCAGCCATTCTTTTCTCTCGGCTCCGATTTGAAACAATCGCAGTAATACGCGTCTATCAAAATCATATTACTGTAGAAAAAAGTCTAACCAACGTTATTCAAAATTAATTTTATGTCCAATCGATTCTAATATTTTAGTATTGACAAAAATCTATAACATGTCTATGAATTTGACTAAAATCAATAATTGTACCAACACTGAAAACGTCACATTCCGCGTCCGCAACTGGCACTCAGGTTTTATAGTCTATAGTTGAGCAGCCATTTGTTATCCTTGCCAAAGTTCCCGTGTAACGTCTGATCAAAATGCTGAAATCAACTTCTGGTGTACTGGTCAATGTCTTAAGAAAGTCCCTGTTGCCGGCGGCTAGGGTCAGCGCTGTGCCGCTGCGGCGGTCGCACGCTGTCGTCGAATCCGATGAGGAATTTGATACCAAGTGAGTCCCTTGTCGGAACTTTTGACGTTATGTAACTGAAAATTGTGGTAATCTTGTCGGTGATTTAAGCTTTCAACATTTTTGAGTGATGTTCTATTGTACAAATGATATGGTGTTATTTTCTCTACATAAATTAGAAAATCCCGACAGATTTTCATAATGGGTGTGATCAGAACTCCTATGAGTATTTTTATAACCTCTGTTCAGTAATATATTATTTTCCTTGTTTTCGATTCAAATGTTGCGTAGAAAAACTTTACTTAAAATTTAGCAATTTACTCGAAAAGTTGGAAAACAATGTCTGATTATTGATTTTTGCTATCTAGGCCACATCACCACTGTTCCATTGTCATCCATTCGTTAAACAATTCCAAACCCTGTCTGTCTATCGTATGGCACCCAATATTAAAAACCCTTATAACTGGACTTCAATCTTCATTCTAATAGTTGGATCATTCTTATTGAATAATTAATATTTATCTTTGTCTAAATAACATGGTTAGCTGTTTAGCTGATAATGGCGTTTTTTATATAGGGCTGGTATTCTCTTACATAAAAATATCGGTCAGTGGGTCGTCTTAGGGACAGAAAAAGTCCTTGTGTAAAGGTGCATCTACATCTCTTCCAAATATTGTGTTATTGAATTTTGCAGTGTGAAATCTAATAAGAATTTATGTTTAAGGAAAATGTGAAAAATTGTTCACATCATTAAAATGAGCTGTTTATTCATTTCCATGATCCTCAATTTTAATGGGATTTTAAAGATCTATATTCTGATTATCCATGAGAAGTCTTATCACAAAGTAATATTTAGTTTTGGAGTACTACCATTTCTGAAATTCATATTTTCTAGAACTGATAAAGATTGACTGCAAAGTTTAACCTTTCGAATACTGTAATCAGAGACAATAGAAAGACAATGAGTGAGTGAACCGACGTTTGCTTGGGGTTTACTTAATTAAATAAGTCATTCATCATTCCTTTAGATGTAGACACCAATATAAAGTGTTTTATTATTTTGTTTTCAGATATGAGTGCTTCTTCAACAGGAAAGACATTGATGGATGGGAAATCCGCAAGGGCATGAATGACCTGTGCGGTATGGACCTTGTCCCTGACCCAAGGATCATCAGGGCAGCGTTGCATGCTTGCAGAAGAGTCAATGACTATGCACTCGCTGTCAGGTTCATTGAGGCCTGTAAGGACAAGTGCGGAAACAAAGTCAATGAAATCTACCCATACATAATCCAGGAAATTAAGCCCACATTATGTGAACTTGGCATCGAGACACCAGAGGAGCTCGGCTACGACAAACCAGAACTAGCTTTAGAGAATGTTTATGACATGTAAGGTCACCAATAAATATCAAATTAAGCTGTAGAAAATTTGTATAATAGTTTTGTTGCCGAGTTTTTATTTTATTTTTAATTGTGGGAAGCTGTGTCTTCAATTAGAAATATTCTTGGTCCATCAATAAAAAAATCGTTACACCTATCTAATGTGCACACATTAGAAGAATATGATATGATATAATTATGAATGTTGTTTCATTTTTCTACAATATGTCGTCCCTTTTATACAATGTCCTTGTCCGTTCGTAGTACATGTACTTATTAGTATTATCAATAAAAAATATTATAGCATTACATAACTTTCTTTTTGTAAGTGCATAGTATTTTATGAATAAAGTAGATGTGGATCTTTTTAAAAACCAACTTGTTTACTTGTATCAATTACGTTATAATAGATTAACAGAAAAATTAAGCACGTCAGTGAGGCTATTTTTTTTTTCATGAATTCGAAAACTAGACCGACTGTCGCAACGCAGTGTTCGACCTCACCATCGCTTATCATCAGGTGATATTGTGGTCAAACGAGAGCCTATCAATTATAAAAAAAAACCCTCGTTCTTAGAGAGCCCTTGCTTATGCAAGGTCTCTTGGCGTGTGAGGCCGTGGGCCCACTGCGCCCAAGCCTAACTAGAGCTTAACCCATTTACGCCCAAGACTAAAGTAATCATAGAAAAAAGTAATAATCCAAATTATTTTGTAGGAAATAGGATATTTAAACAATTTTTTAAATTTACTATAGGAATAAATGCCGTCCTCAAATGGGGACACTGGGCTCATTTAGTGTGATATTGCTCAAAGCGTGTTTTTTCAATCCACAATGTTTTTCTGCATTTTTCGCACTCCCAACGTGTCTTGTAATGGCAAACAGTGAATTGCAACTGTTTTGTTAACTTCTGTGGACAGTGACCAAAACCATGGAACTGTAAATTGAGCACGCTACAGAAGCTCATGTAAGAGAACGTTGACGAATAGCGGTAAGTCCTTTCTTCGAGGGGTAGCTGGAAGGACCTCACGATGTCCTCACCTTCCGCATGACGCAGGTTCTCACCGAACACGATCAGTTCGGGAAGTTCCTGCACCAGATTCGTGCGGAAGCGACGCCCGGGTGTCGCCACCGTGTGGACCGCCCGGAGGACACGGTTGAGGTCTGTTCCGGATCCGTAATCCGGGATTCCGATCCCGATTGCCGGCCACCGTAGGCGCGGGCTTGTGGATGGCGAGCAATGGGTAGCTCGCTGTCCGACCGTCGGGTAATAGTCCAGACCGAGCCCAAGTTGTCAACGGCGCGTACAGTTGCCGCGTGCCTCAAGGATTTATCAGCAAACCGTAGGGACCCAGCAGGTCCGAAGCCTACTGGGGCCTTAAACCGGTTTCTGAAAGGAAGGTCCGACCCCGGTATGAAGGGCAAAGAAGGAACGGGTTGGGTTTTTTAGTCAGTAAAAGTCTGACACTATCTCCCGCTCCGCTTAAGGGTGGAAGATGTCATTGGATGATTTTTCCCCACCGAAAAAAAAGTATGACGAAGAAGAAGGCGATGACGGCAATATAACTATTATATATTGCCTTCGTCGCCTTCTTCTTCGTCAGTGAAGACATTTGGTTCTGGAGCTAGAGCGACGATATCGAAATCATAGTTGTCTCTTACTGCAAATTGCCGTTTCGACATATTTACGTGCAACAATCAAACTGTAAAAAAAGGAATATCTTACTCTTTATGCGCCCATAGTCCCCATTTGGGGACACCAACAAAAAAAAGTGGTTACCAGCTCAGTAAACGAAATATTTTATATTATCTAATTATTTTTACAAACTAAACAATATGTTCAGTAACGTTATGTAGAACAATTAAGAATCTACTAACATAAATATATTTAAAAAAATACTTACATTTGATTATGCTAAAATAGTTTTTATAAATGATATTATCCAATATAGAGATACAAAACGTAAGACACATTTATCACCTCGACAATAATGCACTGTTAGAAAACTTACTATATATATAAAAAAAGTTGAGGGTAGATTTGAAGGTGTCCTCGTTTGGGCACGGCAGGCGTAAATCTACTCTACTGAGCCTTTAGAGGCTCCACAATATAACTTGCTTCTACGTAGTGACAATCAGTGTTATTATAAACAAAAATTTTTGATCCAGAACAAAGACCAGCTCTAAACTATATTCTAGTTAGTCTATTGTGATGGGCGGTTCGCACTCAGTATCTTAGAATTATTGCTTCGGGTATCAATAGGCACGGATAATCAATATGTTGGATGGCAAGGTTGGCGCAGTGGTTGAGAGCAATTGGCTTTCCGAGTTTGGGTATCTTGTGTTGAATGCGAGTTTACATGTATGTGAACGTACCTACGATACAGCTAGTCCCCAGTGTAGGACAAAATCATTCGACTGGAAAAAGTCTATTCAAGAGTCGTATAGGAATATAAACCTTGTTCCTATAATGTTAAGGTTCAAATACAGATTTAGCAAAGTTAGTGTGGTTTAAGAATTATGGGCTTACCCTTTGCGAAATATCTCCACAATACAATATAATACTCCACCACAACTATCATACAACGCCGTCTACTCCCAAGCTAAGCAGAGTTTGGGTTATGGGTACTAGACAACAACTGATAAACATACTTATATATTTCTAAACACAAGAAATGCTTATGCTCACCACACAAACATTTGTTCTGGGTGGGAATAGAACCCACGACCTTCGGCATAGCAGTCAGGGTCACTAACCACTAGACCAACAGGTCAGTCAAAATGTGTTCCTTAGGAAAATCAAATCAATCACTGTGGAAATTGAATTGTAACCATCGCGCATATACCTACCTGGAAAAATAATAAAAACAAGCAAATGTACGTAAATACTTTAATGATTGCCATATTCACACAGTCATACCATTATTTACAATCACAAATTGTACTTAATAACAAAATTGTGCTATATCATGCTATCATAGAGGACAAAACATAAACGTTCTTTGGTAAATTAAACAAAAATAAAATATGGAGAAAATCAAAGAAATCTAAATAAATAAATTTATTCGCTCGTGTCTTATATACAAAGTATTTAATTCCGCACATCATAATAAGTTCTTTTGTACTTTTCTATGACCTCTACCTTACTTAATAGTCCCGACTATAAATCTTAACATTTAACTTGAATTACATTTGAAAACCTATGTTTTCATTTTATGTATATTGAAAATAAATCTCGACGTTCAATGTTGGACAGTATTGACTAGGAAACACTACGTTTATACCAGTTTCTGAAAAGATTAATCAGAATCATCGTTCGCCGTTCGACTTCGCTCACTGCTGAGTGTAGGCCACTCTTCTCTTGTGTCAATCTCCACTTTTCTATGTCATGTCATCTTAGTTTTATTTACCTAAGTATTATTAACCAAGTAAAAACATCAAATTTTAAACGGCTGCAATCTGCTGACTAAAATTCTCAGGCAGTGGTGTAAGTACTTGTTCACGTTGAACGCACGGGCGCGGTCGAGTTCGTCTTCATATTGGCCGCCAGGCGTCTGCGCGGGTGTGACGCGCAAACGCCTGGCGGCAAGGTTATACCGTGTGAACTTACTGACGACGCGGATGCTGGGATGGGATGTTTGTGTGTGTTCAACGTGAACACACACAAACATTTCAAGGGTTTGACATAGCTAGCGTGGCCGCTACTTAGACCGCACGTGCGTTTCGTACGTGAACACTACGATATTACGCCATATGTTTGACATTTCATGACCGCACCCGCGACTCAACGTGACCGAGTACTAAGGCTCAAATCACACCGAGATGGCAGCGAAGCGGTGGCGGTGAACAGTTTCAGTGTCATATAATTTTAAACTTTATCTTCAGTACTATAATACCTACCTAAGTTACGCTGGAGCCACGGAAGTCGTCGGAGTGCCCGCAGAGCCACGGAAGTCGTCGGAGTGCCCGCGGAGCCGCGGGCGATCTCGCGACTTTTACAAGTTTCTCAAGCGATACTATGTATTATAATGGTAATGAAAACAAGGTTTAAAACTATATGACACAAATTGCGCCCCGCTTCGCTGCCATCTCGGTGTGACTTAATTGTATCATCCTAGGTCCGTGGCAAATACATTGGATGAGGCCCCAAAAAATGGTCCTGTTGAGATTTTTTTTTTGGTTACTTCTTCTGAGCTCGCAGTCTCTCAGACCGGGGGCCCGTGGTTTTGCGACGCTATAGTTCCGCCACTGCCCCCAGGATACTCATTGCAGCACATTTCGATGTTATCCTTTCAGAACCCAGCAGCTAGTTTCGTACAGACACCACAAAAGTAAGTCGTTACATTTCTAAGATTTAAACATCGATAAACACTAACGTCGTCATCTATGTAGTAACCCTGCGCAGGAATTATAACATTGTTCTTTTAACGAATTTACATTACAGAGGACAAGGTAAATTACATTTATTTTACAAAAACTTACATTTAGAAAAGTTTTGGTAAAATTCTTAAATATATTTCACTCGGACTAGAATAGGTTTCCTTTGACTTGCTTTAGACTAGAATAAATAATAAATAGGCTGGTGTAACAAACATAAGATAAATTAAACATAAACAACAAATGTACACAACAAACTCGCATCAATAAAATTACAGGAATGTATATGATTATTACGTTACGTATATTTATATGAAACTCCTTGCACGCCCCACCAATACTTCTACCGCACAAGAAATTCTCTATACAAAATAAACGCGGCTGGTATATATTGCACAAATCTGTTCCCACCTATCGTAGATTTGCATCTAAAATAAATTAGTCTTATTTTTCATATTAATAAATAAATAAGTTACAAACATCAAAATAATTTAAATCCCATTTCATGGCAAAATTTTAAGCCTAATAATGGTAAATTTATTTCTAGAAATCAAATTCACTTCGTAATCACTGGACATGATTGCTTTACGTGAACAGGGTGTTCCGGTGGGTCCGCACACTAAGGTCCAAGTTGCAGCGCTGGGCATGTAGCGCGCGGAAGCTTCGCCAAACGCGACTTTACTTTAATAATTTGGACTTCACTATTAGACAGTAACACTAGATTCCATTATTCTAGAATAACAATAACAGCTGAGAGCACGCCTCCCCATCCGAGCCTCGTGGTGCCTTTGAGCCGCCACCGGTGCGTTTAAAGATCATCTTCATTAGAATTATTATTAAACGCATTTAGATCTAAGTGTGAAGTCAAATACTTGTAATAATCGCGCAGGTTGGTTGGCGGGGTGTGTAGCCGGGGTTATGCAACATCGCTCATCAATTCGGGGCAGTCCGGGGCTTCGTCGGGCGGCGGGCTGGACGCCACCAGTGATAGTAGCTAGGAGTCCGTGACGACCGCGTCACGCTCGGCTTTAACTTGCTGTAACAACAATGAAACCATGAGCAACAGAAAATAAGGCCGCTCAAATACTGTAGATAAGTATTTATCAGTATCGATAACACGAATGAATATGTACTGATAGCATTGTACGGTATTTGAGTACCGTTAAGCATTAGCACGGCCTGGATAAGTGATAATAAATTATGATTATGTACTAGACAAATATAGATAACTTGCAAATCAAGGATAGGCCCGTGTGGAGTGATATTTTTATCGTTTACCAAAAAGGTGATTCTCTATATAAAATAAAAGACAACTGATAATATATTGATTCCAGTGTGCACACTTTGTCATTGCAGCCGAGGCGAAATATACGCCGGAATCGGCGCAAACTGAAGGTGAAGTTGTTATGGAGCAGAGGGACTGCAATGACAAATGCACGTATATCAATTGACGTTTTTCAACATCTTGCTTGAAGTAAAAAATCTGACCAGCCCAGTTAGGAGTGCCAAGTTCATTCTTTGTCTTGAGTTTCTGGACCCCGGGTTTTCCTTTCAGAAGCGAATCCATGGACCCAGAAGGCTTTGTCCTTGCTGGGACATCTCTTTGAAGCGCGCGTTGAACATTACACGCTGTCACCGGGCTCAGTTCTGACGGCGAGCTACCCATTGCTCAGTGGCAAAATAGTTGCCACCACTTAGTGCAACTCCGCCGCCCATCGAGATAGTCTCCAGCCCCTGCTTGTGTACTGACCATGGCCTTGCTGAGCACGGTGGCGTCCTTGAGGCTGAGCACCTGCAGCACCTGCGCCTCGCCGCTGCCCTGCAGCATGACCTGCGCGACTCCGCCGCCCATCGAGATAGTCTCCAGCCCCTCCCCGTTCTGCTCGACCTGCTTGTCAAACTTTAACGTACATTAGCCTGAGCTTCATGCTCATCAACTGTTTTTTAGGGCCGAAACTGCGTCAAGTGGACGCCCGCGACAGGCATCCGTCACGTGACTATGCGCGTGTGTTGTGTGCTCCGGATAATTACCTGCGCATTGCCGCTGGTTCAACTTTAACGGTGTGGTGTGCATGACTACATGCACACCACATATTAAGAGAGTGTGGACCCGCGACCCGCGACAGATGCCCGCAACGTCGCACAATAGTATGGGACCGGGCGGGTCCCTGCAACGTAGCACTTTTGTATGGGACCGTTCGGGTGTCCGCTTTAAACAGTTTCGGCCCTAAAAAACAGTTGATGAGCATAAAGCTACATGCTTTCTACGCTTGTTACATTCTTGTCAGTTGGGTATATTAGTTGGTAAACAACCAACTAATAGAGTCCAAAATACAAGTACCTTCCTAAACAGTGCGACAAGTCTAAACGTCAGCGCACAACAAGAGCAGTGTTCTCTCCGAGACTACGGTAAATTGAACCTTATAACTATACCATACATTGCAAGTTCGCGTGTTGTTTATTTCATTATGCAATGTAGTCTCAGAAAGTGCTCAGCTCTTGGTGTGCGCTGACCCTATCCCGTGTGCTTTTTCATTGTCATTTTCGGTTCATTAGAAACCTTACCATCGAAAACTGCTCAAGCAAGGTGACCCTAAAGCCCCTCGACCACGGCAACTTTTTAGTAGCCATGCGAATTTTAAGTTTCTTATGTAATTTTTTATTTTTGGTGTTCAATAAAGTATTTATCTATCTATCTGTCTCGCATTTCGTAAGTGCGCGACAGCATCGCTACTAACGCGTGTTAAAGTTAACGCGATACAGTATCGCGACTGTATCGATGCGAACGTGCGCCAATATCGCTACAGTCGCCGTGTGCGAGGGGGTAAAAGTGGGTGATCGACGTACGAGCCAAAACCGCGGTTTTATAATCTTGATGAGCCGCGAACCGAGCATAAAAGGCACAAAACCGCGGTATTGCAATGATACACCGGCGAGCTTTAGGGTCAACTCACACCAAAAGAGCGTCGAAGCGCAGCGCAGTTTTAGTTTCATATGAATTGTTCATATGGTTGCCCGCGGCGCCGCTGGAATTCCATCCGCGCGACTTGTTCGAGTTTCTCATGCGATAATAAGTATTATAATAATGAAAATAAAGTTAACATTCATATGACACTGAAACTGCGCTCAGCTTCGCTGCTCTTCGACGCTCTTTTGGTGTGAGTTGACCCTTACCGACGAGCCATAAGACCGCGGTTTTACTCGTCCGTCGATCAGGGTCTTTACTCAAATAAATGAAGCAGCAACTCAAAAATTCAAAATACACACCTGTCATGCAGACACACAGTGAGCAAGCCTCGGCTCGTGCAAATAAAACAACACAGTACATTCACGTATTTATTACGGCGGCACTCGCACACGTAAACAAAAGATAAAACCATTCCTACTCTGATGCAACACTGATTAATATTGGTTAAACTAAACGTGAATTTCCGTGACAGCTGAACATAGAAGATGAGATCAAGACTGTATCAAAGATTATATCAAGCAAGAGTCAGTATTAAATACATTAACAGTATCGTCGTTACTGTTTATCCAATGCGATGGAGTAAACCTTTTTGACGCCACAGTCTGACATATGTGACAAATTAATTTCGTGTCCACGACGCCACAGTCCGCTATTTGAGACAAAAATTATTTAATATCAGTTAACGATATAACTGTCAGTTTTTAAAAAGATAACATATTTTTGGGTCGTGGCGATTGGTGAGAGATTACTTTAAAAATCCAAGGCATTGAAAGAGCTACAGCCGATCTAGTCTGTTTTAATTGATTTTGCTCACTCACAAATGCTTGAAATTTTGTCAATTATTATAGTTGGAATGCGTAAACAGAGTAAATTCTTCTTAAAACTATCACGCGTAGTACCACAAGTAAACATTGATTTAAATTGCTTGTCATAGCTTATTTTAATCTAAATAGACGCCATCTTGGTCTTTTTTGTACGGTGGGAAAAAATCATCTTATGACAACCCACGCTCTTGGGTGGAGCGGGAGATAGTGTCAGACTCTTACTGACTAAAAACCCACCCCGTTCCTTCTAGCCTTTTCATACCGGGGCTCGAGTTTCCTTTCGGATAACCCTGGCCCCCGTAGGCTTCGACCCAGCTGGGCCCCTCCTGTTGCTGACAACTCCTTGAGTCGCGCGGGAACAGTGCGCGCCGTCGACGTCTTGGGCTCGGTCCGGACAGTTACCGGACGGTGGGACAGCGAGCTACCCATGGCTCGCCGTCGCGAGCTCGCGTCTACGGTGGCGCCATCTTGGTCTCATCTTCGTGTCCGCGACTGCAGTATATCTTTGCGTTTAGTAAAGTTTAATACTGGATCTAATAACTTATGGCTTTATCGGTGTTGCATCAGAAGACACTATAACAATACTACACAACCAAACATAACAAGCTTCAACTGAAAATAAAATGTACAAGCTGTGCCTCAGAATTTTTTTCTTTTTGTATATACAAACTGTATAATAATAATAATGTAACCCTACACAAACTTACACAAGGTAAAAGTCAATGCGGACATATTCTGAGGCACAAAATATAACAAAATAAGAACTATTAAAATAACATGAAATTTAAAAATGTGATGTATTTATTAAATTGCGTATTCTTTGGCACGCTTTTATTATGGCAAATTGCAATAAATACACATGTAATAACGCTAAAGGAAATATTTTCAGTCATATTATAATACAGTCAAACTCTAAGTCGGGTAACTTGTTGCCCTGGGGTAACTTTGGCCTAAGCTCGTTAGCTAATAGAAATACAGTAAACAGTGTTTCGTGTTACTATTGGTTAATAAGCTTGGGCCAAAGTTTATACCCCAGGGCCAAAGTAACCAGACTATTGTACTTGATATTTAATAAAATATATTTTGCTTTTTTTTAATCATGCAGGTACATAAGCCTAATTATACCGTATTTTTATTTAAATAAAAAAATAAAAATATAGTGATGATGAAAATATTTCATGGTTATCTAAATTGGCGTAACGTTGTTTTACACAAATTTTCTCACTCTAGCTCAGCTAAACTTTTTATTGAGTGATAACTTTACAAATCTCACACGTACACATTGTAAATTCTCGACCTATTTACAACGTCAGCACAAAAAATAGGCAAGGTTATACAACCTGTTTTTTCTATCATCATATTTAGAGAAAAATCTTAGGCTGTAAAGGTGGAAAACAAACAAGCACTAAGTGCAAAGTAAAACATGTGAATAAATTAGTACTAGGCCTGCCTCGTTCGTAAATACGCTTTCCAATTCAATTAAATGTTATAATACTACATTTGCAAGTAATACGTCTCTGCCTTAGGGACCATCCATACTCGTAAATTACGTCACTAGAATTCCACGGTTTTTTCCCTCCCCCTGTCCTCAGCTTTAAAGGTTAATTCACAAATTAAAACAACAGTTGCGAAATTAGTTTTAGAACTCGCATCACAACGACTTTAACTTTATGATATACAGATAGAATTGAAATATTTTTCAGTTTATCTAATTTTGCTTTTTTATGTTTGGGAAAATTATCCAATGACAACCCCCGCTCTTGGGCGGAGTGGGAGATAGTGTCAGACTCTGACTAAAAACCCACCCCGTTCCTTCTAGCCTTCATACCGGGGCTCGAGCTGACTTTCGGATAACCCTGGTCCCAGTATCTAATTTTGCTTGAAATCTGACTTCAAGAAACTTACGACTCCTATACCTGGTCAACGTGTGACGTTGTTTATGTGGATAGCTCCTAAACGGGAAATACAGTTGTGATAAGTATAATAAACTGCTATGACACCATCAGAAACAAGTCGAGAATATTTGGAATGCGTATTTACGACCTGCAGTAAGGCAATAAATAAAAACACTATTACACGAAAAACCATGCATATTTGGCAGTAGCTAGCTCACTAAAACATTACACTTTGGTAATAATACTAACACACATACATTTTCTACTTGTCAACATAATAAATAAAGTCAGTGTATGTAATATAAAAAACGAAAAATAAGCAAGATATAATAATACTTCCAATTTTATAAAGTATTGGCATAAAGACACAAGCAATATTAATCTAGCTTCAGTCATAATTCGCCAGTAATTGTCAATTTACTTGATTGAATATACAAAAAAATGAACTTTGTACTTGCATTTTTGGCTACTAAGCAAGCATTGTCTACTAAAATCTGTAGACATCACAGACTGTATCAATGGCGGAAATAAAGCCCATATATTTACAGTAAACATTGCTACAGATCCCCTAGCCAAGCTACAACCGTTTCGTTTGTCTTGCATCGAACGCTTAGAGTTGGAGACGTCTCGGCTGAAAGGGCTCAAATTCAAGAAGTTTTCGCATTCAACAACAATTGAACTACTATAAACAATATGGTATTATTTAAGCATTTGAGATCGACAAACACATTCGTCTATCTTTTATTTACAAAAATATCACAAGTCGTTAGGACATATATTTATCAACGAAATTCAAATGGCACATACTATAATTTACTTGTATATTTTATCTTTCTTTGGGTAACTATTATATTTTGGCAGCATGATATTTTTTTCTTAAATACAACATATTGCATTAATGGACGAATATTTTGTAGTTATACTCTCTTAAAATTATTAACTAAATTTATTATTATGTACTATTGCATCTAATGCTTTTCTACAACAGTTGTATTAATACTATCGTCACGATAAAGTTATTTATCTTATTATACCTTTAGGTTTAGAATTTTTAAATTAAGCCTCATTATCAGGTTCTTTGGAGTTAAATTTCAGAGGAACTCAAGTTTTCTACTTTTTTTTTTTTAAATTAATATTTCTATGTTAATTTGCAAATGTGAATAAAAGCCCACGTTACACGTATTCCGTCGTCAGCGCCATTCACGGGCTGTATGACAATACATCTTGGGAAAACATGCTTGTATTTAGGAACACAACTACTAGGGTCCACGCTGTGATTGCTATTTACGCGGTAGAGATACAAAACCGTAATGAAGTAAATACTTGTTTGGTAGATACGAAACTAAAGAAGTTATTTTTGAGTGATAACATCAAACTAAAACATGACATTGTAGGTTGTAAATAAACTATTTTAGCAGAGCAAGCAAAAAATATAGGCGGTAAACGCAAATAAAAGCAGTAGGAAGTGCGCTAGACTTGGACGTGCCGCTTGTGGCGCTTGGGCCGCACCTGCACGAGCGGCGCCACGCACACGCCGCCGTCCTGCGTGCTCATGGACGAGATCATGGACTGGTACACCGACGCGCTCACCGGCACCGTGATCACGCCCGACACCGACACCGGGTATGCTGCAACCAGATATCCACTTACCTCACTTATACGTACACTAATCACTATTTATCTAGACAAATTGTTGACCCACATATAAAAAGAGAAACTGACTGACTGACATATCAACGCACAGCCGAAACTACTGGGATTAGGAGTGTGAAACTTTGCACAAGGTTTCCTTTTACGACGTAAGCAAGTACTTAGAGAGGATCTTTCAAAATTCAACCCCTAAGGAAATGAAACTGAGGTCCAAGTTTGTTTGGAGAACTGTAGTAAATTTTCTTTTAATAAGGAGTGCTTCGGTAGCTGTGCGATTGCGAAAGGTTTTGTATGTATAGATCGAATCTTACTTGCCACTGGTAGCATAATATTTAGAGAAGACAGTAGCATAGGTTTTTCAAGCTAAAATAACGAGGTACTAGTGAGCTACTCATAGTAACTTTTTATTCATAGCGTTAGACCACTATCTCACCTGCTGGCAAGCAATAATGTAGTTAACGATAGAGAGCATGTCTGTTTAGAAGTAACCTATTCACTCTTGACTTAAAAACCCTTAGGTCGCAACTATAAGGCCAGACTTTGGCATGGAATTTTACTCCTTGGATGTACGCATGCATTCTAAAAGCATTCTCAAAAATTTTGCGAGTTTGCTAATCTAGCTTGAGAAAGTATCGTCGCGTTAGACAGGAAATACATGATATTGATGGTGTATAGGGTGACTGGTAATTAGAGTACGATACTTAAACACGTGATTTTGCTCGTAATAGCTAACAACTTTTACTATATGAATAACCTTAAAATGGGAAAAAAAAACAGCGACTCATTACATTTACGTTTGCCTAATGCAGCTGATATTTTTTTCGCGATTTCGGCTTTTTTTTATTGTTTTTTATTATGAGCACAACCACGTGTTTAAGTATCATACACTAATTGTCAGTCACCTTATATATGTATAGAGTGGCTTCGTACCATGTCCGTCCTCGCCGGTGAGTATGATCTGTCCGTCGTGGTTGAGCGTGGCCTCGGCGACGGCATTGAGGTCCACGGCCACGGCGCCGTCGCCCTCCAGCGACTGCAGGTGCGCGCCGCCCTCGCCGCTGTGGATCTGCCGACAAACGCTACCATACACTACGCGCCACATCACCACTCAACTGGGAACTACATTAGGTCGACGCACCCGTGGCTAACGCCGTAGTTTCGTGGCGTGGATCCAATGTAACTTTAAAAGTCTAGTTGCCATATCAAATGTATGGAGACCAACGCGCCTCATGTATGTAAAGCATATCGGGTTGCTGTCTGTAAGTTCACGTCCAAAGCGTGGATTTTGCTTATAGGTGGGGCATTTAATGGATTCTTTTTTTCAACAAACTGCTCCACACTAGGTTACTCCTACTCCTATAACATAGGTGCATTGGCACTTTAGGCCATACAATTTTTCGTTTCGTGCACAGGGATCGAACCCGTGGCACGTAGCGTAACAGTTAATCACTAAGTGTTGCCAAAGAAAAGAAAAAAAAAAATTGTCATTCGATACATTCTAGCTCCTCAAGGAAGGGTATCTGAGTATCATGACACAAGATGACATGAAACAAGACAATCGTGACAACCATTCAGTGAAAAATTTGAAAGATATAAAACTTTCATTTCTTTTCATAGCTAAAATATAGGCTACCAAGTTTATAGCTATTTTATAAATTCCTTTAATGCAAGCCCAACTATATGCCAGTGCTATTTTGGTGTTCGTACAGATTGTTTACCATTAAAGAATGTATATTACCTGTTTATTTGACTAGCTAAGATAGTCATCACGAGTGTATTGTGTTGTCTACGCTTAGCTGGCGGCTATAAGATATTAGAACGTATATTACCATACGTACCACTTGCGCAGTGGTGCCGTCCGGCAGCGTGATGATGGGGTTGTTGGGGTCCACCTGGATGAGCGACACGCTGCCGTCCGGGTTCGTGATGGTCTGCAGCATGGCGGGCGCGTACTGGGACATCTGGGGGAGTTATACAAGCTTTTCTTACTTCACTTTATTCAATTTATCGTCATCATCACGAACAACAACAACAACAACAGAAAAACGTGTTGCGCCGACCCCAAATAAAACGGGATGATGATGATGATGATGATCATCATCAAAAAGAAAATTATTATTCAAACTACATTATTATTATATCTAGCCCATATTGTCCCACTGCTGGGTAAAGGCCTCCCTCCACTCCTTCCAATGTTCCCGGTTTTGAGTCACTTCTTTCCAATTCAAACTACATTAGTTGGCAAAAATATTATTGTTCTTTTTTGACTGCGATCACACCTGATGGTAAGCGGTGATGCAATCGTTGATAGTGAAGGGCACTAGTTTAAGAGCCTATTCACTCTAGGCTTGAAGACACCTAAATTATAATCGGACGGGTAGACCACAGCAGGTAAATTGTTCAAGCCATCGATGTACCGCCTCGTCATTTATATTCTACCAGACCATAGAGGTGCCAACAATGTAAGGGTGGACAATTGACTTGCATCAGGTTGACTGTTGGTAGAAAGGCGATGGCAAACACAAAGTCTAGTAATTTTCGCGCGCACTCCAAAATACATCCTATAGAATACCGAAAGGCTACCCTACGTCTGTGCTCCAGGCTTTGTAGATTAGTCTTAACCAAATCTGGATCAATAATATAATTAGCCTTTTCGCACGCCTCTCCACTGAATCCAAAGTTGCTTGTGTTTTGACGGCGTTGAAGCTCACAAGATTGGCTTCGTTTCGCCGTATTTGGAGACTGACTGAAGAGAGACATTCGCACGCTCTACTAAAACCTTTTTGACCGGATTAGTTCCTTACTATCTCGAGCACTTGGCAGATTCTACAACTTTGCTGTCATCAGCATACCCATAGATACCAGGCGTCAACTCAGGTGAGAAATGCTTACGCTCTTCAACTTAGCACAATCGGCGTTGCGCCATGAGTGAGCTGAACCAGCGATGGGTACGTCAACGTAGGGGATGAAATACTGCAGGAATTGGTGCTCCAATGAGTATCCTGGGTAGTCGAGGCAAACACACACATACGACACATCTAATTTGGATGTCCGTCATAAAAAGCAAGTGATGCTTGTTAGTTTTAAGATGGTGTTTGACCGCATCGAGATTTGAGTGCCGCCTTCGAATATTTGAGAAGTGCACTTGGAAATAGGGTCCGCATTTTCGCTGTAGACACTTTTTTATCTTTTGACCCTTTATTTAAAAATAAAATTGTTAGTGAATAGGGATGATGGCTGGAAGATGGCAGTTGAGCGAGATGATGTGATGTTAAACCCAACAGCACGACTAGAGCTGCTGTGTCACTGGGGGGTTTGATTTGAAGACTGCGGGGATTTTGGTGGCATAATTGTCTAATGGGTGGAATCTTTTAAGCTGACAGCCATGTTTAGCCTGCCACTGCTTTTACTGCTTGTTTAGCACTACCCAGGGGACACGTGTGGGGAGGTCAGATCTCAAGTAGATATTGTACGGAAGCAAACAGTTCATCCTCCAAAATTTCTTTGAACTTCAGGTAGGGATTGTAGTAGTGGACTTAATGCCATCAGCACATTAAACGAAAAACTTATACAAGGCGCCTGCTTGGCACAAAACGTGGTGCGTGCGTACATCAACGTCCGCGAGCGTCATCTGGTCGATGCAGACTTGCTGCGACGTGAGCACGGCCGCCTGCGACTGCGAGCCGCGCGCCGCGGCCGCGCCGCCGCCCGCCGACGTGCCGCTCGCCGCCGGCAAGCACGCCGATATCTGTGGCGGACCGAGTCGCCCCGACCGATACATGTGGACGTCCGCGATATTTACAAAACGAATTTTAATTTTCAAAGTAAATTTACAAGTAGCAATATACAATACGATTGCGTACATTAAGATTATGTAAAATAAAAGGGGTTACCATATCCGAGCAGCATTCCACGTGAGATAGCATTAATAAACAGTAAATGTAATTTAGAAACAGTCCTAAAAAAATATTTAACAATACAATTACGAGGAAATTACAGGATAGTGTACAGTACATACATAGCTTATATTTATTTTATCCTGCATTATATTTTTCCAATGTCACAGATAACGCAACAAAACTTCTCAATACATCTGTACCTTTCTTTAAAATTTCCTAACTTTTTTCCTTTTATAAGGGTAAAATCATCCAATGACATCTGCGCGTCCATGGACGGAGCGGAAGATAGTGTCAGACTTTTACTGACTAAAAACCCACTTCTGTGCCTTTGTTGCCTTTTCTACCGAGACCGAATCTTACTTATGATTAAAATCTAGCTTTAAGGTAGAACTACAATTCACACACGTGTGCCACGTACACCAATCTAGGCATGTCGGTCTCCATACTTTTTCTATAGACACTAGACTTATAGAGCTACACTCGATCCACGCTATGGGACGTCGTTCTACGTACAAATCAGGTGTGGTCCACGTGTGCGTCGGTCTGATGTAGTTCTAGCTTTACTTTATCGTTTTATTTCTATACGCGTTTGCTTCCAATTCATTATCCTCAAAGAATTCCTAATTAACTAAATAAGTAACACTGCTATTGACGTGAAATAAAAATGGATGACGTAATATGTAATCTAATAATAAGTAACGTGGGCGTAACTTATTGTGTGCCCATCTGAATGTAACAATGACGCACGTCACGCTTTCAAATACCTGTATGTACAAAATAATGTACTACAAGGAGCTAAAAATGTAATGTTATATTTTACTTTAGCTGGTTACGCGCTGGTTATTTATGTCTTTTAATTAGTTATAGACAATATAGGCCGCAGGGTTATTTTAACAAGTTACTTTGGCCCTAGAATGCAAACGGCAACTGAAGAAACCTTATACAAGGTGTAACGTTAAATGCGCAAAATCTGAAATTAGTTTGATCAGAATAACGAGCAGAATCAATTAAACCACTATTTAATATAGGTTACATTTTTCACAAACCTCTTAATTAAAAAAGTTGACCTTTCTATTTATGAATAGGTCAAGCCATCACGTGCGCGCGCGAACTCGCCCAAATAGGTAAACAAACACAGTTATTATTTTATTAAATTGAATTAAAAATCATTTGGGGTGTTCGAGCTTTTGCGCATTTGACGTTACACGTTTTTTTTTTAATTAAAACGTTACACGGTTTTAATTAATATCTGAAAAGCCCTCTCGTTCCAACCAGAGCGAGAGACTTATTTGATGACTTCGCTTCTCAAAAAAGAACGCCATTTTTCCCGACACCTATAGAATTATAGATGGGTAGGTACGTCTTTATTATATGTTCATGACCATGAAACAGATCCCAAGGATAATACTGTTGTAAAGAAGCTATAAGATCATCTTGGATAAAAAATGAACCAAACTAGCCTTGAATTTTGTAGAATCGGTCATACACGAGGTCGTCATTTCGATTTGTCAAATTGTACAATCAATTTGACTTACATGATACTGTTTATATGTATGATCGTTGCGATAATTTGTTTTATTGTTTCATAATATTTGCATTTTAACTTATTCTTGGAATTAAAATTACTTGCACCTTGAACATACTTATTACAATACTTTTTATTTAATTATATTAATACTTTTTATTAACTTCATGTCCTATCTACGTCATTTTATAATTGTATAGACTTATGCGGACATAATTTCGAAGGCACACTGACTTCTAAGAAATAGCTTATTCCTAGTTTAGAAGTCAGGGTCTTTTAGCTGTAGCCCACCATGCCATGTTCCTAAAAATGTTATATTTGTGTATTTTTTGGAAAAATAGATTTTTTATTATTTATTCCTTTTCAGTACCTAGCTATTAACTTTAATCATGTTATTAGTGTTACTTAACGGTATATAATAGAAGGACACAGCATGACGTCGACTGATTTCAACAGCTTATTCCCAAGGCAGCCTTCAGCATTACCGAGTTGGAGGTAAAACAACCTTGTAGTCACACACAAACGTATTATTTACTGCCTAGCCTACATTTGTACACTTCTTGATGTTACGTTATGTACCCTAATTTATTTTTTATGGTGGGAAATGATCTAATGACTACTCCCGCACTAGGGTGGGGTGGTCGTTTCAGATTTTTACTGAGTAAAACCACAGTCTACAACTGTGTTCTTTGCCTTTTCCGAGGACCATGAGTAAAACTTACAGAAGTCGACCCATGACCCCTGCAGGCTTCTGCCCTGCCAGGCCCCTACGCTTTTACTGACTAAAACCGCACTTAAGTTCTTTCAGTTGCCTTTTTGTCCCAGGACCACGAGTAAATCTTTTAGAAGTCGGCCCATGAATGACCCTAGTAGACTTCAGGCCTGATGGGCACCTACGACTTTGACGATATCTATTTGAGGCGCGCGTGGAACACTACGCGCCGTCGACGACTATGGCTCAGTTCGGACGGTCAGTGAACGGCTGGTATATCTCAATTTTAAGGTGTGTCTAGAGCTGACAAATGCGCCGCTCACGAGCCGCTTGCAAAAAGCGCGCGCAAGCGTCTCTAACGTTTAAGACGAACATTATATGCACTCGTGCAGTTTGCAAGGGGCGCATTTGTCAGGTCTGGATACACCTTCTAACCATGTCGAAAAATAAATGGATAAGTTTGAGTTAGACTTACAGGCTGTGTAGCAGGTCCCTTCTCGTCGTCATCAGTGAAGGCGGGCAGCAGGTCCTCCCGGCCGTGGTACTTGTAGCAGTTGATCACGATCTGACGCAGCGCGTGCGTCCACGACATCTGCAAACATCATACACGGACTCAATACTCTGATACACTGGTCAAAGGAGAACTGCTAATTTTGCATACATTAGTTTTAGTTTATGCGAAACCTGAAACACGTGTCTAGTATTTATATTATGTAAAGAATTTATGTACAAAGTTTTATAACTGTATCAACAAAAATCACGAAGTTATAAGCTTGTTATATTTCCTGGTTGTCCACACAAATAGATGGTCACCGGGCTATTCGAGCGACAGAGGTTGTTTTGCTCCCGCACACAACTGTGCGCTGGCGCCTATTGTCCGCTATGGCCCACCGTGACCAGTGTTGTACTTAATATCGGTTGTGTCAACTTTTTAAACATTTTTGGGATAAAATATAACATGGTGTAAAAATTATTGGAATCGATCAGTTACTGATTCTGAACAAACTAAATTAAGGTTTTAAAAAAAAAAAAAAAAATTAACAGACTAATATAAAATTTGTTACCTTGTTAGTAATAGAAACAGTTTTATCTAGAAGTAATAAGAGGTAAAAAATCCTCTTATAGAAGGAATACGTCTATTGCAACAATAAGCCGACATTCAGGACCTTCCTACCTATCATAATCTTACTGGGATGCTTAGGTGTGTGAAGGTAGGAGTCCAAATTATCATGCGATATCCTTCTGGGCCCTCTGCTTCCTTCCGTTTTTTTTTTGTAGTTTATATTTCTAGCTTAGGTACTAAGGCTTTTAAGCCACGTCATGAATAGTTTATTAGTTACCATTAGAATAAGGATGTGCATTATGGTTGGTTGGTTGGTTATGTTGTTGGTTGGTTGGTTGTTTGGTTTGGTTGCGTTGGTTTTTGTAGGATTTGGCAGCAAATGTTTCTCAAAAATTGTCAGTTCCATTTGACGGAGATCGCGGCCGTTTGAAATAGTGTGCATAGAATGGGTCGTGTTACCTTTACCTTTTGCTTCTCGTCCTCGGTGCGCGCGTCCATGCGCACGTTGGCCCAGGGCAGGTCCTTGGGCCACCACGGCGGCCGCGTGGACTCGCGGCCCCAGCCCGGCTTGCCGCGCACTGCACCACCACGCAATTCTTAATTATGCAGCTAATGGACTTTAAACTTTTTTGGTTCTTTCAACATGCAACTTGTTTTATTTCTAAAATCTTCAAGTTTTAGCAATGATTTTGCTTTGTAGATAGTGGGTGGGTTCCGACAACTAGGATGGGCCACAAAAATCGGTTTGATACAAACAACAAAAACCTAATCGCTGTAAAGATGTTTGACCTTTAACCAGTTATGGAGGTTTTTTTATTATGCATAGGCTTGCGTTTGACCACTATCTCACCTCATGGTAAACGATGATGGAGCACGCTTGGCTAAAAGTAACCTCTTGATTTAAAGACCCTTAGGTTACTAGATTGACAATAAATAGCAGGAAACACAGGCTCCGGCAGGGCATTCCACTCCTTAGCTGTACGCGTTATGGTGTTCTGAAAACGCTTTGTACGTATGGGAGGGATATATCCATCTATGTCTCTTTTTATCGGTATGTCACAATCAATGTATTCTATAAACAAATGTCGGCAGCTACTAACTCACCCATAGAGTACTTGAGCATGAGCGGTATGAAGGCGCGCAGCTGCGCCTGCGTCATCTTCTCGACGGGCGTGGGGATGCCGTCGATGATGAGCGGCGGCAGCTCGAACAGCGACGGGTCGTCCTGTGGCGGCGCCGGCGCCTGCGGGCCGCCGCCCAGCCCGAACTGACTCGTTATATACCACACATACGTACCACACAACACATACGATACGCAAACCACGAACGCCGTACCCAATACTGTGTATATTATGTCGTTGCCAGATCATAGAAATTGATCACTTCAGGATATGGCCAAATAAAACTGGCCAGATCGTTTAAACGTTAACGATATGTCGATCCTCGTTTGGCCGTATCGATGTAGGCTTTATATGATAATAGGGTAGTTTCCAGGGTCAAAATAACTACATTTTATTCAGTTTGTATTGTAAATTAAACAAAATATACTTTTACTTGTGATGTTACCCCGTGCGAAAAAATGCAGCACGGCGTGACGTTACACGTAACTTTAATGGGCTATATCATGTCATTTTTGGTTTCATTTACAAATAAAAAAATACGTGTCGTTTATTTTTGAATAATCTAAAAGACGGACTAATTACATTTTTTACGGCAACTAGCCTATAAAGTCTAAAGAAAGTAGGCCAAACGAGGATTGACCTATCATCAAATTTTAACGTTTAAAACGATCTGGCTAGTTTAACTTGGTCATATTATGAAGTGATCAATTTCTATGATCAGGCCACGACATATAATTCAATAACTTGCGATATAGCAAAGTTTTTGTCTAGTTCAATTTAGAGAGATTTTAATGGCTGAGGAGCGCTCGTGGAATGCAACAATTATATTTGGGACATAATACACATTCACGATTTAGTGTTAGCAGTTGGCATATAAGTATACTCTGTAAGTGTCATTTACTAAATATATAACAGTAAGGGACAGTCCTCCACCAACTTTAATTCATGAATCCCCAAGCGACCACCGGTGGCCGCGCATCTATTGTCTTACTATTGTGTCTCTAATTGACGGTATCTGAAGGGTTAAGGGCTTGCTCAATAGACAAAACGGAACAACCTACAATTTTTTTTTTAGGAAACGAAAGGAAAAAAAACGGCCTCTCCATACAAACTGTCCAATCAAGTTTTAATTTTTTATGATAAGGCTGATTTTTTTTCGTTTCCTGAAAAAATGTCTTGTGGAAGGTTGTTCAGTTTCGTTTACTGAGCAAGTCATTAAATTTTGTGGAGGGCTTTCACCCTGTTTATTATTTTTTTATTAGTGTTACAATATTCAGAATATTGATCTTATATTTTTTTTTTGTAAAGAAGCTCACGCGCGGCAACTAAAAAGTGAACGTGTATTTTTAGCCTAATTTAGATGATCGCATGAATTACTTGACGAACTTTCGTGTTTGAATATGATCTCATTTTACAGACTACATTTGTTTTATTTTATTTGTGAAAAAACGATATTACATTATATATTACACTTAATAGCATGTTGGGCACAAGAAAACCTTGTTATGTAATAAGAATGTTTTTCATAGTTTTCCTTCTCTTCGTTTACTGGTAGGTAGTATAACCAATGAGTTAAACCTACCGTTGCCGCGTTGTGTGGACGAGAAGTAAAGGAAAATATATTCCTTGTATTTGGCGATAATCTAAATGAGGCTTATTGGGAGAAAAGACAACAGTGATAACAAGTTTTTAGTTAACCCTTTAACCGCCTGTCCGACGAATGTTTTCGTGTCCCATTCGCCAGAGTCGTGTGTTAGCGACTGGGTACTCCACCTCGTGTAGATCTTCAATCCCCATAGGTGACAGAAGAGCTCACGAGACGGAGAATTTGGTCGTGGATGTCTGATCTTGGCGGAATAAACGCGAGAGTGTTTGTCGGATTTATCTGACGTAGGCGGTTAAAGGGTGAAATTAAAACAAAAGTGAAATTATAATTTTTTCATTACTTATAGGTACTCTGAAAGTAGGTCTGAAGTTGCCTGAGGAGCGGGCTGAAAAGTATCACACTTTTCATCCCTAGGGAGTTTTACTTTCAACTAACAGCTGTCAAATGATTAAAAAAAAAACTAGGTCTATCTTCTTGTATTCGTAATGAAAAGCACAGTGCTTACCTCGGGGTTAAATTTACTTATTTAGTCCCTCGAATTAGCGACCTAGTGTAACAATGTACTATTCCATTCATAAGCATCTAATGCTTAAAAGTTTTCAAAACAAGACTATAATAGAAGGAAAAATTGTTTACGTAAAGACGTTGTTGATTATTCAGAGATAATTTAATCAATATTAAATTAGTTGCATTAAAAAGAAGTAGAAGTTATTTATATCTATTAATCATTTATGTATATTAAAAGTTTGTTTAGATTTCAACAGAAGTAATTTATTCAGTTTATGGCGACTGCCGCAATGAGAACTACCCAGACCTAACGACAAGACATCAGAACCAGTTACATATGAAACCATACGAGTTTGTTATGTAACGGGTTGTGGATATACAAGAAACCGACTTACCTGCTGGGCAAGTGCGTTCTCGAGCTCCTCCATGATCATGCACCTAAGGTTGCGCACCACGTCCTCGAGCGGCTTGGCGCCGAACACGCGGTACGACGTGTTGGGCTTGCCCGGCGTCGCCACCAGCACCACGGCCTGCTGCCCCACGCGAGTCGCGAACTCTTCGATGGTTTGCTGCTTGCAGGGAAACGACTCAACTAAATAACCTTTAAATCTAAAGTGAATAATGGTCCAGGGTAACTCGCGATATTCAATTTTTTTTACGTTTTAAGTGTAGCCAGGTAATGAAGAGAACTCACCCTGAGTTTCCTAAGTAATCTATTCTGGTGTCTCTTCCTGACGGAGGGGTTGGTCTCGAAGGAGTGTGGCCGCTTGCGTTTCTTGGAAGACGCTATAGCGGCAGCCGCGGCCATGCCCACCGGACCTGGTGGTTGAAGACATTTGTATATTTTGGAAAACGCGTCACAAGCCTAGTTGAACTGGTGAACTGATAGCGTTGACACACGGTCGAATTTGGTAAGACGGATTTGGTCCTGTTTAGCCGATCGACTCAGACCGAGCGTGACTCAGTGTAATTTTGGTTCGTTGTACCAAGTTCGAGCGTGTGTTAATGTTATTTACACTGAGTCATGCTCGACTTCGTTACGAACGGACTATGATCTTGGTACGATCGACCAAAACTGTTGTATCAAGTTGGGTTGTGTGTTAACACTTTAAATTCTGAAAGTCCAGTTCAGGCTTTGAATTCTGTAAACTTAAGAGGATAGCTAAGCGTCAGTGAAGATCGAGATTGTGATTGCAGATACGTTATTGGGCTTGCACGTAAGTAAATTAATGTCGATTTTTATCACTTTGCAATTTGTGCTAGTAATTGAAGGGCGTTATCAAAAACACAGTCGAAGTTAGAACGACCGATGCATCGCATAATGCAGCATTTTGTAGATACACATTAATATTACATTACAATTATTTTTTTTGTGAAGTGATATTTATTCTGGCATCTGCCAGGACTTCATCCGCATAAATGTTAAAAATAAATCCCAAACTTTAGTCTGGGCTCGATGGTAGATTTACCGACGTACCTCCCATCGATACAAAAAGTATCCTTTGTCCTATTTTAGGACATAGTCTACTCGTGCGCCATGTTTTTCATACAAGTAAAATCCGAAACCTTAAAAAATACCAAAATTGATCATGCAAAAAAATTCATTGAAATGTTATAGGGCTTAAAATCTAGGTTTTGTTTTGGGGCAGCTCGAATTTATATTTCGATTAGCCCATGAGTCAGACACAAAACGTTTACGTCAAGTTCAAACACGCTACCACAAAATATTATACACGAGAAGTCTGAGCAAGCAAGGGCGACTGACATTTAACTTCTTCAGTTAGCTTTACTCACGGGTATTCTGTTGACTAGGTTCTGATTCATACATTTATAGAGAGCTAGTCACGAGCATACCACGACAAGGTATTACATATATCATAATGTTGGTTACACTTACTATTAACATCATGCCGCCTAGTCCAGTGGCTTGACCAAGCCAAACTAGTGGAGAGAAATTTTGTCATATTCTTCCAAGATATCTACCAATACATGGTTAGTTTGCTTGATCAAGACACTGAATCAAGTGGTATGATGTAACATGGCCAGCATTAGCATCGTGTATACTACGATTGGTCTCAAATTTTTATCGGATCGGTAGCTTTCTCATTTAAGGTAGGCGTTAGTTCATCATACATTCCACTGCAAAACTGCAAGTACGTCAAAAATATAGCACGTAGCCTGACCACATTACCAGACGATTGGGTGCCTAACTGCGCCACATTACCGCGTCTTTGAGACCTATAACAAAATCATACTAAATAAGCATCTGCGCCGTAGTAGTGTGGTCAGGCCCTATGTGATGCACTGCGAAAATTCTTGATGCGGAAGCATTCTAACTACATTGGATCAATAAGTTAAAGGCAAGGGTAAGTAGGCAAGCATGATACCATGATACGCCGAATTGTTCCTAACCAATGCAACTCATGAAAGGTAGTGCCAAATGCCAGAGAAGCGTCGAGGCAGTTAAGTTCTACAAGTCCAGAAGAAGCGATTCAGCTGTCTTGGATCTCGTAGTTGCTAATAAAATTAGTGAAGTAAGTACTCCGCTCCTGTTTTTTTTTTATGATATAAACTAGTGCTTGACTGCAATCCCACCTGATGTAAGCAGTGATGCTATCGTTGATGGTGAAGCACACTAGTTAATTAAAAGCCTATTCACTCTAGCCTTGAAGACACCTAAATTATAACTGGACGGGGTCTTCCCGTCCAGTTATACATATATACAGCAAGCAAATCGTTCCAGTCCTTCGATGAACGGATGTTCTATTTCCTTCTTCGTGATGATATCACAAACAAAACTCACCAGCGGCTGCCAATTGTTTGGTAACTTCATCGCTCATGGCGTTTTTGATGAGATCAGCACTGTCGTCGTAGTTGGAGCCGGCCGGCGAGGACACGCAGTCGTCCTCGTCGTCCGAGGCCCCGCTCAGCCCGCATCCGTCCACTTGTGACATGTCCTGCCAATTTTATGAAGCGTTAGTACATTTTAACACGAGAGCATTGTGAGACTAAACAATCTCCAGATAGATAAAATAAATTACGATTTGTGTACAAATAGAATAAAATCGTTTGTAAACATAATCTATATCTACTGTTTGTAGGAGGTAATCTCTGAAAGTACTGGTCCGATTGCTAACTTTTTCCACCGATAGAATGCTGCTTTATTCCTGAGTGACATAGGCTATTTTATGTACGCGGGCGAAGCTGTGGACAAAAGCTAGTGTACATAAAGAACTTGAAAAATCAAATTTATCAATCGATCTTGAGATAGTTTTGAATATCGAGTCGTGTAAGAAAATCGTTAGCGGTACGTCTATCATTTTAGACCATCCTTTTCGTTTCATGGCCGTTTGTTAAATTTACAATGCGCAATTGCATCTGTGTTTACGTGTATATACAGTACAATGTACATCCATTTACTTTTATTGGAAGTCAGTTAATATTTATCAGAATGCGTACACAAATTCGTGGAAATGGTGAGAGCCCCATATTACGGCTACGTTTGTTGAACTACACGCGCCAGACTATTACGTGCCCTGTCTGTTGCAAGTCTCGCCTTCTCGAATTCAGAACAACATTTAATTAGGTTATCGTAGGAAATTGTTGCCTTTTGGGAAATTAATAATTCGAAATGTTTTTTGAACTGACATTGACTAGGTATGTAAACGTGTGGTGAATAGAGACACGTCAATATTATACGAAAATTTTATATACAGGGTTATTTGTAAAACACTAGCAACCTTGCGGGACTGTATTACTAACATCATAAATAACAACTTTTGTTCTACGACTTTTTACAAAACATAATACATTTACTAAAAACAAACCGTCAACATTTCGTTGTTCTATCTAACATATTTCAACTCTGTATTTTTCTGTATCTACCTACGCCTCCTGCACACTGATCTCGTAGTAATAACCCTGTATATACATTAGTTTTAGTATAATTATGCGAAACCCGAAACACGTATCCAGTATTTTTATGTGAAAAGTTATAAGCTTGTTATGTCAGCAAAAATACATAGTCACGGGGCCATCCAGGCGACTGAGGGGTTGCACTTGCACACAGTAGTTTGCTGGCACCTAATGCCTGCTATTACCTGCCGTGGCCAGTGTTGTAAATAATGTCGGTGGTGTCAATCTTGTGACATTTTTTAAATATTTTTGAAAAATATATAACATGGTGTAAAAACTATTTGGTTCCGTTCAGTTACTGATTCTGAACAGACTAGGTATATTCAATAAAAATAATGTTGTATAGATAAGAAGCGTAGTTCTAAATTGCAATTTAACAAGTTTTGCTTCTCGACTCGTTAGTACAGCTTTCTGCTCCAGAGTCTGAAGTCATAATCAATACCAGGGATATGACGCAACGTCGGACTAGTCTCACGGACGACTACGCCTACGCATTATAACTTCAGGATTTCATTTTCATTCAAGTTTAGACCTTATGAAGGTTTTATAAGGTAACACGATAAGTGTTCGCAACTTGTAGGTAACTTTTCACCTTCAGGGTGAGCCGGGAAGACTTGAAGCCATATTTGAATCCGATTTTAGAAGCAGATAGTCGGCGAGTTGTTGCGACAGCGTCGGTGTAATCTTTGCTATCGATTTTCTTACTAAGTATACGCACCTACTCTAAATACGAACTAACCGACTTTCAAGGACGCTCTACAAGATGTTTCCATTTGGTTTCGCTTTGTAACAGTGTGGATTGGTTCAGGTTATTTCCACTGTATTCTCTTGAAGCCTACGAGCTGACGTGGACCTGGACCAATTTATCTTAAATGTGTTGAGAATAGGCCTGTACTTACATACCATACATAAACTCACGCTAGTATAGCAAGAAAAAAAAAGCGTGAGCTTCGTTTTGTTTCTAAAAGGTACTTTATAAAACCGTCGACATTTTAAGATTTTCTATAGTAAGTTGAGTCACCGGACTGCTGGGCAAATGGCGCTCTTCCAGCTATTCCGGTTCAATACTTATGTGGACCACGAAAGTCTGTTTATTTCGCTCGTCCTGGCATTTTCTAGGTTGTCGCGACGACATCTTCAATCTTTGTCAAGGTTTCATATAGGGTTCCTAAGTTCAGTGTATATGGCAAACGTTGCCAACTCTCATACGAGAGTTCAGAGGCACTTAACGTGAAAATTGCCGAAATAATGAAGCTAAACGTGTAAAAAAGACAAATTATCAACCAAAATGAATGTCGTTTGTCTTACCTCCCCCTCCATATCCATAGACTCTGTGCTGACGGCGGAATTCATGACGTAGTCGGGGTCCTCTTCCTCCTGCCTTTTTAGCTGTCGAACCATTGGATAGCGCGCCTCTGTCGCCGTGTGCTACAGTTACGCAATGCGCTGCTCTTCAACTGATGAGCTTTAGGACCTGAGGGACAAAGTTGTTGATAATTCTATCTTTTTATAGAAAGAACATAAGCGACAGTCTGCGTTTTTTTTGTTGCAGGAATAGAAGTTTTCGTCCATGAATATAAAAAAAAAATGTTATAACTTTTCGTTTAGCTTCGTCCCTGCTAAGCCCCTATGGTTTTGCAAATATCTCTTTGAGGCGCGCGTGGAACACTACGCGTCGTAGACGACGCGGACTTGGGCTCGGTCCGGGCAGTGGGCTACCCATTGGTAGTCGTCTGCAAGTCCACGCCTACAGTGATTGGAAGTCGGGAACTGGGGCCCCGAGGCCGGGGCGTCAGAATGTCCCTTCTTTGACGCGTGCGGCCGCCACCTTCGCTTGCACTACTGCTTCGTTGAAGGGAGCAAGCTACTGATCCAATAGCATAAGCATAATCAATTCTGTAATGTTCCCACTGCTGGGACTCAGACCTCCTATCTGACCTAATAGAATAGTCTAACATATTTCCATAAAATAATCACTTTTTAATTAAGGAATAGAAAAAGTCATTCCTGTAAAAAAAAACATAAATTCTAGCTTCCAATCTTATTCCTGCAAAAAGTTTTATAATGTTGAGTACTGGTAAATGATAAATGATATATATTTTTGCAAATAGGTTTAATTCATGAATCCCCAAGCGACCACCGGTGGCCGCGCATCTATTGTCTTACTATTGTGTCTCTAATTGACGGTATCTGAAGGGTTAAAAAACACTTTACACATCAATTTTTTTTTCGCCTGTTTAAGGTAGATGAGGTTGGTGTTTCCTAGCTGCAGTCTGAAGACTCAGTAAAGTTCCAGATGACATTGGATTGGAAGGCCTGGATTGAATGTTTGGTAATAGAAATAGCCACCCTAAAATCTATGAGAAGTAGAACAGCATAATATCAGCAATATTAAATTCACTTGAGAGCTGTTTGATTTCAAAGTTATCATCAATTTGAGTTGCATTCTTACTTCTACTAATCTTTCCTTATGAGTCATATTGACTTTTAATAGTTTACTGCAGACATATGTAGCTAGGTGTATATTTAATTAATTCATGAATCCCCAAGCGACACCCGGTGGCCGCGCATCTATTGTCTTACTATTGTGTCTCTAATTGACGGTATCTGAAGGGTTAAATTAAAAGAGGAATATGACAGTTTTGAATTTCCTTATTGTTATTTTATTTTTGTTTTCCTTGAAATTAAATGAGGTTGTTCATGTGAAGACATGTGACATTCACCAACCCGCGCTGGGTCCGCATGATGGATTACGACCTACTCCCTCTCCTAAAGATAGGGCCCACAGTCTTCTTCCTCAAAGAAGACTTTCGCATAGATCACAATGCTTCTTCAAGGAGGTTTTGATGATGTAAGTCTTATATTGAAGCTCAGAGTTCCTCAAGATGTTTCCCTTGCCTAATAATGTCTATGTTAATGAAGATAAACTTATTGAAGCTAGAATAATGCATATGTAAATATTAATTAAATATTGAATTGATAAAAAGTTCAAGTTAAGAATAGACTGCTTCTTTTTTAGACTATGGTCTTACCATTTTCTTTTCACATAGACACTAATTAATGGCCTTGAGTTGTAGTTGCCAGTAACAAGATCAATACTTGGCTTGCTTATTTCAAAATTTTTATTTACTTAACAATAAATGTATTATTGTGAGATTTATTTGACATCCAAAAGAAAACTCATTTCCTATGATTATTTATTGCTTGTATAAATTTTACTTGACACAATTTGACATGTAAGATGTAATAAAATTATTTAAATTGGTCTTACTGTTGTCTTATGACAAATCCTTCTAGGATGACACACATCTTGGAATTAAAATACTATTTCCAATGTACTACCTACCTAGTAGTTCTGTACTTAGCTACATAAAATTGAAAATAGAACTAATGACTAATTTATCTGAACTGGTTTTCATACACTATAAGTGTAATTAATGATAACTATTATCTTATTTAAATTTCGTATTCCAAGAATATGCTCCCTACCAGACTACTCATATTCATAAAATATTCAACTAATTACCAATTCTCACTAGAGCTTGATCTGGAAAATCAATAGAGGTCATTGACTCCCCTCCTGACACACATCTCAAATCCCCAGTTCTATAAGCCCAATTAAGAAGCCTCCCATCTGCCCTCAACATTTCATAAACCAACCCTGACCTTAACTTTAGCCATAATGTCTGTCTGGACTAAATATAATATTACTTGTTAGCTATGTATTGATTTATGACCTAACATCTGAATCTTTTATGAAACAATCGACTATTTTTCAATTAAGGACTAAGGATGTCGGTCTGTATTGATTTTGGTATTAGTAAGACCTCAGGAAAATGTCGCCAATTTTTATTAAAATATTCAGAATGGAGTCTATGAAGATTCTGATCATTTTTTCTTATTGGAATAGATTTTGCCAAAATATGTTTAGGTAAACTGCTTTTTCACACACAAATAAAGCGGAATCATCTTTTGGCGATTCCTAATGTACTCAAATAGCAAAGCGGAATACAAAATGTTGGACTTCCTATTCTATTGTGTAGCCACATAGCTAAGAAAAATCAATACTCGAGCTTCCCACATCCTAACTAGAAAAACTATCATAGAAGTCCCGGACAGATAAGAATTTGACCAAATTATAATTTCATGAATCCATCTTTATTTTCAGATGCATAATTTTAACTGCAAGTTACAATTTTCTGCCTTTTACGCGCGAATAAATGCAGTCGCATATACCAATGACGCATTTTGTTTGATGTTTTGTTTATACGGTGCATGGTGCCCCGCGACGGGTCAGTTTCGAAGACGCATGACATGACGCAAGCTCTTTGCGGCGGCGTAAAGGATAAGCCAAAATGAATGGCCATCATGAAGGGGAGCCGCGCGTTCGAGCAGGCTCAGACAGAATGGTGAAACTACGGCTGCGTACGCACCTGCGTGATTTGAAGCACATTTTGCAATCCAATTAGAAGTCTTGCGAACTTGCTGTGATGTAACCCGTCCAAAACAACACTTTTTAAGACATTTGCACTCAGCCAGACACTGAATTCACAAAATTTACGGAGTGCACGAGAGTCCCCGAAAAATTCGAGTCCTCCATTAGTATCGATCGGTAAGCGCGGTATGTGGACCGTATAAACTTCGTATCTAGGGGTCGCCATTTTGTACGAGTCTGCGCGGTGTGATTTTCGCGTGGAAAGGGAAATCGCCCCTCTGCCTGAGGGGGGAAAGGATTCGTAGCTGTGTAAGTAAATAAAAGCTTATTTTGTACAATATACTCACCAATTTTGGCAGTCAAATATTGCTATTTATTTTTTCAGACGTTCTTAGTTGTTAGATGTTCAGGAAAAATCCCTAGTTTATTTTAGAAATTGATCATTTCACGTCATATTCTATTGCCATCTAGTGAGTTTTTCAGTAACTGTTTTTGACATTTCATGATTGTAAACAAGTGTTGTGAATACACATGTTGATTTTGTTATTTTCATAACATTAGCGGACTGTATTGCATAATTTCGCGCATTTATAAAACAAATAAGGTGAGTCATTGCATTTCTTGTGATAAATATATGATGTTTTGATTTTTGAGGTTACATGACATTATTCTGTCCATTACTAATAAAAAAGAAATAATAAATGTTGAATAAAAACTATTTGGTTAAGACGACCCACTGACCAACTAAAGGTCTTAGCTCATTAGACCTACCTGACCAGCACAGTCTCGAGCGGTTAGTAGTATTAGTATTTAGTAGTAGGTAACCTAATCTTTGTATGGAGTTCTATAGGTATAAGTTCATTAAATTATCAGTATAGGTATAGCTTCCCTCCATTTATTCCTTGCCCCGACAAACCACTCATCTATTTGCGGATGATTCTTCATTGACCACACAATGTTTATTGGTTAACAACTTGTTATCCACCCGCGGACCACCTGATATTAATTGTTTTACACATGTAACAAGTGGACACTGAGCAATGAGGTAGTTCCTTTATAAACAATTTATGAATATAAAATAAGATTTGTGGTGGCTAACCAGAACACAATAAACTTATTAGCTAATAAACTTAAACGCTCATAAATATTCCATTATGACATTGTTTGTCCATTTATTTTATTGATGTTAAGAACAGAGATGGAAGATATTGTGAATACTTATCAAAACCCATATCATAGTACCAGTATTAGATTTTCAAATCATTTTGGTCTTCTCTGCTTTGGTGGATTGTTCCAAACTCATGCTTCAAATTTTTATAACTTTCAAATTATCAAGTTTTATAAGGGGGACCAAAATAATATCCTATGATTTTATTATGTTCGTTGTTATAACTGACAGCACTGTTGGTGCAAAGGTTGAGCGATTGACTGCTTTGTATGGCCTACAAATAGGTGGTCCAGGTCTGGAAGTCTTGTGTTTGTGTGTTTACAAGTTTGTAAATCACCCACAATAAAAAAAAATTAAACTAAATAGTAGTTGTATTAAAGAAGACATTCTGCAGAACCATATATAAATTGAGTAAAGGGCAGGAGGCTGGAATTGTTCTGATGAGTTGTTCTCTAATTCAATAAAACAATGTCAATATATATCTCTAATATTTTATATTATTTCATAATACTAAATCTAAATACATAAACTAGGTGGCATAGAACTTAAGATCTAAATGACTAATTTATCAATGTTACAAAATATTTATATTTTATTTTTCATAAAATTAAAGAAATCACATCATTATTAAGTAGTTTTGTCAACTGTCTGTTCTTATTTCATCGTGGCCTTTTGTATTCACCAGACTCTTCTGATGATCCTGTAAAAAAATAAAAATTATATAAAAATTATATTTGCATATAACTCTAATGATTACAAAAATTATTGGGATTGTCCGCAAAACAACAGTCTTAATCTATGTAAATTATCTCATCACATTTTAATATTCACCAGAAACCCAATTAATAATTATCATACTTAAAAAGATGTTGTTTAAGTTGCAATTGATATTGCACTATACTATTGATATTGACTGTATTGACTTACAGTCGCAATCAATGTCAAAAATTTGTAAAATAGAGAAATTATCAACTCCTTAAAAATACGAGAATTACTCCTCAGGTCTTTTTTTATGGTGGGGAAAATCATCCAATGACAACCCCGCTCTTGGGCGGAGCGGGAGATAGTGTCAGACTCTTACTGGCCAAAAACCCACCCCATTACTTCGTGCCTTCATACCGGGGCTCAAGCTACCTTTCGGACTAACCCTGGCCCCAGTAGGCTTCGACCCAGCTCCTCAGATCTAATAACAGACATACCGGTTCTAAAACAGTCTATATTTCCAATCATTCATCTTCGTTTTGTTAGAAGAAAATTATCTGTTCTAACTTCTAACAAGAGAGTTTCAAATGCAAAAATGATTGTCTGTATTGATGACTGGATTTATAGTACTCTGTTTTTCCGCATGTCTGTGGTCACTATGGCACCCTTCAACCCTCCTCACAGCGGGCGCGCCGACACGCGTACTGCACATTAACCGCGTCACATACAGTACCTATATTAACGTACCTGTAGACCTATGGCACCAGCGTCCCCTCCAGCCCGCCTCGCACACACAAGCGCCCGCCACGCAGCGGCCGTGCCGGCACGTGTGCGGCCCGGAACACGACTCGCCCCGGCACGTGCAGTCGCCCACCCGGCGCCCCACCTCGCAGTGGTTGCCGCCCAACCCGACAGGACAGCGGCACTTGTTCACGCCTTTACAACGGCCCCCATTTAGGCAGGGGATGACACATTTTGCTGAAATGACAAAACACTGTTAGGTTTTAAACACAATCACACATTTTGCTGGAAAGATGAAAACAAAACGAGAGGTTTTGTTGAGCATGAGCAGTGGTGGCCTAGTGGTAACTGTCCCGCCTTGCGAATTGTAGGTCAGGACTTCAAACCCAGCCAGGCACATTGCATTTTGTAATTTATTTCATCACCGCTGCCTTCAAAATGGTGACGGAAAACATCGTGATGGGACTGCAATACCCTGGTAAAAGCCCCTAAATAAAAACAGGTAAAAAAAAGAAGACATCGTGAGGAAACTGGCATATCCTAGAACCAAAAATTCGAAGACAAGTGACATCCCCAACCAGGCCTGCGTAGTGGATTACGGCCCATTCCCTTTTCTAGAGAGGCATGAGTCCCAGCCGTGGGAATATTTTAAAGCTGATTAAGATTATACAATCGACTACACATAACTTTTGTCCGAAAATGATAAGTACTTACAAAATTCACAGCGCAATCCATAATACCCTTTAGGACAGTCACAAGTGTCCTTCTGTATACATTTGCCCCCATTCAAGCATTTCTGCGCACATATACCTGTAACAAAGAGACTCTTGTAAAACATGTGGTGTAACACTGTTACAGAAGTTCAACAAGATGCTGCGAACACCGTTGCTGCAACAGATACGCTGCGCACACAGCACAGTGTCTTCGAGTGGCAGGCCGTATTGGAAGAAGAATCCTCATGTAAGTGTCACACATTCTGTGGTGTAGTAGTGGACAGATAAATACATTGTTTTATGCTCTATAAGAGCCTAAACAAATGCGCTGTGGGTTGATTTTGTCAGTAAAAGTTTCGACACTGTCGCTCCACCCAGAGAAGGAGAAAGACGTTTTCCGCACTCAAAAACGAGTCTAAACAAATGGACTGTATTGGAATTGGACACCAGCTACAAAGCTGCTATTGCCATGCACCTAAATGGTCAACTCAGAATATCATTACAATTTTACAGCAACTAATGACCACTGCAAGCCGTCTACGCAGTTGGCATTTTAATACGATACTTGAGCCCAAATACATAACTGAGATGCGACATCGTATCGCAAAAATCTACGAGCTCGCACGACGAATCACAAGATGCGAGACAAGATGAGAATTGATTCGCATCACGCTTTGGTCGTTTTTATATTAGGCGATAACGATATCGTAGGACTGGAAGTTTTATACCTCGACATCGTCAGACACGAAATTCCATCGCATCGCAGCTTTGTGTTCCTACACAAAGTTCTTAATGTATTTATCTAAATATAGGACTATAAAGCTACTGTCTTTTGCAAAGTGTTATTTATGAAAAATTTGAGGTCTCTCTACAAAAATCGCAGGAAACCGCTAGATGCAGGAGGCATACGATCGGTCCTCACGGCATTTAAAATAGGTACCAACTAAAAAGAAACATCAACAAACACAGTATCTTTTGCCTGTACAATAGTAATTCTAGTCTACTGTAATGCTCTACTTTGTGTAGTATAGTGCTGGACTTGCCATATTAATAAATTGACTCAATTCCCATTTCAGCTAGACTCAATCATCCGCGTGGACCATGCTGGCGAGTTGGGTGCAGACCGTATATACGCTGGTCAGATGGCCGTGCTCGGCCGGACCAAGGAGGGCCCGCTCATCCAGCACATGTGGGACCAGGAGAAGAAGCATCGCGCCAAGTTTGAGGAGCTGATCAATGAATACAGGGTTCGACCGACGGCCTTGACGCCCATATGGAATGTAGCTGGATTTGTGTTGGGGGCTGGTGAGTTCTGAGTTTTTTTTTTGTTATATTTACTACAAGATCAGTTTAGTCATTTTTGCGCCAAATGTAACCACGGCAGTATATTTTTACTGTTTTTTTTTTGTTATAACCTTGTGCTTGATGATCGCACCTGTTGGTAAGTAGTGGCGCACTAGTTTATTAAGAGCCTCTACTCAATTAATTATATAGAGATAGTCACCATTTCAACCGAAATACTTTAGAGAGGTCTCTGGAGAGGCCTATGTCTAAAGTCAGTCTCAAATTGACCAGACAATATAATAGCGCGATATTATTATTCAACATGCCTTTTTGAACCTGGCATTGTATTTGAGGAAAATTTCACCACTATTACGTGAGTGTCTGAAAAGTTTCCGACCTCAATATGAAGATAGCATAACTCGTTCATAAAAGCTTGTGAATGTAGTTGTACATCTTTTGACTGTTCCTCACCAAAAGTTCAGCCATTTTGGTAGTTGTTATTTTACAGTCACTTGAGTGAGTCGATGTGAGATACATAAAAGGAAAAATCCTTTTTCAATAAGATAACGCGTCCCTCTCATACCTCAGCGGTTGCCATTGCCAAAATCTACGAAGTACGGTTTTAACTGCTTGATGATAACCTTACTCACCAGATCTAGCCCCAAGCAACTTCTTTTTGTTTCCTTACCTAATAATTGCGGTCGGAGGATTGAGATTTTCGTCAAATGCAGAGGCAAACTTCGTAAATAATTTTATTATTTAATATATTTATATAATATTATTTTATAAATATATTAAATAATTTATAATTAACGGAAGAAAAAAACGTGCTGCGTCGACCCCAAATAAAACGGGATAAGGGCAGGAAGATGATGATGATTAAATAATTTATAATTAAATAATATTATTTTCGTAAAAAAATCAGAGCAAAACGCTAACTACCATTTGAACGGGTTATAGAGATGGAGGCATCGCTGGGAGAAGTGTGTAGAGTTATAAAGAAACAATGTAAAAAAGTAAAAATAAATTGTAAGAAAATAAGTTTTGCATCTTTGTTAGGTTGGAATCTTTTGAGACCACCTTCATAAACCTCAAAAATATTTAACCTATCTTTTATCACTTTCAGGTTCAGCACTCCTAGGCAAAGAAGCCGCGATGGCGTGCACAGTCGCCGTAGAAACCGTCATAGTGGACCACTACAACGACCAGCTCCGAGTCCTCATGGAGGACCCTAACATAGACAAGGAGATTCTCGAGACCATCACCAACTTCCGGAATGAGGAGCAGGAACACCACGACACGGGTATAGACCATGGAGCGGAACAGGCGCCCTTCTATAAAGCTATGACTGAGGTTATCAAGGCCGGGTGTAAGGCTGCTATCGCTATTTCGAAAAAGGTTTAAACTGATTATGATGGGTTATTTATAGAAGATTTATGAAGTGAATGGCTCCTGGATGCGAAGCAATGTTCAAAGACCATTTATTAAGCGTATAAAGAAACTAATATTTTCGAAAATAGTTCACGTGAGTACTCAGTAAAACTAATATCACTCAATAAAATGATTCTTGACAATATATTTTAGTGACTTTAATTTGATCTTTGTAGACAGGAGTCTTTAAATGTTTATAAATGGTTCTAATTCAGACTTGGAACTGCTACAGAGTATAGAATAGAGTTTAGGTCAGTAGTAACTAATTAAATACAACTAACTACTATTAACTAGTTCAAAATAGTATAAGCTACTAAAAGTTACAGTCGGCAAGAGAAATAGAAAGCTCAACAGTTTTTACCTGACTACCCCCTACGGAGGTGGATAAAAAATGGAATATCAAAATTATACAAATAAGAGTATCGAATGTTTTTAAAAATAAACATAACGTAATACTTAAATTACTGTGTTTACTTCCATTGCTGATGACCGTACTTACATTAATGCTGTGGCACTAAGAAACAAGTGCCCTGAGAGAGTTTAGTTTACAAAATAGGCCGGTAATCTTTTGTGTGTATGAGTTGTGTGGTAGTTGTAGAATATTATTAATCTCTACTACTGTAAAACAGAGCAATAATAACACCCCCCTTTTCAGTTGGGGGTTGAAAATATGTAATGTCAAAGGTGTCTATGTGGCATTTATTAAGACAAGGACTATAATAGATACTAACAATCAAACTGCCTAGCCTTCTTGGTTGAGGTTGGATTCTAGTCTACCGAATGAAGCTGGATACCAGTATTTTACATAGAGCGATAGCCTATCTGACCTCCACAACCCAGTAACTGGGTAACAGATACTGGCAAGGCTAATGTCAGATTTTCTAGGTTCTGAGTATTTGACTGTCAAAGACTAATAGGATACTTTAACATATTCGCGTTATGAAAATAGTGATTCATCATTTTCACTTAGCTTAGCCACGCCCCTTGACCAATTAGAGCATAGTAAATTAGAAAGCCGTGTTCAGATTGACCAGTTCAAGCCAAGCCCTTTCGCGTCTATTTGTAAAAATAAAAGTGAAAATTCAGATACAGTTTTAAAATAATTACATATAATATGTCGGTAAAATCAATAGTACGGAATCTTGAGAACGAAAGAACGAGCGAAGTGAAGCTGATACGTCACTTTAACAGAATCCGGGCTAGCTAACGTTAATGCGAGGTGAACAGACAGATAAAAGTCTGCCTCTTTTCACTGTCGGCAGCCGTGAACAACATCTAGTCTGGGGACGTATCTCACGGCTCGTTGAGAAATAAAAGCTTGCATCATAATAAATCAGTTGCGTGGTCTGGAATAGTTTGTTTATTACTCGTTACTCGCTCATCGTCCACAAAATAGTGTCTCTGGATTTCCACTGTAATCGGCATCCTGTATCGACATATACATTTTGAAAGTACTGTGTAATCAATTTTTTTTAACATTAATAGTTTAATATTTAACCCAGTATGAATACGCTCTTACTTTGCAGTTCCACTGATGAGTCACTATTTTCTTAAAGCGAATAAACTATAACGATAAGTATTATTTCCTTGTATCTATAGTTACCAACCAAATGCCGATGAAGTAGTATAATAGAACTTGTCATCCGTCTACCAATGTACCTATATTTTTGTTAACTGAATAAATTGTGTATTAAATACAGTTATCGTTTTTATAGTCACTAATTTACAAGTTTATTACTAATAACGGCCAAAATTCAGCTTATTTCATGATCAAGTTTTAACAAGTCAAGGCGATGCTTAAAATGACAATCTGGACATCTTAAAAACTATATAAGATTAGAACTAATTGATGGGGCAAAGGCTAGTTCAAAGCCTAGACCTGCTACGGAGTTTACCTTAATGGGCAGGTCAACAGAAATAGTAAAATTATTACTAGTGGTCTAGGACCATCTCAAGTGGTCGTAGAGTCCCATTTCTGGATTTCGTTTAGGACGGTAGTGTTGGTCTAAACTTCTGTCCCATACAGATGTCGACTAATATAATAAAAGGTGTGAACCTACCTCCCTCACAGTTGCGTCCCTGGTAGCCAGGCGGACACGAGCACACGCCGGGCGCGGTACAGTTGCCTCCGTTCATGCACTGCGGGTAACACAGCGCAGTTCTGCAGTCCTGGCCCATATAACCTTCAGGGCACTGGCATATTTTCTCATTATTGCACCATCCTTGGTTCGCACATTTTTTGTCACATTCTGGGTCTGGACCTGGACGGGAGGTAATATGGATTATGACATGATTTAAAAACTAAGCGTGTTAACAAGAAGTAGTATTTTTTTTATTCAAATTTCAAAGTAAGACTAAGCACTAGATAGATTTCAAAGGGCTTTCTGTACACATTTCATTTTTAAACATTTTATGTATCGATATCAGAAGTCCAGTATCCCTAGTCAAGTTGCTAATTTGCAATAGTTAACGCTAGTAGAAAGCATCAAATGTACGGAAATGACGTCATAGCAACGCTCAGTCACGTGGTTAGAACAAAAGAATTCAATTCAATTCTTTATTACATTCGACATTCGACGAAAGCTTGTGTCGAAGCGTTCGACGCAATCGAAACGGTTGTAACTTGGCTAGGGGGGCAGAAGTATTAATTAACGTAAGGAACATTTTTGAATTTTGGGTAAATGAACCTTAAGTCAAACGTCGTAAGCGACATTTTTGCATTTTAGATAAAATACCCTTACGTTAGTGGACACTTCTGGTATCAGTATATGAATGTTTCTTTGACTTTTGCGAGTGCCAAAAATGTGATGTGTAAATGGGCTTTTATGATAAAGGAAGGCAACAGAACGAATGAAAATGAATTAATGATGCACTAATTTCGCGAAAATACATTAATTTAGTGGATACTTTTGTGCCAGTTGCAGACAAAGATGTAAAGTAAGCCGTGCTCCTGTCCGCAACCGGCTTTAACCCTTTAACCGACCTATTGGCCAGGGTCATGTGTTTTGACTGAGTACTCCATCTCGTTCAGCTCTTCAATCCCCATAGGTGATAGAAGAGCTGACGAGATGGAGTATTTGGTTGTGTACGTGCGACCCTGGTGGAAAAAGACTGGGCAAGTGCGAGTCGGACTCACGCACTGAGGGTTCCGCGCAAACTGCAATTCCCGAAAAATAATAATAATCTTTATTTATACAGAAACCTTTAACTTGACTTAAGTACTAGGTTGATGTGCATATAAATTACAGCTAATTTAAAGGTCTCACAGTTGAGTAAACCCTGATTCCCAAACTAGGAGATCCTGTGCCTTGGGAGTCAGAAGATTAGAAGTAATGGAGTCTCGAAGATGTTTCCAAATTGCAACATTTTTTTTTTTGGCGGTTAAAAGGTTAATTATGTATTAGTGAAAAAGCAAGCATATGGTACGAACCTAAAAAACGCAAATGCCGTGAGCAGAGGCACCGTGTTCAGCCAGCCGCGACTCGGGGCCCGGAAAACAACGCATTCGGTTAATAGGGCCTGGCGCGTATCGCAGTCTTCACGCACAGACACACACATGAGCTTACATTAGTACTAATGGATGATGGAGCAAGGAAATGGAGACAGTACAGCGATTGATTGCAGAATTATTTTGTTGGGATTTCCTTATTGGGCTGGTGGCCCTAACTTTACAAGCGCAACTGTTGAGCTGTCGTGGTGTCTTCAGGGCCCGATCCAAGCCAGGCATTTACCCGAAGCGGCAAAAACTTAGGGGCTGCAAAATTGACTTATTCCTATCTTTCAACCTAGCCATTTACACCCAAGTTGGCAGATTGAGAATTTTGTGTGCCCCTTCCACCCTCCACCCTACTTCACGTTGGATAGTGGAAATATTTGCGTACATAGTTTTGTGTATGTAAAATTATTTTTGCCCGGAGCGGCTAAATAGCTAGATCGGGCCCTGGGTGTCTTTAGTCCCTGGGTTGAGAAAACAGTGTCTGGTCTGGCTTTAATAATATTCTCAGTGTAGCCGGGTCTTGTTTTAAAGGTACAGTTTAATCACCGAATTTGACGGGAAATTACTGTTAGGTAGCTGACACTATAAGGACTAACTTAGGCTACTTTTATTTTAAAAGAATTAAAGTTCAGCACAAAACAAAAAAACTTCTGGAAATTGTGACGAAATAGCATTGTGCTGTTTTACGAGTCTGACGCGAACACCAGTTAGTTTAGTCATAAGAATAGAAGTTAGGTGGCAGGACCATCATTCAATCTAGATTATAACCACATAAAAGAAACCCACAACTGTTTCCTCTAAGCCATCAACTGTTTCGTCATAAAACTCGAATAATTCATAATAAAATCGAATACAAAACGGTAATAAAACTGTCAATCGCTGTATTGTTCCGACCGTACATACGCACAAACACAGGTCGTGTTATGCGAACGGTACATAATAGGTTGTGGTACACTCGCTCATACCAACCACCCATAAATGTATTATTAGTAATGTAAGCATAACAATAAGAGCTGGAAATAGATGAAATGCAATGTTTCGGTTCTGTGCGCTGAGTGCGAGTTGTTTTTACGTTAATGCGATCGAAACCTTTAGCGCGTTTGGCTTTCTGATTGGTTAAGATTTCGGAACGGACCAATCAGAGCACCGAACGTCATAAACGTGTCGATCGCGTTTACGGAAAACAAACTCGCACTAGGAGGCACTCTGGTTTCTCAAGTACACTACACATCATTTTTTCAAACGCTAAGCATGAGAAATTGAATTAATAAGCTGAGGGACTCTAATAGATTTTTTGCAATGTTTGAATAGAAGAAGTAAATGTCAGTTATTTTTTAAATTCAAGTATAAGCGTTACGCCTGCGTTTTTGGTGCTGTTAAGAGTTCACAAACATGGATTTATTGGGTACTTGCCTATGTTCATTTTTGTACTAAAAATATATACATATTTATCTGAAAATCGCATCAAAATTGGCCATAAATTAAATCAGTATTTTAAATATTTTTATGAGGTAGAGTGGGCCTGTGGTAGGAACATCTCGCTATCTCTTTTCTACGCGCGTGATCTAATGGCGGTGACGTCACATTGTAGTTTGTGCATCTTTTTCTGTTACTTGACAGTTTCCCCTTCCACCAGACTTGAAAGGATTGTAACTTAGACAATTTTGAACAGATTTGAAAAATTATTTTACTTGTGATTCTGGGTTCTATATTCTTCTATTTTATTTAAATAAACCATTTACAGGCGCTTTAGAATTGTCATAAAGTCGGTCAGTCAGAAAAGTGCAGCTACACACTAAAGCGTAGATCTCTATAGAGAAGATGTGCTAACTCCATGAAAACTAATTCATTAAACCCCAAGCAAACGGTACATAATGTCCGTGACATATGGACGGACTGACTGACAGACAGACATGTGTGTTCGCTCTCTCATTGTCTTTTTAATGTGTCTCTAATTGCGGTATTCGGAAGGTTAAATTATGTTATGAGTTAAAAAAAAAATAGTCAAGTACCCAATAGATTAATTTCAAACAATTACATGCGATATTAAAAGATAGACAGCCACAAAATCACAGGCGTGTAAGTGTTAAAAATGCGTTGGCGATACAATACCTGTCCTTTCTAAATACACACCTCTCTGTGCGCATTCCTTCTTTAGGTGTAACCTTAACGGGGTGCCTTTCAGCGGCAATCCGCGCCCGTTTTTTAGAACTAGGCCTATCTCAAAAGTGGCCACGCCGCTGTTATTACCAACACAAGGCAGGATTATACTGAATTCTGTGGAACAAAGTTGTTTATTTATTTTTGGATACAATATTTATCAATTTGAGGACCGGATAGCGGTGTTGTTAAAAATGTAAACTGTACATTTCCTGGCTAAATTATTTGTGAGCGACGCAAATATTAGTATGACCTAATGGCAAAGTACTGCCAGTGTCATGTTGGGATGGCATGATATTGAGTCATTGAGCAAAACTGGAGATTTTTTTCTTAAAATGTTTCTTAAATCTACTAATTCGTGAAACACTTTTTTTTTTTGTATTGTTGATAGGCGCTTGACTACTATCTTATCTGATGGAAAACGACGATGCGGTCGACGATGGAGCACGCTTGCCTAGAAGTAACCTATTCACTCTTGACTTAAAGAGCTGCAGGTTGTAGCTATCAGGAAACACACACTCCGGCAGAGAATTCCACTCCTTAAAACACACTGTAATTAGTGCAAAAAATATGACAAACTTACCTTTAGATGTTTTAGGCACCCGTCCTCTTGTCTTTATCGACAGTACCGGCGGCTTCAGGATCGTCAGGTCTGATGACGTCAGAATGTCGAAGTCGTAGTAGTATCTCTTCTTGGACTTCCACGTGAAGTTCACATAGCCCACTTCGGAAGGTATGACCGGCAGTTTGTTGGAGAAGTTCGGGTCCAACACGTATGGAGATACATGGCCGTTTATTATTGCGAATACTTGCATTGATATACCTGGAAATGAGATGATTTAATTTGTTAATTAACATACATAAATATAGTCGGCCTTATAATGTCCCCACTGTTGAGACTCAGGCCTCCTCTCTAGGAGAGGGAATCGGCCGTAATCCACCACGCGGGCCCAGTGCGGGTTGGTGAATGTCACATGTCTTCGAATTTTTGGCTCTAGGACATGCCGGTTTCTTCACGATGTTTTCCTTCACCGTTTTGAGAGCAATTGTGATGAAATAAATTACACAAAGTAATAGCGCCTGGCTGGGTTTGAAACTGCGACCTAAAACTCGTAAGTCGTGGTCGTTACCACTCGGCCACCACTGCTCTCGCACATAAATAATAATAGGCAGTAAATTACAGTTTCGCAGGAATAAACTGTAAAAGGAAATTCCCAGTGAATGGGAATGTTATTTATTTCAGTTGTTGGATTTTCCTATGACTCACATGTTTCCATTTACCATTAAATGGTAAATGAGATCATGTACCTACCTATCCTCCTTTAAGTCCTCATATTAAAAAATCGCGTCTGTCTCTGTCTATTCGCGATTAACTCATAAACTTCTGAACGGATTTTCATGCGGTTTTCACCAATAGAACGAGTAATTCACAAGGAAGTTTAAGGATAGGTAAGGATAAGGTACCTATAGCATAATAGTATAGTCAGTCTTATATTGTTCCCACTGCTGAGACCCAGGTCTCCTTTCTAGAAGAGGGAATGGACCACGCAAGCCCAGTGCGGACTGGTAGATAACACATTTAAGTCTTCGAGTTTTTAGTTCTAGGACATAAGGACATAGTTTTCTTTACGACGTTTTCTTTCACTGTTTTGACAGCAGTGATGATGAAATAAATTACGCAAAGTACTGTGTCTAGCTGGGTTTGAACCCGCGACCTACAAGTCGTAAGTCGGAGCCATTATCACTGGGCCACCACTGCTGTAAGGTGTATTCATATTATCTATAGGAGAGAGAAAAACCGAGAACTTCAATAATTTCTAACACGTGTGTGAAGCTTTATTGTTGATAGGTTCGCGCTTGACCGTCATCTCACCTGATGGAAAGCGACGATGCGGTCCACGATGAAATGCGCTTACCAAGAAGATATCTATTCACTCTCGACTTAAAGATTCCCGGGTTGTAGCTATCCTGATAGCTACAACCCGGGTATCCCGGAAACCCGGGAAACACAGACTCCGGCAAGGAATTCCACTCCTTAGCTGCACGCACAAGGGGGCTGGGGCGGGTCACTAGTTGTTACGTAATAAAATCTCAAAGATAATTATTTGACCGCAACTTATTCACACTTGTTAATTAGGTAAATAACTATATTTAAACGAGTAATTCTACTAATTGCACTGTACATTTTTTTCATTCTGTACATTTGAAACATGTAAACATTTTTCATCAGTAATATTATATAGACCCATGTATTAGGGTCTGTGCACACCACGTTTTTTAAACGCGCCGTAGATGTGCGCGCATCAAGGAGCTGTTAATAGCAACAGCAGGGGCCCAGCTGGAGGCGAAGCCTTCTGGGGTTTAGGGTTAGCTCCGAAAGGTTGCTCGGCCCCGGTATGTAAGGCCCCAGTAAGAGTCTGACACTATCTCCCGCTCCGCCCAAGGACATCCCCCGCTGTCATTTGGAAGTTTTATACCCACCAAAAAAAACCTCATGGTAAAGCCAAAGGACAAAAATAGAGAGAAGATAGTTACCGCTAAACATCCTGACTTGTCGCTCGTCGATCCACAGCGACAGATCGGAGTGGTGTCGCGCCTCGGGGTCCTTGTAGTCGCGGCGACCGGCGCCGAGCGCCAGCGACATGGCCAGCGCCAGCCCGGCACACAGTCGAGCGCCCATCGAAGCCGATCGCCACATGCTGCGGACGTAACACTGGACTTTTAGCTGTAGCTGAACTTAGGCCAAAGGACTTTTGGAAGGTGGTAGGGGAAAGAAGTAGTACGACGTGACGTCACAACATGGCAATCCTATTCTTATTTTGGAACACATTGTACACCAGTCATCAGCACGGATTCTACTGCTACGTACGGCTAGTACCTACATACTTCTGAACTACGACTGAATTCAGGTGTGTTAAGCTCAGTAGGGCACCTAAATAAAAAAAATCGTGAAGTAATAAGTAATTGGGAATTCCATTTGGAATCTAGCCATGCTACTTTGAGTACAATGAGTGTATTTATAAGTTAGCGATCGTGGGATTTATCTCCAGACCTTCAATTCTGAGGGAAACAAATACAGTAGAACGGATACCGTAAAACCTGAACTATAGTCTGTCTAAAAAGTCAAACGACCTGGAAATTTTTAAACGTATTAAAAAGTCTGTAATATATTATATACAATACTTTTTATAAGGTTCTATTCTTCTTCTTCTTAGCGTATCGATGGCAAAACCAGTCAAATTCTTTGCCCAGCCCAGAATTCGGCTACGGCAATGCCGTCCGCTGATGCTGTCATTAGGTCCCTACGTGAGCAGGTAAACGGGCACGTGGTGCAGAACGGAAGGTGGGACATCGTCTGCGGAGTGACGCCGCGCAAACACTGAAGATCGGAACCATCCGAGAACCCCCACCCGTGGAGATTGTCTTTGCTGCGCCCAACCTGGGTGCGGAGTCTGTTTAGAATTTTCCAGGTTGGCCATGGCAACTCGTGTCCAGGAGAGAGGCTCTCCGCGGGTCGATAAAATCATCAGGAGGTTTAACCTTCTCTCGCCAGAGGTCGTGTCTCTCTGAGGTGGTGTTGGTTTGAGGGTTCACGCTTGCAACAAAACTTCTACGACTTTTAAGTCTCAGGGGCACCGAGCTGTTATTGTGCATTGGATGGCGAGGGTTGCATTGTTGGTTCGCCCTTTCTATGCGTGCGTTGTTCTATTAGTAAACATTGGTAATCTCTTTGTAACCTTAATAAAAAAACCCGTGTTAACTACATCAGATTTCAAGAATTACAAGGGACTATTTGATTAGATTACCCAAGTCGAGACCCTTTTTTTTTTTTTTTTTTTAATTTTATGTATAAGCTGTGTTACTTTTTGGTGTACAATAAAGTTTTATTCTATTCTATTCTATTCTATTCTTTTTAGACAGACTCTACCTATTTATCAGAGACTACACCTTTTCAAAATCGTACAGTTTAGTTATATAAAATGAATGCCTGTAATGTTGGCGACCATAATAATAAATAAATAAATACATGATAGGTCGTTAACCCCAAATGGGTTTCCATGTCATGACTGTGTTAAAAAGTTCCCAATCCTGATTTACTCCAACTTGAACACAATAAAATAAAAGGTGAACTCAACAAGTTATCGTATTTCATCATCTCGATTTAAACTCAAAAAAAAAAACTGACTCGTAAACTCTGGATGAGTCCGGTTCGAACGTTAAAACCGAATCGTTCCCGAGTGTCCAATTAACAGCACGACGGCTATCACCTAAAATATGTCATAATTCCATTAAAGCGGTCCAACGCGGACCAATAATAAGCGTGTAAGTGGCGTATAATTTGTTTGTCAACCATACAAAACCTCTCCTCGTCCACAGAGAAAAAAACGAAATTCTCACTGTTAACATAATTGATTGAGACCGTTTGGGACGTGCCCCTACAATGGTATTATCGTGAGAAACGCCCGTCGAACGTAAAAAAGCTACAACTTCATTAAATATCCCCTGTCAAAAAGTAATGTCTACTAGTTTTTTTTTTACTCGCTCCCGGTGTCAAATTATACGTACAAAAGGTGTTAACAAAAAAGAAGACTCCAATCGCTCCAGGAGTAGGGGTGCGCAACTATTTTGTCTAGTTTCAACTTAATATTTTGTGGAGCTCAACATTCAAAAACCAGTTGAAACCTGGGTTACAATTGTTCGGAGAAATTAGAGCCCTAGATCTCTAAGGGCAACTGAAGGAACAAATAGGTTTAAAGGTGCCCCGGATACCTAACCGCGTCGAATCGATAGAATCTGGATTATGTCCAGTATAAAGAATTCTAAAAAAAAAAAAACTTTTAATTCGTTCGGCTCGGAAAAGTGTGCGTTCACCTAGTTAGTCACATAGTCTAACACTCCGTCTCGCTCCACCCTGAGCGAAAGAAGTTATTAAATGATTTTCCACCTCAATAAAATAATTCACTGTTACAACTAACTTTAGCTTATAAAACATTAAAAAATTTTTTCGCTTGCAGTTATATAAATTCTGAAACAGATCAATATCCCAATAAAATTTGAAAAGTCATCAAGGCAACGATATAACCAAGTGTTGATGACATCCCTATTTTTTTTAAAAGAAGGGGTACAGGCGTTGTTTTCCCTGGGTCATATCTCAATATGATTATGGGGTGTGGCGAGTCATTTAGTGACCTCTTGCGACTAGATTATTTACTTAGTAGGTACAAAGTTTACCAAACAATCCTAAAAGTCAAACTCTAAGTATTTATTTCAATTAAACCATTTACAGGCACTTTTAAATAGTCAAAAGGTCGATCAGTCAGATATAAATAAACGTCTAGGTCTACGAAGATTACAAGCTTTTTTATGCCTAGTTGCTACCAGCGCCTTCGCCCGTGTAAAAGTAAAAAAATTGTCCCAAGGGAACATATTCCTGGAATAAAAATTATCGTTTGTTATTCCAGAACATGGTTTACTCGCAAAGAGAATAAAACCACTTGAGAGCTGATAGACCGATTTTGTCTAGGCACACGATTCACCGTTGCGGGTCGGGGGACGGGGGAAAATATAGCGGCTGTGATTGGCTGATGCAACAAACCCAGTAAAAATAGTGATGAACAAGTAAATTTTGCAGCAATACTATCGATATCGATAAAATCGACGTCGATTAGTTCTGCTTTTTTTTAAACATAGACGATTTTCCTCACCATAAAATTGAACAGGTACTCATTTTTAGGGTTCCGTAGTCAACTAGGATCCCTTCCCACCAAATTCATAGGGGTTTACCTAAATTATTTTATGATAATGTTAATATTTTCGGAAATAATCGCTTCAAAAGTAAAAAAAAATGTGTCCCTCTCTAACTTTTTAACTATAAGTTTAGAAAATATGAAAAAAATCTCAAAAGTAGAAAAAAAAAGTCTTTATAAGACTTTCTAGGAAACTTATTTTGAACTTGACGGGTGGAACAGTTTATGAAAAGTTGTTCATTATCATTTTTGAACTAAGTTTGTAATTCAGCCGTATATGCAAGCATTTTTTTAAACTTAATTTACATATTTTACTATCTTGAACGTGTCTTCTGTCAAATAAAAAAAGATTTATTATAATAGGTTCATGCACTCCAAAATTACCACCGAAAACCCAACATACATAACACGTCTAGTTTGTATAAATTTTATTCCTGATTTTATGGAGTCATGGTATGAGCTTGGTATTATATTATCGAATTGCTCGGTTGGTCTCTGGTGGTTTCTTTATGTATTTGCTCTTGTTCGTTGTCTGTCGTTCATTGTTTTAACTCTTAATTGGGGAAACTTATTGTGACGGACGGGAAACTACGGAACCCTGCACTGAGCGTGGCCCGACACGCTCTTGGCCGGTTTTTTTTGCTTTTGTTTTATGCAATAAATGTTTTTTATGGTACGAGCTTTGGTACGAGTATACGAGTACCGAAATGATCATGTGTGCACAGATCTAATAACTTGACAGTACTACAAAAGGCGTTATATTGGCGTCTAATATTAATCCTGAGTCACCCGTATTAGCAGTCAAGTAATTGTATAGTCATTGGTTTAGTCAGTAAAAGTCTGGCTTGCATGGCATGTTCTTATGGTTTTGGTGGAGCCTTTCGCTCCATCCAGACCGCGAGAAACTATTTCTTACTCTCGAATAAAAAACTGAGGCTTGTCAAATTCATCAATATTAATGTTCCTCTACAAGTAACAACAAGAAATCTAAAATGCCCTTCAGATACCGTCAATTAGAGACACAATAGTAAGACAATCGATGCGCGGCCACCGGTGGTCGCTTGGGGATTCATGAATTAACATTAAAAGGTAGGTAACTTAATTTTTTATTCACCATTGGGAATCATCGATAAAATAATATTTATCAAGTATGTTGTCTGAAGTTGTCACATCACTTCATCACTCAGTAGAAAGTACTCATGGATAGAAAGGGATAGACTTATCTAATATTCTAGTGAAAGTAAAGGACTTTTTCAAAAGACATCAACGCGGTATCACTTTTTTCGTAACCAACCAGTTTAGCTTGAGCTCTCTAATTACCAATAATGTAAATAAATAAAAACATATTTTACTTAAGGATGAAAACTTATGCCATATTTTTTTTAAATAGATGTTCTTAGATGATTTCCCGCACCATTTTGCACAGGAACTCATTTTTGCTTCGGTTCTAGGCAATAAATGTTTTTTAAGGTACTAAAATTAAGGAACGTACACAGATCCAACAACTGGTCAGTACTAAGAAATGCACTGATATCGGCATCTAATATAAGTGCAAAATCACATATGTGTCGTGATCTGGAGTCGCCCGTATGAGCGGTCAAGTGGTTGTATAGTCATTGTTTACTCGTGTACAAAGTTTCATCGAAATCCATTTAGCCGTTCGAGTGTGAAGAAGTGACAAACATACACTCACGATCACAAACTTCCGCTTTTGTAATATTAGTGTGAAATTACATAAAATCTGGTTTCATATTTTTTGTCACTTCTATTATTACCTACGTGTTCTAGAAAAGTTATATTAAATAGAGCATCTTTATCGAAAGGTCAAGTAATGTTTACAATCATTATAAAAGGAAAAAACTAATATTTCGGGCGCCATTTATCTAAATATGTTGTAAGTTATTTGCGTTGATAACCCCAAATTAGCGTGGCCCGATAATACATGATCAGGAGCGTAGCAACCGTCACATCAGCCGTATAAATGACACGGGGCCCCAAAAATAATTCGTTAAATGTAATTCACAACATTCAACCTTATTGATGAGAGGTGCATAGCTAATGAATAAATACTAAATGACATAATGTTCCATTTTCATAGCTCACTCCGTTCATTCTAGAATTCACTACTTACATAAGATCACAATTATAACTTAACCTGTCTTCAATTTCAGAGCTCATTGGTCTCGGTCTTACAAATGATAACATGGACGAAATCTATCCAATTAGTCTGTTCATAATTTACGAGGCATATCGTGACTCTGTTTCATCTCTCTTGTTTCATGTAAGTATAAAAACTCAAACGACTTGGAAATTTTTAAACGAATTAAAAAATCTGTAATATTTATTATATAGGTACAAAGAAAATAAAAAAATAAAAATTCACACCACCTGCTCGAAAATGTCAAATTATATGTCAAGCAACTTTAACCTAAAGTGAGTCATTAGTGGCCGGGGGCACAGCCGGTCAATAATGTTTTCATTATGACCCGCTGGTCAATAATGTGACTATTATTTTCTCACAGTAGGTGTAAAAAGTAGAGGGTTCCTCTGCGCTAAAGTAGAGATGAGATATACCTGCCATTCTCCATACCCGGCCTTTAAGGTATGGGTATCACTAAATACCTGGTACAAATACCAGGTATTAAAATACTTCTAAGTATTTGGGTGTGGTAGGATTTCGATAAGTAAACGTATACGATAATTATGGTATGCCTCCAATATAATGTAGGTACGACGTTTCAAGTATACGTAATTATGCATTATGAGATACAACTGACGCAAAAAATCAAAACATTGTCGACCTAGGTACGCACCTACAGTGCCTACACTCGATATTCCCTAACATAAACAAACTAAGGAACTCTTTCACGTCGTGACAAAAATGTAATTATGCAATTATGTTCCTTAAGCACGTAAAAATAAGTAGGTACCCATTTTTTCTAACTAAATTAAATCATCCGAATGTTCATAAAGCACGAATGACGTTTCGGGTCCCTTCGTAAGCTGTCGGGTAGCTTCGGGTGGCTTCGGCGTACCGAACTACCGATACCGCACAAACTGGGCGCTACCTTGTGGTAGCGGTTCGTATCTTACTATGCGTCTGACGTCATACCTTCAAGGTATTTACCCAGTATTTTGGTCCGTACCCGGTCTGTGTACTGGGAAGCACATCCTTGGTATATATACCTCTACCAGTATATACCTCTCATCTCTACGCTAAAGGTGTCTTTGCCTTGGGCTAGCTTGAATCCCTCGCTGCATTCAGGATTCTTGTATTAACTCCCTCGCTTTGCTCGTGAGTTAAATCCCGAATCTATATGACGCCCGTGACATAAGACACAACTTTAGCCCCTCGGTGCATAATCTACTATTAACAGTCAAGGATTACATACAATACTTTTATAAGGTTTAGTAAACAATAATCATCTCTTTGCAGCCTTCATTTAAACCAGTGTTGAATACATCAGATATCAAGAATTAGATTATTTGATTAAATTACCCAAGTCGTTTGACTTTTTAGACAGACTCTAGCGCCTACGTCGAAAAAAAATTCCACGATAACTTTTGATATGGGGCCCCTTTCGGAGTAGCTACGCCACTGTACATTATACTTATCAATAATTAAATTTAATTAATTTATTACAGTTTGCAGTAAGTATAGTTTTTCACGTGCTTGGCATGACGCAGGTCAGTTTAAACATAGTGCATCATCTGGTACTAAGATGATAATAATCTTCTGGTATCTACAGAAAGTACGACACTTTCCTTGTCTTGTGGGACTTTGTTACTGTTCAAGAGGACGTCTTGTTTAGGGCATCTTTTAAAGAATGTTAGTGTGTGTGTTTTTTTTTTATAATGGATAGGTTCACGTTTGACCACTATCTCAACTGATGGTAAGCGATGATGTGGCCGAAGATGGAACACGCTTGCCTAGAAACAATCTATTCGCTCTTGACTTAAAGACCCCTAGATTATAACTATCAGTACTATCAATTCTTTCGACGTGTGGTAAAGTTGTTGAATTGCTTGTGCAGAGAAAGATGTTTTGTCACATAAAAAACGTGCTAGATGATAATCAGCACGGTTTTCGCCCAAAGAAATCGACACAAACCAATTTAGTTGAGTATATCTCTTATATATCGTCAGCATTGGATGAAGGTAGTGATGTTCATGCAATATACACTGACTTTAAAAAGGCGTTCGATTTAGTAGATCACAATATACTCATTACTAAATTGGAATGTATGGGTGTTCATGGATCGTTACTGCGTTGGTGTGAATCTTATTTAAAAAACCGCTCACAGCTAGTATATCTCAAAGGTTTTAAATCCAGGCAGTGTTATATACCATCAGGGGTGCCTCAGGGGTCACACTTGGGGCCTTTATTTTTCTTAGTTTTCATAAATGATTTGGGTAGCAATATTAACTCCGAATACAAACTTTTTGCCGATGATTTAAAACTTTATCGAACTATTAATAACGAATCTGACATTGTTCAGCTTCAGCAAGATTTGGATAGCGTATTTAATTGGTGTTCAGAAAATAATATGTCTTTAAATAAAAACAAATATTATTTTATTAAATTTAGCCGAAAGAAAAAAACCTGTCAAACTTGTTATTCAATCAATAACAGCCAGCTCCAAGAGGTTGATACTATCAGGGATCTTGGTATTTTGGTGGATAACGGTTTAAGTTTTAGGAGTCATTACGATCTAATTATAAATCGGGCATCTAAACTGTCAGGTTTCATCGTCAGGGAAATGAAAATTTTTAGAGAACCCTCCCTGACTATTTCTATTTACAACTGTGTTATTCGCAGTATTCTGGAGTATTGTAGTACGGTATGGAACCCTTTTTATCAGGTACACTCGGATCGGATAGAGCGCGTTCAGAAAGGGTTTCTGTACCATCTATGCTACTCGGAAAACAAATGTCGTAGGCTGCACTCGTACAACTCTAGATTAACCCATTATAAAATAACATCATTAAGCGCACGTAGAAAATGTTTAGAATTAATGTTTTTATTTAAAGTAATTAATGGTCTAATTGATTCTCCCGAGATTTTAGAAAAAGTGAACATTAGTATCCCTCGTAGTGGTAACCGAAGAACTTTCGTCCTGCCTCACAGTCGAACTAACATAGGAAATTTTTCTCCCATAAGCCGCATGCTTTCTTTTGCCAACTCTGTTCGTAGCGAAATTGATGTCTTTACTGGTTCTGTAGCCTCAATAAAATCTAGACTCAGAGATTTAATACCATAACTCAAATTAGTGTTTGATTAATGTTTCTTTTATGTTTCTTCATAACATGAGGAATTCGTACTTAAAGTTTATGTTAAATATTAATTGATTTTTAATTGTAAGTGACTATTTCTTAAATATGCATGTAAGATTCACATCTAGTAGGTGTCAATCAGATATATTATTTTATACGATTTACTTTTTTTGATTGTATGATTGTACATCAGTTTTGTGAATTAAATAAAAAAAAAAAATAATAATCAGGAAACACAGACTCCAGCAGGGAAGGGAGTGTATAAAAAATGAAGTTGAAAAAGGGAGTGTAGAAAAAAGGAGATCATAGTGATCCTAAATTAGGATCTGTCCATTCGAATAATTTTATTTATTTAATCTACATTAATATAAAGGCAAAAGCTGGTTTCCATAATTATGTGTGTACCTATCAGTGACGAAGGTTCCATACAACTCGATTCCCACCGGCTTCCCTTCAGATGTTTAGAACACAACCACTCTCTACCGTAATTGAGAAATGGCACAATCAGAAATTATAAAACTACAAAGCTAACATTACATAACGGCTACACTAAGTACACTATGAACATTAAATCAACAAAATTTACTTTTCAACAACATGTAGCACTATAACATAAGCCGCAGGCGCAATCGGCTTTTTAGCGTTTAAATTTCTATACAAGAATACGTCATGACGTCACATAAAGGTCGATTAATCTGCGCGCTCTAAAGCGCTCCGGCAAGCCGGTTTTTTTTCGAGTTATTTGATAGAGTTTTATTGAATAGGCTTAAAAACTACTAGACTGTTTTAAAATATTCTTACACCACTCAAAAGCTACATTATCCACGAGTAACATAGGCTAAATTTTATTTTGGAAAAAAATAGGGTTCCGTAAGATATTTGGGTTTTTCAGACACAAGGTGTAAAAATCAACCAGAAACATTACTTATTTTGCGTACGCTGTCTGAACTTTTAAAGATAGAACCGTAAAATGTTCTAATTAATTGTAGATCTTACAAATATCTACAAAAAAGTCCGCGTAACAGTATACCTATCTAAGTCGAGTCAGGCACAACAACCATTTTTTTATCTAATAATCTTGATTTTTTTTTGGACTACATTTAAACGCATTTATTTTACTCATGCTAGTAACCCTTATCAAAATAAATTTATGTAGATAATTTTTGGTCTTTGAATGATTAAAATTGGACGTTTGGTTTTGAAGTTATGGCGAAATTAAAATATTACGATTTATGCTGCAAGCGTCACCAAGGCGGGGCCCGGGAGTGCGCGTGCGGGAGGGGAGTTTAGATCTATGAGAAAGGTCGTGCGCGAAGTCTAATAATTTTCGTGCGATTTTTTTTAGATTTCGTTCTTAAAACTACACCAACGCAAAAGTTCTTCTCAGAGCTGGTTTTTTTAAACATTTTAATATATCCCTTTACAATAAATATCAACATGCGTAATGCTCAAAAACAAGAACGATTATCTGATCTAGCTATTATTAGTACTTAGTCGATTAAGTTTTGTTTAATTTACATCATATCATCATTTCACCACAAACGGCTTTTATAAAAGCCACTTCTATTATGCTTGTAAGTAGCGTTGCCAGGCGTCCGGATAAAGCCGGACATAGTCAGGCTTTTAAGTGGCGTGTCCGGCCAAATTTGAGCATTTTTGGCTTTTGTTAGGCTTTTTAAAGACCATTTTGTTTAGAATTGTCATTAGAGTTTTGCCTTACCTTGTATCGCTAGCACAAGCAGAGTGGATATGTAATAGTGTAGCAATAATATCACTTAATCTTATGGTTTTTTTTAGTAGAATTTAAAAAGATTTCATGAATTTTATTAGACTTAAAAAAAATGTCGGCCTTTTTGACCAAACATCCGGCTAAATAGGATAGATTGTCCGGCTTTTCAGATCCAGGACCTGGCAACCCTACTTGCAAGACACTGTTTCAATATCTCAGTGCTTACACGTATAGTAAAAGTGGACTGAAGATACATCTGCCTATACAAGACTGAAGCCAGGATGCCAATCACAGATTTTCGGTAAGGACTCAAGACTGCGTGCCCGCGCTCGGAGTAGGCAAGCATTTTTTTTGCTCCGGCTTACCTCTCTCAATATTTCACGCTTCGCCACTGGTACCTATGTTTATTACTTCATCACGGCTTAGCAGATTTTAATGTAATTTGGCACACTGGTAAACGTGTTCTGAAATGAGACATTTAGATACTTTTTATCCCGGAAGTTAGTAATTTAATGTATTTCAAACATCATCGATACTCTTTCCCACGTTCTGAAGGAGTAACAGTAAACATAACGACGCAACGAGGTTAGCTTTCGCAAATAGGTACATATTTGCTTTGCTTGAATTATGGGTGCATGTCTGTGCATAAACAACATATTGGTTTGCTCTACGAGAACAAAAACCGGTACAATTTAGTATTTTTTTAGTGCAGTACTTTATTTTTCTTTTGCATATACCTATTTATAATAAAATAATATAACTGTTATGTCAATTTTAAGTTGAACAGCGCTGTGGGCATTATTTATCCTTACTAATATTATAAAAGCGAAAGTGAGTTTGTTTGTTTATTTTTTTGTTTGTTACGTCTTCATGCCTAAATGGCAAAACCGATTTTGATGAATTTTGGTACAGAGATAGTTGGAACCATGGAGACGGATATAGGCTAATTTAAAAAGAAAGTGAGAAAAGGGGGAGAAAGAGTAAAGTATATTAATAAACGCGGGCGAAGGCGCGGGTAAAAGCTAGTTTATTATATGTATTTTCAATATTGCATAATGCAGTTTTGTTGCTCTTTTTTAATAAATTATTGCTAGACATTGTTTTATAATCAAACATTGTAGTAGCTATAAAATATTAACGTAGGTATTATGCTATCTAATTAAATGAAACACATTCTGGGTAATACCTCACCGACACCGCAAGCCGGTGAATAGTAATACCTTTTGTGGTGTACCATACGCAGATATTATTAACACCAAGTGGGAATTTATTAGTGACTCGACTAGCTAACAAATTGTCAGTCATTTAGGTCATTTTCGACCGTCATAATAACTAAGAGCGTGAATAAGGTACGCTTGTGAATTGGCCATTATTGTCAAGATTTTAATTTATTGATTTACGTAACTACAAGTTAGTGTTATGGCTGCTCATCATATCAACTCAGCGATGACTAGTTCAGACAGTGAAACACAGAGACCATTTACTTATTAGTTTTTATGTAAGTACCTATTTAATTAACTTACTCGACTTGCACTAAGTAGGTCTAAAAATAACGATGAATAAAAATGGCGGATGGTCGATTTAAAATTGGAGCTAAATTTGTTCAGCCTGGAAGGCAATCTGGAATAAAAATAACGCTAAAAGGGTAACATGTTAGTTCCGACGGACAGTTTCAGCGAGTGAGACGGGTGCATCCTGTGATAAGACGTGCGAATGACCGTGGATGTTCGCCAAACACCCGAATGTAGTGTTTTCAAACTGAGGTTTATTTGCAGAATATTAAACTTTAAAAAATTCGGCCCAGTATCCTAACTTTAGTGGATTATACTGTGCCCTAATCTTCCGTAAAAGAAAAAAAATATGCACAACCGAAACTACTGGGATTAGGACTATAAAATTTTGCACAAAGCTTCCTTTTGGGCCGTAGGCAAACACTAATAAAGGTTCATTGGAAATTCAACCGGTAAGGTGATGAAAAGGTAGCATTTCGATTATAAGCAAAATGTTATTCTACGGGTTAATATTCATAAAATTTAGCATGAATAGTAACTTAAGTAATTAATAAACATTGTCATTATCTGTTTCCTAAATCGAAAAAAAATCCTGACCGAAGCCGGGGTGGGCAGCTAGTTAGTTTAACTTAATTATATCTATTATTACAGCTATTTGTGTCTATAATGGTTGATTTAGTAATTTTTTTGCTTGCCAGAACTATTTTGGTGATGATTTATGGGAATCTCTTTTTTTGCCATGGATCTAGTTATTTTGTGTTATAAATAATTTTGGCTACGCTAAGGGAGGCAATGCAGGGGGTCAAGCTCTTCCTAAAAAGAATCTTACTTCCCGGCAGATCTAGAATACAAAATTCCTAAATTAAATCTCATCCTTCACGGTGCGAAAAAAAAACAAATCCCCGATCTCATTAATAACTTGAAAGTGGTATAATAAAAGAGTGTTGCCCAAAGATAGGGCACCTCTGGCGTGCACTTGTTCAGCTAACCAGCGGCAGTGGTGAGCGGGCCAGTCGATACGATACCCGTTCAGGGAACAGGTAACAGCGTAAAAAGTAAAAAAATAAAGTCCGGCTGTCGGTCCGCGGCCGCCCCCGTCCGGCCAAGGAGTAAGGCGGACTGTTCACGGTGCGCGTGCGACTGTCAGTCGCTCCAAAAAAGCGTATCTAATTGTCGAGTTCAAAAAAAGGGTGAAGTTGTTCATGAGAATGTATCGGAAAATTTAGCAAATCTGCGTCAATGAGACACGAACAACGTGTCTCATTGACGCAGATTTGCTGTGCTAATTTTTACTGAACATAGAAATATTAAATCGTGATGATGATCATCAACTCGACGAAATTGATTCAGCAAATATTTGGTGATATTACTAACATTGACAGACATTTTAAGTCGCAACCTTCAATTGCAGAGATAGATTCATTTGAAATAATATCTATAAGAGCACTAAGGCCCGGTTTCTGAATTATGAGAGTATTGAACGTGACACGGTTGACCCTACTTAGACGCCAATTTTTTTTCAAGTTTTCGGCCAAGAGTTTAAGAATTTATTTCAAATGCAATTGGGGGATACTAATAAATTTAAAAGTTAAGCAGTGCAGTTAAGTTCCTAAGTAACAGCTCCAACATCTGAAATGAAAGCAATTAATCGTTGTAACTACATAACGATTAAAACATCGTTAAGTCCAAGCAAATGCAAAAAGACGCGGGAAATAAATCGCATATAGTTGCCGAGTAAATGGCAGGACTATTAAAAACTTGTACCTATCCATTTCATTTAACGATTACAATGTTGTCAGGTAAATAGATCATAAAGCCGGTTTTATTCTCACGAGTCTGCGACTGGTAGCAGGTGTATGGGCAGCTTTAGCTCGCTCACGGAGCTCCGTACATGTGCAGTGTACTCCTAACATATGATCCCATAGTTAGGGCTCTATTAATAACACCCCGTGATGTTTACATTTGCCAGATAGCAATGTTTACTTTTTTGTGCTTTCTTTAATCTCCCGTTTTTTCAACGCGGCTTTTTAACAATGTTCCGGAGTTTAATCATTTAGTAATTCCATGATTAAAGCCATCGAAATTTTAATTACCTAATTAGAAATACAGTAATCAGTCAACATTAGTACATATGTGGGTAATTATTAATTAATACAGACTATCGCCACTCGAATTCCAAATCGATTAAACAATTAAGTTTTAAGTGGGATCAACGATCTTTTATTTACCGACCTCTGTCATCCTGGATGGATTTCGCGATATGATACGGCTTGTATGAACGGTCTTATCTTACCTGTAATTAACGGCGAGTTCCTATTAAAATAAAATTGCAGCACGCACGTTCATGATTTTAAGTCACTTCACAAGTCGCGAACTCGATCGTCTCGTTTGACAACAAATATAAATCTCTCGATGATGTCCCGCTCTGCCGACGGTCCGACACAGACTGCCTACATACTGACTCTTTACTCAACACACAGCTTTGTTTTGCGCTTCGAAAAGTTCCACCACAAAGGATTTTGGACTTAACTTTTGATAAAATAGAGGTGACGCAGCCAGCCCTAAATGGTTTGTCTGATATCTCGTCGATATAATTTACGATCAACATTTTGCATGTTTCCATTGATAGCAAATCATCCGGAGACGTGGGATGCTTTACAATCAGCTTACATACAATGCTATGGCCGGTCAAATTTAGCATCTGTTGATTAGATTAACTGCTGTTCAAAGTTAATGGCGCAGTTTTATCAATAAATCTTGTCGACGCTGACTGGATTAGCACATGCAAAAGGAATGATGGGACTGTAAATTATGGATGAAGGGCCCAGAAGCAAAAAGTTTCATCGCAAGTATGAATTTAATTATTCACAATAATTCTTGGCTGACGGATATTTGTAAGGTCCTGTTAAATTCAAAAGTTATCACGTTCATAAACCGCAGGTTGTTTTTTTAACTATTGTTGGCACCTTATGAATGAATGGCGCGTATTACCGAGGTTTATATTTTACCTGCCATTGACGCATTGTTTAGTCTGAACGCAACGTAATTCACTAGCTACCAAGATCGGTACACCGTATTATGTGAAACATGGTTTCCGACTGCGCTAATGACGGTTTTTGGATATTGGGTTAAAGAATAAGACCTTTGTACTCAGAATTGATTTATCGGCACGAACCTAATTGATTTGATCTATATTGTTTTCTTTTATTTTAATTCATTAAACCCCCAAGCGAACGCCGGGTGTGCTCTCTCATTGTCTTTCTATTGTGTCTCTAATTACGGTATTCGAAAGGTGCAGTTAAGTATTTGTAGATAGTAGTTACTTTTTATTTTATTGTTGTTTGTCCTGTGCTAGTCTCAAATAAATGTCTTTTTTATAAACTCTCACTCGGCTGCGAAATGCTGACTGAATGCTGCGGAATGCTGAGAGGATGCCTGATGAGAGCGTAGCTAAGCGCATTTTCGTTTTGAACTCAAGGACGGTAAGCGGATATAAGGCGGACGCTTCCTCAGGGATAGGGACGTTTAGAAAAGACATATGACGAAATGCAATACAGACTCCTCTCGCTGGGCGGAGGCGGCAAAGGATAGACTTGGTTGGAGAAGTTTAATTAAATAAAACGTCTACACCCTCGAAGACCAACGTAGGTATAGATACAACGGGCTGTTTTCTGCAACTCCACGACCAAAGCGCGTATTTTGCGTACGGAAGACCAACGTAAGACAGATCTCGACGTCAGGCGAGATACCATCAACAATAAGCCGCCCTCCAACGTCCAATACGATACGAAAATGGTGTTTTAACGTGCCCACACTGTGCACGCACCTTTACAGCAAAGATAGGCTATATTAGTCACACTAGAGCACATGATCGCTACCTGTGGTTGCACAGTCCAAAGCGTCGACGGCGCGCACTGTTCCTGCGCGCCTCAAGGAGTTGTTAGCAGCAGCAGGGGCCCAGCCGAGTCGAGGCCTACTGCGGCCAGGGTAATCCGAAAGGGAAGCTCGGCCCCGTTACGAAAGGCAAGAAGGATAGGGGTGGGTTTTTTGAGAGTCTGACACTATCTTCCGCTCCGCCCAAGGGCAGGGGATGTCATTTAGATGATTTTTACCCGCCAAAAAAAAACCGTAGTTGCACTAAATCAGAAACCAGTCACCGTAGCCGAAATCTGATGTTTCGGAATCGAATGTTTTGCGCCCAGGTATTTGAAGGCACCTAATACCCGCTATATCCTGCCGTGACCTGTGTTGTAGTTACTTAGTGTCGGTGGTATCCAACTTGTGACCTTTTTAAATATTTTTGGGAAAAAATATAACATGGTGGAATCTATTCAATTACTGATTCTGAAGTATAGTTGGTTCAGAAATCAGTAACTGAATGGATTATTGATATTCAGGTTTGGCATAAACTAAAAATAATGTTGTATAAACTATTTTGAATATAAAAACTATTCTCTTGTCTCCATAAGTTTACTACAACTACGCTACGTTTTACTAATATTTGATTTTTACCAAGGATCGCAAGAATATTGGCCAGGTACATCTCTTCAAACAGCGAACAGCACTATCCATGCTCACCCAAGATGTAAAGAGTCGTCGACATCTCAACAGGGTCCGGAATAGCGTAAAAGATTGGCTTAAGTTACCTTCTTTTGGCAAGTGAGAGGAACTGCAAAAGAAATACTTTGTTATAAGACCAAAACATACTTTTTTTTTAAATACTATTTCACATAATTGTAAGCGATGATGTGGGACTCTGGGTTGCGACAGTCTCGTTTTTGAATTTATGAAAAAAGGGCCTCGCTGATGTGTGTTCGCTCACGTCTAAATTAGTCCACGCTACGCTTCTGTTAACAAAGATTAGCTAAGCACGCAGAAGATATTATAGTGCTAAAGAGCGTGCGCAAACATAGGCGCACTCTCTGTTCCTTTACTCTCACAGTTCGATGGGACGGCAATCCAACACGACTGCAAGGAGATCAGATGTGATGAGTCGTGCTTTCCCAGGCATGGATTCCCAATTCCGACTTTTGTCACACCACTAACTTTTTTTTTAAATTATTAATAGGCTTGCGTTTGACCACCATCTCACCTGATGGTAAGCGATGATGTGGTCGAACTTCCAGGCTCCGGGCAATAGACAATAGTCATAGTATATAACGTAGGCTATAGGAAAGGATTTTGAGAAAATCATCAAATCACCTTCAAGGTAGAAAACCGTTTGTATGAAAATCCTCATTACTTGAGTTAACTATGAAACTTGAAACAAAAGTGTATCTCTGTAAATAAAAAAGTCTGACGTTATTAGTTTTCAAAACCTATCTGCGGCTGATACATTTATGTATGCTCTTACCTCACCCCACTCTCCATAATTTCAGTTATATCTTATTAATCAGATCACTAATAGAATTTAGGCCTCAGATGACCTTCTATGATATAAATTAACTTTTCATTACACCTGCTCATAAAGTGACTCTTATTGCACTGCACTTAGGTTTATAATGGCACTTACTACCAAACTGTGACATTTGATTACCATTACGCACTAGTGCTATAATGTGGTTAAAACCTTATTGTTCAACCTCTCCACCGCCATCATTTTATTACATTTATCGTATCAGGATGGGCGCAGGTCGTCCTCCACAAGGAAAAAAAATGGGCGCGGATATGAAAACAGATTTTTACCGCCACAAAAGTTTACTAGTTTTACAGTTATTTTATTCACAAGTGTATTGAAAAACGTCGTATGATACACGTGAGTAATTAATTAATACCGTTCTCAGCTCTCTTAAGACCCTCGCCATGGCTCGGGTCTAAAACCGCCTCAACGGTAATCACTAACATTACACACTTATATCATAATGTACTATTGGGATTACGCACACATCACTTTTTGATCAACTGTATTAAAAAGCGTTTATATTATTTACTTTTGAATATTTTTTCTACATAGCGTCATATCATATCGCGAGAGAGCCGGTGGTGCGGGACTCGACCGAGCCATGACTACGACCACTCGGTCAAGAGTGTACGACTGAGAAGAGAGTTTATTTCTTAATGTTGCGCTGCTTTTGTAAAAATGTTATCGTGTCCTAAGCGGGGGTCGGGGAGGGGACCTCGTAATCTCCCCCCTATATGGGTAATACGTCTCTGTAATTGACTAAATTGTTTTAGTGCGCTAGATCAAGCATGAGGCGTCTATTGACTGTATGGTCGTTGCTTCACACTCACAAGATTCTCAAAGCTAGATTAGCCCTACACCCGTGTAAACAATAAAAACAAAGATTGGAAAACAGTCCATAGACATCTATTCCGGATCTATACTTTCTCTAGTCCTTAAATTTCTAAAACAAATGTGTGCACTAAAGAACTGTTACGTTGTAGTGTAGTTTCCAATGATGATAGAACTGAATGTTTCTATAGGTGCTATTGAGATGTGAAGTTTTCAAAACCTAAATAAATTATTCAACATGTTAAAATCTTGATTTCAAAGGGTTTTTTTTTCGGTGGATAAAAATCATCCAGATGACATCCCCCGCCCTTGGGCGGGGCGGTAGATAGTGTCAGCCTCTTACTGACTAAAAACCCAACCCATTCCTTCGTTGATTTTCATACCGGGGCCGAGCTTTTTGGGAACAGACCCTTGGCCTCAGTAGGTTTCGACTCTGCTGGGCCACTACTACGGTTGCTAACAATTCCTTGAGGCGCGCGGGAACAGTACGCGCCGTCGACGACTTGGGCTCGGTCCAGACGGTTACCGGACGGTCGTACCGCAAGCTATCCATTGCTCGCCTTCCGAAAACCCGCGTTTACGGTGCGGTGGTGATATCAAAGGGTGCGAGAAAATGAAATAAAAGGCACCAAATTAATTTCTTAATATTTATTTTCTATGCAACATAAAAAAATATTCATCATAGTTACAATAAATTACAGTTACTTAATGCGAACTAAAATGTAATTTACGATAATTCGTGAACAGAATCGTACGGATCAGATCAGAAGTTTTTTCACAAGTCTTTACCTACACTCTTGTCATGATTTTAAACATTTTTTATATAATAAATGCAAACTATTACCTAACCAACAAAATAGTCCAATGTAGATAAAAAAGCTTGCTTAACAAATATAATTAAACTGTTACTGATGCTTTAATTTTCCCATTCTGTTTAATAACAATGATGAGACGACTAGCGCCTTTAAATATAAAATTCGAATGAAGAAGTGTTGAATGAAAACTGCTGTCAAACAATGGCGAAAACCAAGCATCGTCAACATTATAGATAACACTGAATGTACCTCACAACAATTAGATTATACCAGTTTGTATTTAGCGAATATTTCGGCTATTACTAAATATTTAGCGGCCAATCATTTTGAAAGCATGATTATTGCAATACTGTTCGTTGATGAGGAACAGGCTCGGAGAATGGAATGACAAAGGCTCAAAGATGTCATAAAACTGACTGAACAATTTCATAACATAGTTTGTGATTCATCTAAGTGGTGAACAATACTTTCAATATAATCGGCAGCTATTAAAATTAGGTCTATTACATTTTCATAAATTAAAATGATTCCAAAATGTTTCCGAAGTTCGTTACACTTGCGACCGAATAAAGTTACACAACAATTACATCCAACTGCTAACATCTACTACTTCGAGTACGGCGATGTACGAATACTACCGGGGACCTACATTGATACAATTCAAGGTAAACATTGTGACACTAAATAAATGCAGACATTGTGCTGTCAGCTCGAATCTGGATCAATGAAAATCACATTTTCATTCATAATTTTACGTAAGGCAAGTATTCTTTACTAGGTACGTGTAAAATAAAATGAACACAGTGTAATTTAGTAGGGAAGGCAGTGAGAATATCCACCGTAAACTGGTGGCTAACAATCTAATATCAAAATTGTCATTTCGAACCGTAACAAGTATTTTTTTCATCAAGACAGAATTTTTCAAATCGTTAACGGGTATAAAAAGCGACAAAAACAGACGCGAATAGAACAAGGCTCCTACTATACTCAATTAATATTAATAGATATATATTAAATTCTTACTAGACAATAGACATGATAAAGACTCCTTAACAAATAACTTAAAGGGGTTACAATAACAGTGCCATCAAATATAAATATGCAATGTATAAGGTACCATTAGTTACAGTATAAGCTCTAAATGAGAACGATCAAAATGTTGGCATTCGCACATGTTACCTTGTGAAACTATACATAATAACGAGGGGAAATAAATATGTGAAAGGTTTCATTATTTAAATAATTAATAAATTACGTAGCTTGTCTCAGCTGCCGGTCCAAAGTTTTATAAACACAGTTCAGATTACATCTGACCGACGCGTCATTGGGGAGACTAAATAAAACGATTCGAAAAATCAACATGGTTAGACCGTCTGGAATGTACTCAATTAAGACCCGACACCTTTCAGGCGGAGAAATAAGTATACACAAATAAATAAATTACAATAAAAGAAATTGACGGTTCTAAGTGCGCGTGTGCACAAAACATGTCCGCCAGTGTACGAATAAAACCGGATACAATAGGTACAGGTAAGGCAAAGAATAAATATACATGTAGAGATGCAGTAAGCGAACGCGTTAGCTACCTAACATTAGTTAACACGAATCCCTAGCCTTAATCTAGACACGATACAATTGAGAGATTGTCCATGCGGCTCGAGACGATTGCTAACGATCATGAAATACGTCCAATTATAGTTTTTGGCGTCATGCAACACTGGTATCGGGTAGCAATGGTCTCGAACCCACATTATGCAAAATCAGAAACATTAACTTGGGCATTAACTTCAATGTGATCGGTGCATAACTTCAATAATAGTCAAATATGAAAAATTCAAATACGAAAAAAGCCTATAACGAGGACTTATGACTACGTAAGAGAGACATATTACTGACGGGTCGCCCCGTGCTTTAAATTCATTCGAGATTTGCGAGATGTACCAAGTGGATGGTCACGGATAACTATAAGATCAGAGTTAAACGTTTTATACAATAACTTTATCGATTACAACGATACTAGTGTACTGTTGATCAATGGATAAAATTCGAAGTGTTGAGGGATAAATTGAGATTTTTGTAACTCCTAATAATCGAGATTCTTTCGAAATATCATTACGCCTACTATGTTACAGTCAGACACGTCAGCACATACCACGCACACATTTCAAGCGGCTTTTATACAAGTTGATAATATTGATGATCTACATCTATATGTGTTTATATAAGTGATATTACTATGGTAAAGTTTGAAGGATTCAATTGGACTCCGTCCTAAAGTCATCTCAATCTCAGCTTTGTTATAATATTTGAAACTTTTTCCTAGCATTTTGTTTAGCGATTACGTTTCGTTCTATGACCTCAATGCGTTTAGTTGCGTGAACTGACTCCTAAGGTGGGATAACGTGACGTGAGGGGGACAGGGAGGGGACAGGGAGGGGGGACAGGGAACCATCGACGTCTCCGCGCTACATGACGATCACAACACCGAACCACGCCTCTCTTTAACTCTGCAAAGCACCACAATATGCCCCGGTGGTCAAACTGCGCAATTATACAAAAATATTTTATTCAATTTTCTTAATAAAATATAGTTTTGTTTAAGATACTCCTTTGACGTATCCATTGCTTTTGTGTTGTAAAATTTTGCAGATATACTCAACACATAAGAGAATAATAGTCTTAGAAAGTACAACTAAAAGAAGAGTTCTTAATGTTTCAACTAAATATTAAATAGATTTCCTAAGCACATCTGCAATATTGGACAGCACTGCAATGGAAGACGTCATCTATTAATTGAACAAGCTTGGTCAACGCTTAATTGTATCTACATTTTAGAACGACGAAGATATATTTGAATTTTAATAACAGTCATAGGTATTCGTAAAATAAAATTCTCTATGGTCCATAGCGTCATTGAAAGAGTTATTGGAAAGATATGCATTCGATATAAAAATAAGTGATACATTAATTTTGGCTTGCGAACTGACCATTGGCTGCCACGCTACATCGCGTATACAATGCAAATCAAATAAGAATAGGAACGTCAATGACCTGATGTTGCTTGAAATGTACGGTTTGCAAAGAAAAGTTATCGGTGTAAAAAGATTTTTTTTTTACTTTGTCCTTAGCTTAAAAAAATGTTGGTTTTTAATCTAAATTAGCTTAATATTTTATTAAAGTGTTTGTTGTGTATCTTGTTTTCATTGTTTGCAACCATTCCCCTTGTTCTTCTATTTGCCACTACTCAGACACCTCACTCAGTGATGCAGAGATGAGCGGAAATGAAGAACAAATTTAAACTATTTTCGTTGATGATTCGTTATTTATTCAATTGAAAAAATATCTTGATTTGCTCACCCTACCCGATTTGACAGCTCTGACGTCATAACATGGCGCAAAGTCGATCCTATTCTTATTTCAAACGCATAATACTCCGAAACCGAGACTCGTTGCATGTTAAACCAACCTTACTCCTATAATTTTAATCCTTATACGAACTCTACGAAGCCTGATAAGTCCGCAACGAGCGCACATGACCACCGGAGTCCAGAGCTAATTACCTTATTTTTTGTGACAAAAATAGCTTTTCTTATCTCAAATCTTCACCAGCTACCGTATGGTTAACTACACGTAATTGATATCGAGCCGTAACATCGCCTACTTACTAACACAAGCCGAGTTTCATAACGTTCCGGTTTTGGAGAGCCACGGTATACTGGACATGTGTGTTTCAGTTGAGGAGACCTTTGACGCTGGTCCACAGTTTCCAGAACAAAGACCGTGGTTTTGAATTAATTTCCTATCTTAGGAAAGTTATAGTCCAGATTATGGAAGATAAAATACAGGATCTAATCAAGATTAGGATATTAGTCGCCTGTGTATTTGGGTTATACGCGATCTAAAAGTATTGAGTGGTTAAAAGAGCCCCAAAACCCGAACGTTACTGCCAGTTTGACTATTTCTCATTACTTAAAATCAGTCTCATAAATAACGAAATGTTCAACAGACTTCGAGACGATCGCTACGATCTCAGGGGAGACAGTCAATAAAATCTTATTTAGCTGCACAAGGATCCTTAAGCGCGTTACAAAAATCGAAACTAATAACCGCCATCTTGTTTTCCCATAGACAATCTTAGAAATGCCTACTGACAGCTCCTGTCACTGTCATTTATTTTAGCGCCTAAAGGTCCTTGTAGCGCTGTAGCTTTGTCTATTGACACTAACAGTCGGCCGAAACAGAAAGGTAGGCTTCGTTACCAGCTTACACTAATGCTTACATGCTAATAAATTTCAACTAAATACAGTCACTGTCAAATTATACTGCCGATAGATCACTGATTAATTTCAAGCATAGAGAAAATAGTTGGACATCATGCGCGACTTTTACTGAAGAAAATCTTTACTGACATAACTTTTTCATCGTTGTTAAAGGCACAGATGTTCGTTTGTTTTCGCATAATTGACCCATTTCCTTCAGTAAAGCAACCTGCGTGTGTCCAACAATGTTAAGACCATCTAAAACATGTAAGAAGAGTGGCAGTGCAGTTCTAGACCATAGCTATTACCTTCGTGTCTCAAAACACTTTTAAAAAAGCCGTTAAGCTTGTGAATCCAGATATTCGTGGCTATCGATATAAACATTCGATATTTCAACAAAAGTCACATTAATGACATCGTGAAACTTAGTAAAGTATTTTCATACTTTTTACAACACAATATTGCGAAATTATAATTCTAAATAAAACTTTTGACGCGTGCGAGACACTGAGATATCGTGACGTTAATGTCTAACACGACAGAATGTCACTCTACTCTTTCACACTTATCCATTTTTAAATAAGTGTGAAAGAAACAGTTATAACACGCTCTTACAGTTAGACCTAAACCATGTAACAGCGCAGAAAATAAGGTGCTCAGTTTTATCACCTCTAGATGTACCTGCCAATTTAAGATTTAATTCCTGGTCACCTTTATCCCGCGCTGCAGCACATAGAGTCAGGAAAATTAATTGTTTATACTGCCATCTAGCGGTAAAAATACGAAATTCATCATATCTTGATATTTTCTCCTTCTGAGCTGCCATCTGTAGCTTCTACTACCCTAACTATCAAATCTGTTTAGAATTTATGGCCAATTTTAATATAACAATGAATTTCCCTGAGCCGAAGATTGTTACAAGAAAGCTGTACCGCGATATTCTCCAGTGGCACTAGTGGGTGTTCCCTGCGCTTTCTACACGTAGGTGGGCGGCTGTGGCTGTGCAGGCGCGGTGCCGGGCGGCGGCGGCGCGGGCGGCGGCGGCAGCACCCGCGCGCCCGGCACGTACTGCCCGATGAACGAGCCGTCCTCGGTGAAGCGACCTGGGGCATTGTACATAGTTAATATACACGCATACGTTCACTTGGATGTCACTAAAAATATCGATGTATCGAAAAAAAAAAAACTATCAATACAACGATGTATCGATATTATTTTCAACAAGCCTATCACTTACCACACCTTTTATTGACGTGTAAAAGTGTTTTTTGAAAACCGATTTACAAAATAAAGATCATTTATCATTTCTTTGAAGCTGACCCTTTTTTAAACGTGTTACGGAAACAACTAAGTTCTCGGAATATAGTCAGATTTTTTTCCGCAGTCTCGTACTATACAGGGTGTAACAGACAGATTTTCGCAAACTTTAAGAGCTTGTCTTCCTCCAAAATTTTTTTTTTCAGGAAACTTCGCCTACTGAGCAAGCCCGTAAAGTTTGCGGAGATCTGTCCCTTACAGCTTGTATAGATGCGACTAAACTTATTTTTTTTTATAAAGTCAGTCATTTTCGGGTTTTTACGAATGACAGTAACTTAAACAACGAAACAGTCAGTAGATGGACTTACTATACTAGTGATACAATTTTGACATTACAAGGAATGCCGAAATTCTTTCTCTTTTATTTGATTAAAAGAGAAAGAATTTCGGCATTGTTTAGTTATTTGTGAAAAAAAAAAAACATAAGATAGTTAAAAAAAAAACGACGCAATCAAATAAATCACATGACAAATCTTGCAAAATAAAACAAAAAAAAAAGAAAATAAAAAAAAAGCAAAATAAAATCATACCTTACATAACGAAACAAAAACGTCGCTCGTGCAGGCAAAGAAAAGAGGAAAGGGACGGAACGAGGAAATTATATCAATATTAAAACAAATGCAAAACTTATAACAAAGCACGCAATAAACATTTAAGTAGGAAATATTCACTCCAAAATAATATCATTTGTTTCTTTACAACCTAACGTTACTTACATACAAATTATTCTGTACTTCTAACCTAACATAAGCTGCATAAAATAGTCAGTGATATAAGCCTTTATTTTAAACTATTTCTGAAATAGTGCAATAAAGACAGGACGCCCTTGTTTAAAATTTAAAACTACTATTTTCATGCACAAAAAAAAATGCGACAAAATCGTACATGAAAATGGTGCCTAAACTATCAGATCAATAAAAAAAAAAGATTCACAACATAATTCACAGATCAAAAATTAAAAAAAGAACAAAATTTTGGCGGGCGATGTCACCGTCAATTGTTGACCAATCAGAACGAAGAACAAGGGTGTTGTCTACGGCGATTGGCTGCCAGTACCGGACTGTTATTTTAATCAACTTCAAAAAGAAGGAGGTTCTATGTTCGGCTGAATGTATTTTTTATTGTGATGCAATGGCACTACGTCACATAACTCAAGCTTTTTAAACGTAGCTGTATTTGGAGCGCACTTATTTTGCAAAGGCTTAAAAAAGCTTTACGTTTACTGAGATCGACGATATTATATATAAAAAAGAGGCAGATGACGAATTAAAAACTAATTGCATTGTCGACCTAAATTAGTACACATTAGAGTCGAATTTAAAAAAAAATCTTAGACTTATGGCCTATATAATATCGTTATCTCAGTACACACAAGCTAGTATCGAAGGGGTGCAAGGTAGAGGGAGGGGTCAGGGGTCTAGACGAGCGTGGCGAAGGCCTGCGAGGCGGAATCGGTCTGTCCCGTGGTCGGCGGCCGTCGCTTGCGGCCGTACTGGCCGATGAACGAGCCGTCCTCGTTCATGCCCGCTGCAAACACATGCTCTTTATGCTTACAGCCACGACACACATGCGCCGGCAAAATCACTAGGGCTATACACTGATCTTAAAATGTTTTGCTGTACTATTGTTTTTATAGGCAAGCTAACAAAAGCATTGGTTGCTTTTATTTCGGAGCTTTTAGAGTCAAGGACAAGGTTTTTGTTTGACTATGGAAAGGTTAATATGTTAAAGCCGCGTTTTTTTTTCTCTCTTGATGATACTTTTGTAACAGATTAAAAAACCCGCCAAGCCGCTGCTAGTCAGACTCGCGCACTAAGGGTTCCATAGCATTTATCTATACAACTTTTTTTATACAAGTTACTTTATTCTGTTTTTTATAGCAGCAATAGATCATCTATGAAAATTTCAAATGTCCAGCTATCACGGTTCATGAGATTACAGCCTGGTGACAGACCGACGGACAGTGGAGTCTTAACAGCACAAAATAGATAGGTACAGAACCTACGCTCGGTAAACGCACACTAATGAGCATTTGAGCTGGAACTGTGCGACGACTGGGCCGAGACGCTACCGAAATATTGTGTCCGTGAGATCGCTTTGTATGTAGATTGACTTCTGTACATAAATATTTTGAGGTAATAGCGCCCCGTTTTTACCCCTTAGGTACGAAATCCTAGGAAGTACCTATCATTCAAAATTCTTGAGACATTAAAAATATTTTAGTGTCAATTAAAGAAGAAAGTCTTTTTCAATACCGTGAATAAATGTGGTTTATAAGTGACACAACACTTTTTATGATCAGTGTAAAAAAAAATTGATTTGATAGTTACCGTGCAATCAAAATAAAAATGCGTGCAGATTACTAATGGTAAAAGAAAACAATTATAAAAAAAATATGATCAAATCATATTAACAAAATAAAAAACTATTTCTCCAATGAAGTAAGCTTAGCTCTAGTAAAAAGCAAGAAAAAGTTGAGCATAGAAGATTGCACACAATGACAAACCAACGCTATGTATGATGAAAATCTTTATGTGGTGTTCTTTAAGTGGTTTATGTAAAGATATATCTGGACTAAGTTCTATAGATTAATTCATCTCCGGCTGTGATAGTGTGTACTTAAAACATCAAAAAAAGATTATTGTACTGGAATTTAATCCTTCGTAAAATAGATAATAGTCTCAGATTCCGATGCAACTGAATTTTCACATATAACATAATCAGCCTTATTATGTTCCCACTGCGGAGACTCAGGTCTCTTTTCTAGGAGGGAATGAGCCGTAATCCATCGCACGCGCCCTTTGCAGATTGGAATAACCAATCTAGATGTAAATTTATTGTATTCGAAAATCTCTTTTGGATTAATTGACAAATATAACGCCAGGGTCTTGACAGTCATTTTTCTTGACTTGTTTTTGTTTATAAAAATTATATTATATATCTGCGATTCCAATGGCAGATGTAGTAATGTTACTCCGATGTTCGTTGGTCAGCCATGATGCGCAAGAGCGATAGTAAAAAAAAAACAGCCACACAAGAGTAACTACAACACAAACGCACCTGTCTCTCCCTCGCCGTACTCGGCCATAGAGTCAGTGTCGCTCTCGGGCCCGGGCTTCGTGCCGCTGCTCATCGAGTGGCGGGACTTATTGTCCAGCCTGGAACAGAGAAGGCAAGGTTTTTAGAAAAGTCTATTTTAGATCTGGACACACCAAAAGCACTGATCGCAAATCAAGGCTAGGTGGTAAGTTCTGTCTCTTATATACTCGTAGAAGCCTCCCTCGGCGTAGTCCCTACGTCCGTGCGCGAGCTCGCGGTCGTGTACATCGTACTGTACTACTGCATATGTACTCACGGATGCGTGTACTCTTGGAAGCCTCCCTCGGCGTAGTCCCTACGTCCGTGCGCGAGCTCACGGTCGTGCACGTCGTACTGTACTATTGCATATGTACTCACGGATGCGTGTACTCGTGGAAGCCTCCCTCGGCGTAGTCCCTACGTCCGTGCGCGAGCTCACGGTCGTGCACGTCGTACTGTACTACTGCATATGTACTCACGGATGCGTATACTCGTGGAAGCCTCCCTCGGCGTAGTCCCTACGTCCGTGCGCGAGCTCACGGTCGTGCACGTCGTACTGTACTACTGCATATGTACTCACGGATGCGTGTACTCGTGGAAGCCTCCCTCGGCGTAGTCCCTACGTCCGTGCGCGAGCTCACGGTCGTGCACGTCGTACTGTACTACTGCATATGTACTCACGGATGCGTGTACTCGTGGAAGTCTCCCTCGGCGTAGTCCCTACGTCCGTGCGCGAGCTCACGGTCGTGCACGTCGTACTGTACTACTGCATATGTACTCACGGATGCGTGTACTCGTGGAAGCCTCCCTCGGCGTAGTCCCTACGTCCGTGCGCGAGCTCACGGTCGTGCACGTCGTACTGTACTACTGCATATGTACTCACGGATGCGTGTACTCGTGGAAGCCTCCCTCGGCGTAGTCCCTACGTCCGTGCGCGAGCTCACGGTCGTGCACGTCGTACTGTACTACTGCATATGTACTCACGGATGCGTGTACTCGTGGAAGCCTCCCTCGGCGTAGTCCCTACGTCCGTGCGCGAGCTCACGGTCGTGCACGTCGTACTGTACTACTGCATATGTACTCACGGATGCGTGTACTCGTGGAAGCCTCCCTCGGCGTAGTCCCTACGTCCGTGCGCGAGCTCACGGTCGTGCACGTCGTACTGTACTACTGCATATGTACTCACGGATGCGTGTACTCGTGGAAGCCTCCCTCGGCGTAGTCCCTACGTCCGTGCGCGAGCTCACGGTCGTGCACGTCGTACTGTACTACTGCATATGTACTCACGGATGCGTATACTCGTGGAAGCCTCCCTCGGCGTAGTCCCTACGTCCGTGCGCGAGCTCACGGTCGTGCACGTCGTACTGTACTACTGCATATGTACTCACGGATGCGTGTACTCGTGGAAGCCTCCCTCGGCGTAGTCCCTACGTCCGTGCGCGAGCTCACGGTCGTGCACGTCGTACTGTACTACTGCATATGTACTCACGGATGCGTGTACTCGTGGAAGTCTCCCTCGGCGTAGTCCCTACGTCCGTGCGCGAGCTCACGGTCGTGCACGTCGTACTGTACTACTGCATATGTACTCACGGATGCGTGTACTCGTGGAAGCCTCCCTCGGCGTAGTCCCTACGTCCGTGCGCGAGCTCACGGTCGTGCACGTCGTACTGTACTACTGCATATGTACTCACGGATGCGTGTACTCGTGGAAGCCTCCCTCGGCGTAGTCCCTACGTCCGTGCGCGAGCTCACGGTCGTGCACGTCGTACTGTACTACTGCATATGTACTCACGGATGCGTGTACTCGTGGAAGCCTCCCTCGGCGTAGTCCCTACGTCCGTGCGCGAGCTCACGGTCGTGCACGTCGTACTGTACTACTGCATATGTACTCACGGATGCGTGTACTCGTGGAAGCCTCCCTCGGCGTAGTCCCTACGTCCGTGCGCGAGCTCACGGTCGTGCACGTCGTACTGTACTACTGCATATGTACTCACGGATGCGTGTACTCGTGGAAGCCTCCCTCGGCGTAGTCCCTACGTCCGTGCGCGAGCTCACGGTCGTGCACGTCGTACTGTACTACTGCATATGTACTCACGGATGCGTGTACTCGTGGAAGCCTCCCTCGGCGTAGTCCCTACGTCCGTGCGCGAGCTCACGGTCGTGCACGTCGTACTGTACTACTGCATATGTACTCACGGATGCGTGTACTCGTGGAAGCCTCCCTCGGCGTAGTCCCTACGTCCGTGCGCGAGCTCACGGTCGTGCACGTCGTACTGTACTACTGCATATGTACTCACGGATGCGTGTACTCGTGGAAGCCTCCCTCGGCGTAGTCCCTACGTCCGTGCGCGAGCTCACGGTCGTGCACGTCGTACTGTACTACTGCATATGTACTCACGGATGCGTGTACTCGTGGAAGCCTCCCTCGGCGTAGTCCCTACGTCCGTGCGCGAGCTCACGGTCGTGCACGTCGTACTGTACTACTGCATATGTACTCACGGATGCGTGTACTCGTGGAAGCCTCCCTCGGCGTAGTCCCTACGTCCGTGCGCGAGCTCACGGTCGTGCACGTCGTACTGTACTACTGCATATGTACTCACGGATGCGTGTACTCGTGGAAGCCTCCCTCGGCGTAGTCCCTACGTCCGTGCGCGAGCTCACGGTCGTGCACGTCGTACTTCCCGCCGCGGTTGCGCCGTACCACGCACACCAGCACCAGCACGAGCAGCAGGAAGGCGAGCGCGAGCATCACGCCGATGAACCAGCCCGCAGTCGCCGTCTTGTCCTCGTCGGGCTTTACTATAGGGCCGTCTGTAGAGAAATGGTGGGATATCATTAATTTATGAATCCCCAAGCGACCACCGGTGGCCGCGCATCTATTGTCTTACTATTGTGTCTCTAATTGACGGTATCTGAAGGGTTAATATAATTATTTTACCGTACAAACTAGCACGGAGGATACTGTGACTGTATTGACACAAAAATATATGTAAGTGCGCTTCCGACCGAGCGCCGCTCGCCATCCAGTGTCGGCTTTTTGTTTTGTTCAAAAGCGCCTCAGTCGTTTGACGCGCACACTCTAGACGCTCGCGTATATTAAAAACCTAATGGCTCGAGCTTGCCGCGCGCGGCAACTTTGTGATGATACCGAAGCTGCCGCGCTCTCGCGGGGATAGTTTCCTCGCGCGGCTAAAGCCTCGCGAAGCTGTTCGCTTTGTGTGGACGCGCCTATTCTACATACAAACCGCTCATGGACACGAGACCACAAATCGGTTGAAATCAACGCGAGTGCGAGTGCCATTCGCTTGAGACACACCTCTATGAACTTTTTTGTGCAATAAAGTAACGAGAGTTCTTTTAACTGATCATTTAAATTCGAGATCCAGTGGTGATTTATTGTTTTTAATTAACTATTTTTGTTTAGTGCCTCACTATAGGATGATTATGATTTTACTCATCATAATAATCCATGAACTGGATTACCGAAAAATTATGTTTCTAATGTTATCTAAGTCAAGAAAAACAACAAAGTTTCACATGAACTGCAATACTACCATAATTATGTAGGACGCATAACATAAACATCGGTCAAAACTGTTCAGAATAAACAAAAATATATTGTTTTTCTTAGGTTATGAAGTAACTGTAAATTACGAGTTTACGACTCTGTTTATTATTTCTATTTTAATCGTCGTAATTTTTTACGAATGTTTAGTAGCAAGAAGTGTCTTTGAAACTGAAGACAAACAACAAAGAATAGAAGTGGTTCCTTAAAAAAAAAAACTACGAACAATTTTCGACCTTAATAATAGCAAAACTTACCAATAGTTGTGTCCACATCCTTGATCTCGCTAGCGCTGAAGTACTCGCCGTCATGCGCCGTCAGCCGCACCTCGTACACCTGGCCTGGCTCCAGGCCCGTCAGGATCACGTAGTCATCTTCAGTCACCTCGTTTGTCTTCGACCAGTCAGGATGCCCCTTCAACTTGTACCACGCCACAAAGTGTGTTCCCGCATGTCCTTCTAATGACGGCATCCAACGGACCAAAATATGTGCAGTTCCCTCCTTAGCTGGCAGCGTACTTGTCTCAAACAGAGGAATGTCAGGCTTTGCAGTGACAACTGTCTTGGTAGTCTGTTCAACATAGTATTTGTCTCCCTCACCAGCCTTTGTCTTAGCTCTGATCTCAATGCGGTATTTAGTGTTAGGTTCTAAACCAGCTAACTTTGCGCGGTCGAACTTAGGATCGATCTCTTTTTTCCTTTCTTGGAGTGGACCTAGAGAAGTTCCTGTGACCTTCTGGTAGTAGATTTTGTAGCCGGTAAGGACTCCGTTCTCGTCTACAGGCTTGTCCCATTTCAGGAGCATGGCTGAGGAACCGATGGGGTAGACTTCGAAAGACTTAACGGTACCTGGTTTGCCTTCAGGAGTGTGGAAGCTAAGGGTATCGCTAGGAGGTCCATTAAAACGGCCGTTGTAAACCAAGATCCTGGCATTGTTCTTCTTGTAAGGCTTGAATTTACTGACTAAAGCGCTGGAAGCATCAGCTTTGACTAGGATTTCTTTGAGCCTGTCCTCTTCGCCATCTACCCACGTCTGGATTTTGTATCCTTTGAAGTGTCCTCGCACGGATTCTGGTGGGACTGGGTTCCAGTTGAGAAGGGCGGTGGTTCCGGTGGTGACTTGTACGAGCGTGAAGTTCAGAGGAGCCTGCAGGGGAATATCTTCTCCGGACCAGCCGAGAACTTCCACGGGAGTTACATTCGATGTACCCTTGTAGTTTACTGCGGTTACCTGTTAATATAGGAATGTGCAGTTACTTAATGAGATATCAAACCAAATGATTATGAGAGTTAATTTAATTTTACGACACATGAGTAACTTTTATTATAGCAATTCTGCATGAAGTCATAATTTAGTGAATTTTGAGGCAATAATTTTACTAGGTTCAATAAAGTGGAATGTTCGATTTTCGCAAATACCGTTTCTTTGACTTAATAACGCTGCCATAAAATAAAATAAACTAAAAAATATTGAGTTCAGTGCCATCTAGCGGGAACACGGCCACGCTCTTCCTCTTTCTATATCTTTTTAATTTTTTTTTATGTTTTATCGAATTTTTTGGACATGATTATACATTCAGACCAGTTAATGTTTTTTTTTTATAACGAGTAACTGTGGTCTCCTTAGGAACCGATCACCAATTCGAACTGTGCACTGGCTCCTGACCAGCCCAGTACTCCTAGCCAAATTGATAATTTGGAATCGTTAACTAAACTGGAAAACTTCAAATATACGGGAATGATGTCGTCTCAAGGTTCAGTCACGTGTTCAGAACAAAAGAATTGGGGGCATGGATAATTCGAGGCGTTCGACGTAAAAGAAACGGTTGTAAGTTGGCTAGGGGGGCAGGTGAGCTTTAATAAAATATTTTACATCAAATAGAACTTAAGACAACGACTTCCTGGTCATTTGACTCTCAGGTCTGAATGGTATATGCAGTTCTTACCTTGAGCTTGTAGGGCACGAAGGTGGGAGTGTTAGCCACGATGTACTCGGTCTGCTGCCAGTCCCGCACTTGCTCCTCTTGCCACGGCTGCCCCGTGATGTTGCGGCGCCACGACACCAGGTAGTAAAATCCAGGACCGTTATGCTCGATTTGAGGCATTTTCTGTAAGGGACAAAAAGATTTGATATTATTCATATGAGATTGTATATTTACACGACAAAGGAAATCCGGCAGGGCCGTTAGTTTGGTGTGAGTGAAAAGTGCGGTGGATACTGACCGACCACGAGATGACCATGTTGGTGGGGTCGGAGCCCTCGCCCAGCACGTTGTCGGGGTTCTTGTCGGGCACGTCGGGCTGCGTCGTGCACACGTCCGAGTGCGACGACGGCGTCGACGGCCCGATCTTGTTCCAAGCGGCTACCCTGCAATAAAGAAATATACAATTATGCTGCTGTATTACAACTATAAAGCCAGTAGATCTTACGTAGACCCTAACTGGACTATAATGTTAGGGCTTTGGAGGTAGGCGGAACAGAGAGTAAAGTCCCACATACCTCCGTTGAAAAGGGAGGATGCTCCGACCAGACAGGTGTTTTAGTCTGGTGGGCTACTGCCCGATAGATGATTTCGGGCTGTCATATATATTCAAATTGCGCGGAGAACTTTGATTGCGCGATACAGGATTTCTTATTTTCTTCGTAGTTTTTATGTAGCGTCATAGATGTCGCTACAAGGCTTAAACACGAAGCTGCGATGCAAAGTCGCATCGTAAAAATCCACGAGTTCACGCAACGGATCGCATGAACTTGTGAATTGATTTGTATCGCTTATTGTATGGTCGTCCCTCAGTTGCACCTAGAGATGGGCGGTGGGTAAAAACCCATCGGGTATTTACCGGGTAAATACCCAATTTAGGTATAAACAGGGTTTTTACCCGGTAAATACCCAAAACCATGGGTATAAACCTTTAACACTTTTTGGGATGATTTATTAAATAAAGTTTAGTTGAATTTTAAATCGTTTACATGTTTTGAACACCTCCTTGTTATAAACTCAGCTCCTTTCTAACATTTTTACGTTTTAACGCCTGATTATTATTTTTGTTAAACGAAGTTTAACTGTAACTTTTCCATAAATGTAAAATTTCAACTGATTTTCAAGTTTGTAACAATAAGTAACTTTACAATGTATTATTCTTTTTTTGTTTTTAATTTTTAATTTTATCTTAAGTGTTCTACATGTTGTTTCTTAATTTTGTATAACTGTGTAAGTGTCCCAAATAAAATACAGACGTAAAATATCATAAAAATACGGACGTACAATTTTTACATGATATGTAGAGTAGAAAACTATTCTTTGCCGACACCATGTACATTTCATGCATAAAACATATTTGATGAACATTTTTTTATTGCTAAAAATTTATAAAAAACAAAAAATGTCCAAAAAGTAAATACCCACCATTTGGGTATTTACCCGGTATTTACCGGGTAGAAATCCATCTCTAGTTGCACCACCTACGCCTCTGCCAAGTATCCTGCCCTCAGAATATGCGGTATGCACTCTACCAAATACACGATGATCGTTCAAATTGTGGTATGTGATAGTTGAATATACGGCGTTGGAACACTATTTACGCCACACCCATATATTTTTTTTTGCTTTCATTGTAGTGTAGTTTGGTAACATCACGAAGTTCCCGGATGTTTCTGATGTCATTGAGCCGTTTATTTTGCAGGAAAATTATCTGAAATTTAGTCAGCCCAAGGACGCAGCAGCACGGTCCATGACGTATCAATAGCTGGTATATTTTCAGTCACTAGACCCCAGGTATCAGCAAGAAGGTGGAACAGTTACCTGAAGGTATAGTTAGCCCACGGGCTGAGCTGTACGGTCCACGACGTATCGATGGCCGGTACATTATCGCTGGCCAGGTCCCAGGAGTCGGGCGTGAAGGTGGTGTTGTACTGTATGGAGTACCGCAGGATGGGAGCGCGGTTGTCGCCCATGGAGTGCCAGCGAAGAGTGGCTGTCTTCTCGTGGCATTCGATGCTTTCTATTACAGGAGGGTTCGGTTTGTCTGGAAGAGAATAAGACGTAAAATTAGATGTTTGTAATGGTTAGCCAAATGCTATAATGCGTTTATGAATAAAGACTCCAAAGTAATGGATAGAGATGCTCGGAAGTCTATTTTCGGATTTAGTAATAACATAATCTGCCCTAAACTGTTCAGTTCTGTTTTGACTCAGGTCTCCTATCTAAGAGGTGGAATGGGCTGTAAGCTGTAATCTACCTCACTAGGTCCAGTGGGGGAAGTGAACCAATCCAATTGCTACAAATATCACTAAATAATTTAAAACATCATTCTACTCTGAGATTGATGTATACATATATCAGATGAAAGCACCAGGGTACAACGCGAAATACAAATATTCATAAGTTTTAGGCATCTTGCAGATTAGCGTCAAGTTCTGTTTTTTTTTTAATTGATACGTGATCGTAGCACGTATTTATTTACGGAATGATAATAATCATCAATTTAACGGTCTCACTTCCTCCAACCCTTTTGAATGACTATTTCATGAAAAAGTCAAGCAATATGGTTAGCTGAACTGAGAGGGATGCAAACAAATGTGGCTTTACTGAACACATTTGTTCAGTAAAGCCACATTTGTTACAATCGCGTATATTAATGACTAGCTTTTGCCCGCAGCTTCGCCCGCGTAGATAAAATATAGCTCATGTCACTCAGGAATAAGCAGCTTTCTATCGGTGAAAAAATTTTTGTAATCGGACCACTTTCATAGATTACCGCCTTCAAACAAAAAAATAAATAAAAAGCAAACTTTACCTCTTTATTATATCAGTCTACACTGATATAATAAAGAGGAATAATAGAACCTGACCTACAAAATGCAAAAACTAAAAAAAAAAAAATGAATTTCGCGAGCTACCTCGGCCCTTTCAGCTTCGTCGTGATTACACAAGGGGGCCCTAAACTCGTTGTTTTCAACAAACACATAAATAAACTACAAGTTACACTACACTTACTACAGCAGCAATAAAAGAGTTAGTTTTGGCGATTCTCCAAATAGTTCACTGGATTCCGGAATAATGCAGTTCCCATTACGAGACATCATAAAGTTTGGCATGGCCGTCTGGCTTTTATATCATCCTGACGACAGTACTCATGCCACTTTACAAGCTTTAGTAAAGCTCATGATTCTAGAGCAAATCTTGTAGTTTGAGTCATGAAAACACTTCTTCTTCTTCTTCCTGCCCTTGTCCCGGTTTATTTGTGGTCGGCGCAACACGTTTTTTTCTTCCATTCTGTCCTGTCACTCGTCACGCTATCATCAACTCCCTTTTCTTTCATATCACTTCTCACACAATCCATCCATCTTTTCTTTGGCCTCCCTCTCCCCCTCCATCCATCCACATTTAAACTCATAATTTTTTTAGCAATTTGCGTTTCATCTCTCCTTTTCACAATCGTCCATACCAAGACAAACGATTCCCTTTGAACTTTTTAGTCACTGGTGCCACTTTTAAACTTCCCCTAATATACTCATTTCTCACTTTATTATCAATTCTCGTCACACCACACATCCATCTTAACATTCTCATCTAGCTTCATTTAATTTCATTGAGTCATGAACACAACAGCATTTTTTTTAAATTAACAGGCACTTTTGATTTGTTAATAAGCCAGTAAAAAAAAATATGCTAATTGCACGTTGCAAAGCATAAATATCTATGGAGTGCAAGAAACTCCATGGAGAATGTTTTAAATGTTATATTTCACAAATATCTTGGTTAACAATAAGTAACCACAATGTAAACAATGTAAGAACAATGTATATAAAAAAATAAACTAAAAGAAAAAGTAATTTGAATATAGAATTAAAAAAAAATAGACTAACAGCTGAGAGATGACCAATCTAAACTGACAGCGTCCGTTCACGAACATGACGCATATATCCACTAAACTCCGCCATTTTTGATGGGAACTGAAATGATTCAATACAGCTTTCACATTAAATAACCTTACCTTGCACAGTAAGCGTCGCCTGCGCCCTCGCCTCATCAATGGCCGTCCTCGCAATACACGTGTACTCTCCAGAGTCCAGCTCAGTGGTGTCTGAGATGAGCAGCGAGTAGTCGTTGGTCATGCGGAACCGCGGCTGGTTCTCGAAGTCAATCTGTTGGCCGTCGTTGAGCCAGATGATCTGCAGCTTGAGTGAGTCGTCTGCGTTCGCGTTGCAGCGGAATGTAGCTGAAGAGCCGGCTGCTACCTCGTAGTGCTCAGGCTTGTCGGTGATGACCGTGCGTTCTATCGGGATAAAATTATTGTCAGTTCATGTTTTTTTGTACTTTTTTGTGTCAGGTGGACTGATGATCTGGTGAAGGTTGAAAAGGAGAAGGTTGGAAGGGAAACCGATGGATGCGAGATGCACAGGAACGTTCGTTGTGGCGACGCATGGGGGAGGCCTATGTCCAACAGTGGACGTGTATCGGCTGAAATGATGATGATGATGATGTTTTTTTGGGGAGTCAAGTCGTGCTTGTAATTTGAGGGTGAAGTTCTTGGTGTAATTTAACTTTTTACTTTAATTTAACTCAAATATTTTGATGTCATTTTGGGCCCCCGCCCCCTACAAATATCTGCGATACGACGCCTGCGATACGAATTCAGGTGCTAAGCATCGGGTCAGGTAAATTTTTTTTTTTTATTGTTTTAAACTAGTGCTTGACTACGATCCCGCCTGATGGTAAGCAGTGATGTAATCTCTGATGGTTAGGCGCACTAGTTTATTAAAAGCCTATTCACTCTAGCCTTAATTAGAGATTTGCCGTAGATGTTTATGTGCGATGCGAATCAATTCTCAAGTGCTTACGTTACGTCGTGCGAACTCGTAGATTTTTACGATGCGCCGTCGCATCACAGTTTTGTGTTCAGGCCCTTGTTTGGAAATGTTACAGAAAGCAACAGGCAAAGATATAAAGCATGACATCCATTTCGGAAACTAAGTGTAACTCATTTTATAGTATTTACAAATTAGTGAGCGTTACATTTTTTTTTTAAACTTGTTGTTATGAAATTAATTACCTATTACATCTAACAATAAGTTACTTACTCTTAACATCGAGGGAACCGTAAGCAGACTTTTCTCCGAACTTGTTCTTGGCGTAACACTGGTACGTGCCCACGTCAGTGTACGACACGTCGCGGATCACCAGGTCGCCTTCAGGGGTTATGTTGTATCTGGCAGAAAAATATACAAATGACTTAGTTAGAGAAGTTGGGTAAGGACTTGACATTCAGTAGTTTATAGAGGAGAGTTGTTCGCAGTTGTTGCCTAGACATTTTCTGTAAACTATTATGCTAGCTTAACTTTTAATTCAGAATTTTTTATTTTTAGACCTTTTATTTTTGAATTTATGGTTTTGTGTGCAATATAAGAATAACAGTTTCTACCTCTGGAATCCAGAAAGTCAATCAAGAAATAAATAATCATTAAAAATTAAGAATAATGGCAATTTTCCTTAAAGCGGTAGGTAGGTTTATTTAACGAACCGACATAATTTAACAGATCACGGTGTTTTTAGTAAGCAAATACCCGCATATAGTCAGTCCTATTTAAAGTCTTAACTCTCATAAAATCTCTGTTAATAAACAAGAGGCGAATGTAGAAAATATACTCGAATTGAGATGAACAGAATACCAGGGTCTGATAAACTTACAAAGACCTTAAAATTAACCTTTCGAATACCGTAATTAGAGACAAAATAGAAAGACAATGAGAGGGCTAATTAATTAATTCGTAGGCATTGCGCGAAAAACCCAGTCCTTCTTCCTACCCTTATCCCATATTACTTGGGGTCGGCGCAACACGTTTTTTTCTTCCATTCTGTAATGTCTCCCGTCAAACTATCAATAACACCCTTTTCTTGCATATCACTCCTCACACAATCCATCCATCTTTTCTTCGACCTTCCTCTCCCTCTCCATCCATCTACATGTATACTCAGAACTCTTTTAGTAATATGCGTTTCATCCCTCCTCTTCACATGACCATACCAAGACAACCGATTACCTTTCAACTTTTCAGTTTCTGAAACCCAATCTCACTAAAATACCATAAATCGATGGCAACAGACAAAAATTCACTCACGAAAACCCAAGATAAGATATAATTAAAAAGGCCACATTTAGCTGGCTGGCAAACGAACAATAAATGAGGCGAACTATTAAAAGCACGTAACACAATATGACGGACAAAATAATGTTATGAAGTGACACGTGTCCTGTGTCGACCTTTTACAAAGCTTCCCTAACTTATAAATACAACCTCCCTTTTATATCTGAACATGATATAGTTATTCTTAGGTTTACCACTACCCTTAAGCGCTGGAATGAAAAAAGAAATATCATAGATTTTTCGCTAAAACGATTGTGGTTTTTTTCCTAATCGACTAAATGCTTAAAACTATACGCGCATTACTTTAGTCCCAAAATCATACTAATATTATCTATAGATATAAAATGAGAAACTGACTGACTGACATATCAACGTACAGCCAAAAGTACTAGGACTAGGAGCGTGGAATTTTGCACAAGGTGTTCTTTTATGACGCAAGCGAGCACTACGAGAGGATTTTCCAAAATGCACACCCCAAGGGTATGAAACGGGGTCCAAGGTTTATATACAGAGACTTAGGTACTATCACGCGGGCGTAGCCTCTGGCAGAACCTAGTATGTGTACATACATATGTGACAATTTTTGTTAGTCCTCTCAAACGCCTGAACTGATTTGTATAGGAGGGGCCCAGCTGGGTCGGCCTACTGGGGCCAGGGTCATCCGAAAGGAAGCTCGAGCCCCGGTATGAAGAAGCTAGAAGGAAAGGGGTGAGTTTTTAGTCAGTAAGAGTCTGACACTATCTCCCGCTCCGCCCAAGAGCGGAGGTTGTCATTGGATGATTTTTCCCAACAAAAAAAAAACTGATTTGTATGAAATTTTTATAGCATACTTTTTATCTTAGGGGAAAATTCTCTAATTTTACGCAGGCGAAGCCACTGGCAGAAGCTTGTATGAAATGGAGAAGAGAAAGTTGAAGATGCGTTGATTTAAATCATTCAATAATGCCAACCCTGGTTGAACCAATTCATAAGACATAGTTCCATAACAAGATTAAGAAAACTTATTGGAAACTAATCGGACTATTCGTGATCGATCAGCAGTACTTGTATAAAGCAATTTATTTCCTCGCTCACTCATATAAAACTACGCTTCAAGGAACCTTGATCGATGTACACATTGAGCGATGATGTTAAAGTAGTCCAATGAACTGTAAAACCCTTTTTCATGTCGCGCCGGGGGAGATGAAATCCGATAATATTTTCTTGAGTAAACACTTCTTAGGGATGTTTGGATATCCGATGCTTAGTTGAAAATCTGCTTGAGTTGTGCTCTGTGGGATTATTTGCAACGGGTGTGTTATGGAAAATGGAATATGAAAAGTCGGATATAAAAGTACCTCTACTTATGTAAGGCGATAAGTCTTTACAGTGGAACTCAACAAAAAATCCTTATAATAATTTTAAAAGCGAAAGTGAGTTTGTTTGTTACGTCTTCACGCCTAAACGGCAAGACCGATTTTGATGAATTTTGGTACAGAGATAGTTGGGACCCTGGAGACGGACATATGTAGGTTAATTTTTATTTTTTTAAAGTGAGAAAAGGGGCAGAAAGAGTAAAGCATATTAAAAAATATGATAGCAAACTGAGCTTGAGTTCAGAGTCTTTGAGCAACTTTTAAATATTTCTACCCAATATGATCATTGTTAAGAATTTTGTGTATAAGCTTGTCTTGAATCTATGTTTTTGATGACCATGTCTTATTAGGTACGTAAATGTCCGTTAAAATAAATTTGAGAAGGTAAAGTGAATGGTCACGTATCATAAATAGTATAATATAGTTAGTAAAACAGAGTCGTTTTTCGGGTCTGTCTGTTTACTCGCTAACTCTTGAGCCACGCAACAGATTGTGATACGGGTACTTTACACTAAAAGAAAGAGCAATAAACGAGGAACGTTTATGTATATAATATGCACTGTGTGGGGTGGGTCACTAGTTTTATATAAAATCGGTAACCAATCGATTAAGGCCATTGAAAAAAATGTTTTATAAATCCTAATAAATCAAACTTCGACAGACATAACTAGGCTTTAACAATCATACTGATTAGCATCTATGTACCGAGTTGAAAAATTATGTATTAAGTATAGATATTTTAATATACAAGCTGCTAGTGGCTTCACTTGCGTGAAAGTTGGTCTCTCCATACAAGCTTTAGACCCCCGTTTTTCCCCTTTAGCGGATGAATTTTTGAAAATCCTTTCTCATTCAATCTTTCTCTAAAAGGAATCTGTGTTCAAAATTTCAGCGTTCTAACTAATTCTCAGAATTTGGGTTGGGCGTTGATGAGTCAGGACTTTGTCTTCAATATGTACCATCAAAGAATTTCCGCCTGACCACCGCTAAGTTCATTTTTGCTTGCACTCGAAACGAAAACTTTTTGGGTTTGGTTTGGTGGCCGCGCCTCAGGATTCAAGCGAATTTTTTTTTTTGTGATTGGTCAGGTATGACCGCGTTGGTACTTAAAGAGAAAAATAGATTAAGAAAACCCTTTTAAAATATAAAAAATAGTAGCCAACCGGTACCGGGAATAGGTAATTATTGAGTTACAGACCAAATAGAATCTAATTAGATACTAATTCTATTAGAGTCTACTATTTCACAGATATGTCTATCGAAAGGGAGTTTCCGGTAATCGTGTTCAAAATAGTAGCACTCATTGTCTAATATGCTGATCTCGGATAAACTTCACAAACGTAATAATAAGTATTTATAATCTTACACTTACATGGAATAAAATTGTAACTCAGTTTTAGGCAATTTGCATTTTATGTACAGCAAGCCTCGATCTCTCATGTTCTTTATGAGTAAACGATAACAGCAAAAATATGATTAAAACTCAATTTAAGTTACAATGTTATTCCTTGTAGGTATCGATTCATCATCATGATGAAACCAAAATAGATAAACGATTTTCTGAACACACGATCTCCATTACGAGTAGACTTACAGCATCAACGCTGTTGTATCTGTATTCATATTCAGCTGAAAAGTTCCTCCAATAAATCTAAATATACTTTATGTACACAATATTATGCTTCTGAATAGGCACTTACTTCCCGCCAGTGACGTCAACATCATCCTTCATCCATTTGACGAGGGGCTTCGGCGCTCCGAACACTCTGCACTTGAGCACAGCTTCAGAACCGTCCACCCGTGTGAGGTTCTCCGGTCCTTCCTTGATTTCTGGCGGGATTGCTGTACAGGAAAACGAGGATTAAGGTAGCAATAGAGTATACCTGACAGAACAAACACTCTCAGGTTTACCTGTACAGGCAAACCTGTCAGGTATACCCAAGTGTGTGTGTCGGGCATTAGATATAAATCACCATTGTTTATGAAGATCGTATAAGTTATGATTCCATTGCAGTGTTCCACTTAGCTAACATCAGTTGAAGAAATATTTTAACGCTTTAGACCGAAAAAAGGAAGAATTTAAGCATCATTTAATTCGCTTACTGTGAAAATGAGGGTTTTAAGTACTAAAAGGATAAATTAAACGGCGTCGAAGGCTAAAATTTCGAGCAAATCATCGCCCGGCAATTTCGAGATCCCTCTTTTGATTAATTGGTCACGTCCCGCCTCTCGTTTTTGTGCTATTAGTCAACATTACGCTATCAGGATCTCCCAAAATGCGCAAACGAATAATAATGTTTGTTTAAAAACATACTGCACGGAATTTCTCGTATATTTTCGTTTAAAAGTGTATAAAACTGTTTTACCCACAACGTGAACTAACAAACATGTACATAAATCACAATATGCGAGATTCTAAGTGCATAATAATATCCGTGGGCAATATTTCTCGCGGTTGGCGGGTGGGCGTGTGAATGTGTGTCGTCTCGCGAGGATGTGCCCAATAGACTACTAGAGACGATCTCGTTATTACACATGAATTCGTAAATTGTGAGCAGACTATAATATTTGGAGTTCTTGATGAATAGAGAAGTGTGTTGTACGCTTGGCTTGTCGTTCGGAAACATTCACCGAATTATGTTATATTTGACGTCATCGAAATATGGTTGTAATAACAGTTTCAAATATACTGATCAAATAAGCATGATAGAATAGACAATGGAAGTTGGGTTATGCTACAGTCTAGACAACTATGTAATGTCAATCCTATAAAACTAACAATTATCCAAAAACAACACGAACATCGCCTATTAAAATAATTGCTTTACAAATATGTAGGTACTGTGATCCTTTCGGCTATCGTAGTTTAGTAGGAACCAGTCAGTGAAAATCCAGAATTTCGCCGAATACTGCCGGATCCTGTGTGACGTTGACACGAGACACGGAAAATCGATATTCCAGTATTCACCACAGCAAAATTTGTTGAAAACGCTGAAGCAATCAGGGTGGTATACAAATTATATTTTGGAGTATCTAATACTGCTTCGAAGCCCCAAGTACCGTAAAACAAAATAGGGGATAAAATGGAGACCATAAATATTATTCTCAAGTATAAATAAGCCCAATATTATGAAAAGGGAAATCAGGTTGAGTAACCAATTATCGTTATGAAGATTGTATTACGAAAATAAGTTTGTTATTTCAATTTCGAACGTTTCAACGAGTTGTGACGATGATGACATGTTATGATTACCGATTACCGCATTAGCGGCGATGGAGCGATGGTGTAGGCAGAAGCGTTGTTTAAAACGTCTAAAATTATCGCACTGGAGCTCACTTTGACCGAAGGTAGCGTGGAAGGCATTTTTTTTTAAGATTTCAGTTAAAAAATAACTAATTAATACAATTTTATAATTCACCATGTCTTCCATATATTATAGAATAAGAATTCTTCAATAATTACACGTAATGTGTTTGAAGACCATTAAAAAATATATATCACAATGGTGTTTGAATATTCATATGCACCTTCAATAAACAGTTAGATAATACAAAAACTACAACTGTGACATTGTTGATATAAAAATATTACTCCGACCTCGACGTCCTTAGCGGTAAAAATGTTTGAGCAAATATTGGCGTCACTCGTTTTTAGTAGCAAGCACGTTGTACAAACATTGTGAACAGCATTGGCTATGTCTGGCTTATCTGTAAGGACGCGCCTAACAAATGTCGGTGGTGACATAACGTAGTATTCCCCGTAGTTTGCAACTGTCCATCTTAATCTCGAAGGACTGTACTTCCTACTTTGTCCTCTTTATTCGTTTCATTCAATCTATTAAAGAGAAGACGTAAGGTGCTTAGCGACGTCTTACGAGATGATACTTTGATGTGAGTCTGAAAGCCCCTGATTAATTGAGTTTGAAATTGGGGAACGCCTCGGAAACTTCACAGATCAATTCTATATTAGCCACGAAGTTAAAATTAGCGCAATTTCTTTGTGTCGAAAAAACCTGAGGGTTCGATCGATTGTGTATTTGCGAATGATATTCATAAATCCTAACACAACGTCATTTCAAATATTATAACATCAAAAATGATCGAATCGCATAATTTTATCGTGGAAGTATTTTATAGACCTATAGAATACAATATGAGGAGGGAATAAGGGCGGACAATAAGGCGTAATAGGAATTTCCGATGCCACAATCCTCTGTATTCATTATTGTGGATTTTGGGGATGACTCAGTCACAATAGGTAGGTTATCGAACTCGGTTGGAGGAAAAAAATCGGATATTAATCCATCCACACCCTCTGACGCACCCGTCTTTGTAGTTGGGGGTTAAACTTAAAGGTTTACAGGTAAACTGGGGTGCTACTGTAATTTACAACGCCGTATTGCTCGTGAATGGGTAGGAGATAACATACGCGATACGGGCACAAGAACGATTGCACTTTTTACCGTTCCTTTACAACTTTTTGATATGTTTCTAATAAAGAAAACCGTTATTGTTGAGTTTTGTAGTTTGCGACTGGCAGCTGCTTCTACAGGATCATTATTTTTTTACGAACAACAAAAAATAAACGGATATATTTGTGCGAAATTTCACACATCAAATATAGTCCAAACACAGACTTTAATCTCGCAATTTGTTAAGCTTTAAACATTACTAGTTGCATAATATTTTAAGACGATCGATTAACGATTTAATCGCATTTGAGCATAAGCAAAGCATAACAAATCGTCAATAATACTAGCAGAATAAATCCGTAAAATAAGATTTAACCAAACAGTTTATCAAGTAAAAGCGAGGCAGACATTTTTTCAACCCCAAAAGGCATGAGCTATGTCATAAGCTCACGCTATTTAGCAATTAATGGGGTGCAGCTGCATACAGTCGTGAAGTATGGAGATATGGCAGACACACTTCGACTGCGAGCGACAGGGATTTCAATGGTAATGCTGAGTGGTCACGAGCCTTATGGCACGGCCACTAAAGTAAAGCCACGCTTGAAGCGTCAATTCGCTACAAGCGTCATTTCTAAGCGCTTATTAATATCTATCTAACTTCGTTACTGCTTGCAGCGCTACTTTCTGGCCTTGTAGATAATAGACTCATTTGTTTTTGACGCCTGACTCTAACGCTTGTAGCACAAGGTAGTTCGCTTGGAGAGTCGCATTTCGTGGCCCTCAGGTTACTAAAACCAAGAAACTTTGTTTCTATGCGTCGTTGTAAAGCCAGTCTCTAGAGAAATTAAGGTGGTGCATCACGACTCACATTTTCATTGTTTTTCATACAACCGCTCATAACTGATTATGACGTTATTACACACTTTTCATTAGATATTTTGGAAACAGTATCTTGTGGATATTATCTAGGTTTCTAAAGAAACCAATTTCTAAATTTGTGTAAAACTAATCCAGTAAAAACCTTTGAAAATGTCCTATTTTGTATGAACTTTGACACTTCAAAATTTGCCTAAAAATTAAAAAAGTCAAAAAAGTAATCCTCTCTTGCAAATTTTATTAAGATTCTAAATGATGACAACTTTTTCCAAAAACTTTTAAGGGTTCAAAAAAAACAGCTATTTCCTGGAGCAAGTTTTGTGAAATTTTCGAGTAAATCTCGGAATTACCGAATACTAACAGAGTTTCCAGGAGTTATCACTCTTTTTTTGCGTTGCTTTTTCGTCAAACATCGCGTTGGATTGCATAAAATGAAGTAACAAGCATTTAAACCATTTTCGATGTTTACGATAAGCGAGTGGAGAAGGACCCTCTTAAGATAATATTAAACTTTGTATTGCTATGCGTCGTTTAAAGACACTGTAGAAAAATAAAGAGGATGTTATACTGCAACCGAGAGTGAATTGGGTCAACGCTAAAACAAAACATTTCAGTGCTCGTCTAAACATTGTATAACACATACAACATGATTGTACGAATATCTACATGTTTAAACATATTTTCCATTTCTTTACGTAATCATTACTTTGTGTAATTTATTTTATCACCACTGCTTTCAAAACGGCGAAGGAAAACATCGTGAGGGGTTTCCTCAGCATGTCCTAGAACCAAAAATTCGAAGACATGGTACATTCACTAACCCGCACTGGGCCTGCGTGGTGAATTATGGGTCATTCCCTGTTCAAGAGAGGCCTGAGTACCAACAGTGGGAACATTATAAGGCCGACCATGCTATGCTATGCTATCGATATTTATTTATTACAAATCTGTCATCAATTTGGTTCGCATCAAATAAGCCGTGACATCGAACGTGACTTTTCGTTGTTTTGAACAGTTCGCTTATTAGTTTACACTTCTTGATATTAAATCGCATTGCAGATAAGCCAAGTACCGTCTGGGCTGCTTCAGACACGTTTCGTATCGAGTTCGACAAGTTAGGGAGTTCGGTATCTATGCCTTGGAGATGGGAATGACAAGCAAAGTCGTACCGCCTTCGCGGGCCTCTACAAGTCAGGAGGCGTAAATGACCCCATAATTTAGTTGCTGAAACTGCGGTTGAAAGGTCCCAGCCAGATCGGAATTAGCTGTATGTAGCACAGTTATACAACATTATTTTTAGTTTATGCGAAACCTGAATACAGTTTGTTCAGAATCAATAATTGAATGGACTCCAATAGTTTTTAAACCATTTTATATTTTTACCCAGAAATATTTAAAAAGATCATAAGTTGGACACAACCGACACTAAGAAATACAACACAGGTCACGGCTGGTCATGGCGGGAATTAGTTGCCAGCAAATAGCTAGATGCAAGTAAAAAACAACCCCTCAGTCGCCTGGATGGCTCGGTGACTATGTATTTTTGCTGACATAACCAGCCAGTTATAAAACTTTGTGATTTTTCATGATACAGTTATGAAATTATATTCATAGATTCTTTACATTAAAATACTGGACACGTGTTTCGGGTTTTATATGTACTAAAACAAAGTTGTAAATGTTCAAGAGCCAGGGAATATTTCGGCGAAATGCGCATTGTACAATAAATTCCTTCCTTTGTCTCATAAAACATTACAAATTGCATCTTTAAATGCGAACCTGCAAAACCCGTCCTACCGTTTAGAGTTGTGCTCACGCCATTAAGCAAAAACGGGATATGAATAACTTTTGAAAACCGATCTCACGCAGTTTAAAATGTTTAAATCATTACTCGATCCTTACTGATTACATTACGATTACTTTAGTACGATTTAAAAATTGCTCATACCGTATAGCGAGTGCATGTGGATCCTACTAAAAAATGCCCACCCCGTTCTTTTCCTTTACGGAGAAAGTGGTGACTAAGAGGCCTAAGAGCTTATATCAAACAGTTAGGCACCAATCAAGCTGTCCCAACTGATAAAATCGCTGAGTAAACATTTCGCGTTTCCTTCAAGTCTTATATGTACGTCCTGTCCCTCTGTTCATGATATTTACTGCTCAGAAAGTTTTATCAGTACCAGTATAATGGCTACAATTTGCACACGCCAAATAAAACGGACAATGTGACACATTCCTATCAGCAATTACTTTTATAAACAAGGCTATTATGTCAAAAAATCTGAACAATTTCCAAAAACAATAATTATAGTGAGATAGTTAAAACAGCTGCAAAAACATAACTCCGGTGTTGGTTTTCTACTTCTCTAGCAGTCCTCTACAATGTCAATACTCGCCGCGGCTGGGTCGAGGCATCCCGGGATCTAGGTCATGGCTGGTGCCTGCGTAATCCCGGGATCATGCACCGCGTCACTCCTCTATTTTGTATGCAGAGATGGTTTATTCGTATTATAGTAATTTGTGTGGTGAGAGCATTCAAATGGCTGTTTGAAATACGTGTTGATTGTAATCAGGGTTTGCTTGTACGAGAAACAATGTGTTAATGAATGAAATACAGGCGGTGGTGTACTGCAGATGAAATAGACGCTAGTTTATCCTTTCCACGTTGATTTATAACAAGAATTATTCAGATATTATAGGTACGCTACCGTATTGATTTGAAAGCAAAAAAGTTATCTTGACTTGGAGTCTCCAAGGCTGAATAGAAATCTTATCGAGTAGCGTGCTCTATCTAACTTAGGTTTGCGTGCTAGAGATGAGAATTTTATATTAGGGTCAACGCTAGACTATCTGAATGAGAAAAGAAATGAGAGCGAGAGATTGTTTTATTTTTAATTTGTTTGTTTCTTTAAGTAAGTATTCTAAAACGTTCTGCACACATATTTGGGTGAAATTTTAACAAAGAGTAGAATATTTTTTTCTTGAATATTAATACTCAATACTCAATCTAATTCAAATTAGCTGACCCGGCGAACTTCGTACCCTTAACAGTCTATGAATGTAGTATATCTTTCGATATACGAAGTCAACCTACACACAATTTTAATGTACAAAAGTTATCTACATTTTGCGTGATGCGCGCACAACTAAAGACTCTACAGATTTATTACATGTATAGATATAAAATCTCGGGTTTGGTATCGAATTTTTTTTTTTTTTTTGATACTTTAGATGACCGAGCCAGTTACTAATTTATTATATATTAAGACCAACTTTATTAGGTAATCAGCTCTTTTCTCATTAAATAAGCCGCGCTGTTTAAATATGTAGTGTAAAATTCCCCGATAAGATTAACTATGTAAATCTAATTAATTCCGCCCTTTTATTATTAGCGGCAGGCGAGTCACGCGACAGAATGTCCAAGTGTTTAAAGCTTTCAGTGTAATAGAAATATTTCATTTTCAAGTTTGTATTTTAACGCGTTCTGCTCGTAAAGTCGCCCATATTACCAGGGAAAGTAATTTAAACTTGTATTAGAAATAGTTCATTTGTTTATAGGTAAGAGGTACATAAGTAACGAGAAAATACTGTTACATTCGGTGAGTTTTCTTTCCAAAAAAATTCATGGTTTCTGGGATATTGGCCGTTGGTCGATTTGACCATGTCCGGTGAAAACCTGCGTCATGCAGGTGAGGACGCCGTGAGGTCTTTCCAGCCACGCTTCAAAGAGGGGACTTACCGCCATAATTAAGGCGTGCCCAGGGTAGACCATGTCCTGGGAGAGCATACTTTTAAGATATTTTTATCGTTATCCCGGGTGTATGGATAATTCCCTTGGGATAATTTTCTCGTGCCGCTAGTAGCAGCTAGTTGTCATCATAATCGGTACATCAAGGCCAAAATAGATCAAAATATTACCCACAAAGTAATCTCTCGTTAGGCACTTTCACAGACTAATAGGTCTATCAAGATTCAGCTGAACAGCCACGGTCACATTAGCATTCAAGTCGAATGCCGTACTCTTATAACGTCGCATACTTAGGTTACTTTATCGAGTGTCATCATACTCGGGACTCAAATGAATGAGTCTGCGACCATGACATCACGTTATAGCTGAGATAAATAATTAAGAAATTGTACCACAGCTCATACTTTTGCTATCCGTGAGAGTCTAGTAATTAAAATGGCCTCTGTGTGCAATTAATGTTTGTATAGAGGGAAAATGTTGAATTTTGTTACAAAACAAACATAATCATCATCATTTTAGCCGATAGACGAACACTGTTGGACATAGGCCGCATGAACGGCCCTGTGTCTCTCGCATCCATCGGATTCCCGCAACCTTTTTACCAGGTCATCGGTCCACCTTGTAAGAAGCCTTCCAATGCTGCGTCTACGGCCATTTGTTCTGCAAGCAATGTGTCGTACCCATTGCCACTTAAGTTTGGCGATTCTTCGTGCTATGTCGGCAACCTTGATTCTCTTGCGGATATCTTTATTTCTGATTCGATCACGCAAGGAAACTCCGAGCCCTTTACATTGCCCTTTGGGTGACACAAAACAAACAGTTTGAGGTATTTAGACTGGACTCATTAACCTTTTATGTCTTCAAAATTGACAGTAACATCAACAAAGGTTCGTTTTAAATTCAAAAACGTTTGACTGAAAGTTTAGTCAACACTGGACCACACAACCATTTTCAAAGCAAAGCAAAACCAATTCGGAGTTTTGCTTTGAGGGAAGGGCAAGCCAAAGTCCCGAAACTATTGAGTTAGGAACCCCAAAATAAGGACAGAAACAGGACCCTAAACAACTATTGCAAATGGGAATCGATTTAGTCGTCCCCTACACCAACCGCTTGTCTAGCGAATCGATAACGATTTCGCTGTAACTATATTTACAGATAGATTGATATAAAAGTAAACAAAGATTAATTCGCCTAGCGTTACCAGGCGTCCGGATAAAGCCGGACACGGTCAGGCTTTTTAGTTGAGTATCCGGCCAAATTAGGCGCAGTCCGGCTTTTGATACGCTTTATAAATTTGACCATTTTTTTTTTAATTTGTCATTTGAGTACTGCCTTACCTTGTCTCGCTAGCACAAGCAAAGTGGACATGCAATTAATCTAGCAATTATATCACTTAATTTTATTGTCTTTCATTAGAATTTAAAAAGATTTTAAGAACTTTGTAGTCATAATAGACTAAAAAAAATGACGATTTTTTTAAAAAAATGTCCGGCTAATTAGGATAGTCTGTCCGGCTTTTCGGTTGATGACCTGGCAACCCTAGATCCGCCCATGAAGCTGAACAAATAACTATCGAATAACATTCCGAGAAGAAAAACTTCCATGAAGCTCGCTAAGGAAAATTTTTGTACCCTCATTCATTATTATTTTTATAATCCCTTAATTCCATAGACGCTTTTTATATTCCCTAATTCTATAGACGCAGTCGACTGCGAACTGCCATAGACTGAGTGGTTGGATCGGTAAATACACTTATATTTCAATGGGGATATCGATCCCGGCACATTATACATCGCAGACCGACTGTGACGTTTCGAGAGCAACTTTTTATCCACATAATAAAGATTTATTCCCAGTATTTATGAGTTCATTTAGAAATGACTGGGGCGAATGCCAAGTGGCACAATTATTCACGAATAAATCTGGACTATATTTTTTAGTTCATAAGTCTCATTTTGGGTTGGATGCACAAGTTTATGTGCTTATATTAAGGTCGTTATTAACTATGAGTGACAGTTGATGGTGGCTGACATTTTGTCGTTTCCTTATAAAAGTTGGAGAACAGAACTTGTTACAAAGGAAATCCTAGTCTTTATTGAACTTGTTTCTTCAAGTTGTATGAACTGAAGTTTTTTTTTTTTTTTTTTTTTTCTCGACGGGGAAAATCATCTTTGACGAAACCCGCTCTTGGGTGGAGCGGGAGACAGTGTCAGACTCTTACTGACTAAAAACCCCGCGCCGTTCCTTCTAGCCTTCATACCGGGGCACGAGCTCCCTTTCGGACAACCCTGTCCCCAGTAGGCTTCGACCCAGCTGGGCCCCTCCTGCTGCTGACAACTCCTTGAGGCGCGCGGGAACAGTGCGCGCCGTCGACGTCTTAGACTCGGTCCATTACCGGACCATCGGACAGCGAGCTACCCATAGCTCGCCGTCCGCGAGCCTGCGTCTACGGTGGCCGGAAATCGGGATCGGAATCCCGGCGACGGCGGCGAGGGCGCCGTTGCCTGATGCGGTCGGCCTCCTCCTTTGCAAGTATGAACTGATGTTGGGTTGAGAATTGCAGAGGCATATATTTAAGTTGGCAACAGAAATGGTACACGCGTGAAACTTCCAAGTCTCACAGTTACTGAATATATTGTGCCAAGTGATTTAAAAGTCGTCGGCACAATTATTTAAAGTCTCGAATAACTAGCAGTTAGTGCTATAACTTCACACATGTTCATGATACTCATAGTTTTTTTTTTTTTAATAAATTTGCTTTTTTTGGGAGATATCTATCTATACTAATATTATAAAGAAGTAAATTTTATTATTATAAAGTTTGTATGTAGGGGGTAATCTCTGGAATTATTAGTCCGATTGCTAAAATTCTTTCACCAATAGAAAACTGCTTTATTCCTGAGTGACCTAGGCTATATTTTATGTACTAGCTTCGAAGCTGCGGGAAAAAGCTAGTGCTTTATAAACGTTGCTGTTGGAATAAAACAAACAACTAATGGTAGTCGCACTATACAATTTCACACATTTTTATGACCCTCATATTATTTTCCTGAAATAACATGTTTTTAGATTAGCCTCATCACGTAATGAATAAAAATCGTTCAGTTAAGTCACTACCTCAGTAATTTATGAGACTATTCCATCTTTAATGGCTTCACTGAATACAAAGAACATTAAAAACAATGCAAAGTAAAGTGAAGTATAAAATCTAGGGCGTCGCGGCGCCTACGTCGGCCAGGCGTCGACGACAGGAAGAAAGCACACACATACCTACATACATACATTTAAAATGATTTCATGTTTCTTCTAAGACTTTAGTAAAGTGGAACACTGCAAGTGGGACGCTCAAGTGATACACCTAGAGATGTGAGAGAGTTACAGTTATAGGATTAATTATCGATTAACGAGTTTATCTTGTAGTTGGTTTATTACTGACAAATATAGTCGCGTGTCATTTACTGGTACAACTGTTTTTTTTCTAGCTATCGATAAAGCATAGACATAGGAGTATGGACTGAGCGATACCTTCACTTTAACCGCTCTGCAGTAATCAACAAAGAACCTGTGCAATCAAGATCTGTTTAATTTCTAAATGCTGTAGTAAGCTGCAAGCTTCAAGACACAGTCTAATTTAAATTTTAAAAAGAGAACGCTTACTTTTTTGAAGTGGAAAACCATCAAATAACTTATGCTGCTCTAGGTGGAGCGAGAGAGCGTTCTATAATAACCGACTTGCGTTGCTTCAATTTCCCTTTGCGTTTTAGGGCTACGGTAACTATTTTGAACTATCCCGCAGTTCTAGACGGAGCAAAAGACAACGCTAGCCGCATTATTACTTTCTCCCTCACTCTTCTGCACGTATTCAGTTCATATCTAGATCGCTCAGTTCATTCTCTATATCTATGAGGCTACCAGAGAGCTAGGTAATAGCAAAAGCAATACAGGGGCGAATCGAAACTAAATTCTGTGTTAGTTCGGCTTCCTGTTCGCGTGTTGTGGTGAACCAACACTCGAAAGACATAGCAGAAACGCTTGAACTATTTCCTCCTGTCCGCTTTCGTAACAGCGTGCTAAAGGCGAAACACTTCAAAATTTAAACTATCAAATATCACGCTAACTCTCTCGGAAATCCATGAATTGCTGAAAATCATGTCAATCTAACAGTTATTAAAGAAAATACTCACATTGAACATTGATGTAGACATCCTTATAGACGTATCCGATGGAGCTGGTTGCGTTACAACCGTAGTTTCCAGTATCCTTCTTCACCAAGTTAGTGATGATGATGGTGTTGCCAGTCACTTGTCTCCTAGGGTTAGGTTCAGCCTGTTCGATGGGCTTGCCGTTGTGGATCCAGGTGATCTTGGGCACTGGGGTACCGGCGGCTTCGCACTTGATCTCAGCTGTCTCGCCTTCCGCGAGGTTTTGGATCTCTGGCTCCACCGTGAAGAATGGCGCGGCTAGGGGACAAATATATGATTAGATTAGTATTGTGTCTGGAATGGCTACTGCCAGTACTGCGCTGTAAGGCGACGCCTTTCTCATTGACTCAAATTACACTAACAAATAAGCCTGCACGTTTGGGAGGCGCAGAATTAACATAAATTACAATGGCATAATGCTGTATTGATACCTCGTGATTCTCTACTTCCCCAGAAGTTTGTTGATGTTTCTTATTCAAAGCTAACCTGATTTTGATAATAAGCCGACGATATACCAGTAATTAATAACATATTTATCATATAAAATATGTTATACCATCTTTCGTCTTTTACAAATTAACTTTATATGATCTTGGAAATGGAATCTTGGGTGGGTGCCATAAAATGTCCATTTCTCATAAAACCAGGTCAAGCTTATCACGTTTGAATGTGTAGACTTCTCCCATATTACGTATTATTGTATATTGTAGGTTAATAGAATGGAGAATAGATGATGTCAGAGGCCAAGCGCCTTTTAGGTTTATTTACTGACATTTAATTTCAATGGTGAGTTAAGTAAATTTATATAAGGTTTTATATTCCGAGCTCCGTTCAATGCAAACTGACTTCATATCTCGTTTAATTATAAGTTTACGACTTATCAATTACTTTTAACATTCCTGAGTTACTTATGATTTACTTATAAATAGAGGTTTTTTAATCGACTATAGGAAAGCCCAGAGGCTTATGATTTTTACCCGTACATATGTTCGTCTGGGGTGCGATTATTTTGGTAAGTAGATACGGAGTACTGCGGGTGTCCACCCTTACATTGTTGACACCTCCGATTGGCCCGCTCAAAGCTAAACCAATCAGAAAGCTAAACGTGGTAAACGTTTCGATCGTGTTAACGTAAAAACAACTCGGACTCAGTATTCAGATGTCTTATAAAGACAGCAGAATATTTCATAGCTTCCATTGTTGCCTATCCGAACATAAAAACAGAACTAACCGCACAGAAGTATTCCATCTTCTGTCAACAGACTTTTCTTCCATTTCCTATTGTGTATCGCATTTTAAATTACAGTACTCGAACGACGGGATACAACAATGCCCGCGGCGATTACGGCAGACTGCACGCCACACAAGTGCTTACGCTCGCAATCTAGACGAATTGTTGACGAAACAAAATGGAGAGGAACTACAGACTACAAGCATAAGCAAGCCTCGGGCTTTCATATGCTTTCCTTACATAAATTTGCGAGACTTTTAAGAAAAGTACTGTGAAATTTTTACTTTGACTGAGCAAATGGGTAGTGGTTTTTAGATAAGATCAGAAAAGAAAAATATGTAGTTTTCTTATATTCATTTCAGCGTTTTTGCATTTTTTTTTTGTGTAGGTGTCATTGTGGGCGACATTTGGGGTAGGCTTATTTCCAACGGTGGACGTCTTTCGGCTCAAATAATGGTGGTGATGAACGAGATACTATCTTCATCCTCGTCAACAGAGTGCCCCAATCTGCTAATACATGATTGGAAATCCCGGAATTCCGGCAGAGCTGCCGAGCATCACAGGAGGCAAGGTCCAGTAAATAAATCAGGAAATTATGTGCGAGTGGGCGACTTGATGAGATTTTGAATATTGCAATCTTTCTATCCAATTAACTTTTTTAATAAGCAAGGGTTGGGGGTGGGTGGCGAAACCTGTCGGCTTTCTTAATGCATTCTGTCGCCCAGAAATTAACATGGAAATCACTTTATTGGTGGTCCTTGATCGAGACCATAACTAAGTGCCTATACGTGTGTAGGTACTTCATCTAGACTTGATTAAAATTGAAATTGTTTTTATCATGCTAACGTGACCTTTTCTATTGATTCATGAATCCCCAAGCGACCACCGGTGGCCGCGCATCTATTGTCTTACTATTGTGTCTCTAATTGACGGTATCTGAAGGGTTAACTAAATTTTCTCTTTTAACGGAATAAGTACTACTTTAGTTTTGAGAAGATTTCAAGAAAATTACTTATATTTGGAAGAGCACGAAAATCACTATTTATTTTTTGTTATCATACAATTCGTGTTACTTGTGTTGGAATTTGGAAATCCAATTAATTTTAAAAAGAACATATCTTCTTGAAATGATGATATGTTGTTGTTCCATTAGTAATTTGTAGGGCTCTTCTGCTTTAGAGATGTGGGCATGTTCCAATGTTATGTGGGAAATACCGAGGATTTAGAACACACAGGGCAACTGAAGACACACACGTGGCGGCCATAACCTTTGGTGGGCTTAATCCAACCAGCCTACCTCTCTCCAAAAACTGATTAGGCCTCTCAGGTTGTTAAGGGCGCCAATGAGGGAGTTTGGGAATCCTAAGGTTCGTGTGCGTATTTCAGTCACACCTGTAAAGTCTAGGAACACATGCGTAATTGTGACCTCCCCCTCCAAGCATGCTCTGCACTGGGAACTGTCCGTGATTTTGTATTTTTAGATGGGAAAATCATCCAATGACGTCTCCCGCTCTTGAGTGGCGCGCGAGGGAGTGGCAGAATTGTACTGACTAAAAACTCGCTTCTGTTTCTTATTTGCCTTCGTCCCAGTAGATGTTGGCTTCGACGCTGCTAGGGTCCTACGGTTTGCTAACATCTCCTTGATGCACGCGTGGAACAATACGCGACGTCGACGACTTGGGCTTGGTCCGGTGGACCGGAAGGCCGGACGGCGAGCTGCCCATTGATCGCCGTCAGCGAACCCGCGCCTACGGTCGCGGACTATGCGGGGATGCTTATTTAGTGTGCACTGACCATGTAGTGTTCATGATCCCCGCCACTAGATGCAGGCTGTCTCTGTCCGGGTTTGGTCAGTAAGTCTGACACGCCACGTTAGTCTCACTCCACCCAGGCCAGAAGATGTTATTTGATGATTTAACATCTCATCATATCAAAATCTCCGAGCACAGATTTATAATAAGAATAACAAACGGTCCTATTATAAGGCCGGCCTCCAACCTCTCGACGGCGCAATGAAAAGGGCCGGACGTTTATCCAGCACCACGGGAACCGGGTTACCGAGTTATTTGCGTGCATGACAAGTGATTACGTCATCGACGTGCGTGTTGACGTGCTGGACGTATACAATCAAATGTGCTGGCGAATTTATTAAACTGTTATGAGAAAAAAAGTGCATTAAGTTCCATTATACCTTACGAGATTTTTTATTTTTGGTAGGTAAATATCATCTAAATGATATCTCGCCCTTGCGCGGAACGGGAGATAGTATCAGACTCTTACTGACTAATAAACCCACGCGTCCTTTTCGTACCGGGACCTAGGTTCCCTTTCGGATAACCCTGGCACCTTATACGAGATGAGTGTAATTTTTACTGCTGAAGTAATATGTGATTGCAATTCTCAGCATAAGAGGATGACAAAAAAGATTTCATGGATCCGAAAAACTAATATGCCTACTTCATAGTAAAAAAAAAATGGCCAAGTGTGAGTCGGATTCATACACGAAGAACTCCATACAACTTACTACAATATTAAAATCGAACAAAAAAAAAAATACGTCGACAAAAACGTCTTTTATATGGGAGCCACTTTTGATTGTTAACTTTATTCTAATTTTACTATTTACTGTTGTAGCGACAATAGGAACCTTCTGTGAAAATTTCAAATTGTTTTCAGTTTATGACATACAGCCCGCTGATAGATAGACAGACTGACATACAGCGAGACGGACGGATGGACAGACAGCGAATCTTAGTAATAAACATTAGGCTTAAACCTAAAATTAGTGTGACACAGACAGACAGACGTGTAAATTTTCCAAAGTAAAGCTGACTCAGCAAAAAATTCGAAAAACCCTTAGGGTGGAAAGGGATTGACTGCGGTTGTGTGAGTGGACACGAGAATTTACCATCCGAATTGCCGAACTCGAAATCGCTCTCTACGAACGTGCCGTGAGGAACGATTTAGGGATTACCGAGGAGATGAGAGGACACCTGTTACCTAACAACTTAATATGGGTAGCCGTTATTCATGTTTACTGTGTTAGATATAAGCTCATAGGGAGCTGTATCGAAGTAAAATATAGAAGATCAATCATTTGGAATTGATATGATTTGCAACTGTAACCGGTCTTAAAGGGGGAGGACACAGTTTATCCTGAATAAAAGCCATACACGCTTGGGTGGTGTATGTACCTGACAGGTTTGCCTGTACAGTTGAGTTTTACAGGTAAACCAGAGCGTTTATGTAGGTTTCCACACAAGTTTAACTGACAGGTATCTGTGCTGGCAAACCTGTCCAGGTACACGGTAACCTTAACACTGACTTAGAGCCTACTGTCCACGGACGCCTAGCTTCATTTAAGCGTATTCGTCATTATATTATGAAACTATAGACGAAACGACAGTGACACGACGGCGCGACATTGCTGCTTCATCGACAGAGGTTCATAGTTTTGTATGTAAGCTACACCACGCGATACTCCTAGGCAAGCTGCGTAAGCGTGCCTGCTATGAGGTTGTCGCCTTTAAGGCACCCTCAAGCCCAACGCAGGTCTAATATTAACAGGCCTACCCTGCAACCACGCGACAAAGACAGAGCCTATACCCCGCCAGCCGCGCCCCCCTGCGAGGACATAGCTTTTTCAAGTAGCACCAAGCGTATGACGAATACGCGTCTATGAAGCTATGCGTCTTTAGACAGTAGGCCTAACGGCCTGGTCACGATTTCGGTCTTAGCGGCGTGCGACGTGGCATGCAGCGCGGCATCGGTAAGCCGGCACGTGGTGCACGTGGTTCGGTCAGTCACTGCTGCTGGCATACTTTTGTTCTTTCCGCTCGCCGCCCCACGCTAAGCTACCGCTCACAGCGGCAAGGTCGTGAATGGGCCGTATCGATGAAAGAGTGAAGTAATGACTAAAGTCGCTACCTTCCCAGTAAGTGTGAAGGTCAATGCTTGTGTCTTCTCTGATATCATCACACTAATATAAAAGCGAAAGCTTACAAGTGTGGGTGTGTGTGACCAAATAACAAACTTACACACACGGGTATGTTTGTTACTTCTTCACGCTCGAACAGCTAATCGGATTTGGCTGAAATTTGGCCCAAGGGTAGACCAAGTTCACTTTTTGTCCCGGCAGTATGTTCCCTTGGGACAATTGAACTTACACGCGGGCAAGGCCGCTAGCAGTAACTATTCAAAAGATTATTAGCTCTGCATTGGAGCAGCAATTCATCCAGGAAACTTACAAGGTTCTCCATCAACAAAAGGAAGCTTGCGATTCCCGCCTTCCTTGATACAAGTCAAACGGAAGGAAGCGAAAGGTCGCAATCATACACCACACACACATCTACAATCTTCATCTACATTGGCCGCCATTTTTAGCAATCGTTATATTTGAATGACTCCCTCAAGAGACGTTATGTGTGGTATTAAAATGTTTTCCGCTAATATCATGTGTGTGCCATATGCTTTCTCACATTACAACTTTGAAGATGATGTCACTGACCAAATATCCGAAATTATGTCAAGTACGCCTTCGACATATGAACAATGGTTTGAAAAATTGTTAAATAATGTTTTACTGTTTCTGGGAAAGAATCTTTTGAGAAAGATTCTTTCCAGCAAAATTCCACGCTTTATGAAAAATGATAGACAGACGTGTAACTCTCAAATGATCAAAAATAAATGTAACCCGCGTAGAGTTGAATGTCATATGATATGAAAACAAGACATTTAGAATAAATCCAATAGAATATTACAAAGAAAAATGTCAACCCATATCACGTCCCTTTTTTATCCAAAAAAGAATTTCAGAAATTTTATCGTGATATTTCGTGGCATATTCGCGTAAAAAAGGCTTCGTCAGCGTTTTGCCGTTCATTTATTATTTACAAGGAACAAAAATTACTAAATGAATTTTACATCTGTGAAATGTAAAAAGTCTCTAGTAATGAAAGCTGAAAAAATAGACTGCTATAGTCTGTCTAAAAAGTCAAACGACTTGGGAATTTTGTATAATATTTAATAATTTAAAAAATATTTATATTCGATACTTTTTATAAGGTTCTTCTATTAGTAAAAAATGATTGAGATCTCTTAATAAACCTTGATTACTGAACTAGTGTTGAGTACATCAGATTTCATTTTACTCTAACAATTACCCAAGTCGGTTGACTTTTTAGACAGACTCTACCCAATGTCTCTTTTTGTTCTAATATTCAAAATCCAGACAGATCCTATTATTTTTTGATGAACCAACAATATGCATAGCATCTGCAAAGCTATTAAAATACTACATTAATTTATTTAGCTTACGTTTGATGATAATATCATTATCATAATTCGCCAAAGCCTCCAAACAGAGGTATAATGACGTCTATTAAAGTCGAACCATAAACAATTACATATTAATTACGAACGCAGCCAAACTTTATAGAGGAAAGCGGAAATGACGCTGGATGGCGCGATTATTAGCATCATTATGGCACCGGGCCCTGCATACTTACATTTACAATTAGCGTTGAGGAAATGGCGTAGTCTGTTTGTAGGGACGGCTTTATTTGGCCCGCCATCTTTATTGTTGTGCGAACGACAGTAGAATAATTAGGCGTCGACCTCCGTCACATCATTAAAGACACCACAAAAGATTCAGGGTGCTGTTTTCCGTACTTCCGAAGGTGAATTGTAAATTTCTGTTTAACTCAACGCTAATTTAGCATTTAATATTTCTAAGACCATTAGTGCGAAACATTAAGGTCTGTTTTAAGAGGGCCCTTCTCCACTTGTTGTCGTCACGGTTTAAAAGCTTGTTTGTTTCATCAAACGCAGTCTAACAGTAACACAATGTTTGATGACCAGGCAACGCGAAAAAAGAGAGATTTCGCCTGAAAACTCTGTTGGCTTTTGGTAATTCATTCTCTGATTTTTCACAAAACTACGTTACACACGTCTACGTTCTACTACATTTTGAAAATCTTAAAGTTCTTGGAAAATTACTTTCATCATTTCAGAATCTTGATTAAATGTGCAAAATTTCTATAGTTATATTTTCAATTTTTTTTTTTTTTTTTAATTTACGAGTACATTATACACACTCAAAGTAGCAAATTTTCAGGTCTTTGCTGGATTAGTCTTATAATTTTTTTATTTGATTTTAATAGAATCCTAGATAATATCCACAAGATACCTGTTTTCCATCTAGAGAAAGATGTACAACGGGAAAGACTCTTAAAATGTGTTGCGACGGTTGTCTTTCTAACCGAGATGAAAACGCGATTGGCACATTAAAATAGAAGATTCAGGGCATTTCCTTTATGACGGTAATAGTGACCATGTGGCCATAAAAATATGTACCATAAACTTTTAATAGCAGCACAAAAAATTTATTTGTGTGCTCAAATTTACTTGTACAGCCGGCCCTAACCATTTTGTACCCTGCTGTCTGAAATTACCGTTTGAATAGGCTAAACTTTTTTGTCATCATTATCATTTCAGCCAAGACGCACACTGTTGGACATAGACCTGTCTAAATATCGTGACAATGAACGGTCTTCGGCGTCTCGCATTCCTCGGATCCCCGCGACCCTGACCAGGTCATCGATCCACCTTGTGCAAGGCTTTCCGAAGCTACGTCTTCCGGCACGCGGTCGCCACTCCAGAACCTTTCAGCCCCAAAGACCATCTGTTCTGCAAGCAATGAGCTCCGCCCGCTGCCGATTCTCCCGGCTAGGGTACCTTAGTTCTCCTGCGGATAACATACCTGATCCGATCACACAAGGAAACTCCGAGCCCTTTCCATTTGCCTTTTTTGTGTTTCTATAGTAATTTCAACAGATGTTTCAAAGAAAAAAATCTAGTAATAAATGATTTATATGATCTGACTCGACTCGGGCAGAATTTAATAAAAACCAAGCAGGCGCCCCTTGAGTTGTAGTGTAGATATTTACAGACGGCTTTATATTGAATCTATAGAAAGTTACACAGAAATCTATCATCTCACGGACGAAGAACTATCAGGGATCATTTGAGCACAGGTCAACTAGAAATACTTAGTAATACTAAAATACCACGACGACTAAGCAAACTTAAACACAAAAAACTGCTTAAACTTTCCACACAGACGACCTTTTTGCGGCTGTAGCACTAGCAAAAAAAACTAGCATAAACTAAATTTTAAGATTTCAAACAACATTAATTTCCAGCAGAATCATTCGAGGTTCTACCAAGAAATCCGTTACTCTTGTCAATGCTGTTTAATGCAGCATTACGCACACTTTCCGAGGATTCATTTGCCATTTCATGATTGATTGATGATTTCCTAAAACCTAAAAATACACTAGGTAACCACTGCTCAATCAAATCACTATATTTTAAAGTTGTAGAAGAATCTTAGGCGGTTGAAATATAAATAACTAGCTTCTGTCAGCGGCTTCGGCCGCGTGAAAGTAGGTTTCTACATAAAAACTTCGAAACCCCGTTTTACCTCCTTAGGTGGTGAATTTTGGAACATCCTCTCTTAGTGCTCGTTTACGTCATAAAAGGAAACCTTTCGCAAAATTTTACAATTCTAGTCCCAGTAATTTCGGCTGTGTTGATATGTGAGACAGTATTGAAGATTTATTTTGACTGCAACTTCTTAGAAGGTTTTATGGCTGGCCGTCAACAAGGTTTATTTTATTTTGTGACTGTAAGCCACTTTTTTTCTGTTCTTTTGAACTATGTAAAAATTCTTCTTATTTCTTATACAAGGTGTAACGTTAAATGCGCAAAACCTGAAATTAGTTTGATCAGAATAACGAGCAGAATCAATTAACCCTTCAGATACCGTCAATTAGAGACACAATAGTAAGACAATAGATGCGCGGCCACCGGTGGTCGCTTGGGGATTCATGAATTAAACCACTTTTTAATGTAGGTTACATTTAAAAAAAAACTTCATTAAAAACTTCGACCTGTCTATTTATGAATAGGACAAGCCATCACGTGCGCAAACCCGCTGAAATAGGTAAACAAACACAAATAGTTGTAATCCAATCAAATTTTCTCATACACGGGATAATAAAAGTTCTTATTTCAATGCAGATATGAATTTTAAACAAACTAAAACTGCTCATAAAACCTTTTTTTTATGTTTTTTTTTCTCACATAATCAGGTCAATCGAATTAAAAATCATTTGGGGTGTCTGAGGTTTTGCGCGTTTAACGTTACACGGTGTATACTTGGAACACAAGCTTCATTAATGTTTCCAAAGTCTTTTACTGATATATTCATCATACATAAGAGTATAAATCCCTAAGTCAGTTTCACCGTTTATAATATAGATAGAACTCACCTTCAATATTGAGCAGTATGGAGTAAGACTGTGCAGTTCCAACACCGTTGCTGACTTCACAGGTGTACGTGCCCTGGTCTTCGTAGGTCGGGTACTTGATCACCAGCGTCTTGCCGTAGTTGTCCTGAGTGATGCCTTGAGACGAGAGGATGCTTCGCCCGTTCTTCTTCCAGACAATCTGAGGTAATGGCCTGGAGGAAACGGTTGGAATTTAAAATATTCTCCAGGATTTTATTGAAAACAAATGGTTTCAGATCTTACTGAGAAGACAGATTTTTTTCAGTTCGCCGTAATAATTGGATCGCACAAAACGCAAATCGCTTTGAAGACAGTTAATTTTATCACATCAAGTGAAAATAGGTTACTTTTAATCCAATGTGGTTCATCGAAGACCATGCCATCGCTTACTATCAGATACCTTTAAATAACAAAAAAAAAACCGTTCAGTTCGACAATCGCCTAAAAGCCAGTACTATAAGTTTTGTTCCAATAAAACCTAATATATGTTGGACCATTTTTAATTCTAATTTTTTTTTTACTGCGGTTCCACCTGATGGTAAGCAGTTATACAATCGTTGATAGTGAGGCGCACTAGTTTATTAAGAGCCTATCTACTCTAGCCTAGTTCTAAATATAGCCACAATCCTTTGTAAAGACCGTAGCTACGGTGAATTAGCGGCATGTAAGAAACCCGATAGCGGAGATCACTACCTGCACTGGATACGATAGGGCTACCAGACCACTGCGAAAATATTACTTGCATGTGTTTCGTTTGACAAATCTTCTGAGTTTGAACATTCATGAGAGGTAATTATACTATTACTGTGCTAGGAACGTATGAAGCGCGGGAAGAAACACGATACAGTTTACTATGCTCACTAAAATATATTATTACCGTGCTAAAATGGATCAACAACGTATCATACCCGTATATAACGGTTATCATACGCGGCTATAACTCGTATGCTCACTGTTTTGCCACTTTCGAGCAACGGTTTAGAATAGTATATTTTTATCTGACACGTGCCTAGAAGGTACGTTGTAACGGGCAATTTTTTTGGGTTGGTCTTTTTAACCAAGCCTAATAAAGCCAGTAAAACTGCTAACAGTTCGGGCCAAGTAAATTTGCCGCTCTGAAATCACCTTTCGATGAGAACTTGCGTATGGCAAAACGGACTGCTATTTCAGTGTAAGATTTATTCATACACAGATATTTCAAGCTTACTTACGAGTATAAGGGCCACTTTACATAAAGCGAACTGTGCATATCCAAAAATGGTAAAACGACGCGTAGCACATTGATGATGTCTAGCAACCCTAATTACTCTGTCGCAAGCGCAGAATCGGCGCGTCTAACCTAAAATCTCGGGTTACACATCTAGAATGCTACACTCCCACTGGCATGGGCATGAATGAAATCATTCTCAGTATCATCGTATGAACAGCTGGCCATTTACTGGTGATCAAGCTATCGGAAAATAAACCCAGAAATAAGCCTTTAAAGCGATTCCTACTTAACCGAGTCGTAACAGCTTGGAGCATGGTCCCAGAAAGTAGGAAAATTAAAAATCGGTTTGACAGACTAAAAATCTCCAAACTATTTGAAACACACACATAAGAATAGCTGTTAGTATGTCTTCATCATTATCATCATCATATCAGCCGAAAGACGTCCACTGCTGGACATAGGCCTTCCCCAAGCGTCGCCACAACAACGGGTCCTGTGCGTCACGCGTCCATCGGATTCCCGCGACCCTGACCAGGTCATCGGTCCACCTTGTTGGAGGCCTTCCAACGCTGTTAGTGTGTCTTACCAAATAATAATATACGACTCATGACTATTCTTTACATGGGCAGTCTCAATAAATTCAGACCCAATATAGATACCAAAGTTGGATCCCTGTATGGACTAGTTAGAAGTCTAGTCACCGGTCAACCCTTTAGTGTTTCCGTCGATTACGCGCACCTATGTAGAATATAGAACTGTTTCGCAGAACGCAGGGCAACGTACCGTATGTATATCGTCGCGCTCGATAATACTGTCATGTCACCGCCGTTTATTCTATATTTCCAAGGTAAACACTAAACTACTAAGCAAATAATACCTTAAAGATAAGTTGTAACACCTTTCATTGTGACCTGGCAAATCATAAGAAATCTATACAATGCGTAACCCTAAAAAGTTCGCGTGTCTACAGTCAACGAACAACATGGTTATCGATTATCAGTCGTCTCCTACGAACACTTAGTTGTACGTTGTCTTATCCTCAAAGTAATGAACAAAAGAATCCAAGATACTCACGTTCCACCGTAAATACAGTACAATTCCACTTTCTTCCCCTTCAGCGCCTTCTCGACCTTCCTAGTAGTGTACTGACGCACCGGCTCATGCCTGTTCAAGGTAGCCGAGATACCCGTCTCCGTTACTTGCAAATATATCTTGTTGCCAAACTTGTACTCATTCCTGAAGATGGAATTAGCGGTACAAATGTATGCGAAGTTTACACTGGCGTCGTTACGGGTTACGTTCGAAAACCAAAGGTTTCCTTCAGGGTCCAAGGTCATGCGTGAGTTGTTGATGGTTTTGAGCTGTCCCTGGTCGCCTTGCAACATCCAATAGACTTTGGGTTTGGGGTGACCGTCGGGCGGTTCGCAAGTAAGTTTAAAAGGTTTTCCTTCCTCTGCCACGACGACTTGTTGGCTGTCTGTTTCCTTGAACGAGTTGAGTTCAGCTCGTCGTACGAAGACACTGTTGGATGCGGCAGTACCCCACTCGTTGTAGGCAAAGCACTGGTACTGTCCGAGATCCTCGTCGCGCGGCTGACTGATCACGAGTGTACCGCGTCCAGACTGTTGGGAGATGCGGTTATCGTAACTCGTGTACTCGAAAGGTTTACCGTTCTTGATCCATCTGTACCTGTTTGGACAAAAAGTGCGGTTAATAAATGGGACCTTGAAGTGTCGTTATGGGTATGAATGGAATTCCTAGTAAGGTAGTGTCGGTCTCGTAATATTGTATTGGAATCACGACTCTTCCTGCTGATCGTTTATGTCAGTGATCGATAAAGCCGGCCTCAACAACCTACGTATTAAATTTACCTACATTCTAAGCTAGGATTGCCATTTTCCTAAATCGATGAGGTTTCTTATGACGTCAGCGTTAAGATCTATATTTAACTAGTACTTTTTGTACTTACGGCGAATAAAAGAGCCATAGCCAATTACCTAACTTATACCCTCTTTTGTCCTGTAGGGACTAGATTTTTAAACAACCCAAATATGTCAATAATTGCTTTCTTTTGTTAATTCTAACAAACTTCAATCTAAAATCTTTTTTTTTTGTTATACAAATATGTATCTACTCATATTAATTTTTAACCCTTCAGATACCGTCAATTAGAGACACAATAGTAAGACAATAGATGCGCGGCCACCGGTGGTCGCTTGGGGATTCATGAATTAAGTTTCATTAAGTTTATTAACTCAAGGAATACAACAACTGGAGGTGTCAAAGATTTTTTAACGTTTTAAAAAAAATTAACACCTCCAAAAACGCCTTTTTTTGTTCTTGTTAGTTTATTTAGTTGTTTTGTTTGGTCTTATATTCCTATTACTCTCCCACAGTGCCAACGACTCTTTTTTCCAAACTCTCCTTTCGCAGTCTGCTGTAAGAGATTTCTATAGAAATAAGCATCACCTTGTACCAATTTTTCCGTTTTCTTCTTTTTGTATTTTTAATATCTATATATATAAAAATCAATGCCACTTTTCGTTGTTATTTTATAACTCAAGAACGGACTCACCTATCCAAACCAAATTTTTAGGCTTTGTTCAGACTATTTAGTAGATGGTTTATGTGAAGTTTGGTAGGGTAGAGTAGGGTAGAGTGAGTAGTGTAGAGTAGTGTAGAGTAGTGTAGGGTAGAGTAGGGTAGAGTAGGGTAGAGTAGGGTAGAGTGAGTAGTGTAGAGTAGTGTAGAGTAGTGTAGGATAGAGTAGGGTAGATGTAGAGTAGGGTAGAGTAGGGTAGAGTACGGTAGAGTACGGTAGAGTAGTGTATGGTAGAATTGGGTATAGTAGGGTGGAGTAGGGAAGAGCGGGAGCGAAGCCGCGCGGGCAAAAGCTAGTATTCTATATATACGAATGACTGAATAAACAAAAACAACATTTTCCTTATTATTGTGAAATGACGCCATTCATATTCGTTATTAGATTATATTTATTAATGGGTTAAGGGTAAACTCTTTATAAGGAAACATAGAGACCAAAACATTAACTGGTTTATTAAATTAACAGGCGTCAAATACACAATAATAACTAATTATTATTTAATGGATCATGCACACCATAGGTATGGGTTTGCATATCCTTAGGGAAATGCTAACAATATCGTTATAAGTAAGTATATTTACTGCGAATTTGATAAACGGGTCTACCAAACAACATCAAATCCTGAAACTTAGTTTATTTGTTATTATATCTAGCTTGTACTGTCCCACTGCTGGGCAAAGGCTTCTTTCTATTCCTTTTGACTATACGTCACTTCTTGCCAATTCCTAAGGACGACACATCTAAGTCGTCCTGCAATCTCCTATGTACTTTAAATAAAAAAGAAATGCAACTGTAAAATCTTCCTGAACGCTAACAAAAACGCTATTAAAATCTTACTTTTCCAAGTTGCAAGACTTTGAAGCAACAAATTATGATGTAATAAAGTGCCTGAGGGCTTTCGTCTGGCCGCAGGTTCAAGCTTCACGCTTAAACCTAGCACCTATTTATTTACAGTCTTAAGAGCGCCCTTTTCGAGGACGAAATTTTATTACACATCTTTCTCTAGATACTTTAGATACACAGCTATCTTGTGGATATATATTATCTAGGCTTCTATAGAAATCAAAGCATACATTTGTGTAAATCTAATTTAGTAAAGACCTCTGAAAATCTGCTATTTTATGTGAACTTTGGCCCTTCATAATATACTCACATATTAAAATATTAAAAACACACCAATTGAAGCTCGAGACTCTGAAGGAAAATTTTTCTTAAAAACCTTTAAGAATTAAAAAAATGTTTGAAGCGTTTCTCTTCATTTTTGAGAGTTTTCAGTCGCCGTCTCTCTTTTTTTGCATTGCCTTTTCATCAAACATCGCGTTGGATTGAAATGACCCTCTTAAGGGGCTGCTTTTGCACTCACCTATCGTCAACATCGAGAATGGTTTAAAAGCTTGTTACTTCATCTAACGCAATCCAACGCGATGTTTGACGAAAAGGCAACGCAAAAAAAGAGAGCTAATGCCTGAAAACTCTGTTATCATTCGGTAATTCCGTGATATACTCGAATATTTTACAAAACTTGTTCCAGGAAATTTAAAAAGTTTTATTTTTAACCCTTAAAAGATTTTGAAAAAAAAATCCGTCATTTAGAATCTTGATAAAATTCTATTGTTATACTTTTTCACTTTTAAATTTTTGAGTAAATTATGAAGTGTCAAAATCATACAAAATAGCAATCAGAGGTCTTTACTGGATTAGTTTTATACAAATTTATAAATTGATTTCAATAGAAGCCTAGATAATATCCACAAGATACTGTATTTTCAAAATATCTAATGAAAAATGTGTAATAACATCGTAATCGCGTAAGAGCGGTTGTATGAAAAATTGAAAATGCATCCCCTTAAGCGTTTCCAACCAGCCACAGACGTGACGCAAAGGGAGGGGTGTTTGAAGTAATATGCTTATAAATATTTCAAAGAAGGCTTTCACGATATGAATGTAATGTATTCAAAGCCACAAACAAGTCGTTAATTTTATAACAAACAGTAAGCAATTACATTTCGTATTATTTAACAATATATCCGCGGTTTTCCTGCCATAACATTAAACAATTTATTATTGAAACAGTACGACCATTTCATGCAGAATAATGATATCATTCATTAGCTTTTAAATACATGCCTTCATTTTACTTAGTCACAGTATACAGTGTAATTTACTACTTATATTACACTAGTTTTTGCAAGCGGTTTCGTCCACGTGAATGTTTGTTATTGCGAAATTAACGACCAAGACGGATAAAAAGTAAGCCTATCCTCAGAGTTCAAGCTTCCTCTATACAAAATTTCATCGAAATCTGTACAGCAGTCTAACTTAGCAGCGTAACAGACAGACAGAATTACTTCCACATTTATAATATTATTATGGACTAGCTGCTGTCAACGGCTTCGCCCGCGTGAATGTAGAAAATTGTCCCAAGAGAACATACTCTCGGGATGAAAAGTATCCTACGTGCTATTCCAGGACATGGTCAACCCCTATGCCAAATTTCATCAGATCCATTCAGTCATTCGAGCGTGAAGAAGTAACAAACATAAACGCACACAGTCACAAACATTCGCCTTCAGAACATTATGTGATTGTTTGTTTTGGGCATTTAAAAACACAGACTTTTCCTAAACAAAGAGGTTTAAATGCAAGAGATTTTCCCGATATAGCCAGTTCAACGACCCGATTGCAAGTCACACAAGGGAACTAGCTACAGTAGTTAACCCACTTGCGACGTAAACACATTAGCTCAGCGAGCACATAACACATCAGGCGGGCGAACACTCAGGTATTGTGGGATGGCTGTAATAGCTGGCACGTAATGGGAAGTTGAGAGCAGTGGTGGACGAGCGGTAACAGCCCTGACTTACGACCTTTTTCATCATCACTGCTCTCAAAACGGTGAAGGAAAACATCTTGAGGAAATCCTAGAACCAACAAATTCGAAGACATGTGACATTCATTTGACTGGCCTTTTTTTTTCGATGGGGAAAATCATCTTCTGACAAAACCCGCTCTTGGGTGGAGCGGGAGATAGTGTCAGACTCTTACTGACTAAAAACCCCACCCCGTTCCTTCTAGCCTTCATACCGGGGCTCGAGTTTTCTTTTGGATAACCCCGGCCCCAGTAGGCTTCGACCCAGCTGGGCCCCTCCTGATTTGACTGGCCTGTTGGTTTAGTGGTTAGTGGCCCTGACTACTATGCCGGAGGTCGTGGGTTCTATTCCCACCCAGGACCAATGTTTATATGATGAGCATCATCATTTGTTCTGTGTCTGGATGTAATTTATCTATAATATTTCATGAATCCCCAAGCGACCACCGGTGGCCGCGCATCTATTGTCTTACTATTGTGTCTCTAATTGACGGTATCTGAAGGGTTAAACTGTGTGTATTTAGAAATATATAAGTATGTTTATCAGTTGTCTAGTACCCATAACACAAGCTCTGCTTAGCTTGGGACTAGACAGCATTGTGTGATAGTTGTAGAATATATTAATGCTGGCATGCCGTGCTAACCGACCAGCGCTTCGACTACAGGATAGGTCATGGTGTCCGAATATACTTATGTACCGAAAATCGCCAAAACGAGCATCCGAGTCAGACACGACAAAAGTTCTAGGGCAATGAGATCAACAGCAACTTTACAAAATGAGACAAACAGGTTCCTAACCCGTCACATAATTATTTTTATTATTATAGCCGCGAATAAGCGTTATTCATACATGACATAATATTTCCGAGTGTGTTGTCGATGCCTCGAGATGACTGCATTCGAACCAAGGCTGACTCACGACATACATTATTCATGTCCCCCGCATTTATTTACAACTAATTTATCTATTTACTTCGATGAATGGGCCTGTTTGTTGTGTATATTGTAAGTTTGTTGGTAAATTAATTTTAAAAGCCTTCAATTAATCATCAGCCTTTTTAATGTACCCATTGCTGGGACTCAAGCCTCCTCTGTAGGAGAGGGAATGGGCCGCAATCCACTACGCGGGTCCAGTGCGGGTTGGTGAATGTCACGTCTTCGAATTTTTGGTTCTAGGACATGCCAGTTTCCTCACGATGTTTTCCTTCACCGTTTTAAGAGCAGTGGTGTTGAAATAAATTACACAAAGTAATGAGCCTGGCTAGGTTCGAACCCGCGACCTACAACTCGTAAGTCAGAGCCATTACCACTCGGCCACCACTCCTCTCTTTAATTAATGGCCATGTCGATTGACAAAGGATAATTTCAGTGTAACATTTGTACTTATATCAAATTAAAAGTTTTTTTAAAATGTAATTTGTTAATTATAAAATTACTGGTTTGCTAACATGCTATAGTTGGAATATTATCATATTTATTTCTACTACATCAGTAATTGAATTAGTTCATTTTACATCCGAAGCATTTCTCTGTTGATTAACAATGCCACTTTTGCAGTTTTGTTTTTAAGTCCTTACGCCATAGACATGCATACTTTTGTTTATTTTTTAGGGTAATACGGGACCCTATCGCTAAGACTCCGCTGTCCTTCCGTCTGTCACCAGGCCATATCTCATGAACCGTGATGACAGTTGTTTTCACAGATGTATTTCTGTTGTCGCTATTACAACAAATACTTAAGTATTTGTTTAAATTCACCGCAGTTCACGGAAAACACCAGTATTCATTTCGTAATTTTGGCCAGGACAAATATTTCGGGGGGATCCTGGAACGCAAAGGCCAATAGAAGGAACACGGGCGTGTTCAGGCCAGTACAAAGCTGACACTCTATCACTCCACCAAGAGTTACCATAACTCAGGATTTATCTTGATTCTTGATGATTGAGATCTCAAGATTGTTTGACTCTTAGGATTGCGACTGGATTTAGAAAACCCCATGAAATCTCAGGATTTTTAGAATCTATATATAAAATCAATGCCACTTTTCGTTGTTATTTTATAACTCAAGAATGGGCTCACCTATCCAAACCAAATTTTTAGGCTTTGTTCAGACTATTTAGTAGATGGTTTATGTGAAGTTTGGTAGGGTAGAGTATGGTAGACTAGTGTAGTAGTGTAGTGTAGGATAGAATAGGGTATAGTAGGGTAGGGTAAAGTAGGGTAGAGTAGAATATAGTAGGGTAGAGTAGGAAAGAGCGGGAGCGATGCTGTGCGGGCAAAAGCTAGTTTTTAATAAAATCCAGCATAGATACATTTTTCTCCGGAGGGTTGATTTCTCGATCTGGTAACCCTAACTCTACCCAGACCCGAGAGAAGTTATAAAAAACCCGTCTAAGAAAAAGTTGATTCACTAAAACAGCTTTTTGAGGTCAAATCACTTCAAGTGTAACTCAATATAATTGATATGAGCATCATAATCATTACAAGACCGTTATCTCCCGCAGGTCATTGATTTCATCCGACACAAATCATAGTAACTATCATCATAATTTGATATTAACTAGTTTGAACCTTCATAGTACGGTATAAATAGTAACATATAATCACAAAATAGATAAGTACAGAAGACAATCTCCATACAAAGCGCGCTCAAGCAGCGCACACATAGACAACGCTCAGGCACACGACTTTTCGGCACAATCGTCCGGTCGCACTCGTACAGTTCGGCGCAACGCGCTGACCCTAGCGCGATCGCCTAGCGTAGGTATAAAAGGAAAGTACATACACGAAACTGACTTCTGTACTTATCTATATTGTGGTATAATATTGTACGAGAGTAAGCCGCGCATAGAAATGTTAGGTCATCGGCAGTTCATGTGTGGTCGAAGCGGCAAAAACAACTTTAAAATTGGTTCAGTTGTTTCGTAGATCGAAACTACCAGATAACATAGCAAAGCAATATTTATAAAAGTATTTTATAGTAGCTTTGTCCCACGGTTTTTCTCTCGTAAACAGGGTGTTTTTAATATCGTGCGGATTTGATCACACATGCGGGATTGCTCTGCACGCGTAACCCCCGCGAATGTCCATTTCATACAAGTGTTTATTGTATTGTAATGCGTGGAACACGCACGCGAAATGTTTTTTTTTTTTTTTGCATTTTGAAATTTTCGACATGCGGAGCAATCCCGCATGCGAGATGAAATCCGCACGATATTGAAAACACCTGCACCCTAAGCATGTTTTTCAGATGTAAAAATTAGCTTATGTATGGCAGTATGGCACCTAGAGATAATTATGTAGTCTTCTATCAAAGAAAAATATTCCATATTTGGATAAGAACTTTGCGATTAATTAATTATTTAAAAAAAAACAACCATTTTATCTCTTCATAATAACATTATTTATACTTAATTTGTGGTCACGCAAACACTAAAAATCTAAAATAATAAATACAGATGATAGAGTTCAAAGGTGCTGCTTATTTCAAACGAAATTTCTTCCAGTAGATCTGCGACAAGAGAGTTGGTTAAGAAATCTTTATTAGGGGGCACGGTAGTGCCTCCACCAAGGCGATCAAAAAAGCGGCGCGGCCGCACCATCCTTTTCTCGAAACAGTTTGGCCATTTTCGACACCCCATAACTTCGTTTTTTATAAAACTAGAAGCCTGAATTTTTATTAACGGAGCAGGCATTCTATAAACACGGTATATTTAAAATTTCATTCCATTTGAAGCAGTAGTTTAAGAAAAATTAACTGATTTGATATTACGTGGATCTCACAACTTTTTACGATAGAAGAACCGAGTTGCGACCCTAATTTTTTTACAATTTATGTTTTTGATGGCATACTCATTGTCTAGAATAGATGTAGTCACCCTTCAGAGCTTAGTGACTTAGTGCTTCTTAGTCACAGGGCGCAAGTAATGTGTTGAAGACAAGGAAGTGATTTAAGCCCTGCTGAGCATTTAAAAGGATTTGGCGTCTACTGTCTCAATTTACATAAGCCGTGCAATGAATAATTAACTAGTATTTACTTTCATTCTCACTATAAAAACCTCTTCACTGATACGCAACACGATTTGAAAATGATCCTGTGGTTATCTATGGACTGTTTTAAATCTCGTCACAAAAAGAAGGATGTTCTAAGTTTGACTATTATGTGTGTGCGTCAATCTCTCTGTGGCACCGTAGCTCTTAAACGAGTGAATCGCTTTGGATGCGTGTTTTTAGCGATGTTTCATGGACATGTTAGATTTAAATCGATTCAGCCATTTACAAGATTTGGTTGTGAAAGTGGGAATGAATGAATAACCGAATGGAAGCAAATTTGGACGAATAGTGGTATCAAATCATCATCATTTCAGCCGACAGACGTCCACTGTTGGACATAGGCCTCCCCCAAGTGTCGCCACAATGATCGATCCTGTGCGTCTCGCATCCATCGGATTTCCGCAACCTTCACCAGGTATCTAATGAAAGGGTAAAATTACTACAGAATTGTAGGTCGGAGGATTATTAAGAAGTTTAAAAAAAAAATGAGAAATAGGTTCGATTAATACCGTAATAAGCGGATATCTATGGTAATAAGCAAAGAGATTTATTGGAATTACAAAATATGAAAACAAAAGACTCCGTTCAATGATAACGTCAGAAATAGTCATAACTGTGCAACAAAGTTTCATCCAAGGAAACCCATAGACGACCGACTCAAGTTTCAGATAATAAAGAACATTACAAAGGCCAAAGGCTAAATAGTTTAGCTATGAAGCGATGTCCATAAAACGCTATGATAAATCTAACTATTAATAAAAACGTGAGTCAATTTGTTTGTCACTCAATCGCAGTGCAGCGGATGAGGTCGAACACACAGGAAGCCGGCGTCACGGTAAGGATATGCACTAGATACTATCTCGAATGGAACTGTAGTCCCCCTGGGAAATCTGGGCTAGTGGCACTTGTCGTTGGAAAGTCCCTGGTCGGGAGCTACAAGACTCTACAACATTATATTTAGTTTATGGAAATCCTGAATATAGTTTGTTCCTGAATCAGTAACTGATTAGATTCTAACAGTTATTACACTATTTTATATTTTTTAAAAGGTCACAAGTTGGACACCACCGACAATAAGTACAACCCAGATTACGGCAGATCATAGTAGGCATCAGGCGCCATCAAATAGCTAGTAATGCAAGTGCCAAACAATCCCTCAGTCGCCTGGATGACCCGATGTATTTTTACTGACATACACACAAGCTTATAACATTGTGATTTTTCATGATGCCCTTATGAATGTACTAGACACGTGTATCGGGTTGCGCAAATACTAAAACTAATGTTGTATTATGGAATAGAGGTTTAGAGATCTATATAATTGTTTTTTTTTTTTTTGTTCACTTATAACCATAATGTTTTCCGATCAAACTAGTGCGATAGCATGATGGTTGACAGGGGATTCTCGCCTGTGAAAGGAATGTGTTGGCCGACCCTAAGTAATATGGAACGAGGTCAGGAAAAATAGAGATGATGGATGATAATCTAAGCACAATGGAAGTCCTTGGTAAAAGATGGTATATTCTATAATGCTCCAGGAAAAAGTAGGACTGTTTCAGAAGCTATCCAAACGAGTTGTAATTTTGTCCCAGTTTTGGGACAAGTTGCCAATTTGTTTTGGGTGTACAACCGAAAAGCCCAAACTGTCGGGTCGAGTCAACGATGGCGGACACATATTTTTTTTATTTCATACAGAAAAATCTATTGAAGGCTTATCTGAAAATACTCTAAAAGTAGCAACACATGCGAAGTCGCTGTCACCCGCAAATAATTGATTAATAAAATTATTGTGTGAACTCGTTAAAAAATAAAAGGCCTGTACTGACATTTGAGAAAGACTCTACAATGTAACTAAGAACGTAAGAGAAACAATAAAATAATAATTAGGGTTCCGGTCTAGTAGTAGCTATATTAATAGTAGCTACACTACACCGGACGAGCCGCTAGGTAATCAAAATGCAAATGTTAAAACGGGTCTGTTATTTTTTGACAACTTTAGCTCAACTTCCGCTGAACCGTATAAGACATCAGCTTTTCGCTACGTTTAATCCTTAATTTGTTAGCTGAGGAACTAAATAAGACCAAGGACACAGCATGGCTCTAGTAAAAAAAGTATCTAATAGATATTTAACAGATATTTTCACAAACCATTTTAATTCTATTGCCCAACTAAATACGCGACAAACTACGACACGGCATTACACACAGCAATAAATGACACAGCATGATGAATTTTTTGTTAGCGTGTTCACTTCCATTGAAGAATTAATAAATGTTTAGTGTCGGCAGCCATCTTTCATTCATAACACTGTACATTTTAATCATATTCATTCTGCATTCGTGTCGGTCTGAAACACTAGTGGTGTAGTTTTGGGGAAGTTTGTAAACACGATTACTAAAAAAAGATACGTTTTTATTACTTCAGAAATCACCGACTTTTCCCGCCCTAGGTAGAGTGAGAGTGTCAGACTTTTACTGACTAAAACTCAGTGTTACTTCAGTTGCCCTATACATGGACCATTGGTAAAGGAAGAACTACACTGCGCACACGTGTGACACACACGCCGATCTATGCGCGTCGGTTTCCCTACATTTTATATGGAAACTAGACTTGTAGAGCTACACTTGATCCACGCTACGCAACGTTGTTCTACGTACAAATCAGGCGTGGTCCACATTTGCGGCGGTCTAATGTAGTTCTAGCTCTTTCGACTAATCCGCAGCCCTGACATGAACGTAGATATCTGCTATTCATGCCTAATTATTTTCTTTACCTAGTGTTATCATAGATTTATTACTCGCATTCATTAAAGAAAAGCGGTAATTAGATGTATCTTTCACACAGAGCGTTCATTCATCGTCCTATGTTATAGTCGTACTAGTTCTAAGAAAATTGTGGTGGCGTTTCTTCGTATTTAAAAGAACAGTTACAAAATATAATTCAATTCCTCATATTGTGAAACCAGACAATTACATTATATGATTATGAATGAGTGAATCATCGCAGTACGAGTACATCTTAATTATTTGAAGGATTCGTTTGGAACGGTGCTACTGCGACAGACTAAGCAACTTGGTAGGCATAACTTTGATGAAAAATATGATAACGAGTTATTAGATTGTGCCATCGGCTTCGCCTGCCTGCAAGTAATTTTATTGAAACAAACTTTGAACGTTTCAAATTCACACATTTGAAACGGGTGAAAGACCCGTGAATTTTCGGAAACCCTCTCTTAGTGCTCGCCTACGGCATAAAAGCAAACCTTGTGCAAAATTTCACTCCTCTAGTCCCGCTAGCTTCAGCTTTGCGTTGATATGTCAGTTAGTCAGTTTCTGCTTTAATATTTATAACTAGCTTCTGCCAGCAGCTTCGCCCACATAAAAGTAGTTTTCTTCACACAAACTTTGGACGCTTGTTTAATCCACATAGGTGGTGAGTTTTGGGAAATCCTCTTTTAGTGTTAACCTACTTCATAAAAGGAAACCTTGGGTAACATTTCATTCCCCTAGTTCCAGTAGTTGCGGCTGTGCGTTCATATGTCAGTCAGTCAGTTTCTTATTTTAATATATATATATATGTATATATAACTGTAATTCGATTCGCCTTTTCACAGCCAGAATGACAGCCGAAAAAATGGAAATCTAAAGACAAGACAAAATTCACTGACTGAACGAGCTGTCTGGAGAGAAGTGAATATTGCATGTCTTGGAGCAATATCTCTCAGAAAGAAAATTCACAAATCAATCTTCGTTGTTTGTTTACTGCACGTATTTCGGATTCCCAGGTCGTTACAGTATAAGAGTACAACGAATTCCCAGTCAAAAGAAGTGTCGTATCCACTCCATGGATATCTATCGTCTTCAGTCCTTCTAGGCGACCTTAGCGAGCAAAAGAGGAGCTAGCTAGCGTCACTTCACGCGCATCAAGGTTATTTGATTAATAAATATGTCCTTCGTTCATTAAACACAATTTGAATAAAAACCGTATATCAAAAGACTGCTAATTAAATTATCTTTTAGTTTATGAAAGTTGTATAAAATAAAAATACACCCATTGATTTTTGCCTGATCTTCGCTTTTTGTCTGTGTTAGAGATTACTTTAAAAATAAATCACACCAAGTTCTATAAAAAAAGAAATGTAAATATTCGTATGGCTAATTATTAGACAAATAGTCTAGTTTTACATATATTTTTTTCACAACATACGGACTAGCCGTTTAGACGTGATGTTGGAATTAAAATCATTTTCTTTTTTACCTTTCGAATATCGTAATTAGACACAACAGAAAGACAATGAGAGAGCGAACGCCGACGTTCGTTTGGCTTAGGGTTTAATGAATTGATGTTAATTAACCCTTCAGATACCGTCAATTAGAGACACAATAGTAAGACAATAGATGCGCGGCCACCGGTGGTCGCTTGGGGATTCATGAATTAAACGTCTACTTTCCAATCACTCCATACTGCAAAGACAGGTGATCTAAGACTTGAACATTCACACACTCACACTTCGTAAAACTATTCTAGTAGTTAAAACAAGGTGACGTACTTAGGAGCCGGTTCGCCTTCAGCCTCGCACTCGATGATGAACGGCTTGTCCACCTCGCCGGGCTGCGCTACTTGGAACAGAATCTCCTCTTGCGTCGGCTGCTTGACGATCTTCGGCGGTGACGTCACTGGCAACAAAAATGTTAATGCTATAGCAAGTTCGTCATGATGCTTCGATATGAATGATGATTCGTCTTTCTACTAATCCATACTATACATATAATAAATCTGTATAAGTTTTTAGTTGTGTGCGCATCACTTAAAATGTACGAAATCGATGTAGATAACTTTTATACATTAAAATTGTATGTAACTTGATATATTACTTAGGCTTTGTTTCATCGCAATCGGTTGATTATAGCGAAAGATATACTATATTCATTGACTATTAGACGGTATGAAGTTCGCCGGGTCAGGTAGTCCATACTAACTATGAAAGTAAAAGTATCTGTTTGTATGTTACGTTTTTACGGATAAACTACTAAACCGATTTCGATGAAATTTGGTACGGAGGAACTTTGAACTCCAAGAATGGACACAGGCTACTTTTTACCTGTCTTCGACTTCGCAATACCTATCATTGACGCGCACGAAGCCGGTAGCAGAAGTTAGTATATAATAATTAGTTAATTAAGCTACACTTCAACTCCAAACGGATTTGGATGCCATTTGGAGAACAAAGACCATGCCCTGGATCAGAACAGAGCATATCTTCCCATGGGATAATTTTGAACTTTCATGCGGATAAAGTCACTGTAAAAAGCAAGCTTGGTAAACATGCAACAGACTTTTCTAGTTTAATAAATTGTTTTATAGGTTGGTAAGAGAATGATTTGTTTTTATTACTAGACATTATCATTTTATTCTGGAATTTTCTCAACATAAACTAAACAAATTCTAATCTGAATACAAATGTTTTAATAAGCACTAATTTTAGAATATCTTTTCTTTCTGACCTTAACCCTGATCTTTGTATCTAAAAGTTATCATTATCATATTGTTTTTGTGACAATAATTGCTTTTCTTGAAATACAATTAACGGCAAGTTACATAATTAGGTACTTAAATAAAAAATACAAGAACTTAAATTTTAAAATTGCCTAAAGTTTTGGAAAAGTTGAATAAAAGTAATTGTATAAAAGAATATGTATTTAAAAATGGGTTAAGTGCGAGTTGGACACGCAAACGAAGGGTTCCATTCCATCCATAGTAATAAAAACGGCAAAAAAATCACATTTGTTTTATGGGAGCCTCGCTTAAAATTTTATTTTATTCTGTTTTTATTAATAGAAATACTTTATCTGGGAAAATTTCAACAGCCTAGTTATTACGGTTTTTGAGATGCAGCCTTGTGACAGGCAGATAGCGGAGTCTTAGCAATAGAGTCTCATTTCTCAGGACTTTGGATACAGAACCCTAAAAACATGCAACAAGTATTTGTGAGACAGTTCACCTTTGAAAACAGTAAATACTTTTCCCAACTGTTGTCAAATGTCAAGGTATTCACATAACATTGGGTTAGGTCAGCGTTTCAGTGCCAGATTACTGCACAGTCCTTATGATCTCATACTGTGGCATAATGTTAATTAATACAATCTACACTTCTACACTAATATTATAAAGAGGAAAAGTTTGTTTTTTGTTTGTAGGATGTAATCTCTGCAAGTCTGATAGCTAATTTTTTTTACAGATAGAAAGGCGCTTTATTCCCGAGTGCCAGCTATTAATTGTAGGTACGTGGGCGAAGCCACGGGCAAAAGCTAGTATACCATATTTGACTTTATATTTTGTTGTTATTTCATTTGTTTTTGTTGTTTTTTTTTTTATTATAATTACTTAGTTTTGATGTCTTATGATGTTTTATTTCAAAGTAACTTTTGCCAGTTTCGCTCACGTGAACATAGAAAATATATGTCTAGATAGGCTAGATGTTACTCAGTGATAAATTAGCTTTCTAAGTGTTAAATAGTTTTGAAAATCATTTCAGTAGTTTTTGAGCTAAATCGTAACATACAAACCAAACCAAAATCTTTCTCCTTTATAATGTTAGTATAGTTGTACAGATTAATTCATGAATCCCCAAGCGACCACCGGTGGCCGCGCATCTATTGTCTTACTATTGTGTCTCTAATTGACGGAAGAATCTGAAGGGCTAAACCTGATTTCATAAAGATAAAGTTATTTGTTTCTAAAGGTAAACTCTTGAAGCACCTACAGGCTGACACATTTATGTTTTTTTATTTTATTTTATTTCAAGTATAAACTGTTGCAGAATGGACCCTATTATACTCTACAAGTTTAGCTTACTTTATTTTCAAGATAAAGTATAAGTTATTGTGGTATAAAACATGATAGTGAGAAAAACTAGTTAGGTATCTGATGAGTTGCAAACAAAATCTTCATATTTAAAAGCAAGTTCTAGAATGTATTGGTCAATGAGATTAGAGAAGGCATTCCAATTGCACTATGATCTAGTTGGCACCAGTACCTACTCCAATCAGAGCCCTACTATACCTGCCAATCTTTGATAGTGGCCCTATGCTCAGCTGCCAATAGTAATGAGAAACAATATGTCAACAATACATACAAAATGACATATTATGCTAATGCCCAAGTCAGACTTTGCATACAATAACACGTCTTCTTTGTGTTGAATGCTTCTAAAACGTGTAGCCATAAGTATATGAAAATTTTGCACTGCCAAGGTGATTCAAAATGAATAAGAGGTAAGTCTATGCAGAACAGGCAGGTAAAAGGCAATTACTTATGGTCCCAAACTTTAGAAAGATTGTTAAAGGATATTAATCTTTTGAATACTGTAATTAGAGACACCGGCGTTCACTTGGGGTTTAATAAATTAGTCTGGTTGACTTATAAATTCATAAGTTACTAGCTGTCTATACATATACGGATACTGCTTGATTCTTATTGGTTATATGGCCTTCCCATGATGTTATATAGCCTTCCCCAATTAATGGGAACTATCTAACACTAAAAGATTTTTTTAAATGTAGCCAGTAGTTCCGAGTTTACTGCATTCAAACAAATAAACTAACTTTTTAGCTGCATACCATTAGTGTAGATTTACAGATGGTCTAATAAAAATTGTGAGGCAAGTCACTTTTATTTTGATTTGCTTTTACTGTTGTGAATAATAAAATTAGGTATAATAAAATGATTATATATATTAGTGAAAATTTCTACTTGGCACTGAAGATGTAATAACCAAAGATGATGATGATGCCATAATTAGAGACACAATAGAAAGACAGTAAGAGAGTGAATACCAGCGTTTGCTCGGGGTTTAATGAATTCATCTGTAAAAATCTGACTTATACTACCGACTACTCACTATCCAATACTTTATACCATGCAGAAATCACCAATTTATTTTCATTTTATTCTCCAAGTGTATCATCATCATTTCAGCCAAAAGAGGTCTGGTTGAACATAGACAAAGTATAATAAAAGGATAATTGAAAAGTGACAGAACAAAACATGATGATTCCACTTATAGTAAAAAAAAAGAGTAAGTGATGACAATCAAAAGAATACTAGTGGTTAAAATCATGCTAATTAATGCAGTAAATATCATCTGAAGTTGAAGATTTGAAATAAATTATGATTTTTTCCAATTGTACTATGGCAAAGTTACTGGTTTTTGCACCTTTTATGAAAAGTTAGACATTATGAAATTATCATGTATTGTTGTCACTCAATTTTGCTATACTGTGCATTATTTAAAATGTTATGCAGGTCATGAATATAAATTTAAAATCAAGATCATGCTCCTCATAACACACAATATAACAATGGCTGATAAAATCTATTTTAGTACCTATATACTTGAAGGTGGGTAGCCCAGAGTTAAATTCAATCTATGACATCAAAATGTTGATCACAGTTTGAGCAAGGACAAAACAATGTTGTCAATTACAAATCTGGTGTGTAGACTACCAAATTAAGATATGATATGATGCCTGTGAGTAATGAGTAATATCCAGTCATTTAAGTCGTCAAAGAATATGAGTATCCAAAGGTCCTAAGAATGAGGCTCAATAACCATAGCTTTTTTTTAAATCAAATCAGATTTTGACAATGAAAAAGAAACTGCGAGTATGATGGTTGTTATGAACAGAACAAAACTTAATTGCATTTAATTAATAATGATAACTTTATGTCATAATGTTAAATGTAAGCAGGAAGACAATAATTGTAAGTTAGAAGAGAGAGTTGCACATAATTATCAGTAAGTCTGTCTCATAACTTAATTATATCCCAGGGGATAATGCATCTGAGATAAAGTTGAATGAACTATGGCTAGCAGTACGATAAATAAGTCATAATCCAAGAGAGAGAGTAATAAACATTAATAAAATAGTAAATAATACTCACATAACGCCGCCGCACATGATATTAACGCGGTGAAACACAGTATTCTTGTTGTACCCATCTTTACAGGTCTCCTACTCTGTAGTACTCGTGTATCTAACAAGAAATCAAATAAACCACTTTAAAACTTATTAAAACACATTTCTCCGGCACACATGTTCACCGCACTCGATGACCTAATCCGAATAAAGCTTGGACCACAATGACAACACCCACTAAAAATAGCAACATTAAATACACTAAATTGACGACCTCTTATGACACAAAAACTTGTTACGGAAACTTAAAAAGTACCGCAATTCCCTAAGCCCTTATAGTTACACGGTTTCACAACAGGCTAACGCTAGAAAACCCGCACAAACTCACTATTTGTTGCCGTACACGGCAAATCAATAATTGCATTCCGATAATGCTAACTGGATTATATGTTAACATAGATTACAATTATACGTTTGAACTAGTGAAATTTATTACCTAAGTTCTCGTTTTTATAATAATATCATCGCGAAAACCAACTGAAATAATAAAATTACGGATTTAAAGGCGGGGCCTCTGAGATTCGCTGTCGTTCGTTCGTTCAGCAATTGACGGTTCAATGACTGGCTTGGCATAGACAAATGTTCTTTTTTTACATCTTTGACCGTTTTACTTGTTATCTCTTTTGCACTTGGGAACAAAGTATACTTCTTTCCTTCTTACATGAGCATAGACAAACGAAGTTTGTTTGAGCGTTTAGAAATAATGTTGTTTTCAAATATTGGACAGGTCCACAAGAACAGGCATTGTTAGAAAAAGTGACTTTAATGCATGGTATTCGGTCGGGTCGTTTACCAGAAAAAACTGGGCAAGTGCGAGTAGGACTCGCGCCCTAAACGGAACCCCCCTACAAACTTGTCTATGAACAAAGTCGATTTCCCGATTGCAGGCTTGGAGGTTTGTCCAAATCTCTAAACCAATTTTTTTTAACCAAACGATATCAGTTTTCAGATTGATTTCTATTACCTGTGCTATAAGACTTTGCTTTATGCCAAACTTCAGGATTCTGGGTCAGCGGGAAGTACACTAGAATTTTGACTCCTTGAGTGTGTAGAAATATGAGTACGTTTTTTGAAACATAAACTATACGAATATTTTTTTCATTAACTTAGAAGTTTGATTTTTTCACAGCTTCAAGAGACTGCAGACACCTTAACTTTCATCTCGATACCTTTACGCGTTACTGAGATAAAGGTCTTGACTTGACAAACAGATGGACGGACCACCAAGTGATCTTACAAAGATTCAAATTTTTCTTTTTAAGGTACAGAACTCTACAAACTAAAATTACTAAACGCATTTTAACAAGTTGCTATATAAGAAGCATATATTTCAGATTTCTGGTGCATTTTACCTTAGTAGGTATATCTGCTGTCTCTTTTGCAATATTAAAAGGGATATACTTTTACTATTTAATCTACTCTGCTTATGATGGTAGTGTCGCTAACTTTTATCATGTACAATATGTAATAATACTGAATTAAAAAATCTTCAGTTAACGTGGTGGACCACACCCGCGAGTCCGCGACAATACTTTATTCCGCGAATTTTGAATAAGTATGGAACGTTTTCTTTTTTCTCATCTACTCGTTCTTATAAAATAAAAAATATAAATAAAACAGTGGGGAGACTATGTGGACGTTTTGTGTCACTATGATTTATTTTAAAAAAATCTGACGTTCTTTGTAATCATGAGCATAATTTTCAGAAATTTTAAAAATTGTAGTCTTGTTTGTTGTTGTTGACTAGTTTATTAAACTTTTATGCCTACCACAGACGAAAACCTATAAAGTTCTTATGAAATACTGTTAGGATCATCAGAACTAAAAACAAATTGTTCTCTCTTCGCGCAGGTACTATAATCCTGATTGCTGTACTGGAACGGAACTGGCCTATAATGGGTAAATATTTTTCTTACTATATGTTATATACTTAATTAACAAAGTAATAATATAAAGAGGTAAAGTTTGATTTTTTGTTTGTAGAAAGTAATCTCTCAGAAAGCTCCTTTATTTCTGAGTGACATAAGCTATATTATTTTACGTAGGTACGTCGGCGAAGCTGCGGGCAAAATCTAGTTAACAAAAAGTTTGTTTTTTCAGGAAACGAAAAAAAATCGGCCTCTTCATACAAACTGTCCAATCAAGTTTACAATTTTGTATGGAGAGGCCGATTTTTTTTTCGTTTTCTGAAAAAACGAACTTGTGGAAGTTTGTTCAGTTTCGTCTACCCTCGTTCCCTCATACTCTGTTTAGTAAAGACATGTCGTGTGGGACAGAAAAACGTTTGAAGGTTGAGACTATAGGTACCACTAAGTGCTTTTTATACTTTACAGGTGACCAACCCAACCATAGTTTAAGACCAAGGCACAGTTACAGCATGCAAGCGTCCAGACATTCAGCAGCCGCAAAAAACTTTTGTAAATCAGAAATGAGTATTGTCCCAAAACTACCGACAAACAACTCTAGAAACCGCGACGTCGATGTACACAGCTCCTTTGAAGGGCACGGAGAGTACTACAAGAAATATGAACATGATGAAGTACCCGTTAAAGATTCAAATCTTAAAAATATTTCAAAGATACGAGACAAAGGGTCTCTAACTAATTCCGAACTCGATAAATGGGAGTCCAAAATATTTAAAAACATGTCACAAGAACTTCAGGGTGGTAACGACATCTCGAGAAGTAGTTTGGAGTCAAATATAAAATTTTTCAAAACGACTGTTTTAGAGATATTCGATAACTTCAATGCGACTATGCGCGACTTTGATCTTTATAAACGAAGGTTCAACGAGATTCTTGAAAAAAATAAAGAGGATGCTGTTGCTGACATGGAAGACTTTATAAAAGACATGATACAGCACATCATGTCTTCTGAGACTTTACTTTCTGGTGATGCAAGGATAACCAATGACTTAGAGCCTGCTTTGTCAGTGAGAGACAAAGTAATGTTGTCGGTTGAAGGCAGGAAATATGGCAATCATGCGTCTGTCTCAATAGGAGACAAGCACAGTTCGAATGATACTGTCGGGAAATCCACTGATTTAGCGTCTATATCATTCAGAGACAAACAAACAAATGTTAGCCAATTTGATGACGAATCAAGTTATGATACAAACAATTCTGCAGTCGAAACTTTACATTCAGTCACAGAAGCATACAGAAACGATCATTATCTTACGGACTCCACTTTAGATGACAATCCCACAAAAGCCAAGACAGACAAGACAACTCCTAGCAAGGATGAAATTTTTAACATTTTTCTTCTGAGTGGGAATCCATGTGTACAAATAAAAATCAATGACCGTAACCTGTTATCTGAAATAAATATAAAGGAACCGGTCCAAGATCCAGATAGCGGTAAACATGTCGCGTCTGCAGAGAATATACAGAGGCTGGCTGCCAAGAAGATGGAGCTAGAAAAGTATGTCAATGTCGAGCAAGAACACGACTCTAACATGCCCGATAGAGAAATACCTGTAAAAGTATCCTACGCGAAGAAGAATATATATCTCAACGAGGACTTTTCTCAAGAGCGAGATACTGAAAAATCATTTATAGCTAAACTATGTAACTTTTTGTGTAAAAAATTCCGTAAAAATTCTTGACGAGACCTTATATATTTTTTTTTATATATAAATGAATTCGTAATTATTCAACGTACATTTTATTCCGACTTAGGTAAACAAAGAATATAACATAAATGTATTATATCGTACCATAGTCTCCTCATATATCTAAAAGCATTTTAAAACAAAAGTCTTTCTCACCTGGGTTGAAGCTCGTGATCGTAAAGCTCTGGAAGGCTAAGGATCTGAGCTCAAAAAAAAAGAACCTTACTATGCTGCTAATTTTATCAAAAAGGTACTAAAGAAGGCTCGTTCCGACCGCATTACCCATATTGGCACAAAACTCTCAGAGCCTTCTGGTTTCGGAGCATTCTGGTATTTTGCCACGTCATCAAAGCGAACTCCGGCCGGCCCAAATGCCTCCGCGTTGGTTCAACCTCACTGGCTCTCTCTAAAGAGTGTAAATAAGTGGCTCATACAGTGAGAGAGAAAGCTGGTTTAAAATTTTTCACATCTCTCTTTGTCCATTATGTTTAGTGCGACTCCACCGCCTCTGCTCACTGCAACACCTCGCTGCATATCAATGAACGATCTACTGAAGCTCTGACATTACAGATGTAAAGAGATACTTGTTGAGTGCAAAGCAGCTAAGAGTAAGGATCTTATTCAGGCTGAAAGAGAGGCTATGGAAACCGGCATGTCCTAGAACCGAAAATTCGGAAACATGTGATATTCACCAACCCGCACTAGGTCCACGTGGTAGATTACGGCCCATTCCCTGTCCTATAGAGGAGGCCTGAGTCCCAGCAGTAGGAACATTAATAAAAGGCCGATGATGAATTATTCAACAAATACTTTATTGTGGACTAGACAAAGAATATAACAAGGAACAAAATCACGATTCATCACATTCTTCAAAATTGATTATATACCACCTCATCATAGCTATGTGTTTACTAAGTTGCAGGGCGAATTCCTTCTTCATGTGCAAAAATTCCCTAATGACGGGCAGATCTAGCATCACGAAGGCTTGGCCGTCTATCTCTTCTTGCTTCATCTTCTCTGCTATGAGTTTGCAATCGTCAGTGCTGCTCAAGTACGCGTATACGTCATCGACTGACCAGTCCAGCGGGTTCGGAGACAGCTTCAGCTTCCCCTTCATCCAGGACATCGCCATGTCTTTCTCGAACATTTTGTTATCAGACGGCAGAGGATCGTAAGTGTTGAATTTCAACTTTTTCAGTTCCGGTTCCTCCGAGTCTGATACGTCAGAAATAATTTTGGCATCTCTAGAGTTGGAACTGCTCTCATTGGTTTCAGTGTCGCTGTCTGGGGAGTTCTGTTTCTTGACACAGGTGTTGTTGTATATTGTCTGGACGTCTTTTTTGTTCCAGTGGGCTTCTTTCATTTGGAGGGCAAAGTTGGGTAGTTTGGCGCCGCGGGTCTTCATTTCCAACTTGGGGTAGTTGTGCTTGGGGCGCTTAGCTCGCCTGGCGGGTGGGGAGTCGTCGCGCGAGACTCGTGAGCCGCGCGAGGCACGCGAGGCAGGTCGCGAGGCGCGCGAGGCAGGGCGCGAGGCGCGCGAGGCAGGCCGCGAGGCGCGCGAGGCAGGCCGCGTGTTGGGCTCGGAGGGCGGCGTGGATCCGGCGCTGTGCTCGCTCTCGACGGACTCCACATCCTTGTTGCTCTCGCTCTCTTGCGACGGCTGCAGCTCCTTTTCCTTCTTCTCTGGAGCAGCCTTCTTCTTTTTCCTTCGGCCGTTGAGGCTGCCTTTTGGTCTTCCACGACGTTCGGTGTTATGATCTAGAATTTGTAAAATTGAAAATATTAGTTATCGTTTCAATGAATGTTCGTAACTATTGTTACGCATCGACTTACATTCTAATAGGTATATCGATGTTGTTACGATTTGCATGCAAGTCCACGTACACTATTATTTCAGTGTCCGTAAGCTCGAAGCACTCGTTATCATAGAAAACAGCTTACATGAAGCTGTTTTCTGTGAACACGAGTGCGAGAAACAATATACACCACGTTATCCATCCAAGATCACACCACGTTTATAAAAAAAAGATTAACTATACGCATTTATATTATTACTATTTGTTATGTAATTGTATACCATTTTGGCCGTATAGGCCTTCTGACAATTAGTTTGTGAAAACTTGACTATATCGTAACAAGCTGAGGGGGTTCATCGCACGATCGGCTCTTAATTTTTTCTTTTTGTTTTTATCGCATATATACTCAATTTAACTAGAAAGTAATTAATATACCTACTAACTCTTTTAATTCTAATTCAATGGCTCTTCTAGAGGTAGGTTTTTTTTTGTCGACGGGGAAAATCATCTTTGACAAAACCCGCTCTTGGGTGGAGCGGGAGATAGTGTCAGACTCTTACTGACTAAAAACCCCGCGCCGTTCCTTCTAGCCTTCATACCGGGGATCTAGTTTCCTTTCGGATAACCCCGACCCCGGTAGGCTTCGACCCAGCTGGGCCTGTTGCTGACAACTCCTTGAGGCGCGCGGGAACAGTGCGCGCCATCGACGTCTTGGCTCGGTCCGGACAGTTACCGGACAATCGGACAGCGAGCTACCCATGGCTCGCTGTCCACGAGCTTCTAGAGGTAGTTAACTCAAGAAGATGTTGATTCTATCATTTTGGGTAAGGTTAATCAAACCTTAAGAGAGCAACTGGCGCGCCATGTATGACTTCAAAAATAATAAAAGCCTTTCCGTGCTGTAGTTCATGAAAAGGCAGGGCGCAAAGAAGACGTAAATAACTATCGTCCAATTACAAAAACATCACAAAATCTTTTAGATATGTTACACAGAGCTACAATATACTCACGGAAAGTGGACTTGTCGACGTTCTGGCAGTCGTTGGGGCAGCTGACGATCTCGTCGGGCCCGAACAGACACGGGCACGCCTGCAGCTTGACGCACACTTCTCGGCAGAACGGCGCCACCTGAGACGCAGAGCGCGCTATCGGCACGTATGCATGGTATGTGCTCGACTTTAGTCTGGAATGAAGAGTTGTAGTCAATTTGAGTTCAGAAAGTATTCCAGTGAACGAAGAAAGATCTACCTTTCTTGGTGAAAAAGACGGATGAAAAAAGATTGCTGATGAGAATGTTGAGATTGATGTGTGGAGTGACGAGAACGAATAAAGTGGCTAAAGTGAGAAATGAGCACATTAGAGGAAGTTTGAAAGTTGCGCCAGAGACTAAAAAACTTTTCAGTCAGTGGCAAGGGAATCATTTATACTTGGTATGGTCAAGTAAAGAAAAGAGTTATGAATGTATATGTGATTATAAGAAAAGCCTGATTTAAGGAAAAAAGAAAGCGAAATTTATCGTTTTCTATTACCGAAACGAAGCCTTAGCCAATCTTTCACAATATACTGATGTTAGCAGCTTCAATTCCAAGTTTTTTTACCTTAATTTTTTTTTTAGTTTTTTTGAACTGGCTCGATTTTGAGAACAATAATAAAAAAATCATACTATTGTGAATGTGTAAAACATTTATCAGCAGAGATCGGAATTATTTATGTACTCAACTGATTTCATACAGCGAAACAATATAGTGGATAATTCTTCCTGCATTAATGACAACTAGGAGGAAGTGTATAAACTTGTCCTTAGTTCACGTAGAGAGATCTTTTTTTAATGAAAAATACTAATAATAAATGTATGTTAATTATCTTTGTTTTATCTATCTCTGAAGTTTTTATTATTATTTATTTGTAATATTGTTGGCTACATGGGACTTTTCGTTAGAAATCTCGAAGAAGATCCATATTAATATTCACATTTCGATGCAAGTGTACCGTAAGTATACGATGCTAATTCCGAGCTCCTAGCCTATGTTCATCAGTTACATAAAAATCGAGATAAAAAATCAGTATTGTAATACTCACTTTGCCCTCAACATCTCGAGTCTCATGCCTTCCTCCGGGGGACCCTCGGTCTCCCAGTCCTTGAGCAGCTTGGCAGGCTTGTACGACGCCGAGATGATCTTGTTGAGCACCTCCTTCAACACAAGCGACAGCGGCCCGGGCCCCACGTGCTTCGGCAGCTGAGACAATTTGTTCCTACTTATCGATGGCCCCGCGTAACATTTGTAGTTAAAGAATATCCTATCGCACCATTCGTCTGAACACTTCACGTCCTCTTTGACCACCTTCTCTTCAACCTTCGGCTGTTCCTTCACAATCGTCGTATCAGGAATGTGTAGAGCGTAATCATTGCTGTCGCACCAACCAACAGGGAATAGTAAGTCACTGTCTTGTGCATACCAGTACTTCTCCCCTATCGGCAACAGCTCCACACACAACATGTGTTCTACAATACAATCTACATTCGCCACGTGTATCTCTTCATGATTCTGTGGATTTACGGCTTCTAATTTCATATTGACTTCGACGCCTTTCAGTGGTACTTTGTTTCCGAAGCAGTAATCGGGGGCTGGGACTGATGACGTCATCGTGAGGTACTCGTCCCAATCAAACGGTCCTTCTTTCCAGATTTTGGGAGCTTTGAAGGTGAAGCTGTTTTTCTGTGCCCATCCTATGGGGTATATGTATGGGTGCATGGAGTCACACAGCCACGCCATCTTGGAGTCCTCGTAATCTTCAGCGTGGTCGTCAATGACTACAAGGAAGTGCAGGTTGTTGAACACTTTGGTGACGGTCGCGGGCCGGACGGTGCGCATGTCTTGAGGACTTAAAGCTTCTAACTTCATGCCGCTTACGAAGTTATGAGATTCCAGGTTTTGGTTTGACTGTGGAAGAGAGGGATTCGGTTATAATGGGATGTCTTCTGCAAGATTTAAGAAAGCAATGATATACTCATGGACTGATTAGAAATATAATTAGCATAAAACTGTATTCCTGTAAGGTTGCCGACATAGAACGAAGAAACGCCAAACTTAAGTAGCAATGGGCAGGGCACATTGCTCGCAGAACAATGGCCGTTGGGGCCGTAAGGTTCTGGAGTGGCAACTGCGTACTGGAAGACGCAGCGATGAAAGGCCTCCTGCATAGTTGACTGATGACCTGGTAAAGGTTGCGGGAATCCTATGGATACGAGACGCACAGGACCGTTCCTTGTGGCGACACTTGGGGGAAGCCTATGTCCAATAGTGGATGTCTATCGCCTGAAATGATGGTGATGATGTATTCCTGACAGACTTCATTGGTTATAGTTTATAAAATTCCTATTTTATGCAATGTTTCGTCAGTTTTTCAAATATTTCTTTTATTTCTATCTTAATTTTATATGTGTGTGTGTATATAAACTATTAAATAAATAAATAACGTCAATAACAATCTACAACGTTACATTTTTGTTAGTGTATTGGAGACAAACGAACGCAATGTAGGTCATTTCCCTTCATATCACAAACAGGAAAATAACACAATGTTTTCTATCAACACAAGCGAGGTATAACCCAAAATATAAATAAAAGAAGGACGAGCAAATGTACCCCCACCTTTTTCCTCGACATAAGGTAAGTTCATTGACTGAGTTAGAAAACCCCTTCCATTATCTCTTAATTCATTAAACCCTAAGCAAACGCGTTCGCTCATTAATTGTCTTTCTAATGTGTCTCTTATTACGGTTTTCGCAAGGTTAAGAAAGAGGTACCTAGCACAAAATATATAGGTTCAGACGTCAATCTACATACAAAGCGCGCTCGAGCAACGCACACATAGACACCGCTCACGGACACGATATCTCGGAGTGCCTCGGCCCGCTCGTCGAACAGTTTCGGCTCAAACTCTTTTTAGTATGCGTCCACCGAGCGTAGGTATAAAACAAAGTGAAGTAGGTACATACATGAAATTGTCTTCTGTACCTGTCTATTTTGTGTACCTAGTATTTTATTATTATTATTAACAATAAAAGACTCCTAGTCTTTTAATATTACAATAATAATATCACACAACGCCGTCTAGTCCCAAGCTAAGCAGAGCTTGTGCTATGAGTACCACACAACTGATAAATACATATTATAGAGAAATTACACCCAGACACAGAACAAATGATCGTGCTCATAACAGAAACATTTTGTCCTGGGTGGGAATCGAGCCCACGACCTCCGGCATAGCAGTCAGGGTCACTAACCATTAGACCAACAGGCCACTGTAATGATAATATCATCACAAACATAGTAATATCGAAGGATGGGAACAATTTTCCTGCAGCGGTCTTCCCGTCCGATAATAATTTTGGTATTTTCAAGGCTAGAGTAAATAGGTTCATAATAAACTAGTGCGCTTCTTTGGTCCGACCAGATCAGCATCGCTCTTGACTCTACGTTATACAATGCCCTTCACACTGCCAGAGACGGAAACAGATGGAGAAATATCGTTCGTATGAAGGTGATGAAGCATTGTGGAGTACGAGGCAAGGAGGAGGTATATTTTGTAATATATATGCTAATTTGTTTACAGCTAAATCAAAATCTGCCAAAAACTTACTAGGAACAGATCAGCGGGCGTCGGCTCCGAGATAGCTTCCTCAGCGCTCTGCCGCAGTTGCGTGCTGAGCTTGTTCTTGCACGAGAACTTATTCACTTTGCCGGGGTACTTGAACTGCCACGGTGAACCCTGCAAAGAAATCACACAACATTACGGTATACCATCATCATTATCTACAGCCTTTGCGTTGAACTCTCTGGTTAGGGCCAAAACATATACAGGAGTGGTCAATGATCTACCTCATGGTGAAGTGCAGAACCTATTCATACGGGTAGTCACTAGTAGCGTAGCCAGGCGCGGGCGAATTGGGCCCTAGCCCACGGCCTCGTACAAGCGAGGGCTGTCTAGTCTACGCATCGTCATCACAGCGAGCCCCCACGATTGGACGGTCCAGAGGACGAGTGAGAGAGGTGTAGTACCAATTTCTCACGCGCGCGCCATTGTTGCACCTTTCTGTATATCGGTCGATAACAACGCATACGCATAATTTGTAAACCCAAAAATATTGTTACGCCGTTAAATTTCAACACGTCATATCTCCGACAAGTTAAAGAGTAGCAACGAATAATTAAAACGCATTACTGTTCGAAAGCTCTAGAACCAAAGTACCTACCTAGCCTGGCAAGATCTGGAACATTCCGTCATAAGTACTTGTTGTACCCACTATTTAGTAGGTACGTAATCTATAGGTATCTGTAGGTGGATAAGGGAAATGGTACTTTCCTACATTCACAATAGAGTCGAAATTCGCGTGAGTGACTCGCGAAGGACAAAGCAATAAAATTGATTTATGGCCCCGCGACGCGACTCTATTGTTCTGGAACTATCCTGAGACGTCAGTATCTAGAATTTTCTTTGCTCCGCGTATAAATACGAGCCCCCGAACGGAAGTGAGTCAGTTTTGATTTCGACTGCGAACGAGAGCGATCTACCTAAGTGTGCAAAGTGATTTTATCTAACGACCGAGGCGATAGTATAACGGAACTCTAGTGCTAACTGTGATTTGGATTATTGTTGACTGGACTAATTATTTATTGTTTGTGGTAAATAAAGTTCTTTATTGGTAAATTGGCATTTAATTACCTACGTACATAACAACTGGTGTCAGAAGTGGAATGCCGTTACCACAGAAGGACGACGAACAGCGACCACGGACAAGGAGGCAAGCAGAGATGGATGCTGCGCGTCATCGTATGGAGGAGGAAGACCAGGCTGGTATGGGAGCAACGGCAGCAGCTGAGGTGCCAACAGGACCATCCTCGGAATTAAACCTCGCTGCGGTGTTGGCCGCCATGCAAGCTAGTATGGAAGCCGCCCGCCGCGACCAGGAAGCTGCCCGCCGCGAACATGAGGCTAACCAGCGTAAGCTTCAGGACCTAATCGCGGCTAATCAAGAAACTACCCACCGCGAACAAGAGGCTAACCAGCGTAAGCTTCAGGATCTTATCGCGGCTAACCAGGAAGAAGCTCGCCGCGAACAGGAAGCCGCTCGCCGCGATCAAGAGGCTAAGCAGAACCTGATCCTCGATAAAATCGACCACGGCCTCGTCACGTTGGGCGAGAAGGTAAAGAACCTTACCTTAGAGGTCAAGGAGGTTTCCGCCCGAGCTGATAGCCTCGAAACAAAAATCGATGGCCATGAAGATCGACTGCTGGACATCAACAAAAAACTCGTGAAGCTCGAAGCACGCGAACCCGTTGCTGTTGGCTCACTATCGCACACCCACTGTGCATCGGCTGCAAAGTTTGATGTGCCGCGTTTTGATGGCACATCTTCCTGGACGGCATTCAAATACCAATTCGAAACATTGGTTAAGACGAACCGCTGGGATGATGAGCAGTCTTTTGCGGCGTTAACTTTGGCTTTAAGAGGGGATGCTCTGCTGGTCCTAGAGAACCTTCCTCCGGACGGCAGAACACTGGAGCGTCTCATGGAGGGACTGGACACTCGCTATGGTGACAAGCACCTCGAGCATGTTTTCCGCGCACAGCTTCGCGAGAGAACGCAGAGGTCGAACGAGAGCCTCCAGCAGTGGGGAGTCGAGGTTGAACGGCTGGTCCGGCGTGCATACATGTCGATGACACCAGAGACAGTGGAAGTAAATCTGGTGCAAGCATTCATCGACGGCCTACGGGATCCTGAAGTCAGGGCTACGGTGCGACTCGGACACCACCAAACTTTAAAGAGTGCGATGGCACACGCTTTGGAAGTGGAAGCCGTACGACAAGATTCTCGTACGCACAGAGTTCGGGAAGTGGTGGTCTCGCCTACAACGCAGCCACGTCAGCGAGAAGTGGTGGCTTCTTCCTCGACAAAGTCCCGCTATATTCCGACGTGCTACGGGTGTGGGGAAAAAGGGCACATTCGTACCGATTGCCCCAAGAGGAAGAGGGGAAGTGTGGACTCCGGAACTCAAGTTAACGAGGAGTCGTTAAACTAAAAGTCGCCAGGGCCGCGGGGCGGGTGCTGGCTGGTCAAGTGAAGGCCCCAACCATCACCATCAATCAAGTTCACGACGGAAATAGTTTGATCATCGAAGGGACGCTGAATCATAGTACTTGCAATTTTACCGTTGATACCGGAGCGTCGCGAACAATTGTAAGACCTGAGTTGCTGAAACGAACCATCTCGTGGCAAAGAAAGTCTCCATCCTGCCAACTTCAGACAGCAACCGGCCAGCCAGTCTCCGTCCTCGGTGATACAGAAATCGAGTTAAAAATTGGTGATCAAGTGTATACCCACCCTGTGTTAATTGCGAATATTACGGACGATTGCATACTGGGTCTCGACTTCTTGCGGAATAACCGATGTATTTTAGATATCGATAGGGGAGTATTGACATTCCCAGATCAAGAAGTCTTCCTGCGAGAAAATAACTCATGCAACCTGTATTGTTTAAAGAATGTTACACTGGCTCCGAGAACAGAAACCTTAGTCGAAGTAAAATTTCCTAAGAAAATTAGGCAACGAAGATGTGTTCTGGTTGAGGATACTGGCCGGTACCCGGAGCTCATCACCGCGAGAACATTAGTAATGACGAAAGGGAGATCCAAGGTAAGGATTGTGAACCTTGGGAAAGAAGAGGTCCAACTGAAGAAAAACAGTGTTGTTGGGAGATGTGAAGGAGTGAATTATCTTCGGCAAATCAATACATCTTCAGTAAAACAAGACGCAATAAAAGGTGAACCTGATCACATCCAGCAACTTCTGGAAAATTCTAAGAGCAATTTATCGGCTTTGGAACTACAGCAAGCCAGGGAATTTCTGCTACGGTTTCGAGATATCTTTGCAACGGGAAAAGACTGCGGAAGAACAGGTCTCGTCAAGCATGAGATAGATACAGGTGATGCTAGACCAATTAAACAGAGACCGCGCCGTATACCCTGGGCTAAGGAAACTGAGGTAGCAGAAATGGTAAAGGACATGGCTGATAGCGGAATAATTGAACCTTCTACGAGCCCATGGTCTTCTCCAGTCGTTCTGGTGAAGAAGAAGGACGGCAGCACAAGATTCTGTGTCGACTACAGAATGCTGAATAATGTGACGAAGAAGGACAGTTATCCCTTACCGAGGATAGACGATACGCTGGATATGCTCAGTGGTATGAAGTGGTTTTCAACCATTGATTTGAAAAGTGGCTACTGGCAAGTGGAGATCAGCGAGAAAGACAAAGAAAAGACAGCGTTCAGTACGGGCATTGGCAACGGCCTGTGGCAATTTAACGTTATGCCTTTTGGGTTGTGCAACGCTCCAGCGACATTTGAACGCCTCATGGAGAGAGTCATGGTGGGCCTTCTTGGTGACGTCTGTCTGGTATATTTGGATGACGTCATTATAATGGGCCGTACTTTTAAGGAAAACCTAAGGAACATGGAGAAAGTGTTCACCAGGATACGAGGGGCTAACCTAAAACTAAGCCCAAAGAAGTGTGCCCTGTTTAAGAGGGAGGTCAGCTACCTGGGACATGTTATTTCCGCCGATGGGGTGAGAACCGACCCTGAGAAGATAAAGGCTGTCCAACAGTGGCCGGTTCCAAAGAACAAAACAGAAGTACGTGCTTTTCTAGGGTTGTGCACATACTACAGACGGTTTGTTACGAGTTTTTCGGACATTGCAAAACCGTTACATCAGCTGACTGAGGATAAACGAGATTTTATCTGGGACAAGAACTGTGAGTCAGCATTCGACGAGCTGAAGCAACGGCTATGTGAAGCGCCTATACTGGGGTATCCGAGCAGGGACGGAAGATTTGTCGTTGATACCGATGCCAGCAACACGGGAATTGGAGGCGTGTTGTCACAAGTGCAAGGTGACAGACAGGTCGTGATCGCATACTTCAGTAAGGCACTTTCAAAGCCAGAAAGGAACTACTGCGTGACTCGACGAGAACTGCTGGCTGTGGTAAAAACCTTGCAGCATTTCCACAAGTACCTCATAGGAAGGGAGTTTACGTTAAGGACGGATCACGCTGCATTAAAATGGCTTCTACAATTTAAAAACCCTGAGGGCCAAGTCGCAAGATGGCTCGAGCAGCTGCAAGAGTTCAACTTTGTGACGGAACATCGCAGTGGAAAAGGGCATAATAATGCTGACGCCTTGTCGCGACGTCCGTGCAATGAGGACTGTAGACACTGCCAACAGAATGAAGCCCGAGAACACGTGAATTTAATTAGGACTGAAGGCAACTTCAAGAAGTCCCAAGAAGAAGATGACGATATTCGACCTATACTGGACTGGAAGCGTAACGGAACTAGGCCTCAGTGGAGCGAAGTATCGTCACATAGTCCCGTCACAAAGAGCTACTGGGCACAGTGGGACAGTTTAGTCCTAGAAAATGATGTGCTTTGTAGGAAATGGGAATCGAACGATGGCAAGGAGGTGACCACACAAGTGATAGTACCACGATGTGAAGTGGTCCCCCTGCTACAAGAAATACACGATGGTGCTTCTGGAGGACACCTGGGGATTAAGAAAACTCTACTGAAAGTGAGACAGCGGTATTACTGGCTCAATTGTAGAGATGACATAGAGCAATGGTGTCGGAAATGTACAGCGTGCGCATCTGTGAAAGGACCACAGACTAGAAGCAGGGGCAGGCTTCAGCTGTACAATGTGGGAGCCCCCTGGGAACGCATTGCCATCGACGTCGCTGGACCTTTCCCAGTTACAGATGACGGAAACAAGTACATAGTGGTGATCCAGGACTACTTCACAAAGTGGCCCGAAGTCTTTGCCATACCCAATCAGGAAGCGACGACAGTGGCGAAGAAGGTGGTCGAGGAAGTAGTATGTCGGTATGGTGCACCTTTGGAAATCCATTCCGATCAAGGCCGTAACTTCGAATCAGCGCTGTTCCAGGAAATGTGTACTCTTCTGGGAATTTATAAGACACGCACAACACCTGCGCATCCTCAGTCGGACGGAATGGTGGAAAGGTTTAACCAAACCCTGGAGAATCATCTGGCTAAGGTTGTCGATGACCATCAGAAAGACTGGGACCGGTATATTCCACTATTTCTGATGTCGTACCGATCGGCAGTGCATGATAGCACGGGACATACCCCAGCAAGAGTGAACTTCGGCAGGGAAATGAGACTTCCAGTCGATGCCATAACTGGCGTGCCACCTGATAAGACTAAGCCAGTTACGGACTACGTAAGTGACCTTCAAGATCAACTGGACGAAGTGCATAAACGAGTACGTGAGAATAGCATGAACACCAGCGTTAAAATGAAAACGAGATACGACCGTAATGCCAACGCCCAGGGATTTGAGGAAGGTGCACTGGTTTGGCTCCACAACCCGCTTCGACGAAAAGGGAAGTCGCCGAAACTTCAAGCTCGATGGGAGGGACCTTACACCGTACTAAAAAGGATCAACGATGTAACCTACCGCATCAAGAAAGGGTTAAGAGGGAAGCCTAAGGTTGTCCATGTGGACAGATTGGCGCCGTATCACGGATCTAATAATGCTCGGGACGAGCATGACTAAGAGGGGGGCACTGTTACGCCGTTAAATTTCAACACGTCATATCTCCGACAAGTTAAAGAGTAGCAACGAATAATTAAAACGCATTACTGTTCGAAAGCTCTAGAACCAAAGTACCTACCTAGCCTGGCAAGATCTGGAACATTCCGTCATAAGTACTTGTTGTACCCACTATTTAGTAGGTACGTAATCTATAGGTATCTGTAGGTGGATAAGGGAAATGGTACTTTCCTACATTCACAATAGAGTCGAAATTCGCGTGAGTGACTCGCGAAGGACAAAGCAATAAAATTGATTTATGGCCCCGCGACGCGACTCTATTGTTCTGGAACTATCCTGAGACGTCAGTATCTAGAATTTTCTTTGCTCCGCGTATAAATACGAGCCCCCGAACGGAAGTGAGTCAGTTTTGATTTCGACTGCGAACGAGAGCGATCTACCTAAGTGTGCAAAGTGATTTTATCTAACGACCGAGGCGATAGTATAACGGAACTCTAGTGCTAACTGTGATTTGGATTATTGTTGACTGGACTAATTATTTATTGTTTGTGGTAAATAAAGTTCTTTATTGGTAAATTGGCATTTAATTACCTACGTACATAACAATATCTAATTATATACGCCTAAATCTATCGAAGAAGTTCTTTTATTAATCTCCAAAACAAGAGCTCTTCAAGAACGAGGGTTTTTATTATAAACTAGCTTCTGCCAGCGACTTCGTACGCGGATCCTGCTGCTTATGCCAGCGACAACGGGGTCGTCAAAATCAAAGATCTGAAACGTCTGATATCGAATTCTAAGAGCCGGGGGACTGGATTCAGTATTCACGCGCGATGGCTTATTAGCGTATTTCATGTATAACTTTGGTGTTTCTATACCGATTTCTATGATTCTTTTTTTATTGAATAGATAATAATGTTAACTTTTTAAAATTAGGGATGAGTGAGAGTGTTATAAACGTAAGAGTAGACAAAAATAAACAGAAAGCTCCGAACTGCTAAGCTATCGGAAGTTACACGTGTTATTGTGAGTCAACCATAAAAGATAGACATATGCTGTCGTGGGATATTTTTTATATAATTTTAAGGAGAATATTTCCGTGATACATGATTTCTGTGTAGCTTTAACCATTAAGGCTGCAAACGCGACGGAAGCTTAAAAAATGGAGTAATTTCTCCCGTTTCCCCAACATTTCCCTTCACTGCTCTGCTCCTATTGATCGTAGCGTGATAAAAAGTATACTATAACCTGCCCAGGAGTATGAAGAATGATTGTACCAAGTTTCGTTAAAATCCATCGCGTAGTTTTTGTTTCTATAAAGAACATACAGACAGACAGACAGACAGACAGACAGACAGACAAAAATTTTACTGTTTGCATTTTTAGCATCAGTATCGATCACTAATCACCCCCTGATAGTTATTTTGGAAATATATTTCATGTACAGAATTGACCTCTCTACAGATTTATTATAAGTATAGATGATAGGCTTTTTTTTTTTTTTTTTTTTTCTGTCGACGGGGAAAATCATCATTGACGAAACCCGCTCTTGGGTGGAGCGGGAGACAGTGTCAGAGTCTTACTGACTAAAAACCCCGCGCCGTTCCTTCTAGCCTTCATACCGGGGCTCTAGTTTCCTTTCGGATAACCCCGACCCCGGTAGGCTTCGACCCAGATGGGCCCCTCCTGTTGCTGACAACTCCTTGAGGCGCGCGGGAACAGTGCGCGCCGTCGACGCCTTGGCTCGGTCCGGACAGTTACCGGACGATCGGACAGCGAGCTACCCATGGCTCGCCGTCCGCGAGCCCGCGTCTACGGTGGCTGGAAATCGGGATCGGAATCCCGGCGGCGGCGGCGGGGGCGCCGTTGCCTGATGCGGTCTGCCTCCTCCTTTGCTAGCATTACTGCTTCGCAGAAGGAGGCGACCGCCTGCCACTCCTCCTCGCTTCGGACCATGGCCTGAACCAAGGCCCGGCGCGAGAGGTCTCCGCCGCCGATTGCCCCCACGAGGGCACGGCGTTGCTCCGCCCAAGCAGGGCACACCTTTACTGTGTGCTCCACCGTGTCCTCCGGGCGTTCCGCACAGTGGCGGCACCCGGGCGTCTCTTCCGCTCGAATCCGATGCAGGAACCTCCCGAATTTGCCATGTCCGGTGAGGACCTGCGTCATGCGGAAGGTAAGGACGCCGTGAGGTCTTTCCAGCCACGCCTCAAAGAGGGGACTTACCGCCATAATTGTGGCGTGCCCAGCACTGGGTTGCGATAGTCGCTGACGCCATTTTACCGTGAGATCCCGCCGGAGCTCTGTCCGCCATACCTCGACCTGTCGCGGTAGTGGACTTTCACCCCGGCGTTGCATCTCCACGCGCTTATCGTGCATGTGTGCAAGGACTGTTGCCTCCAGATCCCACGGTGGTAGGCCAGCCAGAAGGCTCGCCGCTTCGCGGGAGATCGTGCGGTAACCCCGCACCATCCGTATTGCCATGACCCTCTGGCAGGCGTTCAGTATGGACGCCGGTCGCTTTGCCAGCGACGGCGCCCACACCGGCGCCCCGTAGAGGGCCATGGACCGAACGATCCCCGCGTAGAGCCTCCGGCAGGAGGCGTCTGGACCCCCAAGGTTGGGCAGGAGCCGCTTGAGAGCAGCCCCGGCCCGGTTGAGTTTGGGAGCCAAACGTCGGAAGTGTTCTCCGAAATTCCATCGGCTGTCGAGAACGAGTCCCAGGTACTTCATCGTCGACCCGACACCGATGCGAACTCCTCCTACCGTAAGTTGGGAGTCTGATGGTGGCGCATTCCGAGGGCCGTGGAAAAACATGGCCTCAGATTTGTGCAGCGCCACCTCGAGTCCCAACTCCTGGATCCTACCAACGACTATCGCAACCCCGCGTGTCGCTAGAGCGACCGCCGCCTGGTGCGACTCTCCCTGCGCTAGAACCAGCGTGTCGTCTGCGTAGCAGACCACGCTGACCCCGTCAGGGAGGTCGCCGCGCAGCACGTAGTCGTAGCCGATGTTCCACAAGGGTGGGCCTAGAACCGACCCCTGCGGAACACCGCACGACATCTCTCGACGTTTCCACTCTCCCTGGTGACCGGGGTAGATAATGGACCTGTCCGACAGGTAAGCCTCGACCACTCGACAGAGGTATTCGGGCACCCGGTGGTACCGGAGTGCCCTCCGGATCGTACTCCAGGGCAGGGAGTTGAACGCGTTGGCAATGTCCAAGGACACTGCCACGACACTCCTGCCCCGGGACACCGCAACCCCTGTCGTGAGGGCTCGCACGCGCATGATGGCGTCCACCGTAGAGCGCGCCCTGCGAAAGCCGAACTGTCCGTCCGACAAGTCCGGCCCCACCCGTGTTAGCCGCGCGACGAGGCGGTTTGCAATGACTCTTTCAAAGAGCTTGCCCACCTCGTCGAGCAGCACAATGGGCCGGTACGCGGACGGAGAGTCCGCAGGGCGCCCTGGCTTCGCGATGAGGACCAGTTTCCCCCTCTTCCAGCGAAGTGGAAACTGGCCCCTCTCCATACATGCGCTGAAGAGCCCTCTTAGTCGAGGCCCGAGAGCCTCCATGGCCAGGACCCAGGCTTTCCCTGGCAAGCCGTCGGGTCCTGGGGCGGTGTTCTTGGCACTCAGCCTCCGCACCGCCACTCTCACCTCTACCTCGGTCACCTCTGGAGCGTTATCGTCGTCGTCGCTGTTGTGGTCCGCGTCAGACACTGCTGGCGGGGGCGGAGCCATGGGCGGGGGGGAGTGTTCCCCTCGCGCAGGGAACAGAGTGGTTACCACACCCTCCACGAGTTGGGGCCGGAGACTCTGAGTCAGCGGCGGAGCCCAGGGGCGTAGCTTGTCCCGTACCAATTTGTACGGGCGCCCCCACGGATCCGCGTTCAGAGACCCCAGCCACACGTTGCGGGCCTCGAGTTTGGCCCGCTTTATCTCCGTTCGGAGGGTGCGCTTTGCCTCTCTGTACCCCTCATACAGCTCCGCCTCTCTGACCTCCGCATCCGGCTGGCGGTTGCGGCGCCTGCAGTGTCTGTCGTACCGGCGGCGCGCGTGGTTGCACGCGTTGCGCAGTGCGCCGATCTCCGGCGACCACCAGTACACGCGGCGCTTAGCACGACCTGGAGGGACTCGGGGCATTGCCGCGTCGCAGATTTGCGACATGGCCTCCTGGAACCACTCCGCCTCGACGTCGATGTCGACAGGCCTGTCCGGTGCTTGCACCCAGGCCTGTACCGTCGCGGCTTCCAGGAGGAGCTCCCGGTCCATCTGCTTAAGCGCCCACCGCGGACCACAAGGGCTCTGTCGGACCGGCGCTGCCGAGGTTTCGGCGGAGACGTCCAACCGGATGTACCGGTGGTCGGAGTACGTCTCCACCTCCTCCATAACGCGCCAGTCGACGACACGCGGCGACAGAGCGGGGCTGGCGAACGAGATGTCCACCACTGATGTACCCCGCATCCGCACCAACGTGGGGACAGAGCCCCGGTTCAGGACGACCAGGCCCAGCTCCAAGGCCCAGTCCTCCACCATCCGACCCCTTCGGTTCGTGTGCCGAGAACCCCAAGCCGTATTCCAGGCGTTGAAGTCCCCGCAAACGACCACGGGGAGGGAACCGAACCCAGCGACGACGGAATTTAGCTCCATCAGGGAGAGTTGGAACACGTCGAGAGATCTGTTCGGGGGCAGGTAGACGCCTACCACGGCGATGTCCCCGAACCGTGCTGCCACGCAACCCCGCCCCCTCGTGACGGACTCGGGGGGCGGGGTACCGGCGGCGGCCGACGAAATTAACGTCACCGAGCCGTCCAAGTCCTGAACCCAGTCTCCACGGGGTTGGACAAAGTACGGCTCGGCGACGACGGCGATATTGATCGACCACTGCGCCATGCTCTGGAGCAACAGATCCTGAGCGGCGGCGCAGTGGTTGATGTTCGCCTGGAGGAGACGTAATGGTGTCGTTATTGACATTCCATTATCGTCTCCTCCTGAGCCCTTTGTGAGGGTTCTGCCGCGGCGGCGGGAGCGGCGGCGATAGCAGCGGCAGCCAGGGTAGTGGCTGCGGCGGTGAGGACGTCAGGGTGGATGCCCCTTCTGACCTTGCCCTTGGCCTTGGTGGGAGGGTCGCAGGACCTACCCCCAGCCCGGTGGTCGGCCGGCTTGCCGGCAGCCGCACATGCGTAGCAGTGCGGCAATGCACGGCATTCGGCGGCCTTATGACCAGGCTGTCCGCACTGGTGGCAGCGGTCGCTGCGATCCACTTCTGCGGCGCAATAGGCGCCCACGTGGTGCCCGACGTGGCATCGGTAGCACCGCAGAGGTCTGGGTTCCAGCATCTTGACTTGGGCTGAAACCCAGCCCACCAACAGTCTTCGGCCCTCGGTCGTGATGGCCTTGGCCACCGACACGGGGCAGCTCACCGTGACGGCTCGCATGCCCGTGCTGTCAGCGCGGATGGTGCCCGCCCGAACCTGATCGGTCGTGCACCCTCCCGCCCTGACGATGGCGGCCACCACTTCTTCCACCCTGACAGAGTCGTCCAGACCCATAATGCGCATGTCTACGCTCTTGGTGGGTCTGGACACTCGGGCCTCCTCGACGTCCAGGGACGCCCTGATCTTGTCGGCCAGAGCGTCGGCGAGCTCGCCGCTATCCGCCCCGGGGACCTCCAAGATTCGGGCTCCGGTCACGGTCTTCCTTATTCGGAAGCCCCCGGAGGCTCCGAACTCGTCGAGGTGGCCCACCACCGCCTGCTTAGCCTTGGCCATGACTACGTCGTAGTTCACGCCCTTCTTTTCCGCAGCCGGCTGTAGTGTGATCACTACAGCTGCGGAAGTCGGGGCGCGAAGTCTGGCAGCCATGGCCCGCTTCTTGCGCTCCCGTCGCCGTTTGCGCCTATTGGTCGCCCTAGCCGCCTTGCTCGCCTTCTCCTTGGCGCCGACGACCGTCCACTCGGCGCCAGCCGAGGAGTCTTCGGGCGGAGGAGGCGGCAGGCGCGACCTAGTCGCCGCCGCGGCAGGAGGCCCCGCCGGTTTGGTGGCAGCCACCACCTTGCCCTTCGGGGGGGCGGCAGGCTTCCCCTGCTGCTGCCGCTTGTTCACCGGGGCCGGCCTCGCAGCCGCTTCCGGTGCCGCGGCCTTGGGCCCGACTTGCCCCGACGGGCCTGCCCTGGGCTCAGCAGCAGTGGCTGCGGCGGCAGCGGCATATGTCACGGCTCTCTTCTGGGTTGAGGCCGCGAGCGGGGGACGCAGCACGATCCCCTCCAGGACGGAAAGCTGGCGCTGAATCTGCTCTTGAAAGCGTAACTGCTGCTCCTGCTGCTGCTCCCTGGCAGCAGCCAGCTCTTGCCGCAGCAAGGTCAGCACCTCGCTTTCCGCCTGAGGCAAGGGCAGGGATCGGCCCTGCTCCTGCGTGCTCCGCACTTCCGGTGACGGTTCAGGACAGGGGTCCTGGAGACCAGCCAAGGCCTCGAGCCGGCCAATCCTCCCATTTAGGGTCCGCTCATAGGGCTCAAATACGAACCCCAGGGCCCCCCCAATCGTGATATTGGCCAGCTCGATGGAGCGCTTCTTGGCCACTCTTTCCCTTTTATTGGCCACGCTCATAATGGCGGCTGCCACGACCTCTTTGAACTTGGCCATGGCCTCCTCCATGCCTTCCGGCAACTCAGTGGGGAGCGCCGGCACTATGGCGCTGGTCTGGCGTCCCTCGCTGGCGCTCTCAGCGGGGAGCCCTCTTCCTCTGCCCGTTTGACGGGCTGCGCCCCGCCCCAAGGACGAGATTTTTCGGGCAGATCCCGTTTCGCCGTCGGAGACGGAGCGCATAAACTCCGCCTTCCTCTTGTTGTTGTTGGAGGTGGATATTTCCACCTCCATAACATCAGAGTTGTGTGAAGATGCGGCATCAGAGTCTGACGCCGCGTCTTCACTCACCTCTCTGAGGCCGAAACTGCGGCCGGCCTCCACCGGCGTCGCGGACGTGCTGGGAACTGGTCCCAGGGACTCCGCGCCGCCGTCAAGTGAGCCACCCTGGCTCGATGCGTCCACATTGGACGGTATAGGGTCCGAAAACCCGAGGCGGTAGTTGCCCCCCCCAGAATACGAGGGGCAGCCCGAGCTTAGCTCGGGGAGGGATTCTCCTGCAAGCAGGTACCCTCCTGGGGTAGTTATATTTTTACTATCCGCACTCATATTTTGGCTGACCACAGCTTTGCCTTTTTGGCGATGGGGTGGGGTCCCCAATACACGTTCGCCATCGTGGTCGTGTCTGATGAGCAGACACGTACCCGAGGCGAACCCACTCTCCGAAATCGCTGTCCAGAAGGCGCCAACAGCTGTTGGTGCCAGCGCTCCTGGACGGCGCACCCGCCGGGCGGTCCGACTGGACTCCGCCGTGTGTTCCTCTTGGTCTGGTCTCTCGCTTGAGGCCTTCCGGCATGAGTAGCTCTACCGGCATAGCCCTCAAGGTCATAGAGACACGCAAGCCCCACCACGACGACAACGTGGGAACACGGTTGGTGGGGATAGATGATAGGCTCGCGTTTGACCACTATTTCACTAGATGATAAGCGACGAAGTGGTCGAACACTGGGTTGCGACAGTCGCTGTCTCGTTTTCGAATTTATGAAAGAAAAAGGCCTCGCTGATGCGCCTTTGCCCACGTCTAAATTAGTCCACGCTACGCATCTGGTAGTCACACATATAGATAGATCGTGTCATACAAAAAATATATTATAAAATAATTTCTGCCGTACAAGTTTGATTAAATATAATTTTCTTGTTACACACTGTTGTTTGTATTTCTATAACATTCTATTCGCTAAGATTTTTTTCCTTTTTCTTCAGTTCCTTTGTTCATTTAAACTTTGACTTTGTAAAAAAAATAAAATAAATAGAGCATGCCGCAGTGTTTCGAGGTCCTGTTTTGTTTAGGAAAAAAAAGGAAGACAAAAGTTTCCGAAAGAAAAAACCTCATAAAGTGTGTCCGTGGAACTGTATCCAAATCTGCTATAATTAAACAGTAATTACAAATTAGAAAAAAAAAACTCGTATTAAAAGCCTGAAAGATCACTTCATGATATGGCCAAGTAAAACTGGCCAGATCGTTTTAAACGTTAGTTTGATGATCTTTTTATCCTCGTTTAGGCTACTTTCTTTAGACTTTTTATTTTCATAAAATCCTCATCATCATCATCAGCCTATTTAATGTTCCCACTGCTGGGACTCATGCCTCCTCTCTAGGAGGGAATGGGCCGTAATCCACATCATAAAATCCTACATCAATGATATAGCTAAACGAGGATGGACATGTCATCAAATGTTAACGTTTAAAGCGATCCTAGCCAGTTTTAGATGGCCATATCATGAAGTGACCAATTCTAAGATGGCCACGACACCTACACTAGCGCCTCTAGCGGCAAAGGTTCAAGCCATGAAGGCAACAATCGATGATACACACAGATACATATTTATAGACAGAGGCGGCGTAAAGCGTGGGCGACGTGGGCCACCGCCTACGGCCTCGCGGTCCAAGGGGCCTCGCGCCTCGAAGGCCCGTGACCGCAAATAAATATATAATAAATAATAGGTAAAAGAAACCGGCTAGCAAGTAGTTGGCAATATTAACCTACCACATTCGTTTTTTAACAACTTTCTGGCAAAATTTGCTGGTGTTGCGGGCGATGAATGACTCGGGGTACCCTCACTTCGCCCACTGGGGATTTCCCATTCTGTTTGCTCCGTCTGTGTTCGCGCTTCTATATACACGCAGTCACTCAGAAACCTTTCGAAGAATAATAAAAAAATCTCTTAACAAAATGCGTCCACTGATGGATGACGCAACATCCATCAGGGAGCCTCGCAAAATATATCTTGCCCACAACAAATTTATAATAATCTAATCTATAATTTTTCTAATCGGGGCAAAACCAAAACCTTTATAGAAAACCTACAAAAATTCCTACACTTTCAAGGATAAAATTAACAAGTAAATAGTATATTTCCGATCGTCCTGTGTTTCACCCTACATCAAGTTAATTATTAACAAACTACCGGCCAAAGACTCGGCTAATAGTATCGAGGTCAATCAGACCAACTGATCGCTCAGTTCAAGTGACGAGAATTACGGTTTCTTAGTTTGCTGACCTACATACTTATGTATAGTCGATTCGATTTAACGTGGCAAGAACTGTCATTAACTTTCCGAAATATAACTGATCTACAAATAATGCAAACGTTTCGTCTTTACATTTCAGTTTTTCATGACATCGCCTTGAATTTAATTAACTGTTTGTGTTGCAACTTGCAACCCACCCCCTAGCTTAGTACAAACAACCAAAGTATTTTAGCTTATAATAACTATGTTACTTCCTCGAACTTTACGTAAATATACTCTACCCATTCCGAACTATGTAAATCTTTTAATATATAAAAATCTCGTGGTACAGTATTTGTTATCGAACTCTTCCGAAACAGCTTGACCGATTTTATGTTTTTTTTTTTTTTGTGTATATTTGGTAGGTTGTGGGCTACTCTCCTACTCCCATATCCATTTTTTTTTCTTTGTTAATTTTATACAGAACCACTTTTGCCGAGTCAGCTGGTTGGTAAGTAATAAAATTGTTGAGGATCACGACACGATTTTATCTTCACTAGCTTCAGGCAGCGGCCTCACCTGCGTGAAAGTAGAAAATTATCCCAAGGAAACATGCTCCCGTAAAAAAAAAAGTACACTAAGTGGAGGACATTCAGAATCAGGCAGAAATTACCGCGACTGCACACACAAACTTTCGACATGTAATATTTCTTTATTTTAATTTAGAATAACGAAGGTTAATGACCGTTATTATCATGACAAAATGCAACAGCTGTAGCAAGTAATATTGATAAATATAAAATAATGTAACAATGGAGCTTTGATTAGAGCTAAAATTACTTCCAATCTAGGCTAGGCGTACCGATCCGGTGGGGGAGGAAGTCGATAGCGCATTTAGTTTTATATGAAGAACATTCTTTTGGTTCACGGAAATGAGAGGTTCATAGAGGTGGACAGCAGGGTCCCTGCTGGATCGAAGCCTACTGGGGCCAGGATTAGCTTAGCTCCGAAAGGTAGCTCGGCCCCGGTATGAAAGGCAAGAAGGAACAGGGTAGGTTTTTTAGTTAGTAAGAGTCTGACACTATCTAACTCCGTTCAAGGGCGGGGGATGTCATTTGGATTATTTTTAACATCAAATACATATTTCCTAAGCTTTCTTTGGTAGGAAAATAAACAGCCAGCGGATTGGCCCGCGTTAGAGTAGGTGTGGACCCCATCTTCTTAGAGGGTGAATTTCAGAAGAATCCTTTCTTATTCCTCAAATCCTTTCTTTCTTTTTTCTTATTCTTTCTTTTTCTTTATTCTTTCTTTTTTTTTGTATACTTCATGAAAGGAACCTCTATGCAAAATTTCGGCGTTCTAGTTCCAAGGGTTAAGGCTGGGGATTGACGAGTCAGGACTTAGCCGTTATAATACAGAAACAGAAGATTTACTGCTTCTTTCGTAATAGAAAATCTAGACAAGAACTATTATTATTGGTCAGTGCTAGACAAGAATGTTAAATGGAAATCGATTTATCTGTCTGAAGGTTAAGGGGGGGGAGAGAGAAGAAAGGGCGTGCTGTCGAGGGGTTTTTTATTTATCTATGTATAGAGAGCCGTTTATCTCCTCGAAAAATATTCTAAATCGTATTTACGCATTGAATTATGTATTTGCGCCTGAAATCTCAATTCTGTTTTATTTTTTTGTAAAATACTTAAGTACTATTATGTTTTTTTCTTAAAACATAACCTGCTTTTTTAATTTGTGTGACAGAGTGGACGAAATAAACCTCCGTCACACTTTTTCGTTTAGTAATGGATCCTCGATAGAAAAGCAGAACAGTCCACTCGCCGTCGATACGCTAAGGACTGCAAAATAAACAGTTGTCGTTTTTGAGGAAAATTATTCAAATCATAAAATTGAGAATGAATGACCTTTGATTGCAGCTAAGTATAAACAAACGTTATTACTTGCATAGGTAGCTGCTGGCTGCCCGAGTGGGAGGCGCAAATTAGAATACCATAGGGCAAAGTTTTATAGGTCGTGTAGTTGGGGTTTCATAAAAGTTCAATATCCAATTTATTTGGGATCAGCGCAACATATCTTATTTTTCCGCATAGCCGTAATCAGCCTTACCTATATGTTCCCACTGCTGGGACATCTAGGAGAGAGAATGGGCCGTTATCCGGCACGCAGGCCCAGTGCGGGTTGGTAGATGTCGCATGTCTTCGAATTTTTAGTTCTAGGACATGCCGGTTCTCACGATGTTTTTCACGGATATCGATGTTTTCCTTCACCGTTTTGAGAGCAGTGGTGATGAATAAAACTACACAAAGTAATTCGCCTGGCTTGGTTTGAATTTTGAACCCGCGACCTGCAACTCGTAAGACGAGGCCATTTCCACTTCGCCACTACTGCTCTCGAAGACAAGCAGTGTTACTTTCATGAATTTAGACTACTTTTATTATTTTATTTTGATTTATTGTATTATTTAATAGATTTTTTTAATGTAATGGTTTTGTGTTTATTTTTTTTTACATAATTTTTATATGTGATAATATGGTCTGAAATGAAGATATTAATCATTTATCAGTCGTCATCTCATTAGGGACAACTACGATCGTGACTTTTAAATTACGTTTGTGGCTATAAGAGTAGGGTGTCTACTCTTATAGCCACAAACATAATTTACGGGCAAGAAAAACTATTTTTAATAATCTTAAACCAAACGTTTGAATTAATAAAATCTATCGTGAAATTCACCAAACAAAAATAACCTATCACAACTTTACAAAATCCCTATTTCAAGACAAATACAAGTGGATAGAGTTGCATGAGTCAATCAATAATGCAAGCTTTCATTACTGGACCAAAATACTTGTAAATCAGACCAGACGCAAGCAAGGCGTGGCGAACTTCGAAGACATAATCTTATTGATCGCTTTCTAAATATAAAACCTGTGAAGCAGGATCGTTCTGCGTAGGAACATTGATACAAAACGGACGATTACTTGAATCAACTTAATAATTGATGTTATTGGCTTTTTTATGGTGGGAAAAATTATCTAATGACAACCCCCCTCTTGAGCGGAGCAGAAGATAGTGTCAGACTCTTACTGACAAAAAACCCACCCCGTTCCTTTTAGCCTTCATACCAGCACCCGAGCACCCATTCGGATAACCCTGGCTCCAGCAGGCTTCGACCTGGCTGGGCCCTTGCAGTTGCTGACAAATCCTTGAGGCGCGCGGGAACAGTGCGCGCCGTCGACGACTTGGGCTCGGTCCGGATAGTTACCGGATGGTTGGACAGCGAGTTACCCATGGCTCGCCGTCCGCAAGCCTGCGTTTACGGTGGCCGAAAATTGGGATCGGAATCCCGGCGGCGGCGAGAGCGCCGTTGACTGATGCGGTCGGCGTCCTCCTTTGCTAGCATTACTGCTTCGCAGAAGGAGGCGACCGCCTGCTAATCCTTGATCGTATTGGCTGACTTTATCATAAGAATTATAGGTACATCGAAGGATTGGAAAAATTTGTCTGCAGCGGTCTTTCCGTCCTATTTTAATTTAGGTGTTATCAAGGTTAGAGTGAATGGGCTCTTAACAAACAAGTTTGATTCACCATCATCGATTTATCACTGCTTACCATCAGGTGGGATCGCATTCAAGCACTAGTTTGTATCATATCAAAAATAAGGATAGAGATTACAGAAAATACGGTTCTAGTGCTATTATCTAGTCAAAGCAAACTTGAGATGGTGTAACCACCATCACAGATCAGTTACTTATACCTTAAATTTTTGTGAAAAAAATTCAATTAGCATTCTAAAGCTGATCAACAAAAAAAAATAGGTAAGTAGGTACATATATATGTATAATGAACATAAAATTGTTAAACATTGTTTAGGCCATTTTTCATGCGAGATACGAATGAAACCACGGATATCAAGTGAGACCGTAGTTACCGCAAACAGCTAGTTCAAAAACATCGATTATAAAAAAAAATATTATATTTAACTCTGTTGTAACTTACCTTATTGGTAACGAAGCCGAAGCTACTCAGTCGAGGGTTGGAGAAGAAGATCCAGAACTGGGTCAGGTCTTCATCAGCGCCGTCGTATCGGACTAGAAGACGCCCGCCGACGTTCTCACACACCTGGGGGCAAATTTGTCTGTGAAAACTTTGCTTGAAAGAAAGCAAGCCATGGAGTTTCTTGCCGGTTCGTCTCCATAGGAAACGACCAATTGGAACCGTGCATTAGCTTCTGACGTTTTATAAGTGCCCATGTAGGCAGATTGGAGCTAAGTTTGTACACGTCGCGCGGAGAATCTGAGGGCGGGTTGCCTTTTTTCGATTACGCTACTCTTTAGCATGTTTTGTTTCGTATTTAGAATGTTGTGAACTTATACTAGTTTTTGGATAATTTTAGTAGTGTTTCATTTGACGCTTCTGCATTCGTCCCCACTTCCGATTTCGGTTCCGATAAATCAAAATTTAAAACTCCGGTTCCGATACAACCCTTCCTTTACATCCCTCTTACTACTTACTTCTCTCAATGTAATCACCTACTCGTATTTCTTTTAAAAAAAAGTAAGTATCCTTATACAGGGTTATTTGTAAAGCACTAGCAACCTCTCAAGATTATGTTACTAAAATCATAAACAACAACTTTTGTTCTATGACTTTTAAATATTTATCATATTTTAGTTAATCAGATTTTCAAATATTTAAATTGAACGTTCTAAATACGTATTCCGAAGTCTATGCGAAGCAAGCGATAGTATAATAGCAGAACCGAGTGGGTTTTGGGTGGCGGGGGTGCTAGATAAGCCTGCGTCGCATCATATAAACGTGTGTAGGTATATCAAAATACGGAGTTGTAATGTAATAGATAGAACAACGAAATCTTGAAGGTTTGTTGTTGATAAATTAATGTATTACGTTTTGTAAAAAGTCATAGAACAAAAGTTGTTATAATGATGTTAGTAATACAGTCCCGCAAGCTTGTTAGTGTTTTACAAATAACCCTGTATATTCCATACAAATGACGCAATAAGCGATTACTGTAACGTGCATTAACGTCATAAAATGAATTGTATTAGATATTTAACGGACAGTCACGTAATTTTATAAGTCTCTTATTATAACTTCATGAGTAGGTACCTAATTGTACAGCACTATGTTATCACGTGCGGTTACAACAACGGTTTTAACTTGACAGGCTTAATGTAGCCTATTTTTAATTAGGTAGAAAAATCAACTGGTTCGTTCATTTTACGGTGATTTAAAAGAAAAAACAATTAGGAAAAATTTTAGAAAATTTGAAAAAAAAAACATTATTGGTAATTTTGCACTGAAATATGCACCCTGAAATCATATTTTAATGTACGATTAGTATTTTTGATGGAACAAAAGAACAAAAGCATATTTTGTAGTAGAAAATAGAAATACGAGTACATTGAGGAACAGTGGATTCATCATGAAGTGATCAGTTCTAAGATCTGGCCACGGCATGGATATAACTTAGCTGATTAGCCTTATAATGTTGGAACTCAAGCCTCCTCTTTATGAGACGGACCGTAAACTGCTACGTGTATGTATAAATAGTATGATGGTTATAACTAGTGTTGTCAGGTCCGATTAGATAAAGTCGGGACAGATGGTAAAACAAATCGGGATGGGTTTTAGATCGGAACATTTTTTTTAATAATTTTTTTTTTAGGTGGGAAATCATCCAATGATTTCTCCTGCACAGTATCTGACTTTTACTAACTAAAAACCAGACCCAAATTCAGTCCTACTGTGCGTTCCAGGGCATTCGTCCTGCATACAGGTTAATTTATTGTAACAATGATGGCTTCAATATTTCTTTATATTTATCGGGACATTTAGCGTCACGATCAGATGCAAAACGGGACGCGTCCTCAGACTCCTAAAAATCGGGATGTCCCGCGCAAATCTAGATGCCTGGCAACACTAATTATGTATAACTCTTTCTAAAGCCTGCCCTTTGTTATCAAAAAAGGCTTTGAGAATAGGTACGGTACAGAGATCATAATATTTTGTTCAATAATTCTAGCTACACTCTCCAAACAAATGGCACTTGTACATATTTAATTTACCTACTCTTAGTTAAGTAATATTCCCGTCGATAAATCCTTAGTCGCCTTTTCCACTACCCACACACCGTGAGTAATAGGGCGAATCTATTCATAGCCGCTGCGAGCCTGTGAAGGCCCGGTTTCATAATCGCTCCAGGGTAGGAAAATTTTGCAATAATTAAGTATTCTCGGAAAGTTCCATTCATAGAATTCCAGCTTCGTTCTGGAACTCTCTAAGTATCAAAGCAAAGTGTGCTTGGCAACAGACAGTTTGATTACCATTTTATTTACATAATATCTATTAACCTTTCAAATACCGTAATTAGAGACAAAATAGAAAGACATGGTAGACATTCCACCCATATGCACAAATTGTTTTGGGAACACATATTTTATTGTGCGTACAGCGGAGGAGTGGAATTCCCTGCCGGAGTCTGTGTTTCCTGATAGCTACAACTTAATCTAAAGACTGGGGGAGTCTTTAGGTCAAGAGTGAATAAGTTACTTCTAGGCAAGCGTGCTCCATCGTCGACCACATCAGGTGAGATGGTGGTCAAACGCGAGCCTATCAAATACTATCAATAATAATAAAAACAATGAGCGTTCGCACCGGCGAAGCAAACGCCGCGGCGTTTGCTTGGAGGTTCATCATCATCATCAGCCTTTTTAATGTTGGGAACATTTTTAATGTTCCCACTACTGGGAGTCAGTCTTCCTCTCTGAGAGGTAATGGGCCGTAATCCACCCGCTTGGGGTTTAATGAATTAATATTGTAATATGGAAATACTGTAACATCAACCATTTTTTTTAAAAGTTACCATGGAGTGTCTTGCCGGTTCTTCTAAATAAGAAACGACCAATTTTGAACTGTGCACTTAGTTCCTGACGTTTTTAAGTGCCCATGTAGGCCTATGTGAAATAAAAATATTTTGTATTATGAGACTTGCTCATAGTGTAGTTACTTAATCGTAATTATCACATTTTGTAGCCGTTACCTAAAGTCAAGGGTGTAAAAGTCCCGACTGAATTATTTCTGATGTGGGGGATTTTTACTTAGGTAAGTTCGAAAACGGTTAATCACACATTTCAATTCACCACGAACTTGTATTGTACGTAGGTGTAATAATACAACTTAGAGGTCTTTAAGTCAAGAGTGAAAAGGTTACTTCTAGGCAAGCGTGTTCCATTGTCGATGTCGATGTTTTTAATTGATAACTAATGATTCCCTTAAGAGGGTCCTTCTCCATTACGTACGCTTATCCATTATTACGCTTATCGTAAACATCGAAAATGGTTTAAAAGCTTGTTACTTCATTTAATGCAATCCAACGCGATGTTTGACGAAAAGGCAACGCAAAAAAAGAGAGATAACGCCTGGAAACTCTGTTAGTATTCGGTAATTCCGAGATTTACTCGAAAATTTCACAAAACTTGCTCCAGGAAATAGCTGTTTTTTTTTAAACCCTTAAAAGTTTTTGGAAAAAGTTGTCATCATTTAGAATCTTAATACAATTTGCAAGGTCTCTAAAGAATTACTTTTTTGACTTTTTTAATTTTTAGGCAAATTATGAAGTGTCAAAGTTCATACAAAATAGGACATTTTCAGAGGTTTTTACTGGATTAGTTTTACACAAATTTAGAAATTGGTTTCTTTAGAAACCTAGATAATAATATCCACAAGATACTGTGTTTCCAAAATATCTAATGAAAAGTGTGTAATAACGTCATAATCAGTTATGAGCGGTTGCATGATTAACAGTGAAAATGTGAGTCGTGATGCACCACCTTAAAGCAGGTTCAAAAATGCGGGATTACCCATGTTTCCTGGTTTTTTTTTTTATAGAAAATTGAGCTCAGACGATGCGCCGCAGCGCCAATTATTGTTTATTAGATCCAGTACAACCTCAAGTGATTTAACAACTTAAAAAAAAAAAAAATGTTTTAATATATTTACTTTCCATGGATTTTTCCATAGAATTTGAATGAAAATAATTTTGTTTTCAGTTTCTACTAAATAAATTTTAAATTTCTATTTTGTATTGTGCGATACCTGTACCGGTAGTGGACGCACTAACAAAAAAAAAATCAGCTTATTAAAAAAAAAAAACAATAAATATGTACCTACAACTCAACTGTTAATACAATTAGTAAAGATGAAATATTATCTAATAGTAATTACTTTGAAATTAACTTGTCGTTATTTTTTTTAATTATATGTATTTTAGGTACCTACCTACTTAAGATAAAATTTTAAAAAATATTGCGCTAGCAGCCGGATCGCGATCGTGATGCGGGGCCGGATTCCTAGCCTATAAGGTAGTACATTGCGCACACGTGGGCCACGTACGCCGATCGTACGGTCTCCATATATTTTATATGGCAACTAGACTTGTAGAGCTACATTAGATCCACGGCATACCACGCGACGCGCCGCTGCGTACAAATCAGGCGTGGTCCACGTGTGTGTCTCGGTCTAATGTGGTTCCAGCTTTAGGCATGCGCCTTTACGAAGTTATGAGTCATTTCCCCTTTTACAAAATTATTATTATTATATCTAGCCTATACTGCCCATTGGTGGGCAAAGGTCTCCCTCCATTCCTTCCATTTTTCCCGATTTTGAGCCACTTCTTGCCGATTCCGAAGGAAGACATCTACATTACAAAATCATAGAGATGTACACTTTGAAATGTGCAATATTAGCATCGTTTTTATGACTGACTGAGTCTTCTACATTTCAAAAGTGCCTTATTAAATGGATTATTTGAAATAAAATGCTTGGAATCTATTAACAAAAAATTTTCTTCTTTAAAATTCACTTAGATATTCGCTAATATTTCCGTTATTTAAAATTATATTTTACTGCAGCTTTTTGCATAATAAAAATTTTAATAAGGGCAACCAGTTTCTGTAGTCTTAATAAGCCTACTTAAATCATCCTATTGTTTTAATTTAAGATAATAATGTGAGAACAATCTCAATAGAATAATTCAACATAGCATAGAAAAAAAAAACATGTCTTACCGTAGCAATCCAATATCGGTAGGGATCAATAACATTCTGCACCTCCACTTTCATTCCAACTTTGATCCTATCTATTGGGGACAACCCCTTATTATTTAAAGCCTCTATGGACACTGACTGACCATCTAACAAGGCCTGTTTCATAATTTCTATGATTGTATCTCCATACTTCTCATTAATCTCATCAGGAGGTTCTATAAGCTCGTCATATTTTCCACACCAGCCCAATGGGTGGACCTTAGTAGTGGATATATCGCACCAGAAGTCGTTCTCAGCACCAATGAACTTGATCCGCAGAAGGTGTCCGCAGACCATGGTGATCTCGGCTATCCAGTAGATGTCTGGGTTGTTCTTGTGACATACTTCCAACAGCATGCCCTGTTTGATGCCATTGTAGAGACTAGTCTCCACCTGGGACAAAACAAAACAGGTTTCATTTCAAATATTCTTTTGAAAGTCTGTTTTCTTGTTTTGGAGTAGGCTTTCTAAAAGGCAAGTTTTTATAAATATCTGAGTAGAGCAAATCTATCTCTCCTCTTTCGACTCATAATCCTTACTAATATTATAAAAGCGAAAGTGAGTTTATTTGTTTGTTATGTCTTCATGCCTAAATGGCAAAACCGATTTTGATGAAACTTGGTACATGGATAGACCATGTCCTGGAATAAGGACATAGGATACTTTTTATCCCGGAAGTATGTTCCCTTGTGATAATTTTCTGCTATCACGCGGGAGAAGCCGCTGGGAGCAGCTAGTATAGTATATAATTTATAGAGTAAACATAAATTATTTAAGTAGTAGTATTACAGAAAAATAAAATTTCATGCTTACAAATTAATTTAGTTGAAGACACAATACATAGAGAAGATCATTCAGATTATTTTTGAATATTAAAAAATAATGTATTAGATGTGTAAACACAAAATAACTGGCCACAAACACCAATAAGGTGTAATATTTTTTTTATTAACATATTTAACTTTTTTTTTCAAGAAATTACCATAGAAAGAGCACATAAATCATAGATTTCACTCACTTTTTAATAAACGGATTACTCTTTTAATTGAATAAAAATAATATTTTGACCTTGTTTACTTGAGCAAATTTTTCACAAAGAGCTTTTGCAGGATTGCAGATTACAGTATTAATTAATTTTACCATTTTGTGAAAATGGAATTTATTTTCTAAAAATTAGTTTAAACAATATCAATGTGACTGCAATTGATATGTAAATATGGTGCAAATGAGCTGTGCTTACATAGACATCCATACATTGTTGACACTAAATTATAACTTTTTCCTTGAATTTTATATGATTCTATAAATAAATTGATACCACTTTCTGGTTTATTTGCTTCAGTTAAATAAAAGGTATAATGTACATTATATTGTTACATTCACATAAAACATTTTGATAATCATCAGTTCAGTTAATAATCACCATATGGTTTCAGATTTTTTTGTAATGTTTTGCAACATCACACCTATTTTATTATTACAGGATAAAATCTCTTACCTACAAACTGCTTCATTACCTATCTGAACACAACAACATTATTACAAAAATGTTCATGGTATAAAAATAGATATAAATTAGGATGGTACACATGTTATTTTTTATTTTCCTGTAATAATGTACCTATATTTTTCAATATCAATCAATGTTTTCTTAAAAAAATAAGCTGTTAAGACCGCACAATTATTTCAAAACAATATTATAGTAACTAAGTAAATAAAAGAACAATCATAAAAAATATTATACAACATGCAAGAAATAAATTGAAACTTACATGAGAAAATAATTCTTCAGGAACAGCAACAGTTTTATTCACTTCTAAATAATTATTCCAGTCGAAATCTGCCATAATTTTTTGTTTATTACTATGTTAGAAGTCATCAAATTAAAATAATTATCACAAAACAAGTTAATCGAACGGTCGAACTTGTTACGAATTTCAGAAATTCATTCTCCTCAACTACATTTCAAGTATAGTGCATCTGTCTCATCTATTCAATACATTGTTGATTGTTGTCTCTTTCTTAGGGCTTTTCATTACATAAAGTATTATTGAATTGAATTTACTACATGGAAGAGAAAATAAATCAACTGGATATTTAAACCAATATTGACTGCATATTATAAAAAATTTAAATAATGTACTTTAAAATATTAAATTAGATTTTAATGTTATTTTAAAAACTTTAACTCTTTAAATCATTGCATAATTTTAATAAAATACTATTTTCTTCATCATAAAACGAAACGTAAAATTGAGTATTTCAAAACCATTCAAAATTGACTGGTTCACAGACTATATTCAACAGTTCTAGAGTTGCAACTTGTAATGGTTTTAGAAATAACGTAACTCGCATCGAAAATAACGCTACGACAAATTATAAATAGCGGTAACGTAATTGAACGCTAGTTATAAACCGTCTAGTTATTATACAGTTGCAACTTTTCTTTTTGCATTAAATTCGTAAGATAGGGTTGTACAAATTAATAAAATATTTTTTTATTTAACAATAAGCTAGTGAATTTCAGTTAATATCACAATTTTGTTGAAAATTGCAATTTTTAATTTCACTTTTTATTGGGTTCTTATAATAGTAGTTCAACATCACAACTGTTTTCTTGGGCACAACATAATTATGGCGGTAAGTCCCCTCTTTGAGGCGTGGCTGGAAAGACCTCACGGCGTCCTTACCTTCCGCATGACGCAGGTCCTCACCGGACATGGCAAGTTCGGGAACGCCCGGAGGACACGGTGGAGCACACAGTCGAGGTGTGCCCTGCCTGGGAGGAGCATCGCCGTGCCCTCGTGGGGGCTATCGGTGGCGGAGATCTCTCGCGCTGGGCTTTGGTCGAGGCCATGGTCCGGAATGAGGAGGAATGGCAGGCGGTCGCCTCCTTCTGCGAAGCAGTAATGCTAGCAAAGGAGGAAGCCGACGACATCAGGCAACGGCGCCCTCACCGCCGCCGCCGAGATTCCGAGCCCGATTTCCGGCCACCGTAGACGCAGGCTCGCGGACGGCGAGCCATGGGTAGCTCGCTGTCTGACCGTCCGGTAACTGTCCGGACCGAGCCCAAGACGTCGACGGCACGCACTGTTCCCGCGCGCCTCAAGGAGTTGTCACCAGCAGGAGGGGCCCAGCCGGGTCGAAGCCTACTGGGGCCAGGGTTATCTGAAAGGAAGCTTGAGCCCCGGTATGAAGAGGCTAGAAGGAATGGGGTGGGTTTTTAGCCAGTAAGAGTCTGACACTATCTCCCGCTTCACCTAAGAGCGGGGGTTGTTATAAGATGATTTTTGCCCACCGTAAAAAAAACAAATGTTTTCTTAAAGTGATTATGCACAGCTATTCTCACATGGATAGAACAGATATTACGCCAGCGATTTTGATTTCCGTTACGACTTGTGACTTGTGAAGAATGAACCATCAAACGGGTGCAAACCCACGCTTCAAGTTAAAATAAATAGTACCTGGCCCAACATGGTAATCGAACTTGAATAGTTTAGCATTAAAACCTACACACTCAAAAATTCAGTGGTTGTTGGGGCGTTGGTAGGTAATAGTTATTTCGTAACGATAAGGAAACTTTCTTCATAACGTTATTTCTAGCGTAAATGTGTATAAATAAAAGGTGTCACCACTCTAACGACTGACAGTTCCCAAACATTTGTTTTACTTCTCTTTTTATCTTACGAGTAGTGACCAGTGTGTGAAAGAGCAAGAATATAAGGTGTCGCTAGTTAGAACGATTTTGAAGTTTGTCTCATTGAAAATAATATTTTGTTTGCTGTGGCAATTCTTTCTGTCAATCCATCTGTCAAGCAGTTGTCATTTACTGCCTTCAACAACGGCAGTGTAACGAAGAAACGTCACAAAATTTGTTATCTTTTGATCCAATAAATCTGACAACAATAGAAATTCCAGATGGTGTTAAAATTCTAGTACACAAGTGTATCAAGTTTTTAGTGAAGTGTCAGTGCATTCTGTGGATTTGTGGAACTTTAATTATGTAAATACTTTCTCTTTTATCGCCTGACTGCCCGCGTTGCGCCATCGAAAATGACTTATACAAACATATTGTCAATTTCTTTAATTTCGAACAGCTCGAACACTACCGATGATGACGGTTGTATGTTGGTGAACACAACGCAAAATGTGATAATAACAGGCGCGTACAACGGTATTCCACAAACGTTAATATTGAACTTGGTGTCGTGGACGTTCCTCATCGCTTTGTTCACTGTGCTGCGGCGGACGGCATGGAACTATGGCCGAATGGCGCTCGTGCAGCGCACAAAGAGTCGGTGGACCAACTTATTCTACCGTGGCGGTGACGGCGACGCCTTGGTGAACAGGAGACGCAGCGCCGATGAGGTCCACAATATAGACGAAGGGTTCTTTACATGGCTGCCGGCCGTGTTTCGTCTGACGCGAGAGCAAGTACTGGCCAAGTGCGGTCCTGATGCTGTCCATTACCTCTCCTTCCAAAGACATGCAATAACATTGATGTTCATTGTGACATTAGTATCTATTGGCCTGATCCTGCCTATAAACTTCCAAGGTACTAATTTAAATGTGGATTCCAGTACTTTTAGTAGAACCACTTTATCAAATCTTAATGGAAGATCCAGCTGGCTGTGGGTGCATACTCTAATAAGCATTTCCTTCCTGCCCGTGTCTGTATTGATAATGAGGAGATGCACAGGACGAAAACCAGTGCCGACATCAATGACTGGCACTATTATGATCACTAACATATCTAAAGCTGACAGAACTGAAAATACCATACGAGCTTATTTTGCCAACAACTTCCCGCACATTCAAATCGTGGACCTCCGCCTCGCCTACAACATCAACCTGCTAAATGAAGTTCAAGAGAAGAAGGACATGGTGACGGAAGCTCTCATCTACACTGATTCTTACTTCAAGAAGACTGGGAAACGTATAACTGTAAGGCCTACATGGTGTGGACCTGAACTTGATGCTTTGGAATACTACAGCACTGAAGAAAAGAGGCTGAAAGATGAAGCAAAAAGATGCCGAGCTATGGTACTTAATGATCCTCTAGGCATTGCGTTCTTGACTTTACCATCTTACCAGCTTGCTGAACATGTCATTAGTAACTTTAGTTTGCATTATGGTTGGGTTTTATCTCATGCAACAAACCCCTCAGACATTATTTGGGAAAATCTGAGTGTACAACCTGGTGTGTGGTACCTCAAGGCTATTGTAGTCAATGTTTTCTTATTTATTGTTCTTTTCTTCCTAACAACCCCAGCTATTATTGTCAATCTTTTTAATACTATGGTAGCTAAACCAGATTCTCTGGGTAAAATTAGTACTGTGATTTTTGAGTTCCTCCCTACGCTGCTTCTGTGGACGATGGCTGCAGTCATGCCTGCCATTGTAGCATTCTCTGATAAATTCCTGTCGCATTGGACCAAGTCTCAGCAGAACTATTCCATTATGACAAAAACTGTATCTTTCCTGTTGTTGATGACTCTAATCCTACCTTCTTTGGGTCTTGCTAGTGCTGAAGCATTTCTCCGATGGACTATAGATCACGACAATAGCATGCGTTGGGATTGTGTATTTTTGCCTGACAAAGGTGCATTTTTCGTCAACTACGTCATCACCTCTGGCCTAATCGGTACGGCGCTAGAACTGATCCGCTTTCCGGAACTGTTCCTGTATGTGTGGTACTTGCTGCAGTCGAAGTCAAAGGCAGAGAAGAGCTACGTAAAACGAGCCATTCTTTACGAGTTTCCATTCGGAGTTCATTATGCTTGGAGCATAGCAATTTTCTCTATAACAATGGTTTATAGCCTGGCTTGTCCGTTAATTGCCCCGTTCGGCCTGATGTACATGATGCTCAAACATGTGGGCGATAAACATAACTTGTTTTTCGCTTACGGTCCATGTGATATGAGCGGTGTCGGCGGTGGGAGGATCCACGCGACTGCCGTCAGACTTATTAGAGTTTCGGTCCTACTCCTGCTCATTAACATGGCCGCTTGGGCTGGCCTGAGAGCAGGATTCGAAGCCAGAACCATTATTCTGATCATGGCATCGATCGTTGCATTCGGTACATTCTTGTTACTAAGTCCGTTCCCGAGTTGCACGCCCCCGGCTCCGTTGCAGGAAGAGTCTAGCATTAGATTCCCGGAGTACGTGGCGCCAGCGCTGACGAAGCCCATAGATTCCCCTCCTAGTTCGACGCCTACGACCCCGGATTACGGCGCTTCTTCACCTGTAACGACGCACACTTACAGCCCCGGTCCAATAAATATATAATTTGATAATTAGCGAATTTCCCCTTATCGAGTAATTGCCTTAACTTGCGGTCCGGTCATATCAGTGATAAACGAAATACTTGATTGGGTATCGTTCTTTGCGATAGACGCGAAGATTAGAACTATTATAATATATCATTGTAAATAACCAATGCAATATTTTTATATATTGAAGTATGTACCTAGATATAGAGGTAGTCGCCTGAAATCTTATGTTCAGAATCGTAATTTTAGTTTTCGTGATTTTGTCCTGTTAACTAAAGTTAATTGATTGACCCACGAGCGATTATGATAAATATTTTACCTTTTACTGTTTTACACGAATCAATTTAATACAGAATGTATTTTTTTTTGTGAATAAAGATTTGAGTGTTGATCACGCTTCTACGAGCACTTTATTGTTGTTAGGTCACTTTGTTAGGACTAGAGCAATGCTGGATCATATCTTTGGTCCTATTCCTAAATAATATTGGATACGCATATTAGATGCAAACGTAACGATTACTAATAATCATAATCTTCTTCCGATAAGCATAAGACAACACCCCACAACCAAGAACATAAGATGTCAGAACTCTCTTAATTTGTGATTGTTTTATGGCTGTCATTTTTATATTCCCTAATATATAGTAACTTATTAGACGTTAATTATGCTTTATTTTTGTACATAATGTAACGAGATCTTTCGTGTTATATTTAGGTAAATAACATCCTCATTTTCAAATAAACACCGAAGTAACTCCTATTTGAGATTTTCCTTTAAACCACACTGTCCTAAAATACCTGGAATTATGACATCAGTTGGATTAGTTACCCAAGGATCTAAAATTTATTTGCGCAGTCAGTAGGAGGTACTAGTATTTATGTGTCGAAAATTGCACATAACAACATTCTTGCCAAAACAATTTTTATTGGCCATCATATTAATTGTTGTCTTGTCTGTACCGAATCTAGGTAACTTTACAGTTTGTGGTAATATATCTTAGCATTTCAATTCAAGAGCTTGTCCACTTACTGACGTATTGTTAAGTTATAAAAGGAGACTTTAATAAATTTTGCCCAATAAGTACCATTTTTTCGTAATAACCGGTAATAGCACTACAAAATGTGCAATTTTCCAAACAGACGCGAAAATTAGAGCTTATCTAATTGGAATTGCTGACGTAATTTGTTTCTTATTACGATAGTATACACGTTTCATGCCACTATTTTGTCGGATAGTCACCTTTTGTGTTCAGGGTTCACTGTTTCGTGTAAACGTTGACTAAGTAACATTAAAAGTCCTTGGTCGTTGTCACCCTAAAAGTACACGACCTCAGAATCGTGCCAAGAAAAACTGTACAGTTGGAAAATTCCATTTTAACACTGTGGAAATTGCTCATATCTCGGAATGTCCATTAATTTCGTGTGTTGCTCGTGCTAGTTTCAATAAACACGCATTAAAAAGCGGTATTGAAGAAGTACGAGTTTGTTATACTGATTTTATAACAGCAACCGGTCCGTTAGTCTGTGAGACTTGTCTATAGCTTCTTGTAATGCGATACATCGTGGACACAAACACATTTGGTGTGCCAAGGTTTCTTGCTCTTGGTCAGATCTTGTTCTAAGACATTGATACGCATCTAATAAATTATGTAGTTTCAAATTCGCACGTGTTTTACTGCCTACTATTTCTTTAATAATTATAGTTATTATTATTTTAAAACTGTAGCAAATTGTAGTTTTTTCTCGTCGATACCTAGCTATAGTTTACATTGGATGGGATATAATTGGCAGCTCAAGAATAAACAAACTTTGTAGTAGGTGCTACCGTTCTCGGATCCAGACGCAATGTCTCGTCCATCTATAAGCGGAGGAGATTTTTTGTTTGTTTAAACTCTGGAACTACCAGCCGTATTGGAAAAAAAAAGTCGGTATATTATAGATTAATAGGTAGCGTCATGCTAGCACGGAAGCGGAACGGTAAGAAAAGACGCGAGGAACAAATGCAATAAATTATTGTAGTTTCTTTATCATTTTGGCTTGTTCTACAAAATTTATCCGTTCGATTAGTAGGTAGGTATTATAAGACGATGAAAACCGGCATCAATACCCAAACAAAAGCTATAATCGATTTTCTATCAGAGAATTGTCCGATAAAGTCCACGAATGGTACCTATATGATTGCGATTGTGCGTGACAGACACGTTTGAATCAAAACAGGGCTACTCATACAAACCACGTGAACACATAACATACATACTAATTGGCTGTATTGAAGCCTTGCGACTGTCATTAACGGTCCATTGATAACAATCCTGTATTAGTCATGCTTGTGAATAATCCGGAGTAGAACATTTAGGACATTGCGTAGTAAAGCCATAAGTCTTATTGTTTACTTTTCACTTCGTTTGTTGACCGTGTGAAACATGAATTCTTATCTTTATTTTCTTACCTACCTGTGTATTTTCTTCAGAGCAAACCAGTGTGTCGCTTTATCGTAAGCGCATATTGTTATGTGTTATTTAGCTGTGAACTATGAACTTGTGACTGTTTTCGCATCCTTGTGCGAATTAGACGCGTCTATTCATAGATGAGGCGCGTGTTTTTATGTCCAGAGTTTATTTTTCAAGGACAAGTGATGATACCTAACATTCGTTCAGCAATATGGCTTCTTGCTGAGGTCTTAATACGTATTAAAGTCTTTTTTACATGAGTAGCATGGGTAGGATGACAGCAGGACGTAAATATGCATCTTTAAGATGAGAGACAAGAACAGATAGGTAGCTACATTCTGCTATATTGTATGAATTTAGCAAGAGCAATAGTAGTGTAATAGAAAACAAAAGTATAAATTACTAGCTTTCGCCATAAAATAGCCTATGTCATTCAGGAATAAAGCAGCTTTCCATCGGTGCTAAAATTTTTGCAATCGGACTACCTAGTAGTTTCAGAGATTACCTCCTAGGTACAAACAAAAAAACAAACTTTACCTCTTTACTTCATTAGTGTAGATTCTGCAATAATTGTTGCGAAGGCGAAACTAAACTAGCCCAGTCTTAAAAAAACTATAAAGCTTCTATAAGACTAAAATAAAGTAGGAAAGCAAATCCCACACGTAAAAACTTTTTTGTTTGAAAAACATTGGTTCAATGACTAATCGCTTTACGGATTGTCCGACAACGCGGTATCGATCTGCGAGGTCGTGAACTCTTGACCCATCGCAGACATAGGTAACAGCCATATTTCTATGGTAACAGCGTACCTCAGGTAACCCAGTTAAACATACTGGTCACTAAAACTAATGTTCTTTTTTTGAACTGACCGATGCGTTCGTAATATTTAAAATTATAAAATAGTAGATTATAAATAATTGGTCAATGAAAAAAAAAAAGAAAATTATAAATCTACTAACTGTTCCCAGTTGGTTATTGCTACGCTCTCGTGGCTTGTAGCGTGAGGTTATGTTAATATATCCTTATCTATTGCCTTATCTAACACTAAAATAATTTTACAATTCAAATCAGTAGTTTCTGAGATTAGCGCGTTCAACCTAACAATGAAATTCTTCTGCTCTATAATATTAAATACGCAATAACCAGAAAATACAAAGCTAATAAACAGCATTAATTATTAAGCAGTTTTTATTCAACTATTCTGAAAGGTTATTGCTTATTCTAGGCCGTCAAAGTCGAAATAGCCAAAAACTGTACAGGTATTATAATATTGACCATATTTAGCGTTTACCTTAGGTATTTATTCCCAAAAAAGAGGCAATTTTAAACTTCAAACAATAATTACATACCAAAATACCCATTTTTTTTTCGGTGGGCAAAAGTCATCCAATGACAACCCCCGCTCTTGGGTGGAGCGGGAGATAGTGTCAGACTCTTACTGACTAAAAACCCACCCCGTTTCTTCTAGACTTCATACCGGGGCTCAAGTTCCTTGCGGATAACCCTGGCCCCAGTAGGTTTCGATCCAGCTGGGCCCCTCCTACCAGAATACCCATGAAACTCGATTGCCTAACTAATGCATCGTCGAAGTGACATTTGAAAGACGAGTTTTTACTAATGGGCTTAGTTTTAAATTAACTAAAGTGGTTTCATATCCGTTTTCCATATATACAGGTTATCCAGATATTAATACAAATATGCTAGAATTTACAAAAACATAATATATTACTAGCTTCTGCCATTGGCTTCGCCCGCGTAAAAGTACGTTTTTCCATACAAACTTTGGACCCCCGTATCATCCCTATACGGGATGAATTTTGGAAAATTTCTCTTTTAGTGCTCGCTTACGTCATAAATGAAAGGCTTGTGGAAAATTTTACGGTCCTAGTCCCCTCCCAGTAGTTTCGGCTGTCATCATCATCATCATTTCAGCCGATTGACATCCACTGTTGGACATAAGCCTCCCCTAAGTGTCGCCACAATGAACAATCCTGTGCGTCTCGCATCCATCGGATTCCCGTAACCGTTTCGGCTTTGCGAGGATATAATGTTAGTCTTAGATATTTAAATAGACTTTCTACCCATTTTTAACCCCGATAGGAGATGAATTCCAATAAAATACGTAACTCTTCCATCAATTCTGTTAAATTGGAACATGAGTTTTTAAACATCATGTTCATGCTTTTAAATGACATTGGGCCAAGGAATCACACTATCCCATAGAAACTTTGCCCCTCCTTTTTCACCCCGTTAAGGGTGGAATTTCTAAAAATCCTTTCTTATCGGATACTTACGTCATATAAAGTAGGTCCGAATCCGTCAGTCAGTCATTCAGGACAAAGCATTTTAAAGGTATACCATAGATAAAATTAAATATGTATATCTTCTGTTTCATTTAGTGTCCTTTAGTGTGGCCTTTGTCTTTTTTTTTCTTCCTTTGTGATGAACAATAAGGTTCATCACAAAGGAAGAAAAAAAAATTTGTTATAGATGGACAATATTGTCTATGTGCGCTGTGTTGCAGTCTGGTAGAGCTAGCTAACAAAAGCGAATGATTGATCTTGAGATAAGTGAATGTCTCAATAAAAAACCACTCCCCAGCCGTAATGTAATAGATACTTACCTAGCTGTTGCCCGTGACTTCGTTCGCGTGGAGTTTAGGACCATTTTTCTCCTTTTTTGGGGCAATCGTTTAAAAAAATGTTACATTTCGAAGATATTATCAACTAGAAATAAGATTTCCCCCGAGAATTAGGCCCGTTCCCGCGGAAAAATAAAAAGAAGCTTAAGTTACTCATTATAACATTAGCTATATCCCAATGAATATCCTATCAAAAGTTGTTCATCCGTTTCCGAGACGTATCTCGTAATTTGAAATCCTGTTCTTACAGGTAAATGATAGCCTAGTCTAAGTTACTTGTAACCTCAGGTATCCTTCAGTTTTCTTGTCAAATTCCGTCCAGTCTTTTCGGAGGGAACGAACAGACAGACAGACCGACAAACAAAAATTTTAGAAATTGCATTTTTATTATGGGCAACGAATACAATTTTATATGTATTTAATAGTAAAACGTTATTTTGATATTACAAAAGGACACTTCAATTTTATTTATATGATTATGACGTATAGATATTTTAGCCACTGCGTTCGCGCTGGAATTAGGCGAAAGTAAATTTTACAGACAAAGATTTTTGTTTGCTAGTCAAGTTTATCGGTCTAAATCATTCATGAAATTGACTGTACTTATCATCATTAGCGAGTCACGTTTCCTTACCTGCCCCAAAACGAATTACATACCTACTCGCACGATAACAGTTGAGCAAACTTAGATACTGTCGACACGTCATCATTTATCGACTATTGTTGAAAATAATTTGAAAGTAGAATGAATGTAAAGTGACGTTTTACATCGCCGCTGCAGTATGAATTGTCTAATCAAGCACCGACCTTCGAGATTCGGTGTATGAGTCAACGACAAGTAAAGTGGCGACTTTACTTTTTTGTAGCAAACACTTTTGAGCCAAGAAATTAGTCGACGGCTTAATTGGCGCAGTGGTTAAGCTATTGGCTGCTGCGCTGTGGATCGTGAGTTCGATTCTCGCACGAAACTTAGTGTGGAGGAACAGTTTTACAATACAAAAAAGGTGATTTGGCCTAGTTCTAAACATAGAGCATATATTAATTATTTTTTTTATAGAAATGTATGTTCTATAATAATGGTTGATTAGGTACAATGAGTGACGGGTAGAGACACGGTTATGTATTTATCAAAATATAAGTACATAGAGATATATAGATAGACTCGATGAAAATGCCTCTAAAAAGAAAGCAAAATAAATACTGTAAACGACTCTAGTGTATCAAAATTATCGTGCTATTCGTTATTACCATTATCGCACATTCTGTTGTTCCGATAATGCGCGGTCCGCGGATCATAAAGTGCGACTGATGTTATCTCAAACGCCATCGGTCGATGTGGAAGTAGGTACCTATACCACGAAATAGATAGGTACAGAAGTCAATCTCATGTATGTACTTCAGTTTTTAGCGCTAGGGTCAGCGCGTTGCGCCGAACTTTACGAATATGACCTGGGGGGCTATTATGTAACTCTATTGACAGCTTAAATGACGATCACTTGAGCTGTCAACAGAGTTAGTGTACATCAAGAACTGTCAAACAGCTAGTTTCGTATAGTCTAACTTCAGTGACCAACTAGAGTGACGTCATTCGCCACTGGTGTCTTTGAAAGCCACCGTAACACGTTTTGACAGGTGTTATTGTATCGATACTATTAAAATTGCGATTATGTAAGCTTTTGAAGTTTCGAGTTGCCATCAAATCGAAATTCACCGAACAGCTTGATTTTTGAACAGCTGGTGATTGAGCCGAGATGTGTCCGTGAGCGGTGTCTATGTGTGCGTTGCTCGAGCGCGCTTTGTATGTAGATTGACTTCTGTACCTATCTATATTGTGCCTATACTGTGTGAGGTCATTTGACCATTCATCGACACTGATATTCTAATCGTCGATTAAGTGAGTGCCTGTTTATTTACTGTGATTGGTCAGACAACTCTGAGTAATTTATCTTTATTTATCTTTCTTCTTTATATCCGCATACGCTTGTATTCCCAGACTACAATCTACCGTTTTAGGCCATATTTTCAATCCACCTGTTTAAACATCGACAGTTTCGATTTATTAAGCCTCTTTTGAAGAATCCATGCATTTATACCTATATACCTTATTATTATTCTTCTAGCTAACACACAGTTTCAGGCTAGCAATTGTCGCTAGCTGCGTGTCAACTGCTGTTTTCAGACTCGACATGGGTTTAAGGACCTGTGCACACCACGCGCCGTTTGACGCGCGTTTTGCAAACGTGCCTCGTCGGCACGCTTTTATCTTATCAAAGGTCTATACAGTACCCCTAGCCAAGTTGATAATCTGCAATAGTTAACGCTAGTAGAAAACTTCAAATGTAAGGGAATGACGTCATCGCAACGCTCAGTCACGTGGCCTCAGAACTAAAAAAAAAAGAATTGGGTGCGTGTTCCAACTCGAAGCGTTCGACGCAAGCGAAACGTTTATAACTTGTCTAGGGGGCAGGCTTCGTCTAATTCGTGTGGAACCGCGTCTGTATCGCTACCAATTTCTATGATCGCTACAAACGCACGTCAACAGCGCTATGGTTCGACGTAATAATCTATGGTTCGACGTAGTGATGGGGAAAAAGAACATTCTCCAAACGAGAATATTCTCGGAACGAGAATGTTCTAGAATGTTCTCGTAAGTGGAGAACTTACGAGAACTTATGAGAACTTAAAATTTGTATGTGCTCCTTCCAATTTTAACATGAAACAGATAATTATGATCATTTTAATTATTATTTTAAATATTATTATAATCGTTTTGAGTGTTTAGGAAGCTCCGCGGACAAATACAACGATGGGTTCGTGGAAACTGTCCATTTGGTTGGTTCTAAATTCTTTAAAACTCGAAAAAATGAGAGGAAGAGGCTCACGGATCGAACCCTTCAGCTTATGAAAGAGTGGCGTGAGATGATTCTGCAGTCTTCAGACGATGCGTGCACATATCGGCAGAGTCCTTGAAACGCGATCTCCGTCACTTTAGCAACGCAAAATTAAAGACACGATTGAGCGAAATAAGGGCTCCAAAGTGTTTGCAAGAGATCTGTCTATTGGGCAGAGCTAGCTCACGAAACTGAAGACCGACAAGGGCAGAGTCATATCCTCCAAATTGGAGCTTCTAGGAGAGATCAAGGCATTTTATAGACTGTTATACTTGACACCATACCGAAGATATCCCGGCCGTCAGCCTGTACGACATTAAAAGATGGCTCTGAAACAGTTGGCGTCAGGTGAAGACAGCAGGGCTCCTGAAGGCTGGTGGAAAACCGGTCCTAAACGCCTTTCAGTAGTTGTTTGATTCCGTCTCGAGGAAAAAACGCCACAGGTATGGAGCAGAGATATGGTGGTAGTCTTCTTTTAGAAGGGTGACATACCCTGCTTAAGAATTACAGGCCCATCTCACTTCTGAGCCATGTCTACGAGCTGCTTTCCAGGGTCATCACAACCGTCTCGCGCCCAGTTTCGACGACTTCCAGGCTCCCGAACAAGCCGGAAGCCAAAAAAGCTTCAGCGCCGTGGACGGAAGACTTAGGAGTATAATCAGCCTACAAAAACGCTTTGATACGATGGAGACTTGGGCTGTACTGCAGTCTCTCCAACAGTGCCAGATTGACTATGGGTACATTGAAATGCTGAAGTGTTTATTCCAGTTTATTCAAAAACGTCACCATGTCAGTCCGACTTCAGGAACAGCCATCGAAACAAAAGAGCCAAAAAGGCAAGGAAACGCCATTTCTCCGAAACTATTCACGGCCACAATAGAGGATGTCGTCAAGGTTCTGGAATGGGCTAGGCATTAATGTCAATGGCGAGTACATCACTCACCTTCGATATCCCGACGACATAGTAGCAATGGCTGAGTCTACGGAGGAGCTCAGTACAATGCTAGGTGACCTCAGAAGAGCTTCTGAAAGAGTGAGACTTAAAATGAACATAGAAAACCCAAAGTCATGGTAAAAGTCCACGTAGCACCCACTCCTATCAAGATCGGAGACTCTACACTTGAATTTATGGACGACTACGTTTATCTAGGGCAGACAGTCCAGTTGGGTAGGTCTAATTTTGAGAAAGAGGTCTATCGTCGAATCCGACTCGGCTAGGCAGCGTTCAGGGAGCTGCGCGGTGTGTTTTCGTCCAATATATCACAGTGTCTCAAGACGAAAGTCTATGAGCAGTTCGTGTTGCCAGTGATGACATATGGCTCCGAAACGTGGTCGCTTACAACGGGCCTCCTCAGAAGGTTTAAAGTCACTCAAAGGGCAATGGAAATGGCTAATGCTTGGAGTTTCCTTGCGTGATCACATCGAAAATGAAGACACCCGTAGCAGAACCAAGGTTACAGGCATAGCCCAAAGAATCGCTAAACTTAAGTGAAGACGCAGCGTTGGAAGGCCTCCCCTAAGGTGGACCGATGACCTGGTGAGGGTCGCGGTAAACCGATGGATGCGTGACGCACAGGACCAGTCATTATGACACTTGGGGGAGGCCTATGTCCAATAGTGGACGCCTATCGGCGGAAATGACGCTGATGAAGAAAATTAATATCCATCTTTATTACAACAGTCTATTATAAAATAATAATCAAAAAATACATAGCACGCGCACGCGGTTACTGCTCCACCCAGCCCGCTACCCGCCCTGTTGCACTTCGCTGTGGTTACTACTGAATGAGCGGTCGAAGTGCATTCATAAAATATCACGCATTTCATTTATCATTCAAATTTTAAAAAGTGATCAAATTAAGTTTAGGTTTTGTTACTCAGTTTTTAAGTTCTCGTAAATTCTCGGCTCGGAGAACATTCTCGAGAACATTTCCGCAAAGTTCTCGCTAGGAGAATGTTCTCGGGAATTTCCCATCGCTAGTTCGACGTATCGCATAGTGTGATAGGGGTTAGACCAGGGTTAGACTGTCTTTCTATGAATGAAAAATACTATGAGGCTAAATATCGCACGCGTTATTCAGGGCAGTGTAATAGGCCCCTCACCCTCACACATACATATAACAATATACAAATTACACAAGCACACATACATATAACCACTCTTCTATCCCCACAAATACTTAGCTTACCATAGATTAAGTTTTTCTTCTATAGTTGATGAATTAACTAATGATAATTATGGTTATTATGTAACTGGAGCAATGTACTTCCTTACCTGGAGACGGGCGTTGATAACCGCGACACAGTTTTTTATTACTGCGGTTATCATCGTTTCAATCTTATTATATTGTGTATGTTTCTTGTTACAAATAAAGATTTAAAATTCGGTTGGGTAACCGGGTGTTACTCCAGAAGGGCCAGATGTATTTCGACAAGCTGTCTGCCTCAAAAACAAGAAGTCCCCAAAGCACTAGACTCTTATCTAAGTAAGTTCATTGGCTCCAAAAGATCAATGCCCTTGTCAATATAAACACAACAAAGTAGCCTATCTTTTACTTACCACATAATGCTTGCACCATAGATATCCGGCTTGCACCATGATGCATTTTGATAAAACACATACATTGGTGTAGGTGTCGTGATGGCCCAGTGGAAGGCAACTACCTTCTCATACATGAGGTGGCGGACTCGAAACCGAGCAAGATAATGTGAATTTTTCAATTTATTCATTCAATTCGTGTTGCTCAATATCTGGGTTATTATATTTTGTTTGAATGCGCGCCCCTTATCTACAAACGGAGTAACCATCTGCGCCGACGCATTACTCGCCCGGAGGCGATTAAAACTCTTAAAGCTAGGAGTATTCTAGACTTCCTGGAAGCCTCCGGGCTAAAAGATATACTCTAACAAAATGGCGAATCACAATAGATCTTTTAGGTCGCAGTGACTACATCCCTTACACTACGGGGGATGCATAGCCCCTTATCTTCAAAATAATAATAATCTGGGCTATGGAGGTCTCTGCAGTCACTCCATCTAAAACACCGGTTAGATTAGAAGCCGACACCAATTAGTTGTAAAGAATCAAGAATCAAAGCATTTATTTCAACTAGATAAAGGTGGCGTAACTGGTGATCCAGATCCAATCTTCAAAAGCCTTGAGCACAGGCGTAGTGTAGCCAGCCTTTCGGAGTTTTACAGGATGCATTTTGGAGAGTACGTAGTTGTACGCGGGAGTTACATGACTTGATTCCGCCATCTCATTTCTACCATTGGACAATCCGACGTACGACAATTATCCACCCTTACGTTATTGAAGCCTCTAAGGCCCGGACTAAGCGTTTCGTCTCGTCGTTTATACTGCGTACATCGAAGGACTGGGAAAATTTGCCTGCTGCGTTCTTCCCGTCTGATTATAATTTGGGTCATGGTGTCTTCAAGGCTATAGAGGAAAAGACTCTTAAAAAAACTAGTGCGCCATACCATCAACGATTGCATTTATTGGCACTTTTGAATTGTCAAGAAGTCAGTCAGTCAGTCAGTCAGAAAGATGATGTTAATTGCACATTCCAAAGCGAAGATCCCTGTGGAGAATAATGAGCAAGATAAAGTCTAGAGAGATGATGTGATGACCTAGTTTCGAATAAATCTGAAATGCATTGGTAAAACAACGGGCGAAAAAAATTCTTTATTTAATTTGTTTTAATACATATGTAGGTACCTACATAAAAAAAAACTTAAATACTAAATAAACTATTTATACTAAAACCTAACTATGTACATAAATATAATACAAAAAGACAAAGCACGCTCAGGCGTCAATGTACTCCTCAACATCGCTGTCATCGGAAATGTGCCCAGGAGACTGGCAGCATTGCCACGTTGAATGGCAATGCTGAATACGGGCGAAAAATAAATTAATAGTGCTACAGAAAAATGAAACTCCCGTTTGGATGATTGCGTGTTTACATGATAACGAAGTTCACAAAAGCGTAGATAAACGCTATTTTACTGAACGCTTATTTATATCGGCCTCCGACACTTTATAGTTTATTTATGCCGCTTGCTTTGTTCCGGTAATCTCCGCAGCTGTTGCCTGTTAGGCGTCATAATAAGTAGGTAAGAATTCCAACGTACATATTTGCTGAGGTCATCATTTTACTGGGTTGGGCTTCTGCCAATATTTACGGATTATTATACACGTACATTAACTGTTTATTTGGAACTTCTATAACCTTCTAGAATGAAAGTATTCAATAGATAGGTATTTAAGTACAATATCCAGGGCCCGATCTAGCTATTTAGCCGCTGCACCTCCGGGCCAAGATAATTTTCGCCGCCCTTTTCATACACAAAACCATATAAGTCCTTAAATATTTCCACTATCCAACCTGAAGTAGGTAAAGTTGGAATTGTTGGACACCTTCCAACAGTTTCAACCTACAAGCACATAAAATACTCAACCTGCCAACTTGGGTGTAGATGGCTGGCTAGGTTCGAGCTCTGATTATATCCTCGACAAGCTTCTGCCAGCGGCTTCGCCTGCATGCAGGTAGGTACTCCGTGCAAACTTTGGACCCCCGCCCCGTTTCATCCCCTTAGGGAGTGAACTTTGCAAAATTCTCTTTTATTCCTCGCCAACGTCCTAAAAGAAAATCTCGTGGAAAATTTCACGCTCCTACCTAGGCCCTATAGTTTTGATTGTGTATAGATATGTCAGTCAGTTAGTTTCCCCTTTTATATAAACAGACTATATACCAAGTACGAATTGCATTTATAATGCAACACGCACGCCATTTATGAGGTCGCATAAATTAAAATTTGTTTACATAGGTTTGTCGGTTTAAATAGCATATTATATACAACAGGACGAGTTGATAAACTGCTTTGTAGCTTCGTACAAATGTACGTCAGAGTTTGATTATATTATTATTATTATTATTTACTAATTAATAATTAACCTACATTGTTGTATTGTATGTTAAACAAATAAGATGACCAATTAATACGAAAATTAATAATTAATTAAACAATACTGTTGAGTTTTTAAATGTTTATTAATTTTATGAGTGTCTACGTAAGTAGACATGAACTAATAAAAGTGTTATTCATCTTTATTATTGGAACTTTATGAGATGATTCATAAGCTAAAATCAGGGTTATTTGTAAAATACTAACAACCTTGCAAACATCATAAACAACAACTTTTGTTCTATGAGTTTTTACAAAACAATACATTTACAAAAAAACAAACCTTCAAGATTTCGTTGTTCTATCTAACACATTTCAACTCTGTATTTTGCTGTACCCACAGGCCACAGGCTACGCCTCCCGCGCACGATCGGTTCCCCACTCCCCTCCGTTTGCTTGCTCGCACAGACTTCGTAACATTTAGAACATTCAATTTAAATATTTTTATATTGGTATGAAAATCTGATGAACTAAAATATGATGATAAATTTTTAAAAGTCATAGAACAAAAGTTATTGTTTATGATGTTCTTAACGTAGTCCTGAGAGGTTGCTAGTTTTTTTTACAAATAATTCTGTTTATGTAAAAGGGACGATCATCATTTCGGCCGAAAAACGTCCACTGCTGGACATAGGCCTCCCCCAAGTGTCGCCATAACGAACGGTCCTGTCCGCATCCACCGCTTTCCCGCAACTCTCACGGTCGTCGGTCTACCTTGTGAGAGGCCTTCCAACGCTGCGTTTTCCGATGCGCTGTCGTAACTCTAGAACCTTTCGGCCCAAGGGGACGATTACAGCCATTACAGCTTTTAAATTGTGACAGTAAATGCCACGCATAAGTGAAAAAGCGCGTCTTTTGTCGTCTTTGTTTCATCACCGTTTTCCGATCGATCCCAAAATCTTTTTATCTTACGGATAGGGCAGTGCGACCCTGAGGACATTGACGTTTGTGCTGTATTTTCTGACATCGCCGGTCGTTATCAGATGTGAGGTACATTTATCTGTCTATGTAGGTCTTAGGTGTTATTATGTTGATAAACAAATTAATTAAATTATCTAAATAGTATACCTATTAAGTAGTACTTTAGCTATTTACTTTTGTCATAATTAAGGTTGCCAGATGTCCGGAATTTCCGGAATTATCCCGGAATTTTACGTCTTGTTTTGTGTCCAGTACTATTAGATCTATTATCCCGGATTGCGAAATAATCTACTTTTATTTAAAAAAAAACGACAAATTACAGGGCTAGGCCAGCTAATTAAAAGTCTACCAAGCAGAGTTTTATACATATTGTTTGTTGTTTTTAATTGCCTAATATGCCTTAATGTACATTTGATTGCCTACTATAGGTAAAAGTAAAGTTCTAAATTTTTTACCTTCTATGGTGATTTTCTACCAATTTCTTTCATCTGGACGAATTAAAGAATACATTTGAAAAAATATAGTACCTATCTATAGGTAATATTTGCCTTTAAATACTAATATAATATTAGATGTAATTCCCACAAATTATATATTCTTATTTATAGCTGACTATAGCCACGGCCTGAATTGTCTGATCTGGCAACCCTAGTAAGTATAACCGATTTTGTTTCGACATAAGTAAATAACGATAGAGAAAGAAATATTTATTGAAAACGTTTTTTATTATGCAGATTTGGTTACAACGTGTGTGTCCACGTTTTAAACATTATCTTTTATAAAATCATCACTTACATAGATAATCATAATTATGATGATCAATTATTAATTTATCATTGTAATAAAATAAAGGAAAACCCAGCGCCTGGCGGCGGGAAAAAATAAAATTAATACCTGTTATAATATTTAGGTACCTACTCTCGTAACAAAACAAGTGTACTGCATACCTATGTATTTGTATTTTAAAATATTCTCACAAATATTCTGATAATACCTATGTCGACTTTGTTTGTTTTCCGTGCTCGAGTTCGTTGTTGCTAGCCGCCAAACTCAGCCAAACAGATTGCATCACTGCTTACCATCATTTGGGATCGCAGTCAAGTACTAGTTTATATCAGATAAAAAAAAAACAGCATTAAGTGCCTATTACACTACTCGATATTCAGACAGTCTTAGTCGATATCGCGTGGTGTAATAAGGGTCACACTGTCTTACTTGCAATGAAAAATAAGACGAGTCTATTGAACGACTGAGTCTAGTGAAATAGGGTGCAAACATAAAGATACAGGTTTTTCGGTCCCGATTCGTCGGTACGGGTCGGTACAGATAGGTACCGGTCAAACCACATACATAAACAGGTAAATCTGTATGTGTATAAAACACTACACTAGCCAATGCTATGACTCGGTCCAGGCCAGGCAATCGGTACCGACAAGTATAAACCTGAAAAATGAGCGCATAAGAACACACGGGAGAATTCGCCTGCATAACTTGTTTCTTTATGTTTGTACCCTGACTACCCTGAGGCCCTTTAATTAGAAACTAAACTGTATTTTTTTTAAATAAACACTTTTTTATTTATAATAATAAATCTTTTGATTAATGAAAGAGGTATCTAGTTATCTACCTACTTAAACGTGATCAATTAATTAATCCAGTTTAAATACTCCCAAAACTATAAACTAACAGAAGAAGAACTAGTTTTAGAGTGTGTTGAAAATGTTATTTTTATTTATTTGTTTATTTTGAAAATGTTGCATTGTATTTTATTTTAAACTTTTAATTATAACACTATTGTTTTTATTTTTGTTGTTTTATTTTGATCAAGAGAAGACGTATCTAAAGTGATTATTAAAGAAAGAAATATACATCAGCTGTCATCATCATCATCTTCCTGCCCTTATCCGGTTTTATTTGGGGTCAGCTGTACTGTAATCAAAATTCATTTAGGTTTCCATTGCAGTTTACAGTTTTCCCTATTTACTTACCTAAGTTATATACCTTCTTATACGTGACCTATATCTAGGGGCTAGGGCTTCTAAAGGAGATGGCGGAAAGGCCTGGATGTCTCCTTATAAAAATTGAAAAAAAATTCCAGTGAAAAAGTCGTGATCGTTGGAAGGAATTTAAATCTCCATCTTTGCCCATAAGTGAGACAATACGGGCTAGTAAGGTCTTGCGAGTGTGAAGTTTTGTTCTAGGTCCATTTCTCAATACCTGACGCGTTTTACGTAGTCAGGTTTTGTCAGCGGAGCGATTCCATGACAATCGATAAGCTCGTATCGATAAGATAGTGTAGTTAATAAGCTAAAACATAGGCAAATAAATGAGACCGAGTTTAACGACACATAGCGCGAAAAATCGCCAAGCTTAACTGACAGTGGGCAGGGCACATTGCTCGCCAAACAGATGCTGAAAGGGATCGAAAGGTTCTGGAGCGATAACCGCGTACCGGAAAAGGCAGCGTTGAAAGACCTCCCACTAGATGAACCAATGACCTGACGGTTGCAGGAATGTTGATGTTTGCGAGACGCACAGGACCGTTCGTTGTGGCGACACTTAAGAAAGGCCTATATCTAACTATTAGCTAATACTTTAACTTTATAGTGAAACGACATGGGTCATGAACAAGGTTATTAATACTAATCACAATGACTGACTTGACAAGGTTAGTTTAAAACTGAACGAAAAACACCTTAATATTTGATGGAAGCACTGAGTCTTGCTACAGCTCCCCTGCTCTTAAGCCAAGGTATCCGTGCTCTTAAGTCAAGAGGTTAACGGATGTTTTTTTTGCCGGGTCTCGGGTTACCTACCCCAGCCCGAGCACTTGAACTTCCATGCCGATCCCGTAACGTCACTCAGCATTATACCTAACGCCGTCACTGTCTGTGATGATCACCCTTAGCCTCGCCAGCACAGCGATCGCCAACACAACAGTGGACGTCTTTCGGCTGACATGATAATGAGATAATGATTTTTTGGACAGTCGTATAAAAATTACAGCGTACATAAGAGACAGTAGTAAACCTATGTAGAGTACCTATGTTATTCAAGTTAGCTACTCAAGTCAAGTGTGTGATTATAAAACACTTGAACAGTAGATCATTGTCATTATTAATTGTGTTTAACAAGTTGAATAGATCGTAATGACGATACTACATTCACACGTGATGACGTGCCTATGTTTATAAACTAAGTAGGTAAGTAGGTGCCTATGCGTCGCAGTGCCGAACTAAGTCTGCGTCGTCGGGGCCCTGGGATCGACCGTAAAACTAATTTCAGAAAGGTACATGTCAGGCTTGAGAGATGGAGTCTACAAGAGACAAGGACAAAAAGGAATAGTTAACCTATAAAACAAAATGTAATCGATTAGTGTGCCTAGAGATAACGCCTAACAAATAAACATATCTACAAATGAAAACAAATGAACAAAACGTCAATGAACTCTATCTCTCAAAAATATGTTACTTGAAAAGTACAGTTTGCAAAGAAAAACTTATTTGCATATCTGTCAATAACAGTTTATTTTTTACTTTGTTTAACCGTGTCTTTGTTAAACCTTTATAACAAAGTTATTGTTTAATTTAAATTAACAAAATTTATTTAAGTCACAATTAAAAGTAGTAATTAGAAAGATTAAAAATCTGTTTTTATTCATTGTTGACCTACAATCGCCGTCTTGTATTCGCCACTCGATGTTGCAGAGGTGAACGGAATTGAAAAACTAGGTAGAACTTTTTTAATTTATATTATAATTCGTAAATAAATTAAATTTAAAATATCTGACGTCTTGTTTCAAGTGAGCGCAGGCATTAAACTAACCCTAACTGATTCGATTTGACAGTTATGACGTCAGAACATGGCGCTATAAGAATAGGATCGTCTTAGCGCCATGTTCTGACGTCATAGCTGTAAAGTCGAATCAGTTAGGGTTAATAATACGCGCTAAGACGATCCTATTCTTATTTAACCCTTCAGATACCGTCAATTAGAGACACAATAGTAAGACAATAGATGCGCGGCCACCGGTGGTCGCTTGGGGATTCATGAATTAAATCGCATAATACTTTACATAGGAATAGTTTGGCTATTATGTGTATATAGTTTTCAATTTCAAATGATGACTAGGTACATGTGTTTTGAGGTTGTTGTTGTGATGTCTGGCCGACGACTATTAGGGGCCCAGGCCAGAATGACCCTGCTGTGCTTCCCTTTAGTCCGCTTATAGTGCGTCGCCTAGAGCATAAAACATACAAAATTATGCGTGTGTATCTAACGTTCGTATGTAACTAGGGAGGTAAGTATTTACTAGTAAAATCCAGCTAAGAATGACATAATAATCACATAATATATACATTCTTTTTAGATAGGTACCTACGTATTCTTATAATATGAATTAAAACAATAAATTCAAAGTGTGTCTTGCGTAGCTTCCTCACGTGATATTCGATATTTAATCAACTAGCTGTTCCCTACAGTTTCACCTGCATCTTTAATTACTGCTTCCATAGAAATATAAATATCTATGACTGCTTCTGCTGTCGCATGTCGTAGCTTATGATGTTATATGCTACATTATAGCCTATATAACACAGCCTTACTCGAAAATAATGCAATTCAACAACAGAATTTCACAATTCGTGTAGATCCTAAAATTAATGCGTTACTTCATACTCTACACTTCAGCTTTCTACCAGTTAAAGTCCTGTCAAAATCGGTTCTGCCTTTTCGGAGACTAATTGCATTTTTTGTTATTTAGGTTTCGAATTATTATATGTATTTTCTTATGCATTTTTATTTTAGTGACAAAATGTTATTTTGATATTACAAACGCACAAATATACCTATTTATAAAAATCCTTTAAAATATTTTTTTTTGTGTAAGTACCTAGGTCAGTTCAGTAGTTTTGAATGTGAATAAGTCTGAAGTGCGTTTACAATACTTAGGTATCTACTTTTTGTCGACTTCTCGAGTGCAACTTATCTACCTGTTACCTACAAAATAGGTTTCGAATAAAATTGTGAGATGACGTTTGTTGGATTTTATGCTAAAGTTAATGCACTTGCAGTGAGTCATGACTGGTTGCTGCTAGCTCAATCGTCAACTCCCACTTCTATAGAATTGAAATGCGTGTGTCACCATCACTTCTTGCAGGAAAGAGATAAATTAATTAATGACTGGGCCAGTATGCAACTTGCATACCTACTTAAGCACAGAATATTATGCATTTTGCACCAACGATATGTTAACCTTAATCGAGTACCTATGTACTCGATTAAGGTTAACATATCCGAATATTCCGGGATTATCCCGGAATTTTACGTCTTGTCCCATATCCAGTAGGTAATTCGATACATTGTCTCGGATTCCGAAAAACGTACTTAATAAATAAAAATAAAAATAAATGATACGGCTAAGCGACAGGCAGCCAAGTAGGTAAGTCTATTTATATTTGATCAACTAACAGCAAGGAAAGGTTTATTTTGTTTGAATTTTTTAAAAGCTGATTTTAAATTAGGTTATAGTAGGTACTTATATTGCATCATAATGTAACTAATGTACTTGTTGATTGCCCTCAATAAAACAAAGATCTCAATTTTATAGACATCTTTTGTAGGTACTTATGATGATTTTCTACCAAACTTTTTTTTTATTTGGATTAACGAAAAATAAAATGATGTTTTCCTTTAAAAATAAATACAAATATAACATTAGATATAATCGATATACCGTAATTTAGATTTAAATATTCATAAAGCTATAACCACGGCCCGACATGGAATTGTCCTGGAGTCGGTAAGTTCCGATCTGGCAACTCAAATATACACAAAAAGAAAAGAGTTACCTAATCCCTCTGAATTGGCTTTAAGAAACATTTCCGGCGTGTACGGTAAGGTTTCGCTATTAAAGTCAATGTTTAAGTAATTTATAATTGAGAATCGGCCTTGGGCATTATCTTCTCTACCATGAAGTTTGTAAACATAGAAACTATTTAAACGGCAGCGCCATCTAGCGGTATATCGGTACAACTCTTCGAGTACAGCATTCGTCTAGTACTTAGCCACAGATTATAATTATAAATAATACATCCTACTAGTAGGATAAATAAAATCTTTGAATACATCCGAACCCAAGTACGGAAGACGCAGCGTTGGAAGGTGAACAGATGAGCTGGTGAAGGTTACGGGAATCCGATGTTTGCAGACGCACAGGACCGTTCATTGTGGCGACACTTGGAGGAGGCCTAGTTATATCCAACAGTGGAGGTATACCGGCTGAAATGATGACACACGCTTAAAAGCACTTAGGTATTTTTTTTCGGCAGGCAGCGCCTTACTCCCATCATTATGTGTGGCAAGGGCAAGTCGGTTTCTTGGGATAAGCAAGCTAAATAAAACGATATGATCCTAATCTAGCGAGTCGCGGGTTCGATTCCCACTGAGCAAATATTTGTATGGCCAACATATCCAGAGCCCTATATCATTTATACGGCTGATACAGCGGTAGCTACGCCTCTGATTAGGAATAACTCGTCTTAAGGCAAAAAAAAAACCTACCGCCACAGGTTTTTTTTTTTACCGCCACAGTTTAGTCCACAGTTAAACAGATGTTAACCTCATAGGTTGACCTCCAAAAGGCCACTTATAATAAAAAAGGGGAGTAATTATGATTAAAATGAATGTGCAGCAACATTCAGTCAGGTGAACAATACAAATATTCTCCGGCGAGATTTCATGGCGGTTTATAAACAGCGACTGTCACAACCAAGCAGTGGGACACGCCACTATCTAGGCAATAATCCTCTGTAGCCGCTCCTCTCAAACAGGGGCCCCTCTTTGAGTGATGTGACAATACTGCGGGGTGCCAGCTGAAAATCAGCGCTGGGTGTTCAACGCCCAGTGATTGCCGAGTTGGTGACCCTTTCGGTTCGGGCACCTTCAACGCAACTGTATTGTATTTCTGTACTCTTTTTTTGTTATTATTATTTTATGTTGTTGTTTATTGTGTTGCCTGCGCCGAATAAATGCTATTCTATTCTTTGAGAGGAGCGGCTACAGAGGTGCCACCGCATCCTCACTTTCCGCCTGACGCAGGACCTTATCGCACGTGGTTGGTTTTTTTATTATTATCGATAGGCTCGCGTTTGACCACAGTTGCCTTAAAGTTACGGGAGACTCCTGTGTCAGATTCGATGGGAAGAAACGCCTCATTGAAAGTGAAAAAAAAAATAGAATACAAACATGAAGTTGGACTTATAAAAAACTTTTTATTGTTCATATAAATTAATATTAACAAGATGTTGATGTACAAACTAATGGAGTGAAATTGATCACTGCTAATGTTGAATGCATGATTCTTCAATTTAATTAACGAATCATCAATCTGGGCAATACATTAAAAAATAAAGTGACATTTAATTCAAGCAACCAAATAGTAAGATTTTCTTTCAAATTGACAATTAAACAGTTGTGATCATTCTTTATTTCATTTTAAAGTTTATACAATTCACAACCTTTCAATTAAAAAACAGTATTGCAATAAACCTCTCAAATTACCACAGATAACGAAACACAATGATAGATGTGACATAGATAAAAAAATTCAGTCATGTCACATATTACTCTATGCATAAAACATTAGCAATTGCCTCATTACCTAACAACAACTAAAAACTAATGAGCCTTCTTCGGCTTTGCTAGCTTCTCGTATTTGCTCTTTGATGAATACCAGAGGCCGAAGGGAATGGCCAAGGATGGCAGGGTCATAACTGCAAATGCGGCCCAGTCCAGGATGTGGGAGGAGAACTTGCGGTCGTAGTCTTTGAAGGCCACGATGGCTCCCTCACCAGGAGAACTGCTGATTGACTGCTGGAACTGCAATAAGAATTTTTTTAGTTAGTTTGATTTTTTAGTAAAACATTTAAGATGCCCAGGAGTTGGTGGACTAATTCAACTGTTTCTCTCAGGTAGGCCATAGGTTGAGTTACATAAAATAAAGTAAACAGTAAGAAAAGACAAATCATAATCCTCCTGTGAGATTCTGCTCAACCCCAGATGAATAAAGGCAGGCTTTATTCATCTGGGGTTGAGCAGAATCTCTAATAAGATATCTTAGCCGTACACTATCCTACCTATCATCCAATCGGTTTAACGCTACAGGTTTGATTGGACGATAGGTAAGATGGTGTATGGCCTCAGCATTTTATCAGTAACTGTTGATATTTAATTTGAGATTTGTTTATGATTGATAAATATCTAGAAATTCATAAATAATTTAAAAGTCTTCAATGAACAGCATGATATAACATAATATGACAAGGTTATGACTAAACTTTGAATTATATAAAGTTAGTATCAAGTATGCTTCTTTTTCAACATTTGCACATCAAACCATTTATTGGTTGTTATTTGAATTCTGTTTTGTATTATAGAAACAAGACTAGCATATCAATATTTTAGGACGTGTTTAATTCATAAACCCCAAGCAAATGCCGGCATTCACTATCTTGTTGTCTTTCTATTGTGTGTCTAATTACGGTATTCAAAAGGTTTTTATGAGTGAAAGGACCTAACATTATTAGACAAAGTTAACTGATTTTGATTATTTGCAGTAGGTATTAGTACAGTTATTAAGTTATCTTAAACCATATGCTAACGACTTGTTACAGTTTCATAAAATAGAACAATTTACAAAGTGAAAGTAAATACTGTCTCACCTCAGTGGCATCTTCACTGGCCTTGTATGAAACTTCAGCAGATGAGAAGTTGAAGTAGCCGTATTTGCTGGACCTGACTGTGACGACGTGCGACACGTTCGTCTGCGGAGGTATCCTGTCGATGTACGCCGTCAACTGACCACCGACTACTTGGAATACTTCTGGGTGGAAACCATTGTCAACAAGCTTCACGTCCACAGCGGGCGCAGTACCGACGTTGAACAGCGTGTATTTCACCAGAATATCCATATTTTCCACCAAGTATTTGTTCAGAACTTGCTTCGAAACAAGCAACTTCGCAATCGCTGGCTCATCTTCTGCGGTCACCGCAGTAGCGATGATGAGGATCAGGGATAGCAGCTTAGCACTCATTTTGTCTGGAAATTGAAAATAGAGGCTAAAATTTTGGCACTAAAATGGGTTACAGACTGAAGGTATTCCAATACGATAATTTTGAATGAAAACCGGTCAATCTTTGTTTTTATTAGTCAGGTATAGATAGAAAAAGTAATGGTTCTAATTTTTAAAGTGAAATTACTTTAACTTACCTTATTTTACGCTTAATAATAAACAACTAAAATCAGATTTGGTTAGCGCAGCAAAGACGATCGGTGACAGTCGCTTGTACGTGGCTGACGTTTCACTCCACGCAGTCAAAATACTTGCCAGGAATAAAAAGAATTACAGTTATTGATGCGTTCATTGTTTCGAATGATTTCTTTAAAATGTGAATTTATAAAATAAATATTAAAGGCATTCTTTAACTTCAATTAAATTAAGAAATTAACCTGCGATAATCTCATTATTAAAATCAGTGAATTAAATAAAAATAAAAACAGACGAATTTAGGAAAGGAAAAGAAACATGAATGCATTTTGTACAACTGTCAAAAAATACGTGTTTGTTTTCTCTCTCGTATGTTGAGAATTTTATTGAAAATGGATTTCTGCGGAAATTCGAAATAGATTATTAATATTGCATATTTATACATTAGTGTAGTGGTATTATACAAACTGGTAGTAATTTAAACTATGACAGAGAAGGAAGATGTTACCAATCAACCCGAAAAGGAACCATTAGACGACGAAGCCCTAGAAAAGTGAGTTTTCCATGATTACCTGTTATTTATACGCCGAAAACATCATAAATGTTATAACAAAACATATGTTAATGTGAATACTTAATAAATTGTGATTAAATTTGTGCTAAGCTAAATACAGTGTGTTTAAACTTACACACCTATGTTCATCCACTTTCAATAAACTGTGAGGTTCTTGAATAATAATCAAGAGAATTCATGTACACATGTGCTGGGCGAATGTTTTCATGCTATCGAGACAGCTTCATCAATTTAGCTGCTCAGGTCAATTGATAGCAAGGTATACATTTTGTTGTGTTTGTAAATTTTATGAAATCATATTTTATTTTAGACTAGCTGTTGAAGAATTATTACGAGAAGCGGTTCAAGGAGCTGCAAGGGCTGAGATAGTTGGGCCCTCTGGTTGGATCAAAGCTCCTCAAAATAAAACTAATAAACGTTTTTTAGTGAACACATTACGGAATGCTGTAACTTCCAACAAGTATCACTCGCGGCAGCGCCGACATTCGCACAAATCTCCCAACCGTGAAAAACATCCAGAACCTACAATTAAAAAAGATAGGTCCAAAAGAAAACATTAATATGGAGGAATATAATGTAGATAATGTACTGAAAACTATCTTTGATGTCAATGACACAAACTGGAAGCCTTCTGAGAAAATTCCTCTTATAACCAAAGAAATAGAGCAATTAAAAAATGACTTCAAGTCATTTTTGGCATCCACTGAATATGACATGTCATCTATATTGGAGGAGAGTGCAGAACTGTGCAATGAAACACAGCATCTGGCTGCGGACATGGAGCTGTGTAAGCTGGAAATAGAACAGGAAACTATGGCTGATGTGCTAAAATCATTAGCTAACCGTGACCAACTACAAAAAGAACTAGAATCTATCAGCTTTGCTCTTAGCATAGTCGAAGATGTCTTGCATTGTGGAGAGTATGTTAATGAGTTTGATGACGGCAGGGAAGCCATGAGCTACTCTAGGTCTGTAGAAGCCGTGTATGATCTAATGCAGCATGCTGACACAGCAGCTGAGGGATTCCAAAGCTTAGAGTTATACAACAACATTAAACAGACAGCTACTGCTATTTCAGATAGATTACATGTTGACATGTACAGGGAATGGAGTCTTATGATTAATTGGAGTATGAAAGCTGGCACTCGTAAAAAAATAATTACGATAAATTTGAAATTTGATGAGCCACTTGTTGTGGTTGATGTCCTGAATGCCCTTGACAGAAGTGGCAAGCTGATCAAAAAAGTAGAAGAGTTTTCTCTTTTTCTTCTAAAAGATTGCTTTATGCCCATAATACATGGTGACACAACTGTCTATGCTGAAACCGATCAACTGTTGACTATAACTATAATGCAAAGGCAGACGTTTAGGCCAAATTATGATGTTGTGCTATGTAACTTGAGAATACTCATACATTTCTTGAGCAGTACACTAAATATTGACTTTAGAAGAGACACTACTATAATGAGAATGATTGGCAAAGAGACTTGTGACACTTTCAAAGAAATACTCATCAAAGATTGCCTAATTGATACCATACCAAACAACTTGAATGATTTACAGATGTATGGAAAAATAACATCAGATATTCACAATTTTCAGATGTTTCTATTACAAAACAAATTTGCTACTGATGATTTCTCAATATTGGATTACCTAAACGATCTTGATGTTTTATTTGCAAATAAGTCAAGCCAACATTTTTTGGAGACTGCAAGGGCTATCATGCTGAAGGATTTGAGTGCCACAATGTCTATTGGGGTGGAGCATATGCCAAACAACCCACTTTCATTGAAACCTGAACAAGAAGGTGCTGAGGCAATACGTATTCTTGACAGAACTATCCCAAAGAGTATGTACTTCTTCCCGAGGTGCATGATATCGAAGACAACTCAGGTGCTGCTAGACTTGGTTTATGGGATCATGGAGCAAGCAGTGCAGTGTGCAGATGTGGTGTGCAAGAAGATGTACAACACCACTCGTCTGGTCTTTGAGCTGTATGATGCTGTGGTACCATATCACCATGAAAATTATCTGCAAACCATTCCACAGTATGTTGGTAAGTTCCAAGATAAGAACAAAAATATTGCAAATTGCAAGTTGTTGCAGTTATTATTATTTTTTCATATTAGTTGTTCTTGTTAGTGTGTTCAAACAAACTTTTCAGATTTTATAGATTTAATTTCTAACTAAAGTATTATTTATCTCTATGCGTCCAGAACTGCGCGCGTGCATTTCATGTACGAATGAAAAGCACGTGGTGCAGGAGTTTCGTACGGACGATCCGTTCGCAATCGGGTCGTGAGCGGATCAAGGGCGGCTTGCGACACACCATTATGGTTCCATTTCACTCAATATTCTCTCAAGCTAATACATTTCTATCTATTTGCAGCCCTGTTCCACAACAACTGTATGTACCTGGCGCACAACCTCCAGATATATGGCGACAAGTGGCTGAGCCACATGGAAGGTCGTGAGATGGACTACCCGATCAACTTCGTGGATCTGGTGCAAAAGATCCGCGACCTAGGATACAAGCATCTCACTATACACATGCAGCAGCAGAGGAAGCAAATACTGGATAATATTAGGTCTTCAGGTTAGACAAACAAGGCTTAAATTATCGATTAATTATTTTTTTCCTGCGTCTACGCTCGCGTTAATGTAGATTGACAATCGATCCAGGTTGTTGGGAGCATTTTTTTTAGGTGGTGAGAGCAGTGGTGGCCGAGTGGTAACGGCCCCCGACTTACGAATTGTAGGTCGCTGGTTCAAACCCAGCCAGGCGCATTACTTTGTGTAATTTATCTCATCACCGCTGCTCTCAAAATGGTAAAGGAAAACATCTTGAGGAAACCGACATGTCCTAGAACCAAAAATTCACAGACATTGACATTCACCAAACCGCACTGGGCCCGTGTGGTGGATAATGGCCCATTCTCTTTTTTAGAGAGGAGGCCTGAGTCCCAGCAGTGGGAACATTAAAAGGCTGATTATACTATGCTAGGTGGATAATCATCAATTAAATTTTTATCTGGGTGGATCTTAAGGGCGTGTCAGAGTTTTTCTAACTAAGACCCATACGTCTGCTTTCAGTTCTCTTTCTCCGTTTCAGAGCCGCGGTAACTCTTGCGTACAATCGTCTAGGGGATTGCCTAAAGCTAAAGTGGGCAGTAAGTGTTTTTTTAGGGTTTCAAAAGGAAAAAACGGAACTCTTATAGTATCACTTTGTTGTCCGTCCGTTTGTCAAGACCCTTTATCTCGAGAACGCGTAGAGGTATCGAGTTGAAATAAAGTCATATACTCAACTCTGCGGTCCCTTCAAGCTGTAAAAAAATCAAACTTCTAAGTTAATGAATAAAAAAGATACGACCATTTATGTCGCAAAAAACGTATATTTAGATACTCTCAAAGATCGAAATTCATAGGATACTTCCCATTGACTCAGAATCCTGAAGGCACAAACCAAAGTCTTATAGCACAGGTATAGGAATAAATCTGAAAACAATAAATTTGTTGTTACCTACGTGGTCACTAAAAAAAAATTTTTTTTGCAATTCGGAAAAATCTTCGAGACTCCATTCGGGAATTGTAGTTTGAACGGAACCCTCAGTGCGCGAGTCCGACTCGCACTTGCCCAGTTTTTTTAGTTATTATTGACTAGCTTTTCCCGCAGCTTCGCCCGCGTACATCCCTACTAATATTATAAATGCGAAAGTAACTCTGTCTGTCTGTCTGTCTGTTACGCTTTCACGCAAAAACTACTGAACGGATTTAGATCAAATTTGGTAGGTAGGTAGAAGAGACACTGGAATAACACATAGCCTACCTATAATTCCACTACTGAGCACGGGTCTCTGCCCGCGCGATATAAACTGTAGTCCGCGCGGGCGAGGCCGCGGGCGGAAAGCTAGTAAAATATATTTTCTATCGATGAAAAAATGTTAGCAATCGTAACAGTACTTCCAGAGATTACCGCCTAAAAACAAAAAAAAATACCTCTTTATTAAATTAGTGTAGATAGGATCGCGTTTGACCACCATCTCTCCGGGCTTTATTATTAGAGGGAGAAAAATATTGTTAAAAGAAAATCGTGAACAGTTTTTATTATAAAACATTATATTACTTTAAGGCCTTCAACTGCTAACTGGAATAACTGGAGATTTTATTCATGTACATTGTGTATTTATAACACTCCGTTGCGCATCGCTGGCATTGCCACATGGTTTATTACTTGCGCGAGTACGTACCTAACCTACTGCCTAATTTAGGTACGCTACACATAACTACGTCACTCGCGACTATCCATCCAAAACATCCGTATCATGCATCCAGAGCTCACATCCGAAATACGCACCCATTCATAAAAAAACCGCTTTGTTGAACCCGTTTCATCAGTGCTAATCTATATGCCCCATTTTTTTCACACAATGCGATCTAGACTCGAACTTAGCAGAGCTTTTGCTATTTTATCTTGGGATTATGTACGCGGGTGAAGCCGCGGGCAAAGGTTGTATACTTATATATTTATTAAACTCAAAAACTACTGTGCCGATTTCAAAAATTCTTTCACTATTAGAAAGCTACATTTACCCTGAGTAACATAGTCTATATTTACTGCCCTTGCGAAGCCGGGACGGACCGCTAGTTATAGATAAACTAGCTTCTGGCAGCGGCTTCGCCCGCAGGAAAGTCGCTTCATTAAAATATTTGGACCCCCGTTTCATCCCCTTAGGCGGGGAATTTCTGAAAATCCGTTCTTAGCGGATGTCTACACCCTATAAGGAACCTACTTGCCAAACGCATCCATAGCAACGAAATACGTCTTGACCATAGACCACGATGAACCCTAGTTCAGTTGACAACATGATGGATACAAGGCTAAGAATTATTGCAGATTGATGACAGCACCTTCTTCATTATGGACCGCCCGGAGGACATGGCGGAGCATACGGTGGAGATGTGCCTCGCTTGGGCGTCAGTAACCGTCCGGGCTGAGCCCGAGTCATCCACGCTCGCGCCTCAAAGTGATGTCAGCAAAACCGTAGGGGCCCAACAGGGCCAAAACCCACTGAGGCCATGTGTTTGCTTCCGAAAGGGTAAACCCGGAGTCCTGCAACGTAAGGCAAATGAGGATATAGGAGTGGGTATTAGTCGTTATAAAATCTGTCACGCCCTCACGCTCCGACCGAGAGTAGAAGAAGTCATTGGATAATATCCCATCTAAAAAAAAAAAATTCCCATAGACCATAGATCTCGGCTATTCTTTGCATAGGACGGATTTTAAAATGCATGAAAATTATTTTATTCTGGTTTTGTTTCAGATCTCAACTGTATTGTTGTGAAAGATGTGTTGAGCGACAATGCGGAGGCCGCCATCCGGCAGTGCTTGCGACAGCTGCATTTACTGAAGAATGTCTGGATTGGAGTTTTCCCGAAGAATGTCTTTAAAAGGTAATAAATACAATACTTTTTTTGTCTGCTACAGTTCGCCACATTGACTTTTGTGACACGTTACGTAGCCTATGTTCAGCGGACGATTCAGACGGTTCTAACGATACGTAATTTTTTTGAGTTTCGATAATTAACTTAGAAACTAAGAGAGAACAGATGAACATACATAGTCTGTCAAATTCGTAACCCTCCTTTAGCAGTTTGGGTTTGCCGTAATCGGGTAAAAAATTCACGAAACTCTATGTTTTGCTTCATGTGAGTGTGGTTGTAAGAGGTTCACTAGATTTAGTTGAAATCACCCGAAAAGACTTCGCTAAGTTCGTCAGTATAAACAACTTTAACTGTAGGGCCAAAAATAGTGAGCTGGTGAGTGGTATTGCGATTTAAGAGTTGCGCCAAATAGTAACTACCTACTTAGTGTTTCCGCCAATAACGCCGTAGAAGTGGCAAAGTTTGGAACAACAATATTTTACTGTATCAACTACAGGAAGACTGAGGAGTTCGTCGATTGAAAAAATAATAACATTATGTCTTAGGGAGAGGCCACAACACCGTTAGGGCATCGCATTGACAAAATGACGTCGCACCATTGTACGATGAATCAACGCAAAGCAAAAATTGCAGTAAATTACGCACTGTTGTATGTGCACCGGAAAATTCCGCGATGCCTTGTGCGATTTTTACGACGCGACTTGGCAACGCAATGTTGTGGCGTCGCCCTTCGGGCCCAAATACTAAACTGCGATGCCATATTGCATCATAAAAATCTACGAGCTCGCAAGACGCATCGCAAGAACTTGCGAATTGAGCCACATCACATCGCAGTTTTGTGCGAGATACTTTTATAGCAATTTTTTTCTTTTTCCGCAGACTTATGGCAACACTAGTCAATATGTTCTTGGACGAGCTTATCCACCGCGTGTGTACCGTGGAGGACATCTCCATGGAGATGGCAACACAGCTCACCGAGATGTATACCATTGTTGTACAGAAAGCCCCACAGCTCTTTCAGGTGAGTAACTCTTTGTTTTTTTTTTCTACCTTCTTGACTTGTAAATGGGTTTTAATTTTATTTTTTTTTGTTATGATATCCCAACTGAGAGGGGATATCATAACAAAAAAAAATGTTGGACGTATCGATAGAGAAAAAACGGCAAATCTACCTGTATTAGTAGTGCAAAAAATCCCTAACTAGGACTTAGGGATTTTTCGAATTGGGGCACCCAAATAGAGCGAGTTGATTGATATGTTTATAACAACGCAACATCACGCTTGTTTGCCGTATCCTTTTTGATGATAGAGGAAATTCCGACTCACAAGAGATCGGACCGTACCTCGATGCGTTCGGCGCTGTAATTTACTGTCCCGTTCCGACGGCTGGCCGCGCCGGCGTCCAAAATAGAGTTCTTGAATTGAGACATTGATTCGGAACGGAGGTACGCTACGGATAAGAGAACAAATAGACGCATGTTTAGCCAGAAGAATAATAGCATAACATAACACAGGCAGCATAATCAGTCTTACAATCTTAATTACAATCACATAATATTTTTAGATGTCATGCCATAAATTGTAAATGTTATTTCGTACTAAACTAATATTTTTGTTTTATAAATGATCTACGTACCAAATATTTGCACGCCCTGCGTGCCAGAATGTGATGAGACCATTCATTTAATTCAAGACCATATATGTACCACATTCTGACAATATAAATGAATTTAAATTTAATTTACCACGCCCATCACCACGTGAGCCTTGTGCGGGCTGGTGAATGTCATTTCTCTTCGAATTTTTTGTTCGAGGTAGGTCGATTTCCTCACGATGGTTTCGTTGGTTTAGGGCAGAAGTGTATTTTAATAAAAATATAAATGTTTTATACTTAAAGAAACAAGATCTGTGCTATATTTAGGAAGTGATCCATCACAAACAATCTATAGACCCACCTTTCTCTGTAGCGCTATAAAATCTACTACTCTGTCAAGAAAGTACCGGGAAAAGATCAATAATACACAAAATGTCTGTTATTCATCCAAATTTATTTTATTACCTTCAAAGTATGCTCCTTTAAAAACGATACACTTGCGCCAACGAATAATACATTCATCAAAACATTTTTTAAACGCTGCTTCCTGAATTGAGTTCAGTTCTCGCCGCGAATTCTCCTTTATGTCTTCTATCGATTGAAAACGGGTGCCACGAAGTGGTAATTTGAGTTTAGGAAAAAGAAAAAAGTCAGCAGGAGCCATATCTGGTGAATATGGTGGTTGCTGGATGGTATTTGTTGAGTGTTTGGTCAAAAATTCGTTCACAATGATAGCCTTGTGCGAAGGCGCATTGTCATGGTGCAAAATCCAAGAATTTTCTTTCCACAAATCTGGCCTTTTTCGTCGCTTTTGCTCTCTTAAACGCCGCATAACGCTCAAATAATATTCTTTATTTACCGTAAGAATTCAGAGTGCACAACACCGCGATAGTCAAAGAAAACAGTCAACATGACTTTGACTCTTGATCGACTTTGGCGTGGTTTTTTCGGTTTCGGATCAGTTGGAAGGCGCCACTCCGAAGCTTGTTGACTAGTTTGCATGTCAAACTCGTAAACCCACGTCTCGTCACCAGTAACATTTCCCTAAGTAAAAAAGCGTGACATTTTGCGGGGTGAGGGGTGTTAGACTCCGCCCATTTTTTTATTTGCCATCTGCCGGTCAATAGCAAAACTACTTGCTCGTTCTGTTGATTTTATTTTGTAGTTACGTAACTATCTCACACTAGATGTCATTAAGTGCAGGATGCAACAGGGTCGCACTCGGAATTACCAGGGATATTTGTTTTTTAAATTAATTGTGTAAGTGTAAACCATCCGATACGTATACGTATTTTTCATTGAAATAGTTATACTATTATTTGATTAATGACGAATGAAGATCATTCTAAATTCATCAAAAACCTTTTTATTGTAACATTTTTTTAAATTCTATTTTTATTAGGTTTTACTTTTTTAAAGGCTTATTTTTATAGAAAGAATGATCAAGATTGATTAAAAAGCTAGTTTAAAAAATACTTTAAATTCCGAAACCATTCAATAATAGTAAATTATGTGACTGGAGGGGATAAAGCAGTGTCTTAAAGTCGCGGGCGGCATGTTGAATTCCGAACGAAACGAAGGTTGCTGATTTTAATCCCGAAAGTTAGTGAGGGATTTATATAATTAACTCCCGAGCATTGAGAGGGAGATTATAAAGAAACCAGAGTGAAGTGAGGAATTCAAGCCGCCCAAGACAAAGACAGCGTTATCCCCGTGTTGCATACTCTACTTTTTACACCAAATGTGAGGTAATTAAAAAACAATTTGGTCGACCAAATCATATATTAAAGAAATATAAGTATTATACTCGTATTTACAAGTTCATAAGCCGTGGGACATTCGGTAAAATAATTGGCTTCTAAATACTGCCCTGTATTTTTGCTATTTGACGATAGATGGCGACCTGTTTACAAAATGATATAAAAACTACAAAAATAATATTTTGGCGATTAAAGGACCTTTAGGAATGAATGTTGATCAAATTTCAGTACGTATAATTATTAAAATATATTAATACTGAACTCTACGTGCCTAAATATATTTAGTTCCCATGACACAAAGTGTCGCCATCTAATGTCGAGTAGAATTATATTTGGAAATGCTGACTTTAAGAGATTGTTCTAGAAGTATTTTAATAAATTATGCCTAAAATTACTTACAAATGAAATGTGATGGCATCCATAGCATCAGAACGTCTATCCAAGTAGTTTTTACAAGATAAAATATAACATTTAATTTTTATGTTTTTCTATCGCGAATATAATGCCAAATAAGTAGGTTTACGAAGTTGTGCACAGGACGAACGCCAACAATACACTGATTTAAGCCACGCCCACCGTGATGACGTCAGGACTCAGTTGAGAGTCACAGTGCACAGTTGTTTAGGCCACCTCCTCTTCTATACTTACTCCGTGGTCCTCAGCGACTTTCATGCGATTGAGTTTTTGGAGAAAATTCAGATCTTTTGGGACTAGCCGAGCAGCAACATGTTTCATACCAAAATGATTAGTTAAAATGGTACGGATCGACTCGTGAGATACAGAAAGTTCGGCGGCTATCTCTCTCAGAGTTGAATGGGGATTTTCAGTCACTATTTCCTTCACTTTTGCGATGTTAACTTCAGTTGCAGACGTTGACGGCCTACCAGATCGAGGCAAATCTTCCATCACATCTCGACCGCTTTTGAACGCTTTGAACCACTCATAAGCACGAGTTTTTGTTATAGTCGATTCACCGTAAGCCTTCTGTAACATTTTCAGTGACTCCGAACACGAAATTCCATTAGCGATGCAAAATTTAAGACAAACTCTTTGTTCGATATTTTTGTCCATTATGAAATTCGCAATACACACTATATATGATATTACTAAAACCAGCACTGTATCTATATATATAAAAATCAATGCCACTTTTCGTTGTTATTTTATAACTCAAGAACGGGCTCACCTATCCAAACCAAATTTTTAGGCTTTGTTCGGACTATTTAGTAGATGGTTTATGTGAAGTTTGGTAGGGTAGAGTTGGGTATAGTAGGGTAGGGTAGAGTAGGGTAGGGTAGAGTAGGGTAGAGTAGGGTAGAGTACGATAGAGTAGGGTAGAGTAGGGTAGAGTAGGGTAGAGTAGGGTAGAGTAGGGTAGAGTAGGGTAGAGTAGGGTTGAGTAGGGTAGAGTAGGGTAGAGTAAGGTAGATTAGGGTAGAGTAGGGAAGAGCGGGAGCGAAGCCGTGCGGGCAAAAGCTAGTTTAATATAAATAACAGATGCAACTCAAACTCCGCGCCAAAATGGAAAACAGTTGTGCCAATCTAACAACTACAAAAAAACAAAAATTTGAATTTGGAACCATAAACAAATCATCCATTCCCGATACTTTTTTGACTGAATGTATATCGAAAATATTTTCACCCATATTTTTTTTGTGATTCCAGACCCCGGAAGATATAGAACAACACGTGCAATCGTGGATCAAGCTCCAAGAGCTGATCTTCATACTAGGCGGGTCGCTCAAGGACATAGAAAACCATTGGCAGGATGGGGCCGGACCCTTAGCCATCCACTTCAGAAACGAGGAACTACGAAGCCTGATCAAAGCCCTTTTTCAAAACACGCAGATGCGAGCCAACCTTTTATCCAAAATAAAGTAAAATAAATGATAAAAAGGATTCTCTGTTCTCAGTGTTTGATGTCAGTTTGTCAGTATCTCTTATCATATTACGGTGTTAAATGTTTTTTAATTAAATGTGTCATTTAATTTAATTTACGATTTAAACATTTGTGTAAGAATTGATGTTACTCAGAATTACTTGAATAAGTTACATTGTAAAACATAAATTATCCAAATAAATATTACAGAAACATAGCAACATTATCCGTAGACATGTATTTTGATGTGGACCTAAACAAATATTTTTTTTTACCTTGTTTTTGTTTTTTTTTCTTTTGTTACCATTTTCATTTGTCCTTTGACTGTCATACCTAACTACCGTAAAACGTGGTGAATAGAAATGCAGGGGTGAATAGAAACAAAACTTTGGTTTTGTTTTTCACTTACATACCATATTATTGGCTTCTAACAAAGCATCAATTTTTTTAAATATCAATTCATTAATAAACTGATATAGTTAAATGCTGCAAAAAAAAATCAAATATCGTGAAAAAACCCTTTGGAGTTTTGTTTCTATTCACCCTCTGTATAAAAAATTGCTCCGTTCCTTCTTCCTATGAAGATATTTTTTTAGGGAGTGAGTCATCTCATCTGAGTGGACTAAATAATTTGAGTGCACAGGTATGAAATAAAAAAAAAGTATCTACCCAAGGTGTGTGACTGAGAATGACACGACCATGCATCATCAGGGGTTGATTTTGACGACAAAAGATATGTCGGAAAAATATCACAATTCTTATACGATTTATTTGCGATTAAGTCTGTCATGTAGTTGGGATCGTGGCGTGTAGGCGTGCTGCACACATTTAGCTCTATCGTGTATACGGCGTATATACTGGCGTCTAAAAGGGTATATGGCGAACTTTTTTTATCGCCTAGGCATCGCTCACATACGACTAGTACGAGTTCATGAGTATCACATCACCACTACCGGTCCTGTGCGTCCCGCATCCATCGGTTTTCCGTGACTCTCATCAGGATCATCGGTACTCCTTGTGGGAGAATCAATTGAGGAATAAGTATTAATTGAGTAAATGAGTACTACCTAATTTTTAAGGGCTGAAACTGCGTAAAGCTCACGTAAAGCTGACGCCCGCGACGAGCAGGCGCTAGCCGTCGCGTGACAAAGTGTGTTCACGCGGGCTGTATTTTCGTTGACGCGGATGGTCCCCGTCGTATTACCTATACAGTGTCGCTAGTTCAACTTTAACGATGTGCATTCTAATGGTGTCGATGGAGAACTTAATATACTATTTCCTATAATAGCAGAAAGGGCGCGCGGCCCACCGCAACGAAGCACTTTTGTATGGGACCGTGTAGACGTCCACTTTACGCAGTAACCTTAGTCATTTTGAAGTATTGATCCAGCTGCAGTGTAGTCACGGATATACTTACTAGATAGGTACTTTTTTTTGTTTAAAGTTTAGCTGGCATAAACTTTTGTGTAAAACAAAGTGTAAATCTTAGTGCAAAATGGAACGTCCTGACGTCATATCAAAATAAAAAAATTAAACGTCAAAACAAAAGTCGATGGGTTGTTATTTTTTGCAACATAACCTCTGAAATTACAAACTTTCGAATATTTAAGCTTATAATGTATTGATATATAACAAAAATGAATGCAGTAAAAGTGCTATTTCGGAGCAGAAGTCCTGTTGTTTTTGTAAACCGGTACTATGCAACTACAAAGAAGAAAATTCCGGACCCAAATGAGGAAGAATCTCTACCAAGTAATTGCTCTATTATTAATTTGCTAATTATTTATTTATCGATGAGAATGTGTAAAGATTTGATGCTTGCTAAAAATTAAATTAGCAAATGATTTTTTTTTTTTAATTGCTCAATATATTATACTGTTTTAGTAACCTTAAAATAGTAATTTATACTTCGTTACTGACATGCTATTCTTACTGGAAAGTTTTGATTATTTACTGGTTCTGAAAATAAAGTTATAGATAAATAGAGATTCTATGTACATATTTCACTAATAATATTATCTTTCCAGTCTTTCAGTACCCCACAAGCAAAAGCTCGGACCGGAACATGTATTTATGGGGTCTTGCGGAGACCGGGGCTCTTGGAATTCACATGCCACGGGGCAATAAGGGCAGGAAACAGTACAGGAATAACTTCTCACTCTGCTGGTACCCTATGCGATCAACCTTTGCGGAGAGATTTGATGTGAGTAATAAAAGTTGCTTAAATAATTTATTTAGTTTTAATAGAAGAACCTACTTATATGTATTATTATTATTAACTCCATTTAGGCACAATTTATAATTTTTAATTGTATTTTGTGATAGATATATTTCATCATCATTATCATCATTTCAGCTGACAGACATCCACTGTTGGACATAGGCCTAGGACACTTAGGGGAGATACATTTGGTTTCATTTATTATAATTAATTTTTTTTCAATCATCTCATGATCATTAGTCACATTTTTTTTATGTACTCTAAATGTGCCATTTTATAAATAAACGATTTTCTATATCTATTCTATCTCACTTACTAACTTGACAGCCAGTAAAATTTTTCATGTAATGTATTTTAATTTAAATTTTTATTACATATTTAAATTAATTTCTTTTCTCCATTCCAGGTAGAACAAGTAGCAACAGGGTATGGCTTCACAGTGGCCTCAATAAAGACAGATGAGCAACACAAAGTGTTTGGCATGGGCATCAACACAGACTCACAGATCGGCTATCATGCGCCGCGCATGGGACATCCACTTGAGTTGTTGCTCAGTCCCGCACCCATATTCTTACCTTACAAGTCTTTAGAAACTAAGGTGATTAATTTAAATCTTAAATAATTCTAAGGGTCAGCTTGCAATAAGATGGATAGTGTTATAATATAGATCTTGCTATAAGGTTCTGGAGAGGCAACCGCTTACCATAAGACGCAGTGTTGGAAGGCTTCCCATAAGGTGGATCTACGACCTGGTGAGGGTCGCAAAAATCTGATAGATAGAGGCGAGACGCACAGGACTGTTTGTTGTAGCGACACTTGGAACAGGCCTATCTCCAACAATGGACGACCTTTAGCTGAAATAATGATGAAAGAACTTATTTACTCCATAGATAGGTACACATTTCAGTTCACAGATTTCGAATAGATTCTGCGGCGTCACAATGCGCAGCTCGATAATGGTACAGCGCTCTTGTCTGAGACATAAATATTTATTGACAGATTTTCATAGTATTGAATATTATTACTAAGCTGTATTGTCAAGCTAAGATATTTGTTGCATTAATAAATTATTATTATTAAAGCGCCAATGTTGCGCAGCCGCGTCGTTAACGTCGCAAGTTTCTTACGCACAACTCAAATCGCAACATGTTTGAGACGTTAACATTGCTTTCAGATGATGTAATGCTTTGCAGCTAGAAACTCGCGACGTTAACGCTGCCTCTACGCAACGTTGTCGCTGCGCAGACGTTAGAGAAGCACCAATGCTCGTAAAACGCCTTGGGATAGCAGCCTTAACCATAAAGACTATTTAAAAAAAAATGCTATTAGCACAACAGCTATCCAACTACTATAGCAATTTACAGATCATTGGTATAGATGCGGGTCGCGCCCACACAGCAATACTGACTGACAATGAGGGAGTGTTCACACTGGGCAACAATGCATACGGTCAGTGCGGACGTAGGATAAACCCGAATGAGGAGTACAGTGGGAGCATGGTGTCTTACAATATCAAGAGGTTGGGCAAGGAGAAGATTGTCAGCGTTTGCTGTGGGCAGGACCATACGTAAGTATGTTGTTTTTACTGATCATTTTTGTCACTTGCTATGGTATTGTTAAGTTTTAAGTTAATACAAATAATAATATCATGCCTGTTTCGTAAGGCGTGACTTGTATTAAAGTCCCGTGCGTTTGTACTGAACGTCCGACCGTGTCTGTCTGTCTGTCTTTGTGTGTGTGTGTGTGTCTTACAATCAACCGGGCGCAAATCAAGATTCTGGGACTCTATAAAAAAATAATAAGAAGTTGATAAATTGGATATTTCAAAGCTTTCGAACATATTGTGTCCCCTGGATGATGGCAATTGGGCATCCAGTCCCAACCTAATTATCATCAGACCTACTGTTCACGGCCGTGTAGCTTCATAGACATATTCGTTATTTAAACTTGGTGTACGCCTGCGTGAAGCTTACATACAAAACTGTGAAACTACTGTGCTACGTCGTGTCTTTACAGCTTAGTCGACAGTCGTAGACTATACTGACGAATAAGCGTGTGTAGATAGTGGGCCTTAGGCGATTATCACACTGCCACGCGGCACGCTGCATGTTGCGTATCAACACACCTACGCGCGTACTTGCGGGAGTGCAGGACTGCATCATCGTGCGGGTTTTTTAGGCACGGCGCTACAAGACTCAGTGTGGCATACCTTGCGTATCTTCCCGCACCCACGCGCGTGTACGCATGTTTCTCCGTTTGTAGGCGCGTGATCTGCATGACCGCGCGTGGATGCATTTTCGATGTGTTGGACTGTGCGTGTTTTTTTATACAAACGGAAATATGTACTTACAAGCAACGTTAAAAAATTGCATTAACGTACTGCGCTCTGTGGTGTGTGGTAGTGTGATAATCGCCTTAGTCTTGACTATGTTGCTTTAAGACTTAACTTTACACGTCTTTAACGTCATTATGTTACAGTCTATTCGTAACAGAAAGCGGCAAGGTGTTCGCCTGCGGCTGGGGCGCGGACGGCCAGACCGGGCTCGGTACATACGGGAACCAAGCTATACCCGCCGCTGTGAAGGGAGATATTACTACGGAGAAAATCGTGAAAGTCGCGTCTACAGGAGATTGCGTGCTGGCGTTAAACGGTACGTCTTTTAAGTCGGTAGAAAATATAAAGATGGGTTTACGCTAGAGGGGCCGAGCACAAGCTGAAAACAAGTCGAGTCACTCTACTCGCGGTGTCAAGTGTGGTTGTACAACGAGCCTTCAACTATCAATCAAGGTGCTATTCGAACTACGGCTGCCGGCAGCTCTTGTGGCGGCTGCAGCTGCACGACTAGTTTTCTATGTATGGATTTTTTGTGAAGACCATTCCGAACATTGCTGCGACCGCACGTGCTGCCAAGTTTCGGCTGCGAGTGCTACCGCGACCTGCAGCCGCAGCCGATCGCAGACCAGTAGTGCTGCGGCCTCAAGTCGATGAGCACGTAGTTACGTCACTCCGATTGTTTAGACAAATCGAAATAATCGCTACTCGGAGCCGATAGCGCTTATATTGAATTGGATCATAAATTTTGATTTACAGCACGTGCAGCCAGCTTCAGAACCACTTCTGGCTGCGGATGCAGGCAACGGCTATGTGTTATGCGTGTGCTACCTGTATTTGCAGCTTGTAGGTTCGAATGGCACATTCACTGTTTTCGAACGTGATGCACCATTTGTTCATTAAAAAAAACCTATATTAGACGGAGTACAGTCGAGCCAAACGCTCGAAGTGCGCTCGTTCGAGGCTCGTAACAAGTCGGTCCACGCCATACAAATTGTGTGTGCTCGGCATTTTGAACTAAATTTAAATGACCAAATATGATTTTCCATAGACCATGGCGAACTATTCGGCTGGGGCAATTCAGAGTACGGTCAGATCCCGATGGTCTGTGGCTCAGAACAAGTCAACATGTCGTACTCTCTCCGTGAATTCACCCGCGGATTAGGAAAGATAACCGACATCGCGGCCGGCGGATCGTTCTGCTTGATTGTTAATGGTAAGTTTCGGTTCGTTACTTGCCTCCCTAACCAAGTTACAACCGTTTCTATTCTATTCTCCGATAATTTCGTGACTGAGCGTCTAGATGACGCCAGAACAAAGGAATCGGAGGCGTGGCCAACTCGAGACGTTCGAAACAAGATAATAGAATAGAAACGATTGTAATTTGACAAGGGAGGCTGGATATACACTAAGGCTGATTGTCCACTGGAGCGGAGAAACCAATAGGACCAATAACCAATAGGATTGCACAAAATCTCCGATCCTCCTCAGTAGACTGGGAGTACGAATTACTTTAAAAAATCATACAAAACCGGGAAACGGAGCAGGGAAGCAGAGAGTGAGAGAGAGGGCAAGTGGAAAGGAGAACTAATTTATAGCTAAAACATGCACACGCATTACTTTCTCACTACTATATAAAATGTATTCAGGCCGACGCGCCCAGATCGGCGTACCATCGCGGTCATTTCTGCCTGATCAATTTAGAGAAATTTCGCTTGAATTCTGCGACGCGGCGCCGAACCAAACCCTTTAAAGTTTTCGTTGCGAGTGCAAGCAAAAATGAAATTAGCGGCGGTCATGCGGAAGTGTCTTTGATGGTACGTGGCCAACGTGTGCTCTACGTAGTCATAATATCAGGCCACACATTTGGCGGCTCATTATCAATAGACTGCTTTTTGAGAATTGATTGTTGTTTTACCTTGGATAAAATTAAATATTTTATTTCGCAGAGGCAGGCGACGCATTCGTTTGGGGCTACGGGTTGCTGGGACTCGGACCAAGTGTAGACCACTCAAAAATGCCAAAACAGATACCAAGTCCTTTGTTTGGACGTAACGAATTCAATACAGAGGCTCGAGTAGAACAAGTGGCCTGTGGTATTGGACATTTAGCGGCTATCACCAATGATGGACACTTATACATGTGGGGTAGGAACAGACAAGGCTGCCTCGGCCTAGGTTCTAGCAAAGATCAAACTTTCCCTTTAAAAGTATCCATTGGTGGTCATGTTTTGAAAGTAACGTGTGGTGTTGACCATTCTGTGGCTGTTTGCAAACCATTCACATAATTTATTAGTATTTATAAGACAGTTAGTTAATAAATATATTATTATTAGTTATTCTATGTTGTTTAATTTAAAGTCTACAGGAGTATGTTTCTAGCAAAAGTTATACAAACTAGGATTGAAATGTTAACTAGCTACACTGGGTGCTTTAATTTAACTTTAATTAAAAAGCCTGGCTTCATTACCACGGCGCTGGGGCTGAACACGGCACGCTGGGACATCATCCAAGAGTCCACGACACCATGATGTTCAAGCACTGAGTCCGCCATCGTTAAAAAATTCGCAATCAGTCTTCAAAACAAAGAGTTCAGCAACATCGCCTTGTGCATTTACGCAATGTGGAACCGTCTCATTTTAATGTAGCCAGGCCCTTACACATAGGTAATTAGGTATATAAACTAAAATGATGCTTCCTTCATCACATTTATGCACAGATTAGTAAAACAAAAATATGCTTAGATGTGGTGGAGGCGTGTATTATTTTAGCCTATGGTATACTTATGGTATAGTAATTATTTTAAAGTTATGTTACGTTACAGTTTATATTAAATGAGTATGTATGTAGTTATGTTACAGTTTATGTTAAATGAGTACTATAAAATTTACAAAAATGGTACTTATTCCCAGGGGCGTAGTTACCGCCGTATCAATGATATGGGGCCCCGAGCTACAGGGGCCCCGACATATGCCTAAATTCGTAACATGTTATACACAATCTTAAATTCTCATATTGATAAAAAGCTAGGAGTGAATGAATAATGACTATATGATACTCTGTAGAGTTTTTAGCCTTTTAGAATAACATATAAGACGACAATAAAAACTAGTTTAGTAGGTAGGTTACCTTCTGAATGATCCTTTCAAAAGTATTTGATATGGGGCCTCTTTAGGACTAGCCATAGAACAGACTATGCCACTGCTTATTACCATTATCTAGGTAGGTTATTACTGATTTGTGTGAGAATGCATGACATAGTTACATAATGATAAAGGTATACAATTACTACAGATATGAATATCTTTTGAATAATTTTTGACTAATATACAATACAACACAATAATATACAATAGCTTACATACTATCTAATCATCATCTTCCTGCCGTTGTCACAAAATATATAGGATCAGAAGTCAATCTACATACAAAGCGCGCTCGAGCAACGCATACACACACCACTCACAGACACAATATCTTGGAGTGCCTTGGCCCAATCGGCAAACAGTTCCGGCTCAAACGCTCATAAGTGTGAGTCCACCGAGCGTTAGCATAAAAAGTCAAGTACATACATGAGATTGTCCATGTTATTTTTCATACTATCTAATAAACAAATACATGAGCAGCTTATAAACAAAAATTAATATAATTCACTGCAAATCACATTCCCATAATGTTAAAACTTCATTCACTTAGTCCATTTCACATTTAACACATTTTTTTATTGAAAGGGAGAGTCCTCAAAATAATCAGAGGGCTCTCCCGATCAATACCACATTGACTATTGTTTACATTCATCGTGAAATGGCTCCAGGGTACGGAAGTCTCGCCAGGCAGGAGGCAGTAGCGATGTGTGATGAAGGTGGCAACCGCACCTCTTACATACATCGCTAAAGAGATTCACGTAGCTATGCAACCATGTCATGAATGAACGCACAGCCAGTTCAGGTAACGTAGGAGAATAGAAGTGTAACATTGCTGCATGAGCGTTCTCTGTTACTTTTTTAAATACATGATGACGGGACTCCGACCAAAGATCCAATGATTCACCGTAGCCTTTGACCATTACCCATTCCATGAGGAGCCCTTTGAAGGCAACTACGGCTTTTAATACATGGCCTAAGTTGATCTGTACAACCGCATTGCTTGCAAACGGTCTTGAAATCGTTATCTTCATGTCACTGTATGACCGGTCAATATTGTTGATAACGTTGTCCACTTGGAGAGGCGCCACGTTATGGTTGCTCTGCAGCTTCCCTCGTCGTTTTGTACTTCCAGAGTTTATGTACGAGCGTTTTAGCGAGTTCTGGCTAAGAAGAGTGTGTGCGAAGGAACTGTACTCGTGGATCTTATCAGTCCATTTGTAGCTGTTTACTAGTTGAGTATACAACGCTTGCCGGTCTTGAGTAGTTTCCTGGCTCAAGTATGCCGTTGTGCCTAAGTTAAAAGGCGCCGTGGGTATTGGCAGGCCATTTACAGTTTGTTCCAAGTCTCGTAAGTTAATGTTCACATTGTTTAGCAGTTCTTGAAGCTCTTGAAGGAACTTATCTTTGCCATCTTCTCCGTGGTCGGCGCGTAATCCATTGGAAAGCGTTTCGAAAACATGACTGACGCTGGAACGAAGTACTCGGAGTGAGCCTAAAGCAGAGTTCAATTGGTCTACGTTTATCGTAGTGTTATTCATCTTGTAGACTGTTATTAATAATTGTTAATAAATAAAATGATGTCTACATCACACACTCAAACGACGCGAATTCGATAATTCTTTTTGACTCTTGACTGACTGTGACTGACACTGACTGTGAGTGACAGAAAATCAGAATGACAGCGCAAAGCTAGTGTTGCCAGCTTCAGAAATTCCAAGTCACTAGATTTAATATCAAATGTCGCTATAAATAACAGAAAAAATTTATTTATAGCGACATTAACGAAACGAAAGTAACCCTATACTCCTAGCTATAGGGTTGAAGGTTGCTCGCGGTAAAAAAGTAAAACTAATTGATAAATTATACTTTTTTATTTCAAAATATTAGGTACACATTGACTTGTAGGGTAACGACATCTCTGGGCGAGTTGTTCTTCACTTTGTCAGATGCGTAGTTGGGGACTTTTAAACTAGAGGGCACCACCATACAAAATGGATAATAATAATAATAATAATAAATAATAAATTCTTTATTTGCGTAAAAACATGGCGTGGAGAGCTGGGTATGCAACTAGATACAGTGAGCCATGTTATTCATTGCACTGTGTGCCCCCTATAGTATAATGTACTCTGTGGTGAGCACTATACCAGGGATGTAACGGAGGTAGTTTTATCGGAACCGAAGTCGTAGTCGGAGTTAATAATTTGATTTAACGGAATCGGAATCGGAGTCGGAATCGGAGTCGGAGGCAGGGTCAGAAGTGTCGTGTGCGTAACAAATTAACAACAAGTGAAAAAATAATTGACGATTGAGTAAACGTAGCAGAGGTCGGCGGGATTCCCCGCGCGACATGTATGAAGCTGTTCATAACACTCGACACAGGCCGCCATCGCCGCTATGTTATGCTTCGACCTCCGATTAAAACCTCCGATTTAAAAGTGTCGGAGCCGAAGTCGGCTCGAAATAATAATCGGAAGTTCCGACTTAACGGAACCGGAGTCGAAGCTCCGTAACATCCCTGCACTATACATTGCACTGGGTTTAGTTACCTACACAAAGGTTAACTTGGCTTGCGTTTGACCATCATCTCATAAATCTCACCTGATGTTAAGCGATGATGTGGCCGACGATGGAGCACGTTAGCCTAAAAGTAATCTGGTAGGAACAACTAGAAATAAAAAAAAAGTTTATTCGGTCTTAATTCATGAATCCCCAAGCGACCACCGGTGGCCGCGCATCTATTGTCTTACTATTGTGTCTCTAATTGACGGTATCTGAAGGGTTAAACGGTGAATGTACTTAACATTACAAAATAATGTGAATGAAACGGCCCATTAAGTTATTAATTGTGTTGAAAAGTGGTTGGAATATATGGGTATTCGGAAATTATAAAGCTTATCTACTCCGAAAAGGAAATCACTTTACAAACAACTTGACACACTCTTCATTATAGTACCGATATTAGCTGCTCCGAGCGGTTTCGCCCGCTTAAAAATAGGAAATTATACCAAGAGAACATACTCCCGGGTGGCGGTAAGTCCCCTCTTTGAGGCGTAGCTGGAAAGACCTCACGGCGTCCTTACCTTCCGCATGACGCAGGTCCTCACCGGACATGGCAAGTTCGGGAGGTTCCTGCATCGGATTCAAGCGGAAGAGACGCCTGGGTGTCGCCACTGTGCGCAACGCCCGGAGGACACGGTGGAGCACACCGTCGAGGTGTGCCCTGCCTGGGCGGAGCATCGCCGTGCCCTCGTAGGGGCGATCGGCGGCGGAGACCTCTCGCGCCGGGCCCTGGTCGAGGCCATGGTCCGGAGCGAGGAGGAATGGCAGGCGGTCGCCTCCTTCTGCGAAGCAGTAATGCTTGCAAAGGCGGAGGCCGACCGCATCAGGCAACGGCGCCCTCGCCGCCGTCGCCGGGATTCCGATCCCGATTTCCGGCCACCGTAGACGCGGGCTCGCGGACGGCGAGCCATGGGTAGCTCGCTGTCCGATCGTCCGGTAATGGACCGAGTCCAAGACGTCGACGGCGCGCACTGTTCCCGCGCGCCTCAAGGAGTTGTCAGCAGCAGGAGGGGCCCAGCTTGGTCGAAGCCTACTGGGGACAGGGTTGTCCGAAAGGGAGCTCGTGCCCCGGTATGAAGGCTAGAAGGAACGGCGCGGGGTTTTTAGTCAGTAAGAGTCTGACACTAACTCCCGCTCCACCCAAGAGCGGGTTTTGTCAAAGATGATTTTCCCCGTCGACAAAAAAAAAAAAACATACTCCCGGGATAAGAAGCCTATGCTATTCCAGGATATGGTTTTCCCGTGTGCCAAATTTAATTCAAATCCATTCAGCCAGCGCAGCGTGAAGAAGTACCTAACAAACATACACAATCACAAACGTTCACCTTTATAATAATGATATTAACCCTTCAACATGTTTAAAAAATACAGTGATATTCATAATTTTAATACTAGAAACAAACATAAATTTGTAGTTCCAGCAACCAGGCTCAAAAAAATAGGGGGCTCATTTAGATGTCAATGTATACGCTTCTATAATAAACTGCCTAGTCATATTCAACAACTCAGCCTTAATAAATTCAAATCATTTGTAAAGCGAAAACTTTTCCAAAAAGCTTTTTACACTGTAAAGGACTATGTTGATGACGAAAAGGCTTGGGACTGACCTGCTCCAGTACCCTCTAATTCTTATAACATAACTGTTGTAATTTTTTTTTTGTTTTAAATTGTGTTTATTATTCATTCATTTTTTTATTCATTTTGACATTAATGTTTAGTTTTTACAATTTGACATTGTAATATTATTTTATTTTACAATTTGACATTGTAAATTATTTTATTTTACAATTTGACATGTTACATTAAATAATGTTTATTATTATTAATTTTTGACATAAATATTTACTTTGTAAGTATTTTTACATTGTAAAAATTAACTTTCTTTTTATTATTGTGTATGTGAGGACTATGTTGGTTACTTTTTTTATTTCTCGTAACCGTTTGTCTGGCAATTTGAGTATTTTCTGCGGCCTACCCAAATGTCCTTTCATTGGTATTGTTCGTCAAGTCGTTGAGCTCCTTAGGAGTCCTGAGTTGAGCTTTGCGAATACCTACTGACAAATGCTTACACTGATTGGACGGGTCCACTCAAATCTGTATGGTTCTTTCTTCAAAAGACCATCTCAGATTAATCGGCATGGTTCTCATGTGATTTGACCATTACATATTTATTGTATGGACTTTAAAAGAGACTTTGACCCCTGAGTTTGTTTCGGTGTTTCTTCTCAGGGTAGTCAGCTAGGAAACACCGGCCTCATCTAGCTTAAACAGACAAAAAAAAAAAAATTGACGTGTAAAAGTGTTTTTTTAAACCTATTTGCAAAAATAAATATCATTTATCATTTATCAGATACCGTCAATTAGAGACACAATAGTAAGACAATAGATGCGCGGCCACCGGTGGTCGCTTGGGGATTCATGAATTAAACGATAATGTAGAAAAATAAATGAAGTAGAAAACCTAAATACCTACACTTTTAGCAATCACCAACCAAACCATCATCCTAATAACATTTTTACTGGTTTTATTTCCAGCTAAACTGGGTACATGTTGCGGCAAACTGTACAATTTAACGCCCTGCCTACCGATGCGTTCTTCCATTACTGGGCGACTCAACTTCGCATTTTGTATGCAAATGTGAACATTTTCACGGCAGCCATCTTCCCGAATTAACGCTAAGCTTTTTAGGAATTCAAAATGGCTATATTTAATAAAAAGATCATACTGTTTTGATAAGCAGTTTGTTTTTCCTATTTGTTTTTATGAAATTCATATTTGGGGCTGTGTTTGCGTCCGTCATTACCTATAAATCAGCGTTTTCCTAATGCAAAATGAGGTAAGTAGATACACCGATTTGCGTTTGTTTATAATATATACAGAGGTAACTAAAACTTAATTACCTATGACTATAACTATCTATCATATATAATTATACTAGATTTTACTCGCGGCTGCGCCCGCGTTTATTAATATACTTCAATTCTTCTCCCCTTTTCTTCCCTCTTTCTCCCCCTTTTCTAAATTAAAAAAATTATAATTAGCCTATGTCCATCTCCAGGGTCCCAACTAACTTTGTACCAAAATTTATCAAAATCGGTTTTGCCATTTAGACGTGAAGACGTAACAAACAAACTCACTTTCGCTTTTATAATATTAGTAAGGATATCTATAAAAAATAATGGTTAATGTGCTGCTAGGCGCAAAACTCGAGAATGCCTGGACCGATTTGAATGAATGTTTTTAGAGTATTTTTTGAAGTACTACTCTGTCAAGAAAGTACCGGGAAAAGATCAATAATACACAAAATGTCTGTTATTCATCCAAATTTATTTTATCACCTTCAAAGTATGCTCCTTTAGAAACGATACACTTGCGCCAACGAATAATCCATTCATCAAAAAAATTTTTAAACGCTGCTTCCTGAATTGAGTTCAGTTCTCGCCGCGAATTCTCCTTTATGTCTTCTATCGATTGAAAACGGGTGCCACGAAGTGGTAATTTGAGTTTAGGAAAAAGAAAAAAGTCAGCAGGAGCCATATCTGGTGAATATGGTGGTTGCTGGATGGTATTTGTTGAGTGTTTGGTCAAAAATTCGTTCACAATGATAGCCTTGTGCGAAGGCGCATTGTCGTGGTGCAAAATCCAAGAATTTTCTTTCCACAAATCTGGCCTTTTTCGTCGAATTTGCTCTCTTAAACGCCGCATAACGCTCAAATAATATTCTTTATTTACCGTTAGACCTTCCGGTAAGAATTCAGAGTGCACAACACCGCGATAGTCAAAGAAAACAGTCAACATGACTTTGACTTTTGATCGACTTTGGCGTGGTTTTTTCGGTTTCGGTTCAGTTGGAAGGCGCCACTCCGAAGCTTGTTGACTAGTTTGCATGTCAAACTCGTAAACCCACGTCTCGTCACCAGTAACAATGCGTTTCATGAATGTTGGGTCCGAACTGACTTGTTCTAGCATGTCCTCAGCGACTCTCATGCGATTGAGTTTTTGGAGAAAATTCAGATCTTTTGGGACTAGCCGAGCAGCAACATGTTTCATACCCAAATGATTAGTTAAAATGGTACGGATCGACTCGTGAGATACAGAAAGTTCGGCGGCTATCTCTCTCAGAGTTGAATGGGGATTTTCAGTCACTATTTCCTTCACTTTACAAGCAAATCTTCCATCACATCTCGACCGCTTTTGAACGCTTTGAACCACTCATAAGCACGAGTTTTTGATAAAGTCGATTCACCGTAAGCCTTCTGTAACATTTTCAGTGACTCCGAACACGAAATTCCATTGGCGATGCAAAATTTAAGACAAACTCTTTGTTCGATATTTTTGTCCATTATGAAATTCGCAATACACACTATATATGATATTACTAAAACCAGCACTGTATTTAATATAAATAACAGATGCAACTCAAACTCCGCGCCAAAATGGAAAACAGTTGTGCCAATCTAACAACTACAAAAAAACAAAAATTTGAATTTGGAACCATAAACAAATCATCCATTCCCGATACTTTTTTGACTGAATGTATGCGGAAGATTTTTTTAAGATTAATATAGGCCCCTACGGTTTCGCTGACATCTCTTTAGGGCGTGCGAGGAACACTAGTACGCTACGCTCCGACGTTCACTACTAGACTGAGGATAGCATTACCTTGTATGTCACGCTTTATTAGCTAATAAATGGCTAATAAGCCCTTTTATATTGCAACACTAAACCTGTCAAACCTCCTAAGCCTCGCGCCGGTTGTATTTCAGCAAACGCATTTAAAATTCTAGGCTAACTGGCTCACAATAACGACAAATACGCAATGTAAAAGTTACGAGGATTGTCAGCCGGTTTTATTAACGTTTGCTGTTAGTGGCGTAGCTAGGGGCGGGCGAAGTGGGCCCTTGCCTATGGCCTGGCCCTCGCACAAGCGAGGGCTCTCTATGAACGACGGTTTTTTTGACTTGCTTTTGCCAGTGGCTTCGCCCACGTAGGTACATAAAATATAGCCTATTTCATTATCATCATCATCATCATTTCAGCCGATCGACGTCCACCACTGTTCGACATAGGCCTCCCCCAAGTGTCGCCACAATGAACGATTCTGTGCGTCCCGCATCCATCGGATCCCCGCAACCTTCACCAGGTAATCGGTCCACCATGTAGGAGGCCTTTAAAAGCTATAGCCTATGTCACTCAGGAATACAGCAACTTTCTGGCGAAAAAATTTTAACAATCGGACCAGAACTTGCCTATATTAGTTTAAATAAGCTCGCGTTTGATCACTATTAGATACACCTGATGGTAAGCGACGACGTGGTCGAGCACTGGGGAGCATCAGTCACTGTCTCGTTTTCGAATTTATGAAAGAAAAAGGCCTCACTGATGAGCCTTCGCCCACGTCTAAATTAGTCCACACTACGCGTCTGTTTGCTGTCGCCCAAAAGTTTGGATTCGCTTTTGATTTGATTCACAACTTTTTCTACAGGATCCCAAATTATATTCAACATTTGATGGATTGTATTCTTGTAGGGTTAACGTACGCAAATAATATTTCATTAAGAAAATTAAGAACATCTGGTGGTCCATTTAAAACTGTATATCTATCTAGGGCCGACTATAAAGAGATAAAGCAAAGCTAATAGTCATGACTCCATTGTGTGTGAGAGAACACAAGCTCTACTACGAGCTCTACTATGAGCTCTTAACGCGATTCAGTTGACGACCTGAACTGAACTGTTAAAGGGATGGAGCTATATAGGGTGTATGTATAGATATACTTCTTTCTCACTCGCACGACTGACATTTTAACGCGGGGGTTTTAGTGCGGGGGTGAAGGAATTCATCATCGTTTCAGCCGAAAGACGCCCACTGTTAAATATAGGTTTCCCCCAAGTGTCGCTATAACGGAATTCCGTGACTCTCACCAGGTCATCGTTCCACCATGAGGGAAAACAAAAAGAAAAGTAAATATAACGTAAAAAAACATGGTATAGGACATAGGATACTTTTTATCCCGGAAGTATGTTCTCTTGGGATAATTTTCTGCTATCTCGCGGGCGAAGCCGCTGGGTGCAGCTAGTCTGATATAGACCAATATGCAATATGATGCAGATACGTAAGTGCACCTGTGCATATATAGGTATAGATAGGTACTCCATACCAACGCTGTCCGATGCAAATAAAAGCATCGAATGAAAGTGAAAAATATAATATTTCCGCTCTATTTTCCACGACCGTTCATATGAAGGTATTGGTATAGTTTATTTTTCTGATGAATTCCTGGAAGCTTTATATCATATAGAATAAGGGAAAAGGAATATTAAAAAAAACTAAAATGCCGTAGTGCTTTATGTGTGTCTTCAAATCTCTCTCGAAGATGAAATTACACATAATAAAGAGGTAAAGTTTGTTTTTTTGTTTGCAGGAGGTAATCTCTGAAAGTACTGTTCCGATTGCGAAAATTATTTCACCGATAGAAAGCTGCTTTATTCTTGAGTGACGTAGGCTATATTTTATGTACACGGGCGAAGCTGGGGGCAAAAGCTAGTTATAAATTAATACTCTAGTTGGCTAATTCTTTGTTCATAGTTTTAATTTAGAATGAAAGAATTACCATTTGTCATGAAAATTGGTGCCAATCGCCAAAAACGTTTCCGAATGACGACGACGTGAAGGATTACTTTGACCGACGGCGGAGACCTCTCGCGCCGGGCCTTGGTTCAGGCCATGGTCCAGAGCGAGGAGGAGTGGCAGGCGGTCGCCTCCTTCTGCGAAGCAGTAATGCTAGCAAAGGAGGAGGCCGACCGCATCGGTTCCAGCCCCGATTTCCAGCCACCGTAGACGCGGGCTCGTGGACAGCGAGCTATGGGTGGCTCGCTGTCCGATCGTCCGGTAACTGTCCAGACCGAGCCAAGGCGTCGAAGGCGCGCACCGTTCCCGCGCGCCTCAAGGAGTTGTCAGCAACAGGAGGGGCCCATCTGGGTCGAAGCCTACCGGGGTCGGGGTTATTCGAAAGGAAACTAGAGCCCCGGTATGAAGGCAAGAAGGAACGGCGCGGGGTTTTTAGTCAGTAAGACTCTGACACTGTCTCCCGCTCCACCCAAGAGCGGGTTTCGTCAATGATGATTTACCCCGTCGACAGAAAAAAAAAGGATTACTTTGACGCATAAGTGTCCATGGTTCTTTTTTTTATTACTGATGTAGACTAGTGCTTGACTGCGATCCTCATTCAGAATATTCTTTAGATGCAAAGTAAATCATAAAATAATGACCAATTTCAACACCATCATCTTCCTGCCCTTGTCCCGTGTTATTTGGGGTCGGCGCAACACGTTTTTTTCTTCCATTCTATCCTGTCGCCCGTCATGCTATCACTAACTTCATAATAATGACCAATTTATAAACATCAAAATATTATAAATGTTGTCCATTCTATTCTAAAAATATTAATGACAGATTCCGTTATAAATAATTCTCTTTCATAATTTTATTGATTCTTTTTTCAGCGAGACATATTTATTATGAGTCTGCTCAACCCTTGTGTAACGTGGGTTATGTATGGTCAGTACTATACGAGTGGCACGTAACAAACATGTGACTGACAGACGGACAGGCTCTGACATGGGGTTGTGATGGGTTACAACGGGCCTTAGCTGTTGGTTTGGAATATTAAAAAAAAAAACAAACGTACAAGTGACAAAGCAAAAATTCAGATATTTTTTAAATTTTGATTTTGGTAGTTTTTTATAGTGGTGACAATAGGAAATATACAGTACTAACTGCTCCCAGCGGCTTCGCCCGCGTGATAGCAGTAAACTATCCCAAGGGAACATACTTCCGGGATAAAAAGTATCCTATATCCTATTCCTGGACATGGTCTATCCGTGTACCAAGTTTCATCAAAATCGGTTTTGCCATTTAGGCGTGAAGACGTAACAAACAAATAAACTCGCTTTCGCTTTTATAATATTAGTAAGGATAGTACAAGTTTCATTCATTTCTTGACCATGACATAACTTTCCTAGCATAGGAGACATTATTCACAAAATATGTAAAAAGAAAACTAAACTTATATGTAACATGTCATGTATTTTCTTTTCTTTGGGCAATCAATAATAATGATTATAATTAATACAAATTCCTTCAGTCGGAATACTAGAGATTAAATGTATATTTATCAAGTCAACGCTACAATAAAGTTATCAGCTCTATTTTACCGAGATCGCGCCTGTTTCTATGATTCCACATAATGTTCAGTTGCGCAAATACTTGAGATACAAAATTACACCAATATTACATAACACTATCTACTATCTATCAATTTGCAAATAATTAAAACAGCCAAACGATAATTAATTAAAACTTCACTCGAAATCTCGCCAAGAAAAATCCTGTCAAAAACTCCCAAAAAAATAATAACTATTTCAGTATCATCTGTAAAGACTTATCATCCTCTACGGTCCGGACTAAGCTATTCGCTTCGTCGAAGGACTGGAACTACTTGCGTGCTGTGGTCTTCTCGTCCGATTATAATTTAGGTGTCTTCATGGTTAGAGAGAATATATAGGCTTCGAATAAATTAGTGTTTCGCCATCAACGATTGCATCACCATCAATAAATAATAGTCAATGATCAACAAATAATAGTAAATAATCAATAAATAATAGTCAAAAATCGACAAATAATAGTCAATAATCAATAAATAATAGTCAAAAATCGACAAATAATAGTCAATAATCAATAAATAATATTCAAGAATCAATAAATAATAGTCAATAATGAATAAATAACAGTTGATAATCAATAAATGATCGTCAATAAACGATAAATAATGATCTTAATAAAAAAGTCACTAAAACAACCTCAAGCAACATTATAAACTAGTGGTGACCCGTTCCACGCAGGTCTCGTTACGTATTGATGAGTGACTCTAAGCTATCAAACTAGACACCACAGATACCAGAGTTGCCACACACCCGAGCTGGTCGCGCCACCAAATTGGTTGCACAACCAAATGGACACCAGTTGAGTAACTATTTGTAGAGCTGTATACATTTTGTTGGTAGCTGCGACTGGTCGCGCCGCCTTGGTGTCTCGGTGAAATATAGCCCACCACCATCTCGGGTAGTCCTAATAAGTACTAGTCCAGGTCATCCCCAGAAAATCCAATAGAGCCAGCTCATTATATTCACCTACAAGCCTGAACTACATAACACACATTCTCTTATGCGAGTGCGCCATAAGGTAATAACCATCTCAGTTAATTGGCAGTTAGCGATCACAGGCTCGCCATTCTTCAGGTTTAATCCCTTTGTCGCCTTTTACGGTACCGTAGTGAACGGTGCAGCGGCATTTGTGAGCTCAGTATTGTTTTATTTTTGTTATGACTATTATAGTTAATTGGAGCGGATTATCGATCGGAGCTTTTTGTTTTTATTATCAACTAGCTTTTTAGCTTTGCTCGCGTACATAAATGTATGTTACTCAGGAATAAAGCAGCTTTCTGTCAGTGAAAAAATGTTCGCAATCTGACTAGTACTTCCAGAGATTACCTCCTACACTAAAAAAAAAACAAACTTTACTTCTTTATAATATTAGTGTAGATGTAGATAGGCTGGCGTTCGACTACTATGCGTAGCTAGTAGTACGGTACATCACCGCGGTAGGAGGCTTAGCACTGTCGAGCTACTCCGTAGCATGTGCGTAGCACTGTCGAGCCTAGTCGTAGCATCTGCGTAGCACTGTCGAGCCTAGCCGTAGCATCTGCGTAGCACTGTCGACCTACGCCGTAGCATCTGCGTAGCACAGTCGAGCTATGCCGTAGCATCTGCTTAGCACAGTCAAGCTACGCCGTAGCAACTGCATAGCAATACTTCAAAACGAGTTGTTTCTTCCAGTTCTGTAGTACGAAAAGAGCTTTTTTCTGTACCTTCTCTAATTTTTAAACATAAGCGTTACTATAATACTTACCATGCAACCTATAGTTTACAATAAACTTTATTGTACACCAAAAAAGTGTAACACAATCTTTACTAATATTATAAAAGCGAAAGTGAGTTTGTTTGTTTGTTACGTCTTCACGCCTAAATGACAAAACCGATTTTGATGAATTTTAGTACATAGATAGATGGGACTCTAGAGACGGACATAGGTTAATTTTTTATTTTTAAATTGAGAAAAAGGGGAGAGGAATTAAAGAGTATTAATAAACGCGGGCGAAGCCGCGGGTAAAAGCTAGTCTTAAATAAACTTAAACCTATGGATATAATGGCAGTCTTATCGCTGGCAATATCTACTAGACCTACTTTAGGTTGGATCGTAAGATCTTAAAATAATACAGAGGGTAGTCTACTAGTCTACGGTGTATTGTTAGCAAATTAATCTAACGTTTACATTATAAATACTACTCAATAATATGTCCTTAATAAGTGAGAATCCTTCAGGATTTGAAAACATAGCTAAAACGTTCTCAAAATGTATAATATAGTGTCTAATGTGGTACGGAACACTTCCTACACAAATCAGACTTGCACTTGCTATTATTTTGCTATGCTACTATTTTAAAGTAAGCGTTATTACTGTACTTACCATGAAATGTATGAAATACTAAAGAACTACTAAGTTTCAAGTTCATTTTATGAGATTGTTCTCATAAAATGAACTTGAAAATTAAATCAAAGCTAGAATGCTCTCAAAATTTCATCTACTTTTATTGCATTTCCCAAGTTAAAGATGCAATTTTTCACTAGAAGTTGCATGACACACTGCCTGTGTGTGCATCATGAGAATTCATCTGGATCGTTTTATATGAGTCACAGACGAATCCTCGCTGAAGTATGGAAATGTGTAGGATTTGTGCAGCCGTCTGCTCTGGCAGGTATAATGTGTTCCAGGCTTAGTAGTTCTCGAGCGTGTTTTCATAGAACTTAGTATTAAAAAAAAAAAACAAAATAAGCGAGTTCCATTTTTAACCACAAACTGTTTAAAAATTGAACTCTACTTTGCTTTCCTTTTTTTAACGAAACTAAACTAATTTAAAAATGGAACTCATTTATTTCGTTTTTTTTTTTATCGAAACTCAACATTTAAAAAAGAAAACAAAATATGCGAGTTCCATTTCTGAACGCAAACTGTTTAAAAATGGAACTCGTTTTCAATTTTTTCATTATCAGAACTTAGGGTTTTAAATTTACATACATTCAGCCATGGTCATCTGACATTTTACTTGGCTGAAAATATGCCCTTTATTTACTGAGGAAGGCTATCTTTACTTCAAAGAAGGTTCGGTTGCTCTGCTTGACATTCAAGTAAACTAGTTATAAGATATTCATATTTATTTTATTTTTATGAGAACGGGTTGGTCTTGATGTCACAACCACATTTATTTTTGTTATTGACAAGTCATCTAATAACTTCTCCCACTCAACGGTGGAACGAAAGAGCATGAGATAACATATTCAGCCTTTTAATGTGTTTATAATTTCGAATGTTCCCATGGCTGGGACTCAGGCATCCTCTCTAGAAGAGGGGATTGGCCGTAATCCACCTCGCGAGTCCAATGCGGGTTGGTGAATGCCATGTCTTCGAATTTAGAATCCTGGTGAGATAGAACAATATAATTTATATTTCCAACGTTCATCAGTAATTTTTATAATGAACTTGCTACTGCCGGTGGCTTCGCCTGCGTGAATCTAGAAATTGTCCCAAGAGAACATACTCCTGGGATAAGAAGTTATTCCAAGACTTGATCTATTTGTGCGACAAATTTCGTCTAAATCCGTTTAGCCGTTCAAGCGTGAATATGTAACCAACTTACACACACCCACAAACATTCGCATTTTTAATATTAGTGTGATAAAAAATGCTTCTTAATTCTTTATTGTACACCATATTATTATTGGCAATTGTGTTTGGCTTGCTGCGATCGATTATAATTCAGGTGTTTTCAAGGCTAGAGTGAACAGGCTCTTAATAAACTAGTGCGCTACTTTATCATCGATTACATCACTGCTTACCATCGGGCTTTAAAAGAGTAACCATGGAGTTTCTTGCCGGTTCTTTGGCATAGGACACGACCAACCGTGCACTAGCTTCTGAAGTTTTATAAGTGCCCATGTATGTCCATGTGAAATAAAATATTTTGACATTGACTTTAGTGGGACTGCAGTCAAGCACTAGTTTATAGCAATAAAAAAAACCCACAAAAAAAAACTGGTTATAATAATTTGTGATAAAAGAGCTTTCTTCCGCTTTATAAACTTAAGTTATTGAGAGTAGTATTTGTATATTTTTCTTATCTGCGAATAAAATTTTTGCTTTGAAGCATGAAAATGAAGCTTTTCTACAATATCTTACTTTCATCTTACTTTTCATTAATTATTTATTATTCACGTTATTTGAATATTACGCTATTCATGCGTACTACAAGGTGACTCTAAGCAAATAGAAACTGTAATACTTAAAACAAATGCAAAGTACGTTTTTATACATATTTACATTTACTTTATTAAATGTAAATTCATGACGGCTTAGCACTGTTCAGCTTTATTGAAAAAGCTAACCAATAATACATTTTTGCGGGATGGACTGACGGATCGTAAATTATCAGATTACTTACTATAAAAAAGGAATTTATCAATTTGATTTTCCACACATTTCCAATAAGCTATGCTTACCTCTAAACGTGCGATAAGGCTCGATTGAGATATGTTTTTACGTGGCATCAGTGCGAGCCTGATCGCTATAAAGTCTTTATGGGCACAGATCGCACAAGTCCTGGCTCGAGCTTAGTTGTCACAGAGGGCAGACGACTATTCACCTCGTTCTTGTTTTGAATTTACTTTGCTTATGGTAGTTATTGTTATTTTTTAGGGTTTCGTAGTCAAAGGATAAAACGGGCTCTTTTATGACTCGTCTGTCACCAGACTGTATCTAACTGTCCCTGCACACAGGCTTCCAAAAAAACGCCGCTTCAAGCTTCATTTTGAGGCGGCCTTTTTTGTGGCTCGTGTGCGGCGGTGTCGCCACAAAAAAAACGCTTGAAGCCGCTTCAAGCTTTTTATTGTGGCTGCTTCTAGCGTTTTGCTTGTGGCGGCGTTTTTTTGAGGCCCGTATGCGGGGACAGTTATGAACCGTGATAGTTAGATAGTCAACATTTTCACAGATGATGTATTTTTGTGGTCGCTATACCAAAAAATAGTAAAAACGGAATGAATATTTAATAAGTGGGGCTCCCAAACAATAAACGTAATTTTTTTGCTACAGACAGTACGGCACCTTACGTGCGCGAGTGCCACTCGCACTTGACCGGTTTTTCTGTTCTTCTCGGATTCTGAAATACATTTTCTTTAACAAAAATACACTGAACAACATTGCTCCAACTTCACTCTAGCAAAGACACTATCTCTATGTGGCCAGTCAAGATAGAAACTTGTCTATTTTTCCTTGACCTAATATTTTCTTCGTGCAAAACATTTGTCAAGGTTCATTGACTCGGTCGAGGTGTGATTGAGGAACAAACAACTAGATTTGGCGAGGTTATATCTAGAAAGTCAGAGATGAAAATATTATCTTGGCTTAGTTTTTTTTTTTACAATAGTGCTGGTAATAAATGATGATGTAATTTTATGAAATAGTAGCTTTTGCCCGCGGCTTTGCCCACGTATTTAAATATAGCCTATGTCACTCAGGAATAAACCAGCTTTCGATCGGTGAAAAAAATTTCGTAATCGGACCAGCACTCGAAACAAAAAAACATAAAGACAAAAAGACAAACTTTACCTCTTTATAATATTAATATATATGAATGCGTTGTATAATATTTAACTATGATTCAGTGGTTCCAGTTTAACAAATAAAAAAATCGCGCAGAGAACTTAATTTCTCTAAAAGCCACTTAAATTTTTTGATTTTCATCTTAACTTTTTTTGGCACACAAAGCGTTCAGAGTAAACATAGATAATTCACAAAAAGCCTGATAAGTTCACTTTCAAAATATTAATCTGAGTAAGGCGTGGCTAGGTGTCGATTTTTATCAATTTTCATCGGCAATCTTAGTCATATTTATAGGCAGAGCAGGGTTAAAAACGAGCGTTCTCCCTGAAGAATATTAAGTAGCCATGTCGCTTGTAACGCGTTCTACAAATATAGATTTTGGGACTTTCAAAAGGTTCTGTTTAAATAGATAATATTCGGATTGTGAACTATTAGATCGAAATATAACGAGTATTAAATTGAAGATTATTCTAGAGTGGCTGATTTTGGCTAGAATTTAAATCTATTAACTGTGTAAATGAAATACTAGGGCCATTGGGGTCCGAGCGCTCATCGTGTTGTTCCTGATATCAGCAAACTAAGTGATCAGAGAGTTTCTTTTCTACGGTCAACGAATCGGCATTGCTATTCAATGTGGCAATGCTGTCAGAGTTCTGGACACTTTTTAATGCCCAATGAGTTCATTTATTACCCGAGTGGACATATAATTATTTTTAGTTTGAATATGTATATCTATACTAACGCTATCAAGTTTTAATATTTATTAGTTTAGACGGTGTAAACGATCTCAATAACTGAATGAGTGATTGTTTTTCCTATTGATCACCAAAATGTTAACAAAAGTATCGATTTTCCAAAACATAAATAAACGTTATTCAGACAAGTCTATAGACCAGAATGAATACTTCGCTTTTTCTTTATTCGTAAACCCTAATTCAGCGAGTACTTAGAAGGGATAAGCTACAGAAATAGTTTTATTATTAGAACAGTTTTTATTACGAAAATGCAATAACAAAAAGTGACGCACGGAGGCGTAGCATGGACTAATTTGGACGTGGGTGAAGGTTTTTTTTTGTTTTCGGTGGGAAAAATTATTCAATGACAAAACTCGCCCTTGGGTGGAGTGGGAGATAGTGTCAGCCTCTTACTGACTAAACACCCACCCCGTTCCTTGTAGCCTTCTTACCGGGGCTCGAGTTTCCTTTCGGATAATCCTGGCCCCAGTAGGCGTCGACCCAGCTGAGCCCGTCCTGTTGCTGACAACTCCTTGAGGCGCGCGGGAACAGTGCGCGCCGTCGACGTCTTGGGCTCGGTCCGGACAGTTACCGGACGGTCGGACAACGAGCTACCCATGGCTCGCCGTCCACGAGCTCGCGTCTACGGTGGCTGTGGTAGGTAGGTAAGCGCGTTCCATCGTCGACCGCTTTGTCGCTTTCCATCAGGTGAGATAGCGGTCAAGTGCGAACCTGTCAACCATACAAAACGGTATAATATTGGTTAAACGTGAGCCTATCAATTATAAAAAAACTCTCGTTCTTAAAGAGCCCTCGCTTGTGCGAGGCCCCTTTGGGTGTGAGGCCGTGGTTGAAGGCCCACTTCACCCACGCCTAGCTACGCTCCTGGTGACGCAACATCTCAAGTTGACCTGCCGAATAAAGGAGACACGAAGTAACCCCAAACTGCTGAAGGTAACTTTGGACAATATTAAGTACATGTTTAGAAAGTGTTCGCGATATTTAATTTTAAAAGTATTTCGTAACAAACAAATAAAAGTTATTGCTTGTGTACTTACTTAACGATACCTATTATTTATATCATTTTTATTAAGAGAATTTATTTCTTTATTTTGTCTAAGACAAATATAATATACTAGATTTTACCCGCGACTTCGCCCGTGTACATAAAATATAGCCTATGTCGTTTTTATATTTATATATCTTTACGTATAATAGTTTACTGTTATTTACGTTTTGTCTATTTATTAATTATAATATAGTTTACTTAAAGTTAATTTGTAATCCTTGCTGGCCGGTTGGTGTCGAAAACGGCTGATGCTAAAAAACAGCGCTGTGGCTCTGTCCTGCACGAGCCCCAGCATTATGCTGAGCACTGGCCGTTGTGCGCGGATGTGACGCATATCCTATCTAGCTGATAGTTTTAAGTACGATATTGTTACTTGTTACATTTATTTATTTTTAGGATATGCGTCATGTTGAACGCAAATAAACTCTTTTTCTTTCATGTCACTCAGGTATTAAGCAGCTTTCTATCGATGAAAAAAAATTTAGTGATCAGACCAGTAGGTACTTTCAGACATCACCATTATAAACAAGAAAACATGAAAACAATCTTTACCTCTCTATTATATTAGTGTAGATGTATATTCAAACTACACTAATAATATTATGCAGAGGTAAAATTTGCAAGTTTGCGAGTTTGTTTGTAGGAAGTAATATCTGAAACTATATACTAAACCAGTGGAGGAGTTTGGAGTAGTGGTGGCCGAGTGGTAACGACCCCAACTTACAAGTTAAAACCCAGCCAGGCGCATTACTTTGTGTAATTTATTTACCACTCTCTCGCTCTCAAAAGAGTGAAGGAAAACGTCTTGAGGAAAGCGGCATGTCCAAGAAACATAACTTCGAAGACATGTGACATTCACCAACCCGCATTGGGCTCGCATGGTTGTTTACGGCCCATTCTCTTTTCTAGAGAGGATACCCGATTTCCATCTGTGGGAACATTAAAAAGGCTGATTATGCTATGCTATGCTATGTTATGCACTAAACCGATTTTGAACATTCTTTTCATAGTAGAACGCTACGCTATATTCGATGAGCACGGGGCAGCCAGTAACATTTTTTTTGTGTTGTTTTAATGTACCTACTTACATGTTTATTTTTTGCCTTTTTTTCGGGTGGGAAATCATCTAGTGTCTTCTGCTCTTGGGTGGAATGAGAAGGCGTCAGACTTTTACTAACTAAAACTGCCCAAGCGTGTGGCAAGTTTTGCTGACATCTCTTTGTGGAATGCTTCGTGCCGTCGACAACTCGGATTCGGTATTTACCAAATGACCGGACGGCGAGCTACCAATTGCTCGCTATCCGCAATTTCACGCGGTGGCCGATGTTTGTCTACACTTATACAAGGTGTAAGGACAAAATCTGCCTCTCCATACAAACTGTCCAATCAAGTTTATCGTTTTGTATGGAAAGGCCGATTTTATTTTTCGTTTCTTGAAAAAAAAATTTCTTAAATGTTGTTCAGTTTCGTCTACTGTGCAAGCCCTTAAAGTTTGCGGAGTCTTGTCCTTTACACCCTGTATTGTACTTAATGGTTATGTCTCACATCAATAATCACCAGTTTCAAATACATACGTCCTCAATCGATCAACACCATACAAGTTTAAAGATGAATGATAGGTTTGGCGAACGGAAAATCGTATGAAGACGCTACTTGCTTTCCTATCTATCGCTATAGGTACCCTAGATATCTGAATAAAGAATTTCAAGGTATAGATACCCTATATTCGTCAAACTCAACCTTAGCCTTCTTTGGCATTAGAGTAGGGTATGACAGTCAATGTCAAAGTTTGACAGGTTTCGTTGTGTCAATCTTGAACACGTTCCATACCCCAAATACTTTTATAGACAAGAACCGAAACATGATTTGCAGCCGAAACCGAAATAGTAACTGAATTTTCGGCTTCTCTTCCAGCTTCGGCCTTAACTATCGTCGGTAAAAATAAAAATAATATTGCGATTTATGATTCCGAATGAAGGCATTTGCCCAGCATACCACAAATACATTTGTAGACAAGGACTGAAACATGATTTGCAGCCGAAACCGGAACCGTAAACGAATTTTCGGCTTCTCTCCCAGTTTCGGCCTTAACTGACGTCAGTTAAAATAAAAATAATATTTCGAAATAGTATATTGTTATAGTATTCATAAAATACTAAATAATGGAATAAACCAACGATGACATAAACATTATTGTTATGAGACACATTATATAATAATAATATTAGACACATAGACGAACGAGTCAGTCAGTTTTTACTATCGTAACTTTCAGCTAAAAGACGTCTAGTTTCAGTTGAGCCAAATATTTGACCACTTTTTAGCCGAAACTATTTTTTTTCGCCGAAACCGGAACTGAAACCGATTCATCGGTCAGCTTCTATAGATAAGTGTGTATCGACATTGCCTCAATAGCTCAATAGTTACATTATGGGACCCTCCTCCTAATCTTAGTCTGCAGGAAAAAATAAACAGAATTGTGATAAAGACCTTTCTGTCATTCCTCATTTTTTATTACGTTGCATTCACGATTTAGCTACAGTTATGTAAATTAAGGCATCTTTTAGATGCTTTTAGGCAGTTGCAGTCTTTTAGCTTTTAACTATGAATAAGATTTGCTTCGACAACAAAAGTAAAGAGTGAAACGAATCCGGAAAATTCCTGTAAATTTTCTTACAAATTATTTCAACTACGGTCTCGGTTAAATTTACACAATAGGTTGAACAGCGGCTGTAGACTCTCCTACTTTCTCAAGCTCGCTATCTTAGCACCGCACGTTACCATACATCAAAGTTGAATGAGATTTAACGGATTCTTAATGAATAGTCTATCTTGCGGCGCGCTCTTCTTAATATTTTATAGGCTCGTAGAGATGTGCCCTAAACGCTTCAAGGGCGCATAAAGATTGGCGAGTCGCCGGAGCACCGGAGCGCTACCCGCGGCAGCCGCCCGGGCTGCAGCGACCTTGGGCCCTTGCCCTACTTAACGCCCTTCATTTTTATCGCCCCTATGATTTTCAGGGTGTGCCGTACCGCCGTAGAATGTTTAGATGGCGCTTATTATTGAGTGATTATTTTATTTTCGAGATGATAATAGAGGCTTTTTCATGGGGTAGGGCTCAGGTCGGCGGGGTGCCTCGCGCACCTGTCCTGGCGGCTGCGCAGCGGTGCGGGGAGCGGGGCCGCGGGGGCGCGGGCGGGGGCGCGGAGCGGGGCTCCGGGGGCGGGCGCGCCCAGTCCCGCGCCGGGCGCCGCTCGGGCCGGCCGCACGTTTTCTCAGGCCGCATGAGCGCGCCGGCGTGCTAGCGCAGCGTGCGCGGGTGTGGTATGCCCGCGCGTCGCCGCTATGGCCCCTATGTTGGTGGCCTTGGCGCTGCTGGCTTTGCTGCCCGGTGAGTGTCCGCTTCGGCGCGACGCAACAGGCGTCCGCCGCGCCCCCGCGTTTGTTTACCCCTGTGGGGATCGATTGGCGTGATGGTGAGAGCTGAGGTGTTGTGTGTGATAGATACCATGAGCGGAGCCGGGATCACTGTCGGAGGTATCGCGGCTCGGATGCCGCTCGGAAAATCAGGTTCAAAATTCGGCCAGGTAAAATAGGTCTCCGCAAGAAAATGTCGAGTTTGGAGCCATTCGGAAGTCATTCGCAGGCGGTTGGTCTGTTTTATGTTTATAAGTTGGTCGGGCACGTGTAGTGCTAAGTCTTCGCTCGCAGCTCGGGTCGGTATACGAGGTAATAAAACGCAAAAATTCAGGTTTTACGAGTGAATCTGTACGTAGTTACAGTAATGGTAATGATTTGGTTACCGCGGCTCGCAGCCGACGTGCCAACTTTATGGTTCTCGTCTGTGAATTTGAGGTCTCTTCTTTTTAAGACTTTTCTTTTCCGCCAGGAATTCTGTTGGGGAACGGTTTTTATTGGAGTAGGTATCCGTGTTTTATGTTCTGGAATTGTGTCTTCGATGTTAGGCGTATTTTCTCTTATACATGGAGTTATTTGCCAGAAGAAGGTCTAACGTATAGGTAGTAGGTAGCCTGTCTCCGAGAATTAAGACTACTTGAAGTATTACGCATCAAGTCTAAAAAAATCTTTTAAAACTACGCACATGAAAACCTAAAGTAAAAAATCACATCTCGCGTCTAAAGTTAATTAAGTCCTAAAAAGCAGGAGTCGCCCCAGAGGCAGGTATCGCGATGAATAAATTCATGAGCACTTGGGAAGTCTCCCGGGACTACAGCCCCTGTTGACTTGCCAACAGGTTACAATCTCGCCTCTCTCTCATTCCTGTTAACATCTTAGTACATTATCATGTGGAAGCGTTACGCAGCATCCTAAATTAGGGACTGACAAAGCTAGAGATCTCAGAGGTTTGAAATGGTGTATTTCTTTTCAGAGAATTAGTCAGCAAATTTGCTAGAAGAAACTTTAGTACACCAAAATAGTAACAATTTCACAGACACTTAAATCTATAGAGACATGGCGGTCTTATCGCTGAATGCGATATCTACCAGAAAACCTTAGGATGGACTATAAGAACTTAAACTAAAAAAGAGGGTAGATCATGACACTCTGGCTAGAAGGACAAAGAAGTTGTCTTTTTATTAAGAGAATTATAGATTTTAGAGGGTATTTTTACTATAGTACGCATTAGGAAAGCCAGACCTTGATACGTTGGCTAGAAGAACAAAGAAAGCCCTATAAGAGTAAGATGCTTACGAGCATGGTGATACAAGTAAGAGTGGGGACTTCAAAGTAACAGCTCTTGTTCACCTGAAAGTACATCTACATCAGACAAAGAGACCATGGTTGAACTAGTTACGGGTTTAAAGTTCACCACTTGGGCGTGAGCTAAGGGAAAGGGTTAGTTGTTGGTTCCGGAAGGTTCTAGGGGTTACATCTCCCTTTTAACTTGCCAATGGGGTCATATACATACATAATGGGGTCATTAGCATGCCCATAGCTTGGCCCATAATTCGGATTAAAAAAAAAAAAAAAATTGTATCTCCAAGAGCTTACAATCATTCCAGAAGCCCTTGTTATCCAGGAGATGTTCCAAAGATATTAAATCCAACTTTACGATTCAAATCATTCATTAACTTCACGGGTTTTCGATCCAAAGTTTTAAAAGGGATTAAATTAATTACCTAAGTAAATGCGTAGAAAGATATTGATCAACTTTCAAAGGGTTGTATTGAAATTAACTTGCTGTAAGTAAAAGATACAGAATTTGATAATTAGTCACACAGAAAACAGCAATCATTGAAGATACTCTTCGTGCTATAGACAAAAGTATTTCATTCTAGTTCAAACTATTCATAAAGTAAGAAAATCTCGAATACGTGATAAGTTATTCTTGTTTACCCCACAACCTAGATATCCACAATATACCCGTAATGAAGATCAAATTCTATGAAAACGAAAGAATGGCGCTCGTTCATTTTTCTCGATAAAATATGCACACAACGTAGACCCGTGAACACCCGCCCGACGGACAGCTCGAAAGGGATTACGCTATCTCTCTCAAAGATAACCATATATTATACTACTGGCAACATTTTCTACCTGCATCATACCTTTTTGGTCTAATCTTTTTTCATTTTCATTTGAAAACAGAACACCATTTGAAGTTCGCGCTTGATTACACGAAAAAGTTGATGAAAGATTTAAATTCAAAAGAATTTGATGAAGCTGAAAACAGAGATAAATCTAAAGCTATGATTACTGATTCTTTGTTTTGTCAGAGGAGGGAAGCTAGGGACTGGGGACTTGCTTGTTATAGACGAGGAAAAAGAAGGGACATTGGAAATAAAGCTTAAATAGAAACATAATGGCTTATTTAAGAAGCAGGTTAAACGGTATGAAATTAGGGGTTTCGCTCGGAAGATTTGGTTTCCCTTGAGACCATCAGGTTGGCAGGATAATGCGATTTGGGTAAAGGTAAACGTTCCAGCATTTCCGAGTAGTATAATTGGCCAGGAGCCTAACATCAACCGAAGAAAATAATGAATATATAAGATTTTATCGATAAAGTTTGCAAGGTTACTTCAAAATTCTCTTGTAGGTAAATAATGTAAATAAAATTTAGATTAATTTCTACACTGATATTATAAAGAGGTAAGGTCTGGAAGTATAGGTCCAATTGCTACAATTTTTTTACCGATAGAATGCTGCTTTATTCATGAGTGACATAGGTTATATTTTAGTTTTAATATGCATGCTCAAATGCTCAGTTCTATAGACAGACAATGGATGATTCAATGGGGACTGGGGTGAGATTCTATGCCTTCAGAGTATTGTTCTACGGTCCTTGAATCTGTAGTCTATGCCCTTGCCGCTGGTCTATTGATTTTCACGTGTGATTCTCCCTTTGAACTGATTTCAATGAGAATTTAGTTCCATTATTGAAATGAAATCAATACTATCGCAACGCTGTGACAGACGTTAGACTCACAAGCAAATATCTTTATCTTAGTCAACTAATTTTACTGACCACTGACAAAGTAAGAGTCGACTAATGATCACAGATAAAACAAAGGAATCCATAGACCAAAATTACATGTTTTCTCTGTTTTCTGCTTACTGGGCAAAGGACACAAAGCGAATTGGTTTGCTCGGATCGGATCGAGTAGATAGTCTTTACAAATTCTTTCATCACGAGCTCTTTAGATGGTTTGGAAGTCAGGGCACATTATACAGAATACTAATTCGAGTTTTAAAATAAATAATATTTTTAGAAAGATTTTAGAATGGTTGTCAGGCCGAAAGGCGCAAACGTATTTTTTTTTGACATAAGTGTAATTTCATTGGAAAACTTCCTACACCTAAACGCTTTAGGGGCTTTTTTCATTATATCCGATACCCACGATATCTAGTTTGTTAGACACCTTTTAATTAAACAAATGGAAAACTCATTTCGGTAAACGATTACCACTTAGAACTGGCTACAGACTGCCTAATTGCTTATGGTCGGCTTTAAGTAGTTCTGAAACTTTTTCTTGACGGAATCCGTTTCTGGGTCCATGAACAAAATTAAGGTCCGAAGTTTTAATTTGTTTTGTCTTATCTTTAAATCGACATGGCTATTCTCGCAATTTAGGGGAGATTATTATTGAAGTAAATACTGTTCAGTTGGGCCAGAGAGTTTTACGATTGTTTTATACGAAGTGAGGGAGATTTAGCCAAGTACTTATTGTAAGCTTTATCAATTTGTTTAGAGGCAACGTATATTAGTTTTTACAATAATATCGTCTAAGTCATCTTCCGCCCTTGTGCTGTTTTATTTGGGGTCGGCGCAACGCGTTTGTTTATTACATTCTGTCCAGCTGTCACTCGTCATGCTCCCTTTTCTTTCGCGTTACTTAGAAAATCCATCCATCTTTTCTTTGGCCTCCCTGTCCCTCTCCATCCAACTATTTGCAACTCATAACTCTTTAGCTTTTAATAATAGTCCGATAAAAAAACTAGTGTGCTTCACTATCAACTATTGCATCACTGCTTACCATTAAGTGGGATCACAGTCAAGAACTAGTTTTAATAAATAAAAAAATCTTTCTGATCCGTGGCCATTTCGCTGGGCATAAAAAAACTGGAATTAAATATCGATTCAGTACTTCAAGAGATTACTTCCTACAAACAAATTTAACACCTTTGTAATATTATGAGTTTAGATTACCTATTCAAGTTTTTTGGAAAAGTTTCATCAAATGTGTACAAAGCAGGGCTTTGAATAACGTTAAAAATTTAGTATCGTTACCTTCATCGTACGAAGGTAACGTTATTAGTAGAGGTAACGTTATGCTTGGTAACGGTACTTGCGTGAACTTTAACCGGTAAACTGATTAACGTTATCGATGATGTTATCGGTAAGTAGTAACGTTATCAAGGCCCAAGGCTAGATAACATTACTATAGGTAACGCTAAATAACGTTATTTTGTTAATTTGGTAACGTTAACAAGTCTTGGTACAAAGACAAAATCCTTATCCTTACTAATATTATAAAAGCGAAAGTGAGTTTGTTTGTTACGTCTTCACGCCTAAATGACAAAACCGATTTTGATGAAACTTGGTACACGGATAGACCGTGTCCTGGAATAGGACAAAGGATACTTTTTATCCCGGAAGTATGTTCCCCTGGGATAATTTTCTGCTATCACGCGGGTGAAGCCGTCGGGAGCAGCTAGTTGGCAATAAACTAGCACTCCACACAATAATATTTTTGGCTTGGTCATTGAATGCAACATGTGCCAATATATCGTTATCGTGTTAACGCTATTACAATCATGGCTGTGTTCCCGAACGTATTAATAAAGTGACGTCATTTATTCCCATAATATTCCAGACGTGGACAAGACACGACCAGTTTGTGCCTTTGGGGATAAAGGGGGTTTTGGTATTGAATTGAAGTTATTGATGACTTTTACTGTTTTAATTTTATGTAAATCGATAGTGGCTTCGTGGTGAGCTTGTTTTCCTTGAAAATGATTTTTTTTTCCAATGAATGAATGCCTGGATGGTGTTTATTTTACACGTCAATTTTTTTCGTCAGTTTAAACTAGATGAGGCCGATGTTTCCTAGGTGACCACCCTGAGAAAAAACACTGAAATAAAGTCAATGCTAGCTTTTCCTCGTGAAATATAAATTATTTCTCTTTGGGCAATATCACATATTTTTATCAATTTACTATGTTTTGTAATGGAATCTCTAGGTTTTAGCTTTATTTATTTTTACAATTTGCTTACATTTGTGTCACACAAGAATACCTATTTTGGAATTACGAAAAAGAAAAACAATTCCGTCCCATTAATTATAATTATTTGTCGTGTCAAAAATCGTTTCCTTACATCAACTACTTTTTTTTAAGATGAGAAATCATTTAATGACTTCTCTTGCCCTCCGTGTCAGACTTTTACAGACTAAAAGCTATGCTCCATTAGTTTCCCTTTGAGTTCTAGGACCACGGGTATTATTTGCATACTTTTCCCCATGTCCCTAGCAGAAAATTCCAAGTAAGTTGTCTAAGTTTATTTCCTTACAAAATGGTGTCCTTTACTTTTCTATTCCTTCGAACACTTTTAAAACAAAACACAATTTTAAAAAAGGAACTACCATAACCAAGAAACCTCTTATTGAAAACTCAAGCCTCAAATGTCTAGAACGTGTCGATATTGCTTAGTTTACTCTCAGAAACAAATGGAAAGGAGATTTACAGTGAGCCGAAGTACTGCAGGCGACGATCCATCATTTTTGTGCCATTACGGTCGGGGAAAGAGGGGAAAAACGGAATGAGAGAAATAAAGTTTCAAGTAGGAAATAAGTTGTAGGTGTTTCGTTAGGAAATGAGTGGCAATTAGATTTATAGTGCGCTCGTGTTATGTTGTTCTTATTTTAATGATATTAGAGTGTTCTTTGACGGCTTTTTCTGTAATGAATAGGCTGTTGTTATTACAACTTACTCTCGTTATATTGATGACTCATCAAGCCTACTAATATATAACATAACATAGCATTATCAGCCTTATAATATTCCCACTGTTGGACTCAGATCTCCCATCAAAAAGTGGGAATGGGCCGTAATCCACCACGTAGACGCAGTTTGAATTGATGGATATTACATGTCTTCGATGTTTTGGTTCTAGGACATGCCGGTTTCTTCACAATGATTTCCTTCACCGGTTTGGGACCAGTGGTAATGAAATAAATTATACAAAAAATTGCGCCTGGCTGGATTTGAATCCACGACCTACGGCTACAACTCGTTATTCGGAACTGTTATCACTGGCCCATCATTGCCCTACAAATTATAAGATATGATAAAAATAATGTGTACCAACTCACATAGCGCGTACAGAAATAACTTTAAAATTATCGCGTTCCATTAAAAGTAACTAACGCCTCTGCGAGTTAGTTTCGACTCCTCGTACGCCTTCTAAAGGTCCAGGACCTTAGGGTTCTGATGATATAATGATATATAAAATAATAATCATGTTGGTACGATGTTCCATTAAAATGATCTAAAGGGCTTCTAGGAGTTGGCTTCGGCGCCTTCCAAAGTTCTAGGAGATATGGGGTCCTGAGATATATGTATCAAATAATAATACATTTTTTATTCCGGAAACAAAAATCCATGAAGTGTTAGTAACATAATTTACTTAATAATTTTTAATTTATAATTTTATTTTATAATTTAGGCGTCTTTAAGGCTAGAGTGAATATACTCTTAATAAACTAGTGCGCCTCTCCTTCAACGATTGCATCACTGCTTACCATCAGGTGGGATCGTAGTCAAGTACTAGTTTATATCAAACTAGCTTCTGACAGCGGCTTCGCCCGCGTACATAAAATATAGCCTATGTCACTCAGGAATAAAGCAGCTTTCTATCGGTGAAAAAATTTTAGCAATCGGACCAGTACTTCCAAAGATTACCCCCTACATACAAACTTACAAATTTTACCTGTTTATAATATTAGTAATAATAATAAAAAACATACAAAGAAAAAACTTATTCCCCAGTATAGTAATTATTATCAATCTCCGCATAAACTTCTGAAAAATCGGAGAGCCGAAATCCCTAAAGCTACACTTTTCAGGATGATGATTTACCTATACCAATTCTATCTGCAGTAACTTCAAATGGTGCCTGCTCCGTCAGAGCCAAGATTAACAGTGTAGTGTAGTGCAGCGCTGTAGTCCTATCCATCACTTTCATGCCATTACCATCGCGAGTTGAGTTCGCGAGTTCACTGGCTTCACGCTGCTCCCCAGCCTTCGCAGCGTTTCGCAGAATTTCGCTGACGTTACGTCATTTATCCTGATAATGCTGTATCGGTTTAGTCGGTTAGAAAAGTCGGGCACGAAGTGTGTCGCGATTTATGGTAGGTTCTTTGTTGTAGCCTGTTTTTTAAGGGCAATATGTTTGGTTCTGGCAAGTGTTTTCATGTAGAAGGAATGTGCTTTATGTGTGTCCTCAATTTGGCTATTTTGTGTCAATTGATGTGGATTTTGATTTGAGCACTTACCGTATTATTTTTTGACTAATCTTTTTGCTAACCAGTCTGTCTGTTGGTGGCTTTTTTGTGTTGTGTTGATTTTGTATTTAAAAACTTCCGTTAATGTTAAAATGCATATACTTTCCTGATGTTTGGAAGTATAACTTCAATTGCATAGTATCCATATGTCTATACTTTTTACTACAAAAATTTGAGGATCTCATCTTTAAATTTATTTCAGACCAAAACCCCGTGCCAAAACCAATCATGTATCAGGTTTTTACGTGTCAAACGAGATTCTTTTAATATAAATTGCAAGTCCAAAATAGTGAATATTAGTAAATTGTTATGTAATATATAAAAGTCTTTTGTCACAGTGCTTGTTATGCAACTCTTTTGAAACGACTTGACTGTTTTTTTAACCGACTTCTTTTTGTGTATATTTCGTAAGTCTGAGAATAGGTCTTAGGCTATTTTTAGGTGTGCAATGGTATATGCTAGATATAGGTACTGTCCCACTGCAGGGCAAAGACCTCCCTCTATTCTTTCCATCGATCCAGCCTCTGGGTTACTTCTTGTCTACCGCAACTCCATCTCATCTTCACTAATATATCGTGTCCATCCTAAAAAATCACGTAATTCAGCATATCCGTAGGTAGCTAGACTATATTTGTGCTTCACTAACAATATTTAACAAAATATCGAAAGATATACATAGATATAGTAACCGTGTAAAATCTGCAAAACGGCACCTTTGTATGTGTATCTGGTTGTGTTTTAAATAGTTGTTTTTGCCAAAACCAATTCGAAAAACGTTAATTTGCACTTACAGCCAAACTACATTTGTCTCCTCCACAAAAACCACCAAATTAACAGTATTAACAATAAAATAACATTTTCTGTACGTCAGTTGATTTATTCTCCGTGTTTTTGTGTTCTCTCTGTGGCCCACAGTTAATTGGTATTGACACAGATTTATGTTTTCTGTTTTGTTAAGCATTTTCGCGAGTGTTGCCCGATTGTGTGGCGAGAGTTCGACAGTTTGTGAAAAGAATGAGTGATTGTATCTTCGTGTTGTTTTTTTTTGGGGTGATTTATAAGCAAAACGGATTATGAATCGAAAAAAATACTGTTATGATTTAAGCAGTGATTTCTATATAACTGTGAATTAGATATTTTTGTTACAACTGACAGCTGATATGATTGATGTAGTGTCTGTGATACTGTAATGTGTTGAAAGCAGTGTTTTCAGTGTTGCTATTTGAAAATATAAAATATAAAACTTGTTTTTGTAAATTAAGTAACACTTGCATTTACTAACTAAGATGTTGATTCCCTGATGAAGGCCCTCGCTAAAACAACCCTTGAACTTTACCTAAAGAGCAAATATTTACCCTTTCCTTTGAAACACTTTGACACCTTAAAAAACTCCGGCATTCAAAAAACCCTTTGATGTGACGCAAAAAGAGCGGAGTTACTTAATTATCCTAACAAATAATTACCATATTTATTATTTAAATTTACCCAGACGTGGGATCAGGGCTTGCTATTAAAGCAATTCGGGTGGAGAATCACATTTTTGCAATATGGCAACTCTGCGGGTAGAGCGGTTGGGAGAATGTATTGCTATGTCAGTATACGTTTAATGTGTACGCCATTAGGCGGGCGGTATATTCTGAGCTGGGTAAATGATTTTAATTATCATTATTCTCTTTCTTTCTTTTTGTGTTAATTTGGATGTTGAGAGGGAAACGGTGTTTTGTTGGTTTATCAATTATTTGTGTAGATGTTCTTTTTGAAACATGGGTCGGCGATGATATATCGCTATGATGGACCGCTGTTTTTAATGTTTGCCTAAAACTGTCAATCTTAAATTATGTAAAAACTGGTTTTGACGCTATTTTCTTTGTTGCCTCCGGTTGTAATAATCATGTATTAAAATTTGGAAAAATCGTTATTTTATGAATATTTGGTAATATGTATATATATGATTGTAAACTAAGAATGAATTTCGGAAAATATAACACTAATATCAGGATTAACGTCACTGATCCTATAGCTAGACGCAAAACAGGACAATCAGTTTGTAAATCCTTCTTGCCGAGCTGTTCACCTATTTCACGCTTAGCCAACTAATGAACAATGCTCCAAATCCTAACTAGCAAAGTTTGGAACCGATCAAATTAATGTGAGGGTTCTAATCTATTATACATAAATGTATGTGCCAGAGGTATTGGTTTATTGAAACCGGCTGAATTATGAACTGCGGTAACGACCCCCTGCGGTCCACTGTTATGGCTTTAACGGTACAGGAGTTGGATATTTGTATTTGACAGGTCTGGTCCAGTGGTTAGTGGCCCTGACTACTATGCCGAAGGTCCGTTCGATTCCCACCCAGCACAAATGTTTGTGTGATGAGAATGATAATTCGTTCGGTCTGGGTGTAATTTATCTACATATAATAATATGTATATCTACATCATCATATCAGCCGAAAGACGTCCACTTGAACATAGTTACATGGATGTATTTAGAAATAAATAAGTATGTTTATCAGTTGTCTTGTACTCATAACACAAGCTCTGTTTAGCTTGGGACTAGACGGCGTTGCGAGATAGTTGTAGAAAAAGAAAAAAAAATTAGGTCAATTTTCGCTTTTTGTGACTGAAAAGTTGAATAATAATAAGCGATTATCCTGGTATGGTCATGTAAAGAGGAAAAGTGAGACGCATGTTACTAAAAGAGTTATGAGGCTAAAGAAAATACAAATGGCTTGAGTGAAGAGTGATATGACAGAAAAGGGTGATATCATGACAGGTGACGTGACAGAAAAGAAGACAAAACGTGTTTTGCCGAGTCCAAATAATACGGGACGAGGGCTAAAGCGATGCTAGCCTGCCATAGCGTGTCCTTCTACGCGCTGTTCGCTGCATTTTCTTGAAACTTACATTATAAATTATATTTGAACATATTATTTTTGAGCATAAACAGAACAAACTCTTTCATGCCGTATTTCAAAATATTTTCGTGCATTTTTAGCAAAATAGATTTAAAATTTTAACTAAATACATTGTGGATTTTACATTGGAAAATACAGCATTGGAACGTCCCAATGATTCATAGATATATGTAGTTAGTATTACTATTATAGACAGCGCAATAACGATATTTTTATTATTAATAACCCATATTCTCCCACTGCTGGGCAAATATCTTCATTCTTTCGAACAGTTACAATTTTATTTTTTGCTTCATTTATCTTATCTTAAAAAATATAATCCAGGTCGTTCCACCATCTCCTTCGTGGTCTGCCAATCCTGTGCTTTACGGGCCCACAGCTCGCCAGGTATATGAAGATGTGTCTAGCCCACGAAAGGTCTGGCCCAGCCCCATTTAGGCTGGGGAACCTTTTGAGTCACGTCAACGCTTTGTATTTTGGAGCGCAGTGTAGTATTTCGATCATTGTATGCTAAGCTCTCTCGCAGTTGGTAAACCATGATTTTGGACTATCGAATGTTAGTCAAAGGCCAGGACAACAACAATAGATTTAGTTACGTATGTTAGCTTTGCTCACAATAATTTATTTCCCATTTGAGATTATAAGAACACCATTTCTCCTCTCTTTCAAAGCGAGTGAAATAAATCAAGAATATAATAATCCACAACTATCACACAACACCATCTAGTTCCAAGCTAAACAAAGCTCGTGTTATGAGTTCTAGACAACTGATAAAAATACTTATATATTTCTAAACACATACATGTAAATTACACCCAAACACAGAAAAAAATATCATGCTCATCATTCAAACATATGTCCTGGGTAGGAACCGAATCCAAGACCTACGGGATAGCAGTCAGGGCCACTAACCAATAGCCCAACAGGGCAGTCGAATAAACCATTCACAGGCAAGAACGAGTCCGTCAGTCAGAAAAATGATGTTAGTTACACATTCCAAAACGGAGATCTCTATGGAGAAGATCGTGAAGCGCGTTCTGGTGAAAATAGCGCTAAGGTTTATTCTGTACGTTACCTTCTAAGTAGATATCAGTAGTTGGTAACCACAAGTTCCTTTTGAAGTACGAGAGAGTGTAGTTCGTAGAATAAGTTATGGATTATCATGTTCTGCTCTCAGTCCGGTACCATTGTTACTTTGTCTATTGCTAGTGTACTCTAAGATAGCTTGGTATCGCGGTTTCCAAGTGTGGCTTTGAGCATTATGGTAGCTGTTCTGATAGCTTTGAGAAACTTATTACTATTTAATTCATTGTGCGTACAGCTAAGGAGTGGGATTTCCTGCCGGAGTCTGTGTTTTCTGATGGCTACAACCCGGGAATATTTAACTCAAGACTGAATAGGTTACTTCTAGGTAAGCGCACTTCATTGTCGACTGCATTGTCGCTTTCCATCAGGTGAGATAGTTTTCAAGCCCGAACTTATCAACAATAAAAAAAAACTTTGATCCTATTAAGCTGGCTAGCTTTTCCCTTCTATGTTGGCTTCTAGACTAACTAGATGCAGCTGGATTCCAGCATTTTACATGAAGCTACAGCTTATTCAACCTCCACAACTATAGGTCTCTGATAATCCAGTACTCTTTAATACTGTTGTTGAATTTCTGTTTTCTAACTATCCAAAGCGACTGTTAAATATCTTCTGAGTGTTTTTGCTTAATCTTGAAAAGCGTTAGAAGCACACTATATAAAAAAATAATATTATAATGACGAAAATTTATTGGATGTCTTTGTGTGTATGTTTGTTACCTCTTCACACTCAAACAGCTGAACGGATTTACATAAAATTTGGCATACAGGTAGATCGTATCAAAGAATAGAGTATCATTTTTATTTCGAGGCTGTATTCTGTTGTTATAATTCTTTACTATCAGGCCAACGAAGTCACAGACAGAAGCAACTATGTTATACATCATAACTAACAACAAGAATCCATTCATTCGTACCTTTGTACCACAAAAACAAAATCCTAAACAACGTCAAAAGAATCGATCGCCAACTCAACCGGGCTAAAACCGAAAAAGTTAAATCAGCAAATACGAAAACCGGCTTATGGCGGCTCAAATATTTAAATACAAACAAACAAATAACCTTTCGGCAATCTGAATGAACCCAAAGAGTGGCCATTGGGGACCGCTGTGGAATCGCGGCTCGTTGAATTGTGAACAAGGACTGCGATGTGGTGCGGCTTGCCAAGTAACAAGCACCTAAGGCACCCCGCCCACGGTGACTTTTTGCTGCGATGCGCGTTCGCATCGATACAGTCGCGATGCTGTAGCGCGTTAGCAGCGCGTTCGCATCTTTTCTATCATCATTCATAGTTCATTAATTCCAGCCGATAGACGTCCACTGTTGGACACAGGCCTCCCCTAATTGTAGCTACAATTAACGATCATTTGCGTCCGCATCCATCGGATTCCAAGAACCTTCTCCAGGTCATCGGTCCACCTTTTAGGAGTCCTTCCAACGCTGCGTCTTCCGGTACCAGGTCACCACTCCAGAACTTTTCGGCACCAATGGCCATTTGTTCTGCGTGTAATGTGCCCTGCCCATTGCCACTTAAGTTTGTCAATTTTTCGTGCTATGTCGGTAACCTTGGTTCTCTTGCGAATATCATAATTTCTGATTTGATCACGCAGGGAAACTCCGAGCATAGCCTTTTCTATTGCCCTTTGGGTGACTTTAGTCACCCAAAGGGCCAAACATTCTGGCTCATTGTGAGCGACCACGTTCTAGAACCATATGTCATCACTGGCAACACGCACTGACACACTGTGACACTATGGTATAATTTTTTTTTTCTAAAATACACATATACCTTGTATAAAAATCGAAGGTTTACTTAAAACTTTGGTTCTTGCGAAACCGTACGGGGGTCACAGCAATCCCTGACCCCCGTACTAGTTGAACTGTTTTACGGTAGGACAGTATTCCTCTATATTGGACGTGAAGATACTGCGCAGCTTCCCGAACGCTGCCCAGCCGAGTCGGATCTTTGCAAATGCGACTAACGCACGCAGTAGCGATCCTGTCGCGCGTTTCCTAAACGCCCGACAGCATCGCTACAAAGTGTCGTCATGGGCGAGGACCCTAGGCTTGTTCATCACAGCGATTGTGCTGTTAAAACAACCGCTTTACAGTTATAAAGAAAAGCTATTGTGAAAAGTTTGGTTAGCTTTTTTGGGGCGTGATGTGATCTCTATCACTCAATAGTTTAATGAAAAAAAAAAACCCAACTTTGAGTTTAGCTCGCCTATGTACCATCACGGTAAATTCTGCCTGATAACTTCAAATAAAATCGCTTGAATCTTACGGCACGGTGCCAAACCAAACCCTATGACTTTTCGTTTCGAGAGCAAGCAAAAATGAACTTAGCGGTGGTCAGGCGGAAGTGTCTTCTATGGTTCATGAATTCTGTTATCCATTTATATTATAATTTACTATGGTACACGGTGAACAATAAAGTAATAATAATATAATAATAATACTCCACAACTATCACACAACGCCGTCTAGTCCCAAGCTAAGCAGAGCTTCTGTTATGGGTACTAGGCAACTGATAAACATACTTATATATTTCTAAATGCATACATATTATAGATAAATTACACCCAGACACAGAACAAATGATTATGCTCATTACATAAACATTTGTTGAACCCACGACCTGCCGGCATAGCAGTCAGGGTCACTAACCACTAGACCAACAGGCCAGTCAAAAAGTAAAGATAGTTATTGATTTTTGCTGTGAGGCTAATGAACGGAGAATAAAATAGGTAAATCATATACTTATAGTTCGCGGAACTAAGTAATATATAAAGTTGATAATACCTCCTCTAAAATTCCGAAATCATAAACATGACGATTAAATCCCGGGAATTATGAACAACGCCAAAATGTGAAAAGCCTCAGCAAATATATAACGTGTTTTTATATCCCATGATTCTAGGGCATGAATGAGAACATTTCAAAGAATCAACTGGCAAATGAATTATTTTTCAGTTATTTTTTGTTTTGTTTTAATTTTCCAAACACAATAATTGAAGTGAAATATGACAGCGTATATGTAATGTCATTTTTAGACCATATATTTTGGGATTTTAGTATAATTTTTGCTTATAGAATATAAATCTTGAGTTACTGTCCCCGTACAAGGGCTTCAAAAAACGTCGCCCCAAAAAAAGCTAGAAGCCGCAGCAAAAAACAGTTGAAGCGCGCGATAGCGGAGAAGCTTGAAGCGGCTTTAGCGTTTTTTTGTTACGGCACCGCCACACACTTGCCACAAAAAAAGGCCGTCTTAAAATGAAGCTTGAAGCGGCGTTTTTTTGAGGCTCGTGTGCGGGTACACTTATGGTATTAAAAACAATTGAAGGAACAGATCTAGTATGTAGCAGTGACGAAGGTTCCATACAACTCGATTCCCACCGGCTTCCCTTCAGAAGTTTAGAACACAACCACTCTCTACCGTAATTGAGAAATGGCACAATCAGTAATTATAAAACTACAAAGAAACATTACAAAACGCCTACACTAAGTATACACTATGGACATTAAATCAACAAAATTTGCTTTTCAACCACATGTTGCTTTAAGATAAGCCGCAGGCGCAATCGGCTTTTTAGCGTTTAAATTTCTATACAAGATATACGTCATGACGTCACATAAAGTTCAATAAACTTGCCGGCTCAAAGCGCTCCGGCAAGCCGGTTTTTTTTCGAGTTATTTGATAGAGTTGCATTGAATAGGCTTAAAAACTATTTGACTGTTTTTAAAAATTCTTTCACCATTCGAAAGCTACATTATCCACGAGTAACGTAGGCTAAATTTTATTTTGGAAAAAAATAGGGTTCCGTAAGATATTTGGGTTTTTCGGACACAAGGTGTAAAAAATCAACCAGAAAAGTTACTTATTTTGCGTACGCTGCCTAAACTTAAAAAGATAGGACCGTAAAATGTTCTAATTAATTGTAGATCTTATAAATATCTACAAAAAAGTCCGCAAGACAGTATACCTATCTATGTCGAGTGAGGCACAACAACCATTTTTTTATCTAATCATATTGAATTTTTTTGGACTACATTTAAACGCATTTATGTTACTCATGCTATTAACCCTTATCAAAATAATGTATTTCATCACTAAGTACAGTTTATGTAGATAATATCTGGTCTTTGAACGATTAAAATTGGACGTTTCGTTTTGAAGTTATGGCGAAATTAAAATATTACGATTTATGCTGCAGGGCCCAAGCGTCACCAAGGCCGGTGAGCGTGCGGGAGGGGAGTTTAGATCTATGAGTAAGGTCGTTCGCGAAGTCTAATAATTTTCGTGCGATTTTTTTTAGATTCGTTCTCAAAACTACACCTACGCAAAAGTTCTTCTCAGAGCTGGTTTTTTTTTTAACATTTTAATACATCCCTTTACAATAAATATCAACATGCGTAATAATCAAAAACAAGAACGATTATCTGACCTAGCCATTCTTTCTATAGAAAAACGTTCTTTACTAAAAATTAAGAATCTTTCCGGTTTTTATGATAATGTCTTAGCGCACTTTGTAAGAAAGAATAGACGAATAGCTTTAGAGTATAAGTAGTATTATTAACCCTTCAGATACCGTCAATTAGAGACACAATAGTAAGACAATAGATGCGCGGCCACCGGTGGTCGCTTGGGGATTCATGAATTAGTAGGTACTTAGTCGATTAAGTTTTGTTTAATTTACATCATATCATCATTTCACCACAAACGGCTTTTATCAAAGCCACTTCTATTATGCTTGCAAGACACTGTTTCAATATCTCAGTGCTTACACGTATAGTAAAAGTGGACTGATGATACATCTGCCTATACAAGACTGAAGCCAGGATGCCAATCACAGATTTTCGGTAAGGACTCAAGACTGCGTGCCCGCGCTCGGAGTAGGCAAGCATTTTTTTTTTGCTCCGGCTTACCTCTCTCAATATTTCACGCTTCGCCACTGGTATGTAGTATATATATATTATATTAAATATATATGTATGTTTATTTTAAATATATGTATTCTTTTTTGCTCTTTCTCATATAAAATTTTCTTTATATGCGCCTACCATAATGTCTCTGCACCTCCCTAGGTTGACTGGCAGAGAATGCCTAAGGCATTAAGTTCGCCTATGCACTATGTATTGCCTGAAGATTAAATAAACAAATAAAATAAATCTAGACTACTTTTTGGACTAGCACGTACCAATACCATACTGAAACGCACATAGTAATTAATAGATATTTATGAAATGGCTGCGCCTGTACTTCTGTAGACTGATTTCAAGAGAAATCGTTTCAAGAGAAATTGCTTGTTTGAAAAGCGCAGTTAAGTTGATGGGCTCTTTATTGCAGTTTCTTTTACAATTATAAATACGTTTATGAATAAGTTAAACATGCGATTAAATAACATAGATAACGAATTCGGCTGTAGACAGTGATATTTTACCACTGATTACAGATGCCAAAAAAAAGCATGGAATTAGTAAAGTCTAGCGAACTGTCACGTGTTCCCATGTGTTTTTTTCTTTTGGCTTCGTACGGTTTGTGCATTCAGCCAGTGTCAAGTTACCAAAGAATTTCGTTTATGATACGCCATGAAAGTCACTTTGTTTTCCATAAAGATGCGGGTGTAATATAGCCTAATGTTTTGGTATTAAATGTGTCGAGACAGCCTTTTCGGTAAGTTTCGTTTTAGTCAATCTATATATATAAAAATGAAACCTGTTTTCCGTTGTCACGACATAGCATGAAAACGGCTTGACCGGTTTGGCTGATTTTTTTTTGTTGTGATTGTTATTGTGAGGATAAGGTTCTTATGGAAAAAAAATAAAATTAGGGTAGTGTAGGGTAGAGTAGAGTGGGGTAGAGTAGGGTAGAGTAGGGTAGTGTAGGGTTTTTTTTTTTTTTTTTTGTCGACGGGGAAAATCATCATTGACGAAACCCGCTCTTGGGTGGAGCGGGTGACAGTGTCAGAGTCTTACTGACTGAAAACCCCGCGCCGTTCCTTCTAGCCTTTATACCGGGGCTCTAGTTTCCTTTCGGATAACCCCGACCCCGGTAGGCTTCGACCCAGATGGGCCCCTCCTGTTGCTGACAACTCCTTGAGGCGCGCGGGAACAGTGCGCGCCGTCGACGCCTTGGCTCGGTCCGGACAGTTACCGGACGATCGGACAGCGAGCTACCCATGGCTCGCCGTCCGCGAGCCCGCGTCTACGGTGGCCGGAAATCGGGATCGGAATCCCGGCGGCGGCGGCGGGGGCGCCGTTGCCTGATGCGGTCTGCCTCCTCCTTTGCTAGCATTACTGCTTCGCAGAAGGAGGCGACCGCCTGCCACTCCTCCTCGCTCCGGACCATGGCCTGAACCAAGGCCCGGCGCGAGAGGTCTCCGCCGCCGATCGCCCCCACGAGGACACGGCGTTGCTCCGCCCAAGCAGGGCACACCTCAACTGTGTGCTCCACCGTGTCCTCCGGGCGTTCCGCACAGTGGCGGCACCCGGGCGTCTCTTCCGCTCGAATCCGATGCAGGAACCTCCCGAACTTGCCATGTCCGGTGAGGACCTGCGTCATGCGGAAGGTAAGGACGCCGTGAGGTCTTTCCAGCCACGCCTCAAAGAGGGGACTTACCGCCATAATTGTGGCGTGCCCAATGGGGTAGTGTAGGGTAGAGTAGGGTAGAGTAGGGTAGAGTAGGGTAGAGTAGGGTAGAGTAGGGTAGAGTAGGATAGATTAGGGTAGAGTAGGGTAGAATAGGGTAGGGTAGAGTAGGGTAGTGTACGGTAGAGTAGTGTAGAGTAGGGTAGAGTAGTGTAGAGTAGGGTAGGGTAGAGTAGGGTAGAGTTGGGTATAGTAGGGTGGAGTAGGGAAGAGCGGGAGCGAAGCCGCGCGGGCAAAAGCTACTCGTAGTACTATAATAAAATTTCCAGCTCTATTTTACTAATAAGTATTATACTATACTGTTTAAGTATTTCACATATTATCGAGATCCATTTAAGATACAAAAATAAACCTACCAATTTTATATTACAATTATCGAGATCCATTTTACGTTATTCTATAAACTGATGTTCCTATGTAAAGCGATGAAAGCCTGCACAAATAAAAACACTCGAATAAATTATGAACAGCGAAGCGTAGGAATCAATTAATGAATATAAAACAGAGGAAAGTTGCGGAATTATTTTCCGCTTCATTCTCTTTTACGATGTTTACGCGAACAAGCTTTAACCTTGTTTTGATTTAAAACTATATCCTCACAACACTATGAATACAACTTAGTTTCCGTGTAATAAAAATAAAACATGGCGCGCAAATCGCAATCAAAACTAATAATAAAAGAATAATTTGTTCATAAGTCGCTTTTTTTTTTAAATCAACTTCCACACTAGCATAGACACGCCAATTAGTCGGTTTAGTTTTTTAAAATGCCCGTTTCACGATACAAGTTTCGGCAGCGAACCAGAGGCCTTTGGCAGCGTCCGAGGTTTCGTGGTGTGAGAGGGTGTGAGAATTTCAATTAGCGCGGATTCACTTTTCACCGAGATTCGCGCCAAAATACGGGCTTTGCCACATTTCGCAATTAAGCTTGGTTTACAATACGACAAGTATGTCCTGCTGGTATGAAATGGACGGGTAGTTTTCACATAGGTAAGGGAAAATAGGTCACGCGTGATGACGAAATTATTTTGTGTAGTCAAGATATTGTAAAATTTAAAATACAGTATTTTAAAATTGTTGAAGGCAATATCCTGCCTTCAGTTTCTGCGTGGATCTCATATTCATATTAAAAATTAACTCCTTATGCAAACCTCGCTTTGAGACACAAAAATATTCCACACTCCTTTAAGATGTACACTGTTCAAGCACCGAATTATTCATGAGCAGTATTCTTCTAGAGGGAAGCGCCCGCATATGGCTCAGAGCTAATAATGCTCATGTCAGTTTTCAGCTATTACCCACAAAAGCTTCCTCTCATGTGGAAATGCTTAGCCGACATCCAAATTGTAAGCTTTCGGTTCTTGTAATTATGGTCGTTCTGTTCGACAATTGTTTCGTGGAACATTCCAGTGACCGTAGTCTTGTTTCAAAATGTCGGTTGTTGTTTAAATTTTAATTGATATTTACGGTAAATTAAGACGCTTGTTTAAGTAATGTGCTTAGAATTAATTTGTGGGGGAACGTTTTAATTTGGCGCTTTGTTCGAGTGGCTTAGTTGCGGACGTGACGTTTCTACTTTATAAATTGACGTTTCGGTTGGCTGTGTTCTCGGGAATTTGAAAAAGGAACTTTATTTATAGACAATCATTTGTTTTTTGTGTGCCAATGTTGACGAAATGGTAGCCATAAATGTTTTGCGTAAGTAGATTTTAATGTTTATGATTTAATTTTGAATTGGGTCACAAATCTTGTGTCTCGCATCCATTGGATATCCAGGGCCCTCACCAGGTTATCGGTCCACTTTGTAGGACGACTTGCAATACTGTGTCTTCCAGTACGTGATCGCTACTTCAGAACCTTTCGTCCCCATCCACCATCTCTTATGCGAAAAATTTGCCCTGGCCACTGCCATATAAGTTTGGCGATTTTTCGATCTATGCCGGTAACCTGGGTTCTCCAGCAGATAACTTCATTTCTGATGTGATCATGTAATCAAATTCCGAGCACAGCTCTTTCCATTGTCCTTTGGGTGGCTTCAAATATTGTTACTATGACAAAACCTTTTAGGTCGACCCGTTGCCCAATTCTAAAAGCGTTTGCACAACAAAATCTCGTTATAAACCTTACTACGACTACACAACTAGAATGCAAGTGAGAATATGTCCCATAATACAAGCCCGTTCTTGCGACACCTCGCAGACAGGCTTCAGGGCATGAAGGACGCCTCTCGGCGGCGGCCATTGTTATTATAAGCAGGTACTACACGCCAGTAGGTAAAGCTAGCATACGATTGATTAAGCAATGTTTAAACGGTGTTTATGGACTAAATAGGCATGTGGCTATTGGTAAATAGAATATACTAATTCTAGTACAAACTAATTCCATAGTTATAAAAAAAAAACTGTATATGCATATATACACTTTCCGTGCAATAAAAAAATATTTGATTGCATAAAATTATTTTTTATTTTATTTATGTTTTGAATTTGTATTTTTTATGTAAATTACTAATTCATTTTCTTTTGTAATTACAAACTTAAGGTTAGATACTTGAACTGTTCATCAGAAAAGTAAAGCAAACATATTTTTTTTCACAGTTTGTAAATGAATTCATCCTGTCATAAAAAAAAAAAAACAATATAATTAACCATTGATGTATTTTTAATTTAATCAATAAAAATTATAATTCTTTATTTTTATTTTCAGGCTACTAAGGCCCATAGACAAAATACATAGAATAATCTTAAAAATAATAATAAAATACATAGTAATAATATACATCAACCAATTTATTTATATTTACAAACTATAAATCTATCTATATTTGTTGGTTCTGCTTCCGCGCCTCAATGCTCGGTCGGTCGTCGTTTGACACACGGCTGGTTTATGACAAAGAAAATAAAAAATAGAATCCCAGTTGGTAATTTCACCCATGCTAGAAGCTATTCATAGACATGGTCTACACGTGTCTTTAATTCCATTCAAATCCGTACAGCCGTTTGATCATGAAGAAGTAACAAACGTGTAAACGCACTCACAAAATATCGCCTTTATAATATTAGTATGATGTTATGTTCTAGATCTATACGTATAATAAATCTGTAGAGTTTTTTAGTTGTGCGCGTATGACGTGAAATGTACCAAATCGTTGTAGATAACTTTCATACATTAAAATTTTGTGTAACTTGATATAATATTTAAGTGTTAGTTTATCTCAATGGAAACTATATCGAAAGATACATTCATTGACTATTATGCGGTATGAAGTTCGCCGAGACAGCTAGTTTCTTTCTAATGTGAATCTACATTGTCTTCTTAAAAATCACGCACATAGGTACTAAGAAATATATACTAACATCTAGTCTCCCAAAACACTAACAAATGCTTACTACTAACATCTTGTCTTCCAAAATACTGCCAAATACATACTACTTACATCTTGTCTTCCAAAATACTACCAAATACATACTACTAACATCTTGCCTTCCAACATACTAACATCTTGTCTCCCAGAATACTAACAAATGCATACGAACATCTTGTCTTCCTGCTGTTAAACAACTAACAGCAGTTAGCATACGCTCAAGTTTTGTTCCGCGTCTCCGCCGTCGAGACAAATTCCTTGCTTATCTCTGGATCGTGTAGCACAATGTACCTACAAGTAAGTAATTGTGTAGCTACCACTTGATGGACGGCTGTGGTTCTGGAGATACTGTCTAAGACACCAACCAGCTGTAATAAGGAAAAATTATCATCGTTTCAGCCGAAAAACGTCCACTGTTGGACATAGGCCTCCCCCAAGCACCGCCACAACGACCGATCCTGTGTGTCTCGCATTCACCGCATTCCCGCGACTCTCACCAAGTCATCGGTCCACCTTGTGGGTGGCCTTAAAACGCTGCGTGGTCCGGTGTATGGTCACCACTCTAGAACCTTTCGGCCCCATCGACCATCCGTTCTACGATCAGGTTGCCCTGCCCACTGCCACTTTAGTTTGGTGATTCTTCGGGCTATGTCGGCGGCTCTCGCACGTCCTCTCATCCCACGCTAGAGCCGTAGAAGTCATTGAATGATTTAGTACCAAAAAAAGATCTTCTTGTGTCTACAGACAATGGCGCTGTTCAACTAAAGGCATTTATTCATACGAATATTTTTGACAAAGTACCATAAGTGACACATCCAGCCGGCCAATTGCCTATATATTTTTGAAGCTCTGGTACATAACAGAAAATGATGTAATCAACTTATATTTTTATGTTTAGGAAGCACGTGTAAAACCCTTCGTTCTGGTAGAGGCTTCTATAACCATATGAAGCTGCTGTTAATAATATCTGCCTCCAAATATAGAAGTTTGGTCAAGCAGATGAAACCACCGACGCCTGATCGTCACGTTCGCTCGAAAAAATAGCCAAATATATACTCGGAACGATGTTAGGTGAGCAATATTGAAGGGACAAAGAATTCGGCTTGTTTTTTTTGTAGATTGAAGACTAATTTCGACTAGCTTTTGCCCGCAGCTTCGCCCACGTATCTTATCCGCGTAAAATAGCCTATGTCACTCAGAAATAAAGCAGCTTTCTATCGGTGAAAAATTTTTAGCAATCGGACCTTTAGTTCCAGAGATTACTTCCTACAAACAAAAAAACAAACTTTATCTCTTTATTATATGACTGTAGACTGGGTGATCCAGCGAGCTACGTACCGCCGTTTTTTTTTTTAACTTTGTGTCATTAAAATCTTCTCCTGACAATAATAAAGTTAATAAAAAAAAGAATTAGCGAAATTGGTCCAGCCGTTCAAATGTATACTGATTTCATACAGCGAAAAATAATTAAGTAATTTTACAGAGTTGATATTTTTTTTGTAACACTATTAGAAATATATCACAAAAATATACAACCAAAGTGTAAAATTTTTCACTTGCCTCTGTGTTTTACACAGCCTAACCAGGAAACCCTTCAAACAGAAGAGAATCTTTTGAGCTTGCTTGTCATAGACCTAATTCATAGCTTTCCATCAGTCGAGATCGATATTTACTATCCAGAAGCTTTTCTCATAAAGTATGTCAAGCAAAAGTTATTAACTCTTCTAAAAGAAACAAAATTATATAGAATAATAGAGTATAAGTAATCCGTAGTGTAAAAAATATATCAAAGACCTAAATCATAAGTTATGACTGGAAGTGTGATAAACCGTTCCACAAAATCTTATTAGGATCGCGTATCGTTCGCGTATCGCCGATGTATTAGATCTTTATGATAATGGCGTCGTTTCAGACAACTTAAACAGAATATTGCTAAACATAAATCACGGCCAATCTATTACGAACAGCTACATAAGTTTTATTCGAGTTTTGGGCATTAAGTAAATACGTTTTTTTACGAGTAAGAAATTACGTATAAATAAAAACCTTGCTGGCTGGCTTACATTGCGAATTCACTGAAATGTGTCAGATTGTGAAGTTTCTTCAGTATGAAATTCTTGAACGAACCTCTACAGTATCCAATTCTAGTAAGACATGATTGTAGTTACAATGTTTCGTTAGTTAGTCCCACTGCTGGGTAAAGGCCTCCCTCGTCTTTTTCCACACACGTCTCTCATCAGCCTTTGTGGATAAGTCCCTCCGGTAGTTGTCAAGCTCATCTCTCCACCTTCGCCTTGGTCTGCTGCGATGTCGCCTTGCGTTTGATGGGTCCCAATAAGTGGTTATTTTACCCCATAGCTCGTCTGACTTGCGTAACAGCTTTTCGGGTAACAGCTTGCAATTTATTTATTTCTTTATTGTACACCAGATAAACAAAAATACAGCATAAACACTATTAAAAATCAGTGTACAATAGGTGGTCTTATCGCACAGGGCAATCTCATATCGGCAACCTTGGATGGAAAGAAAGAAGGTAGATTCCTTAAAATTTAGGGCTTCAGAAATAACACTAATAAGCAATAATAACACAAATACATACATACATTACAAAAAATATACTAATAAATAACAAATATGTCAGAATAAAAAAACGAAGTGAAAGGTTATGCTCCTTCACCATTTTTTTAAACGTTGGTAGCGTACAATAATATATGGCTTTTAAAAATAACATCAACTAGATCACATATTTAAAGCAATTCTCAAGAAACAGTGCTAGCTCAGGCCCGCAGACAGACACAAATAGCTGCACTAATTCCCGCGCTGTTTGCTCTGAGCACAGCTAGACTACCCTCGCAATAAATGCCAGACACACTGACAAAGAACATTAGTGTACTTATATTATTATGTTAATGGAAATATGCGAATTTCGCAACGAGCCCGAAACCTGCTTACTCACTGTGGAGACAGTGGCTTTACCTGCTAAAAAGGTTGCTTATTTTTTTGTTGGTTTTAAAGATACAGTTTTATCTAAAAACAAGTTGTCGCGACTTTCGTGTCTAGCCCAGTTTCTTTGGCAATATTGACTTGAACGGTGACTTATGATGCATTAACAAGGTACAAACTTATGGTGCGTCCACACTGTACAGACTTATGGTTCGTCCACACAGTACAGACTTATGGTTCGTCCACAAGGTACAAACTTAGCACAGACGTATGGTGTGCCACACGGCACGGAATTAGCACAGACTAATGGTGCGTCCATCCATACGGCACAGATTTTTGGTACATCCACACAGACTAATGCAGATTATTATAGAGTTCTGCAACATAGCAGTGCAAACAAATGTCGCTGTAGAATATACATAAGTCTGTACCGTTTAGACGGATAATTATTTTCAACCCAAATTGTTGATTTTGCCGAAGATCTGATCTCATGTTACTATGTTGGGTTTTCATTTATTTATTTATCAATTATAGTTAGCCCATATTGTCCCACTGCTGGGTAAAGGCCTCCCTCCACTATTCCAATGAGTACGGTTCTTTATTCTTAAGGAAGCCACCCAGGTCGTCCCGCCACCACCTTCGTGGTCGGATTCGAGCGGAAGAGACGCCCGGGTGCCGCCACTGTGCGGAACGCCCGGAGGACACGGTGGAGCACACAGTAGAGGTGTGCCCTGCTTGGGCGGAGCAACGCCGTGCCCTCGTGGGGGCGATCGGCGGCGGAGACCTCTCGCGCCGGGCCTTGGTTCAGGCCATGGTCCGGAGCGAGGAGGAGTGGCAGGCGGTCGCCTCCTTCTGCGAAGCAGTAATGCTAGCAAAGGAGGAGGCAGACCGCATCAGGCAACGGCGCCCCCGCCGCCGCCGCCGGGATTCCGATCCCGATTTCCAGCCACCGTAGACGCGGGCTCGCGGACGGCGAGCCATGGGTAGCTCGCTGTCCGATCGTCCGGTAACTGTCCGGACCGAGCCAAGGCGTCGACGGCGCGCACTGTTCCCGCGCGCCTCAAGGAGTTGTCAGCAACAGGAGGGGCCCATCTGGGTCGAAGCCTACCGGGGTCGGGGTTATCCGAAAGGAAACTAGAGCCCCGGTATGAAGGCTAGAAGGAACGGCGCGGGGTTTTTAGTCAGTAAGACTCTGACACTGTCTCCCGCTCCACCCAAGAGCGGGTTTCGTCAATGATGATTTTCCCCGTCGACAAAAAAAAAAAAAAAAAAAAAAACCACCTTCGTGGTCTGCCTCACTTATTTATTTAACGCTCCCATATTTTCTAAGACTTCTTGTCTTCAGCAAGGCGCTATCACATATATTTCGAACAAATAACTACAAAGTAGGATAATTATTCAAGGAAAGACAACGCCAATTTTTTCATTATGTAGGTACTACGAACTGCGTACCAATAACCCACCTAGAGCATCTACATTTCATTTCTGAACTCACCAATACCTCTAATAGTATTACTTTACCAATATCACATTTAGAAAGTAAAGAAATACAAGGTACAGTGGAAAGCTGGTACCTATGAATATTTCAGATGCTCTCTGTACTTTTGAAAGGTCCGTATTGAGGCCACTAGCAATTTATTTACTTTTGTAGGTATAGAAAAAAAGAATCTCGCTGCGATTTTTGTACAATCGTCTTATGACCCTTATCGTGTATATAAAATGGTATTTGGTATTTGTATGTGCTTGCGTTAGTATCATTTTGTAAGGCTTTGGCCTTCAGTTTTGTATTTCGGTTATAAATTACTTATTGCAATAACGTAAGTGGTCTTGCTCTTTTCTGTTACTTTTTAGGGCTTTTTCTGTTTTTTCATTGTTCATTGCCATCGATATTACTTATTTTTTTTGTGGTGGGAAATCATCCAATGGCTTTTCCTTCTCTAGAGTGAAGAGAGTAGATTATAGCCCACCTGTACCAATAGTAGTAGTTGCGTTTTATTTTTTCCTCTTTGATAATTCCTTAATATAGACGACTTGAAGTTTGGAATCGTCAAACCGTTTTAGGAAAGGGAGTGAATAATACTTTTAGCTTCTGTGTAAAAGCTGTCAGTTCGTTTAAAGTTACAGACTAGTATTCTTTCTTTCTTATTATAAAAAAAAACGTTGCCCCTCACTACGAATTCCTTCTGTATAATGGACCCGTTCACAAACGTGTAAATTCACACAAGACACCCAGACCTGGAACAGCTGTCTGTAGACCGTACAACTATTTGTTCCGTGCGGAAATCGAACCAGTGACACGCAGCGCAGCAGCCAATCGCTTAACTACTGGGTCAACAGTGCCTTCAAATAAGTGACGATAATTTAGTGCCGTATTATTATAATTTTCAGAACCAAGGTTACCGATATAACCAAAGAATCGCCAAACTTAAGTGGCAGTGGGCATTGCTTGAAGAACGGATAGTATATGTCCAACAGTGGACGTCTTTTGGATGAAATGATGATGTAGATGATGATTATTATAATAAAATCTTCTCTCATGATAACAGCAGCGATCCAAAGACAGATATCTCGTTAGCTAATTATCATTAACTGTATCAACTGTTGATAACCTATGAAATGCGTTAGATGTTCTCAACAATTCTCATTCAAATCTATTAAACTCTCACCACCTGATAATTTCTCTGTCTGACAGATAGTATCTACCTATCACTGTGACATAAGAGGTCTTCACGAGTACCTATGAAATTGTTGTTTTCTAAAACACGTTGCTTTGAAATTTTATAGCTTTAGATTGACTTGGAATTATAAGTTCAAATAAACTTTATAAAACTTAAAGATCAGTTTTTTTTTTCGAAATGAGGCATTTATTGGTTTCTTTGTTTTTTTTTTGTAATATTAAAGTACTTATAACCATGAGAGCAATAAAAAAAAAAAGATTTTTTACATTAAGAGTTTTAACGCAGAAACTATGCATTACAAAGAATAACGTAGCTTTACTATAAAGCTTATTTAAACCTATAATTCCAAGTAAATCCAAAGATATAAATACTTGAAAACAAAGACGTATTTTATATTCGGTCTCCTAACCACGAACAGTTCGAATAACAGGAGCAGAGTATCCCAGATTAAAATCGCACAGTTCATTAGCTATACTCACAGATCACGTCTGATATCAAAGAAAAGGCATTAATACCCGATAAGGCCTGTTGTCTCTAATTAGCCCTCCCCTTTCAACGAACGGCGGCGGCGGCCGTATAAAGACGAACGGATCGGCGTTTTGTATAGAAGTTTCAAGAAAGAAGGTTTCTTGTTATCTGTTTGTTTTTTTTTGGCTGTATTATTGTGGAAACATTATTTCGAAATTCGAACGGTGGTAGGAAGGAATACATCCGGGAAGACTTCTGCATTAAAAAGTAAAGAATATAGAGTTTATTCTATTATGATTCTAAATTTGAAAATTCGATATTTGGTAAAAGGGCTTTTTTTTAATATTTCTCTTTCGAATTGTATGCGGCTATTTGAGTCAAGTTCGAAGTGAATTATACAGAATTAACATTTATTTTTGTTTTGAGCGATTGATCAACGATTGCACGCATAACTGACGGTCGATAGGGACGAAAGATTCTGGAGTAGTAACCACGTGCCGAAAGATGCAGCGTTGGAAGGCCTCCAACAAGGTGGACCGATGACCTGGTATGGACGCCATGGCACCTATCTAGACTCTCCTCAAAGAAAGCCGTGGCGCCTCTCTCGACACTCCTCAAATAGTGGGCTTGCTGCTGTGATTGTAGCGTCATCATCATTATCATCATTTCAGCCGATATGCGTCCACTGTTGAACATAGGCTTCCCCCAAGCGTCGCCACAACGAACGTTCCTGTGCGTCTCGCATCCATCGGTTTCCCGCAACCTTGACCAGGTCATCGGTCCACCTTGTAGGAGGCCTTCCAACGCTGCGTCTTCCGGCACCCCGTGACTTTCGGCCCCAACGGCCATCTTCTGCGAGCAATGTGCCCTGCCCATTGCCACTTAAGTTTGGCAATTTTTATTGCTATGTCGGCTACTTTAGTTCTCCTGCTGATTATGGCGTGTCTATCAGAATTGGCATAGCTAGTAGAAAATCTAAATAAGACTGATTGAAAACGTGGATTCCAATTACTGAACCAGAATTCCTGTTATTTTCGTCCAATTACGTTATTAGCTAATTGTAATGATAGTAGTTTCACGGCAATTAGTGCAAGGGGTGTAAATTGACCTCAAGACCATCCGACGCCTCATTAACTGTTCGGGTAATTAAGGACTGAGCTTCCTAGGTACATTAAATGTTGTTTTTTGTAAGAGAAAATTATAAATGAAGACAGCAGAGCACATAAAAAAAGACCAAAAAGAAAATGTTACAAATCTATCGTTTGTTTTTAATTTAGGTAAGTCTACAATTGTTTTTTTTTTGTATTTAATGCAAAGCATTCATTCAAACAGTGTCAAGTTAAGTGTCTCCGCACACGAGCCTGAAAAAAACGCCTCCACAAAAACGCTACAAGCGGCCACAAAAAAGCTAGAAACCGCTGCAAAAAACAGTTGAAGCTTGCGACATCTTGTGGCCGGAGAAGCTTGAAGCGGCTTCAACCTTTTTTTTGTGGCGGCACCGCCACACACGTGCCTCAAAAATAGTCCACCTCAAAAAGAAGCTTGAAGTGGCGTTTTTTGGAAGCCCGTGACAGTTAGATACCATTTAGTTTTTGATACAGAACACACCCACTCACTTTCACTCATTCACACTCACTTTGTTTTCCATTAGAATACAGATGTAATATATTTTGCTGCTTTTGCAGTAATTAACAGCAAATGTATCGAGTCATTCTTCTCGGCAACCTTTGCTGAAGTAGTCAGTACTACAGTACAAATCTCAGCTCTATTTTATCGACTATTTCAATGGTTTCATATATTATGGTCCAGTAGTGCAGTCAATATCCAATAGTACAAATGTTAAAAAAACCGACTAAATAAAAAAAGCCTAAAAGAGTTTTGGGATTTTTCGATTTTTTGACATGGACTTTTAACAATTTTTTTTTTCGTAGTGGCTTTTTTTTATTAAAAACTTTTTTCACTTTTTAGTAACAATAAGTTAATAACACATTACAAATAAAATCATAATGATTTAGCTGCAACTCAAGTTCAAGTGGCAGTTTAAGAATATTACTCTCCTTTTTTGGGAGAGTCGTGTAAAAAAATTTTATCCATTTCAGAGATGTTCCCTGCCCCGGGAATTAAGATGTCCTCCCCGTCCCTGGACGTAAGTCTCGTTCCCGCGGAAGAATAAAAAGACGCTTAAGCTGCTCATTATAACATTAGCAATATCCCAGTGAAAGTCTCGTCAAATTTTATATTGCAACGTTTCGAAGAAGCAATCCGTGGTTTGAAATTGGAAAATGAATATAAGTATTATGGGATTGTCTATATTTTAGTTATCTATTTGATAACTTCACTCAACACAAATAGAATTGTCAAAATCGGTAAATAAAAAGCTTGCGCGAAATGATAATAATTAGAACATGGTTTGATGAAGTGAAGGTATGTTACCGTGAACTTTATACATGTGCGGTACCACTTCAGAGCGTGTTTTCATAATAAAATGTTGTTATAAAATAAATAAACATACGATTGTAGCAATCCTGGAAGTTTTGCTATTATTTAGTGTTCCATTGTTTAGCTCTGAAGTTCTTTATCAAATTAAAATGGGACGACCTGGGGGGCAATTCTATTCCTATATAAATCCAAACAAAAAAATATCATCAAAATCGTTTAACATTTGACGAAAATATCGCAGAACAAGATGTGAAAAGAAACATTGACGACTTTAGAACCTCCTTTTTTTAAGTAGCTTAATAATCCCGCTAAAAACCTCAACAACTTCAAATACATACAACCTACCGATCATAAAAAAAATCAAAAGATCCAAGCGATATAAAAATCAAAGACAAATCACCGCTGTACCAAGAAACGGCCATAAAAGAAAAATGGCGGCTTAACCTGTGAACAATCATAGCAGGCTCGATCAATCAATGATAATGGACCTCGGAACAAAAAACATATATCATTTATTTATTAGCATTCTCCTTATATCTCGTACAAGATATATTCTCGTGTTTGTAGAGATAAATCTCTGTTTTATTTCTATTGGAAAGCAGAAATGTTTTGTGTAAGATAAACACGGTTTGTTTGTGAGGTTAGGTGACGAGCTCCTTTGTGAGCCTGGAGGACATGTAATAATGGAGTCGGAGTCCACTTGAATACAATAAAAGAAGTAACTTATGTATAACGTCCTGTATACTTACGTAGAACTACTAGCTTGTATCAGTGGCTTCGTTCACGTGAAAGCAGATAGTTATTAACATACTTTCGAGACTCTTAATAAAACTAGTGCCTTTAACCGTTAATGATTGCATCAAACCTTCAGGTGGAATCGTAGTCAAACACTGATATTTATCGTAAAAAAAGTGGTTTCGCCCGCGTAAATGTCGACAAACAATCTCAAGGGTACTTTTGAGATAAAAAGTATATACTATGTGCTATTTCAGGCCATCCAAATCTGTTCAGCAGTTTTAGAGTAAAGAAAACTAACACACATACATATAAATTTTCGCCTTTTAAAGTATTAGTGTGAAATGATAGAGTGAGATGTAATAGGTTTGCTCAAAACATACGGGTGCTTAACTTTAATTCATTGGCAACATTTAAGGGGGAAGAAAATACTTTTAATTATGAATTTGATCAACTTTTACTGTAGGAACGACTTTGACCATTTAGAAAAATCATATTACCAGAATGTTGACGTAATTCAACAAAACGCAGAGAAAAGCAGATTGTAAATATGTGAACTATGTACAAATTCATGAAGTGGAGGAATTCGCCCCTGAAAAATTGCTAATTGACGAAGAATTCATAGTACAAATAAAATATACTAAAATAACCACTTTCATAGATTTTATAACGTAGATACTAAACCACTTTACAACAGACTTTTCACTTAAGGAAAATCGTTTTTTGTGACAGGAAATCATCAAATAACTTCTCCTGCTCTTGGTAAAACGACAGGGCGTGTCAGGCATTTAGTGATTAAAATTCCGAAAGGAAAACCCGTGGTTTTAGAACGAAAAGAACAATAAAGGAACATAGGTGAGGTTTTAGTTAGTAGAAGTCTGACACAATAGAGCGGGAAAAGTCATTGTATGAAAAAATTCTTGTGAAAAAACTCTTTTAATTGCCCTCCAGGGTCTTTCTCTATCGAATATTCCCATAGTCCAAAATAGGTAGACTAAGAAAATCTACTTAAGACTTACCTACCCTCTTTAAACCAAAACGAAATCTGGATAAAAGCCAAAAGACAACTTAAGATGGCAACATTTTATTAATTTTAAGTCGTTAACAATAACAAAAGCATTTTAAACCAAAAACTTACAACAAATTGTCTATGGATACTGTCATATAGACTTTTATGGCCTCCCTGCTGTGTCTGGCTATGCACATATAAACTCAAAACATAATATAAAAGTTTATGAAACATTTTCCGCCGTTACTTTTAGTGCATTGTCAACCAGAAAACAGATTTGAAAACAACTTTGTGAATCGCGTCATAGGACATTAAAACTAGGTAGATATTGTGAAAACTTTTTGGTAGGCTTGTGTTATTTATTTGTTTATTAAACACTTTATGTACAAAGGTACAGCGGCGGACTTAATGCTTTAGGCTTTTAAACTAATCAACCTTAGGGTGATGCAGAGATAAATAGTGCTAGTAGCAATAAAAGATAAATTATGCGAATAGGTACAAGAATAGATGTAATAATAATCAAACATAGATAACATATAATATATAATCAGCCATTTTAATGTTCCCACTGTTGGGACTCAGGCCTCCTCTCTAGGAGAGGGAATGGGCCAGAATACATCACGCGGGCCCAGTGCGGGTTGGTGGATGTCACATGCCATCGAACTTTTGTTCATAGGACATGCCGGTTTTCTCACGATATTTTTCTTCACCGTTTTGAGAGTAGTGATGATGAAATAAATTACACAAAGTAATGCGCCTGGCTGGGTTCTAACCTGCGATTCGTAAATTGGATCCATTACTACTTGGTCACCATTGCTCCTATAATATTATACTATTATAGAATACATATACACAAATTAATAAACTATCTACATATATGTCTAAACTAATAAAGTCAAACAATTAGTTCAAATCGACAATTAGAAAGTACTAAAGCTGTGTTGTCACTACTGCCAACTTCTTACGAATTAGCTAGGGAACTTCGGATCTTTGGTTATATTTCCGTTCAATTGATATAATTTTGTGTTGTTTTGTTTTGTGATCGATTTCGACACGTTTCTCCGAAAATAAATTAAGATTTAAAAGCTACTTATAGACTTATTTACACTAAGCTTTTAAAAGTTTGTGTAAAGTTATTTTGAAAAGCTTTAGGTTGCGTTTCTACTGTAGCGGCGTGAGCGGAGCTGAGCGGAGTTTTTTTTATTAAATCAATCGTTGACGGTGAGGCACTAGTTTATTAAGAGCCTGTTCTCTCTAGATTTAAAGACACCTACGTTGAGTGCGGGAGAGCGCGCACGCGGGATTGGAGTGGATCCGTTCCACACACGAAGAGCAGTGAAAAGCAGTGACAAGTTATTCCAGTAAGCAAAGCGGGGTATATTGGAGATAAACTATTCTCCACTTCGTACTCTCCTCTCTGTAACACAGCCTCTGGCTGGCTCGGGGCCACGTGTTCATATGTTTTATTTGAAAGTCCGTTCAGCTCCATTCAAAAGAGACTTCGAGCACTGTGATTGGCCAATTCACGGTCCGCTCCTCTCCATTGCCGAAACGCACACCCTAAGTTTTGGATTAAAAACCTTGCCATAATAATCCCTTAGGTATTGTACAACACTTTCTACGTGGTCATTGAATTAGCTTTGATTTTGAGAAATACAATAGACTATTTAAGCCAGGGTTACTGGATTGTTCGAAAGAGTTTCAGTAGCCTTAAACGCAAAGGGAAACTGAAGAAACAGGGATGGTTTTTAGGCAGTAAAAGTCTGACTCTCTCTCTTGCTTTATTCCGAATGGAACAGGTTGTTTGAAGATATGCCATCTCATCATCTGGATTTCGCCTGCGCTTTCGTTCGCTTGAATGTCAGTTATTGCGGACGCGAAATCAAAATTGGATAAAAAGTAACTTACGTCTATGGCTGGTTCAAATTTACACCGTACTACAACTCATCAAAATCGGTTCAGTAGTTTAACCCTGAAATAGTAACAGAGAGACAGAGTTATTTTAACATTTCAGCTGCTCCCAGTCTCTTTGCCCGTGTGAATGTGTAAATTGAAAATTGATAAGTGGGATAAAAAGTATAGTACGAGTAAAGTTGGTCTAAAAAGTCAATCGACTTGGGAATTTTGTATAATATTTAATCATTAAAAAATACTTATATTCGATACTTTTTATAAGGTTCTTCTATTAGTAAACAATGATAAAGATCTTTTAATCAACCTAATAATTACTGAACCAGTGTTGACTACATCAGATTTCCTTTTAACTTAATCATATCTAAGTGGGCCCGCATGGTGGATTACGGCCCATTGCCTCTCCTAGAAAGGAGGCCTGAGTCCCAGCAGTGGGAACATTGATAAGGCTGACGATGATGATTACCCAAGTCGTTTGACTTTTTAGACATACTATGTGCTATTCCAGAACATCAACCAAATATGTCAGGCGTTCAAGCGTGAAAAAGTAACAAACATACATACAAATTTTCACCTTTAAAATAGATATTAATGTGATTAGTAGCTATGACTAATAAGTTTCTAAGTTAGAACATTGTCATTAATTTAATCAAAGGAACAAGCCTAAAATACAATTCCACGATTCTTAATAGAGGCATGACCTCTTTCTCTTAATACCACTTTAGTTCCGAACTCCTTACACAATATAATCGTAGCTACGAGTATGTTCACAGATTATTATGATTAGTTCAGTTAATGTGACCTCATTTTCAAACTGTGAACTAGCAGCGGTTAACTACGCCGTGAGATTGAAGTAATCAGGGCTGCTCAATGATATGCGTCAGGCTTAATATGTTTAGTTCAAAGTAGGCGAGGCGTGGATGAAGATTGAACGGCCCTTAATCACGTTATTTAGGTGTTGTACTGTTAGCTTTTGGAGCTTATTGAATTATTGGTGGGACTGTGGAATTGTGTGAAACAGTTACTGTTTCGTTTAAGCAATCAAACGCCTGCTACCACAGCAGCTTACTCCAATATCTTTTACTTTTCTTTAATTTTAACATAATGTCTGGCTGTTTGGAGTGCTGTTTGCGGTCTATCCATATGTCCTTTCTTTGGCATTGTTCGTCAAGTCGTTGTGCTTGCACTGACTGAACAGGTCCACTCAGAATTTTGTGGTTCATTCTTCAAAAGACCTTCTTAGACTTCAATCTGCATGGGTCTCATATGCTTTGACCGTTACATGTTTGCTGTATGGACTTTAAAAGAGACTTTAACCCCTGAGTTTGTTTTGGTGTTTTTTCTCAGGGTAGTCAGCTAGGAAACACCGGTTTCATTTAGTTTAAACTGACGAAAAAGTTTACATGTAAAAGGGTTTTTAAAAACCTATAGTTTATTATAATGACGAGTGGTAATGTCCCCAACTTACGAGTTGTAGGTCGCGGGTTCAAACCCAGACAGGCAACATGCACTGGGCCCGCGTGGTGGATTATGGCCCATTCCCTCTCCTAGAGAGAAGGTCTGAGTCCTAGCAGTGGGAACATTAAAAAAGGCTGATGATGATGATGATGTTGATGATGATAGTTTGTTATAATGTAAAATATTCCAATTTTAATGAAAATCTTTACAAACTATTCGTTTGATCAACATTTTTAATTCATGAATCCCCAAGCGACCACCGGTGGCCGCGCATCTATTGTCTTACTATTGTGTCTCTAATTGACGGTATCTGAAGGGTTAAAGTCCTTTCATTATCCGAGATTAATATCTAAGTACACACTGCACATATCGTGTTTTCCCTTACTTTTCATTAGTAAAGTATGTTGGGCTCTCTCGGGGCATAAAGCGTGATAGCAATGCATAACTTATAATAGCCTGTCCTTTGCCTTTGAGCGCAGTTCCCCTTAGCGGAGTTTTTTTTGCAAGTTGTGCACCATGCATATCCTTGGTACAGAGCCTTTGGTTAAAATAATTTTCTCTGCAAGACTTTAAGATATATTTTCTGTATCAGTAGTTTTTTTTTTATTAATGTTGTGGAATAGAGTAGTGGACTGTACGAATTAGCTGGTTTTACTCGTAGATGGAGAAATGAGTGTGTTCTGTAGGGAGCGGGTTTCGCTTCACCCAATCTTGAAACAATGGTTGGCGAATCAAGTTAGGCACGTAACTTGGTAGCCTTTTTTTTTTTGGTTTTTTTTTTCGACGGGGAAAATCATCTTTGACGAAACCCGCTCTTGGGTGGAGCGGGAGACAGTGTCAGACTCTTACTGACTAAAAACCCCGCGCCGTTTCTTCCAGCTTTCATACCGGGGCACTAGCTCCCTTTCGGACAACCCTGTCCCCAGTAGGCTTCGACCCAGCTGGGCCCCTCCTGCTGCTGACAACTCCTTGAGGCGCGCGGGAACAGTGCGCGCCGTCGACTTTTTGGACTCGGTCCATAACCGGACGATCGGACAGCGAGCTACCCATGGCTCGCCGTCCGCGAGCCCGCGTCTACGGTGGCCGGAAATCGGGATCGGAATCCCGGCGACGGCGGCGAGGGCGCCGTTGCCTGATGCGGTCGGCCTCATCCTTTGCTAGCATTACTGCTTCGCAGAAGGAGGCAACCGCCTGCCATTCCTCCTCGCTCCGGACCATGGCCTCGACCAGGGCCCGGCGCGAGAGGTCTCCACCGCCGATCTAACTTGGTAGCCTTCTCGCAGCGCTTCACGGAGTACTCCGGAGGTATACAGCAGTACCTGACGTTGACCACTTATTTCATAACACGGTTATGTCCATTGTTCCTATAATTTATCGATTTATTGGCGAGCACTCAAAACGCGCCTGGTTACACGGTACACAGAACGGAAGAGTACTGTAAAAACGGTAGAGGGCGTTTGAGCTGCACTTCAGGCAGCTTCCCATTCCAGGCCATTTTGCGCGGATGCGACGCATACCTTTCCTATCTATCCCTAAGTTGTTATATGTTTGTTAGCTAGTAATAAGATTGCGTCTTTTTCGCGCAAATAAAATGATTTTCTTTCTTTCTTCTTCTTTCATTCGCTGCATTCCTGCGCTCCGTAACCATTACGCCGTCATTGCTCCAATCATGGGTTATATTCAGAACAAATGTTTACCGGTATATGGTGGACCTTCCACTTATACCATACCATACGGACTGCTGGCGACGCGCTTTATTTGTAAAACTGCGTAGGTAAAGTTAGAATTACATAATCGATGCACACGATATAATAATAATAATGTGTATTTGCCAAAAAAAATAACAATTGACTTGATTGATTGATTGACTGGACTGTTGGTCTAGTGGTTAGTCGCTCTGACTGCTATGCCGGAGGTCGTGGTTACGATTCCCACCCAGGACAAATGTTTGTGATGAGCATAATCATTTGTTCTGAGTCTGGGTGTAATTTATCTATGTATGTATGCATTTAGAAATATATAAGTAAGTATATCAGTTGTCGAGCAGTCATAACACAAGCTCTGCTTAGCTTGAGACTAGATGGCGTTGTGTGATGGTTGTGGAATATATATTATACATCTGTGGTGCGATAAGTAAATACATAAACATTAAAATCTAAGCATTTCACAATGTAAATATTGTAAAAATCTTAAATCGTTAAAAAAAGAACCTTTTGTTCCAGTTTTGACAAGCCGTTGCTAAGTAGTGTATCCTTTTACGAAAAAAAAAATGGTAACGGTTTCCAAGGAATGGCTCTTTTGTTTATTTTCAAGGCTTTTTCATACCTTTTTATGAATATCGGTAAGAAAAAATACGTCATTGTTTCGTCGAAATTGTGTCGAGGTTCAGAGCGGTTTCGATGATTCTTCGAAGAAACTTTTCTTTTTTCCTCCAGTGACTTGCTCGGTACAATGATGAGCGAGATTTCTTCCCTTGCGGTGTATTTTTTTGTCGTACCACGGAAGGGTGGCTTCGCAGTAGATTGTTTTCTGCTCGTTTGTAGTTTGTTTTCTTGCGGATTGATTGAGATTTTGATAAAGGGGGGGGATTTTTTATTGGACAGTTGTTTTTCTATAACTGATTGATATCAAACGTAGTTTTTAACGTTTATCCATGTTGGGCCTAAAGTTGTTTTTGGATTTACCCAATTAGTTGATCATCATCATTACCATTTCAGCCGAATGACGTCTATTTTTGGACATAGTTCTCCTTCAAGCGTCGCTATAACGAACGTATTAGTTGAACGCTTACAAAAAATAATAAGAATATTTTTTGGTACATAAACAGTTTTTCCTCAAACATTTTCCCTATAAAAACGGTACTTACATAATTTACATCATGTTTATTTTCATATAGTAAAGCAACGAAAGATCAAATGATGAAAAACTCTACTTTGAATTAATAATATAATATAATATTACTATTATAATATATATATTCCACAACTATCACACAACACCATCTAGTCCCAAGCTAAGCAGAGCAAGTTATGGGTACTAGACAACTGATAAACACACTTAAATATTTCTAAATACAAACACATTATAGATAAATTACAACCAGACACAGAACAAATGATTATGCTCATCACACAAACATTTGTCCTGGGTGGGAATCGAACCCACGACCTCTGGTATAGCAGTCAGGGTAACTAACCACTAGACCAACAGGCCATTCTAATTCTAATTTCGGCAAGTCTATGACTATACCACTGCAGGTAATGTCAACAAACTCTTAAATTATTCTAGTTTAAGCCCAACGTTCTCATAAACTCTCCATATTATTCCCTTATAAACAATAACAATGGCAAAATTTCATAATAAATTAGCACACGACACAGGTAAACGTGTCGGCTCACTGAAAGGCCAGCTTCTAAATTAATTAAAGGGAGAATTGGAGGCTCGTTCATACGTGTACGAAGAGTACAGGAGAAATTAGGTTAATATGTCGTTTAGCTATTTTATATTAAGAGGGGAACTATGCTTTTGAATTTATGGCTTTTATGGGCAATAAAGGGCGATACAATGCTGTAATCAAAGGGTAAAGAAGCCCTCATAAAAGTAAATCAAGTAAGGATGTAAGCAGGTCCTGTTGACTCTTTCATCCGGACATCTTGAAATCGGTTAGAAGTTATGGCACGTTATAAAAAAAATAAAAAAAATATAACCGACTCCAATGATAAAAAACACTGAAAAGTATCAAATAACTTTAATTTTGGAAGTCGGTGTTTCTATAATAGTTTAGTCTCTTCGTTATTTAACACCGACTTCCAAAATTAAAGTTATTTGATACTTTTCAGTGTTTTTTATCATTGAAGTCGGTTATATTTTTTTTTGTAAAAAGTTTTTTTTATTTTACACTTTTTAGTTATGGTACCACCACTAAAAAGTACCCCTCAGTCAAACTTAAATACCTTATAGTCAGAGCGCATCTCATAGCGGTTCTAATAATCCCAAACATGGTTAGATTACATTAATTTACCTTTCGGCTTCATCATCAGATCAGTTCGATATATCCTCTCCCCCTCTTCTTTCAAACAGTCATTAGACTAGATGCTGATAATCCCGGCTGTAGCATCAGGCCAGATTTATGTCAACATTGCAATGAACTTAAAATTTAGTCCTGATTAAAATGAGCCCACACGACTACGGTGCTGTAATTTCAAGGTTTGTACTTTTCCTGATGCTCCTGGCTTCAGCATCAGGTCTCTATGTACTTCGGTGTTCTTTATTAGCAGTACGTTTATCCACACATCGAGCCGTTTTCAATGAGCCTAAACTCGATATATCTGCTGTTTGTTGTCGAGGACTTAGGTACTCTGCAGACTATCCTGACTGCAGCATCAGGTCATGACTTGATGATCATGAGACCAAATGTGGCAAATGCCCTATCAAACATCAAAACAATTTACTAAAACAGTCCTTGCCTGTTCGAGTAACTTCTTACTGTTAAGGAGTTGTACCTTCCATCATCAGCCCAGCTACCTGAGATGGTGACGACCATACGCAAATACACAAGATACTTCATAAAATATGCGAAAATCAATAAGTGAGCCTATAAAATTTGAAGGTTGCCTTCGATTTCTCCAAGATTCCATCATCAGATCCTAATTTGGTGATAATGGGACCACCTCAGAACTATCTACTTTCGAACAAAAAAAGAATTTTGAAAATCCGTCCACATTTGGGGGAGTATTCGACGAACAAACATACAAAAAAAAACATACAAACAGCCGAACGTAGTACCTCCTCCTTTTTGGGAAGTCGTTAAAAAATAAACACTAATTCGATATTTAAAAAGAAATAATATTATTGGAGAGATTCGACAGACATTTTTTTTATAATAATGTAAAATAAATATTAATAATATTACATTTTATTTCACCAAAAAAGCAATCACTTTAGGAGATCATAAAACTTATGAACATAATAGATAAAATTACAAGGTCATAAATATCACCACTTTTTAATTAGTACAAATACTTCGTTACAAGGGCTTAATAGAAAAGGTCTTATCGTTATTATTTAAGTAAAATCTCAAAAAATTCAGCAGCCTTTATCTTATAAAGCTAGAGAGTAGAAATCACAGCATGTGTATTTCTATTGCCGCTACAACTTGCGCGCCAAAACTAAGTTCAAAGATGTTACCCGAAAAGCTGCCGCTCTAAAGTGGGATTGGGCCGGACATGTTTGCCGCATGTCGGATGAGCGGTGGGCTAAAAGAGCCACTTATTGGGTCCCATTGAACGCAAGGCGATATCGCGGCAGACCAAGGCGAAGGTGGAGAGATGAGCTTGATAAGTACCGGAGGGACTGGCCCGCAATGGCCGAAGACAGACGTGTGTGGAAAAGGGAGAGGGAGGCCTTCGCCCAGCAGTGGGACATAAATGGGCTAACTAACTAACTACAACTTAAGAGAAATTAAGTTAAAAACAAATGGGTTTGAACAAAAGTTATTTTGTCAATGGTTTTTCTCGATTTAAATATCTAAAACATTAAAATCGCACCGGGACATCATCGTGTACGAGCCCGACTCGCACTAACCAGTTTTTTAAGTACCTACGAGACTCAACCCTTTTGTATCTTTGACAGTTCATGAAAGGCGAAAAAAGTTCAGTAGCGATGAAGAATGGAGATGAGAGGCTGGTAGAATTCAAATAAAGAATATCTTATTCCCAAAACGTAACCCGGTCAGACCCTAGAGCACTCTAGCATGCAGATTTTGACCTCTGCCGAAAATAATGTAAAGAAGGTCGCCATAAAAATGTTAAATCAAGATAATGTGTTTTATGTAACGTACGGTATTGTTTTTGTAAAGATATTGAATATTTGAAGTAGACGCCCGTATCGCGATCTCGTATACATCTTCGACTATAAAACCCTTATCCTTTCTAGGAATTTTATGACTCACTGGGGCTGATATCTGTACTGTGTGTAGTTTATATCGAACTGTGTGTTCTTTTACTTTCGTAAGATTAGAGAACAACGGTAAAACAGAATAAATTCTCTCCTTATTTTGAAGTAAAAATGTCCCCCCCAACATGGCGCGAAATGCGGTCAAAGTGTCCGCCAGCACGTTGTGTCACGTAAATGCGTTGTCGAATGTTGAGGGACAAGTATTCGATATAACATAACGCTCATATTAAGCTCAGACTATACATATAATTCAGCTTTTATAATTTAGCTCAAAGGTGAGTATAGACTACAACATTTACTTGTAACGGAACAACGAGCCGCTCTATGATATGTTCTACTGTATCATCCTTTTACGAACTAAACATCGAGCACGCTCGACTCTTTGTTACAAACCAACGAGCATATCGGTGTAACATTTCTTCAAGTGTATTGGTATAACATTTCATTGAGCCACGAGTGCGGGCGATGCGCGGTTGCGGGGTGACATTTCAAAAATAATAAAGGCAAGGTACAACGAAATGTTGGTAAATGCACACTCGCTTTGAGCATTTACCCGTAACATAACGCCAAGCATTCGCAGGAACCTTATTTCTGTGTTTCGCAATTAAACTATACTATTGAAACAGGTCAATGAACTTGACGATTTTTTTTTTAATATAAAATATAGTGAATTTATCACAGAGTATTAAAAAAACGTATAATTACTAAAAAAACGTATAATTATTTAAAAAAACGTATAATTACTAAAAAAAACGTATAATTACTAAAAACCATTTACCAGCACCACATTTTCATTAGCCAAAATGATGGGTAAGCTCAAAGTTAAGCAGTTCCGTTTGACTGGTTTAACTTTAAAACTGCCCTGATTAGTGTTCACCAGGGACCCAGGGACTTTGTGGCGTAGCCTGTTATTAGGTCATAGGGGTGCGGACGGCTATTGTGAGAGCATGTGTACGTAGGTGTGTAGATTGTAGCACGTGTAAAAAGAAGGATTGGAACAATTTGCCTGCGGCGGTTTTCCCGTCCGATTATGATTTAGGTGTCTTCAGAGCTACAGTGAATAGCCTGTTAATAAACTAGCGCGATTCACCATTAACGATTGCATCACAGCAATTATACGGGGTTATTTGTAAAACACTAACAACCTTGAAGGACTGTATTACTAACATCATAAACAACAACTTTTGTTCTATGACTTTTTGTGAAACATAATACATTTACCAAAAACAATCCTTCCATATTTCCTTGTTCTATTCGGCGGGGGTGCTTGACGTGACGCTAGCGCATCAAGTACCCCTTTCGACCTCCTTCCTATAGAATGATTGAATGAATGCTTCGCATAGACTTTGTAATATTTAGAACATAAATTAAATTATTTTTATTTTTGTATGAAAATCTGACGAACTAAAATAAGTATGATAAATTTTAAAAAGTCATAGAACAAAAGTTGTTGTTTATGATGTAAGTAACATAGTCCTAAGAGGTTGCTAGTGTTTTACAAATAACCCTGTAAAGTGAAACTGTACCTGTGTAAACATCTTGTAAACCCATATCTACACTAATATTATAAAGACTCTTAGTTTCAAAACTGTACCTTTTTAGCGCAAACGTGAGACACGCGATGTTACTTTTCTTCGCTTTCATCCTAAGTTTCAACAAAAAAAATCTACACTTTGTGTATATTTTTACACATACACTGTGTCTATATTTGTGCTCCAAATAAAATATTTTTTTTTCTTTCCTTCTCTCAAATAATATTTTCAAAGAAATCGACCAATTTAAATACGCCCACCAGTTCAGTTAAACTCTGACTGCCTAAGCGCTATCTGTCGACCATCTTGTAACTACAAGCGCAAATTATTCTAACACCCATTTCTGGTATCAAGATTATAATAACAAATTGAAACAAAAGCAGAACGACAAAGTGAATTGTTAATCTTGAATTTAGCTTGGCATTCACTGTAAAGAGTGAGTGAATGAATGGTTCCCTTTGGACCAAATGAGTGAAGCCACTAAGTTTAATATTCTGTTGGCGGTTCTAGGTTTTTCTTTTGTTTCAATCGGGCTGAAAACATTTTGTAAGTTTTCGTCAAACCGTTCCGTTGAATTGTTGCCTGCTAGGTCGTTAGGTAAGTTCCAACAGTAGTTTCGATTTTCCAACCAGCTGAAGTCTGTTTGGATTTTGATTGAGCTAAAGAACAGTTCGATTCGCTGTGCAAAATGTATTTCCAATCATTCGGCTTCTATTTTTGAATTGTTTGATAACAAACGGAATGCACGAGAGGGCTAGCCGGTCAATGGGTTGGGAGAAAAAACGGAATAGATCACAGGTTTGACTATGGTCATTGTTTAAATAATCTACACTAATATAATAAAGAGGTAAAGTTTGTTTTTGTTTGTTTGTAGGAAGTAATCTCTGAAAGTACAGGTCTGGTTGCTAAAATTTTTTCACCGATAGAAAGCTGCTTTATTTCAGAGTAACATAGGCTATATTTTATGTACGCGGGCGAAACTGTGGGCAAAAGCTAGTATTTAATAATAATATATCCAGCTATAATTCATAGTGGGATATGATTGACGTAAAACTATACGATAATTAGAAGAGACCAAAGCAATCAGATGATTGTCTTGTATATGTTTGTGGATATAAACATATACATATATTACGTACCTCATCCAGCATCCCCAATTCCGTGCTGTAATTACATTCATACACGTGACGTGACAGTGGTTAATCCGTCAGATAATAAATTCCCGTCCACAGAGTACCTCCGGCAATTTATTCCTCGCTAAGTAATTCGGTTCTCTCTGTTTTTCTTAATTAATCTGTCCGCGTCTTAGGCGTGTCGTGCCGCTGAAGAGTTTGTGTTATTATTAACTTGGTTTATTAGATAAAGAGGATTAATTCATGTTTTTTTTACATTAAATAGCGCTTACTTTGTGAAAATTAAAGAAAAAAAAGGGAAAGATAGAAAAAAAAGAAATAGAGGAAGAGGGAATTAACGGAAAAAAGAAAATAAGACAACAAAAAAAAGAAAGCGAGAATGAATGAAAGAAAGAAAACAAAAAAAAAGAAAGAAAGAAAAATCGAAAAAAGAGAATGAAAAAAAGATAATAAATTTGAAATGAGAAAATAAAGAAAGTGAGAAAGAAAGAAAGAGAGAATGACAGAAAGAGAGAATGATAGACAGAGAGAATGAAAGAAAGAGAGAATGATAGACAGAGAGAATGAAAGAAAGAGAGAATGATAGACAGAGAGAATGAAAGAAAGAGAGAATGATAGACAGAGAGAATGAAAGAAAGATAATGAATTTATATGGCACCACAAAAAATAGGTAAAAACAAAACAAAAAGAAAATATGTAAAAATACAGTAAAGGTTACTTTTGTAGATACAGTAACAGTATCTTCAATTAGCAGTTAAACATTTTAAAGGCTTCTACAATGATATGCCATGATTACACCTACGTAAAAAAATACTTTTCTGTATTACAAATATGTATTTTACTTTACTAAATAAGCCCTGAAAAGAGCAAACCCGTACTTATTACGGGTACTTACGTACCCGATCTTTATACGCCTACACAAAGAACAATTCTACGCCCACTGGTGCCGTATCTAGAAAAAGTAAGTCCGTTTCAAAGATGGAGTGCGGCCACGTCCGTCTGGCTGAATTATATCAAACCTGTTTGATTTATTGTACGCAATGGTTTAGTGTCAAAAAAGTAATAATTTATTTGAAATTCTTGAGTATATGAATTTATCCTTAAACTAGCTTCTCCCAGCGGCTTCGCTCGCGTGATAGCGGAAAATTATCCCAAGGGAACATATTTCCGGGATAAAAAGTATCCTATGTCCTTTTCCAGGACATGGTCTATCCGTGTAGCAAGTTCCATCGAAATCGGTTTTGCCATTTAGGCTACACAGACGTAACAAACAAACGAACTCACTTTCGCTTTTATAATATTAGTAAGGAAAGGATTTTTGGTTCATGTTTTGTTGGATTATTCTAGGTATCTGTATTCAGTGTCTTGAAGGGTCTATCAATACTTCAAACATAACCACGTTGTATGTAGCATTGAGTACGGTAGACGCGGGCTTGCGGACGTCAAGCAATGGGTAGCTCGCCGTACCAAATTCCGGTAATCGACCGGACGATGCTCCAGTTGTCGACAGCGCTTAGTGATCCATGCGCTTCTCAAGGAGATGTCAGTGAATTCTAGAGGCATAGCAGGGCTGATGCCTTCTAGGGTAGCGGATAATTTCTGAAACTAAGACCTGTAGTCCTAGGACTACAAGTCTTATTTTCAACTACAGGTCTTATTTGCCCTTTGTATTCTAGAATACAAAGGGCAACTGACATAGGACACAAGTGTGGCTTTAGTTTTAGTCAGTATAAGTCTGACACGCTCTCTCAATCCACCCAGAGCGGCAGAAGTCATTGGATGTTTTCTATCCATAAAAGAAAATTCTTCATGTGATTCGTTCAATGGAATAATAACCGGTTGTTACTTCTAGCCGCATCTGAAACTGGAACCTCTTTCGAGAAGTAATTTGATGAATTGCAACTCAATACTAGTTGCAATTCAGATAAGCAATAAGCTTGTTTGATTTGCCTTAGTATTACTAAACCAATCAAATATGATATTAATACTGAAAGCAAACACATTGCACCGCTTACATCTTAATTTGCTCAATTCTCCTCAGGAATATCAACGAGAACTTACAATATATGCTCATCACCCGTCCTATGAGCACCAAGTCGCTTTGAAGTCGGCAACATTAATAGAATATGAAATATATGTATCCTACCTATCCTACTGTATTGAGTGTTTCATGCAAATTCTGCTATCTACGAAGGGCTGACAGTCTGTGAGATGGGTTTTCTAAGGGACGGTCCTATTAAGTATGCTTACGAAATTGTGGTCGGTTTATTTGGAATAATTTTAAAAATGGAATATTGTTTATGGATTTACGACGGACGCCATCTTGTTTTCGGTTTGAATGAGTGATTTGGTGGAGGATTTGGCGGGATTTTTTTGAATGAAGTTTTGTGGCTGTTTTAATTATTCGCTAATTGATTTTGAGTGGATATTGTGCTGTAAAATTGGTATAGTTTTGTATTTCGAGAGTCTACGCAGATGGACAATATGTGGAATCATTTAAACAGACACAATTTCAGTAAAATGGAGCTGAGATTTATTGTATGTAGTATTGACTAACACAGTAAAGCTTACCGAGAAGGCTGACCCGATATATTTGCTGCCAAATATTGCAAAAATATTAGTATTTGTAACATCCGCGTTCTAATGGAATTCAAAGTCATTTAAAGAGACTAGAAACTTAATCATTTCCGGAACATAGTACTAGCTAAATGAACAGGCCAAGCGAAGACAAAATAAAAAAGAATAGTTTGACATGTAATATTTGAAAAGGTTTGCAGAGACTTTAGATATTCTTAATATATTTATAATGCAATCTTTTGGAGACAGAAATTGAGTTTCTCTTTGTTCATTAAACCCCAAGCGAACGCCGGCGATCGCTCTCCCATTATCTTTCAATTGTGTCTCTAATTACGACATTGGAAAGTTTAAAAATAGTCACATTTCGGATAAGTTAAGTTACACTTTATAGTTTCCAAATACCGTCTCTAACAACAGTTACACATCGTTCCTATAAAGAACATAGTACACATAAACTGTCGCACTTTACTGAGTCGACACTTAAGACCTACTTTGACCCATTTACTCAAGTTCACTGTTGTAACTCGCGTGGGATGGAACACATATTCATTACATTATTGGGATTGAGCTCAGCGCACCAGCTCATAAATGTTTAGTACAGAACACGGCCTTTCTAACTGACTGGGTACATTATTGAATTACCTATAATCATCACTTTTGTCAAACGAATTTGGTGACGCAGAATATTAAGGAAATTTTCCATCTACAACGTTATTTTTATGATCTAAGATACGTAGAAGAAATCTCTTCCCTCATCGGTTATTTGATTGTGATACATATTTTATGTTAGACTAGCTGCTGCCCGCGACGTCGTCTGCGTGAAGGCTCTACAGCACCAAAAATACCTAAGATACCAGTGTCGCTATAACATTATAATTTACACAGCTTTTAAAATAGCATTAAAATATAAGTTTTTTTTTTGCAAGTAAAGAGAGTTATATGGGAATTCTGCTGAGTTCAGTCATAAGATGTGACTGAAGGAAATTGAGAAAATAATGCAGGAATACATTCCAGAACACAAGAGGGTAAAAATACATACAAAGGTATAATACTTTACAACACTTCCCTATAAACTGCGTTGGTAGTTATGCTGCCAGGAGCCAAAATGTAAAGAGAGTCAGGACTGGTGACGCGGAAGCAAGCAACGTACAGTTGCCCGTGTGAGAAGTAACTCGTCCTGAGGTCGACACCCACTGCCCTCAGTGTCTGCCCCTGTGACTTATTGATGATCATCAAGAAGCAAATACTCACGGGGAACTGTACGCGCTTGAATCGGAACGGGAAGTTATGAGGTATGAGAGGAATGCGTGGTATAAATACTGCCTCGCCGACGCCACAACCCAAAAGAATTTCCGCTTCAATGGTGTGTCTGTGGAGCGTGATAACTTTAAGGCCAATCCCGTTACACAACTTCGGAGGAGATAGGTAGGAAGAAGCATAATCGGGACACCGACATTCAGTTTGATGGTATGCGCTGGAAGTCCACTCGCTGACAGGGAGTTCAGAAATCCCACGGGATAATGTGTTTTTTTTTTGTTAACTGGGAAAATCATCTTATGACAAAACCCGCTCTTGGGTGGAGCGGGAGATAGTGTCAGACTCTTGCTGACTAAAAACCCCGCGCCGTTCCTTCTAGTCTTCATACTGGGCTCTAGTTTCCTTTCGGATAGCCCCGAACCCGGTAGGCACGGGATAATGTGTGGCGTCATCTTGCACGACGACAGTGTTTACCGAAGTGTAGACTACTTCATTCCCCTCAATTTCCAAGAGAATGCATTTGTTAATTGGTGCAGCATTTTTGGGCATCAAAATGGCCCCCTCACACATCCAAGAATTCTGCTGGTGCGGTATACGACTTATGTCCCTGTATACACAGCGAATGAGTTCTTCTAAGCTGGATTCCACTCTACCGAGAGACTCTGGAAGCATCACCTGTACACCTCTGTCTTCTGATAGAGTGCCTTCGCCAAGACTTAAAAGGACATCGGAGAATTCTCGAGCACGTGCATTGCCACCAAGCCGAGCTCTCATATTAATGGTCAAGCGCAGCGTACGAACTCATGACCACAACGGAAATCTGGTTATGCCCAATGATTTCAAGGACGGTGTCGTAAATTTGTTTTTGCTCTGAAGAAGCGACATGGTAATTTCGTATGGTGGTCACGGTGGTCATTTCGCCCGGATCGTAATTGCTCTCGGCGTTATACTCCCGATTTCCACGGTCTTGATGCGGTGATGATTGGAGAGCTGGTAACCCATAATTAATCAGTGGGTTGCCGCCGATAGAATGAAAATGAAATGAAATGAAAATGAAAATGACCACATCTTGAAGTGAACTGAGACAGGTGTTCAGCACGCGTTCATCAATTACTTTGAATTCATCTCCAGTAGCACGCTTCAAAGCTCGTAGAAAATCTTCAGACAGATGATGGCGATACTTCTCCCACAAAGCTACCGGGTTCGCGACTCCACAAAACACCAAGATGACGGCAAACAGATGACGCATGCGGCTGGGACTGTCACTGCCGCTCGCTGCGAGGGTGTCATCCCAATTTTTGTCACGGTCGGGAAAGTGACGTGCTACGCAGGCTGCGCGGTAAGTGGGATACTCCACGCCATTAAATGTCTTCAGAAAAGCGAAAGATGTTGGTCATCGGACAGTGTGAAGTAACGACCGCAGAAAATAGCATTCGCCATTATTCGGATTCACGGTATAAACCCTACCCAATGCGGTGTCCTTGAAAATTCCCGGAAAACCTTCCACAGCACCTCCTCATTGATGTAGGTTAAATACACCCCTTTGCTTGTCGTAAGTGTAATATGAAGGCACCTCGTCATACGTAAGGGATCTCGCAAACTGGTCGACTTTACAGAGCCTGAAAAACTTTAACAGAGTTGGTTGGCGCGGATTTTCCAAGCACTCAGCAACGTTTTCGGGATCAAAATATATGCACTGGCCGTTTCTTCTCTAGGTGGACGTCTACATGCATGACGGTAGGATGCCTGTCATGTATAGAGAACGCCAGTATCCGCCAAACCGCTTCAGACGTGCTGATGTAGCGACCAGACTTTGGTCACCTCGTCTTTATAAGAGCTCTGTAAAGCAAACGTCGCTTGATCGCTCCTTTTGTTGGAAAAGGAAACATTTTGATATGGTGAAAAATTATTATGACTTTACTTTTTTATGAGTGAGTTAAGTTTATAATTAGGCATACGACATAAAAATATATTAATTGCCAAGCAATAATCACACAGATAAATAGGTACCGAACAAAAGTATTAACAGTCAATGTTTATTTTTAACCGAAACCGACTTCTAAAAAAGGAGGAGGTTCTCAATTCGGATGTTTGTATGTTTTTTTTTCATGTTTGTTCGCGCATAACTTCGTCGTTTGCTAACCGATTTGATAAATTATTTTTTGTTGGAAAGGGTTTACTTCCCAAATGGTCCCATAGTCACCGAGTTGGGATCTGATGATGGAATCTTGGCGAAATCGAGGGAACTCCTTAAATTCAATTCAATTTTTTAGTGAAGTCAGTTATTATTATTTTTTTATATAAAAAGGTTTTTGTACTAACAACATGAAATTGATGATCATCAGTGAACATAACTCTTTTGTAATACTTAATACAGCATTTTTATTAAATTGTCTTCTGCAACTCTGCTCAAGATTTTGAGGGTTTTGTTGGAACTTGAATTTGTCAAAACGAAATATGCGATACAACTTTTATGAAGAAAATGTACATTGCCATCTATGAATTTTAAGAATAACTACCTACTAACCTCGCAACATGATCAAATTTAAATTATAATTTTTTCCGAAAAGTGTCATGTAACTTGATTTGATTTTTATGAAATCTCATAGATGGCGCTGTTTTAAAATTGTCTTTATACTACTAACATTTATTAAAATAACTGTTTCTCTGCCCAAGTTACTTAAATGGCGTAGTTTTTATAGTGTAAAGCTAGATAATAGTATGGCTTACTTAAAAACAACATTTTAATATGCGTCGTTAGATTACACGCTGTCACAGAATGCGTAAGAAAAATAAAGATTCACTGCTCCTCCCCCGTAGGTGATAGCGTGATAATATGTAGTCTATATGTTGACCCGACCTCTTAGTAATATTCATGCAAAATTTGAAGTAAATCTGTGCAGTACTTTTTGAGATTAGCCCGGACATACATACAGACAAACAGACAAACAGACAAACAGACAAAAATTCTAAAAACTATATTTTTGACTTCGATATCGATTGTAGATCACGCTCCAAGTATTCTTTTAAAAAAATATTCAATGTACAGTTTTGACATTCCTACGATTTTATTATATGTATAGATAATGCGTTTATTTAGACTTTGCGCATAGGTTGCCTAGCTAAATCTGGTGCTAATGATGGTAAACAATAAAAGTTGTTACATTTTTGGTATCAATTACCTCTCATTTGTTATTTGGGAAAGTCGAGCATCAGCTGAAAAACTGTATAACAACCCCTCAGTTCTGGATGGCTCGGTGACTGTGTATTTTTGCTGACAAAACAACCTTATAATTATAATTTTGTATTGCACTTTTTTCTTAAAAAAAACCTTTTTACAAAAAAAAAAAATAACCGACTTCACTAAAAAATTAAATTGAATTTGAGGAGTTTTCACGATTTCGCTAAGATTCCATCATCAGATCCCAACTTGATGACTATAGGACCATTTGGGATGTATACCCTTTCCAACAAAAAAATAATTTTTCTAATGGCAAGCGACGAAATTATGCGCGAACAAACATAAAAAAAAACATACAAACATCCGAATTGAGAACCTCCTCCTTTTTTAGAAGTCGGTTAAAAAAAAACAAACAAACATCCGAATTAAGAACCTCCTCCTTTTTTTTTAATAAAAATACGAGCCACTTGTTTCGGGTTTCACATATTATATACTAAAACTTATGTTGTACTAGCTGCTTCCAGCGGCTTCGCCCACGTGATAGCAGAAAATTATCCCAAGGGAACATACTTCCGGGATAAAAAGTACCCAATGTCCTTTTCCAGGACATGGTCTATCGTGTACCAAGTTTCATCAAAATCGGTTCTGCCATTTAGGCGTGAAGACGTAACAAACAAACAAACAAACTCACTTTTGCTTTTATAATATTAGTAAGGATATAACAAAACGGTTTTTTTAGGATAAGAAAAAAAATGGTTTGTTTTTAACAAGAGATTAACTTTTCGAAAAACAATGTATTTTAAATCCTCTTAAAAAAGGGTTAAACATACTTATTAGTCGGAAAAAGTAGGTCAAGCGTTGGACTATGGAAAAAACCTTTCACAATTTTGACATAATATATTTTTAAACAAATGACAGTTTGAAAATAGAACACGCTTATAAAATCCCTTACGTACGCCATATTGAATATTCCATCCTTGTCTATGCTTGTAGTTATTGATTTAATTAAAACTAGATTCCGTTCTGAAACGCTGCTTCACTCATGTTTGCTGTTTAAATAATCTTGTAAATTGGGTATTTATTTGCTTGGCGTGTTTAATTACCATAATATTGTGTGTAGTGTTATGTGCCATAGATAATTATGAACATGTTACTACTTATGGGTGTTTGCTTGGAAGGTAGAATTTGGTGAAGCAATGAATGTTATAACTACTCGAATATTACAAAGTGAAGTGAGTTCTATACACTTTTGTATTGAAATGCCTGTTACTGAGAATAATAACTAAGATATACTTTAGTTTTATTTTGTAATAGCCTCATTAGTGAGACACTGAGACAATCTCACTAACATTAAAAAAACAAAAATTGTTAGTGTGCGTGTGTGTATGTTGGTTATCTACTTCTTCACGCTCGAACGGCTGGATATATTACGATGAAACTTGGTACATAAATAGACCATGTCCTGGAATAACATAATAAATAAGATTTTTATCCTAGGAGTATGTTGAATTGCGATAATAAAAGTCCCTAGGATTCTTGAACTCTCTCTGTACCACATTATTTTCTAGTGTAGGAGCAAAAGAAATAAATCAACTCGATTCATCCCAGTTATCTGCTGGATATAAGTATTCCTAAGCATAAGTGGCTTCACGTATAAATGAAAATATCTAACACTTGTCTGGCCCTTGCTCACAGATGATCCTGCCCAGGGTTCATTGATACAAAAACTTTTCTATCAATCAGAGATAATCAGACAAATCCTTGCTGCTTGCTGTCCTGCAAAACAAAAAAAAACAAACCGGGCAAGTGCGAGTCGGATTCGGGCACGGAGGGTTTCGTACAATTTTGTCTATGTAAATAGTTCAATTCCCGAATGGAGTCTAGAAGATTTTTACAAATAGCAAAAAAAGTATACTTTTTTGTGATGTAATAACAAAACTGTTTTCATATTTATTTCTATACCTGTGCTATAAGACCTCGCTTTATGCGAAATTTCAGGATTCTGGGTCAACGGGAAGTACATTAAAATTTTGATTCCCTTGAAAGTGTCAAAATTTATGTTTTTTTGCGACATAAACGGCCGTATCTTCTTTTTTAGTTAATTTTCAAGTTTGATTTTTTCACAGCTTAAAGGGACCGTAGACTTGAGCATATGGTTTTAATTTCAACTCAATATCTCCACGCGTTTCTGGAATAAAGGGTCTTGAAAAACAGACCAACAGACGGACGACAAAGTGATCCGAGGATAAGAGTTTTTCCCTTTGAGGTACAGGACTCTAAAAACTTTCCTCTTTACAATATTAGCACAACTACGCAGTAGAAAACTAACAGTCATAGACTAGGGATTGCCTAAATTCGGCTACCTTGCCAACTCCGGCCCATAACAGAACAATTGCGACTTCCATACTTATTTCTTCCAAAGATCCGACTTCTTGTTTCAATATTGGTCGTTTGGGATTCGTTTTTTTTCCGTCCCCTATTGTAACAAGTCCCCCGTACTTTTTGTTAGGACATTTGTCTTGATACCAACGGTTTAAGAGCAATATCGAGCAATTTAAAGTTAGGATTTTGTTGCCTTTATTGTTTTTGTTAGTCTGTCGCATAACGAAGTGAGGTTATGTTTGGGAGTTCTTTGATCGGAGGTGAGCAATATTGTGTATTACTGTATTTTATGATGTAAAGTTATAGCATAAAATAGATAGGTCTAGAAGACAATCTCATGTATGTACTTCAAATTTTATACCTACGCTCGGTAGACGCACACTAATGAGCGTTTGAGCCGGAACTGTTCGACGAGTGGGCCGAGGCGCTCCGAGATACCTGTTGTTCGAGAGCGCTTTGTATATAGATTGACTTCTGTACCTATGTCTACTTATTTGTTTGTTAGTAACATTACTTACAAACAAGTACACACGTCATCAAACTAACATTAGTTTTTATGCTTAAAATAGGATTAGTATTGTTAGGCATAAGGGCCGGTGTAACGTTGAACTCTTAGTTTTCATTATCTAGTTAATTGTCTTGGCGTTAGTTCTATTATTAACATATTAAACCATAGTTCAAGAATTTTCTAATTTAATTTGAGAGATTTGAGAGTCCATTATAGTGAGTAATATATCGGTGAGTACTTTATTATCTATTACAAAACAGATACAGGAACACAAAATTTCACTTAATCCAAAAACGTTTCTCACCAACCCAAATGCCTAAAATAAAAAAATAACCAACGACACGATACAATCCTTACCAGTCATTTTTGTCCCAAAACATTTGTCTCGACCGACAACCGCCCGCCATACTTACCCAAAAGACCGCTAGGTGCTCGTAAAACACATTTTATGATAAGTTGCGGGACCTGACCACCTGTACACGAGGGTCAGCCAAACTCGTAACACGCCATCGGTCTTGAAGAATCGAGAATGAAACATTATTTTTTATTACAACGTGCGCTAGATAGGCCACTATAGCTAGTGTTGTGGTATAGCGGGATACTTTAGCCCGGGTCCCGGGATATTGTTGAATGCTCTAGCGGGATCCTCTCGGTCGTTAGCCGGGGCTGGCGGCAGATAATAGTGATGGCGCTGTCCCGGGGTGCTGGCTTTGTGTTAGATTTTTGTGTTGCCATAATTAGGTTATATATAGACTATAATGTTAATATGCATTATGGTAAATAAAGCGATCATGAGTCCACATTTACTGTTTATATTCTACTAGCTTTCGCCCAGGGCTTCATGCGCGTACATAATATATAGCCTATGTCAATAAAGGAGCTTTCAATTGTTGAAAAAATTTTAGAAGTCAGACCAGTACTTTCAGAAATTAACTCCTACAAACAAAAAAAAAAACTAACTTTACTTCTCTTTAATTCATGAATCCCCAAGCGACCACCGGTGGCCGCGCATCTATTGTCTTACTATTGTGTCTCTAATTGACGGTATCTGAAGGGTTAATATTATTAGTACTCTTCTACATTTATTTATACTACATAACATGTGTACTCTGTGGACTTCAAAAGAGATTTTTTCTGTTTCATCCTCTTAGGGGGTGAACTTCAAAAATCCTCTCTTAGTGCTCAATTTTTTTTTAATAATGGGTAGGTTCACGTTTGACCACTATCTCACCTGATAGTAAGCGATGATGTGGCCGACTATGGAAACAGACATTACGTCATAAAAGGAAGCCGTGTGCAAAATTGCGCGTTCCTAGTCCAATAGATTCGGCTGTGTGTTGATATGTCAGTCAGTCAGTTTCTCCTTTTATCTGTTTAGATAAACAGTAAATGTAGAATTGAAATTGCGTGCCCGTGAAGTGAATTCTTTATTTCCAAGTGTTTTTCCTTGTTTTAGTCAATTCAAATTAAATACTGTCGCACATTATTCTGCTACTGTCACTTTTAAAAGAGACAATGATTATAAACTTGAATTGCTAATAAAACCTCTACAATGACGAGTACAAGATCAATTTGTTTTTCTAATAATTTTAAAATAATCAATTTATAAACGCAATAAAACTTTATAGAGCTTTCTAGCTTTTTTATGTTGATGATGTATTTCGTAAAAATATATGGCTGTAGCTTTTTTACATGGAATGTGTAATGGGATATTCATTTAATGTAGCATTCAAGATATATATGGACGATAAACCGTTTTGTTGGTTGGTATTTTTGACATAAAAATGAAGTTATCATACTCTAGATTTTAGGACTTTATTGCAGTGCGATTTAGGCGAGTTTCATTTTTTTTTAGATGTTTAGGTACTCATCATCGTCATCATTTCAGCCGAAAGACGTCCATTATTGGACATAAGCCTCCCACAAGCGTCGCCACAACGACTAGTTGCGCGTCTCGCATCCATCGAATTCACGAGACCCTCACCACCGGTCTTCGGTCCACCTTGTGGGAGGTCTTCCAACATTGCGTCTTCCAGTACGTGGTCGCCTCTCTAGAACTTTTCATCCTATCAATCATCTGTTCTGCGTGCAGTTTGTACTGTCCATTGCCACTTAAGTTTAGCGATTCGAGCTATGTTGGTAACCGCGGTTCTCCTGCGGATATCTTCATTTCTGATGTTATCACGTCACGCCAAGGAACTCCGAGTATAGCCCTTTCCATTGCCCTTTGGGTGACGTTAAGTCTTATTGTGATATACTAGCTGACCCGGCGAACATCGTACCGCCTCAATCATCATCATCACCATCATCAGCCTTTTTTATGTTTCCACTGCAGGGATTCAGGCCGCCTCTCTAGGAGAGGGAATGGGCCGTAATCCACCACGCGGGCCCAGTGCGAGTTGGTAAATGTCACATGTCTTCGAATTTTTAGTTCTAGGACATGCCGGTTTACTCACGATGTTTTCCTTCACCCTTTTGAGAGCAGTGGTGATGAGATAAATTACACAAAGTAATGCGCCTGGCAGGGCTAATATAGTCAATGAGTGTAGTATATCTTTCGATATAGCCAACCGTTTGCAATGAAACAAAGCCTAAATAATATCAAGTTACACACCATTTTGAAGTATAAAAGTTATCTACACCGATTTCGTATATTTTACGAGATGCACGTACAACTAAAACCTTCTACAGATTTATTATATATATAGATTAGATACTAGTTTTGTACAAATACAGTTGTTTCGATTTAAGAGGAAATGTATTGAAGTGTGAACTGTTCGCAATCGTTCGAAACGGTATTACGTATTGAATATGTGTCATTGTGTGTGCTGAATCGGAGCGGGGCTGGAGGAAACTTCAGCATTGTTCGCGTTCACTAGATATCTACTGCATTAATATTTGCATATAGTTGTAGTTTAAGTTGATAATTCGAACTTTGGTGTAAGACGTGCGCGTAATACGTTGAATTTAGTTATGTTCGTGACAGCTTTCATCTATGGTAATATGTGTTTGGTTTGTAAGAGCATTGGCAATGATTTAGGTATTTCGTTTAATTTACATATTGCACTCGGCTATTGGTGGTGGGAAAATAATCTAATGACATCCCCCGCTCTTAGGCGGAGCGGAAAATAGTGTCAGGCTTTTACTGACTAAAAACACACTCCAGTTTCTTCGTTGCTTTTTGGTTAGATAAGCAGTCGCTCCATAAAAACATCACTGCTATTCAATATTTGGTTGAGAGCTAGCTGACTTTTTGAGGTTTCGAACGTTGGACGTTTGCGAAGTAAAACTTGATATACAAGCAGTGACTCGGTCGCGGGTTCAAATCCAGCCAAGCGTATAACTTTGTGAAACTTATTTTTTTTTTCTGTCGACGGGGAAAATCATCATTGACGAAACCCGCTCTTGGGTGGAGCGGGAAATAGTGTCAGAGTATTACTGACTAAAAACCCCGCGCCGTTCCTTCTAGCCTTCATACCGGGGCTCTAGTTTCCTTTCGGATAACCCCGACCCCGGTAGGCTTCGACCCAGATGGGCCCCTCCTGTTGCGCCTCAAGGAGTTGTCAGCAACAGGTTGCTGACAACTCCTTGAGGGGCGCCGTCGACGCCTTGGCTCGGTCCGGACAGTTATCGGACGATCGGACAGCGAGCTACCCATGGCTCGCCGTCCGCGAGCCCGCGTCTACGGTGGCCGGAAATCGGGATCGGAATCCCGGCGGCGGCGGCGTGGGCGCCGTTGCCTGATGCGGTCTGCCTCCTCCTTTGCTAGCATTACTGCTTCGCAGAAGGAGGCGACCGCCTGCTACTCCTCCTCGCTCCGGACCATGGCCTGAACCAAGGCTTCATTACCACTGCTCAAAACGGTCACGGAAAATATCGTGACTAAACCGACATATTTACAACAAAAAATTCGAAGACATGTCATGTAATATCTGCCAACTCGCACTGGGCCCGCGTGGTGCATTACGGCCCATTCCCTCTCCTAGAGGAGGTCCGAGTCCCAGCAGTGGGAACATTAAAAATAGGCTGATTATGCTATTATGCTAATTGAATCTGGCCAGAGATCTTACCATGACCGCTTGGGGTTCGCTTCGGGTTTGAGTGGCTAAAGTAGGTCCGAGTCCCAGTAGTGGGAACATTATAAAGCTGGTATATATAAGTATATATGTAATGAAATGACATTTCATTAATTCAAATTTGCCGCGCTTCGCGCGTTGAAGTTGTCAATGGAATTTATGTTCTGTGGAACGGGGTGACGTGTGATTGAATGGCAGATTATGTTTAGATTATTTTGCATATTTTATTGTTAAAAATTCTATTGTAAAGAGATGAAATAAAGGGATATAATTGAGGAGGCGATATTAGTAAACTTTAAATGTCGTTTCTTTGATTTTCAGGTAAGTTATAGGTGTAATGATCATAGTTAAACGTTGTAATATAGTAAGGACGTATTAAATAAACAAATCTTTGATTTTCAGAGAAACAATTTGTGGTTTATTTGGAAAATCCTCAATAACATATCTTATATATATATCAAAGGATTCTAAAACAAAATGGTGCAGAGTAAAATATACAATGGCAGTCATATTTTTTGACGACCGCCAAAAAAAATTGTAACGTAAAATTATTCATTAAAGCATTTTATTCGTAACACAATGGGTAGTAAAATAAAGAAATGTAATAATCTCCTTCACATCGTCGTAATGTAAGGTTTATATAACCGTTTACTCTGCCACGTGCGTTTTATGGTGGTGACGGTGTGCCAGCAAATAGGGCTGGCAGGTACGAAAGTAATATGAACAAAATCGTGAATAAAGGTATAATAATAAAGGTATATATAATAATAATGTATTTTTTTTTATTCACGTTAATTACGTGAATAAAAAAAATACAAAAAAAAAATTGTTGATTTAAATCCGTGTACATACAACCAAGGCCACCAAGATGCACAGGGCTGGTCTTTGTGTGTGTTTTGACAAGTTTTTGATAATAGATAAAGGCTAAAATTACCAAGTTATATTGAGTAAACTTTACAGGAAAGCGTTTTAACCCTTCAGATACCGTCAATTAGAGACACAATAGTAAGACAATAGATGCGCGGCCACCGGTGGTCGCTTGGGGATTCATGAATTAATGTAGTTAAATTTTTCAGTTAAAAATTACGAAATATGTAATTGGACTTTAGATATTATTAACATCATGGTAATAGTATTTAAATCCAGCTTTTTTTTAATTAAAATGGTTTTGGCGCATGAAAATTGGTTCTTTAGTTCAACAGTCGATCAAACCTTTCAAAATGACACAGCCCTACCTCTTGTTATAACACATCAATAAAGACACGATGACAAAATTTCAGCAAAAAATAATTTTTATTTTACCGCGGACCGTACGGGACTTCCTTATTTTCTATAGCTCTAAGTTGGTTGTTTGTCTCTGGCTCGTTCCGAGGAGTAGTTGGGGTGGAATTCAATTAATTTGTTGCGACCAAAGAAAGATTGCTTGGTTTATGGCTCTTGTGTGTTGGATCACTTTGTAGTGCTTGATACTGAAACAGTTTGTTGGTGACAATAACAGTTGGTCGAACTGGATAGCTTCTGTTCAAACTTTAATTGAAGATCATAGTGGTCTTCGGTCCACAAATAAATCGTTTTTTGCGATGTCCCTCACACCACTCGGGATTTATCCACTCTTCCTGTTTTGTCCATGTGATATCTCTTTGGAATGCGCTCTTTTTGAACTTCAAGATGGCGACCAATCGGTTATCCTTTAAGGTGAAGTCATGTGAATACATTCTCAAGAAGTTAGTAGAATTTTTACAGCATTGATTGATCGGATTTGTGTTTTTTACTATAACGTTACTTATTTAAAGGTATGTACTTATTATTTTAACTTTTCCTTTTTAATTTTTGTGGGACAATCATCTAATCATATCCCCCGCTTTTGGGTGGAGCGGGGGATAGGGTCAGGCTTTTACCTTACCGCATATGTAGTGTTTTTTATTAGAGCACTTTTTTTAAAGGTCATCATGAAATGTCCTCTCTTGCTTTTTATGAGTTGGAGCGAGAAGGATTTTCAGAGTTTTACTGACGAAAACCTACGTGCTTGATTAAGTTGCCATATGTATTTGCCCTGTTAAATCAGTTATCACACTGTCCGTGGGTTAATTTGGAAATGCAGATTTACTTCGATCATATTTAGCAAGAATCTTTTTATGTAATTTTTCTGTAGGTGTGTTTGTCACCTAACTGCTCCTACATGGCTTGTCGGATTTGGATGAAACAGTGTGTGTGTGTGTGAGTGGGTTCTTGGAAAAAAGGTGGCACTACAAACAGGTCCTCAACTTTTTTTCCGTCAAAAAGTCAGTTTTCGGACAGAACAGCGTTAGTCGAGCCCGATAGTATGTTTATAATAATGTACAAACAATAATCTTGTCCTCCGGCGAACTACTCCCGTCGGCGTCGTTGAGCAGCCAAATTGCCGATAAATTATTATTGTCTCCTCCTTTTATTCCCAAAACGAGTAATCTCTCCTCTAATAACAACAGAAAATAGAACGCATCGATATAAAAAGACCTTTTCTTGGTGCTATGTAACAAAAGGTTTCAATTAATCCCGTATTCGATAATCCCGGCCCGGGAATTTTCCCGATATTGGCGGGATTTTTTTCTGGTATCTGATCCTATTTCGCAATTTTATGGGCTCCAAACTGGTATGGAAGGGCACATATTTTTTGTTAAAATAAATATTTTTGGAGATTTTATCTTTTTGGAACCCTTCACACATCGATGTTTGCCCGCGATTTTGGGGGATAAACGACATACCCAAATTTATGTAACATTAACAAACGCCTTTTGTTGGCAGAAACAACAGAATGCCGATTAAACGATTCCCTTTTTCTTATCACCCAGTTTATTAAATTTTTCCGATGGAAAAAATGTACATTTAATCTAGAGTAGCGGCTGCCGACGGCTTCGCTCGCGATATAGTAGAAAATTATCCTAAAAGAACATACCCCCGAGATAAAGTATTATTTATTCATTTAATCTTCTTGCCACAAAAAAACGTACAAAGGCGGACTTAATTTGTCAGCTAAAGTATCTTATGGGCTATTCCAGGACATGGTCTACTCGTGTGCTAAAATTCATCCAGACCTGTTCAGCCGTTCGAGCATAATTCAGTAACACAGAATTAGGTAACCAATGTACACACTCAGAAACTTTTGCATGATAATATTAAGTGTGATAACTCTCCATTCCAAAAAGTGAAAAAAGAGTTAAACATACTTGCTCGCTGACGCAAACCCATAATCCTTACTAATATTATAAAAGCGAAAGTGAGTTTGTTTGTTTGTCTTCACACCTAAATGGCAAAACCGATTTTGATGAAACTCGGTGCACGGATAGACCATGTCCTGGAAAAGGACATAGGATACTTTTTATCCCGGAAGTATGTTCCCTTGGGATAATTTTCTGCTATCAGGCGGGCGAAGCCGCTGGGAGCAGCTAGTATCGAATACACACCCTTTAAAAACATATTATATTATGTACTCATACATTTTTCATCATCATCATTTCAGCCGAAAAACGTCCACTGTTGGACATAGGCCTTCCCCAAGTGAACAATAAATTTTTACGTTGATATAATATCACGCTATTTCAGCCTTTAGCGATTCAAATACCGCCATCTCATAAACATCTCATCAATAGCAGTATTAAAGCAACCGTCCCACATTTCGTGGTATGAAAGCATTCAATAAAATGGCCGACTATGGTGGCCGTGAGTGATGGCCATATAAACTGTCACCGGATGATACATTTTATAATCCCGACATTTTTTATTTACGCCATACATCACTCGGCTGTGTGACCTCTTTATAAAACGTAAAGCTATTGATGCCGAAAGTTTGCCGAAAATAACGGTGTTACAAAAAAATTTGGAAGGTATAAAGTTAGTTCAGAAAAGGTTAACGGACTATAGAAATTTAGTTTCACCATCCTTTTAAATATGTTTTCATTTTTTATCCACACTAATATTATAAAGAGGTAAAGTTTGTTTTTTTGTTTGTAGGTGGTAATCTCTGAAAGTATTGGTCGGATTGCTAAATTTTTTTCACCTATAGAAAATTGCAATACATAGGTATAATAGTTTTATAGGTTTGTTAACTATTTTTACGGTCAATAAACCTGAGTTTAAAAAGGGATACTTAATAAATAATTAAAATGGTGGTTTTATGGATAGCTTATGGGTTGTGTTCCATATAAATTTGTCCGTTCGACTTATGAAATTTATTGCCTTTAGAACATAGATATTAAGTAGAATAAGCGGAAGGTGATTAATAAATTCATATTAAATTATTTGCTCTTATGTTAAAATATTTTTTATATATAAGAATCAGTTATCACAGTACCACATATACACAAACGTTTACTTTTATAATAGTATGATTATAAAGCATAACACAGTACAACAGGACCTTAAACATTAATAGGCAGTAACAATGAACAGAGTTCTAGTCTATCAACAACAATTTCAATGTCCACTTGCCAATCAACGAACGCAATGTGTTTCGTACATTCAAAATGATAGTGACAGGCGGTAACTGATTGACAATTTGTGTCCATATTATGCCGACGGCTGTAGCTAAATAAACACGGTAGCTAAACATTGAAACGTTTAGCTGGTGGTAGATCATTAGCAAATTGTTATGCTGGATTTAATATAGCATATAGAGTATATTCCCTGATGATTAGGTGGATGAGTGTCTAGTAAGGCAGGTTTTAATTTGATGGAAAAATTTCAAGGGGTAAAACTACTTTTAGAGGTATATGGAATAGGGTGTTGTGTCTAGTTCGGGCAACTGCCCTCGGTGGTTGATTTCAGTTAGTTGTATATGTTCTAATTATGCGGAAAACTCTGATACTACGATGTAAGTGGAAGGTGGACCGGTTATCCTGAGAGTATCAGGAATGTGATGGTAGCAAGACAGGACAGTTCATTATGGCGACACTTGGGGGGGAGGGGGTTAAGTCCAGCAGAGGACGTCTTTTTATATTAGGTCAGTAGGTTCGCGCTTGACCGCTATCTCACCTGATGGGAAGTGACGATGTGGTCGACGATGGAACGCGCTTACCTAGAAACCTATTCACTCTTGACTTAAAGATTCCCGGGTTGTAGCCACCAGGAAACACAGACTCCGGCAAGGAATTCCACTCCCTAGCTGTACGCACCATACGCTGTATGTCTTCCAATTGAAACAATGATAATGATGATTCAGGATAGTTCTTATGTGGCGACGTATACATATGTTGCTACATCACTCCCTTCTGGATATTAGAGATCGATGGTTTTTGATGTATCGTGAAGCGTGTGCCGGACCAGTGGAAGGTTGGTTCCAGTATGTCAGAACCGAAAACCGCGTAGTAAACGGTGAGTCTGCGATTACAAGCCTTTGAGAGTAAATAAGACCACACAAAGCCAACTAAAAGATAATATTTATTTCTCCTTAAAAATTGTACGAAGAACAAAAAAAAAATTATTAAAGATCAATTTAGTCTCATTCAAATTTAAACTCTACTACAAATAGTAGGTTTTAACCGGTCCCATACAAACAGAAACGAAAGCTTCAAAAATAAATATGGAAATGAATTTAGCTAAGTTCAACTTTTACTGGGATTTTTACATATGAATTTGATTCGAGCTCTGAACATCCTTTGTTGAACGTAGCGTGAAGGTACTTCAGATTTGCAGTGCGGACTCGTTTTATTCGATTTGATTCGAATTAAGAAATCTCGGAAATTTTTGCTTGAGAGTTCTAGATTTTTTTGCCATAACTATGTGAAATATTTTCATGGTGAAAAATTAAACGTAATACCATCATCATCATTTCAGCCAAAAGACGTCCACGGTTGGAAATTGGCCTCTTCAAGTGTCACCATAACGACCTGCCCTGGACACCTCGCATAATGCTCACACAAGAAAACTCCGGGCTTAGCTCTCTCCACTGCCTTTTGAATGATTTAAAGACTTCTGATACAGCCCATTATGAGTGACCACGTTGCAGTGTCATATGACATCACTCACTGGTTACTCCCAACACGCACTGGTCATGCGAGACGAGAAGATACCGCGTAGTTGGGGTGCACGAACACCCCCCCATCAGTTGAGTCTGATTTCAGACTTGATCTATTCTCCGAAGCTTATTAAATTAAGAATTTTATGGTTTTCACAAGAAAATAAACCCCATAAATACACTTCACAAAATCAACCCATACACAAATCTATTCAAATTATCAGCAACTCAAATTAATAACTCTGCACTTAATGAAGAGTATCTCGACCAGACAGTATTGTCTCAAGCATAAACAATCTCTAAACAACTATTTTCAATTTAAAAACATTCTAAGCCACCGCCCACCCCCGAGGGGAGAGAGGGGGATGATAGAATCGATCGCGACACAATAGCTCTTACTGTGAAGATGTTAAGAGGACGATGAAACCCATCGGACCTGCGGAGCTGGCAAGTGGTGAGATATTGTGGACCAATTTGCTTTACAAGTGGTGAGAATGATAGTGAATTTGAATATGGAATGATGGGCTGGAAAGATTACTGGGGGAGTTATTTGGATTGTTTTATGAAGGTAGTTACGGTGTTTAGTAAGAAAGTTTTTTTTTAACATATTTTTCTGCCTGGTCATTGTTTGTTTTTAATAATAAAGTTTTATATCACTGTTACTTATACTAGATTATAAGTTATTTGTAATACTAACAAAATATGGATCATTGTTGTCCAAATTAAATGAATTTTTGTTATTAATTTATAGTGAAATCTATTTTTGCGAAGTGTCGGACGTAAATAAATATTGGTAGATAGTAAATACTCATGTCATTTGGCATGGCTAAAATGTCTAAAACATCTTGGTAGTAGAAATGAAATGTTCTACAACTAGTAATAAACTAGTTATAGAAACAGTACTTTAGATCCTATGTTACAAATTAAATCAGTCATGATTTATTGACCTTTTTCTATAAAGAAAAATACTCTCTACCAATGAGTGCACATAAATTTATATTTTAATTTAAAAAAATGTTTTTTTTTAAAATTAATATTTTAAAAAACATTTTTTTTTATTGATATGTATGTTTATATGTGTAGTGATGCAATCTTTTATTATAAAGCACGCCTCACCATCAAGGTAAGATCACAGTCAAGCACTGGTTTATATCTAGTAAAAAAACTAGTAAGCAGTGAAATGAAGCAGAAGGTAGTATAAATCAAGTCTCATTTCAGACTTCTACAAAACTTAGAAGTCAAGTACGCCTTTAGAGTAAAGTACAGACAAGTTATGCGCTCGAAAATAAAAGTAATAAGACGTTTCCTACATAAGGAGTCTTTACGAACAACAGGTTGGAAATATACTAGAAGTTTAGCTCCGGAATGTTTCCTAGGTTTTCTCTTTACACAGATCTAGAATTCACATTTTCAAGGTAAAAATATTTTCCAAAAAGTGTTTTGATAATATTCGCAGTGTTTTTAAAAAATGGTCGGTATTTTTTCGCCCGAATTTAAAATATGTTTAGGAGAAATTTCTTTTTATTTTATTTCTTTGATATAAAGATCTGAAGTTTTTTTTTAAGGTAGAAAAACACGAAAACGTAGAATATAGTATTAATACGCGCTTAGAAAATTGTAGACAAAGTAGTTTCGAAATAAAAATAAAAAGCTAGAATTCATTCAATAAAAAGTTAGTTTTAGCTGTTAACTTTTGCTTAGTATTATTAAGAAAAAAAAAACAAGATACTGTCTAATAAATTATTGTAAAATAAGTTACTGTAAAACGATTCTAGATAATAGGTGCTCATAAATTACTTTTGCAAACCCTCATTAACCGTTATCAAAAGTCTTTTACAACTGCCAAGTTAATCATATTTAACATTACTATCATAAACACGAATAACTGCACCAAAACGAAACTGCCACTAAAAACCAGCCAACGGGAAATTATAAAGCTGAACGTTATCAACTCCATAATTATGCACGTAAGTGTACAATATGGCCGCGATAGCAAAAAGGAAACTGCAAGAACTTGTTTATGCGACATAACACAGCAATCCGATGCACTGCGGTGCAAAATAAAATAGACCCAGCCGAGATATGCACTGCTAAATAAATCCAAGGTACAGAAATGCAGTGACTGCCAGCTAACCTGTATAAATAATTCATTCGAGGAAGGCATGCATCTTGCATGACGTGTTTTTGTTTATATATGCCTGGTTCCGATGTCTCGGCTTATTTATAAGATGGCGGAGGTGAATAATTGCGGGCAAGACGGCTGGAGTAGTAATGGTTGTGATAAGATTTGAATACAGGGTTGGTTGATATTGATTTAGTTGTTATTCGTGGATTTGATTGGTGAGCAGTCAGTATACTAATTTTATGTTGCTATGAATAAAGATATTCGGTCTTCCTGTCCGATTATTATTTAGATATCTTCAAGACTAGAGTGAATAGGCTCTTAATAAACTAGTGTGTTTACCATCAACGATTGCATTATTGCTTACCATCAGAGTGGAATTGCAGTCAAGCACTAGTTTATATCGTACTGGAAGACGCAGCGTCGGAAGGCCTCCTACAAGGTGGACCGATGACCTGGTGAAGGTTGCGGGAATCCGCTGGATGCGAGACGCACAGGATCGATCATTGTGGCGACACGTAGCTTCCCTACGTCTATGTCCAACACTGGACGTCTGTCGGTTGAAATGATGATGATGACTAGTTTATATAAATTAAAAAAATGAAAAATGATAGAAATTAAATCCTTATTTATTTATTTATTATATACTTCATTGTACACCGTTACACATACAAATGGAAAAACTTAAAACTAAAACACATACATACAATGGGCGGCCTTATCGCATCCTTCTGCTATGTAATAAATATCTTGGCTTTTTTTTCCATAAAAAGTTAAGTTTTCCAGCGCTTACATTCAGGGTTTCATTAAAATGTTCAAAAACTCACGAATATAACAACGATTTTTCTCGTAATTAAAATCGTGAACCAGGAAAAAAGGTAAGAAGGGTTTCCCTGTCAAGTCTGAGCCAATTCCTTTACCTGGACGTCGGAACTTTAATAAATTAGGGCTGAATCGTGTGAAATGGCAAGTAACCGTGACGCGCCACCCTCGGGGGTGATCACGACTTCGTTGCTAAAGACATCATTGAATTATTTTTTAAGTTCATAAAGGTTCTTGTTTTTTATTGTGGGTGGGCGAGTTTTTTTGCCAAAATGTGTAATCTTTTTATTTTTGCCTGCGGGTAGTCTGTTGTTTTATTTGTCTTCTGGAAAAGTAGGTAAAGATAAAAATATATGCCTTTTTTTTGTCGTCGGTGAAAATCATCTTTTACGAAACCCGCTCTTGGGTGGAGCGGGAGACAGTAATATGTGCCTTTGTAGATAGATCATATTTTTAAGAAATTTCTTTATAAACACTAGAATTCGGAGAAGGCAATCCAGTCTAAGATATTAAAGTTAATCTCTTACTATACATAGATTAAAATGATGGATAAAGATAAAAAATAATAGATAGAATAAAGATAGATCAAAAAGGAAACAGATAATAGAGTTAAAAAAAATAAAGATTCAAGATCATACAAGGTGGATAAGTTTCATAGATTTATGTTTTTGTAAAATTATTACTATTTTGAGGTACAATAACGATTATTCTCATCATCATCATCATCATTTCAGTCGAAAGAAGTCCACTGCTAGAGATATGCCTCCCCCAAGCGTAGCCACAACGACCGGTCCTGTGCGTCTCGCATCCATCTGATTCCCGTGACTCTCAAAGTTTATTTTATTACGATTATACTGTACTGTTATTGCCTCCATCAAAATTTCAAGTCACTGTCTCAAAGAGATGTGAACTCAAATCCGTTTCAAACCGCCGCCTGTCCGTTTCAAAGCCACCTGTCCGAGCCACTAGCTAGGCTAATGCCCATCAACGCTTGCTCCGACGCCTTCGTTAGATCACCTGCCACGAAACGCCAGAAGGACCCATAGAGTACTGGCGACGACTAGGTGGAAGTGCGCAGGGTGCAATTTACTTCGGCCATAGCCATAAACTTTTTTGTACACCAAAAGAGTAACACAATTTATACATAAACCTAAATCTATGGATTCAATGAGACAATCTTAGGATGGATCGTAAGACTTAAAATAATACAGGGCCATCAATTTCTATGTGCTCATAGAAATTGATGGCCTGTTAAAGAGTGTCATAGTCTCACTCTTTGACATGCTCTGTTTGCATTGACAGTTGTGACTTGGTTTATATGCTTGCTCATGTAGCGTGTAGACTACAGCGGAACGCTACGGCGTAGTAGCATGCTACGCCGTAGCGGAGTGCTACGCCGTAGCGATGTGCTACACCATAGCGGTGTGCTACGCCGTAGCAATCCCACCTGATAGTGGGCAGAAACGCAATCGTTGTTGTTGAATCGCACTAAATTATTAAGAGCCTATTCACTCTAGCATTAAAGACATTCAAATTATAATCAGACAGGAAGATCGTTACTATTACTGATACAATTTTATGGAAAGTTTTCACAATACCGCTCGAGCAGTGAAGGCACCTACGTCTATGAAGACACTCTGTGGCACGATGAAAGGACCAAAGAGTATCTAACTCAAGACATGACCTCCGGAACATTTTCCCGGAAAATTTCCCCCCTTATCCGAAACGCCGTCTTTTGTTGACTTCGCTCTTATGAAGGGTTCTCCAAATATGTATGTACAACGTACATATATGAGGTTAGGAATGGGGAGAGCAATTCTGTATGCTTGCCTGGCAATTGGGTTGAATCGATGCATAAATTTATTGTGTGTACATATTTTGAGGGCTTTTCGGTGAAGGGCGAAATGATGTTGGTATTATTGGTTGTAAGAGGTTTTAATTTGACGTATAAAAATTTATGATTTGGCTTAAAAAAAAAGTTTAAATTTGGTAAAAATATTAGGACTTTTCCAACTTTTAATATTTATAATAATAATAATAATAATCCTCTTTATTCAGGTAAGTTACACCCATATTATTAAATTGACACACACCATATAACACAATTTACAACAACGTATTACTTAATATAATTAAAAAAAAACACTACACATTATTACAGTTAATCTCTGCACTTATAATTAAAATGTACCGTGTCAATAATTATGCTAGAAAGACAGAAAAATAATGTTTATTATTAAACTATTTATTGATGACTTCGTTCGTGTCAATGTGAGTTACACTGGGCTTGCCAGATAATAGAATAGAATAAACTTTATCGAAAATAGTAACAATTTCACAGAAACTTAAATCTATGGATACAATGGCGGTCTTAATAATTTACCCTCTCTTGGGGTTCAAGCTTACTTCGCACCAAATTTAATTAAAATCGCTTTAATAGTTTAACCGTGACAGCGTAACATATATATAAAGTTACTTTGTCATCTACGCTAATATAATAAAGAGGTATTTTTTTTTTGTAGGAGGTTATAACTGAAAGTATTGGCGCGATTGCTAAAAGTTTTTCACCGATAGAAAGCTGCTCAATCCCAGAGTGACAAAGGCATACGCGGGGAAAGTCGCGGGCAAAAGCTATCGTGTAATAAAAGTGTGGATTAGGAGTCGTATAACAATAAAAAAAGCAAAAAAAAAATTCAATCATTAAATTACAACTTACAATGAAATGTCAAAAAATTTCCTTCTCCTTTTTTAGTTTTAGTTTTTATATTCCATCCTAAGGTTGTCTGGAAGATATCGCTGTCAGCGATAAGACCGCCATTGTACCCATAGATTTAAGTTTCTGTGGCATTGTTACTATTTTGGTGTCATCATCATCAGCCTTTTTAAAGTTCCCACTGCTGGGACTCAGGCCTCCTCTCTAGGAGAGGGAATGGGCCGTAATCCACCACGCGGGCCCAGTGCGTGTTGATAGATGTCACATGTCTTCGAATTTTTTGGTTCTAGGACATGCCGGTTTCCTCACGATGTTTTCCTTCACCGTTTTGAGAGCAGTGGTGATGAAATTGGTGTACAATAATAATATAATATATATATATAATAATATAATAATAATAATATTCCACAACTATCACACAACGCCATCTAGTCCCATGCTAAGCAGAGCTTGTGTTACGGGTACTAGATAACTGATAAACATACTTATATATTTCTAAATACATACATTTATAGATAAATTACACCCAGACACAGAACAAATGATAATGCTCATCACATAAACATTTGTCCTGGGTGGGAAACGAACCCACGACCTCCGGCATAGCAGTCAGGGCCACTAACCACTAGACCAACAGGCCAGTCAAAGTAAAAAAAAAAAAAGTTTATTCTATTCTAACACTTTTTTAAAACAGACGTAAACCACCAATAACTAAACCATTTGAAATAATTCTCTCGATTGTACCCACAAACAGCCACGAACAGCGAAACCAGAGGCAAGGAAAGGTCGAGCTGGGTTGGTCTAATTACTCCCGATCGAATTAGAAAGGGATACGACCTGCATAACAACCCGCACTATATACCTACACATATGTATGTATGTATGTTATGTTAAATCGAATTATAACTTAATTTCAACGCCAGTATATGAAGCCTTCGAGGTATGTAATTAGATGTGAGCAGTTTGAAATATTTGTTCTGTTCCGGTACACATGGTAAATTAGTTTCATGCTAGAGGTGAATAAAAGTGGAATACCGGCTGTCCCACTTTGGGAGTCCTAACTTATTTTTTTTTTTCACGAAATTGCGAAGCCATGTGATATGAAGCCGCATCGCAGAAACGCGCGATTCGAATTGCTACAATGTGATTTCATGCGTTTAGGATGCGACAGCATCCTCTAGCATAAACTACTAATGCTTATCCTGTGTCTAAGATAAAAGCAAGCTCTATTGTTACTAATCATCTACTCAATACATTTAATTCAATGACATTTTAATAAACAGACATGTCATACAAATCAACCGAAAAATGTGTTCCGCGCATCCCCTGTGTTTTATTTATGCTAGTATCATAATTGGTACACTTTCTAAACACACACAGGCATTTTTTAACATTGAATTTAGTAGCAGCGCGCAGCGTATCGCACTAGATCCGATGCGTGACGCCTAAAGGCAAGGATCCCAATTAGGATCTTTTCGAGTTTTCTAGAGTGCGTGCTCATAGCAAATCTGTTTATTTAAATATCATTGATTTAAACCCATAAAATGAGGTTCTCAATTTGTAAAAAGGTTCCAGATCTATAGATACGCTTACAATAGCGCAGACTTGGCCTTTTCACTGCCTAGAATATCGGCCAAGTTAGTATTTTTTTAATTTTAGCATTGACGTTTCAGCCTTCGCTCGATCGGAAGTTTATTTTGAGAAGTCGTATTCTTGTTGAAAAGTATTTAAAGCGACCCATGCGCTCTGTATTCTTCGAATAGCTGTTTTTGTAACACAAGTTTTGAAAATGTTTCTTAGTTCTTTTGAATTGATTCCTGAAGACTTATGTTAATGCTGTTCTATCTTTGTCCATTTTTTTTTTCTGTGAAATTGGTTTTTATTTTGAACTACAATAGAATAAACTTAACCAACTTAAAATAGCTTTTCCATGCGGCTTCTGACAGTCAACCTACCTACTTACTTACCCAGTAGGGTAGGTAAGTATATTAATTTACTCTACCTACCTACCCTACCTACCAATTTTTTTGTATGCTGGTGAACAAAACGAAAAATAATTATTCCGTCCAGTCGTTCTCGATTTCTAGCCAGATTAACGAACAGTAATTGATTTTATATATATACTAGCGGCCCTTCCCGGCTTTGAACAGGCAATAAACAAAGTCTATGTTATTCAGAGTATATGTAGCTTTCCAAGGTTGAAATAATTTTTGAAATCGGCACAGTAGTTTTTGAGTTTATTCATTACATACATACACACAAAAATACAAATTTTCCCTCTTTATAATATTAGTATAGAATTTCGCGATTGAAATTGAAGACTCAGAATATTAATGCCTATTCTAGCTGTGATTAAATTTTTATAGCCATAATCATTGTTATTCTCAATGGTGACGGCCATAAAGGCATCAAAAACAAGCAATAAACGCGAAAACATTATCACAAGGACACACCAGTCACGCCGAAGTGAGGTTAGGTACGAATATTGCTATCGACGCCAGAAAACTTCGCGAAACATAAATAAATACTTGCCCAACTTACATCGGGGACAAGTGCCGCCGGTTTCCTTGAAGACAAACACTACACGATAAATCTTGGCCACTTCAACTCGCAAATTCGTCGCCCGAAAATGTAACTTACTGACAGTTCGGACACAGTATCTATATTCGGACAGTGTCCAAATTGACACATTTTTATTTCAATATTTTTTCACTGACGGTTCGGAAACGCACTGTTTTGTAAAGTCAGATAAAAAGTTTTAAAATAATGTAAATATAATGTAAAATTTACCTCTTTATATTAATAATAATATAATCATATTAAAACAGTGATTTTTTTTATATAAAATTACATAAAAAATATTTAAAAAAATAATAATATAATAATCATTTATAATAATAATAATAACCTGTTCTTTCTTTTTTATTTAAAAATACAATTTATGTGTATGTTAAATGAATAAACGAAATAATAACATTATTCCTAAGTGTAGAGTGGTGTAGAAGTATAAATAAAATGTGTTGATTCGGACACTGTAAACGAACCGTCGAACTGGAAAATATTTGCCCGCGTGCCGCCATCTTGCCAGTTATTGGTCATAAAGTGTCCCGTGTCTATGGTCGTACGTCTGAGGTAAACGGGCTGAGGTCTTTCATGTTACGACCTGTGTTAGTTTTTATTACTTTCTGAGCAGGATATTGTTGTTAATAGTGCTTTGTTTTTGGTTTACTACGAATGGATTTGACGTGGATAGAAGTTGTGACGTTATATTGTGGCGGGTTCTAGGTTATTTGTTATGCTTCGAAGTGTTTTTATGGTGAAAACTACGAAACATTTTTTTAACAGTCAAATATCATCTGAATCCGTTTCAATGCAAATATACCTATTACTTAGTAGTAGTAAGCCTAGGTATTATGTCCCACTGCTTAGCGAAGACCTCCTTTTCCCTTTCCCATACACGTCTGTCCTCAAACATGCCAGACCCTCCAGTAATTGTCAAGCTCATCTCTCCACCTTCGTCTTATAGTCCACAGCTCATCTGACCTTCCCGTAATATCTTTTATCTACGCCCAGCCTAAACTACAGGGACTAAGGCTTTCTTTTATTGCGTAGGCGAGCACTAAGAGAGGATTTTTCAAAATTCATCATCTAAAGGTATGAAACGGGGGTCTAAAGTTTGAATGACGAAACCTACTTTTACGCGGGCGAAGCCGCTGGCAAAAGCTAGTCTTGTATATTTTTTTTCCTATTTTTAAATCTTTTATTGTTACTTAGAGCTTAGAATTAATTTTTCAACGAATCCTCCATCAGAAACTAACTAAAATTTTTTGCTACATCACAATTAAAATTGAATCTTATTTTCTTCCGAATACGAATCAATATCTCATAACAGTAACATAAAACCCATTTCTTTGAATATAAGTACTGTTCAAAAACTCCGAAATCCTTTGCCATTGGTAGCTTGTTCGAGCTTGTTCTAATTACTTTGTTGATCTTACTCGTATTTATTTGAGCTAGCTATTTATAATTCGCTGATAAGCCATGGAGCTGAGAGATTGACTTTCGTGTATTTACTCTCTATATTTATTGCCATGGTAATGATCTGGGGTGTTTTAATTACTCCGTTGGTTTTGCGGTCGTATGTACGACTGTTGAACGCGAGATCTTAGGATCAATTATAACAAAGTAGTCAGGCTAAGCGTTATTGGTTTTTCCTTAAGGAATTGTTTGGAGTATGGGAGTTGGCATTGTGATACGTCCGAGAATAGTTTTTAAAGTGGAAATTAATCAAATAATTTTTCGAGCTCTAGGTGCAGCCAGAGGGAGTGTGACACATGTACCGACTAAAACTCATCAATTGTTCTCGTAGCCCTTGTAAACATCGGCTTAGAGGCGTGTGTGAAACATAAAGTAGGTACTGTGGCTTCGCGCTTGCTTCTTATCGGACGGCCGGACGGCGAGCTACTCAATGCCCGTCTTCCCAAAGCTTGCGTTTACGTTTCGGGCCTGGAACTTTTGACACCCTGCGCATTCCTTCTCGCTCCGGTCCATGACTAAAACTAGGGTCAGATGCGGGAGGTCACCGTCGCTAGCCTAGGAAGATTATTATTATTCTTCAAGCAGTTTTTCTTAGCTACGAGCTCCCTTCTCTTAACCATAAATATAAATAACTAGCTGCTCCCAGCGGCTTCGCACGCGTGATAGCAGAAAATTATCCCAAGGGAACATACTTCCGGGATAAAAAGTATCCTATGTTCTATTCCGGGACATGGTCTATCCATGTACCAAGTTTCATCAAAATCGGTTATGCCATTTAGGCGTAAAGACGTAACAAACAAAAAAACAAACTCACTTTCGCTTTTATAATATTTGTAAGGATTGTTTCCTTCACCTTCTTAATTTTATTTTCACTCAACAAAATAATCATCCTCCAACTTCACCTCACGTATCTCACTGTACCGATGCATTTTTCAATCTCACCATCCGCACTTTATTACCTTGAAATGCTGAAGAAAATGGCTAGGAAACTAACACGTCTCATCATAAATTCTAAGCGTGTAATGCCAAGAGAATTGCGGTAGGGGGCGCCACCTCACACGTGTGGGGTGAACACCTCTATTATATTATTACTCACTTTATTAAAAGACATATTTTGTCTGTTTATGAAATGAATAAGATAAGAGATGTTTTGTAATGTATGGTTTTGTGAAAAGGTAGACATTGTTGCATATTTAAAATGATAGCTGTGTGTGGTATTTATGGTAAATAATACTTCTTCTTCTTCTCTCGAATCGATGGTTTTCCATTCCCTCAAAGCTTTTTGGTCCAGTAGGTTGCCACATTTATAGCGGCGTTAGTGGCGTTTTTAGGTCCTCCAAATTGCAGGTGTAGGGACACTTTGACACTCCAATAAGTGGGCAATCGTCTGGTCAGGAGCACCGCACTCGCACTGGGTGTTGGATGGGTCTATAATTCCCCACTTTGCCAGGTAAATAATACTGATCTTTTGGAATGATAATGAATATTCCACCCATACGTATAACATTTTATTGTATAGACAGCTAAGGAGTGGAAGTCCCTGCCGGAGTCTGTGTTTCCTGACAGCTACAACTTATGAGTCTTTAAGTCAAGAGTGAATAGGTTACTTCTAGGTAAGCGTGCTCCATCGTCGACCACATCAATGCTTACTATCAAGTGACATAGAGGTCGTTGTTGATAGTTGTGGATTATTATTATTATTTATTTAATAAAAAAAATATTATTGTTTAATATTTACTTAAAAGATTAGCTGTAACTTTTCACTGAAACGGTTCTGTTTAGTTTTGTGACAAAACCGTGACTCATTGATAAGATAACATACTAGCTGATTCGTCAGTGTGTTCACAGAACACAGGAATCTCTGTTCTGTGAGTGTGATAGTAGAAAAATGTCCCAAGAGAATACACTACTGGAATAAAAAGAACTTTATATACTATTCCAAGATAAGGTCTACCCGTGTGTCAAGTTTCATGAAAATTCTTCTAACCATTCGAGCATGAAAAATTTACAAACATACACACTCACAAATCACCTTTATAATATTAGTGTAATAACTAAGGATTAACTTGAAAATCAAACCAAAACCCATCAAGACGAATCCTTCTCTCTCAACTTACTCGACACGCCCTTATTCTACATTATGTACAACGAAACCTATTTTATCCCTGGATTTAAGAACCCCTTTTCATTATGAGGCCTCAAAGTCATTAATCATGTACTTATTAAAAGACTTAATTGTAAAATTTGTCGGACCTGTGCCGTGTTTGACACGAGGCTTCTCTCTCAAGCTCTTAAGGATATTGCGAAATAATTAATGTCATAAAATGATGTATGGGTCGCACACAAATGGCTTTGGAAAATGAATTTTTGGAAGGATCAAATGCTTGAGTGTTTCAGCTTATCGTGTTTTGATATACACATGTTTTATAGCGAGTTTTAATGTATGTGTCGAGTGCTCTTCAGTTTTAATTGCGTCTGTTGTGCAAAGGTTGTTGATAGAATGTGAATTTCATCTATGGAAATGGCAGACATTTTTATAATGTTTATTTTTCTTGAATTAATTGGCTTTAGTATTGTAATTGGTTGATGTTTATATGAAAGAATATTTTACGTTAAAGAATTCTTGTGTGAATATCATGATGAAAAAGTCCATTGTTATAAATTGTAAATCAAAGCCCCTCATCGTGTCTATCTGTCTGTTCACGATTTAACTAATTTTCTTGTGATTTCTTCAAAAGGCAGAATAATTCTTGGGGAAGAAGCATACCATACATATGTTAGTATCAAAAGTCGAGAATATCATAGATTTCTAACATCGGGTGTTAGAAATTTATGATATTCTGGATTTTCGCGTGCTCTGTAGATATTATTAAAAAATATAAACACGATAGAAATAAAACAGATAACGGCAAAATTGATTCAGTGGTTGAGCAGTTGGATGCCGCGCTGCGTTTTCGATTACCGCACAGAACAAATGTTTGTATGAGCTACAGGTTTTGGCTCTGATGTCTTATATATGGCAATTTACATATTTATAAACGTACCAACGACACAGGAATGGCGTGAAGCAGTGCTTTACATAAAAAACACTCAATGGTATCCATATTTGCCGTAATTATTGATGCAAGGTAGAGATGTGTTCAACTGATAGAAAAAAGCCTCCCGCTTCTCCTTCCAAATTTCTCTGACTTACGCTCTATGGTCATGTTTGTCCCATGTACATGATCAGAATCCACCTTCGACCGTGAGGTCGACATTGGTGAAGTCATCTTTCTTAATGCGTCGAGTGAATAACGACCCTCTCATCTGTCCGAGTGCATTCGTGCGACATGACCAGCCCACTTCAACCTGGCTGTTTTCCCCTCCAGAAAAATGAAAATACGCCATCATAAATCATTGTCAAACGTAAACAATTTGCTATTTAACAAGCATGAAATTCGGTCACGAAATACGAATGTACAAAAAGCAAATGAAGAAAACAGTTTACGCGAATGTAAGCGAGATAGATGCGAAATTGAATTCAAATGTTGGATACTGCCAATAACCAAAGATATTCAATATCTTGGCAAGTATGTTCTGAATGGGTAACTTTCAATAGAAGTTTATTTCCTTTCATATTAATTTTATAGACATCTTCTTATGATGAGATTCAAAGTGGTTTTTCCAGTGATAATAATTAAGGAGAGTATAATAAAAATATGAATTGCGTTTCCTTTTGAACGTTGGTTTTTATTTTTGTCTTGAATGCTGTCAAGATTTAATTTGTTGCTTTACTTTTGCAAGTGTTTTAATATGAAGAAAATTGCCTGAAGCGAAACTTGTCATTTTCTTTGTTGGAAATGGCACTCCGTTTTGTTATTGTGTTTACTTCAGTGATGTTCCGCTGCAGTTAAGTTTTTTTTTTGTAAGTGCCAATGGAATGGCAAATTAATATTTATTTTGTGCTTAACTAATTGAGGGAGAGAGGGACTGGCCCGCCATGGCCAAGGATAGACGTAGGGGTCTTTAAGTCAAGAGTGAATAGATTGCTTCGAGGCAAGAGTGTTTCATCGTCGGCCACATCATCGCTTACCATCAGGTGAGATAGTGGTCAAACGTGAGCCTATACATTATAAAAAAAGACGTGCGTACATCGAAGGGCTGGAACAAATTGCCTGCAGCGGTCTTTCCGTTCGATTTATAATTTAGATGTCTTCAAGGCTAGAGCGAATTGGTTCTTAATGAACTAGTACTAGTTTGTCACCTTGCTTCACTACCAACGATGGCATCACTGCTTACCGTCAGGTGGGATCGCAGTGTGGGAGCGATCGGCGGCGGAGACCTCTCACACCGGGCCTTGGTTCAGGCCATGGTCCGGAGCGAAGAGGAGTGGCAGGCGGCCGCCTCCTTCTGCGAAGCAGTAATGCTAGCAAAGGAGGAGGCCGACCGCATCAGGCAAAGGTGCCGTCGGGATTCCGATCCCGATTTCCGGCCACCGTAGACGCGGGACCGTCCGGTAACTGTCCGGACCGAGCCCAAGATGTCGACGGCGCGCACTGTTCCCGCGCGCCTCAAGGAGTTGTCAACAACAGGACCCAGTTGGGTTGAAGCCTACTGGGGCCAGGGTTATCTGAAAGGGAGCTCGAGCCCCGGTATGAAAACTAGAAAGAACGGGGTGGGTTTTAGTCAGTAAGAGTCTAACACTATCTCCCGCTCCACCCAAGAGCGAGGGTTTTCATGGGATGATTTTTGCCCCAAACAAAAGGTTGGATTGCAGTTAGTAGTAGTTATTTAAATAATAACTTAAAAACCACACTGCGATGAATTTTCAAGCAGTCCATTTTTCTGTCATAAATTTCTTCAGTGTTCTGTAACATCTTTGGCTTTTTTATTCTTTGAAAAATGGCGGCGAGCCACCCATCCCTTACGATTATAATCTATGTCATAGATAGTTATCGGCGAGACAGATTGCAGCGCATTAATCTTAGTTAGCGATGGATACGAGTGGATATAAAAGAACCGCCACAAAAGCGAGCTATTGACGCGTTACATTATGTTTTTCTTGTGTAATTTAATGTTATTTTTCATGTTGGTGCTTCTGTTTTTGTGATTTTCTTCTGTATTAATCGTTGAGAAGTCAGTGATTTGTATTTATGGGTATTTGGGCAGTGAACGCTCAATGGTTAGGTTGAGACTGTCGTCTTGTGAGCTGAAACTGAAACATGTTAACACACTCTGTATAATTTGATACAACACCACTATTTTTAAAATACTGAAAAAAAAAACATAGTGACATGTCCTAGAATCAAAATTCGAAGATGTTATATGACATCCACCAACCCACGCGTTAGATCATGACTCAAAGCGAAGAGGTTTGAGTCCCAATAACAGAAACGTTAAAGGGTGAAAGTGAATTTTTTAAATTAAAAAACCTTATTAATAGTACTATTATATCACCTAAATAGCACAGCATGGTGCAATGGCGTCCTGTAATTTCAGTTAACGCTGTTTTATCATTGTAAAATCCTCTTAAAACCCCACCATATCACAACAAAGAACGCAGGGATCTCTCTATTTTTATCGTTTTATTAAAAAGCATGTTAAGCGGACCGTGCTAAAAAGAGGCATGTTCTAACGTGTTCTAACGTGTTCCAGCGAGCACGCTGACGCGAGCACGTCACGTCACGTCGCGTTTGTCGCTTGTCACGGTTGTTACGGCGGGGAACATGTCGATAGAGCGGGGTTTGAGACTCAAAAGACTAATTGGAGCGTGGATTATTTTTTTGTGAGGTTTTAGTGGTTGATTTCTGGATCTTTTTTTCTAATTTTTACAATCGGTCATCTAGCCAAAGTCACGTGTTCCACTAATCTAAGCTTTAGAATAGAATAGAATAAATTTTATTGTACACCAAACCAAGTACGAAAGTTGTAATATAGCTTACATCTACAGGTACAATGGCGGTCTTATCGCTAACAGCGATAACCACCATACAACCTTAGGATAGATTGTAAGAACTTAAAATAAAAAGCTTTGAAGGCGACATTTCAATAACTGGCATAAAAAAAGAAAAAAAAAACTAGCATTATATAAAATATATTGTTATTGTTCAATGTCTTTATCCAGTATGTCCTGTCGTTTTAGGCGGTTGATGTTTTCTTGTGACTGACTGCAGTAAAGTTTTTGCCAGTAATGAACTGGCAAAAAATGATGTTTGCTCAGTCTTTCCTTGTATCTCTTGCTGATATTGCTGACATATGTATATTTTTGTTTTCAGGCCATTAAAATAGGTTATTTACCTATTTTGATGACCAGAAAGCAAAAATATTAAACCTTAGCAATACAATGATTTACCAGTAAATTATTAAAATTATTAGCAACTAGTCATATTTTATTTCACGCCGGAATGAAGCAGCTTTCTGTTGGTGAAACAATTTAAGTAATCAGACCAGTTATTCAACAACAAGAACACTTTATTTCTTTATAATATTATTGTAAATAAAAAAAAGCATATAAGTCAAGTTCATTCAAAACAGCTGTAGCTATGTTTTGCCTCATTCGCGATATTTCTTTTAAATCTAACTAAATATTCAATTGTACGAAGAAAAAATAACAACTTCCTCGTCTATTTACTTTTATTTTTTTGCCTCTTGGACGTGACTTCTGCGCTCATTAAAATAATACAAACCCTTATCTTTTAGCATCTCGGAGAAAAAAAAAACAGTTTTTTTCTGTGAAGCCGTTGTGTATATAATTGTTTGGTACTTTATAGGCATGTACCAGGTGATCATAAAATTTAACATGTTATGCGTGAAGTTAAAAACTAATTACTGTACACCAAACTATTAAACAGTACTATTATAATATAGGTTTTAGGGACACATTCATTATGCGTACAGCTAAGGAGTGGAATTCCCTGCCGGAGTCAGTATTTCCTAATAGCTATATAAACATTGGTTGCTTCTAGATAAGCATGCTCTATCATCGGCCACATCATCGCTTGCCATCAGGTGAGATAGTGGTCAAACGCGAGCCTATCCATAATAAGAAAAAAATGTTTTTATTAAGTTGGGATCAACTTACAATTTAACCGAAGTAGTAGCTGAGAACCAATATTTGATGTGGTAGTGTAGTGTTCCACTTGGTCAAAGAGATGCCAGCAAACCGTAAGAGCCCAGCAGAGCTGATGTCAAGTACGGCTCATAGGGATTTTTTGAAGATAAAACTTGTGATCCCAGAATGCAAAGGGCAACTGAAGGGAGCGGGAGAAGTCATTGATGACCAAAAACACATGTTTCGAATTAATGGTTCGAGGATATTGCATGATATTTTCCTTCACTGTCTTACGAGTAGTGGTGATGAAATAAGTTGCACAAAATCAAGCGCGTCTGGGTTTGTACCGAAAGAGTATCATCTGAAAATAATAGGCAATATTGTGCCCTAAGTTTTACCATCAATATTATAGCGAGCTCAAATAATTTGCATTTTAATACTTACTTTACATAAATCATTATTTTCTTCGTAAAATATACATATTTTCCTTTGTGTAAGGAGAAGTTTTTTGAAGTATCTTTTCTTTGTCAACGTTCTGAAGTAAAATAAGTTTTGTGGTGTCCGTAGAGATGAAGGTGACTTTGGGTGTAAACTAAAAGAGGTTTTAAGATGCGAGTTTGATATTTAAGAATTAGTTTCTTATTTTTATCAAACAAAAAAAAAAAAAAAACTGAAATTTAAACTGGATAAGGTACTTTTATTCGCGGCCTTCATCAACTCATCGGTCTACTTTGTGGCTTTTCAACGCTTCGATATTTGTCGCCACCCCAGAATCTTTTGTCCCTGTCGATGATCTGTTCTGCGTGCAATGTGCCCTGCCCACTGCCACTTTGGCTTGGCGATTTTTCGGGCTATTTTGGTAACTTTGGTACACATAGTTCTGCTGTGGATATCTTCGTTTCTGATGCGATTCCATTTACCCTTTAGGTGACTTTGAGCCGAAGTCAGTAATTTAATCACTTAAAAAAGAAGCAGTTCATTACAAGGCTGATTGCATAGCAATGCTATGCTAGTTTTTATGACTATGCTGGGAGTCGACAGCTCCGTGTGTTTCACTGTTTCGTTGATTGCGTTCCCAGTAAGCGATTCCTGTGTTCTGTGGGATTTGGCTCGCATTGTTCTCTTTCAGATTGTTCGAAGTTTTTTCGCTTTGAGGATTTATAATTGTTTTTGTTAGTTTTGTTTGCGTTTGGACCGTGCTTTGAAAACAACGTAGGGTGATGGCAAAAGGTTGCATATTTTGTGCTGAGTTCTCTATTTTTAAATTCATAGAAGAGCAGCTTCTGCAAGCGGCTTTGTCAGCGTCAGCAAAGAAAGAAAAATATTTTATTTTTTGGAAAGGCCGAAAAGTATTAACAATTTATAAATATATTTAATCAAGGAATACACTACTTTCATGCAAAACGGCCAAACGCTCAGCATAATGCTGTGACCATATGTAAAAAGCAGCGAGTCTATGGTGCTGGTTTTCAGCTTGGGCTGATAACGGTATCAACATAGAGACGTCGGTATGGTGGATATAAGATAGCATAGGATAGATAAATAAAAATATTTTTTTAGGTTTCTCCATACCTAATTCAATGAATTCATTAAACCCGAGCAAACGCTCGTTCGCGCCCCCATTGTCTTTCTATTGTGTCTCTAATAGGGTAGTTTCCTGGGTCAAAATAACTACATTTTATTTAGTCCGTGTTTCAGATTATAAAAAAATATTCGACACGTATTTTTTCTTTTTTAGATTAAACAAAAAATAACAAAGATACAGCTCATTAAAGCTACGTGTGACGTCACCCGGTGCGAAAAAATGTAGCACGGCGTGACGTTACACGTAACTTTAATGGGCTATATCTTTGTCATTTTTGGTTTAATTTACAAATAAAAAAATACATGTCCCTTATTTTTGAATAATCTAAAAGACGGACTAATTACATTTTTTTAGGCAACTAGCCCATTATCACGATTGAAGAGTTAAAATCGGATCAGTACTTTAACCGTAAAAGCATATCAGACAGATAGATAAACAGGCTTACACATTTATAGTATTAAGTATAGATTTTTGAATTTTCTATTTGATTTCGTGTTTCTACGTTTACATTGTCACGATACAATATGGGGATTACTTTAAAGTCTGGCTTCATGATTCTTATTATTATCTTATTTTTGAATTCAAGGTTGAAATCTAATTAATATCTTCATTTGTGTTTACTATCTTTGTCTACTTATATATAAAAATCAATTGCTGTTCGTTAGTCTCACTGAAACTGCTCAACCTCGATTTTAATCTGTTTTTATTCATTTCAACCAAGGCATAGTTTATAAGAAAAAAAGTAGATTTTTTTTTATAAAGTTATAATTGATTTTCTATTTGTTTATCACATAAAGATACAGGATTATCTTACTTAAATAGCAACTAAAACCACTGAGGTTAAAACTGGTGCTATCATGAAAGCTAAGAAGAAATGTCATAGGGACAGAACCGCGTATGGGAGCTAGTCTTTGATAAATATCTTCTTCATAAATAGAAAATCTTCTTCAATAACTTTGCCGCAGCTTAATTTGTAACATTTAAATAAAGCTACTTTATCTCTAATCTAACAAATCTCAATAAAACAACACAGAGTTTCATTAAGCACAGCCATGCATCAGTTCCATAATAAAAATAATTAATTAAGACCACCCCCTCCTCTCATTTCAGTTGGGGGAGGATGGTATTAGCTACACAGATGTTCTACTTCATCTTAATAAATTTGTGTAGTTCAATCATTGTTCAAACCTCGTAGCAGCTACGGTGTAGCTGAATGCGCTACGACGTAGCAGTCAATGCTACGGCGTAGTATTTTGTAGTAAGTCGTAGTTTGTGCAGTGAGTACGCGAAAATGTGTGTGTTATGAATACTTAATTGGATTAGAATTGTAATTATGAATGGCAGGTTCTGCTTAATTCAAATAAGCAGAACCTGCCATTCATAATATATGAAACAATTTAAAAACATTCATTCAATTACTGTAATGTTTTTCCATGGAATTGCTTGTGCGGTTTTTCTCACAGAGTTTTTTCTGGAATGAAAAGGTGCTCGTGTATTCATATCATAATCGGTTTTGTGATGTTCCCACTGCTGGGACTCAGGCCTCCTCTCTTGGAGAAAGAATAGGCCGTAATCCACCGCACGGGCCCAGTGCGGATTGGTGGATATTACATGCACTCAAATAATTGGTTCTAGGATATGCCGGATTCCTCACAATGTTTTCCATCACCGCTTAGAGTTTGAACCTGGGGTTTGAACCTGGGATGTGGGTTTGAACCTGGGGTGTGGGTTTGAACCCGCCACCAACAACTTGTAAGTCAGGGCAGTTACTACTGGACTACTGGGTTTTTTTTTGTCGTTGGGGAAAATCATCTTATGACAAAACCCGCTCTTGGGTGGAGCGGGAGATAGTGTCAGATTCTTACTGACTAAAAACCCCGCGTCGTTCTAGAAGGAACGGCGCGGGCCTTCATACCGGGGCTCAAGTTTCCTTTCGGATAACCCCGGCCCCGGTAGGCATAACTCCGGCCCCGGTAGGCGACTACTCAGGGTCAGTTCTTGCATTCAGCAGTATTTTAACTTAAATCAATCTGTTCATTAATCTTGAAAAAACAAACAGTTGCAGCACTCTACAATTTTATTTTAGTTTTACAATTCCAACTAAATAAATCAAACAAGGATCTAAAATTAATCCAGTTAGTTCCAAAATCAAAGCAAATACTAAAACATCGAGTAAAACATATATTAAATGTTGATTGGTGCGCTGCCAAACTTTCTGGAATAATCCGCACGAGTTTGTTGAACAACTAACGATATCAACTCATACACACGGCTAACGACATTAAAACCTGAACTGAACACGAACACCGACTTCTACTAATTAAATTTTATTTGTACTACTAAGCTTAGTTCCTACCAAACGCGATTAGGTAGAAACGATCACTGTACATGGTGGGTTTTGTTCTGGTACTTTTATAGGCAAATGCATATAACCAGCGTTGAATCGCGAATTGTAAATGTTGTTAGATGACTTGTTAATAGGAAGATAGTGGTAGAGGTTAGAGTGTGGAGGATTACTTCGAGTCATATCCTGAGGAGTTCGGGTCGTTTCCTTGAGCAAGGCTTTGCAGTTATGTGCCATGATCATTTATCCGGTGTAGGTTGAGGTAGTTTCGGAAATTAGCTGCGAATTTTGACTGTACTGCAAAGTTTGAGCATTTAGTAGTGATTGCTTTTCTTTCCTTGTCGCTTCCTTTCCGTGTATTTTTGGGGAAAGTAAACAACTCTAAGCCTCTTATATTATGACAGGGGGGACATTTTAATTGAGTATGTAAATGAGGTGAGCGAAGTGCCGTAGCAATACGTACAAAACGTATTGCTTCAAAGATTGAGTTTGATTTTAAATATGTTTGGAAAAATATTATCCTTACTAATATTATAAAAGCAAAAGTGAGTTTGTTTATTTGTTTGATACGTCTTCACGCCTAAATGGCAAAACCGATTTTGATGAAACTTGGTGCATGGATAGACCAAGTCCTGGAATAGGACATAGGATACTTTTTATCCCGGAAGTATTTTTCCTTGGGATAATTTTCTACTATATCGCGGGCGAAGCCGCTGGGAGCAGCTAGTTGTTTATAATGGCGTGTAAGTATCCAGTCCATGGTGAAGGTGTACCCCATCTGGGTGGAGCACTGTTATGTCGTAGCTTGCCGTCTGGCCATCCGGTAAGGTAACCATCCGGACTGAGCCCAAGTTGTTGACAGCACACAATGTTTTACTCACTCCTCAAAGAAATAATAATAAACCAAAAATAATAATCTCAGCAAACCATAGAGGCCTAGAGTACATAGAACCATAGAGATCCCCGCAGGGCTAATGCCCGCTGCAGCCACAGGAATTTTCTCAAAATTTGTGGTCTAAGAAAGCAAAAGACAACTGAAAGTCACAGGGGTGGTTTTAGTCAGTAAAAATCTGACACTCTCTCCCATTCCACCTTAGAGCCCAATGAATGATTTCCCACGTCAGAAAAATAGGTATCCTGCCCATAAATAAACTCATTTGTGTCAGTGATCGCACACTGTTAGAAGAACCCTTGTGTTTCAAATTTAAAAAATAGACAATTTTAAAGTATTATATTCATGATTAATCATAGAGAAACGATGATTACCAAAAAAATCTAAAATCCAGACCTGTAATTAGCCATAATTAATTCCTTCCCAAGTTATTGGTAAATCCTTGGCACTTAGTCGTTTTCATTCTTCCTAATGGACGAATCCGTGCCTCCATCGGTAATTAGATTAATTACTTTCTTTTGTACATTAATGTTGAAGAAGATATTCTGTATCTCGGCTCAGTGAACCGCGCCGGAGCTATGTAGGTCGTTCTTTGATAAGCTAACTCATAATAATACTTTAAATGTAAAGGCTGAAGTATCTCAAGTGTCTTTTCTAAGATTCCGTCAGCTGGGAAAGTGGACGTATCAAAAGTGGACGCATCAAAAGTGGACGTATCAAAAGTGGACGTGTCAAAAGTGGACGTAAAACTAGATATTTCATTAAAAACATTTATGTCTATGATGAGATTTTATATCTAGAACATCGAGCATCATAATTAAAATGCTTATCTACAGCGTTTGAATTTGTTAGCAGTACACCGCAGACTACCCAGGGGGGAGTATTAATTTAGGTTCTTACAATCCATCCTAAGGTTGTCTAGAAGATATCGCTGTCAGCGATATGATCGCGACAGTACCTATAGATTTTAAGTTTGTGTATAAGTTGTGTTACTTATTTGGTAAGGGGCCATTCATTTAATACTAAGACGATATTTATTAGTTTTTGACCTCCTCCCCTTTATAGGGAAAAAATAAGAATAAAATGACCCCTTCCCACTGTTTAATACGTAAGAAATCGCTGAAAAACATATAAAAGCAACGTTGGTTTTGTTTTGATGTTTTCTTTTTAAAAGTAAAAAAAATTAGGAACATTTACAAATGTGTCATTTACACAAACAAGTATCTAACGCCTAATTCACAAGCGGCGCACGCAATTACGTAATAAATGTATTTAAAGGAACGGAGAACAAATTGTCTGTCCAATTAATGGCTTTTGGCATAAATTTCTAAAATTATCCCTCTATTAAGCTAAATAGTAATAATAATATTCCACAACTATCACACAACGCCGTCTAGATCCAAGCTAAGTGGAGCTTGTGTTATGGGTACTAGACAACTGATAAATATACTTATATATTTAAATTTTTTTTTAAATACATTCAAATTATAGATAAATCACACCCAGACACAGAAAAAATAATTGTGCTCATCACGAAAACATTTGTCAGGAGGTTGTGGATTCGATTCACCCAGTGCTAATGTTTGTGCGATGAGCATGATCATTTGTTCTGTGTCTGGGTGTAATTTATCTATATACATATATATTTAGAAATATACAAGTATGTTTATCAGTTATCTAGAGCTCATAACACAAGCTCTGCTTAACTTGAGACTAGACGGCGTTGTGTGATACGAGTAGTTGTCGAATATTAATAAAACCTTATAAACAGAACCTCTTTCAAATATCGTCAGTCTCGACGTAAAGACATCCAATCGATGCAGTCTGACAGGCCTGCCCTTCGCTATACTGAGCTTTATATCAGTACGTTCGCCGGGCAGTAACTAGGCCAAAAATTGAGGTGGCTGGCCCGCGCCGTTGCCATGACAACGCCCCCCTTGGCTGTTGCTTCTGCCGACAGAATTTGCTCTTAGCTAAGTACGTATAGTGTTGTTGGAGATTTGGTTTGCTGGGAGAATGTAGGGCTTGGTTAGTGAATGACGGGTGTTTGGTGTGAGATGATTTTTAGGTGTTAAATATGTTATGTTTACTATAATATCTAGCGTATATTTTATTGTTTAACAAAATTGTAACTCTTTTTGATAATATTTCGGTTTTTTATGTATAATGGCAGTCTTACAAGTGTTAAATAGTTGTTTTTAGTTCGTAGATTGTTGGCTTGCTATACGATTTGGTACATACTGTAGGTATAGCATGCAATTGATAAATGAATAAATATCTAGCAAAAGTAATCACATTTATTATATTATAAAGCGAAGATTTATGTATGTGTGAGAGTGTGTATATTTATTACTTTTTTGATGCTTAAACGGATGATCGGATTCGGATGAAAGGCACACGAGTAAACCAAATAAATGTAGGCTTCTCTATGTTATCTGTAATGCTCTCTTAGTACTCACCTACGTCATAAGAAAATTTCACGCCTCTAGTCAATAGTTTCGTTTGTGCGTTGTTATGTCAGTCAGTGTCTCCCTTTACATTTATATAAATTTAAGATTTGTCAAAGTGTTATTTCTTTTAGTTTTTACCTTTAAACTTGTTCCGATTGTGTAGCTTTATGTTTGTGCCAAATAAATATATTTTTCGGTTCAGGTTGTTGGCCAAACCTCTAAAATAACAAGACAACACGACAGCCACAAGACAAAACCTCCGGTAGGCAACACCCCCACATTGCTCATTTATGTTCTCATCCCCATATTTATTAGCTATCCAATTTATAACTTAATTATATTGGCCATCGATCCAAAGGTCCTAAGTTAACAAGTGATCGGTCCACAAGTTCAGGTTGGCAACATAAACGAGAGGGATGACACAGTGGTTGAGCGATTGACTGCTGCGTTGCGGGTAACGGGTTCAAATACTGCAAGGAACAGCCCCTCATAGCCAAGTTACAACCGTTTCGATTGCGTCGAACGCTTCGAGTTGACCTTGCCGCCAATTATTTTGTTCTGACCACGTGACTGATCGTTGAGATGTAGTCGTTCTCGTACATTTGAAGCTTTCTACTCAGATTAGCAACTTGGCTAAGGGCACAGATTTGTGTGACCTATAGCTAATTATTTCAGATCGCAGTATCTTGTGCGAGTTTATTGCATTACGAGCCTTTTTTTTGTTCATGCGAAGATATTGATTTCGATGCACTAAAAAATAATGTAGTAACAACCAAATATCAATGTGTTTCGAAGCTCTTAATTTGCCTAATTTGGGTAACTAATTTCGTAAAAAATAAAACTATCTAAGTGCTTTTGGTAAAGCGGTTAGTGGCCCTGACTACTATGCTGGGTTCGATTCCCACCCAAGAAAAATGTGTCATGAGCATGACCATTTGTTTTGTATCTGGGTGTTATTTATTTATAATATTTATGTATTTAGAAATATACTCGTAGTTTCTAATTGGGGTGTGTTCTAGTTACATTTTGTATAAATTTGTGTTTCGTGAAGATTGAAGGAATCGCGTTAAGTCTGTTTGCTTGGCCATCGATTTGTGAGAGAAAACGAAGCGAAAATATGCGCATTTTTTAACATTGAGTGGCGCTGAGACGAATTTATGCAACAGAATCTATTCGGAAACTCGCTTGCTCTGATTTTTATCTAGCGGGGCGTTTCACGATAGCTTGACTTAGAAACGTCGGCTTGTTCAGAATATGTGGCTTATGTAACTGTCATCTCACTTAATACTATAAAAAAGTAGGAGAATAAAAAGTGGTCTACGACTTATTTTTAAATCGGTTTCGGAGAAGTCCGGAGATTTTTACATATTAAACTAGCTTTTGCCCGCGGTTTCGCTGGCATATATAAATACTAACTTTTGCTAGCGACTTCGCCCGCCTACATAAAATATAGCTTATATAACTCAGGAATAAAGCAACTTACTACTGGTGAAAAATTTTTGGAAATCGGTCCAGTACTTTCAGAGATTACCTCCTACAAACCAGAAAACGTCAAAATATATAAACAAACTTTGTCTTTATAATAATAGTGTAGATTAAGGTCCGTTTTTTCAAAACTTAGATTTAATAACTGTTGGCTAAAAAATAAATATGGCGATTTAACATATTTTTTGTACAAAATATGAAAAACGGCTATTTTTTTTCTGAGTAAAAAATTACTGGCTATTAAAAACCAGTCCTTAAACACATAACCAGCCATAATCCTTACTGCGATTACCAGGCTCATTATTAAGCTGGTCTGTACAGGTGTACCTTGTAGTCCAACCGACATTGTGTGAACATAAAAGTATTAACAATTAATCCCACATTTTCAACAGTTATTTTTAATAAAACCCACATTAAAGATGGGCCATTAAAAATAACCGTTCATGGGCCCGGCCTGTCCCGGTGCGGCCCGGCGCGGCGGTGCGGCCCGGCGGTGCGTGTGACTTGTACCAACCCGGTCGAGGTCCGTGGATCCCATTCATGGTCCGGACACACCTGCCCCCTCCCACTAACTGAGACCTATAATATAGCCAGGTGTGATGCGTTATATGGGACAATTTATAATATTAACTCCGGTGAAACTATTGATTAAAAGTGCATAGAAAATGTCGGCGAGATTTTGCTGGATTTATTTAAAATAGTATGTAAATTTTAAAGTGATAGTTCAGTTTTGTATCACAGATCATTTTTTATTAACATCATATTAGCCGAAAGACGTCCACTGTTGGATATAAGACCCCCAAGTGTCGCCATAATGACCGGCCTGTTCGCCTCACATCCATTGGATTCCTGCGACTCACACTAGGTAATCGGTCCATCTAGTGGAGTCCACCTTCCAACGCTGCGTCTTCCGTTCCGTTCCTTTCTACTAGCCTTTAATCTTCTAGTCACTCGAAACTGTTGTAAATAAACCAAACCTACTTGAACCGTTCACAAAACAAAACCAAAGTAACAGCAAACCGTTCTACATTTGTCTCATGTCTGTTTATATTCTCTTGAGCTTAGTACAACGAAAATCGGGATCCCGGGATGTCCGACGAACATTCAAACGTCTGGTGACACGTTTCCCTTGTCTCCCTGAACAAGGGCAGAGGGGGAGGAGGGGGGGCATCCCCCTCTGTTTCAAGCCGACGCCTCGAGCCCAACAGTGTGTTGTGATTGTAATTATCGAGATAGCCGCTCAATGTGGAGTATGTAGAAGTATCGAATGTGTCGCGCCTCGGCGACTGAATAGATAGAATAGAGTGTTTTAGGTAAATCGATAGTTATTTTGATAGTCGATTGGTTGAGAATCATTTTTGAAAATCATATTTATTTGAAACATTTTTTTTTTAGTTTTGAAATCAGGCAGATAACTTCTTGTCTTTATTGTATCTTCATTAGAAATCTCTTACGAAACTTCATACGAATGCTCTAAACAAAATTACATTAATTCATGAATCCCCAAGCGACCACCGGTGGCCGCGCATCTATTGTCTTACTATTGTGTTTCTAATTGACGGTATCTGAAGGGTTAAATCATTATATAAATCATTTTATAAATTATCGAACTGAATCTGACATTGTTATTATATATAGGTAACTGACTTTGTATTAAATCTGAATTTATAATATTATTATCAATTTTTTTTTTAACTTTAACTTTTTTTTAAACTGTAAACTGTATTTTTACTATGGGTTTTCTAGCCTGAAATAAATGAATTTATTATTATTATTATATACTATTGATTATCATATAGTCTAAAGGTTGTCTTACATGGGGAAGATACTATAATAATTATGTATTATTTATGTACACATGATTAAGTTACGATATTGTAGAATATCAAATGCATGGCTGGCGATATATATAGGTACTTTATACTAATATTATAAAAAGGTAAAGTTTGTTTTTTGTTTGTAGGGTAATCTCTGAAAGTACTGGTTCGATTACTACAATTTTTTCACCGAAAGCTGCTTTATTCCAGAGAGACATAGGCGCGAGCCAGGCCGTGGGCAAAAGCTATAAATAATTGAGAAAACAGATAAGGCTGATTATGCAACCAAATGTCAATTTGTCTAAACTTTTTTTTATATACGGGATTTTATTTAGGCGCTTTTGTCCAAAAAGGATATGTCAGCTCATCGTAAAGCCAAAGATTAATAACAACTTTAGTACGAGTATGTGGCATAACAAGTGCTAAAGGATTCGAAAGTGATCTCCTTCAAAGTGTGTTCTAAAACCAAATTTTCCAATTTTCCCAACTAGTTCACTATCTTCGATCAATACCTCAACAACTTATTTTCAGGAACATAGGTATTTCCGGTATTTCCTGAAAAGAAAACCTCACCTATTTTCTCTCTACCAACAAATACTCTACAGCATCCAATCCCAATACAAGCGAACACGTGAAACAATACCAACTAATCTAAAAACTATTTACCGTGGGACACAGGCGGGTACAGGTGCACTCCACTACTAACTTGTCTCCAACTTATTTGACAACTGGAATACAGGGTTGGACTTGTAGAAATGTATAGTATTTGTAGTCTCTCTCAGAGAAATAAAAGGAGTATTGACAATACAAAAGTTTCAATAAAAAATTATTGAATTACTTGAAATAAATCTTTCTAAAGTTTGGAAGTTATTGATTATTTCAGGGATTTTTCAGTAACCGTTTTCTTTCGAAGTAAATATTTCTTTACTCATTATCTTTATTTTATGACTGTTTTATGTTGTCAGGCTTAAAATTATATAGAATTTTCTCAGAAATAAATATTAAAATATTACTAACGAACAACATTAAATATTTTACGACTCCTGGCTTCGTAAGCTTTAAAATTAATTTACTAAAACCTTACAGACAAATCGGTCTAATTATCACTAATTAAAAGGGAACCAAAATTAATTTAGACGTGTTCAAACTGGCTTGAACTTTCTCACGTTTTTTGTACAATTTGGGCCCCACTTAAACCTAAAGCCAACCCTGTACGCAGCCCTTGCTTCAGTTAACACTGTTAACAGTTTAGAAAGCGGTGGCGGACGTTTTAATTAACCCTTTCTAGTCCATGTTAGCTGGGTCGAATGTACCCCACTATTGCGTGTTGTGTTGTTGGTTTAGTGGAGCCCAATATTGAAGCGTTTGGGGGTTAGGCGAATATTTGAGCAGGTTTTAAGATTGCTTGTGTTGGAGCAATCAATATTACAGAACTGGTTGTACATTTCCCGTCTTAAGTCTATTGAGACGAACGAAAAACTAGAAATCAACACACATAAGTAAAAAAAAGTATGTCATGATGCTTTCAGTAGGCCACTGATGTGTGTTACCTTAATTCGTTTCGTTTGATCTTATCTTTTATATTTTTTATGTGAAATCTTAATCATTTGAAAAAATTATATCTATATGATTATTGTATGCTCTAAGGGCTACGTCCCGTACGTACGTTTTAGTTCAGTTGATCAATTTAATTAATTAAAACGCGTATTATGTATAATCCATTTTTGTGAAGTTAATAATAATAAGGTTATAAATAAGGATATCGAAATTGAAATGTGTTGAAATGTGTGTGAGAGCAGTGGTGGCCAAAGGGTAACGGCCTCGACTTACAAGTGGTTGGTTGCGGGTTCAAACCCAGCTAGGCGCATTACTTTGTGCAATTTATTTCATCACCATTGCTCTCAAAACGGCGAAACCGGCATGTCCTAGAACCAAAAATTCGAAGACATGCGACATCCACCAACCCACACTGGGTCCGCGTGGTGGATTACCGCCCATTCCTTCTCCTAAAGAGGAGGCCTGAATCCCAGCAGTAGGAACCATTACAAGGCTGTCTATACTGTACTATATGTAATGTAGGACTTATATTGAATAGGTAGGTAAAATTACTACTGTGATGTTAGCTTTCTTACGAGAATTGGAATTCCCTGCCGGAGGAAACACAGGTTTCCTGATAGCTACAACTTAGGGGTCTTTAAGTCGAGAGTGAATAGGTTACTTCTAGACAAGCGTTCTTCATCGTCGACCACATCATAGCTTGCCATCGGGTGAGATGGTGGTCAAACGCCCGTCTTTCAATAATAAAAAAAAAACAGCAAAACATTTTCCATTTATGACTTCAAAAAGCTTCTTTTTTTCTATACATTTTTCCTTTATAACAGTCCACGAGGAAAAATTATTCAATGATAAACTGGTTTAATCCGTCATTTCGACGCCTGCCACAATAGATTAGCAATGTTTTCGGCGTTCAATATTTCCGATGTTTCCCCTTTGCTGCCATCCATTTTTATCATTATGTATTCTATTATCGGTAAGTGAATAAATTATATTGGAGTCTGCTTTGGAAGTCTTGCAGTTGGTTTTTGAATTACGGATTGTTTATTTTAGTTGTTTTGTCTTCTTCTTTTCTTACTAGAGACTTTGTGAACTGTAGATAATTATATTTTTGTTGTACTACTAATCTCTGTTGTGCAGACCTATTATTCATAACCCAAAGACTATATATTTATAATCCTTACTAATATTATAAAAGCGAAAGTGAGTTTGTTTGTTTGTTTGTTACGTCTTCACGCCTAAATGTCAGAACCGATTTTAATGAAACTTGGTACACGGATAGACCATGGGCTGGAATAGGACATAGGATACTTTTTATCCCGGAAGTATGTTCCCTTGGGATAATTTTCTTCTATCACGTGGGCGAAGCCGCTGGGAGCAGCTAGTTTTCTATATTTACTTGATTATAAACACTCTTGACATTAACATATTTTTCTATTATTTACTAGCAAATTCTTTATATTACGAGCCTTCATCCTATTATGACAATTTCTTGTCTGTGTCATCGCCCACGTACTTAAAATATAGCTTATGTAAATCAGGAATAAAGCAGATTTCTATGTGTGAAAAAATATTATTAATGGGACCAGGTAGTTCCAGAGATTACCTCCTACAAACAAAAAACCAACTACCTATTTTTAATATTAGTGTAGATAAAGTTCGTCTGCCAGTTTGTTCGCGATAAATTCAAAAACTACTGAACAAATTTTCATGAGGCTTTTGACAATAAACAGAGTGAGTCACAAAGAAGGTTCAAATATACATATGGATATTATAGTAGTATTTTGCTGTCAAAATACATATCGGACTACTCTTTGCTATTAGCAGCTTTGAGACTTTCTAACTACGTTGTTGCTCAACATATTTTAAAAATACTTTTACACTTTACTTATACTTTAGGCTTATTCCCAAATTGCATATGGTTATATTTTGCTAAGTAATTGAGATGGTAGCATTTAATTTTGTGCAAAATAAATAAGGGGTAATAAAAACAGATATTCCACAACCATTTGCAATGTATATGACTTCGTATATAACCATGCATGTGCCTATAACATTTTACGCACTTGCATGACTGTGCTTGTTACAGATACTCCATTCGAAGGGGTACAGCAATGCGTTACCCGAATGCCTCAAGTTTCTGAACTAGACAGTAAACAAAGATATAAATCGTATGTTTTTACGTGTTTTCCTACACATTATGTACGTTTATGTGTTTCGCGTTCGTAGTAACGTGAAATAGTATGTGATCTCTTTCGGTTGGATGACATTCGATGTCCTTTTGGTTTGATGAGCGAAAAGAGATATTGCATTTGAGATTTTAGGTAATGCAAGCGGAATTTTAAAACGTGTTTTCTGACTGAAAATTGTCAAATGTTCTCGAATACATATAGATACGTTAACTTCAACAATACATATTTATACAACGTGTAACTTTAAATGTGCAAAACCTCAGACACCCCAAATGATTTTTAATTTAAAACACATAAATCTGTAAAAAAAAACATTTTAATAAAAATTAAAGGTTTTATGTGCAGTTTTACTTTGTTTAAAATTAATATCTGCATTGAAATAAGAACTTTTATTGTCCCGTGTATGAGAAAATTTGATTGGACTACAACTATTTGTGTTTGTTTACCTATTATGGCGGGTTTGCGCACGTGATGGCTTGACCTATTCATAAATAGACAGGGCGACATTTTTAATGAAGATTTTTTTGAAAAATGTAACCTATATTAAAAAGTGGTTTAATTGATTCTGATTAAACTATTTTCTGGTTTTGCGCATTTAACGTTACACGTTGTATACCTATTGTGTTTTAGACACGGACAACATACAAAAACCGTTTTGTGAACACTTTTATTGTGCGTACAATTAAAAGAGTGGAATTCTCTGCCGTAGTCTTTAATTCCTGATAGTTACAACTTCCCCTCGGTTAAGTCAAGAGTAAAAATGTTACTTCTAGGCACGCTTGCTCCATTGGCGACCACATCGCTTTCCATCAGGTGATATAATAGTCAAGCGCGAACTTAAAAGCACGACTAAAAAATGTGCCAGCTAGGTTTCTCCATACACACAGTCGGGGTGTGCCCTGCCTGGGCGGCGCATCGCCGTGGCCTCGTGGAGGCGATCGGCGGCGGAGACATCTCGCGCCATGCTTTGGTTGAGGCCGTGGTCAGGAGCGAGGAGGAATGGCAGGCGATCGCCTCCTTCTGCGAAGCAGTAATGCTAGCAAAGGAGGGGCCGACCGCATCAGGCAACGGCGCCCTCGGCGCCGCCGCCGGGATTCCGATCCCGATTTCATTAAGGAGTTCTTAGCCCAGCTGGGTCGAAGCCTACTGGGGCCAGGGTTATCCGAAAGGAAACTCGAGCCCTGGTACGAAGAGGCTAGAAGAAACGGGGTGGGTTTTTAGTCAGTAAGAGTCTGATACTATCTCCCGCTCCACCCAAGAGCGGGGGTTGTCATAAGATGATTTTTGCCCACCGTAAAAAAAAGGTTTCTCCATACAAAATTTGAACCCGTTTCGTCCCTTTAGGGGATGAACTTTGGAAAATCCTCTATTAGAGCTCGCCTACGTTTTAGAAGGAAACCTTATGCAAAATTTCACGTTTCCAGTCCCGACTCTGCGTTGATATGTCAGTCAGTCAGTTTCTCCTTTTATACATATAAATTACTAGCTTTTGCCTGCGGTTTCGCTCGCATACTTAAAATATAGTCTATGTCACTCAGAAATAAAGAAGCTTTCAATCGAGGAAAAAAATTAAAAAAATGGACCAATACTTTCAGAGATGACCTCCTATAAACAATAAAAACAAACTTTACCTCTTTATAAAATTAGTATAGATTTACTGGATACTTACATATTAGTTAAAGTTCCAATTGCCAAACTATCAAAACAAACGTCGATAAAGCGAAAACAGCGCTTGAATTATTGCATACTAGCATTAATATCAGCGGTGCAAGCGATGCACCGCCACAGCGGTGTAGATTAGCGTTCTGATGCTGCTTTATTGCGCCTAAAGTAAGCAGCTGTGAGTAAGCTGAAAGTTATTGTACTTTCAAGATCCCGGTTTTTCGTAAAATGTTGCATCAAAAATGTTCTAATCTCCTTGAGTTTAACGTTTAAAAGGATATATCGCGAGCTCTCCCTTTTATGAGATGAGAATGTAAACAATCTTTTATGGCTTCATCTTTGTAAAACATGACGTTGAACAATAAATAGGCTACCAAACGGCTATGGTTTACAAGTTCCATAAAAATTGGTCGTAACGTCTGTATCACCAAAAATTCGAGCAATTTTCCAAATGGTTTGAAAACCGTTGCGACGGGTGAAAACTTCCCAAGAACATATTTCCACATACTGTCGTAGTATTTTAGCTTAGAATTTAGCTTCGCAGTGGTACGTAGAAGTAAAATCGATTTCTGTGTTTCAAAAAACTTTGTATACCATAAAAGTACTTTTATTTTTACCAAAAAAACGTTTTATAAAATAAATTTATAAAGAGGTAAAGTTGGTTTTTTGTTATTAGGTAAACTCTGAAAATCTGTACCGATTTCGAAAATACGTTTTACTGATAGAAGTTGCTCTATTCCTCAGTAACATAGTCTATTTTGTATACGAGCAAAACCATGGGCAATAGTTAGTGCTTCATAAATTCGTCGTAATATTAAAAAAAAAACTACTAAGACTCCCTTTACACACATTTCCAAAGTGTTTAAGGTTCAGAATCTCTATCCATTCACAGTTTAGTTGGAATAACATCGATTACACCAGACAATGCTAACGACAGCCGCGGGCAGGTTGGAAGTAAGCCGGGAGGCCAGCTGATATGGCGTGACTAATCGAATTCCACGCCAGATTGGCTTACAACGCCAGAATCTGGCTTGTTTTGTCAAAAAAGCTACAAAATTCACCGCGAAATTTGAAAAAAGCGACAGAAAAACCTTTTAGGTACTATTTCAAACATTTTTAGCTTAGAATCACGGTTATTCGTGGCAGTACGTAACAGAGGCGTAGCAGAGAATAATTTACCGTGGGCGAAGGCATCAGTGAAACCTTTTTCTTTCATTAATTTGAAAACGAGACTGTGACTGTCGCAACCCAATGTTAGACCACACCGTCGCTTACCATTAGTTGAAATAGTGGTCAAACGCGAGCTATCAATTATAAAAAAAAACCCTCGTTCTACCATTCAATATCTATAAAGAAATATATGTATAAAGAATAACGGAACGGTTTGCATAGTGACGATATTTATAAACTACTTTGTGAAGAACTTCTTGTTTGCTTTTTTGGATAAATACAACGCAATACCCTGTAAAACTGCAAACGCTCAATATTTTATAATCCTGTGAGGGTGTAATCGTCGACCGCATCGTCGCTTTCCATCAGGTGAGATAGCGGTCAAGCGCAAAACTCAACAATTAAAAAAGAAATGTCAGTAACCGAAATGGCGCAAAATCACGCGCGAACGCCAGCATTGGCTTGGAGTTTGAGTAGTAAAGATCCCTCGCTTGTACGAGGCCTCTTTGGCCGTGAGGCCACGGGCAAGGGCCAACTTCGCCCTCGCCTAACTACACTACTGGCACGTAGGAAGAACATCGATTACTACAGACAATGCGAGTGACAGCCGCGGGTTGGCTGGGACTAGGCCGGGAGCTCAGCTGACGTGGCGTGACTTATCGAACGTCACGTCAGGTTGGGATAGTCCACCGAAACTTGGCTTTTAAGAGCGTTATTTAGTTGGCTTTGAAGGCAAAGTACTGTGCATTTATATGTATACATCTTATTTACGTATTTTGTGCTTCTTTTTCATACAACTTAAAGAAATAAGTTATAAAAAATACATTTAATTCAGACTAAAATAATATTCAAATAATGTTAGTAACAAAAGTCTTAAAATCGAAGTAAAAGTTACAATGAACACTTACAAAGTTTTATTTTGCTTTTTTATTACTATGAATAGGCTTGTGTTTGAACTCTATCTCACCTGATGGTAAGCGATGATGTGGTTGACGATGGAGCGTACCAGGAAACACAGATTTCGGCAGAAAATTCCACTCCTTAACTGTACGCATAATGTACTCCCAAAACGCTTTATGGGTATGAGTGGGATGTCAAATTGTTATTGAAAGTTCATATATTTTTTGGTATTTATCTCTGAAAGTGGCTCTGCTCGCGTGAATATAAAAGAGAAATAAATAAAGAATATTCAACGTATTTAAAAAAAAAAAAAAACATTTAGTATACAGTGACAGCCTGAAAAATAAAGATCCATTAAAATTACGACCCGATTGTCTTATCGAATTAAACAAAAGATTTCTAAAATGAGTGTCTTCATCTTTAAATCCACTCGATATAAAATCCTTAAAAACTATATCGCTATCTCTTCATCTCGAAAACTCTATCAACCAAAAACCTAACTCTTCAAAGCCTAGACGGCAAAACGTTCGATTCATTTTACTGTGTGTCAATTTTTCAATCTCAAAGTGCTTGAAAAGAATGTAAAGAGCTCACTTAGCTCAACAAACCTCGTGCGAGTAGCTCGAGCATCCGCGAGTGCTCGGAGAGGAGGATAAGAGACAACTGAGGGACGGAGGAACGAGGCTACATGGCCCTCTTGGGCAAGGTGCCAGGTACTTATCGTATCAGGATGAAGAGGCTGTAATACTCTTTGATTCCGGATGAATAGCGAGCTTTGGCGGTTGAAAAGTTTAACTTTAATCCTTTGTTGATTGATGACTGGAAGTAGCTTGCTTTGAACTCGTCTTTATGCTCCGGCCTGTTAAGTTAAACTGTTAGATTATTTTTACTAGACTTTTTCCAAATTGACATTGCCATTTAATTTTTAATAATATTATAATATTCCATAATTATCACACAACGTCACCTAGTTCCATACTACGCAGAGCTTGTGCTATGAGTGCTAGACAACTAATAAACATACTAACACTCCAGTAGGCGCGCCTATACTTGGGACGTAAGTGCGCGCGCGCTCTACATACGTAGAACACTTTTAATGTAGGATTTATAAGGGAAAGTTATATAAATTGACAAAAAAGTTTAAGTCATATTTTAAATAGCTTTATTATGAAACTAAATAAAACAAAAAATTATCATTTTAGAAATAAAATAAACTTAAAATCAGACTTCTACAAAAAAATTAAAAAATTGGTTAAACTTTGGGTCTTGAGTTTTTAATCCTCATCTCAACGACTCGCTCATGTTTTTTACCTCCGTATCTTCATTTTTAGTGCATTCTAGACATATAAAATCTGATGGCCTGGACAAACCCACTTTTTACAAGTGCCGAACCTAGAGGAACATCATCTTCAGATTCAGTTCCGTTCCCGATTTTCCGAGTCCGACCCTGTGCTACTTCCTTCTTGCTCTGTATCCGTACTATGTGAAGATTCCTGCAAGCAATCTTATTCTACTGATCGCGCATCATTAGTGTTCGCATCATAGTTTCAATTATATCTTTGTAGTCAGTGCTTTCATTTTCTAACTATCGATAAATTCTACTATCTGCTCCGTATGTCCATTGATCTATTGATCTGAGAAAAATAGTCGTTTGGTTTTACACTAACCTTAAACTTTGTAATATACGTTATAGTAATATACAAAATAAGGTAACAAACATACTTACAATTCACAAACATTGACCGCAACGCAGAATAAAAATATTACGTGAGTGGTCGCGCGCTCTACAATGGTAGAAATTCACTTTTGGAGCGAAATAACTCATGTATGCGACTGTATTTGTCACCGTAAGGACACTAATTATATTCTTTACCTAGTTGTAGAGGAATACTGTGAGTGCGTGCGCAAACGATCTTTGATTTACGCTCAGATTTAAAAAAATGTATGTGTGTTCTACACCTGTAGAACGCGCGACTACTGGAGTGCTAATATCACATACATATTATAGATATTTTTTTTGTAAATTAAGAATAGACCTGCGTTTGACCACCATCGCACCCGATGGTAAGCGATGATGTGACCGTCGATAGATCACACTTGCCTAGAAGTAACCTATTGACTCTTGCCATAAAGAATCCTAAGTTGTTGTTATCTGGAAACACAGATTCTGGCAGGGGATTCCATTCCATGGGATGTCTATCACGTACCGGTGGTGCAACGCCGTACGTCAAGTAGTCCGATGATGGAACGGACTTGGCGGAATTAGATTGTGCTATTCTAGTGAACACCTAACCCAACCAGTAGGCCAAGGCCAGTCAGTTTGTGTAGGTAGTTTTACCCACTCTGCCTAATGGAGATACTATCCTATTATTTCAGCTAAAGTCAACAGTAATGCTAGGAGTAAAATACTTTTTCCTATACGCATTTTATCCGAACTAAGACAACTATTACATAAAAGCTTACTACGAAATACGCGCCCCCATAAAGAGAAAATCATGAACTATACGAATATAACCTACTCTACAGAACTGAGTTACATTCCTAAGCTTTATCACTACTGTTCACAACATACAACCCCATTCTCACCACGGTACAGACATCTTATTACTGTCTTCAAAATTTCAAGTAATTCCGAGGGTCGGGTACAAATAAATTGCGCAGACGGAGCCTTTGTTTCTGAAGGGATTAGATTACGATGACTGCCAACTGAGTTTCTAGTTACAGCCCCGTTGCTAACTAGCTGTGTAACGTGATTATTTGGAGAGTAATGGAGTTTTGGCGCCAAATGGATTTTTGACAGGTGGCCATCTTGTTTTTAGGAAAAAGTTTGTAGGTTAATGAGGTTCGATATGTGGATCAAGGTTTAAAAATGGAATACTTACCTCAATAGAATAGAATAAACTATAGTACACTAAAATAGTAACAATTTAGTAGAAACTTAAATCTATGACAATGTGGGTTCTGCTGACAACAATATCTACCAGAAATCTTAGGAATACCCTCAACCTTACAATACAATACAACCCCTCCAATCCTCTTCCTTGCAATTTTTTTTAAATGTTTTCTGTTAGTAACGGCCAGTATTGAATGCAATGAAGTGTTTATTTGTAATGTAGCTCCAATCACTTATTTTAAATTTAAATTAAGGCAACAGTGTTTTTTATCTCTGACAATTTTCTTAACATTAAAAAAAAAAATCAATAAACCCTTCAGCAAAGTAACCGTTTTATTTTGTTTTTCCTTTTTTTGAGGTAAGAGCGACAGGTTGTGACACACTGACAAAAAATCCACACGTGTTCATTCAGTTGCGTTTTGAACTCCAGGGCCACGGTGACTGTTTCGGTAATCTCTCAGTCCAAAAAAAAAAAACTAAGCCGACTTAATTATTTTTAAGAACTAACTGCCTTGATAATAAAACAAATAACGCAAGCCAATACAGAAATCAACAATACGCACTCGTGTTAGTAATAAAACATCCACCATTGGCGACAAAACGTTCAGCATTTCCATTTCCACGGGCGTATAACATCACCGCTTTTTACAGTAATATTTATGAAATTATTTAAAAATGTCGCTTCGTGCCCGACATTTATATTGGCCCAAGTGTACTTTACATCACTCAGTCAGTCGCCAACCCCTACCAAACTTGGCAATTGAATAATAAAATGCGTAATACAATATACGACGGAGCGTAAAAAATGAATTTGCCGTTGCGTACAAAAAAAAATATAATTTAGAACAGGATCGATGGTTTCTGTGTATGTTAATACATTATTTTATTCTCAAAATGTTCCGCATTTTTATAAAAATCATTGTGTCTTGATGTGTAGTCACTAGCAATGAGATACTTTTATATATTGTTCCATTTCCTATCTATGTTAACTTCAAGAAATATGGGTACGACCATCGGTTCCAAATGATCTATTTGATGCTTGAGCAATTTAGAATCATTTGTCATATTCTTGAACTACAAGACATACATTTGCGCCCTGTCTTAACCTACAATTGTTATAGGATGGTGCAGGTGAGAGCTGTCAAATTCATACAATGTAGCTACCTAACGTTTTCTCTTATCATAAAGATGCATATTTTCGTCCTGCTGTCATCCTATTCATTTATTTTAAGTGGGAAATCATCCAATGACATCTCCAACTCTTGGGTAGAGCTTGAGGGCGTGTCAGACTTTTACTGTCTACAACTCACTCCGGTTCCTTCTTTGCCTTCGTTCTAGGGCCCCGGAGTTCACTTTCACATAACCCATGGCCCCAGTAGGCTGGGCCCCTACGATTTTGCTGACGTCTTAAGGTACGCGTGGAACACTACGCGCTGTCGACGACTCGGGTTCGATTCGGACGGTTATCGGACGGTCGGACGGCGAGCTACCTATTGTTCGCGGTCCGCAAGCCCGCCATCCTACCCTTGCTATGCAAAAAAGACCTAAGGACGGTTAAAATTATTTACTGAGCACTAATCTCCTTCAGAGAATCGCTCATAGCAAGGTCACGCCAATATGGCCGTCACTTCAACTATAATTCAGTAACTATTCGGTACTAGATGTAAACCGCGGCAAGTTTACGAGTGCGGCTGGAAGCGCTAATCCCTGAATGGATTAGATACCACCACTGTAACATAGCGGGCAGAAGGTCCAGTAAGCCTAGTTCAGGTAACCTTTAATAAAACTTTGACGTTTATCTTTCCTTTTTATCAAAATTTAAAAAAGTATATCTCATTTAGATTTTTAGTTTCGTAACTGTTCCAATAATGGAACACTTGGGTTATACTATGCATATAAGATATTTTTAGTGGCTATGGATTCCGTTTGGATAAAAAACTATTGTATTCACCTTTTTTTTATTTATTAAATCTTAGATAAATTAACATATTTATTAAAGGAGCCTTGGGTCTTCTTTGGGGATTTTGAAGAGGGTCAAAAATATTCCCCTACGATAGAGCCTGTGTTTTATAATTTAACTTTTTTGAATATGTAGCTGCTTCATGCCTTATAGCTTCATATTCATACATATAATTAATCACACAAATACGCCTACGATTCAGTTCAGTCCACATATTGTCAACAGCAGTTTTAACGCGAGTGCGTGCAGAATAACAAATTGTCTGACGATGAATATGCAATCTCTAAAGAATATATACGACCTCATCAAAAGGCTTTTAATGTAGATGTAATTAGTTTCATTTTCACTGCGTTTATATTAATTTTGTATTGAAGCCTCAACCCTTGTCGTACAGGTTGTCCTAGTTCAGGTCTTGAGACCACATCATCTTGAAGTTTTGGAAATAAAAACTATAATTATTATAAATTATATTATAATGTTATTTATTTCTATTTATACATATTTTTTTTGTAAATATTCTTTAAAAAAAGCACTAAAAATCATTTAAAATTAGTAGCCCTCCGGTATCGGGATCAGGGTACAAGCTACCAGTGGTCAAGGCTCCTGAGAGAGGAACCTCTTGACAATACGCGCCGTGTCTAGGAATTTTGCCTTGTGGATCAAGTCCTTGATCCAGCTGCCTAACGAGAGCTTCCTCATATGTTGTTCGAGGCTGTTGGCTATCAAGTCATTGGTCGTTACGACTATCAGCACAATGATTGTTGTACCGACTTCCCACAGACATGAGGGAAGTCAGCTCACGAGGTTGTCGACAGACAACCTCGGTGTTAACTCAAGATTTAGTTTGTTTATCTTTCTCAGCATATTATTATTAACCTCTCAGTCACCAGTGTACCGAATTCGGTACACTTTGGTACCGGCTTCCTTAAAACTTATTATGTAAAAATAAGGTTTAAGTTAGCTGGTACCGAGGTGTACCATATTTGGTGCACTGATGCCTGAGAAGTTGAGCTGTGAAAAACCATCTGATAGGTAGATTTCTTGCAAAAATGCGTCTTAAAGTAGACCTTTTCATTCACCTGCCTCACGACACGTCCCTAACCGCACGTCGGGTGCCACGCAGACAGAGATTTTAGCTGCTTACTGCTTACGTACTAGTTTTGAGCCCAAAGTGGGGATTTAGTTTTTTGTTAACACTTTTTGTAGCTTTTAGTGATGTAAGTAGTTTATTGTGCGGTTTGTTTATTGAATTTTTTGGGGTTTAAAGTGACAAATAAAAGTTCTTATTACACGTCTTTAATTAGCTGTTATCATGATCATCTCAACCGAGAGACGTCTTGTGTTGAATAAAGGCCTTGCCCTAGTTTCGTCACAACTTACGGTCCTATGCATCACGCATCCATCGCACTCCCGCGACCCTCGCCAGGTGGACCGATGACCCACCAGGCAAAGGACGTCTTTTGGCTGAAATGAGGATATTGAAACTCGCCCTTTCATTCACCTAGATGGCCTGGTGACCATGTATTTTTGCTGACATAACAAGGTTACAACTTTGTGATTTTTCATGATACAGTTACAAAATTTTGTACATAGTTTCTTTATAGAAAAATACTAGACACGTGTTTCGGGTTTCGCAGATACTGAAACTAATGTTGTACATACTTATAGATAATAATAATACCTAAAAATTTTATTTCTAGCAAAAGTCATATATTGTTAGTAACAACAATCTTAACCTAAGTGTTAATAAATAAAATTCTAGCTTAAATTCTGTTATTTTCTGTTAATCCCTACTAATATTGTAAAAGCAAAAGTGAGTTTGTTTGTTACGTCTTCACGCCTAAATTCAACCCAAAACCGATTTTGATGAATTTTGGTACAGAAATAGTTTGGACCCTGGAGACGGACATAGGCTAATTTAAAAAAAAGTGATAAAAGGGGGAGAAAGAGGGAAGAAAAGGGGAGATGAATTACAGTATATTAATGAACGCGGTCGAAGCCGCGGGTAAAAGCTAGTAATAACTAAACGTTAAACTTCATAATGCAGTATATTTTGCTACGTGAAGCCCGTCGGCAAAATGTAAGCGGATCGTAGTGAACAATGCGCCAGTCAGATCCATCTTGCAGTATCTTCACTCGACGAAACTACATTAATTTGAAGCCACTATTATACTCAAAATCCTAACTTGCTCGTAGCGCCAGAACATTAAAACTTTTGTATTACACGAACTGTTAGTGATGTAATCAGCAAGACGAGATGTAACGCAGTTACATTGTAACACACATATCAAACAATGATTTAGAGCTAGGAGTCACTTAGTATCTACTGAAGACTAGTTCACGTATCATTTTCTTACGTAGAATCCTACTAATATTATAAATGCGAAAGTTTGTATGTATGGATGGATGTATGGATGTTTGTTACTCTTTCACGCAAAAACTACTGAACGGATCTCGATGAAACTTGGTACACGAGTAGACCATATCCCAGAATAACACATAGGATACTGTTTATCCTGGGATTATGTTCCGTTGGGATAATTTTTACGCGGGTGAAGCGGGGGGCAAAAGCTAGTTTGTTATAATGCAGACTGTGATTCAATTCTTGACATGACGACAATTCTTAAAATAGTGAGTAAACCAACTATTTGGGGTTAAAACTCTAAGGCCATGGGGTCTGGACGCTCCTCGAGTTCATGCCCCAAACAGTTGGTCAAATCTGCTGATTCTGGGCATTTTTCCCATCGATATCGATGTGGATGAAATTTCAGATGCCTAAAAAGTTCTTTTTCTACCCATTTGTACATATTATTTAATATTTTGATTTAGTTAGTAGTAGAAATTAGTTTGATACTTAATAAGCTATATTATTTGTTAGTTTAGATGTTTGTAAGTAGTTAAATATAATAAAAATTTTAATTCAACTATTCGATATAACTCTCCATTTCACGATGCTGTACTCAGTCCGTATATTTGTAACTCACTAGCTAAAGGAAAAAAAATCCAAATACTGTGAAACCAATCAACACTTGTACATATTTCACAATTTTGCAATATTTCAGCACAAAATGGTTGAATTTTACTCATTATACCAATCATATAGTTGGCTTACTTCAATATGCTAATTAATTTGGTTGATTTCATGATAAATCCGAAGGTAGAAATGTTAATTGTTTCGAATATAATATCGAGATGTTTTTGATTTACCAATCAGACTCGACTGGTTAAATCGCAAATGAATATTTTAACGTGGATATATTTTAAAATATAATAAGTAAATCGGTAAAGGCCCAGTATTAAGAGGATGCATCTCGAAACACATTTTCACTGTTTTTTATACAACCGCTCTTACCCGATTATGACGTTATTACACATTTTTCATTAGATATTTTGGGAACACAGTATCTTGTGGATATTATCTAGGTTCCTATTGAAATCAATTTCTAAATTTGTGTAACAACAATCCGGTAAAAATCTCTGTAAATCTGCTAATTTGCATGAAATTTGACACTTCATAAAAAAACTAACTTTACTCAAAAATTAAAAAATCATCGATCATCATCGATTATGCTGATGCCTGCTACCTGGATGCCACTGAGGAGCTATTAAATAAGCTTGAGCGCTTGCAAAACTTGTGCATCCGTTTTGTTTTTGGTTTAAGAAAATACGACCATGTCTCCCAGTTTCGCAAGGATCTCAAGTGGCTCCCTATCCGTCTTCGTAGGAACACTCGGGTATTATGTCTCCTGTACAACATCCTATTCAATCCTGCTTATCCTGGCTACTTGCGTGATCGATTTTCGTTCACTCGCCCTGCCGATGCCCCATGCAGATCCCACCTTAAATACCATCTCAATTTCCCAGCCCATAAAACCCATTTTTATTCCAACTCCTTCTCTTTTCATGCAGTACGACTATGGAACTCACTTCCAGCTAAGATCCGTGACGCTAAAAATATTTCTGACTTCAAAAGGCTAGTCAAAGAACACTACCTCTCTACTATCTCGTAAAGATATTTATTATAGTTATATGTATTTTTATAATTTACCTATTGTATCTATTCATTTGTGTATTTATTTACTGTTATTGTTATATATGTATGTATTGTGATATTTAATCTGGAAAATTATAGTCTATTTCATTACTTATTTTGTTTATTTTTTTTAGTTTATACACACTGTGTCTACGTTTCTTATCCAACTGTCCTGTCACAGGTCTGCTGGAAGAAATCTCTTTAGAGATAAGCAGATCCTTTGTACTCTTCTATTCTTATTTGTTCTTTTCTTTTTAAGTGTTTGTGTGTACATAAATAAATAAATAAATAAATAAATAAATAAAAAAGTCAAAAAAGTTAAACTACAAATCTTATTGAGATTCTAAATGGCAACGAAATTTTTCAAAACTTTTATTAGTTTAAAAAAAAACGGCTATTTCCTGGAAAAAGTTTAAAAAAATATTTGAGTAAATCACGGAATTACCGAATACTAACAGAGTTTTCAGGCGTTATCTCTCTTTTTTGCGTTGCGTTTTTGTCAAACATCGCGTTGGATTGCGTTAGATGAATCAACAAGCTTTTGAAGCATGTTCGATGTTGACGATAAGCGAGTGGAAAAGCAGTCTCTTAAAGCCTCTGAATTGTGAGTTCTAGATCACATGGTCATCATGGTAAAAGATTATTTTTGAGATATGACCACCCATTGTAACACCCTACTAATTTTGAGAATAAGACTAGTCATTTCTTATGGTGTACAATGAGGCGTATATCAATCGATGTATATGTTGCCTACATATACATTGATTGATAAACGTCATATATTTAGTCACAAAATAGATGTATACAGAAGTCAATCTACATACAAAGCGCGCTCGAGCAGCGCACACATGGACACCGCTTACGGATACGATATCTCGGCTCAATTGCCCAGTCGCACTCGTACAGTTCAGCGCAACGCGCTGACACTAGCGCGATCGCCTAGCGTAGGTATAAAAAGTGAAGTACATACAAGAGATTGACTTCTGTACCTATCTCTCTTGTGATTTAGTACTTATACTTTCCAACAAACAAAGAATCAAGTAAAAGGATTCCTATTGATGTGAGCATTTCTAATACTAAAGAAGACTTATGTTAGAACGAACAAGATATATACTGGTCAAAAAACTATTAGTCCATTCAGAAATCCTCCCGAGACCTGAAGATACCCAAGAAAATAAATTACCTGATTTTGCGCGCAACCGAGCACTTACATCTATCCTTTTCTAACTCACTAATCCGGGCGTACGCGAGCGTTATACTTGTCACACTCTGGCTTTCATACATCACGTATAAGAGCATTGTAAGCCCCTAAAATGAGTGTTTATTGCTGATCCTTCTAGCCGGACTCTTGTGAGCTTCTTCTGTACAACAAAAATAGACTTTATGCCCTTAACGTTAAGGTTACTTTTTGGCTTTTAAAGGTTCAGGTGCGTAGACAAGCTTATCCAGTCGTTATTCTTGTGGCAGATGTACGTAGTTCTCGGCCGCTGAACTATAGGGATTTGTCCAATTTGTTGTGAAAAATTATGGTCTGTTTTGCTCTTAATTCTTTTCGTCTCATAAGTTATTGGGTGTCTTCGTTTTTCGTTTTTTTTACCTCTTTTCATTTACTGTGAAAGCTAGATTAATGTCTTGAGGAGTCAATGGTTTTTATAAATATTTCTTACTTCTTTTCTAACAATTGGATAGCTGTATCTATGGCATCGCTTTGCAGTTTCTTTTTATGTCCTTGCTTTGTTCAGATCAATATGGAGATATAAGATTATTTCTTCCAATAAATAAAAGTTCTTCGTATCCAATTCTATACAATTGTATTACAGGAAGTGGCAGAGCCGTATATTAATGGGAAATAGGAAGTTTTCCCGGGATTGTGATACAACTATTGTAAGAAGTGTCGACGAATTCTTGATACATATTTGTGACTAGGAATTTACATGTCCTGAATATTTTTGCGAAAGATGTCTCCATAAACATGTTTGTTTTCTAGTTTCAAGAAGATTCAGCCGTATTATAGGACTTAGTTTTCAATGTATATGCTTTTCTAGGTACGTGTGAATGAAAATAGATTCTATATAGAAGAATTTTAGGTCAAAATTACGGTATCAACACACCTCAGCTCTCACCAACGGATTTTACTCTTTAATGTTAAATATTATAAAATGGAAGTCATAAAACATTTATTTGATGTTTTTGAACCCATTTTATCGTGTTTCTGTAAACGTTTCAGCTTTAAATATTTTAAGTCAATCATAATTTGTGTTCATTTACGAAAATATCCGACCCTTAGCTAATTCCTTTCTGCATTTCATTCCGACTTAAAACGTCTTTGATGTTTCCCTCTTTATTGATTTCTTTGATTTCGAAATTAAGCTCTCCCTTTTCTGTTTGAATCTCATTATGTTTTATCAATCCAGAGGTTCTCTCATGTACATATTGTGCTTAATTTGTTTTGAAGTCGGTTTTTATTGTGACAAACTATTTTGATTTCACTAACTTAACAGTTTTCTATTCTTTTAACTCTTTTGTCTTCTTCATTATTTACTGTCCACATGTCTGTGCACATGGGCTTCAAAAAATAGCCGCTTCAAGCTTCATTTTTAGGCGGGCTTCTAGCGTTTTTTTGCAGCGGCGTTTTTTTTGCAGCGGCGTTTTTTTGCAGCGGCGTTTTTTTTGAGGCACGTGTGCGGGGACAGTTTAATGCGTAAAGATGTCGAATCCCTTTTTTTTTCATAGGCATTTTGTGGAAAATTTTGTTGGTACAACAATATGTAATTGAGCAACCATCTGTTATTAATACCATGTTTTACGTCATGTGCTACTGTTTATTTTCTCCAATAAATACAATAAAACCTATAAGCAATACGCATTATTCCCTTTTTATCTACAAGTACAACTACATCCTTGAATTTACCATTCCTTTTAGAGACATTTCTTTCTTCAGCTAACCCAATTCCTACTTCTGCATCCATAATAGTTTGTTATTGTTTTGTGTACATCTTTTTATTTATTTATTTTCCATTTGATTTTATCTTATCATCCCACTTCACTTATTCTATAAAAAATTCTTCAAAGAAATCATCCTAACCTTCTTCTTTGAAAACGAATATAAGCTTTGTCCCACAAGAAGCATTGCAATTATTATTCAAGTTTGCTTTTTCTATGAGATTGTAAACAGTGGTCAACTTCGGACTAAAATGTCTTAATTTACCATTCAGGACCTTAAATACTTTGTCCTTGATACTGTCTTTACATATATCTTCATCAATTTCATCGTTTTGTTCCTTACCTGTAACCAAAGCAATTTTCGTTTCGCGACCAATTCTTTCTCCAACAAATGTAAAAGGTCTCCACGAAAAATATCACATGCTTCTTTTATATCGTTTCTTTTATTTCATTGTCATGTTCCTCCCTTTGTTACGTTTTATGTTTTCTTCCATTCTGTCCTGTCAACCGTCACGCTATCATTAACTCTCTTTTCATTCATATCACTTTTCATACAATCTATCCATCTTTTCATTGACCTCTCCCTTTCCATCCATCCACATGTATACTCATATCGTTTCTTTTACTTGATTGATCATATTCATATTATTCATCCTCCTTTTCGTTAATTAGGATCACACCACAATCCTTAATCTTTTCTTCTACTTCTTCTCTAACTTGTATAACTTCTACAACTAATGTGATATCATCTTCTACCCACAGTATCGGAGCAAGGTCCCCACGAGAAGCGTCTCCTGAACGCTCTGCTTGCCAACTACAACACGCTGGAGCGACCAGTCGCCAACGAGAGCGAGCCGCTCGAAGTCAGGTTCGGCCTGACGCTCCAGCAGATCATTGATGTGGTGAGTCTGTTTGTGATTGGAAGGCTTCTGTTGTGTTGAGGAAGATAGATGATAAGTTGCTTTAGAATATTGTTTAAGGTGTTCATCGGTTCGGAGAGGTTTAATCATCTGGATTTTGTAAGTAACGCAGTGTGTTTCTGATCAAGTGTGAGTCGTGAGGATCACGAAGCTATAACATTAAGTCAATAAAATTTAATATACCCTAAGTATTACATTTCACTTTATTGAGTTTAGTCAAATTATTGCCTCAAATGAAATTACCTTTGAAATTTGTCGTTTCTCTGATCAAACCTTTGTATTTGAGCTTATTTTACCATGAAAAGTATACAGACCTCTCAGTTTTTATACATCTGTTAACCACTCTAGAACAAAAATACTGTTTACAAACGCGACAGCAAGCACACGCGTCGCAATATTTCTCACAAAGGAGAGACTATGAGAGGAGGACAGTTTTATCTCCATTCTACAAAAATGAATGGGTAGTTTCATTCATAATTTTAATATAAGGACCGGGGCGATTCGCTTGAGCGATCACGCTGTGATATTTTTTTGTAAAAAACCGGTATTTCTCTGTGAAACAGCACTTTTATACGGGGATTAAAGTGTCGAAGGGATTTCCATCGCGGTGCTGACGGGTGATGACAGTTTTCGGTTACCGCGTCACAAATTTAAGGCTTTGAATGACCATTTTTGTCGTCGTATTTTTGGTTAATTTTGGAAGGAATTTGGTTTGTTTTGATAGGTAAAGAAGAGCGGAAGGTTTTGTCACAGAAAATATTTCGCTAATGTAAATAAGATATTTAGATTTGGCATCCAAAGGTAATGGTGGTTTAACAATATATCTCCAGTAGTCCCAAGATCAACATCTTATGGAAAATTAAGACAAATTGTATTTCATTTAAAAACTATATGCCATTAGATTTTTATTTATTGGAATAACCAATCAAAGACTATTTTACTAATTACACAGAATTTCAAAGCGTACCATACATCGATATTTTTGACATATACAATTTTGTTCTTGGGACCCGTTGACATATTGGCTGTAACCGATATCAGACAATTCACAACAAACGGAAACATTGCACTGTAGTTGAATTTTTATTTTTTATTAACATCATTAACACACCTTGAGTGGTTTTGTAAGAACTTTCGGTTCAGGCACATTCAATGCAGCTGTATGGTATTTCTGTACTTTAATTTTTTATTTTTCTTGTTGTTTTTATTATTTTTTATGTTGTGGTATCTTGTGTTGCTTATTCCAAATAAAAGCTATTCTATTCTATTAACTTCTAACATAAGAATAGCTTTAGGTCAGAACACTGTTAAGTCCTTTACTTAGGTATAGAGTGTATTCTGTCTACATACATTGCTTAGGTAACCTACACGATAACATAGATCAAGTTTGAAACTTTAGACTCTAAGTTTAATCCGTAGTATCCTCAACACAACAGAAGCTTGCATTATTGATGTGACCTAATGCCTTATAAGTGTATACGTAATTTTAATTTTTGATAATTGCCTTGTGAAAACTTTGATCATTTTTGCTTTTAGTGTTTTGTTTACGTCGTTAATTTTCGAATAAAAAAAAACCACTCTACTCCACTTTATATTTTATTATAAGCCTCTAAGTATGATCAGGGTTTTCGCAGGTCGACTGTACTTTCAAGATGGCTGATAAAATCATTATTTTTACTTAGCCATCTGTTATCAAATCCCCAGCTAGAAATCTGTTTTTAATGATCTATCTATTTGTGACAAAATCCCTCGCCTCTAACTAATGTTTTTGTGTTACAAACATTCCGCCATGTTGATTTGTGACTTCACTCCAACCAATCAAATATTCCAGCGAATAGTAGATCAGGTGGCCATATTGCTTCTGCGAGCACAATTTTGAGTAAACTAACGTTATTTGCGTAGATCCAAACTTTTGGGAAGCATAATATTATAATACATTTGCAAATTTAGGATAAATAATAATATTTTAGATTGTTTCAATTCGCTGAATTACAAGCAGATGGAATATCATACTGAATTTGTAAAGGAGGCTGAAGTTTAGTCGCTAGGGGTTGTGTCGGGTTCACCCCTCGTTGTTGAAAGCCATTCAAGTTAATCTGTTGTCAAAATCTCATGTCAATTTATGTGACGGGAAGAACAGCATAATTTTGAGACTGGATAAGGCTTCGAGGGGACATCAAAGTGGATGACGGAGATGGTATGTATATCTTGAGCATTATTGGGTAATTTTTCAATTCATACTTTTCTGACCGCAATAGTGACCGAGTAGTAATGGCTCCGGCGAATTGTAAATCATAAGTTCAAACCTAGCCAGGCATACTAGTTTATGTAATTTATTTCGCCATCAGTATTTTCGAAACGGTAAAGGAAAACATCGTGAGGACTAGCATGTCCTAGAATCAAAAATTAAAAGACAAAATGTGACATCATCTACCAATCCGCACCGGAGCCGCCTGGTGGATAACGACCCATTCCTTTTTCTAGAGAGGAAACCTGCGACCCAGTAGTGGGGACATTATTAGGCTCACTATGCTTATAAGCTATGCTTTTGTACTTTTATAAGTTTATCTAGGACATTATCAACACCCCGTATCTTGAAAACCACGGAAAGCTGTCGGTCTCGGTGGTCTTTTATAGATCTTTGACAGTCGTTGCAGTTAGTTTGACGCAAGCCCCCCTATTGGGTAGAGGGGTTTGCGTCTAATTAAAGAGCACTTTCGATTCTCTTGCATTGAATGCCTCGAGTCAGCCACGGCTCCGATTCCTTTGTTATGACCACGTGACTGTTCGTTGAAATGACGTCAGAACAAAGGAATCGGACGCGTGGCCAACTCAAAGCGACTACTGACTAAAAACCCATCCCGTTCCTTCTAGGTTTCATGCCGGGACTCGAGCCCTTCTTAACGGGGCTCGAGCGGCGTAACTTGCTAAGCTTGCTGTAATGTCTGTTCATCAATCTATCAAGGAAGTTTGTTTGTCCCCTTACCCAAACGAAGAACGAATCGATCTGAAGTTGTCCTTGTTAATTTGAAGAGAAGATTATTTTGCAACGAAAACCTAATGACATCTAAGTTTATTGACCTCAAAACATAAAGTCTCAAGAAATAATGGCCGATTACCCGTATTACAGCATCCACATAATTGGGTACTTGTTTGTGGTCAATTTCTGTAGCTCATTTTCTATAATGGCTGGTCGGTGTACACCGTAATGTGGGGCAACGATTACATTTTACGCTAAGTCGATAATTTCAATGATACTCCGAATTTGAGAGCACTTTGTGTTAAGAAAATGTCCTACAAACCAGCATTTTGGTGGCTCGTTTTAAGTAATGGGTTCATATTTATAAAGGTGTAGGTGTGATTCGTGTGTGTAGCTACGTAGGTGTGTGTGATGATGGGTGTATGTGTAAAGGTTATGTGTCCAATAAATAAAATAGATAAAGAATATTTGTATAGGATAAATGTAATAAAAGAGTTTTTCAGATGTGACGACATCTTCTGTTACTTAGCCGGTTAACAAACTAATTCTATGATATGGCTTTAGTGTGTGTAATTATGCTACCCATTACCATTTACGTATAAAGTTTTGTTTGTGTAAATCCTTATCAAAATTATTACTGTTTCCGCATTGTTTTTGGTATATGGCCATCGCTGGTCAACCTATGAGGTTGTCGTCTGCTTAACCAGCTTAGCCCATGGTGGCCTTAATAAATTAACGTTTCTGTCAGACCCCTACAGAAACTTAAAACTAACACACAAAACTGACAGCAAGTGACAGACTAGATCGAACATACTCGTAACAATTTTCGGCGCTTTGGATTAGCTAATCTTATACCAAACTTTAAGTAACTATTCTTTCTTTGTGAAGTTCCGAATTATAAGTTACTAGCTTTTGCCCACAGGTTCACCTGTGTAGGTCCATAAAATATAGTCTATACCACTCAGGAATAAAACATTTTTCTATCAGTGAAAAACTTTTCGCAGTCGGACCAGTCCTTTCAGAGATTACCTCCTACAATCAAAAAAACAAAATTTACCTCTTTATAATATTGGTGTAGAAATGTAGATGTAGATTCTGAATAATGTCTCTATATGAACATATCCAATGAAATTCCAGGTTCCTACTTCAGTTAGTTCCAGCTATCTGTATTTACAACGTGCTCGTATTTACGGCTGCGCTCGTAAAACTTTTGATCCAGCCGTTTTTTTGTTCGAACTCAAAACATCAAAGCTGCCAATTTTGCTATGCACTTTTTAACATACGAATAGGTTTTTTATCAAAGGAGTACACGGAAAGAAATACCTACGTAGAATTTATCGCGTGTTCTGTTTTCAGGGTTTTGAATAGCAAAAAATAGAGTTGAATATCAAAGTAGGAAAACAAAGAGATACTAAATGTTTTTTGCGACGTGTTTTAGTCTTTTTTCATTTCATAACTAGTTCATAACATCTAGTTCCAAACTAAGTAGAGCTTGTGTTGTGAGTACTAGACAACTGATAAACATACTTATTTATTTCTAAATACAAACATTTTGTAGATAAAAGTACTCATCTTTTTTTTTACGGTGGGCAAAAATTATCCAATGACAACACCCTCTCTTGGGTGGAGCGAGAGATAGTGTCAGACTCTTACTGACTAAGAACCCACCCCGTTCCTTCTAGCCTCTTCACACCGGGGCTGGAGTTTCCTTTCGGATAACCCTGGCCCCAGTAGGCTTCGACCCAGCTGGGCCCCTGTTGCTGACAACTCCTTGAGGCGCGCGGGAACAGTGCGCGCCGTCGACGTCTTGGGGCACATACTCATCTTTATAATACCAGAGTGAATCAAGCGCATCAAGAAAACTTAATTAGTGTGCCATAAATTCACCACTCCATTGTAAACGACAGGGTCTCAATTTCCGCAGTAAAAGTTTATGTGTGTTTATGATATTTGTGAAGACACATATTATGACTTAACCCAAGTTATACTACATGTCGTTAGAACCCTATAAAGGGTTGTTATGTCTAAGCCCCTTAGAACTACCCCGCTTGATTAACTTAGCCCACTTAATGACCAAGTTATTACCGAGGTATCTACAGATAATGTTTCTTTGTTTTATTGCGGAACCCTATAAATGTGGGCTGAGTGTCTGTAAATCTTGTTGTCTACTTTATTTCCCTTTTATTTTCTTTTTGAGAGAATAGTGTTTTGGTTGTCTGTGGAATTGTGGGTTCAATAACCCCATCAAGATGACTAATAATAATATTATTCTAGGCTAACTATCTAAAGGAGTACTTGTATGGCCATAACTTTGTAGCTAGGAAAATATTAAAAAAGCAATCTAAAAACCTTAGTTTTATTATATGCGAAACTCGAAATACATGTTTAGTATTTTTATGTAAAGAATCTATGTATAAAATTTCATAACTGTATCATGGAAAATCACAAAGTTGAGGTCGTCCGTCCGTCGAGGTGCGGTCCGTCCATCGTGTTGGAGAGCGTCCACGAGATCTTTTGCCCTCGACTTTCCCTTGCACCACCAAACATTCCATCAAGTCCACGTTGCGGATGATATGCCCGAAGAACTTAAGGATTCGTTTGCACAGACGACGATAATCTCTCTTTGATACTGAGTTCTTTCAGGATCGATATATTTGTTCGGTTCCTGTTGTGTTGTGTTCCTTTAAGATATAAGTGTGCTATTTATGTTTTAAAAATAATTGTTTGAGACAATCCAACGCGATGTTTGACGAAAAGGCAACGCAAAAAAAGATAGATAACGCCTGGAAACTCTGTTAGTATTCGGTAAGTCCAAGATTTACTCGAAAATTTCACAAAACTCGCTCCAGGAAATAGCTGTTTTTTTTAAACCCTTAAAAGTTTTTGGAAAAAGTTGTCATCATTTAGAATCTTAATAAAATTTGCAAGGTCTTTAGAGGAATACTTTTTTGACTTTTTTAATTTTTAGGCAAATTATGAAGTGTCAAAGTTCATACAAAATAGGACATTTTCAGAGGTTTTTACTGGATTCGTTTTACACAAATTTAGAATTTGGTTTCTTTAGAAACCTAGATAATATCCACAAGATACTGTGTTTTCAAAATATCTTATGAAAAGTGTGTAATAACGTCATAATCAGTTATGAGCGGTTGTATGAAAAACAGTGAAAATGTGAGTCGTGGTGCACCACCTTAAACTACATGTTATTTGTTCCAACATTTCAGTCAGGACTCAACAAGTGAATTCTATAAAAACCACGTCACGTAAGTTGAATTCGTGGTGTACGCTAAAAAATGTCGGTTGAAAACATTCGGGAAAATCGATGTTAACCGCGGAAATTGAAACGTCTGTATGTCTGTCCTTTGTTTGTGTTGTGTGTGTAGAAGAGTGACGATAGGTGTTTTTTTTTGTGGTAGGAAATCATCGAGTGAGTTTGTTTCAATTAAGGGAAGGAGCGAAACGACCCCAACACAAGTATTATTAAATATTAATAACTTAATGGGACTGTTTCATTCACATTTTTGTAACCATTTGAGAACGAATAAACAATTTTTTTTTTTTTTTTTTATTGGCTTATATTAGGCTAAGAAACTCAGGCCAAATCTAGTTTAAACTGACGAAAAAATTTACGCGTAAAAAGGTTTTTAAAAAACCTATTTGCAAAATAAACATCATCTTCACTTGTTCTAGTTATTTTCAGAGAATTATAGACTCAAGCAGATCACTTGGGATGTAAATTCATTTTGGAGGTAAACGAAACATAGGGTATAGTCCCAAATACCTCCATGGAAAAGGAGGATCCTCCGACCAGACGGGTATTTTGTCTGATCTGGGCAACTGCCCGATAGATGATTTCGGCCTTTGGAGGAACTCTAATTGCGTGGTGCAGGATTTTGTAGTTTAGTTCTTATTTGACATTATAGATGTCGCTACAACATACATGATAGACATGTAACAGTTGATTCCGACCACCGTGGGCGTGGACTTGCTGACGGTGAGCAATGGGTAGGTCGCCGTCCGACCGTCCGGTAACCGTCCGGATCGAGCCTAAGTTGCCAACGGCGCGTACTGTTCCATGAGCGCCTCAAGGAGATGTTAGCAAACCGTAGGGGCCCAGCAGGGTCGAAACTTACTGGAGCTAAGGGTTTGTTTCTGAAAGGAAAACTCGGCCCTGGTATGAAAGGCAACGAAGTAATAGGAGTGGATTTTTAGTCAGTAAAAGACTGAACGCTCCGAACAAGGGTGGAGGATGTCATTAGATGATTTTCCTATTAAAAAAAAAAATCGTGTACCAAATACAAAACAAAAGAACTGTATAGATTTTCACACTTATGAGATAGTCCCAACAATTCCACATATCAAACTTTTACCCTTCACAATTTCTCCAACCCGTTCATCCAACTTCAAACAAAAAAGCGCAAAAATCGAGCGCTGCAGCGATGCAGGACAAAAGCGTGAAGCGCCTACGGGAACGCGCGTTTGTAGCGAAACGTTCTTTGCAAGCCCTTGTCGCCTTAAGTGCTGTATTGAATAATTCTGTAGGTCCATATTGAAGCGTCGCGGTCGGTTGTGAGTGTTATGAGTGAGAGTCGGTTGAAGAACTTTAGATTTAAACGGTGGTTAATTGAAAAAGGAATGGGATTTTACAATTTTTTACTGGCCTGTTGGTCTAGTAGTTAGTAGCCCTAACTACTATACGAAATCGCCCAATGCAAATGTTTGTGTGATAAGCACGATCATTTGTTCTGTCTGAGTGTAAATTATTTACACTAATAATTATAATATAATAAAGAGATAAAGTTTGTGTTTGTATTTTTTAGTTTTTTGGTTTGTAGGAGGTAATCTCTGAAAGTTCTGGTCCGATCGCAAAAATTTTTTCACTAATAAAAAGCTGCTTTATTCCTGAGTGTCATAGGCTATATTTTATGAACACCGGCGAAGCTGCGGGCAAAATCTAGTCTTTAATATTCATGTATTTAAAAACATATGTATAGTATGTTTATCAGTTTACTAGTACTTACACGCTCTGCTTATGTATTTTGGGACTAGATGATGTAGCTGTGTTACGTCATCTAGTCCCAAAATATATAAGCAGTGTGTACATAGCTAGTTATTGAGTACGTAAAAAAATTGGTTTAAGTCTAGAAGGTTTAAAATATAAGTAAAAAGCAATCTGTCGTTCAATTAATACGCCAGAATTATCGTCAAAATATAAAATCACAATCACTTATGTTAATTCCGTTAGTACTCTAAACAAAAATAATAAATGATCTAAAAGTTACTGATCAACATCAACATACAGAACTGAAATGTGAACTATTTCATTTCTAAATCGTTACATTCAATATTTACATAAATTTTGATAACGTAATTAATTATTTACGTTTCATTATCCAACTGCAATATTAGCTTCATTTAAATAAACATTGACACTCGCGCTAGTATTTGTACCGTTTGGACAGATGTGGCCAGTGTCGCGGGACAGTCGAGTTACTGGTTCATAAGTTCATCCCTTTTCATGTTTCGAAGTATCATAATATTTGAATTTACGGTTGTTTAGATCATTTATTATATATCACAAAACATTCAGCTAGTATCTATTTTGTAGTGTTTTGTTTTTTTTTAGTTTTTTTTTGTAACCTTTAAAAGGTTTATTTCATTTTATATAAATCTCCGTATTTTCATGTGACCTTCTAGGAGGCCTTCCAACACTGCGTCTTCCGGTGCGCAGTCAACACTCCAGAACCTTCCGTCCCCATTGACCATCTGTTCTGCGAGCAAAGTGCCCTGCCCATTGCCACTTAAGTTCGGCGATTTTTCGTGCTATGTTGGCCCCATTATTACGGTCTTCCAATGGGTAGACTGTAATAATGGATGATGAGATACAGCCTTCTGAGAGATAGTTGGACGGACGAATGGAGATTCACTCTCCATTCGTCCTTCCAACAATCTCTCTTAGTAATTTACTATCTCTCTCAGGCTTAGTAATAGGGTTCTGTTTTTTGTTCTTATTTTTAATGATCATCACTAAATAATCTCTCTTACTGGGTGTCAGGCATTTATTAAAGTTCACCTGTGATTCTTCAGTTATCCTTTGCGTTCCTGGGCAACTGTAACCGTTTCGAACAATCCCGCAGTCCAAACAGGCATCGGCCGTGCTGGGTCTTGACCGTTTGTTGATTCCTTTGAGACACGCGTGAAAAACGACTCACCATCGACCCAGGCCTGCTTTTTCTATAAAAGCGAGCTACTCCATTTGTTACCCTTTGAATACGGAACCCCAAAAAGGAGCTATCCACGAAATCAATCAATCGGCCGTCCCTCCGGTACATAAATCTTTGTGTCATAAAGTTTTATCAGTTGTATTTTAAATTTATTGGCCTCTGTAGATCGCTGTTTATATCCTTCCCGAAATTTAGGTATAAACATGTCATAGAATTTGGGTCCTGCCAGTCATGTAGGACCGTTTAAGACTACATATGTTGCTGTTAAATTTATTGGTGTGAGTAGAATGGGTGTCCGACATAGCTCGGAGAATCGCCAAACTTAAGTGGCAATGGGCAGGGCACTTTGCTTGCGGAACAGATGGTCGATAGGAACGAAATGTTCTGGAGTGGCGAGCGTTGGAAGGCCTCCCACAACGTGGACCGATGACCTAGTCAGGGTGGCGGGAATCCGATGGATACGAGACGCACAGGATCGGTCGTTGTGGTGACGCTTGGGGGAGGCCTGTGTCCAAAAGTGAACGTCTATCGGCTGAAATGATGATGATTGATTGAATGGGTGTATCTATGTAGATGTGTCTGATTTTGAACATGGATTAGTATGGACTTTGAGAGAAAAACAATCACGACCTGTCATCTCCCTAGCCTTTTCTCAACTGTGTTGGTGTTACTGCGGCCAGGGTTTGCTCCGAAAGGTAGCTCAGCCCCGCACGAAGGAACGGGGTGAGTTCTTTAGTCAGTAAGAGTCTGATACCATCTCCCGCTTCGCCTAAGGGCGGGGGATGTCATTTGGTAACTGGGCAACACGATATTCCTTGGTCAGACTTTCTGGCGTCTGACTACCTGTATCAACTGTCGTAGATCTACGAGTGAAAATCGGAAGCAACGGCTTTACGTACTTTATGAGACACTGGGTAATTTACTAGATTTTAGAAAAAAATATGAATTGAAAAATTAGTAATTGTTTTTGGTTTTGAATTCGCAACTTCATGCCTGAGAGGCTGGTGATTTAACCACCGGGCCATCACGAGTAGGTCTGAGTGGGTTATAAATCACGGAGCAAGTTCATATGAAAGTCTATTAGAGAAAGTTTATAACTTAAGTGTACTTAATCTGAATCTGGTTTACTTAACTTTTGAGAATACATATAATGGACTTTCTCTGATTACAAATCGCAGCTGAGGCAGTGCAGATCGTAACCAGCTTAGATGATCCTAATATATGCATATACGTCTCAAAGAAACCGGCATGTCTTAGAACCAAAAATTCGACGACATGTGACATTCACCAACCCGCACTGGGCCTGCGTGGTGGATTACGGCCCATTCCCTCTCCTAGAAAGGAGGCCTGAGTCCCAGCAGTGGGAACATTAAAAGGCTGATGATGACGTCTCAAAGATGCTAAACAAGCATGACAAAACTTAGACTGCAGCAACAAAATACAGAATCACAACATAAAACCCCAAAATGAAATCAGTCTCCGTCAAATATTTCAACTTAGTCACAATAAAATCTGTCATATTTTACAAATGGCAGAATAAAACAACCGTCTAGTGGAATCGTAAAACGCATTACTCTTCACTCAACTGCTCTCTGTTATTCACTGGAATATTTAATTGCTTCTCCTTAACGACTGGCCCAAGCAAAACTGGATTACCCAACACTTAAATCGAGGCCAAGAGATTAAAACGACTTTGTGGTTCATCTGTGTTTTTAGATTGATATTTAGCTGACTTCAAAGAACACTTCGCAATGTTGCCTTCATCTTTGTAATTCAATTCGTACGCTTTGTTGAAAAAGTCGAGCCCTCAAGTAATTATGTCATCAAGGTTCACGAAATTATACAACTTTTCAAATGTACATGAAGTCAGCTAAATTCAAATTAAGAGGTAAAAGCTTAATCCCCTACACGGTACTCTTGTTCACCATATTTTTTCGTTCCTTTTTTGCGTCGGCGTGCGTACCTTTTACAAAATAAGGATGAGAAAAATCAAATCCTGACCACAAACGTCTGGCTCAATTTGGTAAGTGGTAGGAGCCGGGTATGGCGCCTTCGCCCTCCCGCCCCCCGCAATCCCAACACTACCGGGTAACGAGCGATAACTAACATATTTTTCCACATTCAATCAGCACTATTTTACCGCACTTTTTAATTCACCATTGAATGCACTTCGAAGGAGAGGTTACAGGAGGCGGGCGCGGACAGAGGGCGCCGCCTTCGCGGCAGATCTGTCGCATGGAGTCAGTGTTAAATTGTTGTAAACTACGCATATAATATCTATTTAGATTGTGTGTCCGGCGGCACGCGAAAATAGCTTTAAGGAACGCATGATAAGAGACATTTTCACGTGCCGCCCCAGCCCCTCAGTATTGTGTCCGGCGGAGTGGAACAGTGTTTAGATCATCATACTGACTGCGCCCTTTCTGTTTTTGTTGACATCGTCTAACCCAATAGGACGAGAAGAATCAACTACTTATAACCAATATATGGCTGTCGTTGGTAAGTGTGAATAAAAGACAAACCTAAAATTAACACTAAAATTTCTAATCATTATTTTCGTTTCTACTCTTTTTTTATTTATTTCTGTTTTTGTATATTACACCTTCGTTCTGTCTATCTGTTTGGGTTATTCTTCCAATCTATGACTGTTATGAAAATTGCATAGCATTGTGGAATATGCGGCAGTCCTTTTTTGTATTTACCTGTTTATGATATTTGTATGGGAGTTGCTTGACATGTCCGTTCCTCGTCATCGCTGACCCCGGCCCGTGCTGTAGACTAGCCAGTAGTCCCTCTCATGCATCCCTTCATACAAACTGTCATAAGGTAGCTCCTTAGTACTTTCAACTTTAAGTAGTCGGTATAGTCGGTACTGTACTTGTATATCTTGTAATGGTGAGTATCGTGACAGAGATGTACAGACATTTGTGTGTATCAGCGACAACTGCCGTGTAGGCCGCAATGCATTTAACAATATGTGCTAATGGTTGACGTTAAGTGTGACGTAATAATTTATACTAACATAAAATTATACATGTTTCTCAATTGAAAAATAACTTAAACGATGCGTTAAAGTGGGTCTCGATAGGTCAATTGGAAGTGACATATTGGTGAAGATTTATGTATTGATATGCACAAATATTGTTATTGAGATGAAATGTGTTTTATGTACACTGTAAATTGATTATGCACATCCTGGGTACCCGCTGTTGATTTTATTTTGTTTTTGCTACAAGAAATTGTAGTATTTTTCATACTATGCATGGCCATGGAATGTTTATTATGGGAAATATATCCTCGCTCAAATTGAAGTGTGGTTACCATGCTCGAATCTAGTTTGCCTGCGGAGTTAAAACTTCATTGGGACGACGTTTTCGATAGCCTATCTAAAACATATTTTCTAAAACGTATTTTAAATCCTTTCTTCTTCTTTGAAATGTTTTGTCTTGGTACCTGTATGAGTCATAAAATGTAAATTTTTAAAATAATGTGTACATAATTGACATTAAATGTACACACTTTTAAAATAAATTAATTGTTATAGACCCGTTTGGTTTTATTTTTGTTTTGATGGAAAATAGATTTTATGCTTCAGTTTCAGATTTTAACGAAGAACTTTATGTTTTATTATTTTATTTATTTTTAATAAAAAGTTTAAACAATGACGCTTAAGTTACATACTTTTCATGTTGGTTGTATTGTCTTGGTATATAACGGAGATGACATTTTTTTATGTATACTTTCTTATAGACAAAATGTATATTATTTTTTTACTTTTCCAGCAATAAAGGTATGTAGTTGAGCTATTAAAACTATAATTATTTTAGCATTTACCAATACGGCAGCTTAGTTACAAAAACAGTAGTGTTCCCCAACCCTTGGTCTTGTTATTGAGAGAACGGTCTGTGGTGGCCTATGTGTCTTGCAAGGAAATTAGATAAGTCGAGCTTACTAGGTACAAAACGTGCTGTATATAATGGAATTATGTATTGTTTATATATTGCATGTTTCCCTTTGCACGTTTTATTGCTTCTTAGAGGTGATGTATATTATGTATACTTCTCTTTTTATCTATCCTTATATATACATTTATTATATTGTAGATATATCGTGATTGTCTTGTGTCGTGTGTACCTGTGTACCTGATTGCAGTATTACTTGATTGCGAAATGTACAATCAACTAAAGTGGCTTTGTACGAAATCATCTATATATAAATCTTTTGTCTTCATATAATATTGAATAAGTTTCAAGAGCTTTGTATGAATATATAAGAACATTCGACTGTCATTTTCATAATTTAATATTCCTTCAAAAACTCGTATTTTCTACATCTTATCATAGTTCATTGTACATTCCTCTGTACACTTCAAAATAAACTTTAAGAACTTTGAAATAAAGTTTAGATTTCAAAGTTCTTAAATTTAACGATCAATTTACGAAGTTACCATGTTCTTTTACCAATTTCAAAGTTAGTGTTCTCTCTTGAAAGTTTGTAAAGAAAATAAATTCATTAAATGTTTTTAGTGGTCCCCAGGACTAACTAAGTAGTAGTTACTTAAAAGTTTTACAGATTTTCGTCTGGTTGACGCCCTATCCCCCAAGTGCCAAGTGTCACAAATGATTTTTCATACATTTATGCCCAACGTCCCCAAAATGTAAAATTATTATGTTTGTTTGAATGTAAATTTCACAATTGATCTTTTCTCGAACAGACGTATCTTGTTAAACTTAACTGTATTTTGGAAATCATACATCTGTATGTATAATTTGTATTGTGTTTTGAAATTGTTTCGAGATATATCCAGGGTGTGTCAGGGATTTAACCGGGAAATAAGTAAGGAATGTGTTGTTCTGGGGAAAAACACAAAAACTAAAAACAGGAATCCGGGATACGGAATGAAATAAGTTTTGATACTTCATTCGTATGAGTGCAAAAACAATATTTGTTATTTTCCCTCTCATTCGCTCTCGTTAACACCACTATTGATGAGCACTTATTTTTTATTGAAGTACAGAATGATGTCGTTTGTAATCTATCACTTATCAAAATTGCATAATATTAGGCAATAGTTTTTAACAAAAAAAAAGGTTAATTTTATTGCAATTAAAATACATAATATATTTTTACTCCATTGATTATTTAATTCATGAATCCCCAAGCGACCACCGGTGGCCGCGCATCTATTGTCTTACTATTGTGTCTCTAATTGACGGTATCTGAAGGGTTAAAGAAATAACAAATAACAATGAATGGTACCTACGTAGGTTTAAGTATTCATTAGGTATTACCAGATTTCGGTTAAGACAGAGTCGTACAATTTTATTTAATAATATATCTAAGCTTAGGGGAACTTGGGACTTGGGAAGGTAGAGTACCCTTTCATCTATTGTTACAATTTGTTTATTGTATTTTAAACTATATGTGACAAAACAATAAGAGCGATAATCCACTGTAAATTCCAAATGATCGGAATTTAAATACACATACGTTTATCCTTTAATCACTTAAGTTACTCTCAAGTTACGAGTTGCCACATATTACAACATACGCCTGAAAACAATAAAGCCGTTAAACTATCTAATTGATACAGCAACCCTTCAAGAGAGAGCACAATGTATACATCTGTCTCGCTTCCACACTCGCAAATGACCCAATTTGAATTACACCACCTAATTCTGACAATTATCTCAAAAATGACAAGTTTTATTTTTTCCAATTTAATTCCAAAAATAGCCCATTCACCCAGCTACATATAGTTGTATATTTCGCGAAAAACAGTAAAGTTGTTTTGGAGTTATGACCCTATTTCTAAGTGCCTCGGGCTGGCGGGAATCTAATATGATACTGTACAAATACGAGGATATAGCGGTGCCTATGTATGTTTGTACATTGCTAAGTTGTGGCTCCAACTTTTGTAATACTCCTCCGGAGAGGGTGAAGTTTGAAGGGCTCGCTTTGTTTTGCCGGGACCTGGGTGGTAGTTACCGTTGGCGAGATATCATAACCGGTGTGGAAATGATCACAGATGACAATATTGGAAATCGTGTACAAGGGTTCTGTTTTTTACAGTTTGGGTTGAAGCTATGAATATATTGAGGTTTTGATTTTGGGGAATGAAGTGTTGTTAGAGTGAATATGAGCTGGTTTGAGCAGTGATTTCCAATATTGTCTTCTTATGTTTTTATATGACTGATCCCAAGTTTTGATTTGTTTCTTTGACGGTCGATTTCAACAAGAAGAGAGTCATGTAATTTTTTGGCGTGATTACTGTAATGTGTTTCATAAACCGTGTTTCAACCTGCAAGTAAACTGCATGCAAGTTACATAACATTGTGGACTACCGAGGTATGATGTGATCAAGCGATCGTTCGTACTATGCAATGTTATTCGACTTGAATGCAATTTGCTTGCAGGTGGAAAAGCGACTATATATTATGTAGGAATATAAAAAATAAACAGACATCATCCTGCCAGAGTTGTAAACCCGGTTGCAGCGCCACTTACCGGGTCTAGTTGTATTTTTACACCATTTATTAACCTATTCAAATATATACCGAAAATTGCACCCGAAGCAGTCAAACCGCTGAGGAGTTAGGTGCCAAACATACATACAGAAGAATTATCTATATAAAGATATTAAAGCATTGTAATTAGTCAATATCATAAAAAAATGGTTTATTTAATTTAGGTAATTCATATAATTATAACCTAAAACTAAAGGCCATCGACACTGACAAAAAATATGCCAATTTCACAGTGATACAACACTCGTTTGTTAAATTATACCGATAACAGATGTTCAGAATAAGCTGTGTGGAGAAACAAGATAGAAGGCAGTGTATAAAAGCCAATATAGTATGCTGAAGTACGATACATCCAGTACATAAAATATGAACGTAGCAACAAGTTGGAACAGCCTCTCAGAGAAGTAATATAGCTCTTGTTCAATACATTCGTGAACCAGATAGTGCCAACGTATTCTCAATACATATACGTATATATTGTACAGATTGGGTTTATAGTTTATTTGTAATCTTACAGGGTAAGAAGTACTTAGAAATTAGTTTAATTCAAACTAAAAATAATAATAAATTAGTTCTTATTTTGCTAAAAAACAACTTTCCCATACTTTTGAAGAATGCAACTCAGAATTAGAATCAGAATCAGAATCAATATTTGCCAGCAATATAGGTACAAGTTTTGAGATGGTACGTGTTTCCGCTACATTCTGCGTTACGGCAGAATTTTTGAGTTGATCTCATAATTTCAGAATCAATATTTGCCAGCAATATAGGTATAAGTTTTGAGATGGTACGTGTTTCCGCCACATTCTGCGTTATGGCAGAATTTTTGAGTTGATCTCATAATTTCAGAATCAATATTTGCCAGCAATATAGGTACAAGTTTGGAGATGGTACATGTTTCCGTTACATTCTGCCTTATCGCAGAATTTTTGAGTTGATCTCATAATTTCAGTCGATAGACGACCACTATTGGACATTTGCCTCCCCCAAGTGAGTTTATCTAGTAGTTATTAATTTTAACTGGTACATTTTCACTCTGAAATATTATCTTTTACAAATTAACAGTAGGGATAGTAAGATTCGAAATATTCTCAATAATTAGGCACGGGTATTTATTGATATAAACTATATTATTCTTCATCTACGAGTATAATCATTAAAAATAAAAAATTAGATTCTATAGAAATATTTAAGGCTTGAGAAATGGCCCTTACGAAGAAATGAATAAATAATTGACCGGCGACTCATTGGGGGTAGCTTAGAGCTGATGCGATAAATGTAATAAGTCGGGGGATGAGCTGGAGCTCACTTTTCCGCACTAATGCGGAAAACAGAAAGTTGAGTGCACGCTAGTGCAGAAAACAAGCCGCCGTAGGAGTGGAAGCGGTTTTTCGATTAGGTATTGAAAAATATTTTTCAGTTACTATCTATAAATGGTAAGTACAGTAGCAAGTACTGTTATTACTGTTATTACCAAAGCATATTAAACGTCTAAAGTTTTAAGTAAAGCAGCTCATTTATTGTCCGTGCGAGGTGGGTTGCTATTGGCACACAGTGTAGCAGCACAATACAAAATTACGCCAAAGGAAATCTTTACGTTGAGATCGACCGTAAAAACGACACCCTCCATTGTTCCGTACACTGGCGAGCAGAATGACTGGAATATTTTTGATATGTATTTTTATATGACATTGTAAAATTCCATTCTTTGAGTCGAAGCTCCGTGACAAAGTTATATTTTTGGCGTTTCGAATTGTTGTAGTTTTCTGCGATGTTGTATAGAGGACGAGAGTTATTGAAACTTTGAATGGGTACTACGTTATATTGCACTGTTAACTCTCGAATAATTCACTATATTTCTGACTACAAACGACATTAATAATAGAAATACAGAATTATAGGTTTTAATGTCACTATCAACAAAATCTCTGCATTAAATTACATTTATGATAGTACTAAATTTTGTCTCATAAACCACTATCAGTACTTAAGAACGTTATTTTAACACAATTTATCATTCACTGTTCACAGCACCGCACTTTGTAACTACTCTGTTGACATTCAAAAGTTGTTATTGAACCTTTGAAGGTGTCTAACACCTTTTTATTACAGTTTTGAATATTTTTCTAAGTAATTAAATACATACTTCACTTTCTTACTTCAAACCTTTGAATTGCATTATTTTTTTGAAATCTAAAACTGTTCAATTTTATCATCACATTCCTTTTTTAAAATCAGAAATGCTTCCTTTTCGTCACCTGTTGTTTTTTTAATAAAAAAGTTTCTGTTTTGATCACATTCTATAATCGAAATCCGAACACGCCCCAATTCGCCTTGCATTAATTTTCGAAATCAGAAATGCTCCAATATTTTTGCTCGCACCTGTATTTGTGTTGGCGATGATATTTCTGATTGTGTTGATGATGTGCAGGAATGGAATGACTACAACCTGAGGTGGAATGACAGCGAATATGGAGGGGTCAAGGACCTCAGGATCACACCCAACAAGCTGTGGAAACCGGACGTGCTTATGTACAATAGGTGAGAGTAATAACTACGGGTATGATACCTACCTTAACTAATATATATTTTTTTTAGCTTTCCTTTTCAGAAACTGTAAATGGCTTATTTTTTTGCTGTAACTTCGAACATAAATAACAGTTCTTACGCACTGTAATTTAGAGTTCATATCCAAATTGAACTGAGGAAAATTTTAGAGTTTTTAATGGGATTAGCAATTTTTGTAATATTGCGTAATTTTTGGGAACAAAGCTGCCTTAATTATTATAAAGGAAAAGGGGCAAATAAAGAGTTTGTTTTTATTATTCCGACGAATGAAACAATGAGATAATTATATTCTGTTTCCAGAAAGAATTGCTGAAATGATGGTATAATATTTTCGGTAATTATCTCAGTAAATAATGTTTCTTTTTGGGTTAAAGTTATTTTGAATCTCGGGAAAGAAACTTTGAAATTGCCAGCGGTATTTTTAACAAAGTAATATCTTTCCAGACAGTAAAATTGGACACGTTTCCGCCATTTTTCAGATCTAATTACTTTATAGGTTCGCGAAAATTATTTTAAAGTGACTGTAAGTAATTTTAGGGCTCAAACCTCACTAGAGAGTCCAACTTACTGAAATATGCGGGAGCAAAATAATTATAAATTTCCCTAATGTCCGTCCCAACGTTTGAGGGGAAGAAATATTTTACCAGACTACTTTACATTTCAAAACCAGAAGATTTTAATTACAGCTGAGCACTGGCGAGCATTTCGAGCTTAGTATTTCTAATTTGTCGAAAGAGTTCAGTTTAAGTTAAGCAATCTGCAACAAATGTCGAAATAAGTGCCCTCCACGACATCAACTGTGCAACATGCAATTTGTGGGGCGAGAACACAGTAATATAATCATACAATTTATTCTCAAATTCAAATGCAGTCGCGTCGTTCAAACGTCGTTAACGTTAAACAAATTTTCTCGGCAAATAGACGTCCGCGCAGTTGGCGCCATCTGGCGACGAGCCAAACATGTTATTCATTACACCGTTAAGGAGCAAATGATATAAACCTAGTGTCACATGATTTAATGTAAGTGTGTTCATGTTTATCGGCACTTACCTGGCCGGAAGCCAGCCGTTTATAGACGTATATCGTAGGCCGATAACTTTTACGAACATCTATGTATAAGCACTTACGGCTCCAACACTACTAGTTTAACGACGCCATAGAATATAAGATATTATGGAGCTGATAGCAGATTTAGTGTTCTGCTACTTTTTCTTCAGTCCCTATCTCCTTTATTTACTGTGTCAATGTCCCCTAGAATGGATATCTAGAGAGGTACGAGTACACGACCTCTCCGACTAAGAATGACACTCTTTTGTTTGTAACTTTCTGTAATTTGATTTTCTTTTAGTTGTTCTTTCATGATTTAATGGAGCCTTAAACAGAGAGAAGCGACTATAAATATCACTTAATGATACAAGGACAATCTGTGACTTTAACCAAAATTACATTAACGGTAATACATTACGGTCAGGTTATAATTTATCTGTTGCCTTACACGAACATTAAATTCTGAATCCCCAAGCTTTTTAAATGAGATTTGAGCAGGCATCCGAATTAAAATAAAGGTCGGGGAGAGTTGCAGACTCGGCTCGTGTAATGAGGACATAACCGCTCCATCGGTGTTAGTGACTGGCCAGTTTTCAACATTCCCAGACTTTTAAGATTCAACAGAAAAGCAGATTTAAATAGTGAAAATTCAGTTGGAAACTAAGCTTGGAAGTTCGCCAGGCTGCTATCTTTTTTTTAAATAACAGTTTTATCTGTGATTTGTTGATGCGATTACGGTGAAGCAAGTTGCAATCTGCTAATAGAATGTTTTAAATGTACCGAATTTATGGGTGTTTTTATGGTGTACTTGGTTTATTTATGGGATGATTAATTAAGAACAGAGGAATAAAAACAGTAGAATACACAACAAACAGAGTGAGATCAACTCCCTGTAACTTTAACTATGAAAACAAAACCGTCAATCGGACATGTTCATCAAACTTTGCTCTAATTGAAGAATACAATAATGTATTTGGGGTTCTGTACCCAATGAGTAAAACGGGACCCTATTACTAAGACTCCACTGTCCGTCCCTCTGTCTGTTTGTCTGTCACCGGGCTGTATCTCATGAACTGTGATAGTTAGACAGTTGACATTTTCACAGATGATGTATTTCTGTTGCCACTATAACAAAAAATACAAAAACAAAAACAGAATAAAATAAATATTTAAGGGGGCTCCCATACAACAAGCATCATTTTTCTGCTCATTTTTGATCGATATTACAGATAATGGTACGGAACCGTTCGTGGCACGACTCGCATTTGGCGGGTATTTTTCTTTTCTTCAAAGCAGAAAATGTTCGCGGCATTTTGCGATGTGTACAAAATACACCAAAAAGGATAAGCCCATTCTCCGCGTCATTTTCCTCCGACTTACGTGTGGGCGTATGATATTCGTGACGCGGATGATTCACAATTTCACTTGGAGGCAACATAATTAATATATAGCCTTGGAAGATCGAGAAAATGTTCACATCGCCAAAGTAACTGTTTGAGGAAAAGATAGGTGTGTATGATAACATACATTGAAAGTATATACTTGGAGTTTGAACACGTTGCGAGTTATTTTTGAAATAATTATATAATAATAATTTATTTCAAGTTTGAGTTAACAATATTAACTTAGGACTATGTTAGTAGCTATTAAAATTCAAAATAAGTACACTAAAATAAATTAAAATAAATGAAATAAATGTTAAGGAGTAAAAACACCGGCTTCATCTAGTTTAAATTGACGAAAAAATTGGCGTGTACAATTGTTTTCCAAAAACCTATTTGCAAAATAAATATCATACAAAACTCGCGAGAAATACAATGTATTTATGTAAATCGTTTACGTTAATACAATTCGCTCCTTACAAAAGAATTGGTCTTGCAAGTAAGTGTTTACTTATTCGACGTTTTATGCCCTATTAACATACTCTCTGATACTGGGGCTAAAGTAAACCGGGGATATTTGGCACACTGAACAGTATAATGATTTTGCTGGCCAGGAAATTGTATACTTGTCTACAGTTTACTTAAATTCAAATACATTTAAACTGAGTGAAACAAGGCATTAAGATAGTTGAATATTTTCTAGTGGATATTTGATTAGTGAGAGCATACATTTAAAAGATCAAAAAAAAAGTTGTCTTTAAAATATCAGAAGCATTGCCAAATTTAATTGGTAGTAGTCAGGGCACATTGTTCTCAGTACAGATGGTCAATGTCACTGAAAGGTACCGAAACACGCAGTGTTCGAAGATCACAAGGTAGATCGATGACCTGGTGAAGGTTGCGGGAATCTGATAGATACGAAACGCACAGGACTGGTCATTGCGGCGATGCTTGACTTATGTCCAAAAGCACACGACTTTCGGCTGGAACAAAAAAGATTACATAAAAAAGCTTTATAGGTTTATCAGGCTTCTGCTGTTTAGTTTTGTCTCAAACAAACAGCCATGTAAAGGTTTTATCTGTGGTTCTCCAGTATAAAGCTATCATTAACTTGCAGTTTGAGATACAAAGTCAGTGTAACTCCATGTGTCTACAATGTAGTGTATGGCTGCATCGTAAACCAAGGTAGTTAGTCAAATCACATTAGATTAGTTAGCCTTGGTTAATCGGTTCACCACACCTTGGTAGAGTCCTATATAGGGCTGTACCTAAATGTCGATTGTCTTGGAAATGTAATTGACATTTAACTGGTAGTTAGTTATCGATTCTGTATAGGCTTACAGTGCCGTAATTAGCCTTTTATGCGCCCGGTGCGAGCTTCTACAATGTGTAACGTTAAATGCGCAAAACCTCAGACACCCCAAATGATTTTAATTTCAATTGACCTAATTATGTGAGAAAAAAAACGTTTAAAAAAATATTTAAATGTTTTATGCGCAGTTTTAGTTTATTTAAAATTCATATCTACATTGAAATAAGAACTGTTATTATCCCATGTATGAGAAAATTTGATTGGGTTACAACTATTTGTGTTTGTTTACCTATTTCAGCAGGTTTGCGCACGTAATGGTTTAACCTATTTATAAATAGACAGGTCGACGTTTTTAATGAAGATTTTTTTGAAAAATGTAACCTATATTAAAAAGTGGATTAATTGGTTCTGCTCGTTATTCTGATGAAACTAATTTCAAGTTTTGCACATTTAACGTTACATTGTATAACTGCGCCCCTAGAAAAAAAGATTCAATACAAACCAAGAGGCCTAGATATAACATTTTTGCGCCCCTAAAGAGAACGCGCCCTGTGCTTGGGTGGCACTGGTACCGCCTTACTTACGAAAATACTGGTTTGTCACATAGAAGGATTAATTTATCTTTAGTCTTTACTTTATTGGTACAGTTTATCAATTCCATACGTTTGGAATGTTTGAGTTTCCAATCTCTGTCCCTGACAGAATGTCTCCTTTGACTGTACTGACTGTCATCATCATCATCATTTCAGCCGACAGACGTCCACTGTTGGACATAGGCCTCCCCTAAGTGTCGCCACAATGATCGATCCTGCGCGTCTCGCATCCATCGGTTTCCCGCAACCTTCACCAGGTCATCGGTCCACCTTGCAGGAGGCCTTCCGACGCTGAGTCTTCCAGTACGAGGTCGCCACTCTAGAACCTTTCGGCCCCAACGGCCATCTGTTCTGCGAGCAATGTGCCCTGCCCATTGCCACTTAAGTTTGGCGATTCTTCGGGCTATGTCGGCAACCTTGGTTCATCTTGGTGTACTGACTGTACCTGCATTATAATAATAATAATTTATTTGAAACACAACCATAAATCAGGTCTTAGTAACTAGAACAGGAACAATTAATTTAACAAAACATAGCCTGCTGTCTCCCAAACTAGGCAAAAACCTGTATCTTGGGAGACTTGGGTGGGTATTGTTCCTTTTATTAGTTTTGAGTAAAAATATTTGTAAATGTTAGCATTAATAGAAATCAACAACTTATAGACCACTTACAGGCACTTTTAAATTGTCTTACTGTCAGTCAGTCAAGTGAAGCTATATTGCTGAAATGCTTCTAATGTACTTATATACACTCATATTTTAACCATAAAAACTATGAGTATTTCAACTGCCAAACTTTTCGACCATTAATTAAACATCAACTCAAATAAAAAAAGTAATCCCACATCCAAGTAATAATTAAAAACATCCATCACTCACATTGCACTTCGCAAATCAACGTACACCAGTCCAATATTTCAGCCAACACTTAAAACAAAACAACAAAATTCACCCATTTACGATATTGGCTATACGTCGCCAACATTGACGGGTGTTGGCGCTGGGCCAGTGGGCCAGTGGGCCAGCATTCGATTATGAAAGCTTTTAAATCACTTACGGGGCTGTGTGATGGTGGCACCTTGTTTACCGTCTTCGTGAATGGCTGTTGAAGATAAAGGACGCGTGTTACACCGAAGCGTAACTCAAAAATATTTGAAGGCGTTGTTCTTTTGTTTTTTCTTTATGTTTCGTTGTTGGTCAAGATAGCCGTCAGAAGTGAAATAACTCATCGAACCCATATTTGAGTCTCAAAAAAGTCTCAAGATCTCTTAAAACTTTTTTATGGGATATAAAGAGACTTAAGCAAAATTGTGGGTACCAAGTCTGAACCACAATCGGCGGATCAACGTTACAGTCACAATATCCAGCCTAATCACCGACGAAACGAACCAAAAACACCCAATAAAAACATGACAAAAGAAAACTGTCCGTTCGTCCATTCACAGCAATCGCATGTTTTATTCAATTCGCTGAATTACACTACTGTTTGACACAGGGTCCTGTTAATACGGATTTGCTGGCGGCCCGCCAACTAACGGAGTGGTTACACACCACACGTCCGTGGGCCATGAATACTACATGAATACGACAAGCAAGCATGGCCGCACTTTTGTCGTAGTGAGCGCCCACGGACGTTTGGGCTTTTCACTATCTGAGAATTTTATCTTGTTTGTTTTTCGGGTTTGTGGGAGCTGTTATGGGTGCTAACTGCTATGTATTTTTCTGTAGGAAAAAGAAATGTTTTTTGATATCTTCGATGCACCATATAATATGTATATATGTCTCTGTATATACTCACATTTCTCATGGAAACGAAGGTGTTTTTTTTTTGGGAAAATCGTCCTGTAGCTTTTTCTACTCAGTATGGTATGAAAAGGAGTGTCAGACTTATTCTGATTTAAATCAACCCGTGTTTGATAAATGAATATATTAATTTTATCTTATTAGAAGGTATTAGATACTTAACTTACTTGCCAAATATTTGTACTGAATTTATCGGTGTGGAACTCCAAACTTTAAATTCAGTTCCAACCTTTAAACATTACGTTAGACATTAATTTACTTCACAACATAAAACAGTCTAACTTAATATCAAAAATAAATCCCAAAAGAGAATTAAAATTAACTCCTTTAGTAATGACAACATCAAAAGTTGGTTAAAACTAGTTACGGCCGGTACAAACCGGTGTAAACCAGTATAAACCAGTATCTCAGTATCTTAGTTTCATCGACTCGCGTCCCAGGGCGGCACTCTTGGACAAATTACAGTTAAATTGTAGCTCAGACTAGATCTCGACTGTTTGCCTTGTGGTTTAGTGATTTAAGATTCTATTACTAATGTTGATCTTGGTTTAAAGATAACGAAGTTGTTATGTGCAAGTTGGTGGCAAAAAATATTGACTTGCTTAAAGCAACTGATGAAAATGAAGATAGAAATCCTAATTGGTCATTTTAAACCTTGTGACATGCACTTCTAAATGCATAAAGACGGGTTCAGTCTCTTGGTAGTCGGTAGCTATCAATCAATTGTTGGTATCTATTTGTAAAAGCACAAAATATCGAAAGAAAAAAGAAATGTCTTGCGTAATAGACGTTTTAATACCCATTTTTCTGCTAATTTCAACAAAAACTGGCATGAAAACGAATCTATTTGTAAATCAGACACAAAAAGAATACAAGAACGCTTTATATCTGACCCAGATGTTATAAAAGCAAGCTTAAATCCACCAAAGCTAACATTTACGTTGAAGCCAGATAATAAATCCGATTAGAATTGTGATCATTAAGGGGGAGTTGAATTAAAAATACTAATGATCAGATTGTGGGCACCTTGATAAATGGACGTGGGCGATAAGGCCCGTGTTCTTTATTTAGCACATAAAGGCCTTTGTGGAGATGTGTGTAAAGCCTGCTGGAGGTTTGTTATATAACTTGTACAGCCAGCGAATATAATAAGCGACATAAACATCTAATTCAAACTGCTAATGCGTAAGTTGAAATGCATTAACCAAGCATTTTGTTTCATTCTGCCTATTTTCTATTGCTTAGCTCTAAGATAACCTTTACCAAAACATATTTTTCGTGTATCTTTATTTCCTATTTTTAAAATTAATATATTTAACTACATAATTTTCAGAATTGTGACAGCACAGTAGGAGATGGTCCCGAATGTGACGATCGGTACTTGCCCCCATAATATATATTTTTTATTTTATTTTATAAGTAACGATCGTTCGCGTGGTTGAAAGCTCCTACTCGGTGCTGCCACAAATAAAAATAAAATTAACGTACATGGCACGCTAGTCGCTGATTTGAGACACCACTATCATTGTCTCGCTTGTCAGATATATTTTTTTTTGTAACTGGCAACTCTTACTTTTGCATTCTTTTTTTAAAAACTTCTTTTCTCTAAATCTGGTGAGCGAGAGGATGATTTTAGTGCAGTCAATGATAAAATCTATTCTAATTTCACCTTTGTCAATGACAGCACATTTTTTAAAATAAATAGCGTCCCAGAGGAATCCGAAGCACTGTCAAATAAATAAATCACTTAAATAATAAACGCTTTAATATAAAAGCACATTTCGCTTTAGACATAGCTTTAATAAAAAGTAAATAATATATTCTGTATCTAATTAAAACTTTCATTTTTAAATTAAAATAAACACAAAGTTCTACGTTTATTACAAACAACTTTCTTTGATATTGATTTTTGTTTCATGCGACTTCACTGACGCTTTGCTAACTTCATTTTCTCTCTAAGATAATTTAAACAAGAATGTATATTTTTAACCTTAGACGATGTAAATGATAAGACGCACATTTAAGTTAAAAAAAAATCACATGCAAAGGATTTTTTAATTAAATTACAAAAGTTAATCAAAGAATGCTCTTAGTACCCAACATACGTGTTCAATGCTACGGGCTTGATGAGGGTCCCTTGGTTCATCTAATTTATTACTGTAAAATTTTGTAGATAATTTATTTATAACTGTGTTCCTACATTCTTTATTGCTGAATGATTGGAACATCGGAAAAGAACAAAGCGTAAAATTGCGATAAAAATATGGCGATATTTCATATTTAGAAAAGTGACTTTGATTAGAATTTTTTAGCTAACAATTAGATATGGTAGCAAAATATTATTCGAAATACGAATACTTTTAATTTTAACGATTTGTAACAATGTTTTTAGAAGAATGTTACTAAACTAGTAACATACTTATCCAAAAACAAAATTGTATAAAGAAATACAGTTAGTTGATGACACAATTCTTATTGATACTAGTGCTGACGAGGGTTTTGACGGGACATACCAGACCAACGTGGTGGTCAGAAACAACGGCAGTTGCCTGTACGTGCCTCCTGGCATATTCAAGAGCACATGCAAGATAGACATCACGTGGTTTCCCTTCGACGACCAACACTGTGATATGAAGTTTGGTAGCTGGACATATGATGGCAATCAGGTAGAAACCTAGAACGTTAAAGATATAATATAATTTCGCTCTCACAAACTCTTGTATAGTTTCTATGGCTCTTATTTCATTAAAAAAAAAAATAGAAAAGAAAAAAGCATATTGAATTTAGAATCCGCCTCGAATTATAAAAAAAAAAAAAATCGTATTGAATTTCAATTCCGCCAAGTTTTCAAAACAATATTTTTTTCATTGACATTTTCAAAGTTTATGCCGTAATTTCTGATTAGGTTAGCGTAGATATTAGTAACTTTTACTCAATCTATAGGATAGCATTAAAGCTTGTATCTTTGGTAGAAATATCTTGAACAGAGTTTAGCTAAACACACGTTACGGATTCACCTGCCTGTTTTACATTTAAACTGAGGATTTATCAGCACGTGTGCCCTCAAGCATATTCGCGTATCTAACGTTAACTTAGCCTCGAGTTTTGTTTTATTTTAAAGGAAGAGTAATTAACATGAGACTTGTATTTTGAATTTCAAATTAGGCCGCATATTTTGATATCTTACTTTAGTATTTGGAAAGTTATTGTAGTCTAATTATTCTTATATTAGAAATTTTATCCTCTATGTAATTTTTTCAAAAGATTGAAATTTAATTTACTTTTTGTCTTTTTGAAAACCCTGAAGACTTCTTTAGTCTTATCGTCTTTATTTCACTAAGTGTATCTATTATCAATCTATCAGCCTAGACTTTATCAAATTATGTTGGGCTCGGCTTGCAATCTAACCAGATGCAACAGTGTATCAGTATTTCACATAAAACAATTGCCTATCTGATCTGCACAATCCAGTTATTGGGTAACACAATACCCCTTGGTAAAACTGGTGACAGATTCAATTGTCAAATAATTAAAATTCTATATCAAAATTTTTACCCAAGCATGGCAGGTGATTTCGTAACTGTAAAAAAATTACCAACGAACATAGCGTTACCCTTTCTTTAAGTTGTAAAACAAACATCTTTTCATTAACAAAGTAGATAATTCAAGCCTCATTACAATTAATTAATGTTAAATTAACCAGATTTAATTACATAATAACATTACAAATAAGAGCCGTGGCTGGAATAATTAAATTAAAAGATCTCGCGAATTAATCTTGTTAAGATAAAGTACAGGTTAGACTCGAATGAGAATATAGGATTAGATCATTTAGGATAAGTTAGGTTAGGGAGAAATCTAAGGGAACCATGTGAGAAACCTAGGATATTTCCATATCCAGTTTTGTATGTACTATTTTGCATGATGCAAAAAATTAGCACTGTACATAAATATGGAAGAAAGTCACAAAATAATGAAAAGTTTATGAACCGCCATACGGAAAATTCTGTAGCATATATGTGTGTATATATGTATTTTATTACAACCTATTTATTAACATTTTGATTAAATTGATTGATGAGATTACCGATAGCTGGCGTTGCTTTTAAATGAAACATTTCTGAACGAACTTTAATAAATGCATCACTTGTTTTAATCAAAATGTATATTAAAGTGTTTTATATTTTACAGTATAGACTGTGAAATGTGTGCTATTAATCTATGTGTTTTATAATGTGTGTGTGTATTTTAGTACTTATGAGATATTTTAATATACAAATAGTGCGTGCATTAGTATGTACACACTATGTGTATAGTTTAATTCCTTTATTAGATTCAAATAACATTTATATTTTTGTCTGCTATATTATTCGACGTGTTTTATTCATTTTACTTTTATCAATATACGTCATAATGTAATTCAATAAAAAAAAAAACAAGAAATAGAAATTCAAATGTCAAACATGTTATGAAAAAATATAAAAAAGATAAAGTAAAACAATACTTAAATAATACAAATGATAATCCTGTTTTCCAATATAGCACAGTTTTAGTGCATGCAAAAACTATTGTTTCAACTACATAATTAATTGTAATTTAATGGTTAACAATGAATATTTAATTAATACCATAACATTGCAGTAAATTATTTCGTAAATTACATGCCAATATATTCGAGTTTATCGGGAAATTTTAATTATATTACCGCTGTAATATTTATGAAAAGCTTCATTAAATATTTATCGGAAATACCATAATAAAGTTGAATGATAAAAACCATAAATTTATATCAAAATATTGTAATTTTGGGAACTCGTGTAATAAAATGTAAATAATTAAAGGGTTGTTCATATTGAGAGTATCAATGGCTTATCTGGTATGTTCATTAATTGCTTTTGACTTATTATGAAAATATTATTACTTGAAAAGCTGCTCTGAACAAGGCTCCGATTTTGTTACAATAGGTATCAGTGGCATAAAAGACACTTCAAAATGTACCTGCAGATTTAACAATCAGGGTAAAATAAGTAAATTGAACCACGTATTATACTTGGAAAAAATATATACTTAAACTAAAACCATCTGCATTTAAAGCCTACGAAAAATATGTGAAAGATTTTGAATAAAATACAATGAATTGAATATGTAAACGAGACATAAATCATAAGCGAATTTCATAATTCGAAAGATATACTTTTGCAAATACCAAAGCTTCTTTATGTATATTTTTAACCCTACTAAAACGGTCACCTCAAAAAGTTCAAGTGTATTGACATCTAAGTATTTTTATAGTCATGGCAATGTTTAAAATAAAAGTAACTACGTTCTCGAATAATTTAGCATACATACAGACGTTTAAACTAGTTTTCTATTCTCTAGTCTAAAATAACGTAATTTTGTTTTTATTCTAAGTCATTTTCTTTCATAGAACTGTAGTCTTATAATATTTATGCACGTTTTCTTTATTTCTTTAGTCGTTAAGAAGTTTTCAATAGATTCACAATTATTTGTAGAATAGATGTTATTCTTTGAAGCTCGTTCTTATCGGAATTTATGACAGTCTTGAGTATAGTATTGATTTTGAATCAAGAGTTCAGTCACACTATGTCGTTATGTTTCCACAGAACAGATTCCGTTGCACCGAATAAATACATCGTCTGCAAAATAAAATGCTACGTTTATAAAATAAATGTATTTCAGTTCTGTCACCCGATTGATTCTTGTTCGGACAGCAATTCGGTTGATGGGGACAAATGTTGAAGCGTCGTTGTAGGTACAATTTGAAACCGATTGACTGGACGTGCACTGTTTTGTTTATACAAATGACCGCTGCACTGAAAATACTACCTTTTGTACATTTTCGACTCGATCACCAAACGTTAAATGTTTATTAGTGTGTAGTTTTTTATAGTTTTTAAAATTTATAGTTGAATTTGTAGTATTTGTAGTTGTTATATTATATGTGTCTGAAAGTTTAGCATCTTTGCCTTCGAAATTATTTTACAAAGTATCTTCTTCACTCTTAAAACTCAAGTTAAATATAATACAAAAGCTGTCATAAATATCGTGTACGTTGAGTGATAACTTCTTGAATAATTCCGTAGTATCCCGGAGTTGGGACGCGCCTCGAAGCTCATTACTCCAGTTTGTACCACGTGTTCGTTATAGACTTAATCTAACTTTGCCTTTGTGTCCTCGTGTTATTTTAACTTTCATTATAATGAGTAGTTTTAGAATTTGAAGTCTAGCGTGGTTTGAGGAAACTGGATTAACCTCGATCATTACTGGTAATGTGTGGCTTTGAACAATGCTAACTTTAGCTTTTGGAATCGTTTGGAGTTTCACTCTTTCATTTAAACAAAAAAAGCTTTTAAGATTTCATCTTAAATGCTGTTTTTGCTGCTTATGATTTATGTTTTTACCTACTAATAGTTATTACCTTCTTTTTATATTTTGTCTTTTCTATTAGTAGTTCTTTTCTTATTAAGTTTGTTCCTATTTGCTTCTTATTAGAACTCTTTATATCCTATTAGATTATTTTTAACAAAATTCCGTATGGCGGCGATATTATCAATTGTTTAAAGCATGCTCTTGCATCCCCTTCCTTGTCTTGCATTTAGAGGTTCTCACATTTCCCTTTCGGTCCAAGGTATAAATTATTTTACAAGAAACTTCGAAAGCCTAAAGATTGCAGGATCAAGAGATTCCAGTCAGTAAGTCGACAAATTTTAAGCCGATACTGAATAATAAGCTTCAAGACGTTTGTTACTTATGAAATCTGCTGAAGTTTTTTATCCAATAAAGTATGCAAAGGGAAGGAAAGAAAAAGACGAAGAAAATAGAAATGACAGGCCGTTTCATTACTAAATTGTTTCCTTAACAGCAGTCATATTGCTTGAATAAGTCGGTATTATGAGGCTAATAATGGAAGATTTCGTCCTCTATTTGGTCCTGCTATCTTGGTACAATTGGCATGTTTACTAGTATGAGTTAGGGTATTATAGTGCATCTTGTTTGAATGTGTCAAACTACACCGTGTTTCGCCCTGACAGTTGGATCTGGTGCTAAAAGATGAGGCAGGCGGTGATCTTTCGGACTTCATAACAAATGGGGAGTGGTATCTAATAGGTGAGTTATGATGGTACATTAAATATCTTTCTTGGTCACTTGAGAGGTACTGCCGAATAAAGTTGCGTCCCTTCTTCGTTATTATTGTGTAATACCATTGTGACTCATCATTTTGTTCATCTTTTTCAATTTTATCATCAATATACAACTTTTTAATACTTTCACAGGAATACCATTTTGTTAAATTAGTTTCTTCTTTTCTTGAAAACCAGCTTTTTACAAAATTACCAATTTATTGTCTTCCCACCATACAGGAATGCCAGGCAAAAAGAATACAATAACGTACGCGTGTTGCCCAGAGCCCTATGTCGACGTAACGTTCACCATCATGATCAGGAGAAGAACTCTGTACTACTTCTTCAACCTCATCGTCCCGTGCGTGCTGATCTCCTCGATGGCACTCCTCGGATTCACACTGCCACCTGATTCCGGAGAAAAACTTACTCTTGGTCAGTATACTGTTCTTCATATAACAAATATCTTCCTCAGAGAGTTAGGCAGGGGAGTATTGTAGGTTTGTGGGAAAAAGATGGAAAGAGTGACTGTGACCCTAGCACACAAAGGGCAACTGAAAGACATAGGCAGATTTTTTTAAAAATAAATATTTATCAGATCCACCTTAAAATTGATAGACATGACAATTTTCGCCTCAAAAAAATGAAGAGTGTATTATCACCATTATTATTCGACCGTTATATTTTAGACTTTAATAGGAGCGAGTTGGTATATTAGCACTGGCCAGAATATTAGACTTGACCTCGGAATTACATGGCTTAAATTTTTAGTAATACTCGTAGTGATCACTACAAAAATAAGACAGTCGATCAAACCAAATATTTGACTGGCATCTACGAAACTAGATAATTCACAAGCACTAAAATATTTAGCGTTCTCCGAAGAAAATCTGCTTTGTTGACAAGTGAATAACACGAGACATATAGTCGTAGTAAGCAAAAGAGCTACGGAAGAACGGAGCGAAATCGTGTTCCATTTTCTTATCTTGAAAAGGCCACAATGTGCATATTTGTATCGCACTCGTGTATATGGCACAAGTGCTGATGTACGTTCGAGTTTGCAGTAAATTTTATATGTGTCAACAGTGGAGGGAGTCTGTAAGTAGGTTAGCGTTTTATTATTGAAATTACCCTGCTAATTAAGGATAATGTTACTATAATAGTTTTTATTGAGGTCGTTGATAGAATTAATGCTCCTTTTAGAATCGTTTTCATGCTTACTAATAATAAATTGGTTGAGCTAGAATTCGGTATAGTCGTCTCCAACGCCAAAATCAATGAACCATTCAATGAAGGATTACCGACAAGAAACAATCAGACAAGCGGTGTGCTTCCATAATTTGTAACTAAAGATCGTTCAAAGTCCATAAAAGACAGTTTTACAATTTAATTATAAGCGATGAGTCTTGAGTATTTAAAAGCAGCTCTACTGGAACTAAGAACGTACTTAAATTTAATGGGGGAGCGTTTGAAGGAGGCGTTAGAATTATTATTGCACAGACTAGAAAATTGCCCTTGTTCGGAGAGTCAGATTTGAAGTACCATTCACGGTTGAGTTTGTTCCAAATATTACTCAGAATGTTTCATTTGCTTCTTCTGTTCGTGATTATGTTTGCGTGATGGTATTTAGTGAGACTAAAATATGAAACTGAATTTATAGTCTCATATTTTGGTATGTTCTGGTAGAGATGAACTTAATAATATCTTCTGATAGCTTAAGTTGTTGTCATATATGAAACCCCTTCAAATTATTGCAATATTGAAGATGTAAATGAAAATATGGTGATATGCTTAAGATTATTTCTACACAAAAATGGTTGACATTTTGATTACATGCTATAACGTACTTATTGCTATGGGATAGTAGAGTGTTTTCCACCCTATTCTAACGTTTTAATCACTTGGAAAATTCTTCTCATTAATTTAATGGCGGGTTGACAGGTGTGACAATCTTGTTGTCATTGACCGTGTTTTTGAACCTGGTCGCAGAAAAGATGCCGTCAACATCTGATGCAGTGCCACTCATAGGTACCGCACTGTAGGATGTGCTGGTCAAAAGTGCACGCTGCTTTCGTTATTTTTTATTATAATGAATACTGCTGTTCTTCAAGGCGACTTCATATTTAGGCTGGTAATATTTACACATTAATTGGTTTTAATTTATACTTATATAATTTATAGCAAGTATATTATTTAATATATACTTGCTATTTTAACCATGTTCACCTTCAAATACAATGTCAATTTTTTTCTTTAAAAATAATTGCTAACAATATACTCAAATAGATTTTCTCTATATTGGAACTCTGAAAATTAATCAAACTCACAAAGGAAACAACGCAACAAAACCAATTCGAAATATTAAAAATCTAGCAAAAATTGCAAACACATTTAATATTCATCCCAAACCAACGATAAAAGCAACAAGAACCATTTTATATTACATTGTCGAGGCGAGAATTAATCAGAAATAATAAACGAGTACCGTAAAAGCCAAGAATTCACGCTATACAGCTTGTTGAACGTACCAAAGGGGTAATAAAACTTTTAAGAGCCGTTCGGAAGCAGCGTGCACTGAAATGAATATTAGATTGTCTAGAATGTGGTATGACTGTTTGTGTCGGTGTTAGTTTGCCGCAAAGATCCAGACGTCTTACGACGAAACACGGTAAGTATTTACTGGCGTAGACATCATTCCGATATTTTCATCATCCTTAGCAATATTGTTTAGGGAACGACATAATAAGGTTAAATAAAACTGCGATCGGTACGGAAACTGTTGAGAGTTGATACTCGATATCAACACCATAGGGGTGTTAACCATGTGTTTGATTGCAGGAGTCACTATTCTTCTCTCGCTGACGGTGTTCCTCAACCTGGTAGCTGAGACCCTGCCACAGGTCTCCGACGCTATCCCCCTGTTAGGTACACTACCCAAACCTAACCCACACCGTTTGTCCATCCCGCTTGTCTCCCACATTTGTTTTCTCTTCATATTCATGTTGTCCTTGTACTTTTATTTCATCTTTCATACTATTTTTTATTTTATTTCAGCTCTCATTTATTTTTTTATTAAAAACAAATAATTAATAATTGATTATTTTAAAACATTACAAGGAGTAAATTATGTTCGTTTAAAGTTAATTTAAATTGTTGTGAGCTTAAGGTTGCAATTGAGTGGTTACAAGCTTTCATTTTTATTGTCTGTCGATAAACGACGTCGATTACTTACTAGACGTTGTTAAATGCTTTTGCTTCTTCACGCACAATGGTCCACGAAGGACTAAGTGCAGAAACCAACAATCCAGATAGATGCTTTTGCTTAAAAATAATAAATTTGAAAATTCATTATTTTGGAAAGTAAATTGTAATAGTCCAACAAGATTAATTGTGAAGGTTCTTTTACGTATTTTCTAATAATATCTTCGATTAAAATCTTGGAATCGATTCCGTGATTCTTTGCTTCAGCTTAGTCAATTGAATATTAATTTATTTTGTTTATTTGGTCGATACACTTCTGTAACGATACTAACTTTCCGGTTTAAGTGGCATGGCATGTGATTATAACTTTGACAAGAGCTTTAAATTACTTAAGGACGCTGAAGGTAAGTTACATCATTTTTATTCTAAATGTTTAAATTCGTATTTTTATTATCTTCAAGTATTGATGTGAATTCGCTGTCTACGTAATCGATTCCATGGTGTACGATTTGTATTGGGTGTTTATTTAGAATGTTGTTTTTTTTTTTCGAAATATTTTTTATATCCATAGGCTTAAAGCCGCGGTTTCTGGATACTTGGAGGGTGGTGTAATTTTAGCAAAAACTTCGAATAAAACCCTTCTTTTCAAATAAAAGAAAATATAATAATGATGATGTTAAAACGCCAGTGATAAAACCCTCTATAATAGTGTTTGCATGACTATCCTTATGTTTCGTTTATGATTTTACTTGAGCCCCTGATACCGACTCAGCACACAAACAGGACGAGATCTAACCAACGACGTATAGACTGGATGGTATTATAGGTTTAACCATTGTAAATAGAACATTTTAATTTGATTTTTGTTTCATAGTTTATATTGATCTTTGCAGGTGTTACAATCCTCCTGTCGCAAACTGTTTTCTCTCTATTGGTGGGACACGTCATCACAAAAACCTCTGAGGCGATCCCCCTAATAGGTGAGAAAAGTACAACGCGTTTGTTATTTTTTCCTAAATAACTGAAATAAAAATAATGATGAATAGTTTATTTATTTAAAAAAAGAATGAAGCTCGAGGTATATTTTGGAGTGTTTAATCTGAAATGTCCCTCTGCTCGTTCGTGAAACACCAACTTAACAAAGATCTAAATAGAAATTTTTGCTTGAATTTTTGAAGGAGAGCGTATAGTTTCTTATATTTTTCTGTTTTCAACTTGCATTTTAGAGTCTCGCCGTCTCTGGAGACTGATCTATGCTTGTACAGCTCTTGCGGCTCTCTCGACACTTGAAATAGAGTTATTGCACTTTAAATTTGTGCTGTTGAAATACGTAGCTAAATTGAGTATATCTAAAGGTAATTTCCTGAATATACTGGCACTCGATCTTCTTGTAATGTATTAAAATAATTTCCTTACAAATACTTCTTGGTCCATACCTTCATTCCAAATTTCATTTTCGAATCTATTTTACTTTCTTTGATTTATTTCGATTGGCCTTTCTGTAGACAGCCGACAGACACGCGACTACAGACATTAGTTTCGAGCATGATTTTGAAATGATTAAAAAATTATTAAAACAGTGACAATTTTCGTACAACTCTCCTTATCTAAACGAGCTTCTAAATACTTAATTGCTTGTAGTTTAAAAGCAGGAGTATAAGTTAAACAACAATTTAAAGCAACAAAGTGGATGCGGGTAGTGAGGGTCCAGCCTCCAAGTATCTGGTGAACTTCGGGTTTCAACTTTCGCCGGGTCTGTTACTATCCCTGTAATTGATGGAATTATTAAACTTATTGATAAAGGCTTTGACAAAGGTATTTGATTAGATAAAACTTTGACCATTCTGCTCATTCACTGTATTGTAGTCTTCTACAATACAGTTACAATTGATCTTTGCTCAACATCTATATGTTCTTGAGTATTTCATTGAACAGTTTTCGACATTGAATTAGTAATAACAAATTCCTTTGTCAAACTAGCGTCTCTGGTAGCGTTAGTTACAATTTAAATATGTTAATAACTTGGAGATAATTTACAACTTCGTTACAGGGGACGCTAAATAATAAACTGAAAGAGCTTGTCCCAACGAGATAATTGTCAATTTAATTCTCAAAGTAATCAAGTGACAGGCACTTTCTTTGGCCTAAACTAATAAAAGTAGGTGATAAAGAAAATAGGAGCTATAATTTGTCGTGTTTATTACATTTTGAATTTAAAAAGATTATTTTTGTTGATAGATACGACAGAATATCATAAAATGTTCCTCATTAAAGTGGATACCGCCAATGTAACGCATAAAAGCTAAAACTCATCTAAATGTAGATTAGAACATCGCATGTACAATTAAAATGCATGAATATGGCTTTCTGTGTCATTGTTAATTAGATACGATGTATAGCTTTGAACCACATGATATTGCAATTAAAAATGTAATTATAAATCAGATAAATTTGTTGAACTACTTAATTTTCTCCTTACAGTTATTATTTATTTCTTGAATTTTGTTGTCACCCTAGATTAAGATGTAAATACAAAATGAAGTTTTGCACTAAATATCCCTTATTTCAAGTATTAGACATTTCCAAATAATATTGTAGATTACACAAAAAAAGAAAACTGAAAACCCTGCTGAAGTAACATCAGTTTAGTAAAAAAAATCAGTGTTAAATTACACTTTTTGTGTCTATTCAGAAAAAATAAGTTAACGTTTACCTCTATACGTAAAGTAAATTATGAAAAATCATCTACATAAATTATAACTTCAACGTGTAAAATCAATGTTATATGTAACAGGGACGTACTTCAACTGCATCATGTTTATGGTAGCGTCGTCGGTGGTACTGACAGTAGTCGTACTTAATTACCATCATCGAACAGCAGACATACATGAGATGCCACAATGGGTGAGTATTTGGCAATAAGCCACCCTTAAATCCATTTTTGTAATAATGTTTCAAATAAATTATATTTTACACGCACACCATTGAAATTTTCAAGTAATTGATAAGATTGTATAAATATTGTTTTTATTGACAGATAAAGTCAGTGTTCCTGCAATGGTTGCCATGGATACTTCGCATGTCGAGGCCAGGGAAGAAAATAACAAGAAAGACTATAATGATGAATACAAGAATGAGGGAACTAGAGCTTAAGGAGCGGTCATCCAAGTCACTGCTGGCAAATGTGCTGGACATAGATGATGACTTCAGGCATGGCCCTGTACCTCCTAATAGTACAGCGTCGACTGGAAATTTGGGGCCAGGGTGAGTTATTTAAAACTGAAATGATTTAATTGAAAGCATTAAATTAAATTAAATTCACAATTTGAACCTATGCGAGAAATTTCTAACACGTTGTATTTTTATTCTTATTTCAAAATAACTTCTTCTTTTTCGTTTAAGATTTAAAATAATAATACCCTTCATTAAAAATCTTTGTAACAGCTAGAATCTTGAATCGGTTTCCTAAATCGATGTAAATTACTTTCTATCTCATTAAAGATTTCTATGCTGATATACTTTTTCCAATCTCACTATATCGATTTAGGTGCTCGATATTCCGCACGGATTTCCGTCGGTCGTTCGTCCGTCCGTCCACTATGGAAGACGTGGGCGGCGGGCTGGGAAGCCACCACCGAGAACTTCACCTCATCCTGAGGGAACTGCAGTTCATCACTGCGAGGATGAAGAAAGCAGACGAAGAAGCTGAGCTGATCAGCGATTGGAAGTTCGCGGCGATGGTTGTTGACAGGTGAGAGAAAATACAGTTTATATGATATCATAATGGAATCACTCACTGCTAGTTTTACAGCATACCTTTTGTTTCCGCGAAACAAAAAAGTTTCTCATCCAGGCATTAGCATAGTTCTAGTTAATAACAGTTGAAGAATGTGTAAATTAAAAGTTTACATCTTCTTAAAATTCTATCTGTCACGCATATAAAAAAGGCTTTAAATATAAAGCGCTCTTGCGTAGCGTTACATGATATAAACTCGCCGCAAATGAAGGAGACGCACGAGCGAAAAGTTTCAAGAGTACATAAAACGTGACCATACATAATATACGAAACCACAGAACAAGCAGAGATTATAATATCGAGGATAAAGAAATCATTCGATTCCATTTGGATTTCACTCAAATCTGAAAAGCTCCAGCGAATTGATTAATGAATATGGTAAAACTACATTCATTGATTTATTACTGTATTGTTTTCGCAATAAAGGGGGATTAACCAGCACCGAGCTTTTGTTCCTACTTAAATGAATGATGTTGATATTTCATTTCCGTATGAAACAATACGTTTTTAGCAGGAAATAATTTTTAATTATGTGACATGGTAATTATTGCTTTTTCGAGATCATTTTTTATTGCTAATTGTTTTTAATCAGATTAATTTTGATACTAGAATAAGTTTAAAAGCGTTAGAAACTGTTTTAAAAACGCGATGGTTTTATTAAGCTTTTCCCGCGGAAAACGTGCTGTAACAATAAATTAAACCCATTTAAAAATACTGTTAAATGATATTTACATATATAGGTATACCAGATATGCTATTTTTTATTAATAACTCGGTGGTACATAAACATTCCTTAAATTATTCAAGGATTCTGTTATGAGACAGGTTATAAAATGCGTTGAGTTTATCGTCTCCAGGAACGTCACAGCACTTATGAGATACATAAAGTCGACAAAAATGTGTGTATAAAAATAAGGTTTTTTGTGAAATTTACAGATACCTGATGAGAAAAGAAATTACGATATTGTACAAAGTTATAAGAAAGAAAGCCAATAAAAGCCTGAAATAAAAGACGAAATTAAAGAAACCAGAAATCTACTTTAAGTTATTAGTTCACCACGTACGGCAGTAATGCAATTTATAATGAAGTTCGTAAAATAATAAATAAAGTAAATGAAATAGCTCTAGAAACCGCACAAAATTTAATTAGTAGCGCAAAAGCTTGTAACCTGCCAGTTTTATGGTCGACTAACAACCTTTCCGCGATCTGAGTGGCTACATATAGCATTTTATATGTTAACTGCATATATGGGACCATTTATACAGGAAGAATGAAAAATGGAAACATGTCATGTTAAATGGTTATCCTCTTGTTTAGCCGCAGTCGCAGGCTTTTATGTTTGTGTATAAAGCAGCAAGTAGACAAAATTTTAAGGTTCAACGTACGATGATACAAAATCTAATGTGGTTTAGCTGCAACCGTCGGATAGGATGGAACGCCCGGCTGCAAAGCCTCGTGCGTTGTTTAAAAATCCTGACATTTTGTACACAGTAGGGTTTTTAACTGAAATTCAATTTTATGCAGTCTTCATTTTAAAATGCAAACGAAAATGTATGAAGTCGTGCAACGGGTATACATTTTGAATTTTAAACAAACCATTTTAAATTCTGAAATAAAATAAAGTAGCGTTTTTAGAAGGATAGTCTGAACGTAGAAGAATGGGTATAAGTACTGCTTTATAATATTGTTAGGAACTGCTTCTTGGGTACAAGGCATTTCAATGGAAAACTGATATTTAAATATGGTCTGATGCGGAATATTTAAAATAGTGTGAAGGATCTTTTAGTAAATTTAATTGTAATTGTATTTTAAATTTAGTCAGAGCTAATATAGCTCTCTAGGAAACTTTATTGCTTGCCATAGCTTTGGAGTTCTCCAAGGAGCTATCTTGTGTCCAAGTCTATATTGATAAATTGATGTTAATTGGTCTTGACATAATACTTTTGTTCTCAGGTTTTGCCTGTTCGTGTTCACACTTTTTACAATCATCGCGACAGTGGCTGTCCTATTATCGGCACCGCATATCATCGTGCAATGAACCAACTACTAGGTGCCTCCGGTGAGCCGGCACAAGTATGAGAGAACTAATTATTAGATTGCCGATTTGTAATTATAATTGATAATGTAATTAAATTAAATACGTGGTTGAAACGCACACGTCTTCATAACAAAGTCTTAAGACATTAAATTATATTAAATTTACATATTGTAGTTAAGTCGAGTGATAGTGGAAATTTTAGCTGATGTGTAAGGAATTTTGTTGTAAAAGCCTGTGTTATAGTTTAGGTTCTGTTATTGATGTAGCAATTATTGATATTTATATGAGTTTATTTTACAATTATAAGAAACCGTATTTGGTACGGTTTATATTTTCGAATTTAAAGAAAACCTTTGAGCTCATACTGAAATTTCCACTAGCAGTTATTTAAAAAAATGTGATGTTGACTAGGATGTTATACGGATAAATGTTGACGTGTATAATTTGTTAAAAAACCATATTAATTATTATTAATAAACGATATGTATAAACGAAATACTAATGTGGGTTGATTTAACGGAAGAATGCTTAACTGGCACAGAGCTGCATAATTCGGAAAAAGAAATCACGAAAGTCTTTGTGTAAATCGAACTCTTTGTATAAAAAGTAAAGTTTGATCAAAACAGTTTGTAAAACAGAAAGTAATACGCGAATGCTTAAATTAAAACTCTCGTAATTTGAAGGGAAAGGAGGTCCTTTGTAAAATTAGATTTGAATCGGTATCCTTTTTACATGTAATGAGGGATCAGAGACGATGACATAAAACCTTAGGGTATTAAGTAATGTACATAATGGATCAAATATCGGTAGAGTCAAGAATAGCTTAACGATTTAAGATTATTCCATTCGATATTAAAATTCGATTAGCGATAATCGCTGCGTCTATATCGATACATAACGAATGAAATCGATTATGTATAAATATAAATAGATCGAACATTAGTGAAGGGTATGGAAGTAAATTTGTAATTATTAAATGAATGTACTACGAAGATTAATCCAGGAATTGTTAAACAGTTATGGAATTGATAAGAATTCAACAATTAATATGGAACCAAAGATAGAATAGGTCTAGCATCAGGGGGGTTGAATTAAAAAATAATTAGGACCGACTTAAAACAGAACTTAACGAGTGATTAGACATGAATTTTTAGTTTTTAAAACCTATATCGATAAAATGGAGAACCTAATCGTTGATCTCTCGTATCGATAAATGCTCACTGAACAATCGTTAGTGTAAAATTATTATACTATTAGTATATCGATATGAGAGTAAGTCCTTAGAATCAGAAATAGTAATTAATTAGGAATCGGATTGTGTTAATGTTATGCTTAGCGGAAATATTACAATGCTGTTAATATCACTAACCACTACGTAACCATATTAATAAAATGTACATACAGAATAATGCAGTGTGTATGTATTTGTATATAAATTTAGAAAAAAATCGGAAAAAAGACTAAAATATCGCATTTTTCACTCTAGTATTGTAACAACCAGTCTTATTGGGCAGGAATAGTACACTATTACTCATAAGTACTAGATACTGTCTTTATATTGATATCATCTCGATAAGTAAAGTATTATCTGATTAATTTCAAAAGTAGATCGATTGGAGGCGATCCGAAATTTTTCGAGCCCAATAAGACGTCAACATGTCGCTCTGACGAATATTCAATTGAAAAAGTTTTCTGATGGAAATTGGTTGTTATCGATTCCAATTCGTCAAGTGTCTACTCGATTAGAACCTTTTAGCACATACTGTAGCATCTATATAATAGTCGTATTATTTAAAAATAAACAATTTAAAGTCTTTATCTATGTCCGTTCCTCAATTTCGCTCTTATAGATGTCGTGATAGCCTAGTGAATGTCGTGTCCCTTGATTTAAGCTAAACTTATAATGGAATAACTATCAATAAGGAAGCTCACTAAAAATTAGATATAAAATTTATGCCATCTGAGTGTTTTCGCATATTATTTCATTTTCCTATTTTTCATAACGAATAAACATAAAATATGTGTTTTACGATTTGTACCTTTTTCTCGAAATCTTAAGAATTCTGAATGTAAAAAGGGTCAGAAGAATAATTGACTCAAGAGAAAAGTACAGGCTGTTCATAAATTGTATTCGCCAGAATTGTATTCTTAAATCCTAATTATGTTAATCGTTCCTGAGATTATAAACGTTGTCGTTTTTTAGAATTTATTTTCAACAGTGTGGTGCTGAAAAATATCAGATGTCAGCTTTTGTTTGTTAATATTTCGTATTTATAATTGTTAAGTATAATTTTAAATTTCATAAACCCTATTGTTATATTTGATTGTGTATATTTCAATTCGAAAGTGATGATAAAAATGAAAATTTGTAAAATTAATTAATATATTTAATTAGATTTGTTAGTGCCAAAATAGGGTTTATAAATATTGAAGTTAAGTTGGTTTTAGGTATAAACGATGAAGTTGAGAAGATTATTGTAAAGAAAAAATAAAAAAAACGAACTAGGGTCTTTGTTAACATGTAATTTAACTGGTTAATGTTTGTATTGGGCCGCGGCTACGGGTTGTTCAGCCAATTTTAAACTTATTTTGTTTCAAAAAAATAAATGAGAGGTTGTGAAATCGAATGTAAGGCCCGTGGTAGCGGTTCAATGATAAAATATAATAAAAATATTGATAAATTTAAAAACGAGTAGAAACGATCTACGATTTAATAAAACGGAATAATAAAACGCCTGCATGGGACCGGGTTAGAATATAAACGTACAAACGAACTGACGTAACCACATCATGTGCGATGCATACACATTTTACAAGCAGCATTCATTATTTCAATCTCTCACTTTTACAACGTCGGTATAGCTAATCTTCTAATATTTTTGACAATTTGTTCACACTTCAAGAAATAATGCAAATTGTGTGGGGAAACCGCGGAAACTGACATAACCATTTTTAAACAAGAAATACTTAAATTATATAAAACATTGTTTTTGGAACCTTTGAATAATCAAAATTGAAGATTCTCGATCAGTATTTTTAAATCTATATCTGTTGATGTTTAAAATATATTTCTGTAAAATTGTACATCAAAAATCAATCATGTCAGTTGCGTAAGTTTTCTCAAATATTTTGTAGATTTTAACTCTTAATCTATTTCCGAATTTCACTTAACACTGAGGAACCAGTTTACACACTCTCGTCTATTTATGTCTACACTACTACATATATGTATACATCTATATATAATTTTAATGTTTGTATGGCATATGACACAAAATTATGATAAAAATATGTAATCATTTTTATAATTATGTAATTTATTATAATATCATAAATAATTTTATTTATATATTTACAAGTCAATTTTATTTTATAAGTAATTGTATATTGTTTTATTGATTTTATAAAAATAATGTTGGCTGATTAGAAAAATATTTTATTTGTAAATATTGTGTTTGTTTTTGAAAGTTATACATATTTTTACCTTTTTATTATGAATATATATTCATGTGTCATACAGACTGCTCTGCATATTGCACAACAGAAACAAAATGCTTTAATCGTGAAACAGGTATTTTGGATTTCCATGTATAATCTACTTCTGACGCTGTAAACTAAGATTTTAACTATTTCGAGTCTCATCTACTCTTGTGTCGTTTATTAGTTATAGCGGTAAGGAAAATTTACAGCGGTTTGGAAAAAAAAACTTGTTTAGCAAAATTTTGTTGCCAAGGACCTAAGAACCTACTACGTTGTGGTTTAGTTTATTTGTCCCAAGTGTGTTACGTTGTAAATGAAAGTTAAGGGAATAATAAAAAAATACTGAATTTTATAATGATTCCTGTGTCTTCTTTAATTTCCCAAAATATTGACCGACCTATCTTGTATAATTTTTCTCTAAGCGTACACAAACTCGATTGAATTTCGTTGACAAACTTGCATTTCGAGAGAACACACAAACATCAAGTCAATTTTAGGGTACGATACGAAACTTTTCCCGTTTTTTTAAGAAAAAAAAAATATAGCATACCTTTTCACGTAACTTGTGAACGACAGTGTAAAGTGACAGCTTGTTTACTTGTACCCCATTCTCGCAACTCGTGCTGGTGCGATTCTCGAACTCGATACGAGTCGAGCGCTATTGACAAGTCTCGTGTCTGTGACTTAGTATACTACTCTAATATTTGCAGATAGCGTAAAAGCGCGGTTGAAGCAATCTACTCGAAGTAAACTTGGTGCCAGAATGTTTAGCACACAATTTTGAAATTCGAACACGAATTTACCAGTATAAGAATGAAAACGAATTTGCTAGTTCTTATTTTGAATGATAATTATGATAATCTAAAATGTATATGGGGCGTTTCAATTATAAACTTTAGAATGGCAATTAAAATTGGCACAATTTTTCTTATATTTACGAACAAAATATTTGGAAAACTTCATTTCAAAATATGGTTCTTATGTTCTTAGGCCAACAAATGTAAATCTGTGTCTCATTCGATCGCTATTTAGGCTACATCTAAAAACATTACACCTGGTGGTTGCTCGCTTACTCAAACACGAACTTATGTAACAATGTTATTATTATATGAATTATTTTACTTTCACACTTTTCTCACACATTTTCATCTATGTGTTAGGTTTAGCTTTTCAAATGGTGTCGCGTTTCCTCTTATTTTAGTCTTTAATTTTACTTAGCAAGAAAGATGTCTCATTCATAATTAATTTTTCTAATGATGTCTCAGAAACAGAATAACATTAAGATATTATAATACTTAACGTAACGTCTACAATTGTGTTGCCAAGGAAAAATAATTTCACTTTTGCATTAATTTACACGACTTTTTTATTTTATATACACAATGGCGCATGAGAAGCTAAACCTACACACGTTTAGAAACACGTAACAAAACATTGACCAAACTTAATTTCAACTATCGAGCTTCTCATTCATAGTTCGACATTTATTTTCCTAATTCACACATAATCTACATTGTGTTCCTGTGGCTTAACCATAGTCGAAATAATTAATTAAAATTAAAAAAAAAAAAAAAATATACGACTGCAGTAAGTTGAATAAATACAGCCGAGTGTAATGTAAGTTTATAATGAAAAGCCCCTATGGAGGTTTTTATAATAGATGAAAAATAATAAAAATAAAATACAAAGGTAAATTTGTAAAAATAAATACAACGGGTAAAATGTTTATTCGTTAAAATTGACTATCGTAAGTAGTATTCGATTTGTATAAAACTAAAATAAATTAAAGCAATCTGATTTATAATATTCTTGTCGTTTTATTGAAACACCCTTTATTTGTGAACACTGTTATAAAATATCTACAAAAAAAAAAAAAAAAACAAACAATACGAAAAGTCAGCAATCAAAAACAAATATGGATATTTATTTGATAAATACTGTTTCAATTAAAATTTCAATTTACTTTCGAATTTCAAATAACTGTGGATACCTCATCAAACTATCCATTCGTTGAATTTAGTCTATTGCAAACAGATTTGTATTTTGATATTTTTTCAATTAAGGTTTGTAGACCGTGTACTGTAGAAGATATTAATTGATTTGCAATTTAATTGAAACAACAAATTCTGGACGATTCATTCTGGAGGATTGAAAATATTAAATATTAAAGGACAGTTTCTTTACAAAAATTACGACGAAGATGTTTCGGATGAATTTATATCAACGTTTTTCTGTGTAAGTACTAACCGAACCAAAGTATCAACCGATTGCTATGAAACAAAGCCTAAGTTATACATCAAGTTACACTCAATTTTAATTTATAGAAGTTATCTCCATTTTTCGTGATGCATAAAATTTTTAACTATTTGAACTACAGATTTATTGTATATGTATAGAAAATAAGGGCTGGGTAAAATCTGACGGTAAATTTCTCTTTGATATTCATGTTCAAAAATAACTGAAATGTTGTTTTGTACAGTTTTAAGATCACTGCAGGTGTTTACTTCAGTTGTTGTAATTTTCATTGACAAAAAACAATTGAAAAACACCCAACATGACATGGGGTATGTTTGTTGAAAAATCTGTTGTGTGAGTTACACACACACTCACTTAAAATTTATCGCCGTTGTAATATTAATCTGAATTAACGGCCATATGAGTTCACCAGTGTGAGTTAGTTTATTGTTTCATAAGTTAAATCATAACAAAAACTCGTAAAAAAAGCAGTGACCAATAAGTATCCCTCCTACTATTTATACGACTGTAAATGTCCCAATAGTATACAAAGTTGAGCCAATTTCCTTTCGTTTCACCACTGCCATACACTCTAACACTCCCCGTATTTGCGCAACTTTTGACGTGACAAACGGCAGGTGCCAGGTTATTGCTTATCTGACAGCAGACAGGGGTTCAAGGGGGGCCGGAGAGGGGGGCGACCCCAAGGGGGCGTTCAATGACGAGGCGTTTTAGCAATCTTTGCCAATGGCTTCAATTGTCACAGGTGTTTAAAGTATTAAGGTCTATTGAACGGTTAAGGATTTTTGTGAATCAAATATTTGAATTTGAAAGGTTGTTTGGAAATTGAAAAGCTTTTGGTGGGTAATTTGTTTACGGTAAACGAATTTTATTAGAGTTGGAAGAAAATTCAATTTGGAAGACATTTTTCTATTGTCAAAATATTACAATGTTCAAATGGTGAAAAATATTTACGAGAAGAAAATAAATACAAGATTAAAAATTTCGATATTGCTGGAGTGGATATATATTAGAATACTAGCTTTTGCCCGTGGCTTCGCCCACGACTTTTTCAATAAAAACCTCCAACCATAAGTTCTTATAAATTTCACTGCATAATACCAGAACAAAAACAAAAAATGCCCGAACATTTTATATAACTTCCAGCAAAAACAGCGCTGTATTAAGCTATCAAGCTGTCAATTTGGCGTCCAGGAAAGCAACGTTCTTGTCCAACGTTAGAATTATGCAAAGCTGACTGCGATAGCAAAAAGCGCTGCCGATATTACGAGCTAAGCGGATTATAAGTACTATGGTTTATTCTGGCCTAGATTCGGAATACGACCTCGCTTTAACTGGAAAAATAAACTTTAGTCGGATTTGAAGGTATTTGAAGGTTTGTTGTGCTGACCTGGTAACAAGTAACTAGCTATATTTGAATGAGGTAGGTTGATTCTAGGAGAGGATTATGTATTGCGATTTGCCCCTTTGTTTACTAGAAGTAAAATATTAGTGTCTACATGTTGTTACTACATTGTGTGTATCTACGAGTGTGTACGCCAAATAAAATAGTTTTGTTCTTTCTTTTTTCTAACAAAATAATACATTTTGATGCAAGTAGAGAAAGTGTTGCCATTGCGACCCTGGCTGAATACTGCTACGGAACCTAGTGCTAATATATTTACAAAGAAATAAATGATCGGCGGTTGATTAGCGATTCGTGGGGGTCATTTAGCACCCAGCCTGATACGATAAATTGTGATGGGGTGAACTGGTGCACTTTTCCGCACTAGCGCGGAAAACTGAAAACTGTGTGCCTAAAAGCGGCAGGGATAAGAGAGAACTTTCGAATAAATCTGTTGAAAGATAATAACCACGCCTAAGGTCGACTGCTTGAAAATGCCTAAAGCATTAAGTACAGTATTATTAGTGCATAAATCTTTAAACAAGTGCGAGTCGGACTCGCGCACTGAGAGTTCCGTACAAACTTACCTCTGAAAACAGTTCAATTCCCAAATTGAGTTACTAAGATTTCTCTAAATCGCAAAAAAAAAAAAATTTTTTATACATACATAAATTGTTAAAAAAAAGTTTCCTCAATAGCCCTTTGCGTTCCGAGACCTCGGGTTTCCCTTTTAGAAGTTCATGGTTCTAGTGAAATAGCTAGCAGAAGGTAGTTAGTACTCAAATAGTAACCAGTGTCAAAAACATCAACTATTTGAACGTCAACTCAAGCAGCAGACAAGTCTTCCTTACAAAGTTTAAACTTCCAGGAAAACAGAATATTACCGTAACATCTCCAGTACCAGCGAACCAAATTTGGTACACCCCGGTACAAGCTAACTTAAACCTTATTACCTAAAAATAAGGTTCAAGTTAGCTGGTATGAGATGTACAGTAAAAAAGGTACCAGCAAAGAATCTCAGTAACAGCACCAAAGGTCCTGTTATATCATTACAAGGAAAATGTTTTGGCACTTCCAGAAAACAAGTGTCCTAAACTTTTTCACTTAGTTGCCAAGTCTTTAATGACTTCCTTGGGAGCACAGGGCCGCACTCCGGATGGGTCGACGGAATTATTTTTGTTAAACTTAAACCAATTTGGATAATGTATGTTTGTCTTTTGTATGCTTTGTTTTCGGAGTTTCGAGCCACAGGCGTGGGTTGTTACGTCTTTTTTAATTCTGAATAGGCTCGCGTTTGACTTCTATCTCTGATGTGGCCGACAATGGAACACGCCAGCTGAGAATTAACCTATTCACTTTTGACTTAAAGACAAGCTATCAGGAAACACAGAGTCCGGTGGCAAAATTCCACTCTTTAGCTGTTTGTACAATGATTGTATTCCCAAAACGCTTTGTACTTATGGGTGGCGTAACGTTTCATGAAGTGGTCACGAACGTCTGCACTGGTCGTTGTAGTGGCGTTTTTTTTATAGTCCAATCAATGACAATTCCCGAGACTCTTAATGACTAAAAACCAACCCCGTTCCTTCTAACCTTCATAACGGAGCTCGAGCTCCTTTCCGGATAACCCTGGCTCCAGTAGGCTTCGACCCAGCTGGGCCCCTGCTGTTGCTGACAACTCCATGAGGCGCGCGGGAGTTGTACTGGCGCTTGTGGCGGCCTATTACCAATATTGGATGTCTTTTGGCTGAAATTATATTGTGGATGTCTTTTTTTGCCTATACCAAGGTAAAAGGCTTCACTTCACTCCTTCCGACTTCCATTCCTGGTGAAAACTGTCCAGATTGGCCTACAACAGGCCATGAAGAAGATAGCTTTATGGCTGGGAATACCGTCTTACTGTCTGTGCATATCTTATTAGGTGGTACAAAGTTGAACTGAAGGACCTGGATAAGGGTGCTACAGAAGAGTGAGTTCTGGCACAAGAAAAAAGAGACTTACACCCAGCAGAAGGCGAAATTGGCCTATGGATGATGATGATTGATGACTTCTTTTTTCAAGCAAAACATCTTCCTTACACACGACATTATAGCCTAAATCTGTCAATAGAAAAAACCATACAAAATTTCTACTAAGTGTCTTAAAAAGTAAGTACCGTACATTGCACCTCACCTTTGTAAACAAACTCTTGTCATTGAACGCCTCTCAAAAGGCCGCCAAGAGGCGTAAAATATAAACTGTACACCAGGGCCTAACATGGTAAAGCCGCTACTTTCACAGAGCTTGTACAACTTTGTCTTAGCATTTTTGAGAGTAACTTACCCTTGAGTGCAATATGAAGATGGTTTGAGAAGAAAGTAGATAATCAATTGGACTAAAAACTTTGGGGGCGTAGGAGTTTGTTTCTATGGTAATGGAAACTGTAATTGGAAATGAATCTTCTTCCTGCCTTTATCCCATATTACTTGGGGTCGGCGCAATACGTTTTTAGTCTTCCATTCTGTTTGTCACCCGTCAAACTATCACTAACTCCCTTTTCTTTCATATCACTCCTCACACAATCCATCCATCTTTTCTTTGGCCTTTCTCTCCCTCCCATCCATCTACACGTATACTCAGAACTCTCTTAGTAATATACGCTACATCCGTCCTCTTCACATGACCATACCAAGACAACCGATTACCTGATCCATACAGTATATAATCCAAATTAAGTACAAAAGTGTTCGATGTTGGAAAGCGTTTGTAGTGTGCGCGCGTGACGTCTTCATCGGTAGCGAAGTGAAGTCCCATACACCCCTTTTGCTGCTGCTCGCCGCCTTCCAATGTATCACGACAGCAGTCGCAGATTTTTGATTGGCCGAAAGCGCCCGAGCAGGTATTTGGTGGTAATCTCGCCTGGAAGTGAGTGGTCTCCTCCGACAATTATCATTTGTAATACTTAAGGTATGGCGTTTGCAAAGAGGTGTCAATAGAATTGCTGACAGGGTCGATGGCTGCCAGGGCTGTGGGATTATTCGAAAGAATTACATCGGTCCTGAAACGCAAAGGGCAATTAAGACACTCCAATCGTCTCCTGGAAAAAATCTTGTGGAAGGTTGTTCAGTTTCGTCTACAGAGCAAGTCCTTAAAGTTTGCGGAGGGCTGTCCCTTACACCCTGTATATGTACCTATAGGTTCCTATTACTGAATCTGGAAAGAGGAGGCGAGATGATCTAGAAACCTACCGCAAGGGCTGGCTAGGCTAAGAGGGCTGGAAAAATGAATACATAAAGAAGTTGGAGGAAGCCTTTGCCCAGTAATGGGAAAGCATAGATTAAATCAAAACTTAGGTTATAATCGAGCTTGATGAATGTGCTGCTCAACGATAAAATACTTTTTTTTCGAACCATTGGTAACTGAACCAAGTCTTCAGCTTTTGATATATCCTAAGTAAATGTACACATAAATAGATACAATACACAAATAAAAGAATGAATATTTTACAATAAAATGTAACGTCACGTGTCAATAAAAAATTACGTTCAGCTTTTTAAAATTATATATGTAATGAAATGACATTTCATTAATTCAAATTTGCCGCGCTTCGCGCGTTGAAGTTGTCAATGGAATTTATGTTCTGTGGAACGGGGTGACGTGTGATTGAATGGCAGATGATGTTTAGATTATTTTGCATATTTTATTGTTAAAAATTCTATTGTAAGGAGATAAAATAAAGGGATATAATTGAGGAGGCGATATTAGTAAACTTTAAATGTCGTTTCTTTGATTTTCAGGTAAGTTATAGGTGTAATGGTCAAAGTTAAACGTTGTAATATAGTAAAGACGTATTAAATAAATAAAAAAGAAAAAAAAAAGTATAGATACTATCTAATACGAGATATAGCATTCACATAACTACTATCTATGCTACTATTCATATTGGCTTCTCGATTTTTGCAACGCTTCGAATTGATGCGTTTTCAATCCTGCATGAACAAATATTTGTTTGCTGTTCGATATTCAAACTGATGGGGCACGGTTTACAGTACAGGTTTTAAGTGTCGATCAGTCGGCGTGAAATATCCTTGAAAAGGAGACGCGCACTCGGACCCCATGAACCAAGCGTTTCGACCCCAAACGGCTCAAAACTGTAATTACCAATAAGGTTACAGTATTTGGCCGTTTAAGGGTCTCAGCAGCAGAAGCAGCAGCACCAGCACAGCCCGCCTGTTTATTTTAGTGCAGTAGTGGAAACACAAGGCATGATTTATATACGACTCAAGCTTTTTCTTAAGAATTTCTAAAAAAAAAACTCAAAAAAAAACAATTTATTTTTTGTAGGTGCTCCTGGAGTCAGCCAGGCGCATTACTTTGTGTAATTTATTTCATCACCACTGCTCTCAAAACGGTGAAGGAAAACATCGTGAGGAAACCGGCATGTCCTAGAACCAAAAAATTCGAAGACATCCACCAACCCGCACTGGGCCCGCGTGGTGGATTACGGCCCATTCCCTCTCCTAGAGAGGAGGCCTGAGTCCCAGCAGTGGGAACATTATAAGGCCGACTATGCTATGCTATGCTCCTGGAGTCAATACTTGAAAAAATATTGAAAAAGATAAAGATTACTTAAATTAGGTTAAAAAAGAATAATATTTTATTTAATAATTTAGCTGCAGTAAGAACAGTCGTACGTATGTAGTAAAGATAGGGTATGGAGACCGCCTCTGTTTTGGGTAGTAATTCTATACTAATATATTATCAAGAGACTAGCGGCTCTGACAGACATTACCCTGCCTATTGCGGCGCCACTTACCGAGTCCAATTTTATTTTTAAACTATTCAGGGATCTACTCAAATATGCACACAAATTTTCGTCCACATCGGTAAGGTCTTTTAGGAGAACTTAGGTGACAATCACACGAACAGGGAGAATTATGCACCACTCATTTTTAATTAGTTCAAATACTTCACGGGCTTATTAGAAAGGTCTCGTTTTTATTATGTAAAGTCTTTATAAATAATATTTATAAACAGCAAAGTTATTAGCGTTTATATCCCAAAATGTCACTCAGTTTATGGAAATATTGTATGGGCAAGTGATTATGAAAAAATGAATGGCGATCAAAATGGAAAAACACTGCACCACAAAATATATAAACAGAAGTCACTCTACATACATAGCACGCTCAAGCAACGTACACATAGACACCGCTCACGGACGCGATATCTCGGAGCGCATCGGCCCGCAAACGCTTATTAGTGTGCGTCCACCGAGCGTAGGTATAAAAAGTGAAGTAAGTAGGTACATTCATGATATTGTCTTCTGTACCTATCTATTTTGTGTCTGCACGTAGTATCTTCTAGTAGCAATTGTTATTAATGATTGATTCAATTATGAATTTACCATTTTCGTGGTCAATTTTAGGAATACGTTTTTTTTTTTACTTTTGATTACACAAATATGATCAGTAACGGGTACGCATTGAGTCCTTTTTTTAAAACAAAAGGGTGTATATTTAAGGATTTTCTATAATTATTTAAAAATAATTATTACAATATATCTAAATCTAATGGCTAAATCGACTGACGACTGGGATCGGTATCGGAAAGCTTTAACTACCTATAATAAAGAAATCCGAAAGGCGAAAAGACTTTCATGGAGGAAGTTCTGCGAGGAGATTACTAAAGTCCCTCAAGGAGCCAGAATCCACAAAGTCTTATCCAAATCGCCTACGAATCAACTGGGACTCTTAAAGAAACCAGACGGTGCCTTCACTGCATCAGCGGAGGAAACCCTGAAACTTTTGGCGTCAACACACTTCCCTGGCTCGGTGATGGCACAAGACATCATCGTACCATATTCACCTCATATCCGCCTCTCCAGGCCTACAAATGAAGACTGGAGAAGAGCGGCGAGGTACTTTAGACCAAACAAGGTAGAATGGGCTATAGACTCATTCAAGCCGATTAAGTCTGCAGGTGATGACGATATCTTCCCAGCTCTCCTGCAGCAAGGGAAGACTATACTCATCCCTATCTTAATCAAAATCTTCAGAGCAAGCTTTGCCTGGGGATATATACCTGAGAAATGGACTACAGTTAAAGTCTGTTTTATCCCAAAGGCTGGTAAGAAAGACTACTCTCAACCAAAGTCCTTCAGACCAATAAGCCTTACCTCCTTCCTACTCAAGAGTATGGAAAAGGTTATAGACGAATGCATCAGGGATGGACCATTAAGGGCTAACCCTCTGCATCCGAAGCAACATGCTTACCAAAAAGGAAAATCCACAGAAACTGCTCTGTTAGAACTAACAGACAGGATCGAAAGGGCTTTGGAAGATAAACAGATAGCCCTATGTGCTTTCCTTGATATTGAAGGAGCTTTCGACAACGTCACCATAGACGCCCTTTCCAAGGGAATGAAGGCGAAAGGGATTGACGAGACAACTACTCGTTGGATCGAATTCATGCTCCTCAACAGAACTATCAGTGTTACCTTACACGGAACTACAAAAAGCTTCAAAACAACTAAAGGGTGCCCACAAGGAGGCGTTCTATCGCCACTTCTATGGCTACTCGTTGTTGACCAATTGCTGGTTGAAGCCTTTAAAAGAGACTTAGATGTACACAGTTATGCTGACGATGTGGTGGCTTGTGTTATCGGCCCCTGTCACAGCACGGTATCATCTATACTGCAAAGATCTCTGAACGTTATAAACACATGGTGCACAGAGAACAATTTATCGGTTAACCCGAGTAAAACAACAATAGTCCCCTTTACTAGGAAGCGAAAGTTGGACAAACTTGTAACGCCCACTGTAAAGGGGACTCGCATACCATTCTCCAATGAGGTCAAGTACCTGGGCGTAACTATCGACCAGAGACTGACCTGGAACACTCACATTAATAATGTGATTCAAAAGGCTAAAATAGCTTTAGGAATATGCTGTCGCTTAGCAGGGACGAAATGGGGCCTAAACCCTAAAATCGCCCTGTGGTTGTACACCGCTATAGTCAGGCCGATAATAACGTATGCCTGCGTAGTATGGTGGAGGAAAACATCCCAAGTGACAGTCATTAACAAACTTAATGGTTTGCAGAGACTTGCATGCATTATATCAACAGGGGCCATGTCTACAACCCCAGGAGCTGCTCTAAATGCCCTGCTTAACCTTCCGCCACTTCATCTATTAATTGCGAAGGAGGCGAAAGCGGGCATGTATAGAATAAACAGCACTGGCAAAGTAAACTGGCGCTCTCAAGCACTGAGATCGCTACACGAATCAGTGCTTGAACACGATCAGCTAGCTATGACAACAGACGTCATGCTTCCACAGTGTAGCTTCACAAGAAATTACACAGTGGAACTGCCGAGCAGAGAGGATTGGGCAAGCAACCTCATTACTTGCAAGGCTGGAAGCCTGATCTGGTTTACAGACGGATCCAAAATGGGTGAGAATGTAGGATGTGGAATATTTGGCATTAGCCCGAAATTCAGCAAAAGCTTGAATCTGGGTAAATATGCCACCATATTCCAAGCGGAGGTATACGCCATTATAGAATGTGCGGAAGCCAACCGTCAACGAAACTACATAAATCAATTAATTCTGATTTACTCAGATAGCCAGGCAGCTCTTAACGCCTTGAACTCGAATACAATAAATTCGAAACTGGTAAAAGACTGCGTTAACAAACTAAATGACCTGGGGCAAAGGAATAAAGTTATTCTGAGATGGGTACCGGGTCATTCTGGAATTACTGGCAATGAAAAAGCCGACGAACTTGCAAGGACTGGGGCTCAGGGTCATCAGATAGGACCAGAACCTTTCTGTGGTATCTCAAAGAACCAGGCCATGCAGACCCTTAAGGGCAACCTATTTGGCGATTCAAAAAAGCACTGGTTGTTACAACCAGGACTGCTACACGCCAAATCTCTTATAGAAGGCTACTCACAAAAACGAACTGCCGAGCTTCTTGAGCTTAGCAGGACGAACATCTGTGCGATAGCCCGCGCCTTAACCGGCCACTGCAAATTAAACAGGCACCAATTCCACATGAAACTGAGTGACACTGATGTTTGCAGGTACTGTAATCAGGAGAGGGAGACGCCTAAGCACCTGTTGTGTGAATGTGGGCCCCTTATCCACAAACGGAGTATCCATCTGGGTCGACACATTATTCGCCCGGAGGAGATTAAAACTCTCAAAGCTAGGAGTATTCTAGACTTCCTGGAAGCCTCCCGGCTAAAAGAGTTACTCTAACAAGGTGGCGAGTCACAATAGATCTTTTAGGTCGCAGTGACTACATCTCCTACACTATGGGAGATGCATAGCCCCTTTTCTCCAAAATAATAATAATTACAATATAATTATAACATCACAAAGCCGGATTAAGTGAAAAACACTCAGCTCTCGTCTTTATTGATCTGGTGACCCTTCCTCATAACTCAGCAAAAAATCCAAAAATCCTTTTTTGGGAAATTCCGCACGGCACATAGACTTTGTGACCCTAGTCTGTAGAATCAGCCTTTGTGACCGTACACCCGTTAAAGACACTTGATCACAAAGTATTGGCATTTTTTAATTATAATGCTGCTGTAGAAAGACTTTCTTCAAAGAAATTCTTTTAGAATTATAAATAACGAGTTGAGAAAAGGGTACTTAATCGTTAGAGGATTCTTAGTAATTTGTTTGTGTCCAAGTATTATTTAAATAATTGATTGGCCTGTTGGTCTAGTGGTTAGTTGCCCTGACTGCTATGCCAGAGGTCGTGGTTCGGTTCCCACCCTGGATAAATGTTTAAGTGATGAGCTGATCATTTGTTCTGTGTCTGGGTAATTTATCTGTAATATGTATGTATTTAGAAATATATAAATATGTTTATCAGTTGTCTAGTACCCATAACACAAGCTCTGCTTAGCTTGGGACTAGACGGCGGCGGCGTTGTGTGATAGTTGTGGAATATATAAAATAATAATAATGAAAAAGGATCTTGTTATACCAAACATAGCTGTTTGTATATGTGTGTAGAAATATTTAACAGAATACTATAGTAAAGCATTCTCGCACATTAACACGCCGTTAAAAAAGTTAAGGCTAAAGTTTTTCGAAATTTTATTAATTAAGCCATAAAATATAGAAATATTTGCACACCATAGTATGGCAGGATATGCTGGAACCAAAATTATAACATCTATTGTACCATATTCTGACAAAATACACACATTCACAAACTTTCGCCTTTATAATATACTAGCTTTTGCCCACAGGTTCGCCCGCCACAATATAGCCTACGTCACTCAGGAATAAAGCAGCTTTCTATCGGTGAAAGAATTTTAGCAATCGGACTCGTACTTCCAGAGATTACCGCCCACAAACAAAAAAATAACTTTACATCTTTATCATATTAGTGTAGATAGATTATTGTGATTATATCTAAACAGCCGTATCCTGATCAAAAGTCACTAACAAACGAACAAACTCAGAGATCCTCTCCAACTTAACGGAGTCATTGAGTGTACCCTATAACACGATACATTCATTGAAACAGCAAAAAGGCTACAAACAAATCATCCAACAACACTTGAACTCTCTCAAGCCATTACATCGAGCGCCTTCATCAAAGGTGTTTGATTATGCAGCGCTGTTTGGCCCAGCCTAGCTGTAAATTAAACTAGCGTCGTGAAAAAAAAACACAGAATCATGAACGGCCTCAAACGGACCTGAAATTGTATAGCGCGGCACAAAAATAGAGGAGTTTGTGGCTGTAAAATGTTTTATGGCAGACTGAGAAAAGATTAAACTAGGTTTCAATACACGGTGTTTAATAAAAGGGAGTAGGTTAAACCTTTGTTGTGAACTTGGTTTAGTCTGTTTGTAACTTTCGTTATTTAGATATTTCGTCAGCTTCATAAAGCATAATTTTTATTAGCTTATATTGTTCTCACAGTTTCATAATATCTTTTTCCTTACATTACATTATTATATACTTTATTACATGTTATAAAACAAACTCCTCCACCGCGTCCGTCTGTTCGTGATAAACTCAAAAACTATTTAACATATTATTATGCAATGTTCACTAATACTGACTGAGTCATTCATGAAAGGTTTAGATGTAGGTATAATATATATTATACATCTGAACCTTTAACTTTATCTAAACCTTTAAAAACGCCCGCGAAGATAGAGTGGATCCCTAGTTTTTGTTACAATTTGGAATACACCGCTTAATTTTGATCGTATTAATCCCGTGTCGATTCGGTATATCGATTTGTAACGATAAAATAAAAAATAAAGTACCTTTTTTAATACGTATGCATGAAATTAGTTTCTTTAAGAAAATGTCAGCTGAGCGAGTCCAATGACCTGTAGGTAGTTAGCCGCTAATACGGCATAGTTAACTAATGCCGACTATGGTGTATAGTTTCACTCATAGGGTATTTTAACATAACAGGTGCTAAGCCGAAGTTGTAGGTAAGAAGGAAAAAGGAGTTCTCTCATCGGTGATTTTTTCCTGGAAATCCTGGGTCTGTCAGACTCTCTCTGACTAAAACCGCATGGTGTTCTGCAGCTACCAATGGCCGGGGTGCTTGAGAAAGTACTTATGCTTTTTTCACGCTGCTCCGGTCAGGAATTAAAACAACACTAACTGCTGCCGGCGGCTTCGCCCGCGTAGAAACAGAAAATATATAACCTATGTCACTCAGTAATAGAATAGTGCCATTGATATTTATAATAGAACTTCTTAAATCGGTCTAGTTATTTTTGAGTTTCTTTTTCACACAGAAATACGTATCCTTCCTTTTATATATGTAAGAGAAGTCAATAGTACGGAAGCTTGAGAACGACTGAACGAGCTAAGTGACAAGTGACACATGTCACTTTGACAGAATCCGGTCTGACATTTGCACGAACCGAGTAGAAAAAGAAAGTGCCGAGCGCATGTCGGCTGCCGTGCGACATGCAATGTCTAGTCTCGGGGACTGTCTCACGGCTCGTTATATAAAGTGAAAACCTAAAGCTTGCATCGTAATAAATCAGTTGTGTGATCTGGAATAGTCTGTTTATTGCTCGATACCCAGCCATCGCCCACAAAACAGAGTCTTTGGAAAGAGCTTCAATGATAATCGGCATCCTCCGCCGACATTTATTATTAGTACAGATTAACTGACAAAGAGACAGAGTAATAAAATTTTTATATTCAATCGCAAAAGTCCCAATGATACTCGTGCAGTAAATACCCAGTAATGGCTGCAATCGACAGTTTAATACTCATATCGTTTAACAGACGTTCCACTCTAATACCTGGATTAAATGACGCTGTGTGCATTAACGGACTATTGCTATCTCGCTTACTAATATAGAAGAGTTGGTTGTGGGAATGAGAAGGATATATGATAAGGTTTTTCACTGTTATTTTTTGTAAACTTGTTTCTTTTGGAACATAGGTGAAGTAGGATGATAATAATAATTATAATATTTCAAAACTATCTCACAATGCCGTCTAGTCTCAAACTATGCAGAGCTTGTGTTATCGGTACTAGACAACTAATAAATATACTTATATATTTCACATAATATAGATAAATTACACCCAGAAACAGAACAAATGATGCTCATGACATAAACATTTGTCCTGGGTGGGAATCGAACCCACGACCTCCAGCATAGCAGTCAGGGCCACTCACCACTAGACCAACAGGCCAGTCAGAAATTCTCGTGTTTTCGGATCCTCTTCTCATGTTTTTCTTTTTGATACGATAGCTAAACGTTCAAAAAGAAATTGATATTAGATAACTCTAATACAAACCTAGCCACAAGCGTTACTTTCTCTAATTTATTCCATTACCCCTGCTCTCAAAACGGTTAAGGAAAATAACGTGAGGAAATGTCCTAGAACCAAAAACCCAAGATATACATTATGTTACCACTTGTGATGGATTACGGCCCATTCCTTCTCCCAGAGAGGAGATCTGAGTCCCAGCCGTGGGGACATTATAAGGAAAAACACGTGCCTACGTGCGTAAGGAGTTAAATATTAACTAACTACGAATATTGATCACCTAACTACATACATTTTGTACATAGCATTTACAGATTCAGTTTAGATTCTGGCAGTAAGAGAGTTTTTGTTATCAGAGCAGTTGATACTTTCAGACTGTATTCTTTACGGCGCGCACTGTTCCCGCGCACCTCAAGGAGTTGTCAGCCACAGCAAGGGTACCGCTGGGTCGAAGCCTACTGGGGCCAGGGTTATCTGAAAAGGAGCTCGAGCCCCGGTATGAAGGCTAGAAGGAACAGGGTGGGGTTTTAGTCAGTAAGAGTCAGACACTATCTCCCGCTCCACCCAAGAGCGGGGGTTGTCATTGGATGAGTCCACCAAAAAAAAAGAATGTATTCTTTATTCAGAATGTATTTGACTGGTCTTTTGGTCTAGTGATTAGTGGCCCTGACTGCTATGCCAGTGGTCGTGGACGTAATTCCCACCCAGAACAAATGTTTGTGTGAAGAGTACGATCGTTTGTTCTGTATCTGGGTGTAATTTAACTATAAGTATTTAGAAACATTTTAAAATTTTTATCAGTTGTTTAATACTCATAACACAAGCTTCTGCTTAGCTTGGGACTAAACGGCTTGTGTGATAGTTGTGGAATATTATTATCACTATTCAAAAAAATATATATACCTAGATTTTCATAACACATATTTCATAGCACATCTCTAGTGTCGCCGAACATTCCAGCTGAAATTAAAAACAAAACTAAAAAAAACACGGCACACCTCTAAAAAATTCCCTCGATTCGCCATCCACTTTACGCCGCTGAAACTCGGTAACCAGGTCGAGAGGCGAAACTAGCGGCATTCCGTAAAATATTAAATTTAATGACCAGCTTTTTGTCACTCGCCGGAGTTCTACCAAACCCTTACAGGCCAGTTTTACTTTTAATTATTAAAACACTAATTTTGTCGCTGGATGACCTCTAAATCTTGACTTTATGAAGCTTCGAAGATTTTGTTTTAAAGTTTGTGTTGCCAAGTTTTCGTGACAGACTTTCTTGTGATTGATGGTTGAAATGAAAGCTGTGTATTAAGTTGGTTGTTTAGTTTCTGGCTTTACTTATGAACTGGAGTGTCGCAGATTTTCAGTAACTTATTTCCTCTTCATTGTGGACCAAATGCAAAGCAGCAAGCTGAGCTCAAAATGGAACATTTTTGAGCTCAGCATTCTTGTTGTTTAGAGCAGTGGTAGCAGATTGGTAACGGCTCTGACTTACAAGTTGTAGGCCACAGGTTCAAACTCATCCAGACGCATTACTTTGTGTAATTTATTTCATCACCATTGCCCTCAAAACGGTGGAGGAAAACATCGTGAGGAAACCGGCATGTCCTAAAAACAAAAATTTAAAGACATGTGACATCCACCAATCTGCCCTGGGCCCACGTGGTGGATTATGGCTCATACCCATAACCTAGACAACTGTGTTGTGTATGGTCATATGGTGAAATACAGTTATGCTCGATAGACACATGGCCTGGTGAAAACAGTTTTTGCGAAGTTTTGTTTAAGCGCGGCGCGAGTTCGAGCACATATCAAGTAAGGAGTGGAATTCCCTGACGGAGTCTGTGTTTCCTGATAGCTACAACCTAGGGGTGTTTAAGTAACGAGTAAATAGTTTACTTCTAGGCAAGCGTGCTCCAACGTCGGCCACACTTACCAACAGGTGAGATAGTGGTCAAACGCGAGCTTATCAATAATAAACAAAAACAATCAAGCATCGTCCGGCGTGACCACGCGTAGACGTACTTTTAAACTATAACCTACTTTGCTAAGATTAGAATAAACCCCTTTACAGTCCACTTGTCTTAAATTTAATTTGATATCTGAGCCTAAACATGGTCCTTCGAGCCAGATTCTAATCAGCAATTAATGGATAAAATAAAAATTTCTTTTTGGGTTTGGGAAATCATCAAATAAGTTCTCCTGCTCTAAGAAGTGAAAGAGAAGGTCAGACTTTTACTAACTACTTAAAACCCACCAGTGTTCTTTCAGTTAGCGTTGGCTTGTTTTACCTTTTCAGTCGGTGGGTCATGTCTTGTGTAGGTGTGGTACGGAAAATAAAATGTAAAAAATATGTACTAGGTTAAAATTTCTATAGGTCGATGCTAACCGAAATAAAGATAGAATAAAATAGAATAGAATAGAATAGAATAGAATAGAATAGAATAGAATAGAATAGAATAGAATAGAATAGAATAGAATAGAATAGAATAGAATAGAATAGAATAGAATAGAATAGAATAGAATAGAATAGAATAGAATAGAATAGAATAGAATAGAATAGAATAGAATAGAATAGAATAGCATAGAATAGAATAGAGTAAACTTTATTGTATACTAAGACAGTAACAAAACTTTAAAAATAACTTACATCTATGGATACAATGACGGTCTTATCGCTAACAGCGATATTCACCAGACAAACTTAGGATGAACTATAAGAACTAACAGATGTAAATAGTATCTCGAGTCTGTCGATAGTATCAAACAGTACCACACACACAGGACAGTACTGTGTGCTGTGTCTGTTCTGAATAAAAGTATTTCAATTCTATTCTATTCTATTCTATTCTATTCTATTCTATTCTATTCTATTCTATTCTATTCTATTCTACAGTAGTAACAACAAACAATTTAGCGCATTTACACAAGTTACCTTTGTCTCATGTCAGTTTTGAAACTACTGACGAGCCTTAAAAGTTTCAAAGTTACAAGCCTCATATATCGTGTTCATTAACATGTCAAAGGCTGTCTCCATACTAGTAAGTCTTCCTCTCTACAAACAATTGCGTCCATTGAAGCCTAGATGTTCTAATTAGTGAAGACATTGTTCCAATATGAAATGGTATATTCTCTCTGTTACACTGCTTGTTAAAACTTAACTATAAAACGTGTAACGTTAAATGCGCAAATCCTGAAAATAGTTCGATCAGAATAACGAGCAGAATCCATTGAACCACTTTTTAATATTGGTATGATTTGTGCGTCTATTTAGGCGGAATAAACATGTTTTCTTTCTTTCTTTGGTAACATTTTTCAAAAAATCTTCATTGAAAATGTTGCCATGTGTATTTATTAATTGGTCAAGATATAACTTGCGCAAACCTGTCCAAGTAGGTAAACAAACCCAAATAGTTGTTGTCCAATTATTTTTTCTATAGACCCCTGCATTCTTTCCATTCTTTTTCCTTATCTACTAATGGGGTCGCCATTTGTAAGTATCGAAGAAAAGAAAAATCCTCAGGCGTCTCAACAAAATGTATCACCATCATGTGCTGCCTAGCCAAGTTCTAGCACAAGAAATAGGAAGCTAAATACAACCGCCATATTGATGTACTCACGTATCCTGTAAGTCAAACCCAATTCGCAAGACGTACCCGGTTTCATACGCCAACTTTGAGAGACGTTGTAGTTTAGAGGACTTGTAGCTTGCCATTCACAGTATGGCTTAGATTCCATCGATGTGGTCCCTTGGACCAAAGTTTCGCTGGATAAAAATTATATGTGCATAGACCAGCTGAAGAAAATTCGTAGGTTTTAGCTTAAATAACAGCCGCATGTGCTAATCTCTAAGGTTGGACTACACTTGCTGAGGGCGCTCAGTGATTGGGAGGACATGTACATATATCGAGATTCCTCCGTGCCTTCGAAAGCTTGCTAAGTCGTCACTCCCGGCAGTAGTCTGTAAATCTTTTACATCATCATCTTCTTCATCATCATTTCAGCTGAAATACGTCCACTGTTGGACATAGGCCTTCCCCAAGTGTCACCATAATGAACGGTCCTATGCGTCTCGCATCCACTGGATTCTCGCAACCCTTGATTAACCCTTGAACCCCGCAGATGGCCGTTGGGGCCAGAAAGTTTCTAAATGGCGAACAAGTACCGGAAGACGTAGCATTGGAAGGCCTCCTACAAGGTGGATCGATGACCTGGTAAAGATTGCGGGGAAATCTTCTAGAATCGCCAGGAAATTTGAGTCAGTCTTGCCAAGGGGTGTCTTGTTACCCAGCTTACTTACTTCACATTAAATGTTGATATCCAGGTGCATCAAGTAAGAGGCTTTGCTCGCGTAGATTGTTATAATTAATATACAACGTGTAACAAAAAGGGGGTATACATACCAAGTGCAAGGCCTCTTGATAAGATAACAAACGATACGGAAAGGGTTTTCTAACCTTATGTTTACATGGTAGGAAGTTGTGATTTATTCCATACATATGATACCAGAAACCGAACATTTCAAACTGAAACCAATACATCACTAGCAAAAAGTCAGCTGATCGGTGTCATTGAACTGTTTATGACTAAAAATAAACCTCTTACTCCTGGTATTTCTTCAAACAGTGGATAAAGGGTTCCGCATGTTTATTTTTTCTAACATTTTTTTTTAAGAAAAATAGTTTTAAGAAGAAATAAGTTTTTCCTACAAAGACTAAGATTATGTTTGTGTACAACAAACCAAGCCAAAAACTAGAGCGAGTGCGTGCGTTGGCCATCGAAAAACCTGCGCGCCGCGTAGGCCCGTGTTCGTTAGCGCGCAGCGCATATTATTTTTCGTGCGACTCACGCCGCTTTTAGAGGAGACTAATTAGATAAGGGTATTCGTAAGGATATGGAATAATTAGGTACCTATCTGGTATTTACGTGAAACAATAAGAAATATCTACATACTTTTTTATTGTTTTCGTAGATAGGATAGTAACAAATACTTAATTTACGAAAAATTTAAACGAAGTACCTACCTACGTAAAATCTAAACGAACGTTGTACTCGGCGTTAGACGCTGCGAAAAAGGATTTCATATCTGTTAAAATGAACCCAAATATCATTTCTAAGCAACTTATGTGCCTCCTGGTACAAATAAACTCCCAGTGGGTTCCGTTCTTGAATTTAATTTAATTAGAGGACTTCAATAAGTTGTCACTTTTTGCAGGGTCGAGATGAATTTTCTTACGTACCTAATTCTTTTTATGTCGGTTGCTATACATAGGATATGTACTTAGTTAACAAGAAATTAATTATTTAGATGTAGTGTGCGCATTCACGACGCCGCGTGAATGCGTGTGAGTTTAATTTTACCCCGAGATTATAATCAAATCAACAAATCTTTCGCGTTTATTTCTAAAAAAACTATACGTTTGCGCACAATTAGGTCTTTGCGTAACTTTTTGCCTTTTCTACAAAAACATTACCAGTAGTAAGCACAGTTTAGTCTTAATTTATCATTTTAAAATAAATAAAAAACATGCGAAAGTACTAGGAGTCCATAAGAAACGAGAATTGTTATTGATAATTTTAAAAAACGGTTCACAGATCCCTAAAAAAATTCCTTTGAGAAGCTCAAATGTTATTGAACACGATAAAATAGTTTTGTCCCAGTCGCACGCGCCGCCTGCGTGTTTAATGTGAGAGAGATGGCAATGTTGTCGTCGTCCGTTCGGCTACTCTCTTTGGCGGTACTGGCGGCGTCTTTGTACGCGCCGAAAGTCAAATTTAGGTAAATAAATAAATATAATTTTGCATTAGTGGATGACCAATAATCTTACGATGCAGTCGCATAGCATAATTATCCGTTCCGGTGTTTGTGATTTGGATTTTAAACATTATTTTATTGCAGTTGTGATAATCGTGTGTGATGGCATTTCTATGGTGATGGTGTTAAGTAATAGTGAATATTATGAGATGATGTTGTGTGTCAGAAGAGAGGACGGCCGGTAATGTGCGAGCTGCTCGCGAACTTTATCGTCCTCGATTTATCGCGGGTACCTAGAAGGAGCTGAGCGCCGACAGTTTCTTCGGTGGCGGGCTTCCATCGGATAGTAGGTAGGTACATTCACAGAGTACTTTGTAACATAGGTACTGAAAGGTACATCGTCTGCAACAAACTGGTTCCACGCTTCTGGTTTAGGGGGTCGCCCAAACACTATCGATCCAGAATTTGAGGAGGCCGTACTCGAGCATTTTGAAAATAACCCACGTAGGTACTAGCGCACTCGGCGAGCTGCATTAGCGCTGTATACCTCCAACCATATGCAAGTAGGTATGGCGAGTGTTGCAGAATGAAGGTCAGCACCTCTTCCGTCGCATCCAGGAACTGACACCTGCAGATATTTTGCCTCGCGTGACCTTCTGCTTTTTTGAGGCAAAATTTTAAGTAGGCAAACAGCGTTTCATTCACACACGCGCCGCGCGTATCGAAATTAGGTAGAATTAGGAAGAGAGGTACTAGGCGATCAGATTTACAGAAGAAGTCTTTATTAGTATTAGCAAGTGACGTGGAATGTTATTGACCCTCGTAGTGTCGTGACACGTTTGTTATGATTTGAATTCGAGAATCATACGATACCAAGGATACCAAGAATTTGGTATCAATTCTTTGAGTAATTTATTTTGAGCTGAAACTTTGTGTAGAGATTCTATACCACCAGTAAACTTCAGGGCTTTTTGATGTATATACCCTTTTTGTTACACGTTGTATAAGTTAATATTAAGATAGGAATCACCGCGAAAAAACTATCTGGTGAAGAAACAGGTATATTTTATTTTTGTTACAACTACATAGTAAACATTCACGCATAATGAAGTCAACAGGAGGGGCCCAGCTGGGTCGAAGCCTACTGGGGCCGGGGTTATCTGAAACAAAACTCGAGCCCCGGTATGAAGGCTAGGAGGAACGGGGTGGGGTTTTTAGTCAGTAAGAGTCTGACACTATCTCCCGCTCCACACACGAGCGGGTTTTGTCATAAGATGATTTTCCCCCTCGAAAAAAAAAACGCATAATGAAGTTTTTTTCCCCACAACATGAATTTAAAAAGATGCTTTACAAGGTTTTCAGCGACGATTAATGGTTTTCAAATATATTGTGTACAATATGTACTTACTACTACAATATCTATCAACACGCCGTCACGAATAGAAATCTGTCAAAAGATGGTCCATATAGCCTCGATATTCGGGCTAAAGGATTTGCGTTCAGCGCATATATAGAGTTCTAGGTATCGTACGTTTCAGGAATTTGACATTCTGAACCCGTCCAATATTCAGGGAATCGGAAAATCCAAAAACTGGACGTTTCTAACAAGCGAGTGTTCTACAACTATTTCATCCTTTGAATTCGGTAAAATGGCTCTGAAACACAGTCTAATTTTACTAAACATTACCTGATATAGCATAGCTCTTTTTTAATTACGTTTTTTATGAGGGCAATAATATAATAATATTTCACAACTATCAAACAACGTTGTCTAGTGCCAAGCTAAGCAGAGCCTGTGTTATGAGTAGGTACTAGACAACTGATAAACATACTCATATATATATATATATACATAAATAAATATATTATTTATGAAGACACAGAACAAATGACCGTGCTCATCACACAAACATTTTTACTAAGTGTGAATCGAACCTACGACCTCCGGTATAGCAGGCAGGACCACTAACCACTAGACCAACAGGCCAATCAATTCAAATCATTCTATTACTTCTCACACTCTAGTGAAGAGCGCGAGGGCGTGTCAGACTTTTAATTAATAAAACCACACCTGTGCCCTTCAGTTGCTCTTTGCGTACCTAGAGTTTCCTTTCTAGAAAATCCGAAAATTATTTCTTATCAACATATTTTATAGAGTGACTTTTTATATGACTGTATTTTTTTATATGTTTAACCTATATTTAAACCTTAATTACTACATAGTATAAAACAAAGTCGCTTTTTCTGTCCCTATATCCCTATGTACGCTTAAATCTTTTAAAATTACGCAACGGATTTTGATGCGGTTTTTTTTAATAGATAAAGTGATTCAAGAGGAAGGTTTATATGTATAATAACATCCATTAAATAGTGGAGAAATACTATTACCAGAGTGAAGCCGGGGCGAGTCACTAGTTTAATTCATGAATCCCCAAGCGACCACCGGTTGCCGCGCATCTATTGTCTTACTATTGTGTCTCTAATTGACGGTATCTGAAGGGTTAAACTAAAATATACACATACAAAAACAACTGAAACATATAAACACAAACTGTCAGATTATATTATTAAACTAGCACAAAAACACTACATAAAACATTACGCTTTTATCTATCAGCTGTAGGGAGGTAAATTACATTATTGTACCAGTTTTTACCTAACCTGAATCAGTTTATACCAGGACAAAAAGCACTAAATTGATGTTCATACTAAACCGTAATAGAATCGGAATGCTACTAAGAACACTATTTATTACTGAATCCAATCTTGGCATGGCTCGATTGCAAGAGTTACGATCGAATCGAGTTCCAATCGAGTTTCTCCCGAGTTATGAGGTTAGACAGCCATTCAGCTTAGGGATGGGCAAGACATGGTTTTAAACACAATAATACAAGCTTAATTTAGCTTAGTTTAAAAGTTTTTGTTACTATTTTGATGTACAATAAAGTTAGTTTTATTCTTTTATTTTAAGTGATAGTTAAACGCTTGTTTTATTATTCCAGATAACCAGCTTTAGCCAGCGGCTTCGCCTGCATATATATAGCCTATGTCACTCAGGAATAAAGCAGCTTTCTATCGGTGAAAAAATTTTAGCAATCACATTATAAGGCTTATTATTAAAAATATTATTTTTTAATAATAAGCCTTTTTTAATAATATTCTCACTAATGGGACTTTAGCCGGTTCTCTAGAAGAAACTTTTAGGAAATGCGTTTTTTTTTTTTTATACAATATAAACTAGTGTTGACTGCAATCTCAACTGATGTTCCTCTAGTTAGGTACCTATGTCGTATACAGACAAATAAGAGATAAGTAACCAGGTTTATACTCAACTGATTTCCCATCTCTAATTCCAACACATTCCTGGTTATAGTCACCAAGTTCTACCCACGGTGACTTTTATGGCCGTTTTTTCGCGACTTCAATTCGGTAGCTAGCGATAGGAACAAAAAATTAGCCGCCAGTTTACTCCCCCAAACTAGCTGAAATGGAGGGTTTTTGCTGTTTTATTTTGCTCGAAACCGCAGCTAAAAAGTAAGTGGCTTCACGCTCGGTGGGTGTTTGGTCTAAATGTTTTCACGGCGGTCGCCGGCTTCATTATAGGGTTAATAAATTGAATAACTAGACCTGTTTAGTTGGTGTATTCGTTGGTTGGTTATTGAATTAGTTGGAACTAGATGGGTTCTTATTCAATATGCACGACATTTCTTTTTGTGTGCTTGATAGTTTTAACCCTTCAGATACCGTCAATTAGAAACACAATAGTAAGACAATAGATGCGCGGCCACCGGTGGTCGCTTGGGGATTCATGAATTAAATTATCTGTGTTCTGATCGATTTTCAAAGGAAACAATTTTTTTTAAACATGTTCAAGACACTCAACATTTATTTATTTATTTACACGTGTAAGTTTTTGTACTTACACGTGTTAACGTAAACTTGAGCTGAGGAAGGCCTCCTACAAGGTGGACCGATGACCTGGTAAAGGTTGCGGGAAACTAATGGATGCATGACGCACAGGATCGTTCATTGTGATAAAACTTGGGGGAGGTCTATGTCCAGCAGTGGACGTTTATCAGCTGAAATGATGATGATGATGAAACACTTAAAAATAAAAAGTACAAATACAGATACTTCTATCTGTATTAGTACTTTTTTTTTTAGCACAAAAGTGCTGCTTATTTCAAATGAAATCGTTGTGGGAATCGAACTCTGACACGCAGTGCAGCAGCTAATCAATGTGCCAAACTGTGCTATCAATATATTAGATACAAGTAAATTTTTATGGAGAAATCTTTTAGGTATATTGCAGCTCTAACCAGACTTTTAAATTCATATCATAATGATCCTTCTGTAAGCTGCACGTACGTTCGTGTTTTCTTCTTTTTTTTTAGATGGGAAACTATGTAATCACTTTTCCCACTCTAGGGTAGAGTGAGAGGGCGTGACAGACTTTGACTGACTAAAACCCACTTCTGTGTTCATTCTTTGCCAAGCATTCAGATGGTTAGACGGTGAGCTATCCATTGCTCGCCATCCGCAAGTTCAAGAAAATATTTCCGTCTTGTAAATGTAATTTACGAGAAACCAAACGAGAGTAATCATCGGTTCCTCATTCCGAATCCATCTTCTGACCAAAATTCCATAACCTCATCATTGGACAGCTCTTGAGCGTTTTTCTGTCAATTTCCCCCAAGTTATTGCTGTCGATATGTTAGTGGAACTAATGTGAGACCGGGGAGGAAGGGCGTTCTTTTGAAAAATTACATGTTTCCATTTCGTTTCACTGAGTTATTGCAACGGTTGCGCTTGTCAAGTTATCGACATTTCAGGAACGGACTTGAGGACGATGCATGGATGATTATTTTACAAACATATAATATATTTTTTCTTAGTGGTAGGATTTTTACAAACAAAGCCCTTACGTTGTTTAAATTTACATATATAACGTGGAATATAATTTAATTTATTTACCTGGCAATTTTCTACACCAGTATGTTATAATTTTATTTATTTTTAGTACATAGTATTTTTTTAATGTCGTATTATGTAATTATTGTCAATTTTTTAAACTGTTCGACACAAATGTAAATATGTCGATGTACAGGTCCGATTGCTGAAATAGATGATGATAGAAAGCTGCTTTATTCCTGAGTGACTTTGGCTATATTTTATGTATGTGGGCCATTGAATGGTTTTTTGTCTATCAATGATGTGGGCGAAGCCGCAGACAAAATTTAGTTGGTTAATAAAATAAAATATTCTTAGTTCAATATTTTAACAGTAATTTAATCAAAGACTTTGTAAACGAAAAATAACAAACTTTTTCAAAGGTCAGAATTTATAGTCTCAGGATTGCAGCAATCCCGAAGATTTGCTATCATATACTTTAAAGGTCCGAAGTTCTTGACCAAATTTAAATAAGACCTTGTGGGTGATCAAGTCTTCAAAATAAAAAAATGAAACAACAAATCAATTTGACATTTCGCGAAAATATCGCTGAACAAGCTGGATAGAATTTTCTACATTTTTTAAGTCAGTTAAAAATCACAAGACTTTTCTCTTGATTTAAAATATACGCACCAAAAAAAATACTTACCAACACTTCAAGACCTCATTACATACATTAATTTACACACCCCTACATTACCACGTCTCCTAATTATCCTCTAAACGTATTATCAATTAAACTAATTAGTAGCGAGCTCAGCGGCACCTCGTCACATTATTCCCGTGGGGGGAATATAGACGAAACGGCACTAAACCTACCTTTGAATTGGATAAATTGTTTCAACAAAGTCGCGAATATTATAATAAAGTAATACTGTTTAGTACAGGTCAAAGAACCCTTCTCATAAAGCGAAACCTCTTGTGTATAAACGCATTTGACTAGCCAGCATATTAAAGATATGCTAGTTGCCACAATCCTCAAGTTTTTCGAGCATATCACCCGTAACAAGGACTCTATGGAACGTTTGATGGTGCAAGGGAAAGTCGAGGACAAGAGACCTCGTGGACGCTGTCAAACACGGTGGACGGGCCTCATCAAAACGGTGACACATTGCAGTGTAAATGAAAACTCCCAAGCCGCCCAATAGTTATATTAATATCATATTCTGCATGGCGTAGGGTCGCGAGATAGGCGGTGATGCAGGACTCGACAGAGACATGACCACTCTGTCAAGAGTGCACGACTAAGAAGAGCTGCAACAAATATGATAAAGGTCACGCAAAAAGAGGACTGTGTGTGTGAGAACGTGTCTTACGGTGAATGCTCTTGGGTAGCAAGTATCTGCAGCTTGGTATCGGATACTCGTAGTACCTATGGTTACAATAATTATACTCCCGGTAACGACTTGACGTTGTACTATTATCATTAAAACCATCATTTTAACTGTCTAACTTAGAGACAAGGTAAAACGACCACTTTTTATCAGCAAAATCGCACATTTTGGTTCTCTTTCAAGTTAGAGAAATATATTATGGTTTTAATTCTTAGGACTTACCACCAGGATCATTGCGTAGCACTGAGTTGCGACAGTCACTATCGCCATATCGCCAAGAGATCTTCGAAATATGGTCTGATGTATTTCACATAGATTGCGTTACACTATCTATAATAATAATAATAATTTTTGGGTTCCCATATTTATCACCAAAAAGCACAATATACGAATAAAACAAAAATTTTATAAATTAGGCAGTTAGATACATATTTACAACACTTGTATTTTATCCGTAAGGCTCTCAGCAAAACTATGCAGACTATCATTTACTAAAGTGAAAGAAACACAACGTAGCAGTCGCCGAGCTAGTTTTCTGGTCTTACCAAAGATGATAACTAAGTTCGGCAAAAATTTTTAACATTTGAAGGAGCACTATTTTACATCAAAATACCCCCAGTTTAAAAAAAATTACGTTCATTCAATGTATTCTAGAAACCAATTTGCACAATTTTTTTTTTATCTGATATAAACTAGTACTTGACTGCAATCCCACCTGATGGCACCATATTTAAAAAGCAATGATTAAAAATATACTTAAAGACTGCATCGGATGAGTTCAACAAGTTACATACGCGGTGACAAACTAACTAATCTAGAATAAGGATATATTGTTCTCAAGTAAGTGACTTTGTGTCTTTTTTGAGAAATAAATATCTTTAAGCCTAGATCCTGCCGGGACTCTGTCTGTCGTAGCGCGCCTTATTGTGACAGCGAACTTTTGCGCAAATCGTGCATACGAGCAAGGTCTGTGGCGTTCAGATCCCATGGCTGGTAAGGAGGCTCACCACTTTGCGGGAGACCATGCGGTGTACCCACACCATTTGGATGGCCATGACTTTCTGGGACGCATTCAGCTTGGCCGCCGCCGATCGCTTTTGCAGTGACGACGCTCATACCGGTGCTTCTTCCGAACGATACTGCACTCCTTTAGGTGGTTAGAAGCCGCTTAAGGGGAACCTCAGTCCAATCCAGTAGATGTTGGAGCTGTTCTTCGAAACCCCATCGACTGTCGAGAACGAGTACCAGGTTCATCGTCGACTCAACGCCGATGTGAACTTCTCCTACCGTTGGGACGTATGGTAAAGTATATAAATCCCTTAGAAAATACAAATGTTTTAAAATGTCTTACTTTCTTACCTGGCCAGGTTACAAATCCAAAACCTATTTACGTGACCAGAGGGCTGGCTCGTTCTTTGCCCAAAGAATTAGCATTGCCATTCAACGTGGCAATGCTGCCAGTCTTCTGGGCACATTTCCGGATGACAGCGATGTGGAGGAGTACTTTGACGCCTGAGCGTGCTTTGTCTTTTTGTATCATATTTATGTACATAGTTAGGTTTTAGTTTAAATAGTTTATTTAGTATTTAAGTTTTTTTTTATGTATATATGTAATAAATTCTTAAACCAAAAAAAAAAACAGATTGTTATTAATGATAAAGATAAATTTTCGACTACTGCACCTGAAAGTATAATAAACAGATTGATATTAACGATATATATTACACGTCAAGTAAATTAAAAACGCAATAAAAAAATATGCAAATGAAATTGCTGACAGCCTATAAAATCCAATGCATTTACATTAATCCTCCATTATGACATGGCACCCCGGATAAACAGCCATATAGTAATATTATAAAGCTTTCAAATTATAGTTGCTAGTTTCTGCCTGCGGTGTCACTCGCGCTGACGTCGGAAATTATCCTACGAGAATGTAGGAACTATCGTGATAAAAAATAATTATCGTAACATGATAATTATTTTTAGATATTATCCAATCCAGCACCATCTACCTGTACATAGACCATTATGTGTTCCATGTTTCATTTTTTAAATCTGTTTAGCTGCTGAGCCGTTAGCGAAAAGAAGGAACTGTACCTCTAGCCAAGTTGATAATCTGAAATCGTTAACGCTAGTAGAAAACTGCAATGTACGGGAATGACGTCATCTTAACGCTCAGTCACGTGGTTAAAACAAAAGAATCGAGGGCGTGGCCAACTCGAAGGGTTTGATGCAAGCAAAACGGTTGTAACTTGGCTAGGGGGGCTGACTATAACCCAACCGAAGGTTAGGTTTAGATTTTGGCCAAAAAAACTGATTTCGGTCAAATACAGTGTATTTGAGTTGAAGGAGGTTATAGACACCTAAAACTGACTGAATAATTAGTCTATGGTACTGTGTTATGTTGTCAATAAACAATGGGTGGCTTGCCGTCCGGCCTTCCGGTAATCGTCCGAACTGAGCCCAAATTGTCGCCAGCGCGTAGTGCTCCACGCACTCTTCAAAGAGACATCAGCAAACCGTAGGGGCTCAGCAAGAGAAAAATAAACTCAAGATTTTAAAACGCTAGTCTGTAAAGGTCTGACAAGCGCTCCATTCAGAGCGGAAGAAGTTGACGATATGGGCTCGGTCCGGACGATTACCGAACGGTCGGAAGGCGAGCTACCCATTGCTCGACGTAATTTAGCATACGACGAGCAACGCGTACATTTAAATGAGCAAGCCAGTCAGTTTTTAGGTGTCTACCACCACCCTCAACCATTTACACGTGTTGGTTGGTACACTAGGTACGCACAAACATTCAAACTGTCCTATTTATAAAATAGTAGGACAAACCTTTCAAACTATAGCAACGCACTCTAAAGTATTAAACCGGCTAATTGGCCATTTGGTAACATTGATACTACCAAATAATGCGAAGTTAAGTGGCCTGTGTTTGTTCACTACTCCAATATCGAAGGCTATCGATTATGTATTAAGAAACGTCTGGGTAATGGAAAACGTTCGTTGCAGTTTTTAACCGACTTCTAAAAAAAGGAGGAGGTTCTCAATTCGGATGTTTGTATGTTTTTTTTTATGTTTGTTCGCGTATAACTTCGTCGCTTGCCAACCGATTTGAAAGATTATTTTTTTGTTGGAAAGGGTATACTTCCCAAATGGTCCCATAGTCATTAAGTTGGGATCTCAAATTTAATTCAAATTTTTAGTGAAGTCGGTTTTTTTTTTTATAAAAAGGTCTTTATGCTTTCTTATTATAAAAAAAAAACTTTTTACAAAAAAAATATAACCGACTTCAATGATAAAAAACACTGAAAAGTATCAAATAACTTTAATTTTGGAAGTCGGTGTTTCTATAATAGTTTAGTCTCTTCGTTATTTAACACCGACTTCCAAAATTAAAGTTATTTGATACTTTTCAGTGTTTTTTATCATTGAAGTCGGTTATATTTTTTTTGTAAAAAGTTTTTTTATTTTACACTTTTTAGTTATGGTACCACCACTAAAAAGTACCCCTCAGTCAAACTTAAATACCTTATAGTCAGAGCGCATCTCATAACGGTTCTAATAATCCCAAACACGGTTAGATTACATTAATTTACCTTTCGGCTTCATCATCAGATCAGTTCGATATATCCTCTCCCCCTCTTCTTTCAAACAGTCATTAGACTAGATGCTGGAGAGGATATATCGAACTGATCTGATGATGAAGCCGAAAGGTAAATCTTTCAATCAGTGATTAGACTAGATGCTGATAATCCCGGCTGTAGCATCAGGCCAGATTTATGTCAACATTGCAATGAATTTAAAATTTAGTCCTGTTTAAAATGAGCCCAAACACGACTACGGTGCTGTAATTTCAAGGTTTGTACTTTTTCTGATGCTCCTGGCTTCAGCATCAGGTCTCTATGTACTTCGGTGTTTTTTATTAGCAGTACGTTTATCCACACATCGAGCCGTTTTCAATGAGCCTAAACTCGATATATCTGCTGTTTGTTGTCGAGGACTTAGGTACTCTGCAGACTATCCTGACTGCAGCATCAGGTCATGACTTGATGATCATGAGACCAAATGTGGCAAATGCCCTATCAAACATCAAAACAATTTACTAAAACAGTCCTTGCCTGTTCGAGTAACTTCTTACTGTTAAGGAGTTTTACCTTCCATCATCAGCCCAGCTACCTGAGATGGTGACGACCATACGCAAACACACAAGATACTTCATAAAATATGCGAAAATCAATAAGTGAGCCTATAAAATTTGAAGGTTGCCCTCGATTTCTCCAAGATCCCATCATCATCAGAATTTTGAAAATCCGTCCACATTTGGCGGAGTATTCGACGAACAAACATACAAAAAAAAAAAAAAAAAAACATACAAACAGCCGAACGTAGTACCTCCTCCTTTTTGGGAAGTCGGTAAAAATAAAGGGTATTTTTTTTAGGTCATTTGGCTTTATTTTGAGCGTTAAAGTGTACGTTGGCTATTGGCAGTATTTTCTTAGGAACGGCACGTTTTGTCATGATATTTGTTCAGGTTATGACAGCCATCTTGGAAAAACGCAGTCAGTAATAATAAAACATTGTTCATTTGGACAAGGATGATATCACAAAATAGATAGGTACAGAAGACAATCTCATGTATGTACTTCGGCCACCATAGTCGCGGGCTCGCAGACGGCGAGCCATGGGTAGCTCGCTGTCCTATCGTCCGGTAATGGACCGAGCCCAAGACGTCGACGGCGCGCACTGTTCCCGCGCGCCTTAAGGAGTTGTCAGCAGCAGGAGGGGCCCAGCTGGGTCGAAGCCTACTGGGGCCAGGGTTGTCCGAAAGGGAGCTCGTGCTCCGGTATGAAGGCTAGAAGGAACGGGATGGGGTTTTTAGTCAGTAAAAGTCTGACACTATCTCCCGCTCAACCTAAGAGCGGGTTTTGTCATAAGATGATTTTACCCATAAAAAAAAATGTATGTACTTCACTTTTTATACCTACGCTCGGTGGACGCACACTAATGAGCGTTTGAGCCGGAACTGTTTGACGAGCGGGCCAGACTCTCCGAGATATCGTGTCCGTGAGCGGTGTCTATGTGTGCGTTGCTCGAGCGCGCTTTGTATGTAGATTGACTTTTGTACCTATAATTATGTGATGACATAACTCAAAAAGGATGAGGGATGAGGTGATACAAAAGTATTTTTTGAAAACACGTATTTTTTTTCGTCACTTGAAACTAAAAGCCAGTGATGCTGACTACCCAGAGAAGAAACACCGAAACAAACCAGAGATCAAAGGGGTCACAGAAGGTGGAAGTTAGAGCATTTCCTACCCCTAAAAAAACACGTCATTGATTTAGTGTCCCAATGGATATTTTTTATCCCTCATTACCGTATATAAAGCTGTGTAATGGTTGATAAAAAGACCTGAAGTCCATGTATGACGCACTGGGGACTCGTCAGTGAATGACGGTATGAGTAAAAAGTTTTTAATATCGGCATGTATGCTTTTTTGTGCCATTTTAATTGAGTCTTTTGTTCTTTAGATTAATGCGGTTTTAAATAGAGATGTATTTATTTGGAATCATGTGCAATAAAGCATTTTCTACCAGCCAAGCTTTAGCAAAGGAGGAGGCGGCACGCGCGAGGGAGCGAAGGTCCTCACGCCCCAGCCGCCGAAATTCCGACCCCGACTACCAGCCACGGTAGGCGCGGGCTTGCGGACGTCAAGCAATGGGTAGCCCGCCGTCCGGCCGTCCTGTAGTCAACCGGACCGAGCCCAGTCGTCAACAGCGCGTAGTGCGGAACGCGGTCTTCAAGAGATGTCAGAAAACTGTAGGGACCTAGTAGGGTCGATGCTCGCTAGCTAGGACCGCGGGGAATTTCTGAAAAGGAAACCCGTAGCCATAGTACGCAAAGGGCAACTGAAGGACACAAGTGTGGTTTTAGTCAGTAAAATTCTGACACAGGGCGAGTCTCACTCCACCCAGAGTGGTAGAAGTCATAGGATGATTTAAACACTTAAAAAACTAGTCAAGCTTTTTGATTAAAAAGATAACACTGGTAGGTTTGCACAATAAACAAATAACAGATTTTTCAAACAGAATAGATAAATAATTTAAAATATTTGTGTGGTTTAAAAATAACTTGAGTCTGACGATGTCCCTTTAGATGAGATGATAGTCAGCGCGAACCTATCAGCAGTAAAAAAAGGAGAAGCGACACAGATCAATAGAAAATGTTTGTTTTTTTTTATATTTTGTCATTTTTATGATAATTTTTGCTTATGTTTGTCTCTGTAAAGGCTGCCGTTAAAATGCTATAGATAACCTGGACAACTCCGTTGTCTATTGTTATAAGGTGCAAAACAGTTATGGCTGAAACACACATGGTCTAACAGAAACTGGCTTTTGTAATTTTGTGCGTCTATTTATGTGGAATAAACCTGTTATCTTTTTCTTTCTTTCTTCATTTATGTACATAAGTAGATATTACGACTTAAATAAATATATAAGGAAGGTTTATACACGGTTATTTGTAAAATAATGGCAACCTCTCAGGACTATGTTACTAACATCATAAATAACAACTTTGGTTCTATGACTTTTTACAAAATATAATACATTTACCACAAACAAACTTTCAAGATTTCGTTGTTCTATCTAACACATTTCAATTCTGTATTGCTATACTTACCTACGCTTGTATGATGCGACGCAAGCATATCAAGCAACCCGCCGCCCGATCCCTTCTCCCTTCCGCTATTGTACTATCGCTTGCTTCTATGTATATAATATATCTCATAAATCACAAATGTATTGACTAATTTTAATAATTTTATCGCGTGATATATAAACTTACCTTTACGTTATGTTCCTATTTCTTGGCTGAAGGGGGGTGGCTGGTGGGTGGGCTTGATGCGGTGACCCCTTTTGGCTTCTATGTCCAAGAACCTCTTCATTTCACTTTTGTTTGTTTCCGTTATAATTATTTATCAGTTGCAATAAAACAAAAAAAAATTAAAAAAACACAGTAGGAGGTATTTTCAAATTTCTCTTGCAGGTTGGTTTTTACTGGCACTTGAAAATTTTTTTTCATCAAGGCAATGTTTTTCTTTTTGTTTTTACCGGCTTATATTTATTTATTATTATACACCAGTCGTATTATGTTATACAAGTATTGTAATATGTTTATTTGTTTACCCTGGTCCGTGCGTCACTGCGGGGTGCCAACTGAAAATCAGCGCTGGGTGTCTAACGCCCAGCAAATGCTGAGGTGGTCACCCTTTCGGTGCGGGCACGCTCGGCGCACTTTGTAGTTTTGTTACTTTTTAAATTAACTTTTATGCTTACAACTGTCGTGCTGTGTCTGCTCTGAATAAAAGTATTTCTATTCTATTCTATTCTATTCTATTCTATTCTTCGCATAGACTTCATAATATTTAGAACATTCAATTTAAATATTTTTATATTTGTATGAAAATCTGTCCAACTGTGGACGTATATCGGATGAAATGATAATAATGATGATGAAAATCTGATGAATTAAAATGTGATATTTTTTTTTTAAGTCATAGAACCAAATTTGTTGTTTAGTTGTTGCTAGTGTTTTACAAATAACCCTGTATGAATATTATAATAAAAAAGCAGATAATTTCAAAGATTTATTACACCTGTTCGACGCAGGGATGGGTAAAAATCTATTGTACCTTCTATAGGAATAACCATTCACATTAATTACGCACCGAATCCAGAACTTGTGAAACCTAATAAATCATCTTTATGGCCTGCCATCGCTGATACTTACCGAATATTTTTTATGACTTGTAACTCCTCGTAAAACATGATCGAAGTGAAACCGAAAAAAACCTTACTTTATTGGAGGCTATTAATGAATATTCTTCATTCTTTATTTTTATCCTGATCATCGGTCCACCTTGTTGAAGTCTTCTAGAGGATGACCTGGTCAGGGTCGCAGGAATCCGATGGATGCGTGACACACAGGACCGGTCGTTGTGGCGACACTTGGGGGAGCCCTATGTCCAACAGTGGACGTCTTTGTCGATGATTATTATTTTTAATTCATTGTGATGTTCGATCTCTTATTGTTTGTTTCTTATTTTTGTTATCACTGATAGCGTAACTGACACTATATGCCAAGTCATTATATCCGATTCTGCTATAAAGATATTATATGAAAATCAAACTTCGCTGTGTAATTGCTTCATAATAAGCGATTGGTCAATATAGGCGGAGTCATAATAAACGGATTCTATATATTATTTCCACATTATCGTCGACCACATCGTCACTTACCATCAGGTGAGATGGTGGTCAAACGCAAGCCTATCAATAATAATAAAAAAAGAACATTGATCTCACAGTGTGGAAAAAAATACATTCAAAGAATCCTACTAATATTATATTACAAAAGCGAAAGTGAGTTTGTTTGTTAAGTCTTCACGCCTAAATGGCAAAACCGATTTTGATGAATTTTGGTACAGAGATAGTTGGGACTCTGGAGACGGACATAGGCTAAAAAAAGGGAGAAAAGAGGGAGAAAGAGTTAAAGTATATAAATAAACGCGAGCGAAACCGCGGGTAAAAGCCAAAGTGAGTAATAAAAAAGCCATGAGAGATGACCAGACCTAACTAATGGTACCCGTTCACGAACATGTCCCATGGGCTAATACCATCAGTAGTATATTATATATAGTCCCCTAAAGCCTTTTCAAAGAATTATTACCCGAGTACCAACTAAAGTAATAAACACGGCAACTCTGTTATCGCATTGTAATCAGTTCGATACACGTGCCTAGGTGGGTGTTAACAGTTCATTAGCATAGAGTTCATTGGCTTTTGCTTACTCTGTCTGCCTTTACTGATCCTCGTGTACTTTGAAATTACTGAATAAAATCCACTCTTTGTGCCTCGGACTACTAGACGTACGGCGTTTACCGCTGGCGCGAGGCTTGCGGACGGCGAGCAATAGGTAGCTCGCCATCCGGCCGTCCAGTAATCGTCCGTATCGAGCCCAAGACGTCGACGGCGCGTATTATTCTGTGTTGTTTTTCAAGAAAAAATATAAAGATCAGTTTTATTATGAGACCTATGGTAAAAAGTGGTTCAAACTATGGCATGTGATAGCTGAATATATGGTGTATCGACCCTTTAACGTTGGACCACTATTTACGCCACACCCTGTATATTACATTATGTCTACGACGAAGCATACCTACGCCGTAGCACACCTACGCCGTAGCACGCCTACGGCGTAGCCTTCCACGACCGTAGATCTAAGTTCCTGTCTAAGCTTTGTCACTTATAACTTAGCAAACCCCTCTTCCGGTAATAATCATAATGTTATACAAGTGTCGCCGCACACGGGCCACACGCCGCCACATGCAGCCAGAAGCGGCCACAAAGGAAGCTGAAGCGCGCGACGGCCACTTGTAGCTGGTGGTTGCTACTTTTTTTCAACCCAAGAAGCGGGTAGCGGCGATTTGTAGTGGGTGGCGGCCGCTGTCATCAACCGTGTGTGGCGACTCCATTTAAAATGTATGAAACCTACAGGAAATAGTTTTTTTGAAGGGGTTTTTTTTTATTTTTTTTTTGGTTGTGATCCGTGTGCGGCGATCATAAGTATTCGAAGGCGTTGTTGCGTCTTTGTTACAAAGTCCAACCAGAAGAGGTTCACTTCGGTAATGTTCGTGTTTCCGAATTAGCACGAATGTTTCGCTAAGGAGGTAGAAGTTCTAACTTTTGCAATACCGCGATTTGTAGTAGTTCATAGTATATAGCAATTGTACGATTGTATAAAGTTTCTCTTTGTCAGGTTACCTACGAAATTTAGTCACTGATGGTCTTTTTAACGTTTTTTTTTAATTTTTAAGTTTTTGTGGAAATTAATAGAGTTAGGTGGGGAGTTGGGTGGGTGGTGGAATGTTTCCACTTTGTGGTGGAGCGACAGTGCGTATCAGACTATTACTGAACAAATCCTACCTATTAGAGGATATTCTGTGTTCATCTCCTTCGCTAGCATTACTGCTTCACAGAAGGCGGTGACCAAATCCCATTCCTTCTTGCTCCAGATTATGACCTGAACCAGGGCCAGGACCAAAAGGCAGCTGTAGCCGATTGCATCCACAAGGACTCAGTGGTACTCCGCCCAAGCGGGAATCCTACAGCGTACAGATTATCATCAATACACATTTGTGTTTCCGAAGATAAACGATGATTCTCGAAGCGTCTACTTTTCCTGGTAGTTATGTTTTTCAGTGTGGCTCCCCTGAGGTTGTTCTTATGGTAAGCACTCAGTTACGAAGTTACTTCCGCCCTTACTTAGCTAGCTTAATGTTAGCAGAATGCATAAGTGTTATGGTTATGTGTTCAAGCGTTGGAGGAGAAATGTATAATTTTGGGAAGGCTCAGGTTTTTTGTCTGAAGTAGGAAATTCATTTGGTATTTGGTTTTTTGATAACTTCAGTTTCATAATTTTAAAAAATCAGACAGTTTATAATATGTCTTATTATGTAAATAAATAAAGTTACCAATAATATGATTTTAAAAACAAGGCTTTTTAAATATTTTATTTATGATAGTTTCACCATAGCAATATAGTGGTTATATCACCTGATAGTAAGCGACGATGGAGCACGCTAGCTTAAACTTTAACCTATTCACTCTTGACTTAAAGAGACAGCGTAGAGAAGGCTGCAACTATCAGGAAATACAAACGACAGCAAGAAATTCCACTCCTTAACTGTATGCACGATGAATGTGTTTCCAAAACAATTATACTGGTGGCGTATCATTTACCCAAAACTAACTTGACACCTAGGATTATCAACTTGCTTGGATCTTGAAAAGTATGGAAAACCCCGATCAACATTTAGAAATAAAGAAAGACGATATTAGATGTTCCACCTCTGCTTATTTGTGCACAAAAAAGTATAGATGCGGACTTAATGCCTTAGCCATTTTCTACCAGACATTCTTTGTTACCTTTATTCTACTTTAAGTGATTGGTCTTTCCAAAAAAAAAAAAACTTAAATACATTACCTTGTAATAACTTTAATTCAGACATCAAAACCTCCCCGGATTTCCTTACAAAGCGCCTCACCCACGCACTATTTTAACATATGAAATTTTTATACAGCGCAGAGCGAAGCCGGTGAAATTAAAGAGCACAGTTCTCTAGAACACTTGCAAATATGTAGAGCAACATTTACATTTATTCGAAGAATACATAATATGAGGCGGGAGACAAAAGAACTCTACGATTATGTTTGTTTGTCTGTTCGGAATAGTTGGGGAAGCTGAGGTGGAATGTTTTGGAATTGGAGGATAAAAATGTCTAGTTTAATTTTTGGAAAAGTTTTCGTTTTAAAAATTTACGTTAGAGTCTAGTTCTAGTTCTAGTCGAGTCTACATTCTGGCAGCGGCTTTTATCAATCATGATTTCAGTCGAAAAACGTCCACTGTTGGACATAGGTCATGGTCATAGTAGTTTATTGATAAAGGATTCTTACAAGTCATATACAGATATTTCAAATTACATAATAGTTAACAAATGATACAAATAATTACATTACAATGTCAAATAGTATAAAATTTCAAGCAATTATAATAAAATAGAAGGAAACAAGTCAATAGAAGTCAAATCATAAAATAAAATGAATCATAAAATTAAAAGTCACAACAATTTTCGGTCCAAATTAATATTTACGTCAAAGTCTCCCCCGAATGTCGCCACAATGAACGGTCCGGTGCGTCTCGTATTCTTTGAATTGTCGCAACCCTCACCAAGTCATCGGTCTACCTTATGGGAGACTTTCCATCGCTGTATCTTTTAATTCATGAATCCCCAAGCGACACCCGGTGGCCGCGCATCTATTGTCTTACTATTGTGTCTCTAATTGACGGTATCTGAAGGGTTAATTATGAATACGAAATCCTGCATCATATAATTAGATTTCTCTGTGTAATTTGAACATAAACAACATCTCGAAATCATCTCTCGGACAGTTGCCCAGATCAGACACAAATATCAGTCTCGTCGAAGGATCCTCCCTTTTCGATGGAGGTATGTGGCATTTTACACTCTGTTATCGTCGTATACCTCCAAAGTAATGAATATAGAAGTACTGCATCTTTCATGTTCCTTTATTCCATACAGAGTAAACGAAAAGCTTTGAATACAGAACAAAACAATATATCAGACGCAGGCGAAGCCACGTAATCTCGCAAGTTCACCGAAAACTGTAGACAAAGGAATATATTTTCGTATTAAGCATACCGACCTGCTGTATTTTGTTAATAACGCTCCGAGATCTCTCAAGAGTCGCCTGCTTGCCTTCCAAATTTTAATCTTATTACCATATAGATTAAGTGGGATTTTCAACGACGTTTGCGCGAAGAATTTTCTAAGTGAGTACATATATACCGTTTTATTGTGCCCCCACAAGAGTACTCGAGTTATGATTGAGTTTTTTGTGTAACATTGTTATGGAAATAACGACCAATATGTTGTTTTGATTGTGATGTAAAAGCGACATCTAAGCTTTTGATGTTTTCAATGAAACCTTACGTCGTGTTTTTAAATTGTTTTGTCGGATTATTGATTTTGAAGGTATGGCTTCAGAATGATGGTGTGTAAAAATACTGATTTGGAGAATTCCTGAAAAGGAAACTCCTGGCCCTAGAACATATAAGGCAACTGAAGAACACGTTTAGTCAGCAAAAGTCCGATACTCTCAAACTTCACCCCAGAGCAGAAATAGTACATTTTGATACAAGTGCAGAAAGTTTGTGATTGCGACCGAGGCGGAATCCGCACGAGCCTTAGGCGAGGGTGTTATGTAGCCGAGAGTTGCAGTGCCAAAGTTGCACGTGTATCAAACGACTTTTTTCAATACACTCAATGAAATTAATAAACGAGGATAGACCGGCAACTCGTGGGGAATGACGCGCGCCAAGCCTGATACGATAAATGTAATAAAATTATGGCGGGAGAGAGCATGCGCACTTTTTTGCACTAGTGTGGGAAATGACGTGACTTTAATCGGTGCGATAAGAGCGGGTTTTGAGTGAGTGTATTGAAAAAGTCATTGGATGATTTCAAACCTCAAAAACTGGCTAATTTATTTAATATACAAAAATGAAATCTCAGTGGAATAAAAATGAGTCAAAATTCCATATTTATTCTTCAAGTAAAAGTTATCAGCCGTGTAAACAAAACAAACTCATTTCATATTGAAATACCACAAAACAAAAGAAGACGCTAAAATCCGTGCGATATAGCCATCAAACTTCTTCATAAATATGGACTCCGATACTTCATATTATATTACTGGAACAGAGACTTCGGCGTCACATTATTTAAATACGCGATCTCAGTAGAGGTTACGCGTAAATAATTCTGAATATCGAGCCAGAGAATCGAATAAATAATCGATTCGAATCGATACTGTAGTTCTAGTCGAATTTGAAATGTCTTCCTTTTCCGCGGCAGAAATAAAAAATGCATCGAATGTAAATTCGCCATTGAGAATGTAGCAGTTGTACATTTTAAGATAGTTTGCGGTAGTTCCTTTTGTACTGAAACACGTTGTAGGTATGATAAATATTTAAGACAGAAATATTGTACTAGTCTATTTTTTTTATTAAATTACAAAAGACTCATTTTAGGTATAACTTGTTTTTTAAATTACCACTACTGTTTATAGTAACCAGACAGACGGAAGGACGGAAAACAAATCGATCCTATAAGGGTTCCGTGTTTTCCTGTTGTGGTACGGAACCCTAAAAAAAGATAAAGAACTGCTGGCTGATCAAAAAAACCATATAAATACTTTAATTTAGACCAGACAGATTTATGTATAGATAGGTACTATATCCATTTTTACAACTGTCTCAAAAATACCAAAGTTCCAATAAAAATGGTTTTCATCGCACACCAATCTTTAACATTTTCAGTAAGCCACCATCTCACTCACCAAGCCAATCAGTGTGATTTTATAATAAATTAATTGAGTTTAACGCGATCGGCTGCAACACGTCAGTCCCAGAGCATATGCAATGATCTACCTCGTTGTCGGCGTTACCGCGATTGGCATTTAAATATTACGTACTTATTTGTTTAAAAGCTTTTGCCCGCGGCTTCGCTCGCGTTAAATTTGTTAAATTCCTCCATTTTAAGGAAATGGGGGGTTAGAAAGAGACAAAAAGTAGCCTATGTCACTCTCCATCCCTTCAACTATCTCCACTTAAAAAATTACGTCAATTCGTCGTTCCGTTTTACCGTAAAAGACGGACAAACAGACACACACACTTTCCCATTTATAATATTTGTATGGATTTTACTGGACGGTTCTGTGGTGAGGAATCTGGCTGCAAGCTATGATGTCCATGATCAAGTTTTCCAAATTTTTATAATCTATACAACATTCGTTTTGTATTATACGAAACCTGAAACATGTGTCTAATAGTTTTATGCAAAGAATCTATGTACATAGTGTATCAAGAAAAATCACAAAGTTGTAAGCTTGTTATGTTACCTAGTTGTCCACAAAAATACATAATCACCGAGCCATCGGGGTGACTATAGGGTTTTTTGCTCCCGCATCCAGCTGTACGCTGGTTCCTAATGTCCAATATGACCTGCTGTGACCTGTGTTGTACTTAGTGTCGGTGGTGTCCAACTTGTGGCCTTTTTTAACCGACTTCCTAAGAAAGGAGGAGGTTCTCAATTCGGTTGTATTTTTTTTAATGTTTGTGGACTCTGTCGTTTATGGACCGATTTGCAAATTTTTTTTTAGATATTTTTGGGTAAAAATATAACATTGTGTGAAATTGGAATCAGATCAGTTACTGATTCTGAACAAGCTAATTGTTCAGGTTTCGCATATAGGTACTAAAAATAATGTTGTAAAAAGGAGTAAGTGACTGACTGACATAACAACGCACAGCCAAAACTCCTGAGTTTAGGAACGTGAATATAGTTGGCTACCTTTTATGATGAAGCGAGCATTAACGAGTTTTTTAATGTTCGACCTTTAAGGGGATGAAAAGGGGGAATTTTGTTTGTATGCTAAAACTCATTTCGTGTAAGTTCTTGAAAGTTGCCCTTTGCGTTCCAAGACCATCATATATTATTCGAACAACCCTGGCCTGTTAGTTTAGTGTTTAGTGGCCCTGACTGTTATGCCAGTGGTCGTGGGTTCGATCCCCACACATGACAAATGCTTATTTGATGAGTACGATCATTTGTTCTGTATCAGGGCCACTAACTACAAGACCAACAAGCCAGTCAAACTATATTAAGACTTAGACCCCTGCCTGAACAAGGCTATTAATTGCCATCGATAAAAAGGCAGGGGATGACTTGCACACTCGATAAATGGGTCCATCCAAAAACGGTCGCTAGCACGAAGTGACATAGCAACAAGAGGGCAACATTATCTTGAGGTGATTGAGAAATGGAGAGGTATACTCTACATTTCTCAAGCTGATAGCTGTGGTATACCATGGCTATCAGGACAATCCCGGAAGAACGATCAAGATCAGTACCTTACTGGATTATACATCCTTCCCCCGAACAGGTTTGCTCTTGGAATCTCCACTCAAGCCAGTCAATAAAGGCAAGAGAGAGGTGGGTGCTCTGTTCCTCATCAGTTTTCACAACGCCCGGCTAATAAAAGTAAGCCGGAGATGAAGAACAAAATATCTCCCGGGAGATCGATTCCGTGGGGTCGGTAATGCCCAACAGTTCGCCACAAAACTGTCCTGCGCATTGTATCTCTCTAACGCTGCTCGCCCTCGTCATACTTTTTGTAGGATTGATAATCGGGCCAATTTTGTATATTTGTTCTGTATTTCTGACCGACTTTTTGTAGGACGTGTGCGCACTATTGCTATCAGTGAGTTCTATTTTTCTCCTACAAAAAATCGGCTACCGATTATCGGACGTAGGCGAGCAGAGTCTGGCCCCTCACCCTAGGCATGTTACGGCAAAGCAAACGCTTGTGTGATAATTATGAAATATTATTATTATATAATCCTGCATTTCTGGCAGGCATCAACCCTAGAGAGTAGGTACGGTTTTACGCTGCAATGGAATAATAACATGCCCTAAAACATCAGCCTGTAAAGTTATTAAACCACAGCCATTACGCTGTCAGAGCGAGATAGTAGTCCAAATGGAATGTGTTGTCTCTCTCTAACGCACTGGTATGTTCAAAAGTTCATGGTGTGTGGTTTTCGACGTAGACCATTACAGTCGTATTATGTGGCCGTGCTGCATCGTTACGCCACCGTTTTATTACTTAAAATGCTTATTTTAACATTTGGTTAGAAGATTATTATTATAATTGTTGCAAATATTTATACAAATGTACGAAATTCTTAAAATATTTACGGCTTCAGGTTAGGTAAAATTACCCTCCGATATAGGGAATCCTAAAGTGTGGATACCAGTGAAGCATTTGACGTATAAGTGTATTTTTCCTTACCTATAAACAATTTTTATATGTTACTAGCTTTTGTCCGCGGCTTCGCCCGCGTACAAAAAATATAGCCTATGTCACTCAGGAATAAAGCAGCTTTCTATTGGTGAAAAAAAATTAGCAATCGGACCAGTACTTCTAGAGATTACTCTTACAAACAAAAATTAATATTAGAGTAGATGTAGATTATTGATTTGGATTTGAAAACGTTTGGTTGCTTCTTCTGAATTCATGATTTTTTTTTTGGTGTTCCACCCAAGCGGAACACACGTCCACCGTATGCTAGACCGTGTCTTTCAGCCAGTTCATACAATGGTGAAACCTGGGCGTTTCTTTCACCTAATTCCGGTATAGGAATCTCTCGAACTTACATGCCCGGTTTTTTTTTTATGGTGTGTTAAATAATCTAAAGACAACCCCCGCTCTTGGGCGGAGTGGGAGATAGTGTCAGACTCTTACTGACTAAACACCCACCTTGTCCTTCAAGCATTCATACCGGGCCTCGAGCTATATTTCGAAACTAACCCTGACCCCAGTAGGCTTCGACCCAGCTGGGCCCCTGCTGTTGCTGACAACTGCTTGAGGCGCGCGGGAACAGTGCGCGCCGTCGACGTCTTGGGAGCTTACATGTCCGGTGAGGACCTGCGTCATGTGGAAGGTGAAAACGCAGTGACGCATCTTTACCACCATGGCCCATCAAGAGTATAGTTAGTAAATAATAAAATAAAAAATTATACAGGTGGCGCCATAGCTCAATACTAGTGTTAAAATAGAAGCAACAGCCAGCAGCAACTCCATCCCGGAAGTTTGCGAATATTTTTCTATCTTTGTTTTTCTTGAGCCGCTCTCCAAGCGGTAACTCATTTCCAACTTTTAGCGGTAATTTAACTTTAACTGTTGTTACCCGATACTAGAACAATTTCTTATTATTGAACCAGATGTTTTAGTGCTAATCGATCAAATATCGTCCACGGGTTCAAACCCAGCCAGGCGCGTTACTTTGTGTAATTTATTTTATCACCACTGCTCTCAAAACTGTGAAGGAACATATTGTGGTCAGCATGTCCTAGAACCAATAATTCGAAGATATGTGACATCCACTAGTCTGCACTGGGAACACGTGGAGGCACGACATTACAACACATTCCCTCTCCATAAGAGCAGGCCTGAGTTCCACCAGTGAGAACATAATAAGGCTGATAATGCTATGCTTATATCATGCTAAGTAATAGAAAAGCCATTTAATTCCAAAATATACAAAAATTTACAATATACATTTAAAAAAATGCCTTGATATTTAATAATATTCCACAACTATCACACAACGTCGTCTAGTCCCAAGCTAAGCAGAGCTTGTGTTATGGGTACTAGACAACTGATAAATATACTAACATATTTCTAAATACATGCATATTATAGATAAGTTACACCCTTACACAGAGCAAATGATCATGCTTATCACATAATAATTTTATCTATGTCACAAGTTAAAAAGTTCAAATTATACATATCACATACAGGGTTATTTGAGTAATAATGTATATTACAAATTATATTTATAACATTCATTAATAACTAATTTCGTGAATAAAAAATATTTCATAACCTTTCAATCAAAAAATAATTTTCAAAATCGGTCCACTATTGACTGAGATATCGCTGAAAAAACACAAAAAAAAACATACAGCCGAACATAGAACCTCCTTCTTTTCAGAGTCGGTTAAAAATAAGATACATCGACACTTTATTTCGATATCAGCCAGTCTTTACGTGTTTATGCCGTGGTGTGCCTCTGTTCTACTTTCGACGATAAACGCTCGTCTTCCGCCTGCTTTTCTGTTTTATTGCTGAGAAAAGTATTGCTTTGTATTATCTTATCTCGCCCTGAGACCTAAATAAAATTGAGTACAGACGGAAAATGTTTTGGGTTGATCTTGATAGGGAAAGTAGCTTGTATATCCTTGATAAGTGCGTATCTGTTGGCCATATATATATATATGTGTACTATATGGATTATAATCGTTGTCGAATGAAACAAATCTATGCCATTTAGGGGCTATCTATAAATTATTTTACACGAATATCTTGATTTTTTTTTTAATCTGCTCCCTCTTAAGTAATCGATGGCGCATATTATTCCATTTGCATCTCAGAAATGTCAGCAAACCGTAGGGTTGGCTTCCGAAAAAGAAATTCGGGGTCCTGGAAAGTAAAGCAAAGATCCTTCTTTGCCATAGGAGCAGGAGGAGCGGGTTTAGTCAGTAAAAGTCTGACACGGCCTTCCGTTCTACCTTAGAGCAGGAAAAGTCATTGGATGATTTTCCACCTTAAAAAGCCCTCTGACAACTGGTCACATTTTTGAGACTTCCTAGCGTATCGTCACACATTTTGAAGTTTGGCATCTAGAAATAATTAAATTAAAACAGTCGTTCGACAGTTAGTTTTTAAACTCACTAACAAAAATAATTTTAACCACATAATCATACATACAGTTGAAAATTCTCTTTTCAGATTTTCGTTCACAAACTTTTGCAATTTACTTTAGATTTAGAAGTGATGACACAAAATGTATGACTGCTTTCTCTTTGTCACATGATGTCACACTTCGTCGACCCCTTCCCCTCCCCTTACCATTTCACACAATGGATAGCCCCTTATTAGGTCAAAATAAGAACATTCCGGCTGGTTTTTTGTTATGACTAATCATTTCATAAAATTACTTGATTAATAACTATTAAATCACATAGAATAAATAGGAGCGGTCGCTCTTAGCCAACTTTAATCGCTATTTCACCTTTAGATCCACATTTCCCAAAATCCATTTTCATCAGCCATTAGAACCGAGCAATTAGGGATGTCCAGCCACATATATCAGACGAAAATCACCAGGAAATGGCCATCAGTCTTCAGTAACAAATCCTACTGGTAGTTATGCAAATCTCCAAGCTTGTTCAGTGGGAGCTTTCAGCCATATTGTAGGACGGTCCATTATCTTGCCGAAAGGTTGCAAATGGAAGGTAGTAGTTGTAGACTCGTAGTGGGTAGTAGTGAGTTACCTGTTGTGTTTGGGAAGATGAGAACACATTCAATGGATGTACAGATAAGTTGTAGAATTCACTGCCACAGTTTTTCCGCGGTGATTCTTTTGAAAAATCCCGCAGGCCAGGTTAGAGTACAGACTCTAACCTGGCCTCCGAACCCCCTCCCTAAACACTTGATTACAGAATCAAGTGTTTAGGGAGGGGTTCGTGAGACAGGATAAAAAAGAAGTATAAGTTCCTGAAAGTTGTTATTTGTAAAATGATTGGAATAGTATTTTCAAGCTTTGTGCAGCTTGATTTTATTCTATCTTGAAAAAATATCCAAATGTGTAATTTTACGTGAATGCAAAAAAAAAAATGATTTTCGTTAGACTCAATCATTTTACTGATAGATTTCTTGATCACGAGAATCCGAAGAAAACACAAGACTTATCAATGGCTATGATGACTTATTATGATACTTGGGGAAGGCCTATGTCCATCTATCAGCGGACGTTTTTAGCTGATATGATGACGTGAGAAATTTCTTAAAAATGTTTTCTTTTCCGGATTGTTATCTTGATGTTGATTACAGTGGCAAAGATGATAACAACACACGTTGTAGTTACTACATAACATATAAGTATACCTTTTATTTACATTACACTTTGTATGTGTCGACGCGTAAAAGTAAACATGGCGCGTATCTCTTGCTTGATTGCAATCTCCTAAAAAGCTTCTAAACCTTGACCGGAATTTGAGACAAAAACACAGACACACGCGACTGCCCATCTTGTTATTATAATCTCTTAGGTGCTCGTTCAAAAGAAATGAGTTTAGTAATAATCCTACCCACGGTTTTTTTTTTCGGTGGTGAAAAATCGTCCAGATTTATTGGGCGGAGCAGGAGACTGTCAGACTCTTACTGACTAAAAAACCCACTCCATTCCTGCGTTGCCTTCCATACTGAGGCCGATTCTCCCTTTCGGAAACAGACCCTGGCCCCAGTAGGTAACGACTTTGCTGGGCCCCTACGGTTTTGCTGACATCTCTTTGAGGCGCACATGGAACACATGGAACACGCACAGATCCGGACGGTTAGCGGATGGTAGGACGGCGAGTTACCCATTGCTCGCCGTCCGCAAGCCCACAGACCGACTGTTGGAATAACACTGGATACTTTCCATCCCGCGAGTACGTTCCTTTGGGATAATTTTCTACTATCACGCGGGTGGAACGGGTGCAACCGCTGGTAGCAGTGAAAGTTTAAGAGGGTGTATATTTTTATGTCTGTTACTTTTTCACACTCGAACGGCTCAATTGGTTTGATGAAACTTAGTACACGGTTAGACCAGGTCTTGGAATCTTATCTTATCTTGTTGAGGGGCCGAGAAACAACTCGGACACTTCGACCCATGTGGATCTTTTGTAGTCCCCTAGATAGCTTACTCCTCCCCAACCTCGCTGAAAATCTCCTTCATAAGTTTCACAACGAGATGCGGGGATAAGAGCCTGTAATCCTCTGGTCTTGGATATCCTACACCTAGAAGACTCATTCGCTTGTTAGCCAAAGCATCGCATGTGCACAGCAGGTGCTCCATGCGTTCTGTATGTTCCTCACACAACCTGCACATGGGAGTCGCGGCTAGACCCATTTTCATGAGCATGTCGTTGATTCCAAAGTACCCTGTAAAGGCACCCATCTGGTAGCGGATTTGCCCCATGCTCATATTCCAGATACATTCCCCTGTCTTGGAATAGCATATAGAATACTTTTTATACCAGGAGTATGTTTATAACTTTCAACTATTACGGAGGCGAAACCACTGAGAAAAGCTAGTTTAAATATACACGTAGATATTTCTCAACAATAAATAACTATAACTTCGAACAGCTGAAACGTCGGCTCTCACCAGAATGAACCGATACTAAGCTCAATTAATTTTTCATCAGGCTCTCACGTGAACGTGAGGAGGTTTATTTGTAATAGTCTATTAATAACCTGTTATATCGAACATGAGAAGCTGTATGAGTCGGTGCTGTTTGTATTAGAGTGGGTTACTGTGTGTAATTTCGCGAAACTTTCCCTTTTTTGAGTTGAGAAATCTTCCAATGACTTTGGAAGTCTGAATGAAGTGTCAGATTTTTACTGACTATAGTTACTACTAGACTATATACTCGTAATAAAGTGTCAGCTTTAGTTAGGTAACTATAGACAAGTAAGGACAAAAGTCTGTCCTTCAGTTGCCTTTTGTGCTCTAGGACCACTGATTGCCTTTAGAGAAATCTTTGTTCTTTATTTTTTGTTCCTATTATTTATAATGTTTGTTTACAACTTGAAGTCCTCTCAACCTTAGTTTGGTCTTCGTCAGAATTGTTATTAGGTTCTCTTAAAGATTTGATTTTTTTTCATAGTATAAATTTTATGGATGCGAGCCGCACAGGACCGTTAATTGTGGCGATACTTGGGCTCCTCCAAGTATCACCACGACGAACGGTCCTGTGCCTATGCTCAAAAGTGGACGTCTTTCGGCTGAAATGAGTTTTTTTTTCGGAGAGTAAAATGATCCAATGACAAAATGCGCCCTTAGTTGCAGCGGTAGATAGTGTCAGACTCTTACTGACTAAACCCACCCCTTTCCTTCTAGCCTTCATACCGAGGCTCGAGTTTCCTTTCAGATAACCCTGGCCCCAGTAGGCTTCGCCCCTCCTGTTTCGGCTGAAATGATGATGATGATGATGATGATGACGAGTTTATAAAAATACTGAGTTTGTGTCTTCTATCTGAAAAGGTTTGACAGATTATATAAGAATTCGATAAAAGGCTCTGTGAGAGAGATAATTAGAGTAGGAAAGCCGAGAATATCAAAGATTTAAAACCACCTTACGAAGCTGGGTCGGATTGTAAGTACCTACAAAATAATCTTAGAAACTGCATTAAGAATTTCAATGCAGCATGACCAGCTAATAAATTGTTCTTTGAAGTAGTTAGGGATATAATTAGTTTGAGTTCGCTTGACTAACCACGTACGTAGGTGGAAGTCGCTCCTTAGGGTAAAAGCCTGGATTAATGTCGGTTATAACTTATTTTTAATTTTAAAATACTTCTATTCTTAAATTAATTTTACCAGAAGCTTTAGAATGGAAAGTTTTTCATTCCAAATTGCTTTTTTTTTTCCACAACTATCACACAACGCCGTCTAGTCCTAAACTAAGCAAAGCTATGAGTACTAGAAAACTGATATACATACTTATATATTTCTAAATACATACATATAATGGATAAATTACACCCAGACACAGAACACATCGTGTTCAACACACAAAAATTTGTCTTGCTTGGAAATCGAACCCCGACTTGCGGCATAGCAGTCGGGGCCACTGTCGACTAGACCACCGGGACAAACAGATAATTAGGTTTTATTAGGTACCTATAAGATACCTACGTTATTCTAGATATAAATACAACTATGATAAATTATTGAGCTTCTTCAAATTCTGGTCAATGATGGAGATTTATGTACAAGTACAAAGTCCTGAGTTCGAGTAGCATCTTGAAGGCGTTAGTGGATAAGTTCGACAGACCGTGCTTGTCTCCGTAAGCGCAGGCTTGTGGACGGCGAACATTGGGTAGCACGCCGTCTGATCGTCTGGTAACCGTCCGGATTGAGCTCTAGTCGTAAACGGCGCTAAATGTTCCACGCACGCTTCAAGATGTCAGTGTCGTGGCCAGATCCCAGAAATTGATCATTTCATGATATCGTCATCTAAAACTTTTTTTTTAAATTGATATAAACTGAGCTTGACTGCAACTTAAGTGGCAATGGGCAGGGCACATTGCACGCAGAACAGATGGTCGATGGGGACGAAAGGTTCTGGAGTGGCGATCACGTACCGGAAAACGCAGCGTTGGAAGGCCTCCAACAAGGTGGACCGACGTCAGGGTCGCGGGAATCCGATGGATGCACAGGACCGGTCGTTACGGCGACGCTTGGGGGAGGCCTATGTCCAGCAGGGGATGACTTTCGGCTGATATGATGATGATGAGCTTAACTGCGATCCCACCTGAAGTAGTGATGCAATCAAATGCAGCTGGCCAGATCGTTTAACCGTTAACATTTGATGATATGTCAATCCTCGTTTGGCTATATTACTGATGTAGGATTTCTATGATAATGAAAAGTCCAAAGAAAGTAGGCCATACCAGAATTAACATAATCATCAAAGTTTAACGTTTAAAATGATCTGGCCAGTTTGATTTGGCCATATTATGAAGTGATCAATTTCGATCAACGACATCAACGAAAATCGTAGGGTGTAGGTAGGTAGGTGCAGGGTCGAAGCTTACTGGGGCCATGGGTTAATCCTTACTAATATTATAAAAGCGAAAATGAGTTTGTTTGTTTGTTACGTCTTCACGCCTAAATGGAAAAACCGATTTTGATGAATTTTGGTACAGAGATAGTTGGGACCCCGGAGACGGACATAGGCTAATTTGTTTAAAAAAAAGTGAGAAAAGGGGAGGGCGGAGGGGGAGGGGGAGGGGGGTCGTATCTTATATTAATAAATGCGGGCGAAGCCGCGGGTAGTAGCTAGTTGAAAATAAACCCCGAGGCACTCGAACGCAAGGCTAAAAAAGAACTTAAAAGTGGGTAAAATATCAACTGCTGATCATTTGGTTTCTAAAATAAAATCTTGAGGAGTAATGGTGCAGAAAAATGAACTACATTAAACAGTTCTTTTCCAAAATGCCTACAGCTAAAGCGGTACAAGAATCTTTGCAGCAAACAATACAACGCGACGCTGAGTCAACGCTCACAAACCGCTGATAGATCGCAGCGAGGGACAAAGCATCGCGTGCGGCGGCTGCGTTTATCAACTCTAGATAAGCTGGACTGCTTCGGTCTTTAATCATTCAGTTGTGGGAATAGGTTAGAGACCATTGTAGAATCTTCTATTGTAGATTCAGGTCTATAACATGTTACTTTTTTTGTGATATGGTAAACCAAGGCTCATTACCAAGTGGGGCATATTCCTGCCCCAGTCGGTAATGAGCCCCACTTGCAAAATTAAGACACGCATTTAAAATTTAGTGTTTATTTGCGCCGATCTTTGTTTATAAGTACGATGGCGATATAAACTAAGCAACGCAAGTTTAACTTGTGTTGTACAGTTAATCTAATTTTAAATGCATGTCTTTAATTTGCATGTGGGGCACGTTACTGACTGGCACGTATTTACTCCAAAAATAAATATTATCTTGCATTAGATGCCTGTAAGGCTAGATTAAATAGGCTTTTAATAAACTGATGTGATTCACTATAATCGATTGTATCACTGCTTGCCATCAGGTGGGCTCGCATTCAAGCACATACATCTATATATATAAAAATCAATGCCACTTTTCGTTGTTATATTATAACTCAAGAACAGGCTCACCTATCCAAACCAAATTTTTAGGCTTTGTTCAGACTATTTAGTAGATGGTTTATGTGAAGTTTGGTAGGGTATAGTAGGGTATAGTAGGGTAGAGTAGGGTATAGTAGGGTAGAGTAGGGTAGAGTAGGGTATAGTAGGGTAGAGTAGGGTATAGTAGGGTAGAATAGGTTATAGTAGGGTAGAGTAGGGAAGAGCGGGAGCGCAGCCGTGCGGCCAAAAGCTAGTTTTATATATATTTTAAAATCCTTACACATCTGCACACGTGGCGGGGGACTTTGTCAGTCCCTCAGCACGTGTATTTGTCGGTACATCTGCGATAAAGTCGGAACGGATTTTCATGCGGTTTTCACTAAAAGATAGATTGATATGAAGTAAGTTTAGGTGGTACAGCGGTGGTCCAGTGGTAAAGGCTTCGATTTGTGATTAAGAATATATTAAAACTGTATTATAGGTTGATTATAAAAGTTATATAAGAGAACTTAAACCTATGGCTACAATGATTGTCTTATCATTGATAGCGATATCTACCAGACAACCTTTGGATGACTGAAAGGATCCTTGAACCGAAAAGGAGGCAGCCTTCAACTAGTATCTTCAACATAGGCCTACACTACATGGGCACTTATAAAACGTCAAAACGTCGTGCACGGTTCCAAATTGGTAATTACCTATGGAGAAGAACCGGCAAGAAACTCCATGGTAACTCTTTTAAAACAATATTTACATAATCCTTACTAATATTATAAAAGCGAAAGTGAGTTTGTTTGTTTGTTACGTTTTCACGCCTCAATGGCAAAACCGATTTTGATGAAACTTGATACACGGATAGACCATGTCCTGGAATAGGACATAAGATACTTTTTATCCCGGAAGTATGTTCCCTTGGGATAATTTTCTGCTATCACGCGGGCAAAGCCGCTGGGAGCAGCTAGTTTACAATATTAATAGATATTATGTAAGAACAGTGTCGACCAGTCATTATTGTACCAAAAAGCACAACAAAAATAATGATAATAAAAAAGTGAGTTGTAATAAGAAGTAATCTAAGAATTCATGGAGTCTACAGTGTTCTCCCATGCTAATAATTTGCTTGTTAACAATGTCGGATATGTTTTTTTGCCATTTTCTTTTTATTTCACGAATCACTCGCAAAAAGTCCCTTTTTTTAATAGCAGCAAAAAGAAAAAATAAATTACGTGTAGTTTTTAAAATGGGCCACGTTAACATTGTCAGATATGGCCCATTCGCCAGTTAACAATGACGTATGTCAAACTTTGACTCGCTCTCGTGTAAAGTTGCAAATTTTCACATCCAACATTGTTAATAGGGATAAGCGAATTATATCCGCCCTATTCAACTGTACACAATAAAACAATCCCTGATCTAAAATACTTCACAATACATCTTTTAACAGCTTACTAGTGCTCTGCCACTGATACAAACACGGCACAAAGAAATGTTCCCGTGCTTACAATGGAGAGTTTAAAACATATAAAAGGACGCAACTGATACCATTGTGCTTGGCATTTGTGCCTTTATATTATCTGCAGATAAACTGGCAGCACTGTGGGACATTGTGGGGGTTTTGTTCGGGGATAGTATCAAGTAGTGTTGTGAAAAATCGTTTTTATAGTTTTAAAGTTGGACCAAAAATGATAGGACTCGTATGCAAGTATAGTTTGTAAAGAAAATTAAAATTCATATACATGGTTATTTGTAAAATACTGGCAACCTCTCAGGATTATGTTACTAATATCATTTAATTCATGAATCCCCAAGCGACACCCGGTGGCCGCGCATCTATTGTCTTACTATTGTGTCTCTAATTGACGGTATCTGAAGGGTTAAAAAACAACTTTTGTCCTATTCACTAGAATATAAGTCATTGGACAACTAAAGTTAGATGAACCAAAGTTCATTAGATTTTCATACAAATATAAAAATATTTAAATTGAACATTCTAGTTATTTTGAAGTATATGCGAAGCAATAGTACAGTATCGGAAGGAAGAGTAGATCGGGAGACGGGGGTGCTCGATACACTTGCGTCGCATACATACAGACGTAGGTAAATTTAATTAAACGTCGTAAATTTTTTGTTACCTACGTCTGTGTCTATAACAAAAAAAAATTAAATTGAATGGATTGAGAATTTATTGAATTATTACTATTTTGGAGCACAATAAAGTATATCCTATTCTATTCTAAACCGTAGCATTGAATCTCAAACTATTAACAACAAATCGCCCCAAAATAGCCGCTACAATCAACAAATAGTTAAGAGTAGTAACCAATTGATATTCAAACGCAAAAAAGAACATAATGCCAACAACACAATCACAAAATAACAACCACATTGTCAAAAAGCAAATATCACGTCTAATACGCGCATTGAGGCACAGCTGCGACGCCGACTCTCATATAAATTCACCGCCGCGGGAATATTTAGGAAATGTGCCAGCAAATTGAAACGTTATGACGTCGTATTAGCATCGTATATTGTTCTTACAATGTATTTTATTAGGCTGTGGCGCCAGGTTCGACAGTTCGCGAGGAGCCTGGAAGGTTTTTTTTTTGGGAGTTTTTTTAGTAGAGTGGATTTTTGTGTCTAGCTTTTTATATGTGATTAACTTTTGCTCGCGGCTTCACCTACGTATATAAGATATAGCCTATGTCACTCAGGAATAAAGCAGCTTTCTATCGACAAAAAATTTAGCTACCATACCAGTATTTTTAAAGTTACCAAAAAAACCATAAAATAAACTTTACCTCTTTATAATATTAGTGTCTGTGTACACTAATTTCAGGATCGGAATTAAAGATCACACTAATATCACAAAGGTAAATGTTTGTGAGTGTATGCGATAAACTCAAAAACCACTGAATGTATATTCTTGTAGTTTTCATGAGGAGGGTTTAGGTTTTTAATACATGCATATTTTACTAGAGGAAAGCAAAAAATATCAATGATTTCTAACACCCGTGCAAAGGTGGAGCTTACACTAATATTATAAAGGCGAAAGTTTGTGTGTCTGTGTGTATGTTTGTTACTTCTTAGCGCTCCAACTGTTGAAAAGAGTTGAATGACCATGTCATTGACCATGACCATGTTCTGGGACAATTTTCTACTTTCACACAAGTGAAGCCGCTGGTAAGCCACCAGCTAGTAAGTTTATAAGAAATTTCATAAAAAGTATATCGCTAACAGAGATAAGACCACCATTGTAATTATACATTTAAATTTGAGTATAAGTTATGTGCTATTTTGGATTACGCATGAAGTTTATTCTATTCTGTAGCTATGGGCCGTTGTTAAACCTATAAAGTATGGTACAGAAAACAGGCTTCAATTCTTCGAAAGTCACCTTCTTAAAGAACACCACCTTATCACCAGTTAAATAGGTTCCAAGCTCTGAAATGCAGGCCTTTACAAGCGGAATGATCGAAAGTGTCGCCGCGACCTTGGAACGCAAAGAGCCACTGAAGGAACATAGTTGGGCTTTATTTAGTCTGTAATAGTCTTATATTCCCTTTCACTCCATCTAAAGTGAGAGAAGTCATTGTCACAAAAAAGTGCAAGCCTATTGACGACCATCGGGCACAAAGCGATATACTAAGATTCTGCCGAGAAATCCTAGATGGAAAGCTTTTTTCTGGTCCTGGGATCAAAACCAAGATTTCTTTCCTACTCAGCAGCTGCACTTGTAACAATCAGAGCAACAACTCACAAGATACTCATTTAATAAGATTTTTAATTTTAGTAGAAATAATAAACATACTTTCCCAAACATTTCAATTGCCAAAAAGATCTGGCAACTTCACGTGGCCTCTGGAGAAACATTAAAACTTGCAACATAGTCTAAAATTCCCAGCAATGGCCGCCACCCCTTCTAACGTTTAGCTGCGGAATATCATTATATACAATGTGGTTTTTGTTGTTTATAGAAAAAGTTTGACTTTTGGTACATTTTAGAGAAGATGCAGCTGCTCTGCCACTTGATGTAATGCATTACTTGCGGCTCATAGCCAAAGTTTGGCCAGAAGTTAGGAATAATCTATGTTTGTCTGCACTACGTCTGCAGACTTATTTTTAACTTTTGACTTTTAAGTTCGATACCTCCCACGCATAAGGCTATAAGGCTGTACCGTAGGGGCCAGTAAGGTCAAAGCTTTTTTGCAATAAATGGTTAATTATGTAAGTAATTTGTATAAAACATTTTAACTGATGTATTTGTACTGTATATTTTATCTATGGGCATTAGTTGCCTGATAATAAAGGATTATTATTATTATTATTATTAATAAACCAGTTAAAGATCACAAGTAGTACTTGTAGTAGTAGTAGTAATTTTTATAATACAGCCAAGCCAATGTCGTCGACGGCGCGTTGTATTTCACGCGCACTCCAAGATGTCAGCGAACCATAGGGGCCCAGCAGGGTCAAAGTTTTGTAGGGTTATCCTTTCGCTTCTGAAAGGAAAACCCGGCCCTGGACTCAAAGGCAACGAAGGGAGTAGGACAGGCTTTTAATCAGCAAAAGTCTGACATGCCCTCTCTCTCCGCTCAAGGGCAGGAGATTGAGATTTGAGGAGATTTGACGATTTTCCCACCAAAAAAAAACTAACTCTACGTTAAAAGTCGTGAGTTCTAATCATCGTTTGATCGTTTAGTTGCACTTTGTTGCCGCAAAATACATTTAGTTCGTTCAGTAAACTGCAACTTAGTTGATAGTCTAAACAGAATGCTAGAAATCACGCGAGCTAAGCTAGTCCTTTGCTTTAATTTAAACCGAAATAGGTACTGCTTTAGTTTACGAGTAGGTAACTCCATAATCGTGATTTGAGTTGTAAGATATTTGAATATACAACAAAGTAGCTTAGCATAGCATAGTGGGCCTTTTTTTTTTTTGTCGACGGGGAATATCATCTTTGACGAAACCCGCTCTTGGGTGGAGCGGGAGACAGTGTCAGACTCTTACTGACTAAAAACCCCGCGCCGTTCCTTCTAGCCTTCATACCGGGGCACGAGCTCCCTTTCGGACAACCCTGTCCCCAGTAGGCTTTGACCCAGCTGGGCCCCTCCTGGAGTCGGCCTTATACGAGTAATGTTCCCACTGTTGGGACTCAAGCCTCCTCTCTAGGAGAGACACACATCCTGATCACACAGACCAGAGAAGTATGATACAAAAAAAAAAGAAGAATAAAGCTGAGCTAGACATAATTGTGACAAAATTTTGACCCAACAAGTATCTAATAGGAAGTATCATCATCATCATATCAGCCGAAAGACGTCCACTGCTGGACATAGGCCTCCTCCAAGCGTCATCCTGTGCGTCACGCCTCCATCGGATTCCCGCGACCCTGATCAGGTCATCGGGCCACCTTGTTGGAGGTCCAACGTTGCGTCTTCCTGTACGCCGTCGCCACTCCAGAACCTTTCATCCCCATCGACCATCTGTTCTGCGTGCAATATGCCCTGCCCATTGCCACTTAAGTTTGGCGATTCTTCGTGCTATGTCGGCAACCTTAGTTCTCCTCCGGATATCTTCATTTATGATTCGATCACGCAAGGAAACTCCGAGCATAGCCCTTTTCATTGCCCTTTAGATGACTTCGTTTCAGCACCATATGTCATCACTGGCAACACGCACTTGTCATAGACTTTCGTCTTGAAACACTGTGGCATATTGGATGAGAACTAATAGGAAGTATGGTCAGACAAAATCAGCAATAGATGTCTCTATACTAAAGAGTCCAAAGTGATTAAGCCAGAGTTATGAGCCCACAACTATAAAGTACTTACGCTCCATAGACTTTCCACAAGAACCTTACAATCTTATTGGGCCAATAAATAGAAACCGTACTAATAAACTTAGCTACTACTGATCCTGTGTAGTCTTTAAGCTGTATATTCACGACCGCGTCATTGGGTACTTACGCCAAGTGGTATTGGTACTCAGTGTTTTGGCGACTGTCCGAACCACGGCTTAGTTTTGGGTTCGTGGTCTGTAAGAACTGTTTGTGCATCATCCAGTGGATTTTAATTGTCTATTAAAATTAACTGGTCGATTGGTATGAAAAATTATGGAGTGGCGTTCTCGTACCGGAAGACGCAACTCTGCGTCTTCGACAAGGTGGACTTGATGCGGGTCGCGGAAATCAGATAGATGCGATTCGCACAAGACCGGTCATTGTGGCAATGTTGGGGGAGGCTTATGTCCAACAGTGAATGCCTTTCAGGTGAAATAATAACGAATGATGATGATTTAAATTAAAGGTATATCTGGGTAAAAGTCAGAACTCCTGGACTACTACCGATGTTTTGAAAATACCAAATTTTATTACTATTTGTTACCTACATTCATAAATTTAGTACCTCTATTGACAGCGAGAAATCGCGTAAGAAGGTGGCCAGACATTCTGACATCAGGGTGTCTGGACCACGTTTAAAATAATATAAGCTAGTGCTGGACTGCGATCCCACCTGATGGTAAACAGTGATGCAATCTCTGACGGTGAGGTGTAACCACATATCCATACCATATTTTCAGGGTTCGAGATAGCATAGCTAATAAGTCATTTTGAAATAGAAATGGACAGTGACTCCAGGACAACTACTGTCCATTTCCTTTCCTAATATGTAAAGAAACTTGAGTCCCAGTAATGGGATTATTAGAAGGCTGATTTTGCTGTGCTGTGCTCAATGAACGCAAAAACAGTTTCACGATACTGTAATACTATTAATTGATATTTTACGTTAAAAAAGACTACAAAAAAAGGCCATCGTACCTCTCAAGTTTTATACCCACTCAACTTTTATTATAAAAATAATTTCTAGATCTTAATAAAGATAATTGTAACAGCCTGACGTTACACTGTAATGGCTGAACGTTAAATGTTTTAAGGATATTGACTCTTCTATTATGAAAGGCTGGGATTGTGGATGGAAAACAGATGAGCTGCTTATATTTTGTTCTGTAAATAATATTTTTCATTACTCATACTCTGAAAGTAGGTCTGAAGTTGCCTGAGCGGGCTGAAAAGTATCACACTTTTCATCCCTAGGGAGTTTTACTTTCAACTAACAGCTGTCAAATTATTAAAAAAAAAACTAGGTCTATATTTTTGTATTCGTAATGAAAAGCACAGTGCTTACCTCGGGGTTAAAGTTACTTATTTAGTCCCTCGAATTAGTGACCTCGCTACGCTCGGCCGCCAACTCCTTCTCGGGACGACAAGACAAAGAAGGAACATAGGAATGGATTTTAGTCAATAAAATTCTTAAAACCTCAGAGCGGAATGAATACCCCCCCCCCCAAATCTCTTATTACGGAAAGCTGGGATTGTAGATAGAACCAGTTCTAGATAGAGGGGAGGCTTATGTCCAACAGACACGTCGGACGTCTTTCGGCTGATATGATGATGATGAGGACGTTTCTTTTTAACCGACTTCCAAAAAAGGAGGAGGTTCTCAATTCGGATGTTTGTATGTTTTTTTATGTTTTTTCGCGCATAACTTCGTCGCTTGCTAACCGATAAATTTTTTTTTTTTTGTTGGAAAGGGTATACTTCTCAAATGGTCCCATAGTCACCAAGTTGGGATTTGATTATGGAATTTTGGCGAAATCGAGGGAACTACGAGTACTCAAATTCAATAAATATTTTAGTGAAGTCGGTTTTTTATTTTTTTATAAAAAGGTTTTTTTATTGTGTCTTTAATGATTATAATATATTTATTGAATTTTTGTACTTAATTAATATTTTATATGTAAAATATTTTTTATGGGTTATGAAACCTGAAATAAATGAACATATTTTAATTTAATTTCACAACTCCTCCTTCCTTTCCATGATCCCGGAAAAGGTGCTATAAAGTTAAAATTTTCAAAGCTGCCATAACTTGTAAAGTGGTGACTGGTGATAAACGGAACACACCCGGGGGCGCGGTTACCCGCGGTTTATTATTCAACCGGGTATCAACCGGTTCCAGGGAGTCGACTATGTCTGCTTGATAAATTGATTCCGAAATCCGGGTATGGTTGCGTGTCATGGCTGAATTATGACCGGGTATTGGTAGGAAGATGGAGGGATGTTGTGGTGACATGGGAAAGATCTTAGGCTGTACAGGATTGATTGAGTAATAATGTTAATTCTTTTGTGTTGATTTCTAAAGGTAATTAAGATAATGCTATAATAATTTAATGAAACCTTTTTTTATTATATGAGGTGAAAATTCATCAAATAACTTCATTTGATCTCAAATAACACGCTAATGCTAGCAAAGAAGGCGGTCGCACACGCAAGGCAATAGTCCTCGCGCCCTAGGCGCGGATGCCGATCCTGATTTCCTGCTTCTTAGAAGGAGGCAACCGCCTGCCACTCTTCCTTGCTGCGGACCATGGCATGTACCAAGGCCCGACGTGAGAGATCGATGCCACCGATCGCCCCTACGAGGACACGGTGGTGTTCTGACCAGGTGGGGCCCACCTCTAACGTATGCTCAACCGTGTCCTCCGGGCGGTCCACACGATGGTGACACCCGGGCGTCACTACGAATCCGGTACAGGAACCTCCCGAAACTTCGACCACCTGAATATTATAAAAGAATAAGTAAAATTTATATAAAATTGAGCGCTTAGGAAGGCATATGCTCATCTTTTTACTGAAATTGTGATATTTTATTGCTGAACAAAAGATTTTCAAGTTGACTCTTCGTCTAATATCCACAATGTAGCTCCACCCACATTACAAAATCTAGAAACACGTCAAGCCAAAATAAAACAAAATGCTCTAAGGCAAATAATTTCCCCAGCGAGTGCATACATATGTGTATTTGCCAACACAAGTTTAATTATGAAATTGTCTTCGAGCGAGCAAAGCTTGCAACTTGAGACTTGAGTTAGCAGTAATACGCTGATGACATGCATCGTGGATGTGGTGAAGTGTTTCATTAAAAATAACGAATGGTTTTGAAGGTTTTCGGATGTTCGGTTGAGGTCCTTATAACGATCAATATTAACATTGACTTTATGGTTTTGGGAGTCAACTTCTACAAATTATTACACAATCTTGGCATAGTTTTTTTTTGTTATTATTATTTGGCGGCGCGGTTGAAACGGACTCTTGGTTTTGGTTCGATTGGTTTTCTTGTGATAAGTATCCTATCTGCTATTCCATGATATGATTTACTTGTGTACAAATTTCATTCTAATGTGTTCAGCCATTTGAGCATGAAAAAGTAAAAAGTACATACTTACATACCAAACTTACTAACTTTAACTTTTTCTTTTTAACTTTTCGTTTTTCTTTTTTTTTCTTCCTTTCTTTTTTTTCTATTCGACTTTATAGTACCAGTATGATTTGTAATCTGTGAATGTTCGCTATCAGCTCCACAACTAACAGTAAGAAAGTCTTTAAGAGCGCCCAACCTAATATTTTCCTTACAAATGCTAAATGTTTTGGAAGCAGGTTAAAAATTTACGTTAGGTTTTCCTATTGAAATAAAAAAAAGTGTAAAATTAATCCACCTCTCAAAATAAGCAATTTTGCGTGAACTTTGGCCATTCACAATGTAATATAAATAAAATAAATAAAAAAAATATATTAAAAAAATATTTGTTATCTCGCCCGTTTAATCGAGATTCTGAATGACGCCATTTTTTTTCCAAAATGTTGAAAAAACCATGTATTTCCTGGAAAAAGTTTTGTGAAATATTCGTGTAAGCGACGGAATTACCGAACACCAACAGAGCATTCTATGGCTCTCTTTTCTCGCATTTCCTCTTTATCAAACATTGCGTTGGATGAAACAACAAGCTTTAAGCCATGCTCATATCGACGATAAATGCATTGAGGAAGGCCCTCTTATTACGGTTAAAGTTATCGTTCATTTCAAACACACACAAATTAAACTACAGCCGTTAAAATTAAAAAAGAGATTAGGCAAATTGGTTGAAGAAATTATGCAGTCTATCCACATAGTTCCATCTACCATCACCCTGCGACTACAAAGTTACATATCAGATGAAACTTTCCCTAACGAACGCGAACTTTGTCGGCGCATTTACGTTTTTGCATAATTCATAAGCAATTAATGACGGAAACTAAAAAAAACTAACTAGTTTTCATGGAAAATGAGCCTTTTAAATATATTTATTAAAAAGTTGGGATAGTATTCATCATCATCAGCCTTTTTAATGTTCCCACTGTTGGGACTCAGGTCTCCTCTCTAAGAGAGGGAATGGGCCGTAATCCACAATTCGGGCCCAGTGCGGGTTTTTTTTTCTGTCGACGGGGAAAATCATCATTGACGAAACCCGTTCTTGGGTGGAGCGGGAGACAGTGTCAGAGTCTTACTGACTAAAAACCCCGCGCCTTTCCTTCTAGCCTTCATACCGGGGCTCTAGTTTCCTTTCGGATAGAAGAATGATGTCTTTATTTTTTTTAAATGGTGATTTGTTAAATTATTTTTAAACAGAACTAAAAGACACAGAGGCCCTCAGAAACAGGCATTCATCGACGTGGCAAAGCTGCAAAAATCAAAATTGAGATTTGGTGGATATGTTTTGGATGCTTGATGCACGGAGCCACTGATTACTACCTAGAATGAGGTGACGAGATGACCAGGTTGAAGGTGTTTTTTTTAGGTGGGACATCATCTAATGACATCTCCCGCCCTTGGGCAGAGCAGGAGGGCGTGTCAGAATTTTATTGACTACCTGTCCCTACCAACTCCTGTCCCTTCTGTGCCTTCTTTTCGGGGCTCCGGGGTCCACTTTCACACAACCCATGGCCCAAGTAGGCTTCGGCCTGCTGGGCCCCTACGGTTTGCTGTCATCTCCTTGAGGTACGTGTGGAACACTACGCGCCGTGGACGACTTTGACTCGGTTAGCAATGGGTAGCTCGCCGAAAGGCATGAAGCCCGCTTGTGTACTTTTTGTTGCATGAAGATTAAATAAATAAAGCAAGCCTGCAGGTCGAGGTGATTAAAGAGAGGAATATGTTGATGACATTTTACAAGAACACTCTTTCTCATAGATGAGAAAAAGCCTACATGCATACAGAGATGGGTGTGTATACCTATTTCTTTATTATTCTTAACGCCTTCCTACAACGCTAGCACGCTTGCTGTGTGTGGGGTCCTGAATCTTTTATTTATCTGAAACTGTTTATTAAGGTTTTCCCAACATTTTTCACATTTGTCCTAATAAACGTACTTATTCGTAAACTTGTTTTTTTTAACTCAATTAAACTAATTCTTGACTGCGATCCCACCTGATGGGTAGCAGTGATGCAATCGTTGCTGGTGAAGCGCACTAGTTTATTAAGAGCCTATTCACTCTAGCCTTGAAGATACCCAAATTATAAACAGACGGGAAGACCGCAGAAGGCAAATTATTATTATCAAGCAAACATCAAGAAAAGACGTAAGATTATGCATGGAACTGTAATTATTTTTAAGGCTTTTCGACACTATTAGAAACTGGAATTGGTTTTTCCTTAGCTTTTTTAAGTCTCCTAATCCTAAATTTCCTTTCTCTTTTAATTGATTTTGAGCATTGTGGCTTCTCTTCTTCAGATTCTTCTGTTACTGCGTCTGTTGCTTCTTTGCTTGGTGTTTTTGGTGGACTGTCATCATTGATTTTACTTTTAACAGTACAAAAATATACTGGGTTTGAAATCTCCTCGGCTGATTGTTCTGGGATTATCATCAGCGAGTGAGCTTCAACTCTGTAGGATTCCGAGCCACTATCGTCGTAATGGGGCCTGTAGCAGCATTGAAAGGATCTTCTTATTCTTTTCCAATAGCTTGGTTTTCTTTCTTCCTGGTTCTGCATCTCCCCCAACATCTCGGTAAGGTCCTGCGACATCTCCAAATCCTCCATGTTCTAGAGTTTTTTTTATATCGGTGCCACATATCGTTTTGATGCTTAGGAAGAGATTTTAACACATGATGTGTTTGGGTTAAGGATCAGGTCTAGTCATTGTTGTGTCACTATTTATTTTATCACCATTATTGTAATAATATTTGTAATTTTGTTGGTTTAGTCTAATTTGGACTCCGGACTTTTACATTTTTAAAAGATCTGTCAATTTATTTCTTAGATGACAGCAGTCATAAGTATTTGTTAAATGTTTTTCTGCGATATTTACAATGATATGTACTCATTCAGCCATCGAAAAAAGATCGGTTATGATTTTTGTTCTTAGTAAAAAACCAAGGATATAGTGCTATTTATGTTTCGGAGTATTACGGCTTTGTAAGCTGTCTGTAAAGTAGTAGCACGATTTTCCAGTAAGCCCTACGTATTTGGAAGTACCGTAAGGTTTAAGCCCCGAACACATTTTAGTACCAGTAAAGCACTAAAAGGTCTAAGTAGACATTCTGGATTTTGCGTCAGAGATCGCTTTTTTGCGATATTATTTGCGATTGAGTATAGTAATATTATTTAATTCAGTGATTGTTTTGGTGCTACGTGAGTTAGTGAAATGCTAGGTTTGTCTACGTTTTCAGAATTCAATGTGAGTGCAGCATAGGCCGGACGCACACATTCGGTTTCCGTATTAGGTTTCCCGATCAGGAATTTAGATCCGGAAACTTCGTTCTTACTTTTTCCGAATGGAAAAAGCAAGAAAGAAGTTCCGTGTGCGCTTTTTTGAACATTTTGTATGAAAGAAGAGCATTTAGGTTTCCGAATCTAAATTCCTGGGGGTCTACTCGCTTTCTCCGAAAAACGAAGTTTCGATTGAAATTTCGCGTGTTTCCTAACCACGGTTCCTTTCGCTCCCGAAATTTCGCACGAACGAAAACTGTTTGACGTACCGAATCTCTAAACCTACTTTAATTAGTTATGTTTCGAAAAAAAAAAATTATGACAGAGGATTGTTTGCAATTTTAACGTCAAATGAATATCGTTCGTTAACGAAAGTTTCGTTTCGGAGAAAGCGAGTAGACGCCCTGATCGGGAAACCTAATACGGAAACCGAATGTGTGCGTCCGGCCTAATTGTCTGCTTCATCGATCTTATAAAAATCGACGTCACTGGTCGCCATAATGCCCGGTGACAAAATTTTTAAGTTTTTTCTTACTGTTCAATCGTGATAATTAGAGACACAATAAAAAGACAGTGGGTGCGCGCACGCCGACGTTCGCTTGAGGTTAAATGAACTAAAATACACATACACACACATCAGCGCACACAGCTCAAGGGACCGCACACCTGAATAGGTACATGATTTTAATTTCAGCTCGATAACTCTACGCGTTCCCGACAGAGAGACAAACAAACAACAAAGTGATCCTATAAGACATTCTTTTTTTTTTTGAGGTATCCGGATCCCTAAAAAGACTACATAGACAGCACTCCACTATTGGTCAAAGATCTTCTCCAATCGCTCACCATTCATCTCTCTTCTCACCCAGCCACTCCACAAAGATCTCTGTAGATCGCGTCAACTACAGCTCTAAGATTTGTTTGCGTAGTATAGGCACTATTATTAGCTCGTCAGCTCTTGCTCCCAAGTTAGAATTTAACTTCCGTGTGTACAATGGCTGTGTGGAGTTGTATTGTTATGTGCAAAGCTTGGCAGAATGAGAATATCGTGTGTGGCGTTATGTGATTAATGAGCCAACATAAGCGAGGAGTGCAATATTGGGTCGTATTTGAGTACAACATATTTTTTTGTTGTTTGTGTGAAAGGACATTTTGGTTTTCTATTCGGAATGTCCTGTGCGTCACGCATCCATAAAAAAAGACGCACAGTACCGTTCATTGTGGCGGCACTTGGGGGAGGCCTATGTCCAACAGTGGACGTCTTTCGGCTCGAATGTTTACTGATCGTTAGGCAGGGCGCAAACGTGGACACTTTTGTGTCTTGCATCAAATACAAGCTACCGATTTTATTATATATAATTATAATTTCCTTTATTTATCTTTTATACAAATTTTTGAAACTTTTCAATATTTTTTTAAAACAATATATATATATATATATATATAAACATTTAATGTGAGTGCAGCGTAATTATATTCTGCATCGAGCTTCGAAAAATCGTTATTATTATTTGATTTCTATAGAACCAGTATAAAATCATCCACTCCCTGCGCGAACGTAAAACATTTTGTGATCCAGTTGCTTCCCCTTTACACGTACCTAGTCATGATGATCAAAGTGTTCGGTGTCAGTAACTGGAACAAAAAGTGTTTCCATTTGCACAGCGCCTTAAAGATAATTCGGTTATTGCTGCTCGCGCACGTCAGGGTTTTTGTAGGACAGATAATATCGGACCTATTTTGTATATCCTACTCATCATCATCATCATCTTCCTGCCCTTGTCCCGTTTTATTTGGGGTCGGCGCAACACGTTTTTTTCTTCCATTCTGTCCTGTCACTCGTCACGCTATCACTAACTCCCTTTTCTTTCATATCACTTCTCACACAATCCGTCCATCTTTTCTTTGGCCTCCCTCTCCCCCGCCGTCCATCCACATGTAAACTCATAACTTTTTTAGCAACATGCGTTTCGTCCCTCCTTTTCACATGACCATACCAAGACAAACGATTTCCTTTCAACTTTTCAGTCACTGGCGCCACTTTCAAACTTCCCCTAATATACTCATTTCTCACTTTATCCATTCTTGTCACACCACACATCCATCTTAAAATTCTCATCTCTGCTACATGTAATCTTTTTTCATCCATCTTTTTCACAGCTCAACATTCTGATCCATACAGTACGACACGACAGGCCTTATCACGGACTTGTAGATTTTACCCTTTAACTTGAGGGGCATCCGTAGGTCACAAATGGTTCCCGTGACCTGTCGCCATTTCATCCATCCTGCGTTGATCCGATGTGTTACATCCCGGTCTACTTCACCATCCCCTTGGACGAGCGACCCTAGGTACCTAAAGTCGGAACAGATCGGTATGGGCGTTCCGGCGAAAGATAAAGGCACAGGATTGGTGAGACCGCCGAAATCGCAGAACAAGTACTCTGTTTTGGTTCTGCTCAATATATTTGTATATCCTACTAATCCTACTAATATTATAAATGCGAAAATTTGTATGTATGGATGGATGTATGGATAGATGTATGGTTGGATGTATGGATGTATGTATGGATGTATGTATGGATGGATGTATGGATGGATGTATGTATGGATGTATGGATGTTTTTTACTCTTTCACGCAAAAACTACTGAACGGATCTCGATGAAACTTGGTACACGAGTAGACCATATCCCAGAATAACACATAGGATACTTTTTATTCGATTATGTACGCGGGTGAAGCCGCGGGCAAAAGCTGGTACTTATATATATTTATCAATTTATATAGGTACACAAAACCGAACGTCGGCGCACGGTCGGCGGTTCAAAAGTGCTGCATTAAAATTCAAACCATATCTAAGTATTTTAAAATTATTTAATTTTCAGACATTACAATACACTTACATTAACAATACAATACAGTACGGACAGTTACCAGTTACACACGGACAAGACAATACACAAACACATATTTTATTTTATTGGCGATCCCAAGTTTCATTTAATTAATGTTTTATTTATTTATGTTCAGTTTAAGACAAACAAGAACAATTACATGGACACACAGACATTCATAATTAAACTTATCAATAATATTTGCGGACAAAAGATAAGTTATGTTATAGTAACTATGAACTTCAAAGCAAGACCGTTTTTAAAGTAACGCTTTGTTCGCGTTCAATCATGATACTCTTCGACTTTTAAAATGTATTTTGTAGCTATATGAAAATTTAAGTTGTTATCTTAATTCGTTTTTTGAATACAATAGAGTTATCCACAAAGACCATTTTCATCAAATTGGTACAATCTATTTTTTATAGGAGAAAGTGACTGACTGAATGATATATCAACGCAAAGCAGAAACTACAGGAGGGGCCTAGGAGTATGAAATTTTGCACAAGGTTTCTTTTTATGACGTAGGAGAGCACTTACAGGAGTTTCTAAAATTCACACAGTTTGCATAGAGAAACAAACTTTCACGCTAGCGAATCCGGTAGCAGAAGCTAGTATATATATGTGTAACAGTGTATAACATATATCTTGGAATAAATACAAAATTATCCAGCTTATATACCACTGAAAGTTTCATGTCTGTGGTATGTAGGCTGAATAATTTTGTATTTGTCACGTTCCTTAATAACCCTTCAGATACCGCCAATTAGAAACACAATAGTAAGACAATAGATGCGCGGCCACCGGTGGTCGCTTGGGGATTCATGAATTAAAGAATATAAACCATTTCACAAAAGCGCTCGTAAAAAATACACATCTGATGTTTGAATTTCAAACATGTTTATTAATGGTATTCGGTGTCTGAATAATGGAGATAGTGTCGATAAAGTTGGTAGACACTATGGTCTCCGAAGATTTGAATTAATTGATAAGGACTACGAGCTACGACTTATAGGTTGCAGGGAGAGCAGTGGTGGCCGAGTGGCAACAGCCCCGACTTACGAGTAGTAGGTTGCGGGTTCAAACCCTGCCAAGCGCTTAGTGTAATTTATTTCATCACCACTGCTCTCAAACTGGTAAAGAAAAACATCATGAGGAAACCAGCATGTCCTAGAACCAAAAATTCGAAGACATGTGACATTCACCAAACCGCCCGGGGCCCGCGTAGTGGCTTGAGTCCCAGCAGTGGGAATATTAAAAAGGCTGATGATGATGATGATGATGATGATAAGGACCTATATACTGGCAATTAGAAACAAATGATTGTTATCAGATGTATCAGATAAACAGGAAAACAAGAATAACAACGACACTAGCAATAACAACATGTTCATACAAAAAACAAACACATCAAACAAATATATAACACACCAGATATAAAAGGTCTTACTATCGTGATACCTGTAGGAAATCAGCTTGTGAAGAACATATAAAAAAAACACCATAATTTTATAGTTGTTGTGCCTCTGAATAAGATTAATATAATTTAGTTAATAGGACTATGATTGCTTATCAGTGACAATGGATATCCTAGCGTCAAAGTGATATTCGTCTTAGGAGACAGGATAGAAATATTGATCTTTTCACAGTTAAACTCTGAATCAATAATTTTAGCTACGGATAATATGTGGTTCTGTAAAAATATACGAATTTTATTGCAAATGATAAGTAGATGATTATATTATGTATATATATTATATTATGTATGTGATTTTGTCAACTGCAAATACTCTCCGCCATACAGGTACTAAAATATAAAAAAAGTAAGTATCAAGTCTCTTTGCCTTGGAATTCCTTATATCCTGTTCTGTTGGCTTATTCCAACGAACAAAACAGCCTTCAATTCGTCGTCACTATAACACCACCATCTAAAAACCTTGAACCCTATACCTCCTCGTTGCAAAGTTCATTGAACTCTAACAGGTCTGTCCCTGGCCTCGCGAAGCTGAAGAGGAGATAGTTCTTTGAGACTCGGAAGGATAGCATCTTCAGGTTAGGAGTGATGCGAACTATTGCCAGTTTTATCGTGCCCTGGTTTGGATAACTCTTCGTAGGAACCTTTGGACTGTGGCATTTTTGAGGACTGCTTTGGTTGCCTCTGAAACTGAAAAACTAGGTTTGTAAAGTTTGTTTTTATTTTAGAAAACGCTACTCTAGTTAATTGGGGCCATGGATTAGCTTCCGAATGCGAAATCCAGAGCCCAGGAATACAAAGCAAAGAAAGAATATAGGAATCGGTTTTAGTCAGTAAAAATTCTGATGTATTCTCTCGCTCCACCCTAGAGCGAGAGAAACCTAAAAAAGGACTTAGCATAGGATTATTCCTATATCGTGAGTTCGTTCAGAAATATGTAAACTCATATACACAAGACACCCGAACCTAAGCATTACTATTATTATTGAGCAGTGGTGGCCGAGTAGTAATAGCTCCGACTTACGAGTGGTAGGTCGCGGGTTCAAACCGTACCAGGCGCATTACTTTGTGTAATCCATTTCGCTACCACTGCTCTCAAAACGGTGAAGGAAAACATTTTGAGGAAACCGGCATGTCCTAGAACCAAAAATTCGAAGACATGTGATATTCACCAACCCACACTGGACACGCGTGGTGGATTATGGCCCATTCCCTCTTCTAAAGAAAAGGCCTGAGTCCCAGCAGTGGGAACATTAAAAAGGCTGATGATGATGATGATACAAGTGTTTGAAAGAACGCTGCAGCAAATTTCTCAACCACTGCGCCAGTCGCTGTGTTTGAAGTCTGAAAGGGGTACCGGGGACCAAAAACTTGTGTGGGGATTGGTCATTATGGTGTACACAAGTGATGGGAGCATCAAGACAGGTTGAACACTTCGTGAGAAAAGTTTGACTGATCATATGAATGGTTATAATAGTGAAAGCAATGATTATAAAATGATAGGAGACTATGGAGGGGATGATAAATAGAAATGATTGGAAGTTTTAGGTCGATGGGGACGAAAGATTCTGGAGTGGCGACCACGTACTGGAAGACGAAGCGATGGAAGGCCTCCCACAAGGTAGACCGATGTCATGGTCAGGGTCACGGGAATCCGATGGATGCGTGACGCACAAGACCGGCCGTTGTGGCGACGCTTGGAGGAGGCCTATGTCCAACAGTAGACGTCTATCGGTTGATGAGGTCCTCCAAAGTGTAGAAGTTGAGATACCTTGCTTGGGCACTCTTTTCTTCTGTGGTTTCTAAGTGGGCCATCGTTTGGTCTGGAGTACTGCGCACGCACTGGATGTTTGAGAGGTCTTAATACGGAGGTATTTTGCCAGGTTGTGTTTGCTACGGCCTACTTGCACAAAATAGTTACGTACAGAAGACAATCTCATGTATGTACCTACTTCACTTTTTATACCTACGCTCGGTGGACGCACACTAATGAGCGTTTGAGCCGGAACTGTTCGACGAGTGGGCCGAGACGCGCCCGAGATATCGTGTCCGTGAGCGGTGTCTATGTGTGCGTTGCTCGAGCGCGCTTTGTATGTAGATTGACTTCTGTACCTATATATTTTGTGCTACTTGGGTGCGTATAGTCTATTAATCGCCTTCCATACATTGAAAATAGGAGTCTATCCTTACTAATATTATAAAAGCAAAAGTGAGTTTGTTTGTTTGTTTGTTACGTCTTCACGCCTAAATGGCAAAACCGATTTTGATGAAACTTGGTACACTGATAGACCATGTACTGGAATAGGACAGGATACTTTTCATCCCGGAAGTATGTTCCCTTGGGATAATTTTCCACTATCACACGGGCGAAGCTGCTGTGAGCAGCTAGTATATTATGAAAACAAAAAGACTCCGCTATTGCATCATTCACAGTGAATTTGGAAATCCAATAACTGTTGGAAATATCGGTAACTGCCTCTTCAAAAAAACAAAATACAATATCCATTCGTGTTGAAACAAAATACTACGAAAATACAATTTAATATGAAGCCACTGCAATGTGCATTCAATAATATGCTTCGCTTACCATACAGTGTAAATTCTTCTGAGTGCACCAGAAATTTTGATATTCATGTTGATATTTTGAACAGGGTGATTGGAAAATTGAATGTCAAATGAAATCTTTCAATATCGGTGAAATGGAATTTAAAAATGTTGACGTGTCTGTGGTTGGGTCGTGGAGGTTTTATTTGAGGATTATTTGTCTATTGGTATGTTAGAGGTTTGATTACAAGCTGAACTTAGCATTTTTACTTTATAATGGAGCAGTTACTCTTTGGTCCAAACTCTTTCACGTTGTTGTCCGTCTGTTTGTCAGCCTAGCCTTTTTTTCTCAGGAACACGTGGCGGATAGTTAGCTGAAATTAATATTGAATAAGTCTGCTACCCCTTGAAGCAGAGAAAAATCAAACTTCAAAGTCAACTGGCTAATTCATAAGGAAGACATCTTTTTTTTTTTAGTGCATGAAAATCATCCAAATGACACACCCCGCGCAAGGGCGGAGTGGGAGATAGTCAGACAGACTCTAACTGACTAAAAAACCCACTCCGTTCCTTCTTGAGCTACCTTTTGGAGCTAATCCTGGCCCCAGTAAGCTTTGACCCAGCTGGGCCTCTGCTATTACTGACAGCTCCTTGAGGCGCGCGGGAACAGTGCGCGCCGTCGACGACTTGGGCTCGGTCTAGACAGTTACCGGACGGTTGGACAGCGAGTTACGAATTGCTCGCCTTCCACAAGCCCGCCTTACGGTGGCTTATGACACCTAAGTCATCCATCTCAATCGTTGTATGCTGCGACCCTGACATCGGATTTCAGGGCCACCACCTTTGTGTTTTTATCAGAGTTTATCTTTTACAAAAATAACTAACAATTTCATATTTTAAGTAAATACAGAATTTCGAAAATTTCCCACTTAGTGGAGCATTGTCCCTGTCACTCGAACAGCGCGACAGTCTCCTTATAAACCTCGATGCGTCATATTTACGCCCACATCTTGTAGAGATTTGCAAAAAAGTTTTTAAGTGGTTAGACGGAAACTTGGCCTGTGTTACGAGGCGTTTGCCCGGGTATCTTATGCCCACCCTACCCTTATAATTCATGCCTCCAGTGGCAAGTTTAAACTCACCTTAATGCTTCTTTATTGTTGAGATTTTAGCGTCCAGACGTTTGTTTATTGCATGGAATTGATTATGTTTCTTTTTTATTTAGTTTATTGCCGTAAAAAGTTGCAGATGTAGTGTTTTTTTTTCTTAATTGTTATATACTTGTCAAGTCAAGTCAAAACTTTACTTTACTGCAATCCTACCTGATGTTAAACAGTGATGCAATCGTTGATGTTTATTTTTTTTAGGAGTGAAATCATCTAATGACATCTCCCGCCCTTGGTTTTAGTCAGTAAAACCCATTGCTGTCCTTTCTTTTCCTTCGTTCCAGGGCTCTGGGGTTCACTTTCGCATAACCCATGGCCCCAGTAGGCTTCGACTCTGCTGGGTCTCTACGGTTTGCTGATACCTTGTTGAGGCGCGCATGGAACAGTACGCGCCGTTCACGATTAGGGCTCGGTCCGGACGGCTACCGGGCGGTCCGACGGCGAAATCGGTGATGGTGAGGCGCACTAGTTTAATAAGAACCTTTTTTGCGCATTGTAAACCCGGTTCATACTTGTTTTTCTTACATTGAAAACTAGGTCCTACCAGCGGCTTCGCCCACGTTACAGTAGAAAATTGTCCCCGAGGGATAAAAGTGTTCTAAGTGCTATTACAGGATATGGTATACCCGTGTATCAAGTTTTATTGAAATCCGTTTGAGCGTGAAGAAGTAACAAACATACGCACACACACACACTCAAACTTCTGCCTTTATAATATTATAATGGACTAGCAACCCTTCCCAGCTTCACACGGGTGTTAGAAATCATTGGAATTCTCAGTTTTCCTCTACTAAAATAAATATTATGCATGTACTCAATAATATTGATTTGATAGTTGATACATGTGGATGGATAATTTTATCTGTTTGTGAAAATTGCACAAATATCTTTCAGTAGTTTTTGAGTTTATCTCGATCATGCAGATAGACAGACTTACGCGGATGAAGACTTTTTTTTATAATATGTAAGTGTTTACAGTAACTATTAAAGAGGTAAAGTTTGTTTATTTATCTCTGAAAGTACTGGCCCGAGTTCTAAAATTTTTTCACCGATAGAAAACTGCTTGAATGCCACTTTTTACGTCATCTCATACTTTATCTATCATAATCTCACGGTCAATTTAGTTCAACTCGCAAACACGCTCGCAAGAGTAGCGCTAGTGTAGATTCGAATTATCAACCGAGTTATAGAATGCCAATCAAGAAACTCACAGCGGATTTGTATTCGAAGTTTAGAATGAAGTCTTACAGAATCACACTGCTGAATGGATGACGAATTTCGAACAAAACAAAAGTTTACAAAAGATCTCTGAGTACCCACCTAATATGTTTGTCTATAGACATTGGTTGTATGGTATATTTGAGGATCAAAAGAATTTCCGCACCATTGGTTTAAGGATGTGATGCGGACGCAACGAATGTTAGACAGGAACCAGTCCCCGGAACAACCTGTTTTGATCTTCCCGTTTGTGTGACGATACAGCAGACAATCTTAGGGACAAACAAAAAACAGGGGTGGTTTGATAGCAACGCCCGTTTGCGTATGAATTCTACAAAGAAGGATCAAAAACAAATAGTTATTTGGCAAACTGGTTAGATGCATGATAGGAAGGGTAATAATTGTAAATTCAGTGCAACGTTAGCAGTCAGCTGATTAGCTTTTATTATTACTTTGGAGGTATAACAAAGAGTAAAGTCAAACCTACCTCCGTTGAAAAGGGAGGATCCTCCGACCAGACAGGTGTTATGTCTGGTGGGCAACTGCCCGATAGACCATTTCGGGCTGAAGCAGGATAAGTTCATATGTGACGCTATAGATGTCGCCACATACCAATGACATAAAGATATATTAAATCTTTGGACATACGTAATACACGGGCCTTAGAGCTGTTCGATTAATTCTTTCAAAAAATTCCGTGGTCTTCTGAGGTGAGGTCCCTACGGTTTTGCTGAAATCTCTTTAAGGCGTGCATGGAACATTACGTGTCGTGAGCGTCTTTGGCTCAGTCCTTACCGGAGAGCCGGACGACGAGCTATTCATTACTCGTCGTTCGTAAGTCTGCCTACGGTAGCTGGAAAATGTCTTGCGATTCCCGACAAACGGGGCGCCTCCAGTCGCGGCATCTGGGGCGTGAGGATGTCATCGTTTCTTCGTAGTCACGATTATTACCTTTGCTAGCAATACACTGCTTTGCAGATGGATACAGCGGCTTTCAGTTCCCCTCCCGGAATCGCACGTTTGGGCAAGAGCTGTGGGACACCTTCAATATGCTCCACCGTGTCCTCTGGATGGTCTGTTCAATGGTAACACCCGGGCGTTTTTACCACTTCCCAAAGAAGGAACTTATTGTTGCAATTATGGCCTCCCCGATAGAGGAACCTCCTTACAATGTAAACCGTATCGAGGAGTACTTCTGTACTACCCTTGATGCAACCGCGCAACGACAGCATCAACAGTCGCCGAAGCTTTTAGATATACATACATCATCATTTCATCCGAAAGACGTCCACTGTTGAACATATGCCTCCCCCAAGTGTCGCCACAATGATCGATCCTGTGCGTCCCGCATCCATCGGATTCCCGCAACCTTCACCAGGTCATCAGTCCACTTTGTAGGAGGCCTGCGACACTGCGTCTTCCAGTACGCGGTCGCCACTCCAGATCCTTTCGGCCCCAACGGCCATCTGTTCTGCGAGCAATGTGCCCATTGCCACTTAAGTTTGGCTATTCTTAGATATACATATACTAGCTTTTACCAGCGGCTTCGCCCGCGTTTATTAATATAGGTACTTTAATTTAATAATAATATTTGTACTTGATTTTCCTATTTCTCCCCTTTTCTCACTTTAAAAAAAATAGGTCTATGTCCGTCTCCAGAGTCCCAACTATCTCTGTACCAAAATTTATCAAAATCGGTTTTGCCATTTAGGCATGACGACGTAACAAACAAACTCACTTTCACTTTTATAATATTAGTAAGGATTATTATATTACCAATCAGCTTTTTCCATTCCAAGCATGCAACGACAGCTTCAATCGATAGTCATCGAAGTATTGGATATACATATTACCAATCACCTTTTCCATTCCAAGCATGAGTTAGCAATATTTCGAACCCCTGTATCACTCGTTTACGAGTATAAAGGTGAGTATAAACTACAACATTTACTTGTAACAGAACAACGAGCCGCTCTATATGTTCTAGTGTATCATCCTTTTGCCTCTTTGTTACAAACCAACGAACATATTGGTGTAACATTTCGTCGAGCGTATTGGTGTAACATTTCGTCGAGCTACGAGTGCGGACGATGCGCGGTTGCGGGGTGACATTTCAAAAAACCAAATAAACGCAAGGTACAACGAAATGTTGGTAAATGCACACTCGCTGTGAGCATTTACCCGTAACATAACGCCGAGCATTCGCAGGAACGTTACATTACATGGAAATGCTTAGGAAACTGAGCCTGTATTGTACCATTCGTAAGAATGTTACATTACACAGAAATGCTCCAGAAAATGTTGTAGTCCATACTCACCTTAACTGAAGCAGCTCTGGCAATAAAACAAAATGCTACCGTTCTACTTATCATCTGCTAGCAGTCGGACTACAGATCTATCGTCATAATACTTTACGAGGCGCGCAGTAAAAGTTATGATATTAATATTATAATTAACTTATGTTAGTACTTGCTACAGTTATAATTTTAACTCGTAAAATGTGTAGCAGGAGTTTCCTCTTCATTATCAAAATACATCGTAAAGATTTTGACATGGATTTTGTTTGTACGAGGCTTGAGATAGTATTTTAGTCGTATAATGTTCATGATGAATGTTCATCATCATCATTTCAGCCGATATACGTCCACTGTTGGACTTAGGCCTTCCCCAAGTCGCCACAACGAGCGATCTGTGCGTCTCGTATCCTTTGGTTTCCCGCAACCTTCACCAGGTCATCAGTCCACCTTGTTGGAGGTTTGACAACGCTGCGTCTTCCGGCACACAGTCTCCACGTACTCCAGAACCTTTCGGCCCTAACTGTCATCTGTTCTGCGAGCAATGTGGTTCAGGCCATGGTCCGGAGCGAGGAGATGTGGCAGGCGGTCGCCTCCTTCTGCGAAGCAGTGATGCTAGCAAAGGAGGAGGCCAACTGCATCAGGCAACGGCGCTCTCGCCTCCGCCGCCGGGATTCTGATCCCGATTTCCGGCCACCACAGACGCGGGCTCGCGGACGGCGAGCCATGGGTAGCTCGCTGTCCGACCGTCCGGTAACTGTCCGGACCGAGCCCCAGACGTCGACGGCGCGCACTGTTGCCGCGCGCCTCAAGAAGTTGTCAGCAACAGGAGGGGGAGGGACCCAGCTGGGTCGACAGGGTTATCCGAAAAGGTGCTCGAGCCCTGGTATGAAGACTAGAAGGAACAGGGTGGGTTTTTAGTCAGTAAGAGTCTGACACTATCTCTCACTCCACCCAAGAGCCGTTGTCATTGAATGATTTTTGCCAACCAAAAATAAAGATTACGTACCTCACGGATATCATCAGATCGATGACGATGATTTATGTAAAAGAAATATTGTGTACAATGAATTATATACTTTTATTTACCTAAAAATACCAGCTAATTGATATGGTAGTCACAAAAGATTAATTTATTCCCTATTAGACTAAAATATCTTCACAAAAGCCATAAAAGAATCAAATATTCAACGAGATAGAACCGACTGCCTCCCACTAATTTCTCAGGTAGAGTTTATAATAATTGTACATTATTAGCGAAATTCACTTCAACCGAAAATAAGGCTTTCGAAGTCGGTACAATTCTTACGATTAAACTTCCGAGTAATCCTTTGATGTGTTTCGTGAAAGATCAAAAACTTATTTTGGAACCGTCAAACCTATCTACCCACATTTTTGTGACAAATTGTGGCTTAGGGTGGAAATTACGGTGAAGGGGGATGGAAATGAGTGCCTTTAATTCATGTTCTAATAAAACAATAGGAGCATGTTTGGCATGTAGATAAAATTTACGGAATAAGGAACGGGGTAATCACTTTCGATGACCTGGTGAGAGCCACGGGAATGCAATGGATGTGAGACGCACAGGACCGTTCGTTGCGGCGATACAAGGACGTTAAAGGACGCGGGGAAGGAGGCTATGTCCAACAGAGGACTTCTTTCGGCTGAAATGATGAGGATGACTCACTTTTTAACACGCTTTTACTAGCTTCACTTGTAACTATGTAATTTCCTTACAGTTTGCTTGCTTCAAACTATATCTAGCCTACATTGTCTCACTACTGGGCAAAGGCTTCTCCTCATTCTTTCCATTGTTCCCGGCTCTGAGTCACTTTTGTCAATTCTTAAGGAGTACATCTAAGTTCCCCCGCCTCTACTTTGTGGTCTGTCGTGACACCGTCATGCAATTTCAGTACACCAATTTTGTGTTTTAAGGGGCACATCGCGTTTTTTTTTCGGTATTTATCAAATGCTTTCATACGCTATGGGTAGAGCGAAAGGCAGTTTACTGACTAAAACCCACCTGTGGGTGTGAGTGTGTTTTTTAGGACCGATTCGATCGACCCCACATGTACTTTTAGAGTAAAAAAACTCCAAAAAGGACGCAAGACAGTACTGCAAGACTGTCTGCGGTGACGTGAGCAGTCAAGAGACTACGTGTGTCTTGTCCGTGATCCACGTCCTGCTACTAGCCTCTTCACATCGCTACCGGTCTGTACCAGCCACTGCCATTCCGGTGCAAACGAGCCTTTCGAACAATTGCCTAACTATACAGGATTATTTGTAAAACAATGTCAAGCTCTCAAGACTATGTTACTAACATCATAAACGGCAACTTTTGTTCTATGAGTTTAAAAAAAATATAATTTTTTAGTTCGTCAGATTACCATACAAAAATAAAAATAGGAAAGTCTATGCAAAGCAAAAGATAGTAAAATAGCGGCGGGGAGCGGAGGCAGCGAGGCTGGGGTGCTTGATGTGCTTGCGTCGCATCGCGTTTGCTTAACACACACACAACACCTGAAAACAATAGCGGACAGGTGGGACAGTCTCATTTTTGAGCACTGGGTACGCCTGCATGCCCCTGTGGCGTATAATAAATAAATTGTTTCCGGTAGTTATAAGTACTAACACTAGTTTTTTAAGTTGTGTATACTAACTACTTTTACTACTTTTTTTTTAACAGAAAAGCTTAACAGAAGAGCAAAATACAGAGTTGAAATGTGTTAGAACAACGAAATCTTAAGAGGGTCCTTCTCCACTCGCTTATCGTAAACATCGAAAATGGTTTAAAAGTTTGTTACTTCATTTAATGCAATCCAACACGATGTTTGACGAAAAGGCAACGCAAAAAAAGAGAAATAACGCCTGGAAACTCTGTTAGTATTCGGTAATTCCGAGATTTACTCGAAAATTTCACAAAACTCGCTCCTGGAAATAGTTGTTTTTTTTTAAACCCTTAAAAGTTTTTGGAAAAAGTTATCGTCATTTAGAATCTTAATAAAATTTGCAAGGTCTCTAGAGGATTACTTTTTTGACTTTTTTAATTTTTAGGCAAATTATGAAGTGTCAAAGTTCATACAAAATAGGACATTTTCAGAGGTTTTTACTGGATTAGTTTTACACAAACTTAGAAATTGGTTTCTTTAGAAACCTAGATAATATCAACAAGATACTGTGTTTCCAAAATATCTAATGAAAAATGTGTAATAACGTCATAATCAGTTATGAGCGGTTGTATGAAAAACAGTGAAAACGTGAGTCATGATGCACCACCTTAAGGGTAAAAAATCATAGAACAAAAGTTGTTGTTTATGGTGTTAATAACACAATCCTGCAACGTTGCCAGTGTTTTACAAATAACCCTGTATAATTTTCTGAACCCATACAATCCCCAAAACTTATAATGGCCACATGCATTTATAACTATCGATGAGTCCCCGAGTCGTTAAGTAAATGATAGTAGAAGCGTTTTAACCGCTCGATCGCCGCTCGTTCAGTAATCTTGCGCTTAAGCCTATAATCCACGGCGCGTTTTGCTGCTAGATATTCTAAGGCTGCAGCCATTTATAAGTTTTAGCGGTTTGCTCCTACTATTTTGCTTGGCTAAATTTTCTTTATAATCTATTTCAGTTGACAAGAAAGATTTATTATTTTGGTAAACATATTCTTATTCTATGTTAGTACTTAATTTTATACAGAGTTGTTTGTAAAACACTAGCAACCTTGCAGGACTGTTTTACTAATATCATAAACAACAACTTTTGTTCTATAAATATTCATAGATATACGTATAATATCAGAATAATTTGAACAATAACAATAGAAAAGGCTGTGTAGGAAGACTATAGTTACCGAAGTAGCTCGTAGAATTAGAAGTGTCAGTAGGCAGAACAATGTGTCCAATGTGCTCGCAAAATATATGGTCCAACCAACCTAGACGATTCAAACGTGCCTGAAAAAAAAAAAATGATTTGAGTGAAAACCTTTAGTTGGTATTTAATCACAAACTTATTCGTACACGATAATGTATCCTGTGCGTCTTTGGTTATTGCACCCCCCCTCGCAGTATGATGATGTTATAGCCTAAAGTATTTTTTAATAAATAGGTTATACAACAATAAATTAAAATATTAGTAATTCCTGAGATTAGTGCGCTTAAATAAACAAACGCTTCAAGCCTTTTAATATTAGTAGGTCTAAGTATAGATGAAAATTGTCACAAAATAAATTATTTTATCTTACAGCAACCCATGATAGCGTAGACTTTCTGGGAAATAGAACATGTGTGCTAATTTCCATAAATACAAATCGCTTGTTTCAAACAAAATTCTATGTAATTCTGTATACATGGAAATACTATATGTGTTGTTGTATGTCTTCAAAGCATACCTGTACCAGTAATTAGATAAACTATTTGGTTAAACCTTGCCTAACAGCTAACCTATATTATTTTAATAACTATCGGAATTATACTAGAGATATTTGTTTTAGTTAGTATGATTTTATGTACTCGATATGTCTGGAATGTCGATTGGATTTTGATATATTTGCAACAAAGAGAATAAATAGTTTTAATAATAATAATCATTCATTTCAGGAAATTAATCCCATATAGATTAAAAACTCCATACAAATATAAATCTCGTACAAAAATAAAATTAGGTTAAAAAATGGGGTTCACTGTTGAATTCTATTATATATCTGATAGATAAAGCATTTATTGGCTACAACATAAGCTGCAACCAAACATTTATGAAATACCTATATACATATATTGATCTACTTTTACAACCTTATCCTATAATTTAATTGACTTTTGATGTTTATAGGTGCGTCACACCACACTGAAAGGTTTTAGATTAGGCCAGTAGAAACGCATCTGATAAAAGTATGTTTTTCAATACACTTACTAAAAAACCCGCTCTTATCCCTACCTTTTTTAGGCACCCAATTTACTGTTTCCGGTACTAGTGCGGAAAAGTGAAAAATTTTCTCTACTTGTATCAAAGTGTTTTGAATTAGAAACTGTTTGGAAATCTGTAAAAATTTATAATGGAATGTATATGTTGCTCTATGCTTATAGAACATCAATAATCATATAAAAACACTAAGCAAACATCCATTCCTATATAAACCGTTTTAAAATTAATCCCCTACTACCATTTCAATCGCCGTCTCCCCCAGTGTGTGTCGTCCCTAACTAACAAGTACCACGCGACTCTCCCAGCGGACATCGGTCACGTACCGAACTTTGTCTCTATTGAAATTCGGAATAATAGATCTCTTCGCTTTACTGCGGTCCTGGTACAATGCGGTTGGGATCTAACGTAGATAGGTGTGTTTGTCTAAGGAATTGTGTTTGACGTGAATCGTTCAGATTTTAACAGATGGTACAGATTGGTTCATGAATTCCTTGTGATTGTGCACGAACACGTGATGTTTTTGTTTCAGTGTTTATTTTCAAGGTTTCAGTTAGAAACACCGGCCTTATCTAGCTTATATTGACGAATAAATTGATGTATAAAAGTGTTACTTTTTCCTTTTGCAAAATTATCCCTTATTCGAAAATAACGTTTAGTTTCATAATTCCATCGAAAATAACGTTTAGTTTCATAATTCCATAATTTCATCCTACGATCCCACCTGATGGTAAGCAGTGATGCAATCTCTGATAGTTAGGCGCACTAGTTTATTAAAAGCCTATTTACTCTAGCCTTGAAGACACCCAAATTATAATCGGACGGGAAGACCGCTTCGACGTACGCGGTATAAACGACGACGAGGCAAATTGCTTAGTCCGGACCGTAGAGGTTTTAACAACGTAAGGATGGATATTTGCTGTACGTCGGGTTGTTCAATGGTAGAATTGAGAAGGCGGAACCAAGTCATGCAATTCTGGATTCTGGTGGGAGGACGGAGTCTGGTGATGGACTTAACCAAATCTGGATCATCAATTAGCCTCTTCGTACGCCTTTCCACCGAGTCCAAAGCTGCCAGGTGGCATTTCGCAGCACCAGCCCATATGTGGCAGCAGTACTCCGCACACGAACGGACCTGAGCTATGTATAACATTAAAAGCTGTCCCGATGTGAATTACCGCCGGACTTTTGCAAGAACACCGAGTTTTCTGGCAGCTACCTTGGCTTTGGACTCAATGAACCGCCTAAAATTCAGGTCTGAGGAAATTTCGACTCCCAAAAAGTGAAGACTGTCGGTACACTCCAGGTATACATTCCGGAAATAATAAAAATAACTTTATCGAATCAATTAAAACCTTATAAACAAAGTTAAGACTTTCAAATATAAGTACATTAAAATAAGGTATCTTCTAATATTAGGACCCTGCCTCCTAAACTAGGTGAGACTTGTAACTTAGGTCAGTATTCTGCAGTTAATAATGTCATTCCCATACATGTGATTAGCTGTCTACTAGCGTTAACGATTGTAGATTATTAACTGAATGAAGTGCACGAGAGGATTGACCTATTTTCAAGCCATGAGACCGAATTCGCAAGAGTTTTATTAAAGTTTGTTTGTAGAGGTTAATATTGATTTTATTTACTTACATGTAGGTTAAAGTTATATTTTTATTATTTTTTTTGTATTTATATTTAAGATTTTTAGCGATTCTTCGGGCTATGTCGGCAACCTTCGTTCTCCTGCGGATATCTTCATTTCTGATTCGATCCCGCAAGGAAACTCCGAGCATAGCCCGAAGAATCGCCAAACTTAAGTGGCAATGGGCAGGGCAAATTGCTCGCAGATCAGATGGCCGTTGGAGCCGAAAGGTTCTGGAGTGGCGACCTCGTACTGGAAGACGCAGCGTCGGAAGGCCTCCTCCAAGGTGAACCGATGACCTGGTGAAGGTTGCGGGAATCCGATAGATGCGAGACGCACAGGATAGATCGTTGTGGCGACACTTAGGAGAGGCCTATGTCCAACAGTGGACGTCTGTCGCCTGAAATGATGATGATGAAGATTTTTAGGTGAGTGTGAGACATAAGATAATTTATTTTGTTCCTTTTTAAAACCACTGTTTATTGGCTCCAGCCTGTAAAGATAGTGTGTGTGTTATAAATAAACAAACTTGCCTAAGTCTGCAGTTCAGCATAATGCCAGAACGAACGGGAACGTGCTACTATGTCTAAATAAAACTATTTTTTCGAACCTGAAATTCAGGTCAACGTTATCCTAACAGGAATCCTATATTTATTACCTTCTGGAAAATTGGTGAAAACCGATATGTTTCATATATATTGATTCGTCGAATTTGTTGTAACGTTGTATTTTAATTTTAACGGAACTGAACATTGGGATTTTTTTTTGCTGAGAATTCACATATTGTAGTTTTATACATAAACCCCCGGTTTGAAAAACTATTGCGATACAATATGGAAAACAAAATAATAAGGCTATGATTTTTGGAGTCTTAGGTGGACTGACATCATGGAACTATGTTAAGACTATGGCCCCTGCCTGAACAATGTTATTAAGATCCATCGATAAAAGGCAGGGGGTGACTTGCACACTCAATAAATGGGCCCCCAGAAACGGCCGCTAGCACGAAGTGACGTAGCAACAAGAGGGCAACATATCCTGAGGCGCTTGAGGAGTGGAGAGGCATACCACGGCTATCAGGACAATCCCGGAAGTACGGTCAAGATCCCTACCAGCACCTTACTGGATTATACATCCTTCTCCCGAGCACGAGCTCTTGCGAATCTCCACTCAAGCCAGCCAATAAAGGCAAGAGAGAGGTGGGAGCTCTGTTCCTCGTCAGTGTTCACTACGGCCGGCCAATGAAGGCAAGCCGGAGATGAAGAAGAATTCTCCCGGAAGATCGGGTCCGTGGGGTCGCTAATACCCAACAGTTCGCCACAAAACTGCCCTGCGGATTGTATCTCTCTTAGTCTGGCCCCTCAAAGTCAAAGTCAAAGTCAAAATATTTTATTTCACATAGGCCTACATGGGCACTTATAAAACGTCAGAAGCTAGTGCACGGTTCCAAATTGGTCGTTTCCTATGGAGAAGAACCGGCAAGAAACTCCATGGTTACTCTTTTTAAAAAAAGTGGTAGGTGTTACAATATGATAGTATGTAAGAACAGTGTATATCAATACTGTACACAAAAGCAAAAAATAAAAAAAGTAATTTAAATAGGAAGTAATCTAAAGGTTTGTAAGGTATACAGTGTCACCCTAGGCAAAGAAAATTCTACCGATACAGACCTAGGGTATTTTGGAGCACACAAGCCCCACCACGACGTCAACGTGGAGATACGACGATGGGGTTGTTATTATTATTATTATACAACTTTATTGCACACCTTAACTTATTCGCTTTATATATGTACTTAAAATAAAAATACTAGAAAATTATCCACTGTCATGCATTTCGATTTGCTACGAAATCGTAGCACCAGCAGCTACGGCGTAGCAAACTCGTAGACCTTTATCCGTAGAATCGATCTTCAATTTTAGGAGTTACGAACTACTTCTGGGTTGACAACTATCACGTTAAGCCCCAATAACTCGGCAGCTGACCTCTAGAGCTACAAACTATCCATTTACAATTCACCTCAGCTCGTCGTAACAATAGATAGTTATAGCAAACAATTATAATTGGAGGTCAGCGCGACGTTAGACTGTGGAGATTCAGTGAAGACGTACTGTAGGTGAGTGCAGTGGAGTTGTTTAGAATATAATACAAAACAACAGTTACAAACAAAAAGTAAAAATAAACAAAAGTACCAACAGTAGGTACTTCAAAATTTTAAACAAATTAGGACTCCTAAATTACGAGTATAACCGATGTCTTCCTTAGAAATAGGCAAGAAATGACTCAGAGCTGAAAAGACCAGAAAAAACGGAGGGAGGCTTTTGTCCAAAACTGAGACAGACAGTACAAGCAGGATAAAATAACTAAACATTGATATAGGTATTATTATTTATAGACTCGCGCTTGACGTCTATCGCACTTGATGGTAAGAGATAATGTGGTCGACGATGGAGCATGCTTGCTAAGAAGTAACCTCATAACTTAAAAACTTCTAGATTGTAGCCATCAGATACAACAAACTCAAAAAGAAAAAAAAAGGAAAGAGAGGAAGAAGTAGATTTCCCTACTGAAGTTTGTGGTTCTCTCTCCTTCTGCGTCTTTAGATGAAGAGTTTTTTTCCGGGAGGGCGTGTCAGAATTTTACTGAATTAAAACCAGTTTTATGTTCCTTCTTTGCCTTGCATTTCAGGACCACGGGTTCTACTTTCAGAAGTGAACCCATGGCCTCAGTAGGCTTCGGACTTGCTGGGCCCTACGGTTTTGCGACATCTCTTTGAAGTGCGCATGGAACACTACACACCATCGACTACTCGGGTTTGGTCCAGATGATTACCAGCTAACCGGACGGCGAGCTACCAATTGCTCGCCGTCCGCAAGCCCACTCATATGGTAGCTGGAAATCGGGGTCGGGATTGCAGCGGCTGGGCCGCAAGGTAGACCGTTCATTCACCCGTGCGGCCGCCTCCTACACTAGCATTACTGCTTTGCAGAAGGAGGCGCCTGCCTTCCATTCCTCCTCGCTCCGGATCATGGCCTGTACCAGGGCCCAGCGAGAAGAAGAGGTAAGTTTATTGAACATTGACATTGACCTTTTGTTCTAGCTCATATAGTGACAGCAATACACCGCGTAAATCTGAATTCAATTCTAGGTATTCGCTCGGGCTAATTGGAATGGTTCCTTTATCTAAACTAGGTGGGACCATTTAGTGGCTCCCTGATGCAGCAACATAGTTATACCAGCTTATAATAGTTACTTCAATGTAAATAACAATAAAAAAGGTTATACTTAGAATTTCCTTGCATGATCGTAGTACGAATGAAGATATCCATAGTTGAACGATTTCTTGCGGCAATATGGTGACAGCTGATGTTGGCAGCAGGGGCCCCGCCGGGTTGAAGCCAGCTGGGGCCGAGTGTCTGCTTCTGAAAGGAAGGATTGGCTCCGGTATGTAAAGAAAGAACTGGGTCGGTTTTTTTTTTTGGTCAGCAAGAAAGAAAGAAAGAGAGAGAGAGAGTCTGACATTATCTCTCGCTCCATCCAAGGGCGGGGAATGTCTTTGGATGATTTTGAAGTCTGAAATGCCCTCTCGCTTCGTTCTAGAGTTGGAAAGTCTTCAGAAGATTTCGAACCTCAAAAAAGTTCTTTAACTTGATTTCTTTACGTTACGAGTTAACAAAGAAGTTGTTCTTTAACTGCCTTTTCACCGTTTACCTTCAAGCACTAAACTGCACCAACGCGTTACCAACAAAATAACTCGATAGCCCTTCTTGAATTATAAGCACAGAAAACCGCTATTTTCTTTGCAACAATAGGTAAATGATATTACAACTGTAAGTTTAATTAAGTACCTCGCAACTGCAGGGGGATAAAAGCCTGCAATAGTGTTCCTACCATAGAGCTAGGAATAGATTAGACTAATACCTGGAAGAACTGGTCCTATTGCTTTTTTTACCAATAGAAAGCTGCTTTATTCTTGAGTTACATAGGCTATATTTTATGTACGCAGGTGAAACCACGAGCAAAAGCTAGTTAATAATATTCGTTATCACGCAATGTACAGAAAGCTTGTACTTTCTGTACATTGCATCTTGGCCTGTCATATTCATGAAAATAATATTGATAAGATGGCAACTCTTTTTTTTTGAGGTAGGAACTCATCAAATGACTTCTCCTGCTCTAGGATGAAGAAAAAAGGCGTGTCAGATTTTTTCTGAATAAAACTCACCTTTTTTTGTCTTCTAAATGGCCTCTCCCGGCTCACTTGGGCGGAGTGGGAGGGCGTGTCATACGTTATAAGCTAAAATTTTTACAAACCTTTTTATCCCAAATTACAAACATTTTTGATTCTTCTGTGAACCATGTTGTATATAGTTAAATAAATCATTATTTTCTGCTTTATTGGTTTAATATCATTTACAATTGATATAGGAGGAATCAAAATGCAGAACACCAAATAAAAGTGACGTTAACGTAGTTCCTATGCTATGGATTACGTTTTCAACACTTTGGTGCCGTAGGGTGATTTTTTCTAAATACTATCCATTGATACGCTTGGTTTGACATTCAATAGTTTTGACAATGCTTCGTCTGGCAATGGCGGCAGATGCATTATCTTGCTCTGTGGCAGCCAAGGTAGAACCTGGATTAGCAATCCATTTCATCTTAGTGCTAGGACCGCCTTTGTGTTTTATGGGCGCCTTAATAAAATGTCACAACGATACCTCTTTGTAAAGTAAGCTTTGATTAACTTGATTGAAATATTTTACAGAAAGGAAGTTATTTCTTTTTTATTCTTTGGAAAGGTAGTGGCTTTGGTTTTGTACGAGTAGTACTCAGCAATATTGTAGTAGTTTACTTTTTTTTGTCGATGGGAAAATCATCTTACGACAAAACCCGCTCTTGGGTGGAGCGGGAGATAGTGTCAGACTTTTACTGACTAAAAACCCCTTCCCGTTCCTCCTAGCCTTCATACCGGGGCACGAGCTCCCTTTTGGATAACCCTGGCCCCAGTAGGCTTCGACCCAGCTGGGCCCCTCCTGCTGCTGACAACTCTTTGAGGCGTGCGGGAACGGTGCGCGCCGTCGACGTCTTGGGCTCGGTCCATTACCGGACGATCGGAAAGCGAGCTACCCATGGCTCGCCGTCCGGGAGCCTGCGTCTACGGTGGCCGGAAATCGGGATCGGAATCCCGGCGGTGGGGTTTTGTAGTACCTAGCAATGTTTTAGTTTATCGGTATTTTTCGACATGTGATTTCGTGAGCACACACAAAGTGTGTCTGTGTCGACAATCAAATCATAGCTTTTTTAGTCAAAAAAAAAAACTGCTTAGAATAAGAAGTATTAAAAATGGAAACAACATTTTTTATCTTATAGCGTTAAAAATGCCGTATGATACGGCTATGGAATTGACTGTAACAAAACCTTTTTAGCATAGCATAACATAGTCAGCCTTGTAATGTTCCCACTGCTGGGACTCAGGCCTCCTCTCTAAGAGAGGGAATGGGCCGTAATCCATCACGTGCGGGTTGGTGAATCAAATTTTTGGTTCTTCTTTACCCTTTTGTTAATTTAGTAATTATTTATTTAAAAATCTGTGTGCACATGGAACATATTTTTTTTTTTTAATTATTGATAGGTTTGCGTTTGACCACCATCTTACCTGATGCTAAGCGATGATGTGGTCGACGATGGAACACGCTTGCCTAAAAGGAACCTATTCACTCTTGACTTAAAGATCCCTAAGTTGTAGCTATCAGGAATCGCGGCCTCCGGCAGAAACAAAAAGAAGGAAGAAGAGGTAAAAAGGTGATGCTTATTTGTATAGAAATCTTTTTAAGCATACCTGCGAAAGGAGACTTAGAAACAAACTTTTAATTAAAATATTTTTTTTCATAGCAAGCTTTTATATCTTAGTAAGTATACCTATATAGTACTCGTCAATACGAATCAAATTCGAGCAAATTCGAGCTCAAATTTGATGTGGTTGTGTCGTTTAACTACAAAGTTCTTATAGCCACCTTCCGGTTCCATAATCGGATCAGCTCCATGTTATAAATTTTTGCATTGTCATTTGATTTACATATGCATACAAAATTTTAGCACCATTGGTAACCGGGAAGTGGGTCAAATTTAATCTACAATATTTGATCACAGACAAACATTGGGACAGGTGAAACTAAATAAAAGTTTTTAATAAGAGATGCAGATACCGTGTGCGAAGAGGAGTAGGAAAATTATGTTTTTACCTTCTCTAAATGTTAACTAAAACTAAAAACAAATTTGCCTCTTCATTCTCCGGTAAAATCAAAACTAATTTTAAAGACCCAGTAACCCCAGGTTTACACCCACTAACCTAGTTAAGAGCCCATTGGCAACACATACACGTCTCTAGACAGCTTTATGGCATTACCACACCATACGTCTGCAACCTGGCATGGAGTACATTAAAATATTTGCGCTTTTACTGAATTGTATCATGAAAAAGTAATGTGAACATAGTATAGTAACCAGTAACTGAGAATTTGATTTTAGCACTTTTTTGACTGATCAAAATTTACTTTGCAACCGAATTGTATGCATCAGTGTTTCTAAACTTACTTTTATATGCTCATATCAAAAAATATGTTCATTATCACTAGGAATTACTACTGTGTCGTGGTCTACTCTACACAAAAAAAAAAAAAATTAATAGGTGTTCATATATTCTTTATTGTTATCACAAATTAAAAAAAAAAATACACAAACCTTACATAAATGGAAAAAAATATATAATAGAATAGGTAATTTGGTGCCTCCTTTTGACGCCGTTGGGTGAAAACAAAATCGCTTTCTTTGTTTATTTGCCGATTCCTCCTAAATCATGGAACAGATTTTGATGTGATTAACACTAATGGAAAGAGCAGTTAAGCCGGGGCGGGTAACTAGTACTACTATAATAAAATTATCAGCTTCATCGTCGATATCACCATTTCAGCCGAAAGTCGTCAATTGATAGACATAGTCCATCCCCAAGTGTCACCGCAATGAAGGGTCCTGTGTGTCCACATCCATCACACTCCAGAACCTTTCGGCCCCATCAACCATTTGTACCCCTAGCCAAGTTGCAATACTTAACGCTTGTAGAAAGCTTCAAATGTAACGGGAACGACGTCGCCTCAACGCTCAGTCACGTGGTCAGAACAAAAGAATTGGCGGCACGGTAACTCGAAGCGTTCGGCGCAAGCGAAACGGTTGTAACTTGGCTAGGGGGGCTGTTCTGCGAGCAATGTGCCCCCTGCCCCGCCATTTAACTTCGGCAATACTTAAGAGATAAAACCAACTATAGTTAATTTACTTAATTTCTCGTGTTCTATGTTTTTTGCAAAATATTAATAAGGCTATAGCGATAAAAACAACAGTCAAATTAATCCTCTTAACGTATAAAGCTTAAAACGTATTTATATAAAAGCTCTCTAGTATTGCCCGCCAATCAATTAGCTTTTCAACGCTACCTCGATTAGTCGATATACTAATCGCAAATTGATCTAAACCTCTTACGGGTAATAGTGGATTTATCAGAATCTATACCATACAAAATCCTTACTAATATTATAAAAGCGAAAGTGAGTTTGATTGTTTGTTTGTTACGTCTTCACGCCTAAATGGCAAAACCGATTTTGATAAAACTTGGTACACGGATAGACCATGTCCTGGAATAGGACATAGGATACTTTTTATCCCAGAAGTATGTTCCCTTGGGATAATTTTCTGTTATCACGCGGGCGAAGCCGCTGGGAGCAGCTAGTATTAAATAAAAATAGGTATACTTGCGGAGTATACGTACTTTACGAGAAATAGTGTAACAAACACGACTTTCTGTTTTATGTAAGTATAAATTGATTTTCATACTAAGCATTTAGCAAAAAAAAAAAATACTTTTATTCTTATTCTTTATTATTGTGTGTCAATTTAAACATTTACAGTTGATGTACATAGGCGAGCTTAACACACAACTGGGTTGTCAGACAACAAAACACTCAATGCAGAATGAAATTTTGCATGTGAGGAACTTAAAATCACCTACCTAATCCCATCTTTTTACCTATCCCTTTATCTATAGAATAGAATAGAATAAATTTTATTGTACACCAAAATAGTAACAATTTCACAGAAACTTAAATCTATGGGTACAATAGCGGTCTTATCGCTGACAGCGATATCTCAAACAACCATACATACAGACAAGACACACATATAGATCAAGTCAGGTCAGGTTCTATACATATAGATTTATATAAATATATTATGTAAGTGTAGATATGCTGCCGTCCTAAAGCTAAAGTGCCGTTATCTGACATTTAGCGGGCTTTCGTTTTTAGACGCTTTAAATTCTATAGCGATCTCTCTAAGCAGTATTTTTCGAATATTAATTGTAACTCAGATAAAATAATAAAATTGTCGTAAAGTTCCCCTGATTTATACATAATTCTACGCTGCTTTTTGTGCGTAACTCAAAATATGATTCTATCATATAACGGCATTATAGCTTGAGCACGGCAGTATGATGTCTAAGACATACATATTTGAGTTTCCCTTTATTCATTACAACCTCAGTTTTCTTTCACATTTCTCTCTCATAAATTGCTTATTGAAAATACCAATATTTTTAGCTTATATCTCTCAACATCGAGGCCAATGTATTGTAACATTACCATTATATCCACAAGGCACTGTCAGAGCTACACAAATGTATATCTGTATACATGTTGGTGTGTATAGGTGTCTATTGATCCTGCCATGGTATGGATGTAAGGGTGCCTCCGTTCTAAATTTGTGTAAATCAATGTATTGGTACCCGAGCGCCGCAGAGATGGATCTTGATACTTGGAAGTTTTTGATAAAGGGTTTTGATACTTGGTTATTAGGGAAACATTGTTTGTGTTGGTTTGTAATATAACTCCGCTTTTCATGAGTTTATCTTTGTTGTTTGTTTGCTATTAAAAGATGATCACGTGTTTAATTGTTGGGTATACGTACTTATTATCTCGCTAATAAAGACTGAGTTTGTGGAACTTTCATTATTTTAATATTATTTAATCGAAGTTTCCGTTTATCTTTTGTTTTCAACTAATTTTATCTTATTGATTTTATTTAAAGTTCATCTTTATTTTGTTGTTGATGATTAAGATTATATTTAACTGATTGTTTAGTTTTTTTTTATGACGATGTGATCATTCCAATTATATGTAATGTTGTGTCTTGTTATATTATGTTTTAATAAATTTGTAATATTGAGCTAGCAATACTACTCTAAAATGTATAATAATATGAATGAAGTTACAGCCGCATCCATTGCAATGTATTAATTAAACACTTAAAAAATATAATTATTACACAATAAATTATAAGCCAAAACTTGTCAATAATATGTTTTGACAAATATAAAGCCAATTACGAATTGACTTACTTATCAAAGCTAGCATCATCTTTCTGGCTGACTCAATAACAGTTCAAAAATGGGTGCTAATCTATTGATTGAATCATTTGTGATTGAGAAAATATCTGCTTATCAAGTCAACTTTAGTCTGTACTAGTCAATCTAGCTTCTGGTAGCGGCTTCGCTCGCCTGAAAATACGTTATTATACAAATAGCTACGTTTTTTTTTTAAGTGTGGAAATCATCCCATGACTTCTCCCACTCTGGGTGGAGCGAGAGGGCGTGACAGACTTTTACTGACTAAAACCACACCTGTGTCCTTCAGTTGCCCTTTGCGTACTAGGGCTACGGGTTTCCTTTTCAGATACAAATAGCTACGTATCATTTTTTTTTATTCTCTACCGTTATTAAATTAAGAATTGACGGCCATCTTTTTACATTCTTAACCCTTCAGATACCGTCAATTAGAGACACAATAGTAAGACAATAGATGCGCGGTCACCGGTGGTCGCTTGGGGATTCATGAATTAAGATAGATAAGCTCTTTTATGGAAACTATTTCTCAAAATACTGAAAGTCAAAACAAAAGTTCACTGCAGCGCTACATTGGCATTACGTTGTCTAACAGATCTATTAAAATATGCAGCGCTAAGTTAGCTTTTAGAGGACACTTTTTCACGACCGAAATGTCTTAAGCGCCATGAATTTCGTGGCACTTACGCGTTTCGTTCAACAAAGTGTAACGTTTAAGGTGTAACAACTACAATACAGCTGAGTCAACTGAATTGAGTATTCGGCACGTGTAATCTAGTGCGTAGTACTAATATATCGATTTTGACGGCACGATTGGTGCAAAGGTTGAGCGATTGCGGATTCGATTCCCGAACGGAGCAAATATTTGTATATTCTACAATAGTGTAGTGATAAGTGTTTCGGGTCTGGATATACCATAAACCCCAACAGTTGACATAAAACTATCTATGTGACTTCTCTCTCTCTCTGTGAACGCCCTCACGATAATTTGGAGTCATTCCTAGTGTTACTATCGCTGCACACGGGCCTCAAAAAAACGCCGCCACAAAAAAAAAAACGCCAGAAGCGGCCACAAAAACAAAGCTAGAGGCGACCGCAAGAAACAGCTGAAACGCGCGACGCTGTGTCCAGAGAAGCTTGAAGCCGCTTCAAGCGTTTTTTTTTTTTGTGGCGACACCGCCACACACGAGCCACAAAAAAAGGCCACCTCAAAATGACGCGTTTCTCAAAACGAAGCGGCGTTTTTTTGAAGCCCGTGTGTGGGGACTGATGGTCAACATTTTTACATAAAGGTTGAAACATACACAAAACCGCACCACTACAAAAAATCAACTATTAATCGAACATCAATTCACCACAGACTTACAAACCCCTCACACTTCAATTCGCCAAAACACGTTAAGGAAAAGGCACGCTTGACCGACATTCTTAATCATTCCGTCAAGTACACCTTGGGCCTTATTCTGTCCCCTTCTCACCGTGACAGGGACCCTCGGGGCATATCGCAAGATATCAGCTATATCTTCAGATGTGCCTCGAGACAAAATGTTTACCTCTGTAGCCGGTTGAGTGAGCGATTTTGTTTTCCTGTTGTGTGAAGTTGGCAGTTTCGGCAAAGTTATTTTATGTTTTGTTATGAATTAGATTTAGTTTTGGAAATTGTATTTTACGAAAGGAGTGGTTAGAAAATGTTGAAGTAAGAATGTTTTAAGTACGAGCACGTTTGTAATTGAAACTATTTTTGTAATTCTTGAGCCTCAGCATATCTTTCAGCGTCATCATCATCAGTCTTTTTAATGTTCCCACTGCTGGGACTCAGGCCTCCTCTCTAGGAGAGGGAATGGGCCGTAATCCACCACGCTGGCCCAGTGCGTGTTGGTGGATGTCACATGTCATCGAATTTTTCAGTATATCTTTATTTAAAATAATAGTTCTGTACGTTTTTTTGTAAGGGTAGAAATCATCCATTAACTTCACTTGCTCTGTGTGAAGCGAGAGAGCTTGTCAGACTTTTACTGACTAAGACGCATTCCTGTTTCTTCTTTGCTTTCGTTCCAGTACAGTACAGTAAGTTCTCTACCAATTTATAAACCTATATATGACGCATTAGGTCATATAAATTACCAATAGAGGCAAATAATACGTGCACGTCTGGAGTTCTGTGAAAAAAAAAATACATACAAGGAGTTATCTACACTAACTGTTTTTTTTTTGAAGCCCGTGTACGGGGAGGCTAATAATATAAAGAGGTGATGTTTGTTTTTTTTGTTGGTAGGAGATAATTTTTGAAAGAAGTGGTCCGCTTGTTAAAGTTATTTCACTAATAGAAAGCTACTTTATTCCTGAACAACAACCGCGGCTGAAATGATGATGATGATGAGCTAAAAGCTCATCATCATCATCATTTCAGCCGCGGACAGACGTCCACTGTTGGACATAGGCCTCCCCTAAGTGTCGCCACAATGATCGATCCTGTGCGTCTCGCATCCGTCGGTTTCCCGCAACCCTCACCAGGTCATCGGTCCACCTTGTAGGAGGCCTTCCGACGCTGCGTCTTCCAGTACGAGGTCGCCACTCCAGAACCTTTCGGCCCCAACGGCCATCTGTTCTGCGAGCAATGTGCCCTGCCCATTGCCACTTAAGTTTGGCAATTCTTCGGGCTATGTCGGCAACCTTGGTTCTCCTGCGGATATCTTCATTTCTGATTCGATCCCGCAAGGAAACTCCGAGCATAGCCCTTTCCATTGCCATTGGGTAAAAGCTAGTCTCAAATATTTATTTTCTGTTTATTCATAATTATACTTTTAAAAAATTTATCTAAATATACCTACTAAAAAAGCATTATTAATTATATTTTATTATACTGTGCAATTAACAATCACAAACAATTTTAATTTTAAAAAGTAAACATAATTAGCAACATAATTTAGAAGGTTACCTTATCATATTTTTCAAATTTCTATATTAATTAATGTAATTAGTCTTATAATTGGGGCTTTTAATAAAATTTTGTCAATTTCACTTTTGTAATATTTATGTGTAAGGGCCTCTGACGTTCACTAACGGGCGCTGTCTGTGGAGACTGCTACCAGTGGCTTATTTAAATTCTTAAATTTGGATATTTTTTTTAAGTTATTCCCTCAAGGTGGTGCATCACGACGCACATTTCCACTGTTTTTCATACAACCGCTCATAACTGACTATGACGTTATTACACATTTTTCATTTGATATTTTGGAAACACAGTATCTTGTGGATATTATCTAGGCTTCTATTGAAATCAATTTCTAAATTTGTGAATTTGTGTGTGTTTTGTTCCCGAAACTAATCCAGTAAAGAGCTAGAAAATCTCCTATTTTGTATGAACTTTGACACTTCAAAATTTGCCTAAAAATTAAAAAAGTAAAACTTTCGAAGCCTTGGAAATTTTATCAAGATTCTAAATGAACACAACTTTTTTCAAAAACTCTTAATGGTTAAAAAAAACAGCTATTTCTTGGAGTAAGTTTTGTGAAATATTCGAGTAAATCTCGGAATTACCGAATACTAACAGAGTTTTCAGGCGTTACCTCTCTTTTTTTGCGTTGCCTTTTCGTCAAACATCGCGTTGGGTTGCGTTAGATGAAGTAAATAGCTTTTAAACCATTTTCAATGTTTACGATAGGCGAGTGGAAAAGGATCCTCTTAAATAAGCAACAAGAAATAAACTAAGACTTTTGTTTTACACGACATGATTTTAAAAGAGTGTACATGGAGTTTCTTGCACTTTTTTCTCCATAGAGATCTCCACTTTGTAATGTGCAATGCTTTATCTAAGTTTCTTCTTTCAGTCCGTTCGGCCGGTTTATATGCTTAGTTTTATGTTTGTAACCAGCTGCTCCCAGCGGCTTCACCCGCGTAATAGCAGAAAGTTATCCCAAGGGAACATACTTCCGGGATAAAAAGTATCCTATAACCTATTTCAGGGCATGGTCTATTCGTGTACTAAGTTTCATCAAAATCGGTTTTGCCATTTAGGCGTGAATACGTAACCAACAAACGAACTCATTTTCGCTTTTATAATATTAGTAAGGATTTAATTAACCTTTTGTAATTTGTCTGATAATTTTCTGTGTTGCAACAAATAAATGTTTTAAACTATCTGTGATAAATCGTACAGAACGTTATCGAAAATCATGTTTTTTTAGGTGGGATGTTTTAAATAACTTCTCGCACTCTGGGTAGAGGCTTTTTAACCGACCGAAAAGGAGGAGGTTCTATGTTCGGCTGAATGTGTGTTTTTTTATCGTGCGGTTTTGATCACGCATGCGGGATTGCCCCTCATGCGTAACCTTCTCAAATGTCATTTTCATACAACTATTAATTAATTAATTTCATCAAATGCACGCGGGTCGCGTTTGTTTGCATTATGAAATTTTCTGCTTGCCCCCGCAAGCGTGATGAAATCCGCACGATATTAAAAACATCCTACATATCTTTCTGACTGGCCGGCTAAATGGTTATCTATACTAATATTATAAACAGATCAAGTTTGTTTTTTTGTTAGTAGGAGGTAATCTCTGGAAGTACTGTTCCGATTGCAAAAATTTTTTCACCGATACAAACCTGCTTTATTCCTGATTCCCTGAGTGACAAAGGCTATATGTATGCTAGCGAAGCAACGGGTAAAAGCTAGTTTATGCTAGTTTAGGCTTTGATATCGAGTATTAAAGCCTACATAATATTAATAGATACGAGTATCACTCGCACTACGGACCCCGGCAGCAGTGATGAAGTAGACAGAAGCGAACTCGTGTATCGATCACATGGTCGCATTACATTCTGACAGCCTACACGTGTTCAAACTATCTATACTGCCATTTATATTACTACGCTTACGGGTCTCATTGCTGTTGACATACAGATAAGATACTGTGATATCAAGTAAAGAAGATTGCATGAGAAACGTGCACCATATTTTAATGAAACCTGACAGACAAACTATTCGAAATTAAACTCCTTTGCAAAATCATCTTAATGGTTTTTGGATACTATTTAACATAGATAATCCTGTATTATTTTGTATTAATGACTAGCTTTTGCCCGCAGCTTCGCCCGCGTAAATAAAATATAGCCTATGTCACTCAGGAATAAAGCAGCTTTCTATCAGTGAAACCCGTACTTTCAGATATTACTTCTTACAAACAAAAACACAAAAAAAAACTTTACCTCTTTATGATATCTATATATATAAAAAATCAATGCCACTTTCGTTGTTATTTTATAACTCAAGAACGGGCTCACCTATTCAAACCAAATTTTTAGGCTTTGTTCGGACTATTTAGTAGGTGGTTTATGTGAAGTTTGGTAGGGTAGAGTAGGGTATAGTAAAGTAGAGTAGAGTAGTGTAGAGTAGAGTAGTGTAGAGTAGTGTAGAGTAGTGTAGAGTAGTGTAGAGTAGTGTAGAGTAGTGTAGAGTAGTGTAGAGTAGTGTAGAGTAGTGTAGAGTAGTGTAGAGTAGTGTAGAGTAGTGTAGGGTAGAGTAGGGTATAGTAGAGTAGAGTAAGGTATAGTAGGGTAGAGTAGGGTAGAGTACAGAGTAGGATAGAGTAGAGTAGGGTATAGTAGGGTAGAGTAGGGAAGAGCGGGAGCGAAGCCGTGCGGGCAAAAGCGAGTTAGTATAAATAAAAAAATAGCCGTTTATCCTTTTCACCGTCTCCGTTGAATATATATGACAAGCATTCTCGCGTTTATTCCGCCAAGATCAAACCTCCACGACAAAATATTCCGTAACATCAGCTCTTTTGTCACTTATGGGGATTGAAGAGCTAACCGAGATGGAGTACCCAGTCGCAAACACACGATCCTGGCGAATAGGACACGAAAACCGTCGTCGGTCCAATCCGATGCAAGACGTTAAAGGGATAAGATCGGTTTACTTAAAAAAAAAAAAACAGATGATTTAAGAACCTCCGAGGAGGAGGTTCTTAAGTCATCTGTTTTTTTTTTCTGTGTTTTTTTTTGTGTAAAAGTGATTGTAATATAATTTCGGTATTAAAAATATTTTCATAAAAAAACCAGTGTAAGGCGTCGCCTTATAAAAATGTTATATGCTAATTCTTTCCGATTAATAAGATTTCCAAAGGAATTCGACCGCTTTCAACCCTGCCTGTTATGACAGGGTGTATATCTATAGTCTAAGCCTTACTCATATGTATAGGCTTGCATTCCTTCAATATTAATTTCCGCAGTTAATGTGATTTTGACAATTGCTCCTTTGTCACGTGTCCTCGGGAAACTGAAGTATTTAATTAGTTTAATTGAATTTAGGATCAAAATGAGTATATTAGAGGAAGTTTGAAAGTGGCGCCAGTGATTGAAAAGTTGAAAAGTAATCGGTTGTCTTGGTATGGTCATGTGAAGAGGAGGAATGAAGCGCATATTACTAAAAGAGTTCTGAGTATACGTGTAGATCGATGGAGAGGGAAAGGAAGGCCGAAGAAAAGATGGATGGATTGTGTGAGGAGTGATATGAAAGAAAAGGGAGTTAGTGATATTTTAACGGGCAGCAAGACCGAATGGAAGAAAAAAACGTGTTGCGCCGACCCCAAGTAATATGAGATAAGGGCAGGAAGAAGAAGAATTGAATTTAGGATTGATTGTGTGAGGGGTATCTGAATGATTGTGTGAGTATGTGTGTTTGTTTGATATGTTTGTTTATATAGTCAGCTAAATAAGTTAGCTTGTGGAAAATTTTCAATAGTATCATAATTTGCCCCCATATTTTATGCAAATATTTTAACATATATCCCAAAAAGGCAAAAGTTGATCTCGCATAACTCAAAAAAAAAAAAAAAATAACAGAAAAATTGCTAGGAAGTTAGCAAAATGTAATATTTTTAAACTAAACAGATTAAAGGCTCATTTCACCGACATATTTACAAAATTCCTCACGCGTATTGTATGACCGTATTAACGATTTGTTATACAAACAAAACATCTTTTTGGATGAAAATATAATTCAAAACAAAACATAACGTGTGTACAAACGAAATACAAAATCCGTCCAAAAACATCGCATCATTTGACAAATGTTTTCCCGCTAAAACCGACACAATTTACCAAAGACAATGCGCATGTATTTTTTATTCAGCCGCTTGGCGAAGGAACCGTTCGATTCTGCCGGGTTCTCTAAATTATTCACGAATCCAACCTCGCTGAATCAATCTATGCCAGAAAGGTCCCAGATTACGCGACCGCTATATATTCTTTAATTGGGCCACCCTCTGACAGATTTCTGGACGCATTCAGGTTTAAATTACTCTGTTTTCCTTAGAATTTGTTTGGTAATAATTTTTGCCCTGTCAGTGTTAACTGAAACTAGGCCAAACATATGGGTTTTGGTAAGAAATCGTGTGAATAGGTAAGTTTCAGCTTGAAGTTAAGCTTTTAGGATGTGGATTGCTGATGGTTTATTTTTATTCAACCTTTTTAAAGTATGAAAGTGAGAACTATATAGAAGCCTTTGCAGACTTCTAGATATTATTATTGTTTTCTATTTTATTTACGCGTTTTTGTACTTTTTGGTACTTTGTTGACTATTTTACACTATCCTCCATACATCTCATTGTTATAAAAGAGTTGCCGTGGGGTTAATCTCCAGTTCTTCTCTATTAGAAACGACCAATTGGTATACTGCATCTGAAGTTTTATAAGTGCCCATGTAGGGCCTATTTGAAGCAATAATTTTTGAATTGAAATGACGAGGCCAATTTTATTTGAACTTTTGAAGTATTGTTTTTGTACAATAGCAATTCGATTTTTTAGGTGAGAAATCATCCATTGACTTCTCCCGCCCTTAGACAGAACGGAAGGAGATGTGAGACTTTTACTGACTAAAACTCTCACGTTCCGGGGCCCTGGGGTTCTCTTTCGCCCATGGTCCTAGTAGGCTTCGACCCTGGTGGGCTCCTACAGTTTAACTGACATCTCCATGAGACGCGCGTGAAACAACTACGCACCGGCGACTTGGGCTCGGTCCAGACGGTTACCGGACGGTCGGACGGCGAACTACACATTGCCTGTCGTCCAGAAGCCTACGCCTACGGTTGTCTATCCGTTGTCGAGTTACAAATAGTGTAACTGTGCATTTATTTGGCTTATAAAGATTTGCAAAATAAACATCATTTATCAATAGTCTGATAAGTTTTTGCAGAAACTACGAAGAAGCAAAGAAATATCTTTCAATCTTCCCTTATTTCTCGATTTCTCAATATTATTTTCCAGCCATTCACAGCCATTTAGTAACAAAACAAAAACAGAGATCGCTATTGAATATCATATTCTTTTGTTTATATTCTGAAAACACGCGCCAAGACATTAGCAGGAAAATATCTGAAAATATTCCGTAAGGGCGAATGAAAGAGCTCTTAATTAAGGAAAGAAAGTCGATTGTATTTCTTTCACAAACTTTTCAGCTGGGGAACAGCTAATTTAGATTTCTTCGGAATGTGTTACTGGGACGTTTTTCAAGATTTTTGGAAGCTTTTTGTTAAGGTTCTCAGTGTGATAATGTTTAATGAATGCCTTTAATTAGCTATGAATAGAACCTTCTTTTCATCAAAGTAACGGAAATAAGGAATTCAATCTAAAATATGAGCGGCTTCGTAATTTTTATGGCTTTTTGGGTATACTTCAGCCAGCAAAAAAGGAATCCTTATAGGATCACTTTGTTGTATGTCTTTTCATGTTTTCTCAGAAACGCGAGGAGGTATTAAACTAAAATTAGTATCGAATACTCAAGTTTGCTACTCCTAGCTCCAGTAAAAAAATCAAACTTCTAAGTCAACACAATCTAAAAATAAGGCCGTTTATGCTCCGTTTAAGCGCGAATTTTTCCCCCTGACCTAAAATCCTGAAATTTACACGAGGCTAGGTTTCATAGCATAAATGGAGAAAAATTCTGAAAACAAAAAAAAAAAAAACATTAATAACGTCACAAAAAAAAAGGTCTCGTCTCGATTCGAGAATTGAATATTTACTTAAGTAAGTTTGTATTGTACCAAACCCTTAGTGCGTGAGACCGACTCACATATACCCGGTTTTTACATTATTAGGTTGCAATCTACGCTAGTCCTACAGGATGGTTTACAGCCCATTCTCTGTCTTACAGAGGAGACCTGCGTCTTAGCAGTGAGAACACGACCCATTTACATAGATTATCATTGATATATAAGTTGATGTAGATTATGGTTTTGATGATTATTAGAGCACATCTCATTTTAAAACCATCACAAATATTAACGTTGCCAGCGCAGCAAAGACGTTTATTAACTCGCACAACTCTCATATTTCAATATTGTCTTATATCTAGAAACTATAAAAGTTAGCGACAAAATGCAAACACATTTTACTTTTTATTAGTAAGTGGCGTATTGCCCGACGTGCCGGCCATGCAGACTGGAAAAGTTTTCCCATTAAAAATCAACTGAGAAGCTACTTTGTTCTAGATTAAACTTAACGAGTTTAAGCTCCGAACATACCTTAATTGCATTTAATGAATATTTGCTAAGTGATCATTTGTACGAGATTCATGATTTTCTATTGATATTTAATTAAATTTAAATGAATAATTCAATGAAGTTCACTATAGAAGAAGCGAGGGAACATATTTCCAGAATCTTTAAGTCGAGAGTGAATAGGTTTCTTCTAGGTAAGCGCGTTCCATCGTCGACCGCATCGTCGCTTTCCATCAGGTGAGATGGCGGTCAAGCGCAAACCTATCAACAATAAAAAAAAAGAATGAAATATATCCTATGTGTTATTCCAGAACATGGCCTAATCGTCGCCCGGGTGTCGCCACTGTGCAGATCGCCCGAGGACACTGTGGAGCACACAGTCGAGGTGTGCCCTGCTTGGGCGGAGCATCGCCGTGCCCTCGCGCCTCAAGGAGTTGTCAGCAATCGGGTCGAAGCCTACTGGGGCCAGAGTTATCCGAAAGGGAGCTCGAGCCCCGGTATGAAGGCTAGAAGAAACGGGTTGGGGTTTTAGTCAGTAATAGTTTGACTCTATTTACCGCTCCGCTCAAGAGCGGGGGTTGTCATTGGGTGATTTTCCCCACCATAAAAAAAGGGCATGGCCTAACCATGTACCAAGTTTCAACGAAATCCATTCAGTAGTTTTTGCGTGAGAGACTAACAAACATTTATAAATACAAACTTTCTATATATTATAATATTATTAGTATAGGATGAAGCAGATTGCATGACAGAATTTCTGATAAGGAAACTGTCAAACCAGAGTAATAATTTTCGTTACCGTTATGATTGATATGAGGACATGTGGAAAATATGGCCACAAACTGCAACGACGTTATTATTTTTTATTTATATTATATACTTTATTGTACACCAAGATATTACATTTTTTATTTGAGCCTTTTAAAACATACAATTGGCGGCCTTAGCGCATCAAAGAGATTGTCTGGACATAACGTTTGGGATACGACTCCTTTACTATGTATATATATATATGGGTATGTATGTATAGGTATGTATTTTATAAAATATGATTTATGTTATAGTTATATATAGATATATATAGTATATACATGTATATTTGAAAATTTTTGTAATTCTTAATTTCTAAATAATATTTTCTATTTTTTGTATGCACCTGCCAGATTGTCACTGCACTATCCTAGGTTAACTGTTAGAAAGTGCCTATGGCATTAAGTCCGCCTGTGTACTTTTTTGTTGCTGTTTAATAAATAAATAAATACGACTAGATCGATCTGGATTAGAATACAAGGTTTTTTGTTTCGTCAATTTGTTTTCGAGGGATGATTTTCGACTCTCACGACAGCTAAACTGCTGTCAAAAACAGATTTCTAATGAAAAACAGCGTTTTGGTGTTTTACTAGATGCATTTTGGAGTGTGCGCAGGAATTGCACGACTTGATTCCGCCATCTCAATTCTACCATGGGACAACCCGACGTACGGCGAATATCCACCCTTACGTTGTTGAAACCTCTATGTTAGTTGCGTTTCATTTTGTCGTTTATACAGCGTACGTCGAAGGACTGGAACAATTTGCCTGCTGCGGTCTTCCCGTCCGATTATAATTTGGGTGTCTTCAAGGCTGGAGTGAATAGGCTCTTAATAAACTAGTGCGCCTAACCATCAGAGATTGCATCACTGCTTTGTGCTTACCATCAGGTTGGATCGCAGTCAAGCACTAGTTTATACCAATAAAAAAAAAATACAAATAATACAGATTTTAGACGTAGGAAAAAAGGCTGCCAGGCTAAAATGGGATTGGGCGGGACACATCAGTTGCATGCACTCTGACAGCTGGGCAAGAGTTTCCACAAAGAGGGTACCTAAAGATGGACGACGCCGCCGAGGTCGAACTAGGAAAAGGTGGCGAGACGACCTGGATTCCTACGTCGGGGACTAGTTTGAAGTAGCTCAAGAAAAGAGTACTTGGAAGAAGTTAGGGGAGGCCTTTGCCCAGCAGTGGGACAGTACTGGCTATTAAAAAAAAATACAAACAATTCTTTTCCCTAAGATTTGTACTACACATAAAATATCGACGAGAATTGTTTTAAAAATTCCCTGCAGTAGGTCTCCCTATGTACTTAATTCTATAACGTCGAATGGCAACGTGAGTGGTTTACTCGATAAGTCTAAGACTACGTGGCTATGACAGGCTTCGACAAGCGTGAGTCTACGAACTATTACCAGATACTGTACGAAACAACATACATAATGGAATTGTTAGGAACGTCTACAGATAGATCTTGGTTGGTCTAAACAAAACCTCAACAAGATCTAGGTTTAACCACAAAATCTATAGCTACAAATAGTGAGATGATGGAGATGGGCAGGGCAAATTGCACGGAGAACAGATGGTCGATGGGGATGAAAGGTTCTGGAGTGGCAACCACGCAGCGTTGGAAGGCCTCCAACAAGGTAGACCGATGACCTGGTCAGGGACGGACAGGACCGGTCGTTGTAGCAACGCTTGGGGGAGGCCTATGTCCAACAGTGGACGTCTTTCGGCTGATATGATGATGATGATATAGGTACAGAAGTCAATCTACATACAAAGCGCGCTCTCACAACGCACACATAGACACCGCTCACGGACACGATATCTCGGAGCACCTCGCCCCGCTCGTCGAACAGCTCCGGCTCAAACGCTCATTAGTGTGCGTCCACCGAGCGCAGGTATAAAAAGTGAAGTACATACATGAGATTGTCTTCTGTACCTATCTATTTTGTCCCTGTGTGGTGTAGGCAAAACCACATCAAGATCTAGATATAACTTTAGCACGTGATTTAACCCGCATGTGTACTTTTTCATCTTTACGAATAGACGGTACCAACATTTTATCATAAGTTACTGTCAGCTGTTTCGCCATCCACTGTTGGACACAGGCCTCCCCTAAGTGTCGCCACAATGACCGGTCCTGTGTGCCCGCGTGATAGTAGAAAATTATCCCAAGGGATAAAAAGTGCCCTATGTGCTACACTGCTTGATTGGAGCACTACGATATCCTTTTGGCAGGCATTTGGCGGCAGGATCCACTCGCACAGGGCCTTGATCCATGGTTCAGAGCGAAGAGAAATGGTAGGCGGTCGCCTCCTTCTGCGAAGCATTAATGCTAGTGAAGAAGGCGGCCGCATGCGAGAGGGAACGGACATCCACACGCCCCAGCCGGTGGGCTACCCGTAGGCGTGGGCTTGTAGATTGCGAGCAATGATGGCGTGTACACATAATGTTCCACGCGCACTTCAAAGAGATTTCAACAAAACTGCAGAAATCGGCCCTACTGATCCGATTTCTGAGAATTTCTGAAAGAGTGACCGTGGTTCTGGAATTCAAACGCAAGAGGGAAAGAGGAGACATTTGACGATTTCCCACCGCAAGAAAATAAATTAGGCCAATTTTATAAATATTGTCAATCAGAGGTAGATAAAAAGAGATGAATCAGCACATGAGCACAACCCTTACCATGCAACTTTTCTATATTCGGAGCAATTTTTTTGTGCGAACGTAACAATTCCCTATAGATTATGTCGGACAATCAAAATCTTAAACCAGTAACAATGCTATTCAATAAAAAGAAAAACACACCTTTTGTCCAGTTCGCCCCACGTTTTATAGTTGGGACAAAACGGTTCGACCCCATCGCAGTCACGTTGCCTCAATGAAGCAGAACGCTTTGGGCGGACGGACTTTGTACTACAGAATAGATACATATAGGTACAGAAGGTTGGCTTAAACTTTTAAGCCAGAAACTTGCCACTGACTCGCTCAAAAGTATGAAAGAAGTTATTTTATTTTAGACAAGCCTTTGTCCATGGCTTTGCCCGCTTACTTAAATTATAGCTTGTGTCAATCAAGAATAAAGCAGCTTTCTATCGGTAAAAAAAAATTAGCAATCGGATCAGTACTTTCAGAGATTACATTCTTTTTTTTTGTTTTCGGGGGTAACCTTCAAAAGGATTCTGGACTTTTGGGGGGAAAGACCAGGGAGTGTGGGATTCTTACCTCACTAAAACCACCGCGGTGATTACCAACAGTACATGGAAGAGGGCTTCGTGACCTCTTAAAAGACCAGCCCACTCCTCTGAGCCTCGTTGTGAACGGCAGCACTTGATCACTGTGCCATCATCCTTCCTAAAGTCCCTTGGTAGGCGGACAGAGTCCCCACTCTGAAAGAGAGATTACCTCCTACAATAAGAATACCTCTTTATTATTTTACAGTGTAATAAGTAACCAATTCGCCGCGCGCAATTATAGTTATCAGGTAATGTAGACTCTGGTAGAGAATTTCACTCCTTAGCGGTACGTACAATGCAGGTTATCTTCGTTACTAGTTTCTTAATGATGTCACTTTAGAAGCATGCGTCTTCTTAGATTTCACGAAGTGGGCAGCCTGACAGCCTGAAACCCATAACATTGCTCTTCTTATCCTGATCAAAGCCGGCTTTTCTTCTCAATACAGTCGAATACGCGTTCAGACTCAACATGGCTTTGGTGTTTAGTTTCCTGGTGAAATGGACTACATACTTGTAATACCTGATCTTATAAGACTGGAGCGTCTGCTCCAGTCCTATAAGATCCGGAAAGCGGAAAGAGGCGTCTGCCTCCGTAGATTTGCGCAAGTAATCTCATTGCCATACATTTTGTATTTAGCGTTTGGCGGCAACGCTAACAGTAGTCATTTGTCTAAGTCTGCAAGTCGGTGTTAGCCATCTTGAGCTGGGGCAGATTATATTATGATGATGGCGTACGTTTTGCTCATTGCTTTGAGCTGACTTTCTGTGTATCTCTCCAACGTGTGTACCCTAAATAATTGGGGACAGCTACATTTGATAACGCACGTAACATCTGTTGGGTCGGGATTGAAAAGGTTACCTTTACGCTAACCTTTACGTTTTGGGAGTGCCTGTGAAGTGGCGTTAAGGTTCATACGCATGGTTGAAATCTAAAGCATGGCATAGTAGGATTTTTGGAAGAATAGAAATGTTTAAATTAATAAATAATTTTGCTTCAGGTAACGGTACCTACTATGGTACCTACTCATACGCACCTTTGAAGACTCGAGCTTGTTCCAGATAGATACCAGTCAGTCGGACGGCGAGCTATCCACTGCTCGTCGTTTGCAAGCCGAAGGCTACAGTGGCTGGACAGTCTGAAACTGTCGAGTTAATATAGATATCGAGATAATAAAAAAAAAACAGAGAAATAATACTACTAGACTACAAACGATAGATTTAGAGAATAAAGCAAAGCCATGTGAGCTTATTCATTGTTCACTGAAACAATAAAGACTTGGCGCGAACTCATGTCGTTTGTTTCTTGCATACTTAAATCACCCCTCGACAGCTAAACTCAAGTGAAGCAATGAATGGTCATATAGCTTTAATAACCAACCTGTTCCTAGGTTATTTATACCAAATATATATATACTATTATTAGTGCTGGCGAAGAAGACGGCCTCACGCATGAGGGAACGAGCATCTTCACATTCCAGACGCCGCGACCCCGACCTCGACTTCTACCCACCGGAGGTACAGGCTTGTGGACGACGAGTGACGGCGGTAGCTTGCATTCTGGCGTTAACAAATCATGTCATCATTATTCAAGTTCATTTTTAAAACTAAATCATTGACAAAACAAAAGATCGAACTCACAAAATGTGACCCAACAGACCAAGATTGGCAAAAAAAGCACCAGGCGTTACCATACACAATCATTGGCACCAACATCACAAATATAGCCCACAATCACTGCCAACGTCCAACAGGTGACAGCTAACGCCTATCAGCTTTAATATCTAATGTAACCGAGCATTGTCTATTTATGTCCGTCGCTATTTACATTATTCAGCTAATGTGCTATTACTGTTTTCGTGATTGTGTGGTGTTGGAAGATGAATGTAAATGGTATTCTTTTCTTCTTTTCTTGGTGATGGACTGATTTTTTTTTTCTGACCAGTATCTGGCAACCTGTACGACAGAGCTGTAAAGGTTGCCCAAAACTGGTAGTGCTAGATTTTAACGAGGCCAGTAATTTTAATAGCGTCGTATTAAATCCTGAAAGTCCAGTCAGGGCGTGAGTCAGTGAGTGAGTCTGTGTGTATAAATTTAAACTCCTAACTCATTAAACAAATGATTTATCAAGTTTTCTTCAGATATATGTATTTGTAAAATCAAAGATATCAGTCAGCGTGAGTGACAAGATCCCCTGTTGATCCTAGCCTGGCTGCAGAAATTGATCGAAAGAGTCATTGCGGACTTCGGAGACTAACTAAAAGTACACTTAAGGCATTTAGTCAGTAAAACAACAACATAACAAGTAACATTTTCTCTCGCTTTACCCAGAGCGTGAAAATTTTACATACAAAAAAGGCACCAAAGAAGGTGCCATACATGGGAGCGACTATAAAAACTAAAGACAAACTAGCCCACGTATGCCACGAATGCTACGCATTATGACAGTATGATAGGTGTTCAGAATAAAATAATAATAAAATACTAAACATTATTTAAAATAAAATAAAGTATACATAATAAACTTAAATATTACAAAAAATATTTGTGCTTAACCTAACTATATACATTTTTCTAATGCTATACTAATGTATACGTTCCAGTGGTTGTTTTATGCTGTTTGGTTTGTGTAGTGGCGGTGAAAGATGAATATAAGTCCCAAAATTATACTAGCAACCTACCCCATCTTCACACGGGTGTTAGAATTACTTAAAATTCACCGTTTTTTTCTATTATAATAATACAAAATCATCATCATCAAGTATCAGTATTTTTGCCTCCCTTGGCTATTACTGTCCCACTGCTGGCCAAAGGCCTATCCCACGTCCTTCCAGGCATTCTTCTCCCATGCCGTCTCCAACCAGTTCATAATATAAAAAAATTATACTATAGCTGACCTGCCCAACTTCGTACCGCCTAACAGCCAATGATTATCCTTCGAATCGATATAGTCAACCGATTAATTGTAAAGAAAAAAAAGCCTAAGTAACATATCAAGTTGCCCAAAAAATTTATAAAAGTTATCTACATCGATTTTGTATATTTTACATAATGCGCGCACAACTAAAAACTTGTACAGATTTATTACACATATGTATTAGTTTAGCCGCCAAGAGACAGCTACTACAATGTACAACAGGGTAAAACAGTGTACCCACTTAAACAATCATAACTCACTTTGTGCTCGAAACGTACATTTGTCACACGACCATACTAAAGACTACTTCACACTTCACCACAACACATTTAGCGCACAGCCTGTACATTTAATTGTGTAGTCACACACAGCTTGCGATTAGTCGCAACAGCTTGTGCGTAAGTGGCGGGAATTGAGCTGTCGTAGTTGGTTTTATAAATGAATTGGAGGTAGCCGTGAAGGGTGAGGGCGTTTTGAAGATATCACCTTACCTAATCCTTACAAATATATCCTTATATACCGTCAGGAGTATAGCAGCTTTATATCGTTGATAAAATTTTGAGCAATCGAACCAGTACTTCCAGGGATTATCTCCTACAAACAAAAAACTACATTAATAAAAAAATTAAATTTATCTCTTTATAATATTATGGTGTATGTAATATTATATGTATTTTTTTTTGTACGTGTGTTTATTTCCTAACTCCTCCCAAACAACTTGACGGGTTAAGGTGAAATGTATATTCATTTAAGTGATGTCCTTGAATGCTACTGGATTGGGTGTAAGGAACAGCCTTCCACAAACTTTAAGGGCTTGATCAATAGACCAAACGGAACCCTGGCAAGATGTTTTTTCAGGAAAAAAAATCGACCTCTTCTTACAAACTGTCCAATCAAGTTTTTAATTTTGGTATAGTGAGGCTGAATTTTTTCTTTTCCTGAAAAAAAGTCAAATTGAAAGTTGTCCAGCTTGAGAATAGACGGCGTTGTGTGACAGTTGTGAAATACTAGTATTATTATTATATTATACTAGCTTTTGTCCGCACGGCTTCGCTCTCGCTCTTCCCTACTCTACCCTACCCCACCCTACTCTACCCTACCAAACTTCACATAAACCATCTACTAAATAGTCCGAACAAAGCCTAAAAATTTGGTTTGGATAGGTCAGCCCGTTTTTAAGTTATAAAATAACAACGAAAAGTGGCATTGATTTTTATATATATAGATTGAAAAGCAAGTCCCCGTGAAAATGTGAAACAAAGCTTGAAAGCCCTTCTACAACAAACAAACAAAGTTACAACACTAGACCATGCATGAACAGTCTTCATCAACACCTTAATCGAGTCTTAAACACTAAGCTTATAGTTCACAACGCAGACGCCAATATACCTAAACCCTAGAGCACACATACTCACCAAACAGGGAAACTTCACAACTCCAGCACGGCTCCTGCTGTATGTACCCGCCTAACTTACTGGCACCATCATAATGAAAAACCAGTTCAAGTCGGGCCGGGACACGACGAGTTCCGTACCATTATCTATAAAAAATCGCAGAGAAACGCATGTTTGCAAGAGATGGATGAATGAAGAGGGAGAGAGAGGCCAAAGAAAATATTTATGGATTGTGTGAGAAGTGATCCGAAAGGAACGGGAGTTAGTGATAATGTGTCGAGTGACTGGTTAGAATGGAAGAACAACGTGTTGCGTCGAACCCAAATAAAATGGGGTAAGGGCAGGAAGATGATGATGATGTTTTTTTGTATTTAAGTGGGCTCCCCACTTAAATATACATTTATTTTATTCTGTTTTTTTTTTTAAGTTTGTTGTTATAGCGGCAACAGATTTTTTTTAACCGACTTCTAAAAAAAGAGGAGGTTTTCAATTCGGATGTCTGTATGTTTTTTTTTATGTTTGTTCGCGCATAACTTCGTCGCTTGCCAACCGATTTGAAAAACTATTTTTTTGTTGGAAAGGGTATACTTCCCAAATGGTCCCAAAGTCACCAAGTTGGGATCTGATGATGGAATCTTATTTATTTATTTATTTATTATATTCTTTATTGTACACCACATAAACATATACAGGACAAACAAAATCTTGGCAAAATCGAGGGAACTCCTCAAATTCAATTCAATTTTTTAGTGAAGTCGGTTATTTTTTTTTTTATAAAAAGGTTTTTTAATATAATTTATAGGCTCACGTTTGACCACTATCTCACCTGATGGTAAGCGATGATGTGGCCATCGATGGAACACGACCATCATAGATCTGTGAAAATATCAATTGTCTATCATGGTTCATGAGATACAGCTTGGTGATAGAGGGACAGACACAGAGACGGGCAGCAGAGTCTTAGTACTAGGGTTTCGTTTTACCCTTTGGTTATGGAACCCTAAAAACTTGTCGAAACGCGATCGTTTCTAACAATGCACAGTTTGATAATAAACTTGTGAAATGAAGGCGGCATTACCGAAACTAGGTGTGTGGCAGTTTTAATTAACAAGGTACGAAACAAAACAATCCAATAAGCAAAGTTGAGTGCAAAGTCGTACGCTTGACACATATTGTGTTGTGCGGAAGGTGTGGGTGGCAGCGTTTTGTAGCTGTGACGTGAGATGGACTGAAGGTATATTATTATTATAATTTTGAAGATAAGGGGCTATGCATCTCCCACTGTGTAGGAGATGTAGTCACTGCGACCTAAAAGATCTATTGTGACTCTGTACTGTATATTACTGAAAACCGTATTAAATCTGTTCTGCAGCTTTTGAGTTTATCATGAATAAAAAACTTTTTACAAAAAGAATTAAACCGACTTCAAAAAGTACAAAATAACTTTAATTTCGGAAGTCGGTGTTTCTATAATAGATACCTAATCTTGTCTCTTCGTTATTTAACACCGACTTCCGAAATTAAAGTTATTTTGTACTTTTTGAAGTCGGTTTAATTTTTTTTGTAAAAAGTTTTTTATTTTTTACTTTTTAGTTATGGTAGCACCACTAAAAAGTATCTAACCTTCAGCTAAACATAAATTACCGTATAGCCAGAGTGCATCTCATAACGATTCTTATAATCCCAAATACGGTTATATTACATGAATTTACCCCCTCCCCTTTCCCCTCCCCCTTTCCCCTCCCCATTTTCTTTCAGTCAGTCATCGACTACATGTCACAAATTGACAAATTGTCATGTACAAAGCAATTTTGCTTGTTACGATAATTCTGCTATGATTCTATGAGGAGTTCTGTTCCATATCTTCGAAGTTCATGATCAGATCATAACAATATTTCTATGGGACCAACTTGGAAGCATAACCTTTCAATCAAAAATTTTTCAAAATCGGTCCACAATTGACCGAAATATTGGTGAACATACATACAAAAAAAAAAACATACATTCAGCCGAACATAGAACCTCCTCCTTTTCGAAGTCGGTTAACAAATATACAGCCGCGGGACATAATATTTTATAACACGTACAGGCCTATGGACTCAGTAGTCTTCGACCCTGCTGGGCCTCTGTGAATCATCATCGGATTCCCGCAACCCTGACCAGGTCATCAGTCCACATTGTTGGAGGGCTTCCAACGGATGCATGACGCACAGGACTGGTCGTTGTGGCGACGCTCGGGGGAGGCCTAGGCGAGCAGTGGACGTCTTTCGGCTGAATAAGAGTACATACAAAAGTTTCCTAATTAAGCTTACGTAAGTAAATGTTTAATTGTACGTAAGTAAATGTTTGACTGGCCTCTTGGTCTAGCGGTTAATGACCCTGACTGCTATGCCAGAGGTCGTGGGTTCGATTCCCACCCAGGACAAATGTTTGTGTGATGAGCATGATCATTTGTTCTGTGTCTGGGTGTAATTTATCTATAATATGTATGTATTTAGAAATATTTAAGTACGTTTATCAGTTGTCTAGTACCCATAACACAAGCTCTGCTTAGCTTGGGACTAGACGGCGTTGTGTAATAGTTGTGGAATATTATATTATACATAATTACTGAGCTTACATTTATCGCTGTCTCTCACACCTTATCCTCCACGCATTTAGTAAACCGATTTCAGTTGCTCCGGGACCGAAGTACAAACTTAGTTAGCGCATGTTAGATGCTGGCTGTGAGCAGAACCGGCACTATATGCTGGGTATTGTCACTACGCTAGAACAGCTGGTGTTTAAGAACTTGATAATGAGCTGTGGTTGGTTTTGCTAGTCGTGGTAGGGTTGCTGGATGGTCTATCTCGACCATTTTAATTTACTGTAAGAAATCTTGCCTGGAAAGGGCTTTGCTCGGTGTTTCCGTGCAGATGTCATTAGGAATGAAAATAATTTATATCTGCTGGAGAATCAAGGTTGCTGACATAGCCTAAAGATCGCCAAAGATAACTCTTTATAACCCACGCACCTCAAAGAATTGTCAGCAACAGCAGGATCCCAGCTGGGTCAAAGCCTACTGGGGCCAGGGTTATCCGAAAGGGAGCTCGAGCCCCGGTACGAAGGCTAGAAGGAACGGGGTGGGCTTTTAGTCAGTAAGAGTCTGACACTATCTCCCGCTCCGCCCAAGAGCGGAGGTTGTCATAGGATGATTTTTGCCCACCATAAAAAAATCTCTTTATAAACCACAATGCCTTAATTTCTCTTAATGCCTTGTTGCATTAAGTCCGCTTATGTACCACTATTGTACATTAAGTTTAAATAAATAAAAACATAAAATTAAATGGAACGATTACACCCCAATCAATAAAGAAATCATGAGCCTATTGTAGACTACTGCTGAACTAGTTTTAGTCTAATAAAAAAATAATCACACTAATATAAAAAAGTGAAAGTTTGTGAAAGTGTGGGTGTTTTTCATTCTTCACGTTTGAACGAATTTAAAAGAAATTTGGCACAAGGGTAGATCATGTTCTGGAGTAGTACATAGGATACTTTTTTATCTCGGGCGTATGTTCCCTTGGGATATTTTTTTACTTTTACGTTAAAAGCGCTAGCAGCTGCTAGTAATACATATTATATTAATAAATACATATTACATATTATATTATAAATGACTAATAAGTGAATAAAGGGAATAATGATAATAATAATATTCCACAACTATTACACAACGCCAGTTGCCATCTAGTCCCAAGCTAAGTAGAGCTTGTGTTATGAGCACAAGACAACTGATAAACATACCCATTATTTCAAAATATATACATATAGATAAAATTACACCCACACACAGAACAAATGATCATGCACATCACACAAGCATTTATCCTGGATGGGAATCGAATCCACGACTTCTGGCATTGTAATCAGGGTAACTAACTACTAGACCAACAGGTCAGACTCAGTATTGTTAAGTGTATGGATTCAGAGCAGTGGTGGCGTAATGGGCTACCAGCGCTGGGCCAGAGCCAGATGGTCAATGCTGGCAGGACCTGACTTACTGGTTCTTCGACGTGGGTTCTAACCTGGGCTTTACTTTGTATAATTTATTTTATCATCATTGCTCTTAAAATGGTGAAGGTAAAAGTTGTGAGGACACCGACATGTCATAGAACTAAAAATACAAAAACATCTACCAACTCGAACTGGGCCCGTGTGGTGGATTGAAACCCATTCCCTCTCTTGATGTGGAGACCAGAGAACCAATAGTGGGAACAATATAGTATAGCATAGTCGGCATTATAATGTTCCCACTGTTGGGACTCAGGCCTCCTCTCTAGGAAAGGGGATGGTCCGTAACCCACCACGTGAGCCCAGTGCGGGTTGGTGGATGTCACGTGTCTTCGAATTTTTTGGTTCTAGGACATGTCGGTTTCCTCACGATGTTTACCTTCACCTTTTTGAGAGCAGTGGTGATGAAATAAACTACACAAAATAATGCGTTTGGCTGGGTTTGAACCCGCGACCGCGACTTGTCAAAACCGTTACTGCTCAGGGAACAATATAAGGCTGATTACTTAACAATTTAATGTCGCAGAATTCCAGTATCTCAGTCATAAAGTTCAGCTTTCAAGCTCAGCTCATAATAGTTTAAGAGCGTCTACAAAATGCTTTGTTTAAGCTGTAAACTTCATATTACTTAAAACATGTCTTCCGTTTAACGTTAAATATTCAAGTAAATTCCTCGAATCTTGGATCTTATTTTGAAACAAGGAACTTGTTTGCAGTAATTGTCACGTTAAAGTCGAACTAGGTGAAACAGGTCGCGATGCGGACCCGACTCCGTCTTGACACGTTGCGCTCTGTTTAGACCCTCTAAATAGAGACCGGATTAATGTTAAGACCAGAAATATAGGGACTTTAGAAATGATTCCGACGAGAATAATGTAAAACGACTGCTAAGGGTGCAGAACAGAGTTCTCAAATGAAATTTTCTTTTCAAACATTTATTGTTATAGTCCCATGTTTAACCCTTCAGATACCGTCAATTAGAGACACAATAGTAAGACAATAGATGCGCGGCCACCGGGTGTCGCTTGGGGAATCATGAATTAATAACCTTTTAGTCATCAGTGCTGCCTTCAATACTAAATTTTTAATTCTTTTTTTTTTAATTCATAAAGGATTGAAGTTTTAATTTTTTGTTAATATTTCAGATCCAAAAATAACAAAAATACAAGCTTAACAGCTATTACTTATCAGTGAGAGCCGAGATTAAATTCACTACCAGGAAGTGCACAGCTTTTTCTTTTTTTGAATTGAGAAATTATGATACAACTCATTCTGTTCTGGATAAGGTAAGAGGGAGTGTCAGATTTTTAGTGACTACAACCTATCTGTTTTTTCAGTTACCTTTTGCGTTCTAGGACTGGTAATTCTTTCGAATAATCTCTCAGGCAGAACAAGTAGAAGCATGTTTGCACAATAGTTGCACACTGTGCAATTTTTTTTTTATTTTTCTCTAAGGAGATCAAATAAGAATAGGTAAACAAAAGAGTACTGAATTTTTGGCGAACATAATCTCATCGGTTGCATGTTTTGTTCAAAATAAACACTCAATATTTCCTATTTTTTACAGAATCACACCAGAGAACCAACAAAAAGCAAAGTCAAGTAATAAATAAAAAAGCTGCGGAAAGTTGAAAAATGCGGAATGTTTTCGTATGTACGGGTATTCGAGTAAGCCTCCTCCTAATGGGCATGTCTCCGCCATAAATTTCTGGGGCTGTATTCATCAGAAAGTCAAAGTTCGGATCGACGGTCCCCGCTCGTAAATTCGTATGCCACCTACGTGCTAACGGCTCAATCCTATGAGCTATACTTCTTTTTAACAGTATGGGAGACACAGGGCTTAAAGTTTAGGGCTATCAATCTACCTAGGCTTTTACCAACTATGTTAGGGTCGAGTTCTAGTCGAAACGATTGCAATTGGACATCAGCAGGCCTAGTCAAGTTACGGCCGTTTCGTCGATCGCTTCAAGTTGGCCGCGGCTAGTATTTCTTTGTTTTGACCACCTGACTGAGCTTTGAAATGATGTTAGAACAAAAGAATAAGAGGCGTGGCCGAGTCGCGGCGATCGACGAAATAAATCGAAACAAAACGGTTTGTAACTTGGCTCAGGGGGCAGGATTTTACATGAAGTGTCTATCCTCCACATCCCAGTAAATCGATAAAATAATATTGTGATATTACTCATTAGAAGCTAGTAAACTTCTGACGTTTTATAAGCAGTCTTATAGTCTTATGTGAAATAAAATATTTTGTACTTTGAATTTTGTACCTGTACATCATCTGTCCTGCTTAAAATTTAATGAATATCGTTTTTTTTTTGTGTACGATATTATAGAATAAAGTTGTTCGTATAATGTTTGCAGTAATTTTATTTGTTTATATTGAAGATCCGATTATATTAACAGAGTCAAAGGATTTTCCTTAACACTAAGAGTGGGCTTATTATCCTGGACAGCTGCAGGAAAATTCAAAAACAAAATATCCTAAAAACTGGAAGCACGTCTGTCGTTCACTGCCACGTACCCAAACCACAATTAAAACCATTCCCTAACCCGAAAACAAAAGTCTTTCGCTTCTTTCATAATTATTATTCCAGCTACCCGCACTTTCATTAGCATCTCCAGAGCATTAGGCCCCACCGTCCGGTCTTAAGCCGAACAAACCCTCGACACATGTTTATGGCCGATAAAAGGACCCTTTTATATTTAACTGCACTTTTCCACGCGTGATTACGATGTCGCTGCTCTTGCCATGCGTTTTATTGCTGCCAAACTTCTGTCATTTAACCCTTCAGATACCGTCAATTAGAGACACAATAGTAAGACAATAGATGCGCGGCCGCCGGTGGTCGCTTGGGGATTCATGAATTAATTTTGGGTTCTTGAAGAAGGAACTAAGCAGAGTGTCATTCTGTCAGTTTGTGGAAAGTCAGTTTATTTAGTGACAAGTTGTTTGTCAATAGCATAATCAGCATAACGAGTATAATGTTCCCATTTCTGGGGCTCAGGCCTCCTCTTTAAGAAAGGGAATGGGGCTGTAATCTACCGGTGCATGTTTAATTTATTTTATTTATGAGGGAACAAACAATAACACATAGAGAATTACATAAAAAAGACAACAATAATAATGTTATATGTTTTTTTTTATCTGGTATAAACTGGTACTTGACTGCGATCCCACCTGATGGTAAACAGTGATGCAATCGTTGATGGTGAGGCGCACTAGTTTATTAAGAGCCTATTCACTGTAGCCTTGAAGACGCTTGATGTCTTTGAATTTTTGGTTCTAGGACATGCCGGTTTCCTAACGAAGTTTTCCTTTACCGTTTTGAGAGCAGTGATGATGAAATAAATTAAACAAAGTAATGCACCAGGTAAAGTAAAGTTTTTTTTGGTGCATAATAATCATACAATTGAAATCTCCCGCCTTTGGGTGGAGCGGGAGATAGTAGTTGATAGTAGTTTCTTACTGACTAAAAAACTCACCCCGTTCCTTCTTGCTTTTCATACCGGGTCGAGCTTACCTTTCAGATAACCCAGGCCCCAGTAAGCTTCAACCCGGCTGGGCCCCTGCTGTTGCTGAAAATTCCTTGAGGTGCGCGGGAACAGTGTGCGCCGTCGATACCTGGCTGGGTTTGAACCCGCGACCTACAACTCGTAAGTCGGGACCGCTCCCAGGTCTATGGATATTATAAAATGTCAATCAATGGACGGCCCTGAACGAGACGCGTACCACAAGGACTGTCTCAATACAGCGGAGGGACAAAAATGCTTTGACAGTACTCGGGACAGGTCGTTGCCCAGCTGTGGGACAGTAATGGGTAAAAAAAAATCACTGGTCCTTTTGTTTTGCAAATAAACGGGCAATAGTCTGATAAGTGTACATTCCATGTGTTGTAAGTTATACTTTTTTAATGATTACAGAATACATACCTACTATAATACCTGTCTGTGCAATTGAAGACTAAAATTGTGGTTGTCACAGATATTAGCATAAGACTTTGTGGAACGACGAAAGACACGCACGCCACGTACGTCAATGCAATTAAAACTAGTTTAAACGGCCTTCTATTCTACTGAAACTTCAAATTACGCTATGCGAAGGTGTTTCCACTGATGATATTTGATCGATGGTACACATCTAACCAATCGGTAACCAAATAGCTTTTGCCGTAATGGTCGTTCATCGTCTTAGTTTATAATTATTTAAGATTATTTTGTATATTTTTTGTATAGGCTTCCGTTGCCTGACAATACATATTTTTGTTAATATTTATTATTTATATCAGGAACTAGGGTTCTGGACCTTTGGAAAACGTACGAGAGACTGACAGAACTTTTTGTCTTCATTGACTATCTGTTCTGCGAGCAATGTACCCTGCCCACTGCCACTTAAGTTTGGTGATCCTTCGGGCTATGTTGGTTACCGTGGTTCTCCTGCGGATATCTTCATTTCTGATGTGATCACGCAAGGAAACTCTGACTATATTCTCCGAGTACGATTATACCAAGACAAGAAAACTGATGAAGTGAACTTATGCTGAATAGTCTTCGTCATAATATCCTCCTATAAACTTTTGGTCGCTATGAAAAGAGGAGAATTTCGGTTCCTCTTTAGGTACCTCTTAGCGGGCGTCCCTAATTAGTTGGTATCAAGATCCCGTGAAGGGTGTTCCTCCTTCACAACTTACAATGGTCCTCAGAGATCTGTAGAGGCATGAAAAGGTTCACACGGCGAATGTTTTAAGTTACAGGTTTTATAAATGAGTACTTTCATATAAGAAGATTTTTATACATTTGAACTGGACAGAGTGTGATAGTAGGTATATTAGTGCGATAGGAGTTCTTACTTCGTCGCTTATTCTATTTTCGTTTCTTGTTAAGCAATATAATAAAAAACAGGTAGCTAATGCCTGACAAGAAATATTTGTTTTACTCAAATAAGCAATCATATATTGCGCAAAAACAGATTAAGCTCAATATTAATAATAATAATTTATTTATTTGCCAGACTTATTTTGAGATTTATTTTGTAGGTATACAAAGTAGTATGATCTTAACAATAAAGGCCCCTTTACATCCTACTAGATCTACACATGTGGTGTGCAAATATTTAATTTCAGATTACATGCAATTTATTAATAATGTCATAATATTTCTTCATTTATCTAGTCACTATAATTGTTACAAAATGTCTGATTACATAAATTAATATTTTATACTAGCTTTTGCTCGCACGGCTTCGCTCCCGCTCTTCTCTACTCTACCATACTCCACCCTACTCTACCCTACTTTACCCTACTATACCCTACTCTACCCTACTCTACCCTACTCTACCCTACTCTACCCAACCCTACCCCACTATACCCTACTCTACACTACTCTACTCTACACTACACTACTCTACTCTACACTACTCTACTCTACACTACTCTACTCTACACTACTTTACACTACTCTACCCTACTCTACCCTACTGTACCCTACTCTACCCTACCAAACTTCACATAAACCATCTACTAAATAGTCTGAACAAAGCCTAAAAATTTGGTTTGGATAGGTGAGCCTGTTCTTGAGTTATAATATAACAACGAAAAGTGGCATTGATTTTTATATATATAGATATTTAATTTCATAAAACAACGAATAATTAAAATTGTCATAATATTATATGAGTTGCCAATATACTCACAAAAAATGTCAGATATTATAATATCTACATATAAATAATATCAGCTACGAAACACCAAAAATGAAAGTGGCTAATTCACAAGAGTTCGCTGTCCTCTAAACATGAAGAACAAATAGCGAGAGAGAGAAGACAGATAGAATAGTTAAATAACATTTTTACATCACAATATCCACTTGGAATAAATTTGTGAATAAATAAAACAGCCACTGGACTTCACACGAAGAAATCTCGCCAAAAACCAACAAACATACATAAATATAAATATAGCAAGTTCAATAAAAGCTTGTAAAAACACTTGACTCTTATCATAAAACCATCACGTCTACACCCCAGGCCCAGCTACAGCCAGCATAGCTAGGTGACACGCTCCTACTATTCAATTCGTGCGCTTGTCACGGCCGCCCGGTTCCCTCGCCACTTGGTACCGAAGTCACGTCTCGTCACGACCCCAGCACATGTACCTACCGTCTGTTTGACAGGTGAAATAATTTGTTGTGTTACATCTGCAACTTGGTGGTTGAATTTGAATTTGTAATGGGAGGAAGGAGGAAAAATTACGGAGGGGTTCCTTATCTTTGGGCTTGGGAAATCTGTTACTGGGATTATTATTATTTCTTGGCGAATAATATTTTGTTGTTTTAGGCTTTGCTCTTTATTTTCAGTTAGTACTGTTGACCTGTCTTGGCTTTGCACGTGTAAATTATATATGTCTTCATTTCCAGTGATTTCTTTCTAGGCAAGGCAAGACAAGGAAATAACACGCCGAATAGAAAACGCCTGGAAGAGTTGCTGGTCCATGATAGAACTATTTAAAGGCACAATGGACAGGTGTATTCTCCCCATTCTGACTTACGGTGCACAGACTTGGTCTCTGACTAACATCTAAAGGTCCAAACTTAAGGTTTACCAACGTGTGTGGAGCGCAGCATACTAGGTGTTAAAATATCAGATCGAGTTCGAAACACTACACTGCGCTCCAAAACGCAAATCATTGACGTGGTTCAGAAGACTGCTCAGGCATATCCAGACTGCTGGACATGTCTGCGGCATGTCGATCGAGCAGGTGGGTCGGTAAAACGCAAAGTTTGTGCCCTAAAAGTGCATGACGGGGTCGCAGAAGACTTGGATGTCTTCCTTGGGAATTGGAAAGAAGTGGCTCAAAACTAGGCGGAATGGATGTATGTCCAGCAGTGGGAGAGTATGGGCTAAATATAATAATAATGATCTTCCTTGTTGAATTTAATTCAAAATACATATTTTTGAACACACTCAAAAACTGCTCGTACCCTTACAGTTTCTAGGCACACAATTCACTGCTTTTCATATACGAGTATCTACGGAAATACCTGTATCAATACCAGTTCAAAACCCTTACTGGTACCAAAGCCGTACACTTTCAATACAATACGGCATCCCGATCAAGATAACAGTACGTCCATGTATACAATCAGGGAGAATTAGATAACATTGTGTACGGACTATACCGTGACGTCATTCTATTAGATTCAGTACGGGTTGAGAAGATTGACTGCCTTGTGTTGTAGCATATGTAATTTTTTGTTAGGTAATAATATAATAATAATAATAATATTCCACAACTATCACACTACGCCGACTATTCCCAAGCTAAGCAGAGCTTGTGTTATGGGTATTAGACAACTGATAAACGTACTTATATATTTCTAAATATATACATATTTTAGAGGTACGTACTACTACGTCCTAAATCTCACGGAAACCCTGCTTGCATCATCCAATGTAGGTGGAACTTTGGAACCACGGGCGTTCAGAGTGGGGACTCTGCTCACCCAACGATTGATTTCTGGGAAGACGGTGGCACAGTGATAGCGTGCTGCCATGTTCATTGAGGCTCTGAGGAGACTGTTGTACAGTCTTCTATGGAATGTGCTATAACAGTTCGTTGTACGGAGAGGGTTCTAGCGTGGCCTTTTAAGAGGTAAAGGGGCGGTTTTATGTGCCAATGGTATCGCCTGGGTAGTTTTAATGAGATGAAAATCCCACATTCCATTCAGGCGCTTTTTCAATGTTTCCTAAGAAAGGAATACAGTATCTAGAGCTTAACCTTGATTACCAAGAACAGAGTATCGACAACTATTATTACAATCAGACCCTAGGAGGCTCCGACCAATTATCTTCCCGTAATTAATTGCAGCACGGTTATTAAAATACATCGCATGGAAGCACTAGTCAACCACTGTGCTAATTAGAAGCCTCTCTAACAACCTTGCATGTATTATTACCTACCCATGTGAATTAAATTAATAGGCTGTCGAAGCTTGCTTGCGGTGACCGTGAAAGGTCCGGTATCATGATGCTGGTCAAATTAAGTGTGTGATTGTCACAATAACAATAACTAACACACACACACGTCACATACCGCCGTCTAGTCCCAAGCAAGATCGGCGGCGGTGATCTCTTACGCCGGGTCTTGGTACAGGCCATGGTCCGGCGCGAGGTAGAGTGGCCGGCAGTTTACTCCTTCTGTGAAGCAGTAATGCTAGCAAAGGAGGAAGCCGACCGCATTACGTAACGGCGCTCTCGTCACCGCCGGGATTTTGATCCCCATTTCCGGCCACAATGGGTAGCTCGCTGTCCGGCCGTCCTATAACTGTCCGGACCGAGCCCAAGTCGTCGACGGCGCGCACTGTTCCCGTGCGTCTGAAGGAGTTGTCAGCAACAGCAGGGGCACAGTTGGGTCGAAGTCTACTGGGGCCATGGTTATCCGAGAGGAACTCGAGACCCGGTATGAAGGCTAGAAGGAACGGGGTGGGTTTTTAGTCAGTAAGAGTCTGACACTATCTCCCGCTCCAACCAAGAGTGGGGGTTGTCATTGGATGATTTTTGCCCACCGGAAAAAAAGGGGCTCAGCTGGGTCGAAGCCTACTGCCGCCAGGGTTAGTTTCGAAAGGTAGCTCAGCCCTTGCTTTGGGTGAAGTGAAATTAAGTGTACTTTTACTGATGAAAACCCACCAAATTCCAGTGTCCATCTGAAAAGCCTTACAGTAGAAATTAGAGAATACCTTGAAAGCCACCAGACCAGGCCAGGTTGGTCTGACAGAAACCATCAAGTGTGCTGTGATCAAATTGGTTAAGAATGATTATTCTGCTTGTGTACTTGATTTTAAACTACATTTACACGATAAAACCTCAATTCTTTACTGAACACAAAACTCCATATACTCCACAGTGATTTGCCAATTCATGTACACAGGCGAGCTGACTACAACAATGAGTTTTCTTCCCGTAAAATTTTCCTTTACTTTTTCTTTCCTTTTCATTTATTTCAATAAAGCAGTTTATAGACGCCTTTGAATTATCAAGAAGTCGATCAGTCAGTATATTAAGCTGATTCCACACTCCAAAACCTAGATCTCTATAGAGAACAACAGGTCAGACACCCCATAGACACTTATTACGAAAATCCTTGCCACCTTATTTCTTATGCATCTATACACCGCAAAATTTTGATCATTTTAATCCCGTGGAGGGTCGATCCGGTACATGGAAACTATCGATTTAAAACGATAAAATTAAAAATTAAGTACTTTTTTTAAAACTCGTATTAATTTACGCATGTACAAAACTAATTTCTTTAAGAAAATGACAGTTGAGCGAGTCCAATGACCTGTAGGTAGTAGTCGGCGTTGCTTATTAAATACCTACAGGTCATTCGATGCGATCACGGGAATCCGATGGATGCGAGATGCAAAGGACCATTCATTATCGCAACATTTAGGAGAGACCTATGTCCAACAATAGACATCATTTGGCTGAAAAATGATGATGATAAACGAGAATAACGTAAATAAATACAAACTTGACTTGACTGGCCTGTTGGTCTAGTGGTTAGTGACCCTGACTGCTATGCCGGAGGTCGTGGGTTCGATTCCCACCCAGGACAAATGTTTATGTGATGAGCATAATCATTTGTTCTGTGTCTGGGTGTAATTTATCTATAATATGTATGTATTTAGAAATATATAAGTATGTTTATCAGTTGTCTAGTACCCATAACACAAGCTCTGCTTAGCTTGGGACTAGACGGCGTTGTGTGATAGTTGTGGCATATATTATATTATATTATATTAAGTTCAAAATATAAATATGCCAGTAGCAATTGAGACATGACCAGTCTTAACTGAGCCAAGGCGTGATGATAAAGAGGCTTATTTGAATAGTCAAATGTCGGTCAGTCAAAAAAAAGTAAAAGGTATTGAGAAAAACGTGCAAGAAACTCCTTGGACACTCTTTTAAACTATATTATCATCATATTCATCATTATCAGCCTTTTTAATGTTCCCACTGCTGGGACTCAAACCTCTTCTCTAGGAGAGAGAATGGGCCATAATCCACCACGCGGGCCCAGTGCGTGTTGGTAGATGTCACATCACATGTTTTCGAATTTTTGGTTCTAGGACATGCCGGTTTCCTCGCGATGTTTTCCTTCACCGTTTGAGAGCAGTGGTGATGAAATAAATTACACAAAGTAATGCGCCTGGCCGGGTTCGAACCTGCGACCTACAACTTGTAAGTCGGGGCCATTACCACTCGGCCACCACTGCTCTCGTTATTCTCTTCTCACCATATTATCAGTTACATAATAATCTTGATTATTTGTTTTTTTTAGTGCATGTTAACCGTTAAAACGGATTAACTTTTACAAATACTCTGCTTTGAATCTCTATCGCCAGAGCTAAAACAATAGCCCCTGATTCCTATACCCAACAACACAATTAAATTTACACCATCGAACACAATATAAAACAAATAGAAAAAAACGTGACGTTTTTAGTAAAGGCCATCACACACGATAAATAATGGTGAAATACCTGTATGAAATATTTTACAATACGAGTGATCACCGAGAATTCACCATATGGATGAATTCCTATTTCCTTTAGTCACGTCATCACGCGTGAACGGCTGGACCCCCCCTAATTATATTTTTTGTTGTGTTTGTTATTGTCAAAAAAGGTCCTTATAAAATTTATCTTACTAGCTTTTGCCCACTGTTTCACCCGCCTATGTAATTTTGGAATAAAGAAGCATTCTGACGGTAAAAAAAAATTAGCAATCTTCTTTCTTTCTTTCTTCTTCATTCTGACGGTAAAAAATTTTTAGCAATCTTACCAGTACTTTTAGGGATTACCTCTTACAAACAAAAAAACAAACTTTACCTCTTTATAATATTGCTAGTTTACGCTCGCGGCTTCGCCTACGTACATAATATTATAGTATATGACACTCAGGAATATAGCAGCTTTACAGAAAGCTGCTATATTCCTGCTGGTGAAAAAATTTTAGCAATCGGACCAACTGGTTCGAGAGGTAAAGTTTGTTTATATGTTTTTTTTTTTTGTTTACAGGAGGTAATCTCTAAAAGTACTCTTTCAGAGATTACCTCCTTGAAAACAGAAAAAATAAACTTTACCTCTTTATTATATTAGTGTAGACTAGCGGCCCGTCCCGGCTTCCCACGGGCAATAAATGTTACTCAAAGTAAATGTAGCTTTCCAATGGTGAAAGAATTTTTGAAATCGGCACAGTAGTACATTTTATGTATGCGGGCGAAGCTGCGGGCAAAAGCTAGTAATAATTATAAGAAACAGGTAAAGTTTGTTTCTTTTTTGTTTTTAGGAGCTAATTCCTGATAGTACTGGTCTGATATCTAAAAAATCACCGATTTAAAACTGTTTTATTCCTGAGTGACATAAGCTATATTTTAGGTATATTTTATGTACGCGGGCGAAGCTGCAGGCAAAAGTTAGTATGAAATATAATAGATCTTCACCGAGTGTGATGGCCTTTACACCATATCCTTTCAAAACGCGATCCCTGATATAACCCTCAGAGATATCATCCCGTAACCCAAATGTTAAATTAACCGAGGTATCTAACAATTTCGCCCATTTTTCACCCAATAACCATTTCACTGGATTTATAAGCAATTGAGGACCGTCTCTATCAATGGGTGCCTCGGATTTATGGTGTTTTAAAAAGGATTTTATTCTATTAGGCTTAGATTTTGATTTTGGGGCTTCCGGCTTTTGTGGTGAGATATTGTTTAACATTTACGTTTATTATAATATGGTATATTTTGGTGGGTTTTGGTGAATAGAATAGCTAAAAGGTAGAGTTTATTATACAATAGCCGATGATTTCTATATACCCCTGTTTTTTTTTACGTTTGGAAATCATCTAATGACCTCTCCGGCTCTTGGGGGGAGTGGGAGGGGCGTGTCAGTAAATCACAATTATACTGGTTGTGTTGAAAAAAACCATTGAGCAAAACCATATCTGTGTCCTTCAGTGGGCATTGCGTTCTAGGACTACGGGTTTCCCTTCTAATTTCGCCCTAAATATACAGTGGTCCATTCTTGGTAACAATGGTTAACTAGGCGTAAAAACAGGTTCCAAGCCACTCTAATATTCCCATGTAATCAGAGGCTGACCAGATTGATAGCTCACCGTCTGATCATCGGTTGCCGGATAACCATCTAGATCGAGCCGGAGTCGTCGACGGCAAATACTGTTCCACATGCGACTCTCGAAGGGTCCCAGCAGTCGATACCTACTGAGGTCATGAGTTCACTTCTGAAAGGGAAACCTGGGGCCCTCAAACGTCGGGCAAAAAAGAGGTATAGGAGTGGGTTTAAGTCAGTAAAAGTCTGTCACAAATAATAATAAGCAGTACCTTCGTACTCTTCTTTCTGTATTCGTTAATTTCATTTTTTAAGTGTTAGTGTGTACATAAATGAATAAATAAATAAATAATAATAATAATATTCCATGCAACTATCACACAACGCCGTCTAGTCCCAAGCTAAACAGAGCTTGTGTTATGGATACTAGACAACTGATAAACATACTTGAATATTTCTAAATGCATACATTATTATTATAGATAAATTACACCCAGACACAGAACAAATTGTCATACTCATCACATAAACATTTGTCCTGGGTGAGAATCGAACCCACGACCTCTGGCATAGCAGTCAGGGCCACTAACCACTAGCCCAACAGGACAGTCACAAAATCAACAAATAAAGTGTCATTGGATGATATCCAATCTACAAATGACCGTATTCATATTTCAATGCATCCTTTGAAAATACTGCACAATCTAATCCCATGTCCAAATAACTATTCCGTTCGTCAAAGAAAAACAAAGTGTGACGAGATTGGAGCCGACGCTGACGTCACAGTAGCACGCGTGCTGTCGCAACTCAATTAACAATCCTTCCGCGTTATGTAATTGGAGTCTACATGGAGGCAGGGCTGGCCAAACTAGGACTGCTGGACGTGAAATAAATTAGTATTCGGTTTGAGAAGATTTTTTAAAACTTATTTTTACTTTTTATTTTAAAGAAAATCATTACTAGGATTTACTCTGTGAGTGCAATCATAAACACAAAACACCTAAATTCGGAACAATAATAAAAAGATATAAAAAAATAACAACCTACCATACATATATTTGTTCCGAACGGGAATCGAATTCGTGACATGCAGCAAAGTATCTATATGTGATGATATTTCAGGTTGTAATCAATAAAATCAGTAGAATTAATATGAACGAATATATTCTATAAAGCTAACATTTTGAACAGAAAAAACAAGAGAGAAACAAAAAGTGTTACCAACTTAATACGACTAAAATTACAGTGTAGACAACATCATAAACATTATGACTGCGTTCTCATTTACCAACAATATGTCTGTGGTATCGTAGCTCCTAAACGGATGGACCAAAATTATTATTTCTTTTTATTAGTCTTTTGTCTGGTTTGGGCGCCGCACTTATAGTTCAGCCATTTTTTAAGAGAAAAGATAAAAAATGCTTTCTTTAGCGAATTTTTTATTTTCAACAAAACGTATTTTTAATTTATTCACTTTTACGAATAGAATGTTACTGAAATTATTTCAGACCTCACTTGCATATACAGGGTCAATCAGAAATCGAGTGCTCTTTGCATGTCAACCCTGTATTAAATTATATCCTGAGCACAGTATGCACACGGGTGTTCTCGACTTCTAGACGAAATTAAAATTTTCACATTCATAAATGTGACATCCGGGATTTCAGTTCCGCGGGTGTCATGCTTACGTAGCCAATTTAGTTAGCCATGCTATGTGTATAAAAATGCTGCATAACGCTGCTCACCCATGTCAGACTTTCTAGGACAGATAAACGGGCCGATTTTGTATATTTGTAACATTGTTCTGTACTTGTGCTTTGCACTATTGCTAGCAGTGTGTTCTATTTTTCTTCTACAAAAAATCGGTCACCGATTATCGGACGTGGGCGAGTAGCCTTATTTGGATAAAGCCATTATTGTGTAACCCTAAAAATTAATAAAGTATTTCTTAGTTCATCATCGTTATCATCATCATTTTAGCCGAAAGTCGTCCACTGTTGGACATAGGCCGGACCAAGTGTCGTCACAATCATATCGCATCCATCGGATACCCGCGACACTCACCAGGTCATCGGTTTACCTTGTTTCCACAAGGTTTTTTTCCCACACGGCCATTTTAAGTTCAATCTTCTTGAAACACTTCTAATTCAATTGGTAGCTAATTTATTTGAATTCAGATAGTATCTACTCGCGCTCGTATAGGGTCGCGGGATCCGATGGATGCATGGCTCACAGGACCGTTCGTTGTCGCGACGCTTGGGAGAGGCCTATGTCCGACAGTGGACGTTTTTCGGCTGATATGATGATGATGAGTATCTACTCGTATTTTAATAAGTGAATCAATTTTTAACCTTGTGGTAGAAAATAAAGGTTTTTGGATCTTCTGTTCTGGTAAAAGTGGTAATGTCTCGGTCCAGTCCCTCATCGTCACCACTCTCACGATACGAAGCCGTGCTTTGTGTTTGGCAGCTTTGGAGTTTTTGTGCTGCAGTGCGTCACCGATTTGATGAGGTTCGTCAACCGTGATGGAGAGCGTCCACGTGACCTTTTGCCCTCAACTTTCCCCTGCACCACCAATCGTTTCATCGAGTTCTCGTTCCGGGTGATATGCCCGAAGATCTTAAAAATTCGTATTTGCACAGGCGACTATAATATCTCTTTGATATTGAGTTCTTTTAGGATCGAAATATTGATTCGGTTGGTTTTGGATACAAAACACCAAATAATGAAATGTTGTTCATAAAAATTTGCCAAACTCAATTATGTTTTCGTCTTAAGATAATTGGCACATTTTGAATTCTGTGAATTAATTGTATCACGTATTTTTTATGACTTATTTGGCATAATACTTATTCAATTCGATCCTGTGTTGAAACAAAAAATACCCTCTATTTTATTATTTTTTTCAGTTAGAAAAATGATACCTATTAATTTCGCATTCCAAAGCATAGTCTATGGAGAAGAATATACAAGAAACTCTATGGTTAAGAGTAGCCACAGAGTTTCTTACCGCTACTGCACGTAGAGTTTAAATACATAAAAAAACTAGCTTTTGCCCGCGGCTTCGCCCGCGCATAGCCTATGTCACCAAAGAAAGCAGCTTTCTATCGGTGAAAAATTTTTTGCAATCTCCTACAAAAACAAAAAAAAAAAATTACCTGTTTATAATATTCGCTTAGATAATTTTAATACTCCTACAACTTTACACGATGTAGCAGCCCTATATTTATGTACACTCTACTTGAAATTGTAGTTGAAAGTTGTTGACAGTTTATGAAATTTGATCATGTTTTGTGCTTCATTCTGATGAAAATTTACTTTCTGAAAACTAGTTAGTAAATAAACGGGTAGTCGAGTTTTTAGATTTTCAAGTAACTTGTTGTACTGACTGGAAGCTGAGAGCTTTTGTGTGTTAGTTTGGTGCTAGATACGGCTGAATGGAAACTCGGGATAAGATATTTCTTTGTTCTATAGTAATTTGTTTTACTTGATTTCGAAGAAGCATAGGATGATCATCTTGCGATAGATATTAAAAGCTGGTCGTAGTATTCAAATATACACTATATACAAGGTGTAAGGGACAAACCTCCACAAATTTTAAGGGCTTGCTCAGTAGACAAAACTGAACCACTTCCCACAAGTTTTGTTTTTAGGAAATATAAAAAACAGTCCAAAAAAGTCTACTGGTGGAGGGCGGTCCCTTACACCTAGCCTACCATATTTATATTAATTTTATAAAGAGGTAACGTTTGTTTTTTTATTATTTTGTTTGCTAGAAAAACGCCGAAGACACTTAGAACTTAAAGGGTAATTAAAAGACACAGGTGGATTTTGGTCAGTAAAAGACTGATAAGCCCTCTCGTTCTACTCTGAAGCAGAAGATGTCATTGGGTAATTTTCCACCTAAAAAGCCCTAGTAGGCAAGAGGCATCTGGAATAGCGACCACATACCGAAGGAAGGTCTCCACAAGGTGGACCGATGACCTGGTAAAAGTTGCGGGAATCCGATAGATGTGAGACGCACAGGACCGTTCATTGTGGCGACACTTGGGGGAGACCTATGTCCAACAGTGGACATCTTTCAGCTGAAATGATGATGATGATGATGAGGCAAGAGGCTGTATCATGAAGGCGTGCAAAAGTAAAAAACAAATATAAGTTTTATTGTAATAAAATCAGTCTCATCTATTCGTTCATATTGTTTTTTATTTGCTCGGTTCCCTCACAGTGTCTGCTTATAACTTCTGCTGTACCTAATTCTAAATAGACATTCTGATTGCACAGTTACGACGGGCATTCGACAGCCTAACGCCTGCTTCCTCCCGTAAATGACATTCAGCCGTTTGGCATGAAAATAGAAAAAAAAAACTGTGCCTACCAATATGGACTGGAGAGCTATTTGATCGATTTTGTGATGAAACTTAGTAGGAACTACCGATCAGAGGCGTAGCTAACTCGTGAGAGCCATATCAGTGATATATGGCCCCCGGGCCATAAGGGCTATGGTCACACACGTTATCCACAGCCTTAAATTCTTTTATTGATGCGGGGCTAATAGAGAATAAATATCCAATTATATCCAATGTACATCAACTGTACTTTTACAAACTGTTTGTATAAATTGTTTGTGCACAATAAAGAATAAATAATGACTATATGATTGATGTCTCAATTTTATAGCTTGCTCTACGCGTACATTACATTACAATTGAAACTTCAACGTCAACTGCTGGACATAGGCATTCTCCCATATTCACCACAACTAACAGTCTTGTGTGTCTCGCATTCAGCGCATTTCCGCGGCTCTAACCATGTCATTGGTCCACCGTGTAAGATGCCTTCCAACGCTGCATTTTCCGGCGCGCGGTTTCCACTCTAGAATCTTTCGGCCCCATCGACCATCCGTTCTACGGACAACGTGACCTGTCCACCGCCACTTTAGTTTGTCGATTCTTCGGGCTATGTCGGCGAACTTGAGTCTCCTGCGAGACTTAATCTATCCTAATTACACAGGTGAAACTAAATCTATTTTAAGCCAGTACTCCATCATTTTATTTTCAATTCAGGCTTGTTCTCAGTCAGAGTAATCCTATTTTCATGCCCGATGTTATATGATGACTAAACCCCACCTCTTATCTATTGTGAGCACTCACATTTCCTAGTATCGAACGTAACGGTATATGCCACATATTTGGCGCCATGGTTGAGTGATTGACGGTTCGATTCCCACACGGAACAAATATTTTTTGGGCTTACAGATAGTTGTTTTGAGTATGTTGTGCATACATGTTTGTGAACACACCCACAACGCAGAGGCAATTTCTGGTGTGTGTAAGGCAATGATTTTTTTAAGTAAAACTTATCCTATCTTATCAGGATAGGGTACGTTCATACTGATTGGAAAACGCCCTTCATTGCCTACTGTGATTTTGTCTGGCTGTTTATGTTGTAAAAACCAAAAAAAAAGTAATAATATAATATTCCACAACTATCACACAATGCCATCTAGTCTCAAGCTAAGCAGGGCGTGTGTTACGAGTACTGGATAACTGATAAATATTTCTAAATCCATACATATTATAGATAAATTACACCCAGATACAGAACAAGTGATCATGCTTATCATCCTTTGAAACATTTGTCCAGACTTCGGGCATAGCAGTCAGGACCACTAACTACGAGACCAACAGGCCTGGCCAAATGTTTGTAACAAGGCCCATTTGGGATTAGTGGTATCTACGCTACTGCTACAAAATGTTGATATTACTATATCAAAAGAAATGTTTGTTTATCCAACTTATATTATAAAAATAGAATAGGCTTTCCTAGAATAAAGTAATATAACATTTCGTCCATTAATTATGTAGTTATTGTAATTATCAATAAGTTTGGACTAATTATTACATAGTGGATGATGTTTGAACTACTTGATTACGTACTTGACCTTGGAACCTAAATCTTCGAAGGTTAAGTGAAGACACGTGCCCGCTTACATTATTTAGAACATACTGTACCAGGAATGTTAATGTATATTAACACAACACATTATTATCAATCGGAGTTTTCTTGCGAGATCATATCAGAAATAGAGCTTGCGGACGATGAGCAATCAGCAGCTCACTGTCTAGTCGTCTGGTAACCGTCTAGATTGAGCCTGAGTCGTCGACGGCTTGCAGTGCCATGCGCGCCTCAAAGAGATGACTGTCAGCAAAACGTAGGGATCAATCAGAGTCAAAACCTTTGTACTTACTCCGTGTTCGAAACCCCCCATTAGGCACCATAGGTTGAAACTCTGATCCTAGAATGCAAAAGACAACTGAAGTACACAGCTGTAGTTGTAGTTCAGCAGGGGCCCAGTTGGGTCGAAGCCTACTGGGGCCAGGGTTATCTGAAAGGGAGCCCGAGCCCCGGTATGAAGGCTAGAAGGAACGGGCTGGGTTTTTAGTCAGTAAGAGTCTGACATTATCGGGGGTTGTCATTGGATGATTTTTGCCCACGATAAAAAAAGGTGTGGTTGTAGCTAGTAAAAATTTGACACGCCTTCGCATCGGGAGAATCCATTGGATGATTTCTATCTCAAAAAAAAAAATTGGTCATTTAACGTTAAACAATTTATAAATATTTCGTACCTACGCCAAAATGCACTTTTTCTCAAGTACTGAAGTTTCTTGCAACGAGATTGAATCAAAGCGAAGTTGCCAACAATCTAACAAGGCGCAGTGCATCTCCTGAATGGTCCTTATAAAGTATTAAGTAATTTTCTAGACACGTTACCTTCAGTGTGTTTTCATTTGGAAGCTAATTTTCTTCTTCAACTTCGCTCTTCATGTAGTTTGCTCAAAGGAAACTTGGCGTTTGATAATTAGGTATCGAGGGACCAGTTTCTTTTTTTTTTATTCGTTCTGTAACAGTTTTTTGCTTGTAAGTTATAATGATCTTGTACTCTTTTTTCGCAGAGCATTCAGAGACTATACTCTGACGTTGGCACTGTGCATTGTTTCGCCTTGAGATTAGGTACTCCCTCATCCCAGACACTACTGTGTTTGGAACGAAGAATTGTTTCGCATTCAATAAGTAGTATCTGGCAGTGTACGTTGTTTTGAATTCAACATAGAGTAATGTTATGAACGGTTTCACATTTGGAGAGTAACGTTGTATTGTTGTTTTGCATTCCGAGTGAAAGAAATTTCTTAATTGGATCTTACTTTTTATCGGTTAGCCAGTCATAGCTAAATAATAACTGCTGCTCGCATCGATCAACAATCATTAGTCAAACACTAGTTTTGCTACGAAGACTTTGGTAGATGAAGACCTAATTTTGGCGTCAGCACATTAGTTAACTTTCACACATAGCACCTGTAAAGAATTTAACATTGGACCTGAAGATTTAGAGTTTAAGACAAAGGTGCACTGTAAAATTATCCATTCCACATTTTAAAAGCAAACATAATTCTGAACTGGTGTCTTACCATGACGTGTTAAAATTTCAAGCATGCGATTAACAAAGAGAGATGGAGCTATACACCCTATACAGCACCATCCCTTGAACAGTTCAGTTTAGGTCATCAAATGGATCGCGTTAAGAGCTCGTGGTAGGGCTCTGGTTTTGTTAACTTTTATGTATTACACCCCACGAAGCAAGTACAATTGCACCCGTAAATCAGCAGGTAGTTGATATTGGACCTGAAGATGTATAGTTTAGAAAACGCTGCACCGTAAACTACGACACTAATATTAATTATTATTTATTGGACTTTCGGACGACGAGCAATAGGTAGCTTGCTGTCAGACCGTCCGGTAACTATTCGGACCGAGCCCACGTCGTCGGCGCGCACTGTTCCCGCGCGCCTCAAGTCATGTCAGTAACAGCAGGGGGGGCCAGCTGGGTCGAAGCCTAGGGGCCAGGGTTAGCTCCGAAAGGTAGCTCAGCCCCGGTATGAAAGGCAAGAAGGAACAGGGTGAGTTTTTTAGTCAGTAAGAGTTTGAGACTATATGCCGCTTCGCCCAAGGGCGGGGTATGTTATTTGGATGATTTTTACCCACCGAAAAAAACCTTTATAGGATCACTGTGTTGTCAGTTGTCCACTTGTTGGAAGTAATCTCTGAAAGTACTGGTCCGATTGCTAAAATATTTTCACCGATAGAAAGCTGCTTTATTCTTAAGTGACATAGACTATAATATTTTATGTCCACAGTCGAAGCTGCGGGCAAAAATTAGAGCCAAATAAAGTCGAAAGAGCTAACAAAATTCTGAACAGTTCTAAAATCGACTGCAAATCACCAAGTCGTACAGCCAGTACTTACGTCACATCTCATCCTGTTGAAGCCTGCACTTCCACACTATAAGTACAACCGCTTCAGTTAAGTTAGAGTTCACAAGTTTTGAGCACTGACACTAGGTTTGGAGTTCCGTTAACTTTCGGTTTAGTTGAAAAGGTTAACAGTAAAATTAGTAATATGCTTTACAGAGTTTCAAGCCTTGTTCGGAGATAAAAGTTTAGCAGTTTCAGAATTACACGTCTTAAAGGAACTGTTACATTTGAGAAAACTAGTGTACAAGGTAACCAGTTTAAAAGAAAGTTGCGTTTAAGTTTCCACCACTACAGGTTGTAAGCTGAAAATGGAAGAAAATTTTCTTTAACCGGGCTAATAGATGTTTACAAGAGAATCTAAGTAGCTCTTTAGCGACAAAAAGAATGAAGATTATAAACCTTTATTTTACATTTTGTGTTCCCGAAAATATTTTTGTTAAAGAGTTCGCAATATCGAAGGATCTAATGGATTTGGATTAAATGTTTTAGTAACTTGAATATTATATTAATAATTCTCCCACGTGAAAATGGAAAATTTTCCTAAGGGAACATATTTCTGGGATAAAAAGTTTCCTAAGTGCTATTCCAGGACATGGTTTCATCAAGTCAATCATCATGAATCAAGTCCGTTAAGTTTGTGTACATGTATGAGTGTGTGTGAGACCTAAATACTTAAAAATTTTCGTCTTTATAATATTAGTGTAATTTCATTTTGCCAGTGATGACTTTTGGCTCCGAAACGTGGTCACTTACAATGAGCGTTATAAGAAGACTCAAAGTCACCCAAAGGGCGATGGAAAGGGTTATGCTCGGAGTTTCCTTGCGTGATCGCATCAGAAATGAAGATATCCGCAGGAGAACCAAGGTCACCGACGTAGCTCGAAGAGTCGCCAAACTTAAGTGGCAATGGGCAGGGCACATTGCACGCAGAATAGATGGTCGATGGGACAAAAGGTTCTGGAGTGGCGACACGTACCGGAAGATGCAGCGTTGGAAGGGCTCCAACAAGGTATACCGACGACCTGCGACGATGCGTGACGCACAGGACCGGTCGTTGTGGCGACGCTTGGGGGAGGCCTATGTCCAGGAGTGGACGTCTTTCGGCTGATAATTATGATGATGATGATGATGAATTTCAATTACAAAGAAGATATATTGTATTGTTTGACAGGATATAATGCGTGAAAGTACTGAAGTTGCTATAATATCTCGTGACTGTATTGTTAGAAACGCATTTTTAACCACGGGAGTTGCCGCTTATGTCGACGGCTGTTCTGAAACGTGGGCGCTCATATAGGCTTAAAGTCACCCAAAGGGCAATGGCAATGGGAAATTACTCTGCTCGGAGTTTCTTTGCGTGATCGAATCAGAAATGAAGATATCCGCAGGAGATCCAAGGTTGCCGATTATTCATGCTATGCATGAATAATCGCCACACAAGTGCTAATGGATAGGGCGTATTGCTCGCAGAACAGATGGCTGTTGGGGCCGAAAGGTTCTGGGGTGGTGACCGGGTACCGGAAGACGCGGCGTTGGAAGGCCTTCTGCAAGGTGGACCTATGACCTGGTGAAGGTTGTGAGAATCCACAGGATACGGGACGCCCAGGATCGTTCATTGTGGTGACACTTGGCGGAGGCTTATAATGTCCAACAGTGGACGTCTATCGGCTGTTATGATGATGATGTTTTCGCCGCTCGTGTGTATGAGCTTTAAGCAGTAAGAAAAACAAGAAGAAAAAAAATATCATTTTTCCGCTATCTTATCCCCATTGAAAGTTAAAATTGATAAATTCCTCGAAATTGTTTGCGTCAAGACAACAATGGAAGACCCTACAAATTCCAAATTCGAAAACCATCAGTCGGGGTTGTTCGGTAAAAATCGTCAAAACTCGGCTTTCATACGGTTGGTTCGGTGAATCATCCACCTTTCACCTTTGATCTAGAGTATCCTCTACAAACTCTTTTATTTACGACATCGATTTGTCTGAAGAGCTTTTCAAAGGCGTTGAGACGAATTTCCGAGGTGGTGAACTATTTTGAGAAAGCTTTTGATCCGTTTTTGGATTTTTGTCCTTTGATCCCTGAGGAGAATTAAACCAATTGAGGTATTACCAACTTTATGCTTTTGAACCGCTATGATTATTTATTTATTTGGATCGCCAACAAAATCCACACGGATATAACCCACATCGCAATAATAAAAATAGCTATTTCACGTGTACACTTTCAGTTAAAAGAAAGAAACTGTAACTAGATAAAATAATATTATACTCGTATAACATAAGTTTAATAAATAAACAGATTTAGAATTTTTTAAATTGAATTATAAGAAAGACAGATTCATACTTTTTTTTTGGACAACTGAAAGAACTAAGTTGGTTTTCGGAGAAGTCATTACATGATTTTTCTTCCATAATTTGCTTTGTTAAATTAAGCTGAAAACAATAAAATAATCCTTATTAAAACTAATTCCTCAAATCCTCCTATACTGTTCTTCATCAAACCAAACTAATAAGTCTCCACAAAGATTCAAGAAACTAAACGCCATATTTGTTTTGTAGTGAAACAGTGTGAGTTTCGGGGGATACATTAGCATTTCACTCGGGTTCATTTGCTTGTCTAATTGTGTACAATTTTGTTTGTACCTCATTTACATGCGCTGCGTGTACGCCCATGCTGGTTTAGTTTTTAATTAAAGCGAGTAATTTATGTAGTTACTAACAACAATGGAGGAAGTTATTAAGTATTGATGAAGAACTTTGACATTATGTCGGTGGCTTCTTTGAGACCAAAAAAGCAACGTTTTTTAGGATAAGGTACCTTTTTTTTTGTGGTCAAAAATCATCTTACGACAACCCCCGCCCTTAGGTGGATCGGGAGATAGTGTCAGACTCTGACTGACTAAAAACCCCACCCCATTCCTTCTAGCCTTCATACTGGGGCCAGAGTTCCTTTCGGATAACCCTGGCCCCAGTAGGCTTCGACCCAACTGGGCCCCTCCTGTTGCTGACAACTCCTTGAGGCGCGCGGGAACAGTGCGCGCCGTCGACGTCTTGGGCTCGGTCTGAACAGTTAAAGGACGGTTGGACAGCGAGCTAAGGGTTACAGCTATAAAAAATTCAAATATCTAAAAAGATTTATGTCGCAAACAACGTATATTTCGACCGCTAGATTATTATAGTTATAGTTATTGTAAAAAGAACTGGGGTAAGTACGAGTCGGATTCGCGCACTGAGGGTTCCACACAAACTTACCTATGAAGTCAAAAACGAGTTTTGTTATTTGAAGATTCATGTATAAATCTTGAATTTGAACATCATAATCATCATCATCAGCCTTTTTAATGTTCCCACTGCTGGGACTCAGGCCTCCTCTCTGGGAAAGAGAATGGGCCGTACACCACGCGGGCCCAGTGCAGGTTGATGAATGTCCCATGTCTTCGAATTTTTGGTTCTAGGACATGCCGGTTTCCTCACGATGTTTTTCTTCACCGTTTTGAGAGCAGTGGTGATGAAATAAACGACTCAAAGTAATGTGCCTGGAATTTGAGCATATTCTTTGAATTCATTATTGAAATATTCTCTGCCATCATCAGCTCGTTTTTTTTTTATTACTGGTTTTATCAATTGCATGCTAAAACTTTCAAGCAAGCAAAAAATTCAAGCTGGATTTTATATTTAACCCATCCGATGCTGAAAACATTTGCATATTCTTTCGAAAACTTGGCAGACAAAGTTGTGGTCTGATAGGAAACTGAAAATTCAACGATTCATCTTAATGGATTCGCCTATAAACGATTGAAAAGTTTTCCGCTTTGCTGGAACGTAAGTTGCCTCTCTTGAAAGTTTTTTCGCATCACACTCACGAAGATTAATTCGCCTGGCCAAGTGTTTTACTAGAGGATTCTTTTTTAAGCTAACGAGGCTAATTTTTGGTAGTACGTTTTTAAGTGGAGGCAAGTTTGTGGAAAAGGATTTACGTGTGAAAATAAAATGAATATTGATGTGTTTTAATTCATGAATCCCCAAGCGACCACCGGTGGCCGCGCATCTATTGTCTTACTATTGTGTCTCTAATTGACGGTATCTGAAGGGTTAAGTCTTCGCTTACAGAAAACTGGATAGCAAAAATTGGATTCAGTTAGTTCCCTTAATTAATATATATCTAACCTGAACAAATGGGGAATCCTTAACCCATCGCAAATACAGTACCAGTGTGGAGCTCCTTCCCAGGATATGCGTTATCTTTCCTGTCCAGCTTGCACAACTACCTCCACCTCCCACGACCTACACCTTTCACTGACAAGCTACCACGCCTACAGTTCAAACAGTAGGCGTGAAATGGGCCTTTGCCTACGGCCTCGCACCCAAAGGGGCTTCGTTATATAATTTATAGGCTCGCGTTTGACTATTATTACACCTGATGGTAAGCAACAATGTGGTCGAACACTGGGTTGCGACAGTCGCGGTCTCGTTTTCGAATTTATGAAAGAAAAAAGCCTCACTAATGCACCTTCACCCACCTCTAAATTAATCTACGCGACGCCTCCGGTTCCAAATCAAGTTATTTTGCGAAAAACTGTCACTTTAACGAAGGTGAGCAAGGAAGGGTTTTTAAAAGTTTTTTTCCTAAGGGTAATAAAAGGGATGGCAGATTGTATGAAAGTTTGTAATTTTTTAAGTTCGAAACTTAAAAGTTATCCCGTTAGAGGCTTTAGTGAGTATGGAAAAGTTAGTCGGATTATTGATTTTTATAGAAACTTACCTCTTTAAAGCTTCTGAAAAGTTGGTGATAGAAAATCTCCCCGGGCATATGGCACAAAATAGATAGGTACAGAAGACAATCTCATGTATGCACTTCACTTTTTATACCTAAGCTCGGTGGACGCACACTAATGAGCGTTTGAGCCGGAACTGTTCGTCGAGCAGGCCGAGACGCTACCGAGATATCGTGTCCGTGAGCGGTGTCTATGTGTGCGTTGCTCGAGCGCGCTTTGTATGTAGATTGACTTCTGTACCTACATATTTTGTGCACATGGCTTCTTCTAAAGAAAAATAACTTCTGAAAGATTAAAGTTACCCGTCTTTACAGCTAGTTAAGATATTAAATAAGCTAAGATAAATTGATTAAGAACTTAAGATCGAAAGCTGTATAAATTTTTCTTAACAATAAAAACTTTACAAGATTGTTCCATGGAAAAAAGCACCGAGGATAAAGTAGCAAGGGATCGGATTTCTTTACAGAGACAATTGTATGGGATTTACCTGGATTACGTTACACTCCAGTTTTTCTTTAGAACTCTAGGGTTCCTTGGGAATGGGTTATTTTATTACTCTGATAAATAATATAGGTTTCTTGATACTAACAAAAGTTGAATGTGATTGAGCGATGATTTGTGTGAGTTTGTCCTAAAATTGTCATCTGCCACATGTCACAAAAGAATTGGGCGAAAGCAACTACTGACTGGATTCCAAACAGCAGGAGCCGGCGACGCGGTAGGCCCAGAAGGAGATGGCATGACGATTTGGACTCCTACCTTAAGAATTGGCCAGAAGTGGCCAAAGACAGAAAGGAGTGGAATAACAGAAGGGAGGCCTTTGCCCAGCAGTGAGACACAACTGGCTTGGGCACGCACGATTATGGCGGTAAATCCCCTCTTAGAGGCGTGGCTGGAAAGACCTCACGGCGTCCTTACCTTCCGCATGACGCAGGTCCTCACCGGACATGGCAAGTTCGGGAGGTTCCTGCATCGGATTCAAGCGGAAGAGACGCCCGGGTGTCGCCACTGTGCGCAACGCCCGGAGGACACGGTGGAGCACACCGTCGCGGTGTGTCCTGCCTGGGCGGAGCATCGTCGTGCCCTCTCGGGCGATCGGCGACGGAGACCTCTCGCGCCGGGCCCTGGTCGAGGCCGTGGTTCGGAGCGAGGAGGAATGGCAGGCGGTCGCCTCCTTTTGCGAAGCAGTAATGCTTGCAAAGGAGGCGGCCGACCGCATCAGGCAGCGGCGCCCTCGCCGCCGTCGCCGGGATTCCGATCCCGATTTCCGGCCACCGTAGACGCGGGCTCGCGGACGGCGAGCCATGGGTAGCTCGCTGTCCGATCGTCCGGTAGTGGACCGAGTCCAAGACGTCGACCGCGCACTGTTCCCGCGTGCCTCAAGGAGTTGTCAGCAGCAGGAGGGGCTCAGCTGGGTCGAAGCCTACTGGGGACAGGGTTGTCCTAAAGGGAGCTCGTGCCCCAGTATGAAGGCTAGAAGGAACGGCGCGGGGTTTTTAGTCAGTAAGAGTCTGACACTGTCTCCCGCTCCACCCAAGAGCGGGTTTCGTCAAAGATGATTTTCCCCGTCGAAAAAAAAAAAGACAACTGGCTCATAATAATAATAATGCAATGGCAGTCTAATCGCTGACAGCGATGTCACCACCATTTTCGATATCACGGCATCACTATCTGTGTAGTTATCATCGTCGCCATCATCATCATCATTATCCGATTTCCGAAATCCGAAATTTTGAATTTTTATGATTTACTTATTTAATGTGATGTCAACTATGGAATGAATGAATGTTATTAGCATGTTTTTGTTTTTGTTTTGTGTGTATTTCTGTGTTTTTTTTTTTATGTTAACTTATGGGTATCTTACCTGAAATAAATGTCATTATTATTATTATTATTATTATCACTGCTGCTTTTTTATATAAAATAAAATATGGATCAATACAAGTTTTGCATATTTATTTAACCATTTTTCAAAACTAAGTCTCGGTTTGAAAAAAAAAGATGTTATTGGTACGCAAATAATGTTTATTTGCAAACCTTACTTTTCAATCAATATTTTGACAGACAGAGGTAATTGATGTTCCTTTACCTTATTTGAACAAATTAATGAAAGTCGTTGTATCCGGCTCGAAGGACCAAAACAAAAAGATGTTGAAGTATATCGACGTTAACGATCCTCCAGTAGTTGTTGTGGGTTGTAAATAAATTAACATCAAACCACTCAGTAACTCGTTAAAATGTATATTTGTAAATACAATAAAGTTATGTATAGAGCTGCACTTATTTATTGTAAACACATTACCGCGTGACGGAGGTGTAGTTACGACTGATTAAAGGTCATCATCATCATCTTTGCAGTCAAAAGACGACCACTGTTGGACGTAGGCCTCCCCTAAGCGTCGCCACAAAGACTGATCTTGTGCGTCTCAGATCCACAGCATTCCCGCGACTTTCACCAGGTCGTCGGTCTACCTTATGGGAGGCCTTCCAACGCTACGTTTTTCGATACGCGGTTGCAGTCGACCATCCGTTCTACGAGCAATCCTCCTCTCTAGGAGAGGGAATGGGCCATAATCTACCACGCGGGCCCAGTGCGGGTTGGTGAATGTCACATGTCTTCGAATTTTTGGTTCTAGGACATGCCGGTTTCCTCACGATGTTTTCCTTCACCGTTTTGAGAGCAGTGGTGATGAAATAAATTACACAAAGTAATGCGCCTGGCTGGGTTCGAACCCGCGACCTGCAACTCGTAAGTCGGGGCCATTACCACTCGGCCACCACTGCTCTCTCTAGGAGTGTGTATGCCAAATAAAATTTTCTTTCTTTCTTTCGTTGTAAGCGACCATGTTTCAGTGCTATATGTCATCACTGGCTACACGCACTGGTCATAGACTTTCGTCTTGAGACACGTCTTGTGTATACTTAGACAAGAGTATACCGCGCAGCTGTCTTGTATGTTTAATGTAAAACGTTATTTGCTGTATGAGCATTATTGGCTCGAACACTCTACGTGCGAAAAGTAAAAAGAAACAAAATATACCATTACAGACTCACACAGGCAAAACTCAACAAACCCACAACCGCAATTGATATTGTAACGAAATAACAATTTCCATTTACAAACAGGAAGGCATTTGGTAAAGAAAATTGCCAATAACGAGATCAAAACATTCGTCAACAAAGTCCCTCAAGATGTGACGTCATAAGATGGCCGGAAATTGAAAATGTTCCTACATGGATGTCGATAGGTCCACACCAGATTCTTTTTTCCCTAAATCCGTGGATCAAATGACATTTGTTACGCACTTCGGATAAAGGATCGATCTATTTGTAACTTTAAATTTGTGCGGTTTTTTTAGGTAAGGATATCAACCAATGATTTCTCTCCAATAGGCGTCGGCCATGCTGGGCCCTACGGTTTGCTGACATCTCTTTGAAGCACACGTGGAATACTATATACCGTCGACAACTTGCGCACGGTCCGGATGGTTACCAGGCGGCCAGACGCTGAGCTACATATTACTCGCCGTCTGCAAGCTTAAAATCGGGCAGCTGGCGCATGAGGGCTGTTCCTTCGCTTAAAGAAGCTAGCAAAGGAGGTACCTTTTGCTAGCAGATTTGTGTTTGTCTGCTGTTTAATTGGATATTGATGGATACGTATAATACGGAGATCGTTTTTGGTTTACTTATGGAGAGTGTGTGTAAATTGGTCTTCGTAATGTTGGGATCGTTTATCATGAATAAAAATTGAATTTATTTTTAGGTATGAGAGAGTAATAGGTATAACAGCTGTGACATTTTATTTATTTACCTAATGTGTTGTGTTTATTTTTAATAGTTTTTGAGTTAAGAAGATGGGGAAAATACCGGCCAAGAGTGAGTCGCATTTGCGAACGAAGGGTTTACGTACCATTATACATACAACACTCAACACTATATTATAACCTTTTCTTTAGATTTTAGTAATTGTTGTTATAGCCGTTACAGAAATACATAGTCAGTGAAAATTTCAACTGTCTTGCTATCACAGTTCAGTAAATAATATAATCAATTCAGTTCAGGCAACATGTACCCATAACACAAATACCTTATAGACTAATATACATAATTACTTATAATATATCATATTGTTAGTTAACATGATTTAAAACTACGTTTACTAACGTAGTTTTAAATCTTAATAACTTCACTTCGCACTATTTTGTTTTTGTGCTGTCCTGTGCCATAACAACACGACCTGAGCCCAAAAGTCTTCTTCCATAGTAAGGACAAAAAAACAGACTTTCAATGGAGTCTTGGTAATACTCTTATGTGCTATTGTGGGACATGATCAATCTGTGTGTCAACCTTCATCCAATTCCGATCAGGCGTTAGAGCGTTAAGAAGTTACAAACATACACACACAGTCGCAAACTTATGCTTCTATAATATTAGTGTGATATTATTATTAAAAACAAATACAGGCAAAACACACTCAGCATCAGAAAGCGTAAAAGTAAGAACAAATTAACTTGGCTGACATTTTTATTACGCTCAATGTCGCTGCGAACCTAAAGTCATTTGCAAAGGTTCCCCTTCGGAAACTTTGCGATCAGGTCTTAAACAAGTGAAATTCACGACCTCCAGTACTTAAGAAGTACTTTCGTGTAAAGATTATGTGACGCAGAAAGTGTTCTTTTGACAATTTGGAAGTAACAACATAACAACACGGTTTTATTTTCCGGAAGGGCAGTGGTATGTATACTATGTAATAGTGCCTTCGCACTCCGGCCTCAAAAAAACGCTAGAAGCGGCTAGAAAAAAAAGCTAGAAGCCGCCGCAAAAAACAGCAGAAGCGCGCGACAGCTTGTGGCCGGAGAAGCTTGAAGAGACTGCAAGCGTTTTTTGTGGCGGTACCGCCACACACGAGCCACAAAAAAAGGCCGCCTCAAAATGAAGCTTGCAGCGTCATTTTTTTGAGTGCGGGGTCGCACCAACTAGTAGGATATATAAAATCTTTGGGTCGCACACGGGCCTCACTTAGATATAACATCACAGGCAACACCTCTATTTTTCCAATTATTAGTTATATTCTTTATTGCACACCTCATAAATAAAAACATCATCATCGCTTACTGCGTTTGACCGCTGTCACAGGTGTGACAGCAGTCTTATCGGTCAGCGAGCTTATCAATAATAAAAAATCAGTTTTTTTTTAAACTAATATACAATAATAATAATAATAATAAATCATTTATTATCAGGCATCTTGGCCCATAGATATATACCTTACAGACTAACATATATATAAAGTAAATACAACTTGTCGTTGGTAAAACAACAACAACAATGGGCAGTCTTATCACACGGGGCAATTTCTTAAAGACAAATTTGGAAAGACTTAACGAATGGAGGTAGATTTTTTAAAAAGCTTTCATTGTGCAAGCATCACAAATAAGTACTGACAAGACCACAGATCAAACAATACAAATATCTGTAGATAAGACATATCTGTACTTTGTCATTACTGGGCACAGGACTCTCCATTATTTCTATTGTTTCCGGTTCCGAGCCACTTCCTAAAGAAAATCTAAGTTGTCTTACTAACTCTTGCATAGTAGGAAACAGTGTGATTTATTTCAATTAAACCATCTTGGTGGTAGACGACGGACTACGCTTGCCTAGAAGTAATCTATTCACTCTTGATTTAAAAACCTGTTGGTTTTAGCTTGCAGAAAGCATTGACTCCGACTGAGAATTCAACTCTTTAGCTGTACACACCACAGATGCGTTCTTAAAATGCTTTTGGTTGGGATATTCACAATGTGCCGGTGGTGTATCGTCCCACGTTTGGTTGTCCAACGATGGTACGCTTGGCAGAATTAAATTATACAATTCCGATACACACTTCTCAAAATGTAACCGGTAGAAAATCGACAGGCAAGCATTCGGTGTCGATGCTAGACTTTGAAGTTATAAATTAGGTATGACACAATCGTTATACAGTTCCGCCAAGCCAAAAAATAGTAACAAACTAATAATTTTCATTACAATACCAAACTATTAAATTTCGAAGAGAATTTAATCAAACCATCGACACCCAACATTGTACTCACTACTCTATCAAAATAACACGCTTAGACAGTAAAATAATACTGATTTAATTAGCGGTTCCAATGTTAGTACAAATACTAACAAACCATAAAATGTAAATGATTTAATTGTGAATAATTTATAAACGATATGGGAACAATGATATTCAATGAAGTGTAATAACCACGCTAACAATATGAATTATTATTTATTGAATTATTTATTCGGTTAATGTAAATGAGATGGAAATGTTTAGATCACTAGTTACAAAAAAATCGCAACTGATATTGTTACAAATTGTATGTTTATTTCATTAATTCATATTTGTTTTATAAAGGTACCAATGTAGATAATTTATACTGTTATGGCTAATTAGGCGCTCCCAGTGGCTTCGTCCGAGTGACAATAGAAAGTTTTCTCAAGGGTATTTATTCCCTGAATAAAAAGTATCTCAAGTGCTATTCCAAGACACGGGTATGCCTTTCATCCAAATGCGTCTGAGCGCGACAAAATAACAAACGTGTATGTGTACACACAATCACCATTTTTTGCCTTTATAAATAATAATATAATAATAATAACTGGTTCCTGTCTCTGGAGCCCTAACCACCGGTAGCTTGGACCCTGCTCCCGACACCGGCGGAAACTATATTTTTATATTTTTAAATGTTTTTTTTTTTATATGATTTTGTTAAAAAATATTTAAAAATGTAATTTTATATGTGTAAAAAATTAATAAATAATAATATTCTACAACTATCACACAACACCGTCTAGTCCCAAGCTAAGCAGAGCTTGTGTTATGGGTACTAGACAACTGATAAACATACTTATATATTTCTAAATACATACATAATATAGATAAATTACACCCAGACACAGAACAAATGATCATGCTCATCACATAAACATTTGTCCTGGGTGGGAATCGAACCCACGACCTCCGGTATAGCAGTCAGGTCCACTAACCACTAGACCAAAAGGCCAGTCAATAATACAGGCCAGGAAATAATATAATATTAGTGTTTTTTTTTTTTTTTGTCGACGGGGAAAATCATCTTTGACGAAGCTGAGCTTCTCAGCTCTTGGGAGCGGGAGACAGTGTCAGACTCTTACTGACTAAAAACCCCGCGCCGTTCCTTCTAGCCTTCATACCAGGGCACGAGCTCCCTTTCGGACAACCCTGTCCCCAGTAGGCTTCGACCCAGCTGGGCCCCTCCTGCTGCTGACAACTCCTTGAGGCGCGCGGGAACAGTGCGCGCCGTCGACGTCTTGGACTCGGTCCATTACCGGACGATCGGACAGCGAGCTACCCACCATGGCTCGCCGTCCGCGAGCCCGCGTCTACGGTGGCCGGAAATCGGGATCGGAATCCCGGCAACGGCGGCGAGGGCGCCGTTGCCTGATGTGGTCGGCCTCCTCCTTTGCAAGCATTACTGCTTCGCAGAAGGAGGCGACCGCCTGCCATTCCTCCTCGCTCCGGACCATGGCCTCGACCAGGGCCCGGCGCGAGAGGTCTCCGCCGCCGATCGCCCCCACGAGGGCACGGCGATGCTCCGCCCAGGCAGGGCACACCTCGACGGTGTGCTCCACCGTGTCCTCCGGGCGTTGCGATATAATATTAGTGTGAGTATTATTATTATTTATAATTTTTGTTCACTTGAAACCCCAAAATCTCCTTTTGTTCAGTCTATCCAAGGGTTGCCTATTAGACCATATTATTTTAGTATATGCACAACCTGAATATTGTTTGTCCAGAATCAGTAACTGATAGGATTTCAATAGTTTTTAGACCATATTATATTTTTTCCCAAAAATATTTAAAAAGGTTACAAGTGGGTTACCACTGACACTAAGCACAGCATAAGTCACGACAGGTCATAGCGGGTGTTAGGTGCCATCAAACCGCTGGGTGCAAGTGCAAAACTACCCCTCAGTCGCCTGGATGGCCCGGTGACCTTGTATTTTTGCTGACATAACCAGCTTATAACTTAACCATAATATATTTTTGAACTTTTGTACAATGATTCTTTGCATATAAATACTACACAAGTGTTTCAAGTTTTGCATATACTAAAAATAAGGTTGTATAATTATATCTTTTTTTGTAAATGTTTCTACTGTACACATAAAGTAGGTGAGGTGCACAATAAAGTAGGAATATAATACTATATATTTTGACTGGCCTGTTGGTCTAGTGGTTAGTGGCCCTGACTGCTATGCCGGAGGTCGTGGGTTCGATTCCCACCCAGGACAAATGTTTGTGTGATGAGCATGATCATTTGTTCTGTGTCTGGGTGTAATTTATCTATATATGTATGTATTTAGAAATATATAAGTATGTTTATCAGTTGTCTAGTACCCACAACACAAGCTCTGCTTAGCATGGGACTAGACGGCGTTGTGTGATAGTTGTGGAATATTATTATTATTATTATAATAAAAACAATAAATAAATGATAAATGTGACCAAAATGTGTGTGTGGCGTGCTGACGCCTTTTTTGCTAGCATTATTGCTTCGCAGAAGAAGGCGACCGTCTGCCACTCCTCCTCACTCCGGATCATGGCCTGTACCAACGCCGAGCGCGCCCACGAGAATACGGGGGTGCTCTGCCCAGGCGGAGTACCCCTTTACCATATGCTCCACCGTGCCCTCCAGGCGGTCCACACAATGGTGGCCGGGAATTTACCAATACAACTGATCGTCTACTCAACCAGACTTTCCTATTAAAGTGGACAAACTGGCTGTAGAGCCAGGCTTTGTAAAAAACTCAAAACTAAACTAAAAACAAACCTACTATAACCTAAGGTCGTTCCTTGTTGGTACAGACCTCGGCTTAGGACATTTCTGCGGACGACAGCAAAGGACCTACTGCTTCTCACACACACAGTCAGTAACGCACGTATCTATAATAAAAAATCCCCCCTCCCCTTTATCACACACACCTAACAAAAAAATATGATAATAACTTGGAGTAAGTAAATGAAGTCGCTACCAACAAACGGCGTAGTCACGTAAAATATTATTCTGCCCATCCCTCGAGACACAACCTTTATAGTCGAGTCCAGTGCACCTGCGAATGAGTTATGCGCGGAGATTTATTATCACAGATAAGGTTTTGTATCTGGGCGGTGTAACGCAAATGTTAGCAATATATCTGGGGTTTTTCTTTGCTGTTTGTTGAGAGGTGTGTGCTGGTCCTTTTATGCGAGAAGTTGAAAAGACCAAAAAAGTTTCGGGTTGAACATAATTTATGTCTGGGCTTTTCAATATTTTTTTTTTTTTTGGATGATCATCAAATGACTCTGTAATGACATGTATGTATGTTGTTGTGAGTATCATAATGGCATAGTTCAATTCCGCGTAGCTCGTTCCATTATAGAACCACAAAGCATATGGCGATGCACCATCGGAACGCGATGGAGATCCCTAAGCACAAATCATTTTGACAACAACACATTTATTGTAAGATAGTTAAGCAGTGGGATTCTCCGCTGGAGTCTGTACGTCCGGATAACTTACTTCTAAGCAAAGGTTTTTCGACCACATTATTGCATATTAGCAGATAAGATACCTAGTAAACTTTTATTCGGGATAAACACAGCACAATAGTTGCAAAGACAAAGTAAAAAAGAATAAAAGTACGGAATGTGCCGAGCGTGCTCAGCATTTGCTGGGCGTCAGCCTCAAAAAGGTGACCACCTCAGCATTTGCTGGGCGTCATATACCCAGTGTTAGTTTTTAGTTGTAGTAGTTTAGTGGGCACCTCACTGTGCCGGTTGGACGAGGGGGAACAAAATATATAGTAGTAACGCTCTAAGTCTAGCCGTAATAAAAAAAAGGCCAAGTGCGAGTCGGACTCGCAATTCGCACACGAAGGGTTGCGTACCATTATTTATAAAATCGGCAAAAAAAAATCATGTCAGTTGTATGGGAGCTTCCTTATTATTTATTTTCGGTTTTTTAGTATTTGTTGTTATAGTGATAACAGAAATTCATAATCAGTGAAAATTGCAAATATCTAACTATCATGGTTCATGAGTGTTTTTTACAGACGGATGGACAGCGGAGTCTTAGTAATAGGATCCTGTTTTAAAAAAAGTAGTTACTGTAAATTTTTCGAAAAAAAAAGTACAATTACTGTACATTTTATTCACACATATCCACGGAAACGAAGACGCTGTTCAAAACCTAGTCTAGCAGACTATAGAAAGCTGTAATAAAACGTTTACTACACATACCAGCAAGAGTTTCAAGATTAGTTGATCTAATCCCGATGTAACGGCTTAACTTTAGATCCAATCAAGATTTGGGTCACAGCTACGTGTTCTAGAGAAGTGGTTCTAATGGACGAGCCTTCGTGACTCAGCACATTCTAGCTGCACTATTAAACGACTGTGGATGACTCGGTCTTTACTTAATTACTAGATTTGTGATAGCCAACAATGAAAACACTATAGGCATCGAAATAATACAAAAAGAAAACTGTTTTGTTGTTGGTTGAAATGATTTCTGATTTCGATTAATTAAACCAATTCTTGCCTTTTAAGTAGACTCTGTATCAGTGTCATCTACCGTTCGGTCCCATCGCGGATGATCGATGGGACCGAACGGTATAGTGGTCTACGAGGAATGTGTTACGGTTGCAAATTATATTTTTATCATCATAGGTCTTGTTACTGACCTTCAAAATACAGAAAAAGGAAAATTACAAATTCGCAGTGTATCCTGCCATGCCTTGGAAACATCTGCAAAGGTATTGTAATTTTTTTGTAAAGGAAATGAATTTTATTTCAATTTAAAAAATCCTATATCGTTGTGAGAGTTACAGTGATGAGATGATTATACAAAAAGTTTACCAGGATTAATCATTTCAACCGATACAAGTCCACTGCTGGACATAGGCCTCCCCGAGTGTCACCAGAATGAACGATCCTGTGTGTCTCGCATCCATCGGTTTCCCGCAACCTTCACCGGGTCATCGGTCCGCCTTGTTGGAGGCCTTCCAACACTGCGACCTTGAGAGACCTTGCTTCATGAGGATTCATAGGTCAACGGGAAGTACCCTGGAAATTTTGGTTCCCTTGAGAATGTCGAAATATACGTTTTTGCGATATAAACGGCTTCCAGCGCTGACCATCAGGATTTACCAGGCTTACCAGGATTCGAAACTACGAAGTATCAAATTTGTCATCATTTAAAATAAAAACTGAGAATATTTATTTCGAATGTCAATAACCTTTTGCCATATAAAAGAAAATGTTAAAGTCATATTTCTTTTTCAATCAATCAATCAACAACTTCCTTACAATCAAAAATGAAACAATCAATCATACCCCAGGAATTCGTAAATGCCATATCATCAAGTTGTAACAAAAATTAAGGACCAACAAAGTGGAGCCAAAGTCCCAAATTATTGTAATGTAGTAATTTCCCCCGGCGTTGCTCGTTAGCATCGTTTATCAAATACCCACAATTTTGTTTGTAAATCACGGGGTGAAAGGTTATTTTTGTGTTCGAATTGGGTGGAAGTTAAGTTTATTTGAGATCTTTTATGGTTACTTAGAACGGATATTGGTAGACTGTTTCTTTTGTGAGAGCAGTGGTGGCCTAGTAGTAATGGCTCCGACTAACGTCGCGGGTTCGAACCCAGCCAGGCACATTACTTTTAGTTATTTATTTCATCACCACTGGTCTCAAAACGGTGAAGGAAAACATCGTGAGGAAACCCGCATGTCCTAAGACTAAAAATTCGAAGACACGTGACATTTACCAATCCATACTAGGCCCGCGTGGTGGATTAAGGCTCATTCCCTTTCTTAGAAAGGAGGCCTGAGTCCCAGCAGTGGGAACATGAAAAAGGCTGATGATGATTATGATGTTTCTTTGGTCCTTTGAAGCTGTTCAAAAAAATTCAAAGCGTTTTTATTTCTCATAGGCCTACATGAGCACTTGTAAATTGTGTTGATATATAGTGTAGCTATGTTAGCATGGTAACCCATCCACAGTATGATCGTTGCTTAACCTTAGAGAGTGAACCGTGCGGTGTTTACTATCTTAGCCACAAACCTCACTCAATCTTTACTACCAATAAGCAAAAACGTAAGGTGTTTGATGATGACTTACTTGACTTAAGGTGAAGCATTAACATGCTTCACCTTAAGTACCAAATACTACCTTAAGTACTGTTTAACAACAGTTACTATCAATGACGACATAATTATTTACCTACTACAAAATGTGACCATGATAATCTATATATTTAAAAATCAATGCCACTTTTCGTTGTTATTTTATAACTCAAGATCGGGCTCACCTATCCAAACCAAATTTTTAGGCTTTGTTCGGACTATTTAGTAGATGGTTTATGTGAAGTTTGGTAGGGTAGAGTAGGGTATAGTAGGGTGTAGTAGGGTAGAGTAGGGTAGAGTAGCGTATAGTAGGGTAGAGTAGGGAAGAGCGGGAGCGAAGCCGTGCGGGCAAAAGCTAGTATTCATATAGATTTGATTAACAAAAAAAGCCCGTTCGATTTCCGTCCGATATTCCAATACCAGTTTCCCATTGTACTTAAGTTAAAATGCGGCATATGTCCTAGGTTTCAATGAATAGACCTCATTCGTAGAAGAACGTATGGACGACAGATAAAGCTGTAAAAATCATGAATGGTTACCGAATACCTGAAAGAGTATCATTTTTATGATCAGGACTTTCATGTATATAAAATGTACGTTTGAATTGAGAAAAAGTTCACTTCAAGAACTCTGGAGCTGGACCACGATAATAATTATAATGAATTTTATCAAAAAGCCAACGTCACGCGGTATTCCCAGCCGGACACCTATCCAAGTACTAACCGCAACCGATGGTGTTTAACTTCAGTGATCGAATGAGAACTGGTGTTTGTAACGTGGTATGGACGTTACTTTTCACAATAAGTGTAAGCTGGCAGTTTTCCAAATACTATTTATTTCTACAATTAAATCTATTGAACTTCCTTTTGCCATTAATCTAAATCAATTTGTATTTGTTTAAATGCGTCTACTGTATTATTCACGTCTGGGATGATCATCCGTCAATGAATTGTGGGTGTTGATCGAAACTCGGTCCATTATAGGTTTTTTTTTCTTCTCACTATAATTTATGGTTGAGAAATTGAAATATCTCGATGTTCACTTGCTGATGAAGTCACTTTTCGAGAACTTCTACAGATTTTTGAATCAGACTATCGATGAACTCAATTTTAGGTGCTGATGGAGGTTCAACTTTTTATTCTTGATTTGGGTTTTCCAGCATAAGAATAACTTATCGTTAAGAATCATACCCAGTTACTTGGCTGTATTTTCATAAGGGACTTGTTTATTATTTATAGAAACTGGAAAATACTGGTGTTTTATGTTGTTAAAACTTTTGTGTACAGATTAATATTCATATCTTTTGATTCTGCATTTTTTGATCCAATTATAAACTCAAAACTTTTCAACGGTTTTCTCATGGACGTTCCCTACAGCTGCTATGAGGGCTGTGTCATCAGAAAGAAAGAGTAGAATTTATTTAGGACAGACACATCACAACGGTTGTCATCAGCGAGGATCCTAACGGTGTTGCTCTCAGTTTCTGGAATATTAGCTACAGGACCGAACTCAATGCACTTCCTTGTGGTATGCTTTCATCATCATCATCATCATTTCAGCCGAAAGACATTCACTGTTGGACATAAGCCTCCCCCAAGTGTGGCCACAATGAACGGTCCTGTGCGTATGCTTTTATTTCTTTCAATTTTAAGTAGGCAACTTCTTGTTTTATTTTAAAGATTCTGTCAAATGTACGATTCCAAAACAACCGCAAACTGTTCTTTAGTTACATTGTGTACTTTCATGCTATACCTTGTCAAAAGCTTGCGCCACATCTAAAAATAGTAAAAATAGAGTAGAACAAGCCTTCTTGTCTTCAAGACAATTTTTTAGATTACGTTCATGATTCTTTGCAATTAATCAATAGTTGAGTGCTTTTCTCGAATACTAAACTGGTACTATGGTATTATGTTTTTGCTATGTCGTTAGAACCCATTCATGACACCATATTATCGCATCCCAATATGCTAGAGTACTTTAAAAATTATAAATTCATCAGATCAACAAATACAACCAAGTATATTATCATCAAAAAGCCAACGTCACGCGGTATTCCCAGGCGGTCACCCATCCAAGTACTAACCGCGCCCGATGTTGCTTAACTTCGGTGATCGGAACGAGAACCGGTGTTTTCAACATGGTATGGACGTTGGCGACAGTGCAACTGAAATTACTCTTCACAATCTATGCATTTGGCAGTATTCCAATACTTGGATTTATTTATGTAATTAATTTGAAGAGTTAAAATGTAACCATGACAATAATTATACTGATGTGTAACAAAAGCTCGTTTGATTTCCGTCTAATGTACCAATACATGACCAATCGTACCAGTCGATTGATCGTCGATTGATGCTATCGATCGATGGTAGAATGGATTAGTCGACGTCAAACGACAGTTTCTACCAGACCAATCGATCGATTATCGATTGATGGTAGAATGCGTCCTCTTATGATTACGTTTCGAAAGAAACTGATAGAATATAGCTGGGGTTAATCGTTCAACGTCGATAGATGCCATCGACAGGCAATCGATCGATTGGTTTATCGACCGGTATCCGTCGATCAATTAAAGCTACCACACCAATCGATCAACGCCGACTCGTGACGTCTGGTTTTTTTTTGGATGGGTGTGGTAACATCTACTAAGCTTCAATGAATGGCCTACATTCATCGAAAGACATATGAAGGACCGATAAATCTGCAAAAATCACAAATGACAACTGACTACCAAATAGGGTTTTATTTTTGACATCAGGGCTCCCAAAATCTATCAAATAAACATTGAACATTGAACAATGAAATGACAAAAAGGGATCATTATATACATCTTTCCTTATTTGCCCGTCAATAACTCTTGACGATTAAAACAAAACGCATTTTATCAAAAAGCCAACGTCACGAGGTATTCCCAGGCGGTCACCCATCCAAGTACTAACCGCGCCCGATGTTGCTTAACTTCGGTGATCGGAACGAGAACCGGTGTTTTCAACATGGTATGGACGTTGGCGACAGTGCAACTGAAATTAGTGTTCAAAATGAGTGCATGCTGGCAGCTTTCCAAATACTATTTTTTTCTGTTAATTAGATCCATTTTACATTGATCTATATCAAATTTTATTTCGTCTGGAACGACTATCCATCAACGAATTGTGGAAATGTTGATCGAAACTCTTTACATACAATTTTTTTTTTCTTTTCACTATATTTCTGTAGTTGATAAGCTGTATTGCTGCGATGTTCACATGCTGATGAAGTCGCTTTTTGTGAATTTCTTCAGATGTTTGTATCACTTTGTCGATGAACTCAATTTTAGATGCCGATGTAGGTTCATATTTTTCCTTCTTGATGTGGACATTCGAATAGCTTATCGTTAAAAGTAATACTCAGATACTTGACTGTATTCCCGAAAGGGACTTGTTTATTATTTATAGAAACTGGAAAATACTGGCGTTTTTTGTTTTTTTAAATCTTTAAAATGTTCGATTCCAAGATACTCGTAATTCTAAACTGCTCTTCAGTTTATTTGTATGGTATGCTTTCATGCCATACTTAGTCAAACAATTGCGAACCATTTGAAAATACAGTAGAACAAACCTGAACTTTTTTATATTACGTTAGCGATCTATGCTCTTGATCAATAGTTGAGTGCTTATCTCGAAAACTAAACTGGTATTCTGGTATTATATTACAATTAAAACAAAATACATGTTACCAAAAAGTCAACGTCACGCGGTATTCCCAGGCGGTCACCCATCCAAGTACTAACAGCGCCCGATGTTGCTTGACTTCGGTGATCGGAACGAGAACCGGTGTTTTTAACATGGTATGGACGTTGACAACAGTGAAGCTAAAATTATTCTTTACAATGAGTGCATTTGGCAGTACTCCGATCCCTAGTTTTTTTTTTGTTACAAAATTAATTGAAAAGTTACTTTCATTGACGGTATATTTAATACAAAATGTGACCATTACAATAATCGTATATTGATAACAAAAACCCGTCTGAATTATCAATATCAGACTGCAATTGGACCTAAATTGAGTTGCACATTCATAGACTGTCAGGGATATTTACCAGACAACTCATGACACGACAATTGATGCTGAAAAATTTACAGTTTACCAGAAAGTGTATCATTTTTGCCATGACTCCCAAAATAAATAAATTCGACGTTTGAATTGAGAAAAAGACTAACGTTATAAAGATTTTTCCTTGCACCGTTGATCAAGAACTAAACAGAACAAAATACATTTTATCAAAAAGCCAACGTCACGCGGTATTCCCAGGCGGTCACCCATCCAAGTACTAACCGCGCCCGATGTTGCTTAACTTCGGTGATCGGAACGAGAACCGGTGTTTTCAACATGGTATGGACGTTGGCGCCGGTGCAACCAAAATTACTTTTCGTAATGAGTGCAAGCTGGCAACTATCCAAATATTATTTATTTCTACAATTAGATCCATTGAACTCTCTTTTTCCTTTGATCTATATCAAATTGTATTTGTTTACATGCATCTACCGTGTTACCCTCGTCTGGGACGATCATCCGTCAATGAAGGCTTTCCGACCTCGTCAAGAGTCATACTCAAGATACTTGGCTGTATTCTCGTAAAGGACTTGCTTATTATTCATCGAAACTGGGGAATACCGGCGTTTTATTGCTAAAATCTTTTTTCACAAATTCATATTAATTTCTTTTGATCTTGTATTTTTCGGTCTAATCTTAAACTTGATTAACAGCAATTTGAACCTTCTCATCTGCTTCTTCGTGACCGTTTCCTACAGCTATGAGGGCTGTGACATCAGCGAAGATCGCAATGGTGTTGTTCTCTGTATCTGGAATATTATGTACAGAACCGGACCCAATACACTTCCTTGCAGTATACTTTTATTCGTTTAAATTTTCAGTAGGCATCTTCTTGTCTTATTTTAAAGACTATTTAGAATGTACAATTCCAAGATAACCGCAAACTGCTCGTTAGTTTATATAGTATGCTTTTATGCCTTACTTTGTCAAAAGCTTGAGCCACATCTAAAAATAGAGTAGAACGAACGTTCTTATCTTCCCGAGCCCTTTTATATTACGTTAATGATTCCTGAGACTTGATCAATAGTTGAGTGCTTTCACAAACTTTTAAAGTTTGCTAGCGCACTTTAAAAATGATAAAACTACGATCGTTTAAAAGATTAAGTCATTAGGTTAACCAATACCACCATGTATATTTTCATCAAAAAGCCAACGTCACGCGGTATTCCCAGGCGGTCACCCATCCAAGTACTAACCGCGCCCGATGTTGCTTAACTTCGGTGATCGGAACGAGAACCGGTGTTTTCAACATGGTATGGACGTTGGCGACAGTGCAGCCGAAATTATTCTTTACAATCAGTGCATTTGGCAGTATTCCAATCCTTGGATTTATTTTTGTAATTAGTTTGATTAAACAAGTGACTAAACTAACAAGTATCAATGACTCAAAGATTCAAAGCATTTTATTCCAAGACCCTTATTGGGTTCTAATATATGGAAAGCGACATCGCGGCAGACCAAGGCGAAGGTAGAGAAATGAGCTTGCTAACTACCTCAGGCAATGGCCCACTGTAGCTAAGGTTAGACGTGTGGACTTTCCTTTTCCAGCTGGGATATAATGGGCTTACTACTACTAATACTACCCCTTCTTAGAGGGAAAGCCTGAAACTCAGCAATAGATACGTTAAGAAGCTGAAAATGGGAATATTAACTTATAAGGCTGCATCGATTTATTTGTACGGTTGTATTTCCTATTGTTTTAGTAGTACTAATTCATCACAATGTTTAACCAGTTCCAAGATAAACCAATTGCTTTTGTATTTAATCGGAAACTTATTCATTGGAGCATTAATTTTTCCCTTCAATCACATTCCATCTGATGGCTACTGCCTATTATAAGCGAGAAACGGAGTATAAATAATTTGTTGTACAGGATCATCGGGCCAGAAGTTATGGACGTATTTTATGAAGAAAGATTTTCTTGGAATGGCTGAGGACATTTTTCTTAAATGCTCGATCATATCTGGGTATTGACCTAGATAGATGTTAAATGGTAGAAATCTATTTGTAGAATGATATGAGTAAGTTTACACGTGGATGGGTGGAGAGGTAGAGCGGTCAAAGAAAAGATGAATGGATTTAGTGAGGGGTAAGGGAGTGATATAAAAGAAAAGGGAGTGATGGCACGACGAGTAACAGAATAGATAGAAAGAAAAAACATGCAACATAAGAAATTTACTGTTTAGATTTATTTAGCCAAAGCTTTATAGATTTTTTTTTCCTATAAATGTGTTATAAAACCGGATTCTGATTTTATTGTTAACTTAGAAGTTTTAACATACAACGTTATCTACCCCAAATAACACATTAAAAGAGCAGGAAAATGATGATTTCTATTTGTCAAATCGATGTTGTTCGATGGTGTAGTGGTCGCAAGGGATGTTTTTTTTTTGAGACTGGATGATTATCTAATAACTTCTCGCGATCTTGGTGGAGCGAGTGGAGTGTGTGAAGTTTCGAATTTTTACTGACTAAAACCTTGTGGTCCTTCAGGTGCCCTTTGCGTTCCAGGTCCGTGGTGACTTTTTAATAATACCGAAAGAGATACAAGCGTGATGTTTTCCTACAGCAGGGTAAATGCCTCCCTTCTATGCTTTCACTCTTCTCTGTTCTTAGCTACTTCTGGCCAATCATTGAGGTAGGAGTCCAACCCGTCACGTCTACTTCTGGGCCTGTCGCGTCACTGGCTCCTGTTGTTCGTGACCCAGTCAGTAGTTTCCTTCGACCGATTTTTGCGACATACGGCTGATGTGGCTTGCCCAGTCCCATTACACTTTGATGGCAGAGTTGCTTGCGACTGTGATTTGTGTTGGACAATTTCTTAGCCAAGTAAAAACCAATGTCATTTATAGATATAGCTTTTTTTTGACAATCTTATCGTAGCAGTCATCATTAGGAGTAAACTTATAAGATACTAACGGCTTGTCTTGCCTTTGCACGGTCAATAAATATAGCCTATGTTACTGAAGGTGAAGGTAGCTTTCCAATGGTGAAATAATTTTTGTCACTACGTAGTATTTGAATTTATTCATTACAAACATACACACAAAAATATAAACTTTCCCTCTTTATAATATAAGTGTAGATTAACACTTAAATCAGGATGAATACCTCGCAGCCTCTATAGTCAGCATCTTCGTGTTGTATTTAAATTTCCCACTTAGCTCCTAGACGTGAGACTAACTCAATACTTGCCTAGTTAGACACACTACCCAACAAAGTGAACAGAGTCGATTAGATATGACACCACAAGAATTACAATTTGTTTTGTGAATGATTTGATTTATATAAACATTTATGTTTTAAATATATGAGTGTAAAGTTATGTGTAAAAACAGATCTGTTTTCTATCGTTTCTATTTCGAAGTGCGTATATCGAAATTACGATAATTAGAATATACGATTATATTCGACGACATGTGACATTCACCAACCCGCACTGGGCCTGCGTGGTGGATTATGGCCCATTCCCTCTCCTGAGGCCTGAGTCCCAGCAGTGGGAACATTAAAAGGCTGATGATGATGATGATATCGAAATTGTGATTAAATCCGTCAAACCCGTTCCTTCGTCGGACAACCAGACATATGTCTTTGCCACCGGTATATGGTGGAAATCCAACCCATATTAACAAAACATTGTTCATTAGTATCTTAGGGTAAGTACAATATTATTAAATTTTGCTGTTAAATAAAGAAATTTAAAAATGAAATGAAATTACAGAAATTCTCTGACGTAGTCGGTGTTTTCTGATAGCTATAACCGAAGGACTGACTTGTCAAGACAAGTTATTTCTAGGCAAGCGTCGACCGTACTGTTGCTTACTATAAGGTGAGATAGTTGGTGATATACGAACCTTTAAATGATAAAAAACACACGCTGGTTTTGTGGGCTAAAGACATACAATCTAAGTCTCTCTTCAATCTTCATTGAAGAGTTACAGGACCTATAACTCTTCAATAACTCTTCAACTCAATAACTCTTCAATGTCATAAAACAACACCTATTAACCCTTCAGATACCGTCAATTAGAGACACAATAGTAAGACAATAGATGCGCGGACACCGGTGGTCGCTTGGGGATTCATGAATTAAGGTGTTATGAATTCATTGAGGAATAAACAATCGAATTTTGCCAAGGTACTTACATACTACTTTTAAAACGAGCTTAACGGAGCATCAAATCAAGTCATGGGGGCTAATGAATTCATAATTTGCAAATTTAGAATAAATAAAAAATTTGAAATTTATTAAAAAAAATGACATTAATTGAAAATATATAATTTTAATTAAAAATTATAATAGCAATTATAAATATCCTATTTTTTTATATATATTTTTTTGTTTATTGTTTTTACGTGTGTATGGGTGCCTATTAGTGGCTGCCGAGGCGACTCACTACTCTGTGACAGAAGGTAATGCTATATGCATAGAAGATGCACTCCGGAACACAATTTGATGGAAGCGTCGGGCACAGCTGCAACGGACTGTTCGAATACTGTCCGACACCTTAATGATTGACAATTGGTTTATGTGTTGACTTGTAACACAATTCCACTAGAGATATTAGGTAAAGAGTTGATGTTTGGAGTTAATTAGAGCTTATTTAGGGTTCAGAAACTTGGCGTTCTTGCAAAGGTTCGATGGTACTTCACATTGAGATAGGTTTTAATGTTATACAAAGCACAGGTCCATCTAGGGACATCTAGGGTCTGGAACAATTTGCCTGCTGCGGTCTTCCCGTTTGATTATAATTTAGGCGTCTTCAAGGCTAGAGTGAATAGGTTTTTAATAAACTAGTACGCCTCAACATCAACGATTGCTTCACTACTTACCATCAGGTTCACTACTTACCATCAGGTCAAGCACTGGTTTATATTAATTAACATAAAAATTAAAATCGTCGTGCACTGCAAATGAGCTTACATTATATCAGCTTGATTTTTGTTAGTGGGAAATTATCCAATAAATTCTCTCGCTTTAGACTGTATGCAGGCCCGCAGAACATATTTCTGTCTGTTTTGGAAGTTTCACGTCATATAAGAACAGATTTTCAGATATTATTAAGAAGACATTTATTTAATTCTTTTTACGTAATGTCGTACTGTCCCCGCATACGGCTTTCAAAAAAACGCGGCTTCAAGCTGCATTTTGAGGCTGCCTTTTTTATGGCTCGAGCGCGGTAGTAAAAAAAACGTATGAAGCGGCTTCAAGCTTCGGCTTCGGCCACAAGCTGTCGCGCGCTTCAGCTGTTTTTGCGGCGGCTTCTTGCTTTTTTTGTGGCCACTTCTAGCGCTTTTTTATGGCGGCGTTTTTTCGAGGGCCGTGTGCGGGGACAGTTAGGCACTTTCTACTTTTGGGTGATGTAAAGTAAAATTGTGATTTGACATTGACTATAGACGTTGTGGTGTGAAAGCACGTACGTTAGCACATCAGGTATAGCACGTAGTCTAAGTTAAGATAGATAAGCTGTGTTCATAGCATGGACACGTATTTACTATGTATATATAAGAATATTGTTAGAGACACCAACTGCGTTAAGACGAAAATGCACGAGTGATTTTTTTTTATAATTTAAAAGAGTAATTTTATGGAAAATAATCGAAATAAATTTTATATATATGAACGTGTATACTTTTTAATTATTACCAACAAGCGCTTCTTCACTTTTAAAGTTCCTTTCATGAAATATTAAACTGCAGCGCATTTTTACTCTCGCAGTTCCAAAATTAGTAAGAATAGAAACGTTGAAACCCGAAGATTAACGAAGTCACTTAGTCAGCTCCAGGTTTCGAGTGAGCAAGCTTGGCATGTATTAATTCGACTATTTCCATCTTCAATTTGCTTTGCAGGTGCATCTTGAATACCAATACTTGCTAACAGTGAAGAGAAATATGGTGAGGAAATCTGTATTTAAAGCGAACCATCTGCAGTAAGAAAATCGTGTCTGAAGTACTTACATTGTAAAACTGCGATGCGATGCGGTGCGGCGCCGCATCGTAGGAACCTGTGCAAATTGATGCGATGTGATTTCGTATGACAAAGCAATGAGGTGTTCTTATAATGGGCGATGCGAATCAATTCGCAAGATCTTGTGATGCGTCGTGCGTGTTTGGTAGAGTATTTAGTTCATTAAACCCAAGCGAACCCCGGCGTTCCCGATGTTATTGTCTTATACGTACTCTCTACTGACGTGAAGCGAGATAAAGCGTGAAGCTCAAGAGCATTACTGTGGACGCCCTCTGTCCCATCTAGGGGACATAGGACATTAAGAGGGTCCTTTTCCACTCGCCTATCATCAACATCAAAAATTGTTTAAAAGCTTGTTACTTCATCTAATGCAATCCAACGTGATATTTGACGAAAAGTCAACGCACAAAAAGAAAGATAACGCCTGAAAACTCTGTTTGTATTCGGTAATTCCGTGATTTACTCAAATATTTCACAAAACTTGCTCCAGGAAATAGCTGTTTTTTTTAAACCTTTAAAAGTTTTTGAAAAAAGTTGTCGTCATTTAGAATTTTGATAAAATTTGCAAAGCTTCTATAGTTTTACTTTTTTGACTTTTTTAATTCTTAGACAAATTATGAAGTGTCAAAGTTCATACAAAATAGGAGATTTTCAGAGGTCTTTACTGGATTAGTTTTACACAAATATAGAAATTGATTTCAATAGAAGCCTAGATAATATCCACAAGATACTGTGTTTCCAAAATATCGAATGAAAAGTGTGTAATAACGTCATAATTGGTTATGAGCGGTTGTATGAAAAACAGTGCAAATGTGTGTTAATCAAACTAATTACAAAAACCCTCCCGGTCCAGGTCGTTCTTGGTGCAAAGGATGGCCATCGCTATTCAGCGAGGAAATGCGGCGAGTGTTATGGGCGCCTTTCCACCGGGAACGATCAGGGGCGGGTTATTTGTTGACATATGACGTTACATTTTATTGTAAAATATTCATTCTTTTTTGTGTTTATTACAAAAATAAATTGATAATGAAGGATTGGAATACTGCCAAATGCACTGATTCTAAAGAATACTTTCAGCTGTACTGTCGCCAACGTCCATACCACGTTGAAAACACCGGTTCTCGTCCGATCACCGAAGTTAAGCAACATCGGGCGCGGTTAGTACTTGGATGGGTGACCGCTTGGGAATACCGCGTGACGTTAGCTTTTTGATGAAAATATGTATACTTGGTTAATCTCTGATGACTTAATTTATCAAACGATCGTGGTTTAATCATTTTTAAAATACACTAGATAACTTTAAAAGCTGGTGCTGAAAATGATAAAATTATTACCAGGCAGCGCAGATTGAGACGCGATTATGATGAACGGGTTCGAAAGACATAGCAAGAACATCAACTGTTGATCAAGTGCAAAGATTCATTAACGTAATATAAAAAGGCTCTTGAAGACAAAAAGGACTGTTCTACTATATGTTTAGACGTAGTGCAAGCGTTTGACGAAGTATGGCATGAAGGCGTACTAAATAAACTAAAGAACAGTTCACAGCTATCTTGAAATAATACAGTCTAAACAGTCTTTAAAATAAGGCCAGAAAATGCCTACTCAGAATTGAAACAAATAAAAGCATACCGCAAGGAGGTGTATTAGGTCCGGTTCTATAACTAATATACATTTGCGAAATTCAAGAATCGGAGAATAACACCATTTGGATTTTTGCTATTGACACAGGCCTCATAGTTGTAGGAAACGGATACGAAGAAACAGTTTAAAAGGTTCAAATGGCTGTTAATCAAGTCTATAATTGGATTAAAAAATTAAGAAATAAATGAAATGAATACGAATATCTAGAATACCTTAACAATAAGAAACACCAGTACTTTCTAGATTGTATAGGTAATAAACAGGTCCCATTGATACAAAAATACAGCCAAGTATCTGGTAATGACTCCTGACACTTAGCTGAGTAGGAAAGCCTTACGGAAGCCTTTGGCCTTACTTTAAAAGGAAAGATGTACGATTCAAAAGATATACAACATGCCAACAATTTACCATAAAACTCAGATTAACATACTTTACTTATCATACAACGATTTAAGAACCAGGTAAGGGAAATTGTAAATGTATCTTGGTACGTGCGAAAAAGATCTATAATTTTTTTTTTAGCTTCTGTAGAAGCTAAAGCGACTACAACAGCATGTGATAATAGAGGAAATCCATGCTTCTCGACCACACAAATTAAGTGCGAAAAAAAAAAAATTAAATTGAACGAGTTTCTATCAACACTTTCACAATTCATTGACTGATTGTTGTCTAGATGAGAATAGTAGAGTCATGAGTCAATTTATTGAATGTGATAGTTCAATGCATCTAATTACAGAAATAGTATTTGGTTAGTCGCCAGCTCTCATCGATTGTAAAGACTAATTTCAGTTGCACTGTCGCCAACGTCCATACCATGTTGAAAACACCGGTTCTCGTTCCGATCACCGACGTTAAGCAACATCGGGCGCGGTTAGTACTTGGATGGGTGACCGCCTGGGAATACCGCGTGACGTTGGCTTTTTGATGACAGTATTTTGCTTTATTTGTAAGTAGATTGCTGACCAGCAGATTTTTTTTAAACAGTCCTTCCCTAGCTCTTTACATAGATCTCACTGTTATAAGTTGCATATCTTCATTTTCCTGACCGTGTTACTTGGAGTCAGTGCAACAAGTTTTTTTATTCCATTCTATCTTTATCACCCGTCACACTATCACCAACTTCCTTTTCTTTCTTATCACTCCTTACACAATCCATCCATTCTTTTCTTTGGCCTCACTCTTCTTCTGCATCCGTCAACATGTATATTCATAACTCTTTTCATCTTTCCTCTTCACACGACAATACCAAGACAAAGGATTCCCATCCAACTTTTCAGTTACTTTAAAACTTTATCCATTCTCATCCATTTCAATACTCTCATCTCCACTACAGGAAATAATTTTTAACGGTATTTTTCACAACCTAACATTCTGATTCATACAGCACGACAGGTCTTATCATAGGCTTGTTGATTTTTTATTTTTTTGTGAGTATCATCGTCATCATTATTATCTTCCTGCCCTTGTCCTGTTTTATTTGGGATCAATGAGGTAATTGCACAAACCGTCTAATCTAGACTGTGTTTGCGCCATTGAGTGCAATGTGCGGAATGGATAGAAACGTAAATTTTTTAGCAGCTTAGTCGACCTAGATGAAGTTGTGAGCAATAAAGAAGCCAAAGATTAACCAATAGAAAAAATACAATACAAAGATATTATGTTGATAATATCTTTGTAAATCCAATTACAGAAATACATTGAAGGATTGGAATATTGCCAAATGCACTGATTGTGAAGAGTAATTTTAGTTGCACTAACGCCAACGTCCATACCATGTTGAAAACACCGGTTCTCGTTCCGATCACCGAAGTTAAGCAACATCGGGCGCGGTTAGTACTTGGATGGGTGACCGCCTGGGAATACTGCGTGACGTTGGCTTTTTGATGGTTTGTTTTCGTAGTCTGTGGTGCTAGGATAGATTTTTGTAATGATCGTCCTTTTGTCAATTCAAAAATTCCTTTTATAGTTATTGACTCTTGATGGCGTAAACGATGTCTTGTGTTTCAAATAATTATCATTAAAGTAGATATTTAATGAGATTTTAGCCACTATTTGACCACCTTTCGCAACACGTAGGTCCTCACCAAACATGGAAGTTCGGGAGATCCCTGCACCCGATTCGTGTGGAAGAACCACCTGGGTGTCATCATTGTATGGTGATAATATTTTATTTTATTTTATTGTACGGTGCACCCGGAGGACACTGTGGGGAATACGGTGGAGGTGTGCCCTGCTTAGGTAGGTAGAGTCACCATGTCCTTGTGAAGGAATATAGGTATGGTTTTAATCAGACCTTGCCACGTGAGCGTAGCTAATAGTGGGGCGGCGAGCGGTAAGATAAAAAATATGAGAATGTTTTAAGCACGCCACGAGACGCCGGAACTAACAGCAAAATCGCGCGGGTACCGATACTGCCCCACTCACCCCGCCGCCGCTAAGACCAAAGTCGTGACCAGGCTGTAACACAACCTCTTGCTCTGCCCTAGAGCGGAAAAGGACATAAGATGACTTTCCACATTAAAAAAGCCACTATTTGACAGCTCAGATTACGGATGAACCTTCATGAAGCCATGAGCACAATACAATAAGATGTACAACTTTAATAATAATAGACAATAACTTATTCTAGAAATAATTCGATGGACTGGAATACTGCCAAATGCACTGATTGTGAAAACTAATTTCAGTTGCACTGTCGCCAACGTCCATACCATGTTGAAAACACCGGTTCTCGTTCCGATCACCGAAGTTAAGCAACATCGGGCGCGGTTAGTACTTGGATGGGTGACCGCCTGGGAATACCGCGTGACGTTGGCTTTTTGAGATCACTATTTTGGGTTTTATTTTAAAACTAGTCGTAGCAAACCGGGCGAACTTCGTACCTCCTAACAGTCAAAGAATGTAGTATATATCGCAATCGGCTTACTATATCTTTCGCTATAGTAAACCGATTGCGATGAAACAAAACTTAAGTAATATATCGAGTTACACACATTTTTATTACTATTTATTATTTTATATATAAAAGTTACTTTTTTTTTACACCACCTGTCCGATAATACCCTTTTATATATCATACAAACACCACCTAAAGCCTATATAATCAACTCTTTTGCGATTCTCAGGAGTTATTTATATAAATCCTCACTGACGCTCGGGATTAAAATTAACAACCTTTATTTCGTTCGGAATTCAACATGTCGCCCGTGACTCAAAGACACTGCTTTATCCCCTAGTTACAAAATCTACTATTATAATCGGTCCCGTAGTTTTTTTAGTTTATTCATTACAACCAAAACAAAAAATTCTACCCTCTTTATAATACAAAATATCTAGACTAGTATAATTAATTTATAAATGTAAAGAACATTAATGCTAAAAAAGAATGAAATAACAGATGAAACTGCTTTCAGCCTGATGTAATGTATGTGAATGCAAATACATTTTCCATTTCCTATAAGCCCGTAACAGAAGAGCCGTCACAGGAACAATAAGTAAGCCGCTTAGAAATACGATATTATAATTAGCTGCTTGAACTACGAACCAGTATATACGGGTACGGTCAGGTGCGTAATTTGGTACTCATTTCCTAGTTTGAAACTTTGAATAATGTGATATCGAAGGAGATTGCATGAGAGCTAATAAGATAACTATATTTTATTAGCTATCGGAATGGCTAGATCAATGTGTTTTAAAGGATTTTACATATTGCAAGCTTTTATTTAGTTTTACCTGTCCCGATGTTTGTCTGTAATCAAATATTGTAAATTAAATTTGACCCACTTCCCGGTTACCGATTGAGCTAAAATTTTGCATGCATGTGTAAATCAGATGATATGTATAGTTTCATTATTATGAAATGGAGAAAATTATTATCTGATGATGAAACTGGAAGGTGGCTATAGAAACTTGTTAGTTTAACGGCACAACCCCGTCGAGTTTGGATTCGTATGATTCGTCTTGACCAGTATTAATTATATATTATATAGGATATTAATTATACCGAACTATAAAAGATTACTATTAAGTGTTTTTTTGTAATCTGGGGGCACAGCAGTGCCCCCGCCAAGAAGTTTTTTTTTGTAACTTGCTAGGTAGTCTTTTTAGGGTTTATTTTGTATATTATAGTTTAATGATAGATAGCTTAGTTATTAGCTTTTTTTGAGATGAGAGAGCATCTGATGAACTCCTTTCCCATCGTATAGCGGAACGAGAAGGCGTGTCAGATTTTTAATGACTTAACCCCACCCTTTCTAGGAAATAAATGATTCCACAGAACTTAACGCTTTTGTCTCTGACTGTACAACATTTTACATGCAATATCTGTTTCTCACGATTTTCAAATGCATATAATATCTACATACGTCAAAGAGGATTATTAATTTCCCAGAAATATATAAACAGCCAGGAATAGCATATGTAGCAATATCATACGATGCAAATTAATTCTAGGAATCTTTGAAAGCAGAAACACAGTTTCATGTTCATTCTAAATCCCTTTTAGATATAGACATGATTTTCCGAGTATTAGTGTTGTTTTGTTATGGTACGGTATTTCAGAAAATATTCTAATATAATATGCTGCTTCGTGGAACTCCGTAACTGTGTTAAGACAAGAGGGTCTACTGGCTTTCTCCGCAAAACGAAATTTCGATTGAAATTTTGCGTGTTTCCTACCACGGTTCCTTTCGTTCCCAAAATTTCGCACGAACGAAAATTGTTTGACGTACCGAATCTCTAAACCTACTCTAATTAGCTGTTTCAAAAAAAAAAAAATTATGACAGAGGATTGTTTGCAATTGTAACGTCAAATGAATATTGTTCCTTTACGAAAGTTTCGTCTCGGAGAAAGCGAGTAGACCTCCTGGTTCTATTCATTTTGAACTTTTTTAAAGCTCTAAAAATCCACATATATACTTGATACATCATACTTAAACACGTCATTGTACTCAAGATTACAAACAACTTTCCCAAAGAAATTGTGTTTTTTTACTCATTTATTTTATCAGTAGCAGGCGCGCGCGCTAATTTCAAACAGTTTTGTTATTGTGATAAAACCAATGAAAAAAAAAAAGAACGAAAGAAAGAAAGAAAAACTTTTTGTTTGCCGGAAAAGTCGCAAACTTAAGACATCATCATCATCTTCCTGCCCTTGTCCCGTTTTATTTGGGGTCGGCGCAACACGTTTTTTTCTTCCATTCTGTCCTGTCACTCGTCATGCTATCACTAACTCCCTTTTCTTTCATATCACTTCTCACACAATTCATCCATCTTTTCTTTGGCCTCCCTCTCCCCTTCCATCCATCCACATGTAAACTCATAACTTTTTTAGCAACATGCGTTTCGTCCCTCCTTTTCACATGACCATACCAAGACAAACGATTTCCTTTCAGCTTTTTCAACTTAAGACTAACATATTACAAAAAAATCCGTGACAAAAAAAAAAGTTTGTTTGGGAAAGTTTTTTGTTGAAAAATCATGAGTACAATCACGTTTTTAAGTATCGGTCACTAAGTGGTAGGTCACCAGGCGCCCTATACAAGGTGTAACGTTAAATGCACGAAACCTGAAATTAGTTTGATTAGAATAACGAGCAGAATCATTTAAACCATTTTTAATATAGGTTATATTTTTCAAAAAAATCTTCATTAAAAACTTCGACCTGTCTATTTATGAATAGCTCACGTGCGCAAACCCGCTAAAATAAGAAAACAAACACAAATAGTTGTAATCCAATCAAATTTGCTCATGCACGGGATAATAAAAGTTCGTCGAAATCGAATTAAAAATTATTTGGGGTGTCTGAGGTTTTGCATTTAACACGTTGTAAATAGTGGCAAAATAAGTAATACAGATAAGTATATGCAGTCTGGGTAAGATTCCCATGTACGTTAATTTACGTGTTTGTTAACGCTCCACGATAAAGGCACGATATATTATAGTGTAGGGCGACGTTTATATAATCAAAATAAATGTTTTGGGGACTTTGTTTTGTCTAATCAGATTCTTGGATGTCATCATATACGACCGACAGTATGAACAAACAATTATTCCCGCTTTTTATATGTAGTTTTTGCTTAGGTTCATGACATGGCAATCGTATTGGGATAAAATATTTTGCCTTGGACCTTTACAGACAAAGGTCATCATTTCAGCCGAAAGACGTTCATTGTTGGACATAGGCACGACGATACTTGGGGTAGCCCAAGTGTCGCCATATTGACCGGTTGTGTGCGTTTCGCAACCATCAGGTTCTCATGACCCTCTGGTCATCGGTCCACCTTGAGGGAGGCATTTTAAAGCGGTTTCTTCCGGTGCATAGTCGCCATTCCAGAAACTTTCGTCCCCATCGACTATCTGTTCTACAAGCAATGTGTGCCGACTACCATGTGCCGAAAAACAATACTTCTTGTGACGTACTAATAAAGGGCAAGTGACGGATACACGTGGACGGTACAGAAGAGGCATTACTTGCTCAACCGTCAGCAGGTGCGCACGTGTCTACGGCAGCTTGGTGAACCCATTGTGAGTGACTTTTATTTATCAACCTAGCAGCAACCCTGGACACCACACTTCTTAATAAAAACGAACTACTATGGTCATCATTTGCAATAGTTAAAGGACATATCCCAATATACCATGCAACAGTTACAGACACGCAACAGGATAAGGTCGCCAAAAAATAAACACCACAAAAATATTACGAGTGTAATAGTCTATTGAACACAGCCACTTACAAAGTCTTGGCACAGAAATAACACTAAACATAAATGTCTATATAAACATGTCACCTCTTCCCTCGGTCACTTCATATTCAGCTGTCCACACATAAAATTGTCACGTCACTAAAGGGAACGTCGTAAAAAAGAAAAAATAAACTCGTTGACAGTTAACTTGTTGCTGGCGCGTCAGCCATGTCGCTGTCGTCAGGTCGCAACATGACTGTCAATGTCAGATGTGCGCTTTTCAAGTTTTTCGTCGTTTTTTTTTTTATTGTTGATAGGTTTGCGCTTGACCGCTCTCTCACCTAATAGAAAGCGACGATGCGGTCGACGATGGAACGCGCTTACCTAGAAGAAACCTATTCACTCTCGACTTAAAGATTCCCGGGTTGTAGCTATCAGGAAACACAGATTCCGGCAAGGAATTCCACTCCTTAGCTGCACGCACAATGAATGTGTTTTCAAAACGTTTTGTGCATGTAGGTGGGATTTCCACAATGTACCGGTGTCGTGTTTTGTTTTTTGGATAGTCCTGATTGCTAGTGGTTTATTTTAATTTCTATCTTATGAATTTTTTATTTTTTTTTATTTTGTTTTCATCGTTCTTACTTAAAATGTTGTCCTCTCTAAGACCGCATTTCTACTATGTCGTAACGATTAATTTACCGTCGGGTGACTATCGTCTTTAGCTGTTCCCATTATAACAACTGTTTGTAGTGGCCACGATAGATAGTCGCATCGTTTTTCGAGAAACTGGGCTGTGAATTTCTAATGATCATCTTTCTAATCTTTGGTTTGATTTGGCTTCGGTTCTGAGTCTAACGGGATACTGCTGAATACCCTCGCTTTAGATGAAGTGGCTGAATATCAGACCTCCACAACCCAATTACTGGACAATACGATACTTCTTGGATAGACTGATGTTCAAACTGGGTGGCATCTGACTTGTAACCACCTCTAAGATCTACAAATGACAACCGGGATCAACAGCTTTACGTGTGAAACGTATAAATCTAAAAGTATCTTAATACATTGGACATCGTGACTACTGCTTTTACTCCTGAGTTCGTTTCGGTATTTCTTCTCAGTACCCCTAGCCAAGTTGCTAGTATGCAATAGTAAACGCTAGTAGAAAGCTTCAAATGTAGATACGTGAATGACGTCATCTCAACGCCCAGTCACGAGGTCAGAACAAAAGAATTGGTGGCAAGGTCAACTCGAAGCGTTCGACGCAAGCGAAACGGTTGTAACTTAGCTAGGGCGGCTGGGTAGTCAGCTAGGAAATACCGGCCTCATCTAGTTTAATTCATATACCCCAAGCGAATGGCGTTCGCTGTCTCTTTAATTGCGATATTCAAAAAGTTAAACTGACGATAAAAAAATTAACGTGTATAAGTGTTTTTTTAAACATATTTACAATAAACATCATTTATCATTTACAGATTTTTGTGTCATTTATCCCTTCGGGATAAAACCGCGAATCAACTGAAATCTTATAAAGACCGTATTGTACTTTATAAGTTTCAAAGCCTCACCAACCGTAGAAAAGTTCAGGATCTTTGTTTCCTTCATAAAGTGATGTCTTCTAAGCTAAATACTGACCTTCTGTCAAGGGTGGCCATTAATGTCCCTAGTAGATTACCACGGTCCCGTACCTATGAATTATTCAAACAAATTCCGCGTAAAACGAACCTGGGTGACAACTCTCCTCTTGTACGCGCTACCAAACTGTACAACGCTATATGCCGCAAAGCTGACATTGACATAAACCACGACACTCTGAACTCATTTAAAAGAAAATTGTACAAATACTTTAAGGCGGAATACCTTTGATTTATCACTCCAACAATATAATTAATTTATTAGGGAAACTAATTAATAAAGTATAGTCTTTTTATTTTAATTTTATTTTATATAATGTGACTTATTTCTGGACATTTTATTTAATTAATTCGGAATTTATATCTATTCCAATTCTATTATAATTTATTTGACATGCGAATTGTAATTAAGTTTAATTTTGACATTACTTTTATTTTATTTTATTATTTAATCTTTAATATGAATTATTTTCTATATCATAGCAATCTAATTATTTTTTACTTATTTTTATTTATAATAATTTGAAGCCATGTTTACTCATTCATGCATAAGTTGTGGTTGCCTATAATTGAGTGTTCATTATAGGACCAGGCTACGTGTACCATTTTTTTTATTTTTAAGTTTTTTTATTATTTTGTAACACTCGTTGGTGATCCTTAAATAAATAAATAAATACAGACTTGATGGGATTGCCAGCTAAGCTAATACAATTTCTTAGGAAATAGTTGTAAAGTTTAAGTAAGTAAGATCGTTTTGCCCCTGAGAGCCTGGAGCATGTAATATAACTTTTAAAACCAACTACTCAGCTTTCTGTTGCCATTGATTGGAAGAGTTTCCTTGCACTTTAATGCAAGTTCATTTTAAGTATACCTAAGTATACTTTAAGTAAGATGTTTTGTTGATCTATCGACAAAATATGCACGAACAAAAATTATGCAAGTCCATGAAAACGAAATTCATTTTCAAGCGTGGTCACGACGCTCAAATTTTATTATGGTTACAAATATCTGGAGTTTATGCCCAATAAAGCTTGTTTTTAATTTAATATAAAAGGGATCGGCGATGGAATCTACAATTCATGGCCTTCAAGACAGCGCTTTAAATGATTTGAGGTCGCCATTATTTTTCTATAATCTTATAAGTCACACAATCCTAAGAATTTCGCGCAAAAATTGCGCCATCCAGCCCCACTCACATAAATCTCCATAACGACTTCACAACTTCAAATCTCGCGTATTAAATTTAAACCTTGCAAGAATGGGCTTCAAAACTCCGGACATAATCAGTAATGAGGAAATCCGGACAAGAAATGGCAGTAAGTGTCCGGACTGGCGTTAGATTGTCACGTCCAACTGTCCGGGACTATCTGGAGATGACAAGCCCTCGAACTGCGGGCGTTGGTCCGGCATAACTTGAATTAATTTAAGCACCTACCCTGCTTCAAGGGGCGCTTAATAGGTACTATCTACTAAGTACCTAATGTCAAATTATATTTGAGGCTAATTATTTGGTGGAAACTGTAAATAAACTAAATTACTTGTTTTAATTTTAAGGTGGGAAACCATACATTGACTTTTTCCGCTTTAGAGCGTGTCAGACTTTTACTGACTGACTAAAACTCTACATGTAGTTGCCCTTTGCGTTACAGCAACCTGGAGTCCCTTTCAGAAATACCCCATGGCTCTAGCAGGCATGTTTTTATGTTTTGCTGACATCCTTTTGAAGTAAGCTTGAAAGGGTCCTCAGGGCGGTCCACGCAATGGTTACACCCAGGCGTTTCTTCTGCTTGAATCCAGGACAGGAACTTCCTGAACTTACCCTATCCAGTTAGGACCTGCGTAGCGCAGAAAGTGAAGACAACACGGTGGATGTCCCAGCAGACATTAGTGTCATGATGAGGAAGATGTTCGAAAGAATTTCCGTGGCCCAGAAACGCAATGAGCAACTGAAAGACTTTAGTCTGTAAGAGTCTGACACTTTCTCTCGTTCCACTCAAAGAGAAAGAAGTTATAAGATGATAACCCACTCCAAGAAGTTATGGCTTTAGTGTCATTGAACTGTTTTCTCTTTCGACTTTGTATTAAGCTTTTCGATTGATTTGCAAACACTTGGATAAACCATCAATCAGTCTATATACCCTTCAGTAATATTTATGAATGACATCTAGTCTGAACAGATGCGACCAAAACATCTATTTTATTTACTGCAAAAATCGGCTCTATTCTGACACAAACACAAATCGAATTGGGTTCAAAACTGGCAATAAAACTTTTGTATTTAATTTCGATTCATTGAACTGACAACGCGACCATATTAATGGCCCAATCACAAATAATAAACCAGAAAATATTTGGTAGGGCACGAATACACGAATTTTGTCGGCCTGCTATGAAAATGTCCAGCGAAATTCCGAAATTTTTCAAATTTCGAATGTCATCAAGTTTAAAAGTATTCCGCATGGGGCTTTTACTATTCAGTAAAAGTTTGTGTAATAAAAAAAAAATGGTTTAACATTGTAGTTAGTCTTCGCGTAGTTACTAAGCCATGGAGGTTTGGGCACGCCACAATTATGGCGGTAAGTTCCCTCTTTGAGGCGTGGCTGGAAAGACCTCACGGCGTCCTTACCTTCCGCATGACGCAGGTCCTCACCGGACATGGCAAGTTCGGGAGGTTCCTGCATCGGATTCGAGCGGAAGAGACGCCCGGGTGCCGTCACTGTGCGGAACGCCCGGAGGACACGGTGGAGCACACAGTTGAGGTGTGCCCTGCTTGGGCGGAGCAACGCCGTGCCCTCGTGGGGGTGATCGGCGGCGGAGACCTCTCGCGCCGGGCCTTGGTTCAGGCCATGGTCCGGAGCGAGGAGGAGTGGCAGGCGGTCGCCTCCTTCTGCGAAGCAGTAATGCTAGCAAAGGAGGAGGCAGACCGCATCAGGCAACGGCGCCCCCACCGCCGCCGCCGGGATTCCGATCCCGATTTCCAGCCACCGTAGACGCGGGCTCGCGGACAGCGAGCCATGGGTAGCTCGCTGTCCGATCGTCCGGTAACTGTCCGGACCGAGCCAAGGCGTCGACGGCGCGCACTGTTCCCGCGCGCCTCAAGGAGTTGTCAGCAACAGGAGGGGCCCATCTGGGTCGAAGCCTACCGGGGTCGGGGTTATCCGAAAGGAAACTAGAGCCCCGGTATGAAGGCTAGAAGGAACGGCGCGGGGTTTTTAGTCAGTAAGACTCTGACACTGTCTCCCGCTCCACCCAAGAGCGGGTTTCGTCAATGATGATTTTCTCCGTCGACAGAAAAAAAAAAGCCATGGAGGTTGTAGCTCGCCGTCCGACCGCCCGGACCGAGCCCAAGTTGTCGACAGCGCGTAGTGTTCCACATTCGCTTCTAGGCGATGTCAGCAAACGGTGAGGGTCCAGCAGAGCCAAAGCTTTCTCGGGCCATAGGCTTGCTTCAGAAAGGACAACCCGGCTCTGGAATGACTGGCAACGAAAGAACTGGGAGTGGGTTTTAGTCAGTAAAAGTCTGACACGAAAGGGCTGAAGATGTCGTTGGATGATTTCCCACCTAAAAAATAAAGGTCATGGAGGTCAGATAGGCATTTCATGTAAAATACTGAAATTCAGCTCCGTACAGTCAGATTGCGTGTCTACATAGTTTTTTTACTATTCATTAATATTCATAGACATTCACCAACCCGCACTGGGCCCGCGTGGTGGATTACGGCCCATTCGCTCTCCTAGAGGGAAGGCCTGAGTCCCAGCAGTGGGAAAATTAAAAAGGCTGATGATGATGATAATGCTGATGAATATTCACTACCATCTAAAAACTATGATCCACCATATGACTTGTATTGTTAAAATAGAACCCAATTTTTTCCCGTATAAAAGTTTACATTGCACATTAAAATTTAATGTTTGTACATTGTATTCCCGACATTTCGAGTGTTATTTTCCTATAGCTTTTGCCCACAGCTTCGCCTGTGTACATAATATATAGCCTTTGTCACTCAGGAATAAGTAAATTTTGCAGTCGGACCAGTACTTTCAGAGATTACCTCTTACAAACGAAACAAAAACCAACTTTACCTCTTTATAATAAAATAGTAATAATAGTTTTTGAGAATAATATTGACTGGTCTACACTGTTCTTACCTAATATCTATTATTATTGTAATATGTAACAATAATAACTTTTTTTAAAAGAGTAGCCATGGAATTTCTTGTCAGTTTTTCTCCATAGGAAACGACCAATTTGGAACCGTGCACTAGCTTCGGACGTTTTATAAGTGCCCATGTAGGCCTAAGTGAAATAAAAATATTTAAATTTGAATTTTTGATTGTAGATAATTTTAGATACAAGTACAGTTTTGTCATGGGCGTGTAACATCTGAAATTAGTTTACTATATAAATTAAGTTTTTTTTATATTGTTCGTTGCGTTCCTGTGCCCCTAATCGAAAACTTTTTGAAATTGTTGCATCATTAATTTGTCTTTTTTTTCTTAGAGTACCTATTGACTTAATAAAATTAGAGCTAGCAATTATTATGAAAAGCTTCATTTTCTAGCTACACTAATATAACAAAGAGGCAAAGTTTGTTTTCATGTTTTTTTGTTTGTAGGAGGTAATCTCTGAAAGTACCGATTGCGAACATTTTTTCACTAATACAAGCTGCTTTATTTCTGGGTGACATAGACTACATTTTATGCTGGTGGGCGAAGCTACGGGCTAATGCTAGTTCTTTATTCTTCTTAAATAATCAAAAATATATTTTGACATCAAACCAACATGATTGAAAATATCAAAATGTGCTAACACATTAATAAAACAAGAATTTTGCGGGACTATTATTAAACGGGAATTTCCCGGTACACATTTTCTCGTGGTTCTCCTAAACTTGGTGAAATATTGAAGACGTGGCGCAGAATATTAATGTTTTATCGCTCACTGAGTTTGCGTGTATTTATGTGAACCTACTGTTCGTATTTTTAGAAATATTCTCGTATATTGAAAGCTGGATATCGATTAGCAAGCTTGATGTATAAATGAAAGGACAATTTGAATTAAGAATCAAAGAAAAAAAAACGAACTAAACATTCAGGCCAAGCAGAAGATGAAACATTTCTTAATCGGTAAAAAAATACATGTAAGAAAATGTATTCATATAAAACATAAGTTATCCAAATTAAAAATACATACGAAATAATAAAAAAGTTGAATAAACATCCGTGCGAGGGCAAAAAGACGCCTACCTGCGGAAGCATCTTTTTAATAAGATGTGGCGCCAGTGGCGCCAGTATTCTGCTAGGGCTCGCCACGTTGTATAAACAAGCGAAAATAAAATTAATAACTAAGTAAAATAAAATAAACTTAGTTGTGAATTTCTGTTAAATGTATGTGCAAAACACACAATTATATTATAAAGCTTGTATATTTATTATCTCGGAGTTACAAACACAGTCATACACAAATGTGTGAATGGATGTCAGTACGGATTTTTTCACCGCTCGCAGCCGCGAGCTCATAGCTGTTAAGTCGTGAACGAGCCGTTACACTCATTGTGTTAGAGTTTTCCTGACTAAGAACTAACCACCTGTGTTCCTTCAGTTGCCCTTTGCACAGGGCCATGGTAAGTCTTTCGAACAATTTCGCATCCCTAGTAGGTACCTACTATACAGGTATACATGTAGTATCTACCTATATCTAGCTTGCCTTCTATCCGCCGGAATGTGATAGTACGGTGTTATGCTATTAGGCAGAGTGCTAACAGCTTGTCACTTCTCATTACTCGTAATAGTGAAACATGCATCTAGCGAGTTACTGCTAGTATTCGACTTCGAACAGCTAGCGTGGAATATGTATCGGTTTTTTATACAAGGTTATTTGTAAAACACTAACAACCTTGCAGGACTGTATTACTAACATCATAAACAACAACTTTTGTTCTATGACTTTTAAAAACATAATACATTTACCAAAAACAAACCTTAAAAATTTGTGTTCTATCTAACTCATTTCGACTCTGTATTTTGATATACTTATCTACGTCTGTGTGACGCGACGCAACCGCATCAAGGACCCCCGCCACCTGATCCACACTACCCGCCACTATTGTACTATCGGTTGTTTTGCATAAACTTCGTAATATAATAATTAATAATTCTTCGTAATATTTAGAACGTTCATTTTAATAATATTTCTATTTTTGTATTAAAATCTGATGACCTGAAATATGATCCTTTTTTAAAAGTCGTAGAACAAAAGTTGTTGTTTATGATGTTAGTACTATAGTCCTGAGAGGTTGCCAGTGTTTTACAAATAACCCTGTATATCACTCAAACTTTAAAGGAATTCCGAAGAAAAGATGGATGGATTGTATGAGGAGTGATATGAAAGAAAAGGGAGTTAGTGATAGTATGACGGGTGACAGATCAGAATGGAAGAAAAAAACGTGTTGCGCCGACCTCAAGTAATATAGGTTAAAGGCAGGAAGAATAAGATCACTCAAACTTTAAATAAAATGATGCTAATGATCGCAGATGGCCGTTGAGGCCGTAAGGTCCTGGAGTGGCGACTTCGTACTGGAAGACGCAGCGCGCAAGGCCTCCTACAAGGTGGACCGATGACCTGGTGAAGGTTGCGGGAATCCGATGGATACGAGACGCACTGGATCGATCATTGTGGCGACACTTGGGGGAGGCCTATGTCCAACAGTGGACTTCTGTCGGCTGAAATGATGATGATGATGATGATAATGATAATGATCGCATAATGATTTAAATCTAAGTGCCAGTTCAAAAAGCGCGCTCAGAGCCAGTAAAACACCAACAACAAAGCTACAAGAATTCAATACGTTCCAAACGAAATAGAGCAATGTAGTAGTGAATAAAAGATTTCGGTGTACTTGTTGATAACACAGGAATAGCTGGCCTTAAGAAAGGAGGGTCCCTAGCCGAACCTTTTGTAGTGTGTAATCAGATTGAAATGTTGCTTATCTGTTTCAAATACCGAAGAGAACTATTTTGTCGGACGGATTTTTTTCTGTTTGTCTGGGAGGGTTTGGGTTCTGTATGTGTGTACATGTGGATGGATCGAGAGAGAGAGCAGGAGGACAAAGATTGACAGAAAAGGGAGTTAATGGCATTATTTCTTTTTTAGGGTTATACCAAAGGGTAGGTACCGGACACTGTTACTACCAGCTATATTTCACAAAAAATATAAATATTGCTCTAAGCTACCAAATTATCCACAGAACCAGAGTCGCCACATGTTCGAGCTGGTTGTGCTACTAAATTGGTCGCGCAACAACAATTGGTTGAGTGCTCTATAGAGCTGTATACAATTTGCAAGTAGCGGCAACTGGTCGCGCCGCGGCCGCAACGGTGTCTCGGTGAAATATAGTCCTAAGACTCCGCTGCCCGTTCGTCTGTCTATCCGAATGTCACCAGGCTGTATATCATGAACCGTAATAATTAGACGGTTAAAAATTTTCATAGATGATTTATTTCTATTGCCTCCCTTGGTGTGTAATACGATAAATGTGATTTTTTTGCCACTCGCACTTGGCTGGTTTTTAAATGGCATAGTGTTTGACTGCGATCCCACCAGGTCGTAAGCAGTAATACAATCGTTGATGGTTAAGCGTTATGGTTAGCGTTAGTTTATTAGAACATTCAGTCTAATCTTGACGTTAGGTATCTATGGACTAAGGCCGAGGGCGCCCGAACACTTATAATAGCATTAGTTTTACAGCCTTTTTAATGTTCCCACTGTTGGGACTCAGACCTCTTCTCTAGTTAGGAGAATGGGCCGTAATCCACCACGAGGGCCCAGTGCAGATTAGTGGATGTCACATGTCTTCGAATTTTTGGTTTTAGGACAAGCCGGTTTCCTCACGCTGTTGCCTTCACCGTTTTGTGAGCAGTGTTGATGAAATAAATTACACAAAGTAATGTGCCTGGCTGGATTTGAACCCCTGACCTACAACTCGTACGTCACATCGGAATTATAATCGGCCGGGAAGACAGCAGCATGACAGGTGACACGACAGAATTAAAGAAAAAAAAAACCTGTTACGCCGACCTCAAATAACACGGGATAGAGGTAGGGACATTTTGAGTTTTTACAGACAAAGCAGCTAGTAATGCATAAATAAAAAAAAAGAATATCTCATAAATTCTGAATTCAATGACTAACAAAAGCTTAAAACATAAAAAAGAATATTATAGTAAGTACTTTTGTCTCACAAAACTTTCCACCGGGTCCTTTCCTCCAAATTCACCCCTGAAAAATGGGCCCCTAAAAAACCCCAAACACCCTTACGTAATCTCTTTTTAACCCATACTTTGTTTACCGCCTGAAAAATCTTTTAGAAAACTTTGCTTTGAGAACATTAATTCGCCAGTTTATGGCGACTTGGGTACTCTCAGCACGTTCGTTGTAGCACAGATTTTTTGTTAAATCTTCAGGGTTTATAAGACTGTGGCTAAGCTTACAAGATATTGAACGAATTTGCATACGCGCGAGGAATGATTAATGATTTTTGGTCCTGAAAAATGGGTGTGAAAAGATGTCACAAACAACTTGTTGTCTTCTTGCGAAGTGTTATGCCTTGATCACACGTACCGAGTAAACTGGTGAGACAGTCTTCTCGGCCGAGTACGTGGAAACACAGCGCCGAGTGCTCGGCCAAGCGAGATGAGTCTTATGTATGGTTATTCCAAGTCTGAGTGTTTTGTGGCAGAGCTTGGGTTATGGGTACTAGACAACTGATAAACATTCTTATATATTTCTAAATATATACATATTATAGATAAATTATACCCAGACACAGAACCAATGATCATATGAACATTTGTCCTGGGTGGGAATCGAACCCACGACCTCCGACATAGCAGTCATGGCCACTAACTACTAGACCAACAGGACAGTCAAATGCACCGCCGATACAACATCGACGATTGATATAAAAAATACCATATTAGTAAGAACAAGCTGATGCTTTCGGTTTCACCCACATGATGGTAGAAAATTGTGCCAAGGGAACATATTTCTGAAATGAAAAGTATCTCATGTGCTATTCCAGATCATGGTCTTTTTTTATTTCGGAGAGAAACCTTCAAAAAGCGCCTGGACTTTTGAGGTAAAGACCAGGGAGTGTGAGATTCTTACCTCAATAAAACCTCGATGATCACCATCAGCACATGGTTGAGGGCCCTGTGAGCTCTTGAAAGAGCACCTTGGAACCCTCTCTGTACAGCTCCTTTTAGGGAAGATCCCTGAGGAGATTGTAAAGGGTCTTCCCTTAGCTTGTTCACACGTGTGCCAATCGTAATCCATTCAGCCGTTCAAGCGTGAAGAAGTAACGCCAGTTTAGAGGTATGTGGAACAGAGAGTAAAGTCCCACATACCTCCGTTGAAAAGGGAGGATCCTCCGGACAGACAGGTGTTATAATCTGGTGGGCCCGATAGATGATTTCGGGCTGTCGTATACATTTAAATCGCGCGGAGAACTTTGATTGCGCGATGCAAGATTTCGTATTTTCTTCCTAGTTACACACATACAAACTCTCGCCTTATATATAACGTGTAACATTAAATGCGCAAAACCTGAAATTAGTTTGATCAGAATAAGGAGCACAATCAATTAAACCACTTTTTAATATAGGTAAATTTTTTCAAAAAAATCTTAATTTAAAATGCGCTCTGTTATAGGTCAAGCTATCACGTGCGTAAACCCGCCGAAATAGGTAAATAAACACAAATGGTTGCTGTCCAATCCTCATACACGGGATAATAAAAGTTCTTATTTCAATGCAGATATTATTTTAAACAAAGTAAACGGCACATAATATCTTTAATAAATTTTTAATGTTTTTTTTTTTACAGAAATAGGTCTTTTAAATTAAATAATATCGTTTGGGGTGCCTGAGGTTTTGCGCATTTAACGTTACACGTTGTAAATGTTAGTGCGTTGCGTGTTCCGACAATTACCTTATATCCTAGTCTGTTAACCCCGTGTAGCTTATTAAAAATTGCATTTCATGTCTTTGTGCCCTTGTGTCGCATAGCCCCTGTTTATAAATTCACGTGACATTGGACCTTCGCCGAGGTACTGCCATAACTAATTCAGCTTCACTTGATGAACCGTGGTCTCGTTTTGAGAATTTATGAATTATGTCGTCAGTTTTCACAGGCATTTTCTGTTACTTGAGCTGAAAACGTGCATACAATTTAAACAGGGTTGAGTTTGATGAATCTTGAGCGCTTTATTCAGCGTTGATAAGTGTTGAGAGCGCTTTTGTAGCTGAAGGTGAGGTTTTTTGTAGTAAGGAGGAAAAGGGCTTGCAAATGACGTAATTCACGGTACTTGTAATGCATCGACTATCTTTCAAGGGATCTAATGACTGCGTCACCGGATGGTGCTACGAGTACATACATAACATAATCAGCCTTTTAAATGGTAAACGGTTGAAAGAAGAAAGAAAGAAAAAAAAAGTGTTTATTTGCGCCCAACATGACGCATATCCCAAAAATAAATAAAAATAACAAAATACCAATATCCTGCTTAAAACTATCAGCTAGATAGGATATGCGTCACATCAGCGCAAAACGGCCAGTGCTCAGTATAATGCTGGGGCTGGTGCAGGACAGAGCCACAGCGCTGATTTTCAGCACCAGCCATTTTCGACGATGAGACGCCAACCGGCCAGCAAGGATTACAAAATTGACTTTAAGTAAACTATATTATAATTAATAAAATAGACGTTGTCCGTTGCTAATCCGCACTGGGCCCGCGTGGTGGATTACGGTCCATTCCCTCTCCTAGAGAGGAGGCCTCAGTCCTTGCAGTGGGAATACTAAAAAGGCTGATGATGATGATGAAGGAATTTAAAACAAAAAAACATATCTTTATCACGTCCGTCTTCACTCATCTACCCTTATAAAAAGGTAAATTTTGTATTTTTCTTAGTATGGACCTGTACCCCTACCTAAGTTACTAATCTGCAATAGTTAACGCTAGTAGAAAGCTTCAAATGTACGAAAATGACGACGTCTCAACGCTCAGTCACGTGTTCAGAACAAAAGAATTGGCGGCAAGGTCAACTTGAAGCGTTCGACGCAAGCGAAACGGTTTTAACTTGGCAAGGAGGGCTGATTGTAAAAATTTTTCACCGATAGAAAGCTGCTTTATTCTTGAGTGTCATAAGCTATATTTTAAATACGCGGGTGAAGCCATGGGTAAAAGCTAGTCATCAATAATTTCTCTATTGTAAACGTCAATATCTTCGCCTCTAGAGCGAGGTTGCGAATCAAAATTACTTATAGATTCTTAGGTTTGCGGCGTACATTCGCGTCACGCACATTGCTAGCGTGGTGACAAGGAGACCGTTAGTGTATCATGTGCTGCATAGATGATGTATACTAGGAAATATTTATTACTTTGTAGTGATAGATGGCTATGAGAACAGCAATAATTCTTAATAAATATGATAATCTTAGCTTAGTTACCAATGGCTTGGCCCGCGTCAGTATGACCCCAAGGGTACGAGCGAGCGAGATAAAATCATTTTGTATTATCGGAGGGTAGTTGATCTTTTTGGATCACGGAAGTGTGATTTATTAACAAACACATGAGTATAACGATGTATGACGGTACTTAGAGAAGGCCTATGTCCAGCAGTGGACGTCTTTAGGTGGTGATGACGGGGATTTTGTATTACCTTCTTGACCAGAAGTTTGATTTTGTAATATTAGGAAGAACTATGCAGGAGAGTTTAGTAGTATAAGAATCAGGGATGTGACGATCGAAAGGTTATCGGATAGCCGGACGGCGAACTACACGTTGCTCCCAAAACGTCGACGGCCCGTATTGCTCCGAGCACGCCTCAAGAAGTTAGCAAATCGTAGAGGCCCAACAGGGTCGAAACCTACTGAGGTCAAGGATTTGTTTTTGAGACGAAGATTTGGTCCCAGTACGAAATGCAAAGAAGGAACAGCAGTGGGTTTTAGGCAGTAAAAGTCTGATACTATCTCTCGGTCCGGCCCAAGAGCGGGGATGTCATTAGATGAAAAAATAAATAAAAATGAGGTGCTAGAACGTCCCGACCTTCTCTGCTCACGTGCATTCTGTCGTCAGTACATCTTTCAATTATTATATTTAGCCTAGCTGGGCAAAAATACCATGCTCGATGTTTATGAAAGGCAAGTGTAAAAAAAGCGAAAAGATTTCTTCTGTTATTACCTCTGATGATTCGATTGCGGTTTCAACTCCGACAAGCGCAATTTAAAACTTGCTTCGATTTCAGTGGCTATGAAAATACCTCTGTAATATTTCCGATGAAAATTGATATTATAATGGCGCTTGTCAAATAACGGACATATAAATGATCTGAAAAATACGGGAAGCATCTTTCAAGTGACAAATTAAACCGTCCAGGAACCACGACAGACACCTGCAATTTTTAGGAGACAGCCCATTAACCTGGGGATTTGTGATGCTTTTCCTGTCTCATAGACAAACTTGACGAGTATTTTTAACCGACTTCTTAAAAAGGAGGAGGTTCTCAAATGTTTGTATGTTTTTTTTTTATGTTTGTTCGCGCATAACTTCGTCGCTTGCCAACCGATATGATTTTTTTTTTTTTTTGTTGGAAAGGGCATACTTCCCAAATGGTCCCAAAGTCACCAAATTGGGATCTGATGATGGAATCTTGGCGAAATCGAGGGAACTCCTCAAATTCAATTAAATTTTTAAGTGAAGTCGGTTACTATTTTTTTTTATAAAAAGGTTTTGTGGATGTAATTTTAATATAATCGATTTTTTACATTATATTTACGAATAACAGACATTGTAAGGATATGCAGCATTATATCATAACATAAACAAACAAATAAACATAGGTTTACGTAGAATTTGAGGTCGATTTTATTTGTCTGTCAGTTACGCTTTGTATTCTAAAACCACGGGTTTCTTTTTCAGAGGAGGCGACCGCCTGCCATTCCCTCCCGTCTAGAGCGAGAGGGAATGGAGATCTACCGGCTGAGACATGAGAATGTCCATTCCCTCACGCTTGCGGGAGCCGCATGCGCCTACGTTTCTCTTCGGGTCGGGCCGTGGTCTGGGGACCATGAACTGAACCATGGCCCGACGCAAGAACTCGCCGCCGCCAATTAAAATGAGTACATAGTAGGGTTTTAGGGTACACGTAGCTTTAGCAAAAACCCCTCCCCCGAATACTCCACCATATCTTCCGGGAGGTTCGCACTATGGTGACATCCCGGTGTTTCTTCCACCTAAATCCGGTAGATGAACGTCTTTAACTTACAATGGCCAATGAAGACCTGTTTAAAGTCGAAGGTGAGGACCCCGTGACGCCTCTCCAGTCACTCCTCAAAGAAGAGTATCACCGCCATAATTATGGCGTGCCCAACAGTTTATAACGTAGTTCACCATTAAGGAACACCAATCCCCCGGGATCGATTGAAGTGAATAGACAATGTAATAGCATGTCATTGTCTGGTCCCTAAGCTGTCGTTTATTACAATGTGTTTGAAGGTACAGCATGGATGAGGAGTTTTAGTGTCTTGAAGACTTATCTATTGGATACTAACTTTTTTTGGAGTTTCGTTCACACAGGAATCGTAAAGGTTTTCCGGTTTCAAAATATAGCATACTATATTCGGTGAAAAGTCTGTTTTGACATTAAAGAAAGACCCCAGAATGTAATTTGTAATGAAACCATAAAATAATAATTAGGAGTCCGGTGTAGTAGCTATTTTAGTAGTAGCTACACTACAACGGACAAGCCGCTAGGTAGGTAGTTTAAATACAAATGCCAAAACGAGCCTTTTACTTTTTGACAACTTTTCCTGCTGCCAGCGGTTTTACCCAGTACTTACCAGAACAAAAGAAAGGCAGAGGTTGCCCACCATTGACCCGGTAGTCAAGAATCAAGAGAGATTTCAAGCTGGCCCATTTGTCGACAACGACAACCCAGGGTAGGATATCCTAACGACACTTTGTGAGGAGAACTGACCGCAAATAATGGGAACAGGAAAGGAAAAAGAAGAAGAGATCACAAGAAGTATATTACTTCTGGAGGTAAAAACTACTTTGTGTGCTATTTCAAGACATGGTCTTCTAGGTACCAAATTTTATCGAAATCCATTCAATAGTTTTTTCGTGAAAGAGTAACAAACATCCGTACATAATAATAGCATAACTTCATTACTTTATGTCATCTGTATATAACGTGTCACGTTAAAGGCGGAAAGCCTCAGACACCACAAATGATTTTTAATTCAATTGGCATAATTCTGTAAGAAATTTTTTTTTTTTTTTAAATGTGAAGGTTTTATGTGCAATTTTAGTTTGTTTAAAATTCGTATCTGCATTGAAATAAGAACTTTTACTGTCCCGCCCGTAAGCGGGAACACTAAGATTTTACATTTCTATACTTATAGGTTTTGCGTTTATATGTCATTTTCAGATAGTTTTTTTTAAATTTAAACTAACTATAGACCCCTGTTTCATCCTCTTAGGGGTTGCATTTTGGGAAATTTTTTTTTAGTTATTGTAATCATCATAAAAGGAACCTCCATGCAAAATTTCAACAGGATAGGTGACTAGAATTTGGGCTGTGCGTTGAAAAGTCAGTGTGTGAGTAACCTTTATGCATAGAAAAAAATAGTATATACGATCCCCTACAAGGGTGAGGGTCCTGGTGAGGGTCACGGGAATCCGATGGATAGCAGACGCACAGGACCGGTCATTATGGCGGCTCTTGGGGGAGGCCTACGTCCAACAGTGGACTTCTTTCGGCTAAAATGAACATGACAATCTGATAAAGATCTTCGAAGATTTGATGCACATAATTACCTATTCAATAACTGACAGGAAATAACATTCTACTGTTGTAACTCTATGTCAATAAATTATTTATTTCATAACATAATGTCACCTCGGTACGCTTTGAAGGGGTTGTAGGGGTGTGCAGATGTGTACAGTTCACCCCAGTACACCCTCATTAATTTTACAAACCGCACTAATGTTATAGGCATTTTGTCATTCCGGTATGTATCTTACCGTAGAATATGTTCAATGTATTATTATTAGTTGTAGGGAATCAAACAGAAGAGCAGTGGTGGCCGAGTGGCTATGGCTCTGACTTACGAGTTGTAGGTCGCGGGTTCAAACCCAGCCAGGCGCATTACTTTGTGTAATTTATTTCTCTCTCTGCTCTCAAAACGGTGAAGGAAAACATCGTGAGGAAATTAGCAAATTCTAGAACCAAAAAATTCGAAGACATGTGACCTCCACCGATCCGCACTGGGCCCGCGTGGTGGATTACGGCCTATTCCCTCTCCTAGAGAGGAGGCCTGAGTCCCAGCAGTGGGAACATTATAAAGCCGACAAAGCAAAGGGCAAACATTTTATACAAAAAAAAAAAAATCAGACTTCGTTTTATAACCTTTGGTTTTTAGAAAGTTTTTGTATTGTAAAAAAGTTTTTGTGTTACATATTCGAAGACAAAAAATAAATGAAACGAAATATAAAACAATTTGCTAACATACTATTTATAAAGGACTAGATTCTGTCTGAAAAGTATGTTTCTCCGACACAAACTTTAGACTTCCATTTAATTCCTTTAGGAGGTGAATTTTGGTAAATCCTATCTTAATGCTCACCTATGTCATAAAAGGAAATCTTGTGCAAAATTTTGCGCTTCTAGTCCCAGTAGTTTCGAATGTGCGTTGATATGTCAGTCAGTCAGTTACTCCTTTTATTTATATGTAGACTAGGTTTTACCCGCGGTTTTGCCCGCGATTATTAATAGACTTTAATACCTCTCCCCTTTTCTTCCCCTTTTCTCCCCCTTTTCTCCCTTTAAAAAAAAGCCTATGTCCGTCTCCAGGGTCCCAACTATCTCTGTACCAAAATTCATCAAAATCAGTTTTGCCATGTAGGCGTGAAGACGTAACAAACAAATAAACTGACTCACTTTCGCTTTTATAATATTTAGTAAGGATTACGTAGCTGCTACGCCGTAGGCGCGTGCTACGCCGTAGCAAACCGACTAAACGATTCAATATACATATTTCCTTAGTCTCCTACCGGAATACGGTACCATAAAAAATACCAAAATCTACATACACCTTTCTTTTTCATCTTCGCTTTTACGACTGTACGTAACATAATTGTATTTGCACATTCCGGTCCCGAGGATAGCCGTTTGTTCTAAACGCACCTCTAAACGCGAATAAAACAATAATTTCATGTCATACCAAGTCCAATTTTCCGCGGTTTTGTCATTGCAATATCTATTCATGAGTTTTCGAGTCATGTATGGAACGACCAACCTTATTTTGCAGTTCACTTAAACCTTATTGCTAAGGAATAAAGTTGAATTTACAAAAAATCGGTTCTGTTGTTTATGGTATGGTTTGCTTTGTGAGTAGGGTTACCACACCAAATTATAAGTTTAATTTGTTTTGATTTTAGAGGAGCCTGATAGTGTTCCTGTATATAGGTAGATAGAACAGGTACATACAATTTATTGTCTTGATTCAGGTTAGCAATTTAAACTTTAGCCAATCAGGTAGGCGGAAGTTTAGTTAGGATTTGACTTTCATATTATGTGCTTTGCATAATATAATTAATTCAATAGTTATTGGAATAAGTAATCGCTTTTTATCTTAAATTTGTTTTCTTATCTAATTTTATAATTTTCTTCCTTATCATGGTAAATTTAAAAAATGATTTTATTTTATAAATTTTGAAAATGGGATTTTTTTCTGTTGATACAATTTATAGTTTTACAAAACATATTTTTCTTAATTTTTTTCTACAATATTTTAAAATGTATATCTATTTCATATTCACATTTTATTCTCTCTTTTATTGCACTTACCTATATTGTTCACTGTATCACCCAAAGGTTGACTGGCAGAAAATACCTTAAGGCATGAAGTCAGCCTCTGTACTTTTGCCTACTGGTAACCCTGGCCGGTTACCCGAAAGGAACTCCAGCCCCGGTATGAAGGTTAGAAGAAACGGGTGGGTTTTTAGTCAGTAAGAGTCTGACACTATCTCCCGCTCCACCCAAGAGCGGGAGTAATCATTGGATGATTTTTTCCCACCGAAAAAAAAACCTCTGTACCTTTACATGCATAAAGTATGAAATAAATAAAATGGTAAGTATGTAAATAATTTCTCCCAGCATGGCGCGCAACACTCAATTTACATGACGTTGCAATGGTGCTTGTTTTTGATTGTGATTGTCCCGCAACTTGCCCAAAAAATTTTTAACGCATTCATGTGACGCGGGATATGTTGTTGGACAATTTTACAGCTTTGCGCGTTATGTTGGGAGACAGTTTGTCCCCTAAAATATCTACCTGACTTATTTCGGTGGACTCAAAATAAACTTTATTGAAAACCAGTATTAGGCAACTGCTACGTAGTTATCTGGTGTTGAGCTTACCACCTTTTTAGCGCAGCAGTAAGACACAATTTTATATATATTTATTTTTTGAATTTAAGTTTCTATGTACCGTATCTTCAGAATGTGTGTCGGTGTGCTAAATAAAGTGTTTTCTCTCTTTCTTCTATTCTTTATAACAGTTTTTATTTTTAAAGCCATGTAAAATTTCCAAACAATTGCAGATATTAGCATTAATTAAGGTTTTTGTTTATTTTCCTAGAAGACTAACGTTTCGCGTGATATCGGGGCTCAGATGTTGGAGTCGGCAGCTGTGCCGTTATTAATATTTGCCAGGAAAAATAAAACGATCCGCGACTCACATTTTAGCATTCTCTTTATTGAATAATTTTTAAATTGTTTTAGAAGTAGGTACAAGGTAGATACTACCTTGTAATTCAAATAAAAATGGCAACTGTAATTTATTCTTGTTATAAACTTTACGTACATATTTTTTTATAAATGTAAATTAACTTACAGCAATTAATTCAGAATTTAATCAATGTTACAAAGGTAAATTCAGGTGCGATATGATCAAGCGCGAACCTACCAACAATAAAAAAGGTCTAAGTGAAGAATTTTCAGGCAAAATTATAAATATTTTTATTGTAAAATTGGTTGTGAATTGTTTTGATGAAAAGCCGTAATAAATAAATAGTCGTTTAAAAGTGGACTGCAGAAATAATTTTCTACCAGTCAATATTTATATTAATACAATATGGTCCGCGCGGCGACCGCCACGTATACTATCGAAATTGAAAATATGACATTTTTGTTTTATTGCCACACAAAATAAAAAATAAAATTGCATTCAATGTACACTTTATGTACTTTCAATCCTGTTGAATTGAAAATCCGTAGGAGATATAAAATCAGTATATAATTTATATATAAAGTTCTATATTCTATATTTACTTACCATTTCGACAGTATACGTGGGAGCCGTCACGCGAAAGATTCAAGCCATTCTAAAATTTCCACCTGGATAAAACGATGCGAACTGATTTTAAGTTTCTGTCAGAAATATTGTATTTTCAAGTTTAAATTGAAATTAAACGATTATACTACACATTGCAGCTGTACTAAACACACATTATCTCACTCACCCTTGTCCCGAAATTTTCCCTTACCTTCACACTAACCCTACTCTTCAACCACTTTTTGTTTTGACAAATCCTGTCAGCGAGAGTTATAACTCACTCGAGTCACGAGCTTACACATTCAGTCGCCATGACTATGAAATAGTTTTATATCAACACTGACAGGTCATCGGCCGTTTATTTTGTGGGTGACAACGCGGGAATTAAGGCTGGGCTGTTATTATATGAACACGTTTCTGTATGAGTGAGTAAGTCATTGAGAAGTGAATTTATGAAAGTTGAGGGTTGTGGCTACAAAAATCATTTTTTTATTAAGTTTTATGTGAATAAAATTGGAAAAGAGCACTTTGAAAAAGTTGGCTTGATAGTGTCTGTTCCACTTAGTGATTTATTATTTACTAGCTGCTCCCAGCGGCTTCGCCCGCGTGATAGCAGAAAATTATTCCAAGGGAACATACTTCCGGGATAAAAAGTATCCTATGTCCTAATCCAGGATATGGTCTATCCGTGTACCAAGTTTCATAAAAATCGGCTTTGCCATTTAGGCGTGAAGACGTAACAAACAAACAAACAAACTCACTTTCGCTTTTATAATATTAGTAAGGATAAGGATTTTTAACAATTGTTCTTTGCACTAAAAGTTACAAGCACCACACAAGTAAATTTGCGGACGGCAAGCAATGGGTAGCTCGCTGTCAGGCCGTCTGGTAACCGACCAGACCGAGCCCAAGTCGTCCACAGCACGTACTGTTCCCGCGCGCCTCAAAGAGTTGTCAGCTACAGTAGGGGCCCAGCAGGGTCGTAGCCTACTGGGGCCAAGGGTCTGCTTCTGAAAGGAAGGCTCGGCTCCGCTATCAAAAGCAACGGCCTCATCTAGCTTAACCCTTCAGATACCGTCAATTAGAGACACAATAGTAAGACAATAGATGCGCGTCCACCGAGTGTCGCTTGGGGATTCATGAATTAAACAGACAAAAAAAAAAAAAATTGACGTGTAAAAGTGTTTTTTTAAACCTATTTGCAAAAATAAATATCATTTATCATTTAACGAAGGTTGATTAGTCAGTAAAAGTCTGACACTATCTCTATCTATACACGATGAATTTTATACACCGAAAAAAAAATCTTTTTTGAAGTCGGTTAAAAATAAACTGTGACTATCTGCTGTGAAGTATGGACTGATTGAAGCCACTTTAGGCTTTCAGTAAATGTTAATTAAGCCACACAATGTTATGGCCGGTTTCGTCATAAATGTTACTTTACTCGTAAGCAACAAAATGCAGTTTTATTATGTACTAGCTTTCCGCCCGCGGTTTCGCCCGCGTGGACTACAGTTTATATCGCGCGGGCAGAGACCCGTGCTCAGCAGTGGAATTATAGGTTGCCTATGTGTTATTCCAGTGTCTCTTCTACCTACCTACCAAATTTGATCTAAATCCATTCAGTAGTTTTTGCGTGAAAGCGTAACAGACAGACAGACAGACAGAGTTACTTTCGCATTTATAATATTAGCAGGGATATATATATATAGTAATTAATTTCTAAAGTAATTAGTTAAGTCAGCAATATATATCAACATTTAGCATATATCATAATAAAATTTGCCTTATAATGTTCCCTCTGCGGCATCTTTGGTATCTGGAGGTATCTTTTCGTACTGACACAGTGTAAAAGATACCTCAACTATCTACACTAACATCTACACTGATGTTATAATCAATACTATATACACTAATATTATAAAGATATAGTATTTTTTTTTTAGCTTTTTGATTGTTGGAGGTACCGCTCGACCATGACGTTCAAAGTAAGATTGTTTCAATCTTGTTTCGGTGTGGGTAAGAGACAGAGCTATACAGGTTGTCTAGCGCCATCTCTTACCCACACTGAAACAAGATTAAAACAATCTTACTTTGAACGTCATAGTAACCTAAGTAATCTCTGGAAGTACTGGTCCAATTGTTAAAAATTTTTCACCAATAGAAAGCTGCTTTATTCTTGAGTGACATACATAGATTATATATAATTTTATGAACGCGGGCGAAGCCGCAGGCAAAAGCTAGTAAGAAATAAACTCATTTAGTTACAACTAAGTTTGTCTTAAAATGGTCTGCACCGACATTTGTAGTTTTAATCACAAAAACAAACTACCAACGATCGGTCATCATTCCCAAAAGTAAAGAAACGGCAATATTAAATTTAAACCGAAATATTGTGTTAAACGTCGAAATGATTCATGACGCTGATATTCAGATTATAAAGGATTACATTTTAATTATACAGAACTGAACGATTGTGTGAATAAAGGTTCATTCGATCTCGTTCACTCATTCATTCAATGTGAACGACGAGACTTTATTGTCTGCGGTGAATGATGTTCCAATAAAATGGACATTCCTCATATTATTTTAATGACGTGTTTTTGGTGAGATACTGTTTTAATACTGAAAGCAGTGGTGGTCGAGTGGTAATGGCCCCAACTTACGAGTTGTAGGTCGCGGGTTCGAACCTAGCCAGGCGCTACTTTGTGTAATTTATTTTCATTAATTTATGTTCTAGAACCAAAAATTCATAGAAATGTGACATCCAACCCGCACTGGGCTCGCGTGGTGGATAACGGCCCATTCCCTCTCCTAGAGAGGAGGTCTGAGTCCCAGCAGTGGGAAAATTAAAAAGGCTGATAGATGGAGATAGATGATTGTTTTAATATATGTTTTAAGTGATACAAATATTGTTAATTTAAGCCAATGTTCAGGTCAAAAACATGAGAAAAAAAGGTTTTTTTGTATATTTTTTCTCCGGAATAGACAGGAGATTATGGCTGGCTTTCTTGTACATCCACCAGCGTCAAGTTGTTATAAAAAGGTGTTCAAAGTTCAATAAGTAGCCCTGTTTTTGTTCTTGTTTTAATTCCCACTTCAAAATCTACCTTTAAAGCCATGATCACACGTACCGAGTGAATGGGCGAGACAGTAAAATGTTGCTCGGCCGAGACAGTGATGTAAGCGTGTTGTCAAGATTTGCGTTCGGCCGAGCATTCAGCGCTGTGTTTACACGTACCGAGTACTCGGCCAAGAGCACTGTCTCGCCTGTTTACTCGGTACGTGTGATCAAGGCATAAAAGCTACCTTTTCAAAGTCATCAGTCTGTCTAGCGATCTAGCTTAGAATCGTAACTTTTCCTGCTCTGGGTTGAGCAAAGCTTTAGTGTCAGACTTCTGCTTAAAACCATATATCATTGTATTCCTTCAGTAGTCGTTTGGGTTACATAGCCGCATTGATTCTTTCGGAGAATCCTGCAACCCAGTTAGAAGGTATCCTACGCCATGTTTATCAATCCAAGGTCTCCATTCTACGACTCCTTTACTTCATCGGCAATCAGTTCTTCGACAAATATGGCTAGCGCTCTGTCACTTCAATTTGCTAGCTTTACATATTTGATGCCACAATTTTAAAGTAACGGTAAAAAGAAAAATGACATGAGCCAAGTTGCTAATCTGCAATAGTTAACGCTAGTAGAAAGCTTCAAATGTACGGGAATGACGCGCTCTCAATGCTCAGTCACGTGGTCAGAACAAAAGAATTGGCGGCAAGGTCGACTCGGAAGTGTTCGACGCAAGCGAAACTTGGCTAAGGGGGCTGGTAACTATTTTAACAAATTGTATGTTGATTTTATGTACCTAAATGTTTCTTTTATATTATTTTTTTAAAGTTTTTTTTTTAATGTAATGAAGATATAATATTATTACCTGTAGTATTCATATTATTTGATCATTGAGATTTTATTAAAATTAATTTAATATAGTATTTTTTTTTTCAAACAAAATTTTTTATTTTTTCTTATAAAATATTCAGTGTAATAAATTAACTTCCTATATAACAAGTAAATAAAGTTAGTTATAAAACCTACGTCTGCTGTTTATTATTTTTATTATACAGGGTCGTAAGATTTATTTTAGCGTTATCGCAGTTTCAAAGTGCCGTTATGTTTATCTTTTAAAAGTTTCCGAAAAATATATTAAGTTTGGAGATTTTCTTTTGTTAAGATATTAAATGCCGACCCATGCGAAGATAGATGAGGGCGAGTGAATAACTTATGCGGTCGAACTTAATACATTTTTTATTTATGGTTATTTAGGTTGCTTAATATAGAGAAGAAATGTAAATATACCAATAACGGAGCAGTTGGCGTAGTGGTTGAGGGATCGGCTGTTCCACTGAGTGTCTCGGGTTCGATTCAACTCAGCAGATTAAATATTTGTATGGCCTACAAACAATTGTGACGGGTTCAGATGTCTTATGTATGTGAGTTTATATTGTAATCAGTGTAATTGGCATTCTGTCGTTCTGATTAAATAAATAAATAATATGTTTGTGAGCGCAACCTAGTACCTGAAGACGCAGCGGTAGAAGGCTTCCAACAAGGTGGACCGACGACCTAGTCAGGGTCGCGGGAATCCGATGGATGCGTGACGCACAGGACCGGTCGTTGTGGCGACGCTTGGGGGAGGCCTATGTCCAACAGTGGACGTCTTTCGGCAGATATGATGATGATGATGATGATGATGACGATGAGCGCAACTAGCAGTAGTTAGTTAGTAGCAGGAGTAGTTTCTGACTCTTACGGCAACGCACTAGAAAAAGAAAAGTCTTTCTGTAGGTTACTGACTGCCAGCTCATTTTGTTAACCAAAGAAACTAGTGTTTGACTGAGATCTCACCTGATAGTAAGCAGTGATGCAATCATTGATCGTGTAGTGCAGTAGTTTATTAAGAACCTGGCACTCTAGTCCGGACGCTAAATAATAACGAACCTTTGATTTGCAATAATGTACCAATTAATTTTGAATTTATATTTTTGATGTAAAAATTTACTTAATCTCAGAAGTTACATGAAAAAGGACAATGTCAGTTCTATATTTTATATTTGTACGCCTCTGGGCAAAACATGGAGGATCTACCTACCTGTAACACCTCACACACCTATATTTACAAATAAATCATTCTGATTCTGATTCTGAACCTTTATCCCTCAAAATGTTAGGCAGAAGTATATCTGTAGGTAGTAGGTACGTCCGCATTTCGCCACTCATATTCAAAGCATTTGCAGTCTAGTTTTCTTCAAAGTATTTCGCATTGTTATACGTCAGGCTTATATAGCAGCTCTATAAACCACACAGCTTTTTACTTATATACTGCAAATGTACACACACACACAAAAAACTACCTTAAATTGCAGAATTTTCACTCAAAATTCTACTATTTTCAGGCACATCTCTGCAATTTCAGCCATATAAACAATTGAAAAACATTTCAATTAGATTAGTCAACCTTGGTTTGGCCCAAGGTCTCGCATGGGCCGCCGACCGGGCACGGGCCTCGAACCGGTTGCCATGGCAACGCCGGGAGAGTGTCACCCTCTCCCGTCTACAACCTTCGACAGTACTCGCTTAAATGATAAGATTTGATTTTTTTTGGAATAAGCGTTTCATGAGTGTTTAAGGGTTGTAGAGAAATTGTTGATAGTCTGTTATTTTTTTCCGGGTGTTATGTTTTATTTTCATTTATTATATACAACCTTATATTATATACTAGCTAATCCGGCGAATTTCGTACTGCCGAACGAATATCTTTTGATATAGTCAACCGATTGCAATGAAACAAAGCCTAAGTAATATATCTTATCCGAAAGGGAGCTCGAGCCCCGATATGAAGGCTAGAAGGAACGGGATGGATTTTTAGTCAGTTAAAGTCTGACACTAACTCCCCCTCCGCTCAAGAGCAGGGGTTGTCATTGGATGATTTTCCCCACGACAAAAAAAAGTTAAAATTTATCAACGTCGATTTCTTAGATTTTACGTGATGTCGACACTACTAAAACTACAACAGATTTATTACATGTATAGATATTAGGTTCACCAAGAATTGTTTACACTGAAAACATCACCTACATGCTTAAAACAGCAAATTACTACACCGATAGACAGCTGCTTTATTCCTGAGTGACATAGACTATATTTTACGTACGTGGGTGAAGCCGCGGGTAAAAGCTAGTCTTGAGATAAATTTAGAGTATCTCACAACGATCAATATCAAATTGCCAGTCCGTCTGTAGTCAAGGGACCGATCTTCAAGCTCCAGTGTGTAACCTTTGACAATATTGGAAACAAGCTTTTAATGAAAATATTTTTTTCATAGCAAACTTTTATAGCTCGGTATACCTATATTATTAATACTCGTCAAGACGAATCATACGAGCCCAAATTCGATGTGGTTGTGTCGTTCAGCTGCCGAGTTCCTATAGCCACTTTCCGATTCCATCATCAGATCATCTCCATGTCAATTTCACATTGTCATCTGATTTACACATGCAAGCAAAATTCAGCTCAATCGGTAACCGGGAAGTGGGTTTTTTTTATGGTGGGCAAAAATCATCTTATGATAACCTCCGCCCTTGGGTGGAGCGGCAGATAGTGTCAGACTCTTACTGACTAAAAATCCACCCCGTTCCTTCTAGCCTTCAAACCAGGGCACAAGTTCCCTTTCGGATAACCCTGGCCCCGGTAGGCTTCGACCCAGCCTCTGCTGTTGCTGACAACTCCTTGAGGCGCGCGGGAACAGTTCGCGCCGTCTACGTCTTGGGCTCGGTCCATTACCGGACGATCGGACAGCGAGCTACCCATGGCTCGCCGTCCGCAAGCCCGCGTCTACCGGGAAGTGGGTCAAATTTAATTTACAAGATAATTGATGACAGACAAACATCGGGACAGGTGAAACTAAATAAAAGCTTGTAAAAGGGTGTGTAGTATGTTTACCTATTATTGTTTTATTATTACTGCCTAATTACCCTACCTATTACTAAGAAGAGAAGCAGAAGACCTCCAAGTTTGCAAACGCTACATTACATAATTAATAGAACTTTATCGTAAGGCAATATTAGCTTAATTTTCTCCCTAATTTACATTTTATTTATATTGAAGATAGTATGTGAAGTTGTTCTTGTATGTAATGAAATGTATAATTAGGTATGTTTCGTATAAGGAGTTGCGTGCAGATATAATATGGTCCCCGCACACAGTTCTCAAAAAAACGCCACTTCAAGATTATTTTTGAGGCGGCCTTTTATGTGGCTAGTGTGCCGCGTTGCTGCTACAAAAAAATGCTTGAAGCCGCTTCTGCGGCCATAAGCTGTCGCGCGCTTCAGCTGTTTTTTGCGGCAGCTTCTAGCATTTTTTTGTGGAGGCATTTTTTTGAGACCCGTGTGAATTTGACTGGACTATTTATTTGCATACACAGACACACCAAGTTTACTATTAGCTAAAAAAGGAGAAGAAAAAAATTCTATCAATCTTAGAGGCACTACACTTCTTGGACCGAATCTTTCAAAAAATACAAGAGGTTAAATCTTCAAAGTTAACAATAGCAGACAGATTCGGCTGTTAGCTGTTGTATGTGCACGTGAAAAGGAAGCTGTCCAGCCCATCTCAAGATCACAGCGGCTGATAACAGGAGACAAGTGTACAGACAGACTGTATATACCTACTGACTGTTTATATTATGATTATATACTTGGATGTAGGTCACAGTGTACGAAGGTTTGCGGCAGAGTTTCATGGTCAACTATTGATTTGGGTTAAAACAGTGGTTTTTGAATCTTTATTTGACGTTTATAGGTAAAAAAAATGCGAAAAAAATGCGTATGAACCTTTGTTATTTACAAGGACCATAAGTGTACCGAGTCCAAGACGTCGGCGGCGCGCACTGTTCCCGCGCGCCACAAGGAGTTGTCAGCAGCAGGAGGGGCCCAGCTGGGTCGAAGCCTACTGGGGACAGGGTTGTCCGAAAGGGAGCTCGTGCCCCGGTATGAAGGCTAGAAGGAACGGGATGAAGTTTTTAGTCAGTAAGAGTCTGACACTATCTCCCGCTCGACCATAAGTGTTTTTTTTTAATGTGTTTATTTTTTTAATAATGAAAATAATAAAAAACCAATGCTTGACTGCGATTCCACCTTTTTTTATAAAATAAAAAATTGAGAATTTTCCACTGACAAAAACGGTGGCAATTTTTTTTTTAAATTTGTGATATTAGTTTTTTTTCAAATACACATATAAGCGTTTCGTTTCGTCGTTTATACCGCGTACATCAAAGGATTGGAACAATTTGCCTGCTGCGGTCTTCCCGTCCAATTATAATTTGGGTGTCTTCAAGGCTAGAGTGAATAGGCTCTATTAAAACTAATGCGCCTCACCATCAACGATTGCATCACAGCTACTATCAGATGAAATCGCAGTTAAGCACTGGTTTATTATATCAACTTAACAAAAACATAAAAGCTCTGACAAATAAATTATTATGTTGGTGATTAAAACAATTCCTTCAAAATTAGGCAAATGCTAAGCAAACAGACCAACCAACAGTAAACCCACACGACAAAACAGATCAAAATCAAGACGGTAACGTACACATCTCATAAAATATTACACCGACCGGGGTCTGAACCTCGACCTCCGTTAGCGAAACTTGGCAAACTCGCCGAGGAGCAACAAGTTATAATGTAGCACGATCCTGGTTATGTAGGGGTCGCAATTAATCTACTAACTTATTGGGCTAGCTCCTTTCATTTGAATAAAGGTAGATAATGTGCCAACAAGTTTAGACTATATTCTTTCTTAATATTTTTCAATACACTTACTCGAAAACTCGCTCCTACCCCTACCGCTTCTAAGCACGCAATGTACTGTTTTTCGCACTCGTGCGACAATTTATTACTTACATGCAATGTAACAGGCTAGGCGCCAATTAGCCCCCGTTAGCTGCCAGGCAGCCCCCGGTTATTTATTTAAAACAGAAAAGGCATATTAACGGTTTAATTTTACTACATATTATAGAATAGATAACAAATCCTTACTAATATTATAAAAGCGATAATGAGTTGGTTTATTTGTTTATTACGTCTTCACGCCTAAATGGCAAAACCAATTTTGATGAAACTTGGTACACGGATAGACCATGTCCTGGAATAGGACATAGGATACTTTTTATCCCGGAAATATGTTCCCTTGGGATAATTTTCTGCTATCACGCGGGCGAAGCCGCTGGGAGTAGCTAGTTCCAAATAAAAATAACTTTTCAAAGGTAATAAAATTACTACTTTCTAATTTGTAATTGTTATATTATGATCGAAAGATTAATAAACATTGAATTTAATTTTTTACTGAAAGCGGTCGCTGCGCTGTACCAAAAGATTCTTTCATGACAAGAATTATAATATCGATTGTAAATATTTTGTTATATTTTCACTGTAATGTTTTGTCATATTTTTGTAAAGCCCAAGAGACTTAATACTCAGAACACAGATGAGAATTGCGAGTGTTCTGATTTTAATACGATTACTTATGTATATTGTGAAGTCCGGAAGCGAAGAAAATATAAAAGCATTCGTTTTTACGAAGGGATAAAGAATTATTTGGCATTCGTTTTTTAACATTATAACAAAAAAAAAACATATGTGCATATCGGTTTGATTAGCAAGCTACCGCTTCACCCGCGATATAGTAGAAAATTATCCCAAAGAGACATACTCCCGAGATAAAAAGTATCATTATTTGCTATCCTAGACATGATCTGAATCTTCATGGGCCTGAAGTAATGAAAAACATACACAAACTTCAGCCTTTATACCTAATGATTTAAATTTTCTAGAGCGGCAGTTACGTACTGGAAGACGCAGTGTTGGAAGGCCTATCGTGGGAATACTACGGATGCAAGACACACAGGACCGGTCGTTATAACGACACTCCCCCAAGTGTCGTTATAACGACGGTCGGTCTATGTCCAGCTGTGAACGACTTTCAGCTGAAATTATGATGATGGTAAAAAAACCGTTTCTACGTGTATGATATTACATTATTTATTTTTGTATATTATCTATTTTTACTTTTGTATATAAAACCCGAAATGTGAATTATTTAAAACTAAATTCAGTTCCTACTTAGTATCCAAGTTAAAATTAGATTATTGCACAGATTCAGTATAAGAAAAAAAAAAAAACAGGCGATTTAAGATAATTCTTTAGCCATTCTTTTTTCGAAGTTCGTTTAAAGACGGTCAAAGTGACAGATTCAAATGAGAAAAGCTATTTAAATTAAAAAAAGAAGTAAAGGGGAAACAGAAAGTAATATCTCACGCAAGTCCTTAGAGATTGTGTTACGATATCAATGTTAGATTACAATGATCAGAAGATCCACTGTGAACAACTAGAGTCTGAGAAAGTATAGCAAATAGTAGTACAAAATACCTACACATCACACTTTCGACATTTTCGACGTCGAAAATGCTTTTGAGATGAGAGACCTACGCATGCTTTGCTGGTCAGCGGGAGTCATACTATGAGATAAAATCCGTAATGATTCCGCACTTAGTCATATTCGGACCATTGTACGTGGGCCATGGCGGCCATAACCTTACGTGAGATTATACCAACCAGCTCACCCAAAAACAGATTAGGCTTCTCAGGTTTTTCAGGGCATCAATAAGGGAGTTCGAGGTATATCTATAATGAGTACAATAGGCAGTTTTAAAGTTGCTCCAATATCCGATAAAGTCAAAGAAAAGCACTCACGGTGGGATGGTCACGTCAAAGACGTTCAGATGGTCATATAGTGAAGCTTGCTCTTGAACTGGCTACGACGAAAATAAAGCCTTTGCTTTTCGAGGTTTTTAAAGTTGATTTTCGGCCACTATCCTGTTTTGTCGATATATCTTTCTTATCTCAGAAGTGAACGCTCTAAACGAGTTAAAGTAACTGCCTTGATCATAAAAAAAGGTTCCTATAAGAAATATTTTGTCACCATCGATCCTGTATGGCGTACTGCTCTCATCTTTGGGATGGGTCTGTCAAATACCAGCTTGATGCATTATGGTTCATTGGGAAGCGAGCCAAGAAGATCATCGGCAATGATGCACTTGTTAAGTCAGTAGTTACTGGCCCTGACAGCTATGGCGGAGGTCGTAGTTTCGATTCCCACCCAGAACAACTCCAAACTCTTGAGCATCGATGTCGAGTTGCTAGCCTGTCGGTGTTCTATCGTTTTTTTCCGGACCATGTGCAGTGAAATTGCACAATTTTATTCCACCAAGTTCGTCCCATCATCGGACCACACGACGTTCGGGCACATTCATTATGCGTCCAGCTAAAGAGTGGAATGCCCTGCCGCTGTTTGTATTTCCTGATAGTTATAAACTAGGGGTCATTTCCTGAAGATTTAGGCTGAGGGTCTAGTATACCCAGTCCACTTTGAAGGAGACTTTCTATCGGTACGTGGTCACAGAAACCTTCCAACATAAACATATTCAAATATATTATGACTTACCGATTACGTGGTCATTTGATCGCTAATTGATGTGCAAACATCATTATAGTCTAATAGATTATAATGTCTTGTCCATGGTAAACTTAGGCGCAGTTTACCGGAGCGACTAAACTATCTGACACTCCCCTTATCAACATTGCATCTTAAACGTTATTACATTATGATATAACTTAAGGCTAATATGAGTTAGCCAATCTGAGGTATTATTCGTATTATATTTAATGAAAAATATTATCAACATCATTTCAGCCGAAAGACGTCCACTGATGAAGATAGACCTCTCCTAAGCGTCGCGACAACGCATGGTCCTTTTCGTCTCACATCCATCGGATGAAATTCCATCCAACTCCATTCAATAATTTGATTGATTTCGGTCATGGATCCACCTTATGGGAGCCCTGAAAAATGCATTTGATGAATCTCAGGGACCTAAGGACCTGCAATTTTTGATATGAGGGGCTGATGACAACTCGAAGAGGTTAGACACTTTTCTTCGAACATTTTACGATCCGATGATTATCCTTGATTGCGTCATGCAATTTCACCCAAAAACTACCGTTGGAGGTTCCCATCTATTGCGATTTTGAGAAGCTTAATTAGAATCGTCAACATGCCTTTTGGGTGACTTAAAGCCTTCTGATGAGGCACGTTTTAAGCGGCCATATTTCAGAGCCACATGTCATCACTGACAACACGCACTGGTCATAGACTTTCGGCTTAAGAATTGAATCGGTTACCAAGATCTGTTGCATTACGTTGTTATTATAAATCTTGAGAATTCTGCTACTAACATCATTTCCTTTTTTACCAGGTCATAAAAGGGTGTTCCGTTTTTGCCCAAACAACAAAATATAAGAGCTCAGGTTATAAGCGAAGTAGACACAAAAATCCTTTATACCGACAAAACCATCTATATTGTGTCGTCCATACCACAAAATAGATAGGTATAGAAGACAATCTCATGTATGGACTTCGCTTTTTAACCCCCGACAAAAAAGAGGGGTGTTATAAGTTTAGGGTGTCTGTGTGTCTGTGTGTCTGTGTGTCTGTCTGTGGCATCATAGCGCTTAAACGAATGGACCGATTTGGATGCGGTTTTTTTTATAAGAAAGCTGACGTTACCGAGATGGTTCTTAGATACAATTCATGAAGATCTGATCAGGCGTTCAAGGTCAGCAGCACATTTGTTGGCTGTGGCTGGGATCTTAAACGCTTTACGGGACTTTACTAATAAATACTTATGTGTGACCTAATGTTTGAAATACTCGTATACATTTTTCATGATGACGAGGACCTGATGCTAGAACTGGGAGATAGCTGATGGAACCCTGGAATTCTTACTAGTAAAGCCGTCGAGTTTGGGCTCATTAGATTTGTCTTAACCAGTTCCAAACATTTTTCATGATGACGAGGACCTGATGCTAGAACTGGGAGGTAGCTGATGGAGCCTTGGGATGCCTTCTAGTAAACCCGTCGTGTTTGGGCTCATTAGATTCGTCTTAACCAGTTTTAAATACTTTTCATGATGACGAGGACCTGATGCTATAACTGGGAGATAGCTGATGGAACCCTGGAATTCTTTCTAGTAAACCCGTCGAGTTTGGGCTCATTAGATTTGTCTTAACCAGTTCCAAACATTTTTCATGATGACGAGGACCTGATGCTAGAACTGGGAGGTAGCTGATGGAACCTTGGGATGCCAACTAGTAAACCCATCCAGTTTGGGCTCATTAGATTCGTCTTGACCAGTTTAAAATATTTTTCATGATGACGAGGACCTGATGCTATAACTGGGAGATAGCTGATAGAACCCTGGAATTCTTACTAGTAAACCCGTCGAGTTTGGGCTCATTAGATTTGTCTTAACCAGTTCCAAACATTTTTCATGATGACGAGGACATGATGCTAGAACTGGGAGGTAGCTGATGGAACTCTGGAATCAATATTATAAAATAGGAATGAAATTTAATTTAATGTAATTATTTAATTATTATTATTTAGAGGGAATTAATTTTCTAATTGTCTTGTCAATCAAGTTTTGAATATGTATGCCAAAGTTAATAATAATAATAATTTAATAATTTTTTATTCAAATAACGTTTACAAAAAATGAACATAGAGCCAATAGTAATAACGTTTTACATACAGTTCAGTGCCTAAAAATATACTAAAACTAAAATATTATTAAAGGTGCAAATAATCGTGATTTGGATATACAATGTTTGTCAGTGGACACCCGAACTAGGTTAATTTAAACCTGTGTTTCAGGCCATCACTTTACAGTTCAGTTTCAATACGACAGTAAAATTTAAAATTAGAGTAAAACTATTACAAAAATGAATTCTATTTATAACTACGAAAATAAGCTTATGGTACAATAATACCTAAAAACTATGTCTATAAATGTATACAAAATAAACATTAACGAGGGGATTTGAGAACATTATGCTAAAATTTCCAAAAGTTGTTCAGTGTCTGTGTAATTGAGTATCACCAAATATTCTGACAACATCTTACTACATTTTTTATACCTTACACTATAGAAACTTAGTTCTTTGTTAAGCCTATTATATAGGAAAGGTCCTAAAAACACGTAAAAACGCTTAGCAAAGGCATGTCTGGTCTGAGGCTTTATGCAAACCAAGTCCTTCCTTCTCTTGTCGGATGGTAAGGGTTCAAAAGGAAGTGAAGTATGCTGGTGTAGTACTATATTTAAGATAAATAATTGCCGCACTGTAAGCACTTTACATGCTGTGTACAGCTGATGCGTAGGAAATCTAAAAGGACGAAAGGTTGCAACCTTGAGAATAGCTCTTTGAGCACGCTCTAACGGGAGTAAAACTGTTTTAGCCGCACCGCCCCAAGAAGTTATGCAATATGTAATGATGGATTGACACAAAGCCAAATAGACCTGTTTAATTAATTTGTAATCGGCTATTTTCCGTAAATTTTTAAAAACATATATTAATTTGCGCAGTTGTTTAAAGATAAACCTTAATAAAAAGTACATCTAGCCAGTTTGCAGGTTAGTAGTATAAGTGTGGCCTTCATGATTGTTACAATATAGAAAAGATAATATCACAATAATGGATTCCTCGATTAATTTAAAAAAATTAAAATAAAACTAAAATTAAAAATTTTAAAAAACCCCCGACGCAAAAAGAACTATAAAAAGTAAAAAAATAAGTTAGTAAATTACTCTTTCAACCTTTTAACGTCATTAAAGGAATCTATAAATTTTTAAAAGATGAGTGTCACTAAGTCGGGGGACCGCAATTGTCATTTTTAATTCGTTTAAGTAAAATAATAATTTTCATATTGCGGTCCCCCGACTTAGTGACACTCATCTTTTAAATATTTATAGATTCCTTTAATGACGTTAAAAGGTTGAAAGAGTAATTTACTAACTTATTTTTTTACTTTTTTATAGTTCTTTTTGCGTCGGGGGTTTTTTTTAATTTTTAATTTTTTATACCTACGTTCGGTGAACGCACACTAATGAGCGTTTAAGCCAGAACTGTTCGACGAGAGCACCGAGACGCTCCGATATAATATCATGTCTGTGAGCGGTGTCTATGTGTGCGTTCCTCGAGCGCGCTTTGTTTGTAGATTGACTTCTGTACGTATATATTTCGTGTCCATACTTTATAAGAAAGAAAATCTTTTCATTAGAAATATATGAAGATAGTTCCTTTTTTTTAAACCTGTACAGTGGTATAATGAAATGATTAGGCAACATTTTGCCAATTTTTATCTTGCTCTTTGCTTGAATCTCCCTTTCGATTAAATACAGACTGCAAACATTTTAAATGATTATTCGAAATAAGTGTGCCAGTTATGCCTAATCTTTTCAATTCAAGAGTGTACAAACACAAAGCTTGGAGACGCCACGAATCGATCGGCAGACGTTTTAGATTAATTAGAATGTTTTCCTCGAACATTCAAGAAGCATCGTTAGTTAATTGGTTTTCTTTTATGGGGGATTAATGGGATAGAAAATCTTGGCAGTGAAATGCGAGATTGAGATTAAAGATTGTCTCTTGTGTTGTATGAAGTCTAGTTTATACCGACGGTTTCGCAGTCGCAATCGGACCAGTATTTTCAGAGATTACCTCCTGGAAACAAAAAGAAACTAACTTTAAGTACTTCTTTATGTATTTCTTTGTAATACATTATTATCATTATTATTATAAATAATGTTGGTTAAAATGCTGGGGAGAAAAGTACATTAGATGCATTTGCATCTATCCCCTTATTTCAGTCCATCCAAAGGTTGTCTGTATGAGATTGGCCTATGCGATAAGACCGCTCATTGTACACTTATTTAAAAAAAAATTTGATGCGTATATAAGTGTGAAGACACATAAAAGTCGGACGTGGAAACCGCAACAAGAAAATTGTTCCAGTCCTCCAAATTAAATGTCATGGGTCATGGGGTCCAAATGCGCGTCTCCTTTTCAAGGAAATTTCACACCGACTGATCGACACTTTACGTGACTAGAGGGCGGGATCGTTCTGTGCCCAAAGAATTAGCATGCCCATTCAACGTAGCGATTCTCCCAGTTTTATGGGCACATTTTCGAATGACAGTGATATGGAGTACTCCGACACTTTTGCTATATCGTGTTTTTGCCCGATTGTGTCAGAACGGTTATGTTTTCAATATAAATGTATGTATACTTTTTTGGCACGCCTAACTGTCCCCGCACAGGGGTTTAAAAAAAACGCCACTTCAAGCTTCATTTTGAGGCCAGCTTTTTTGGTGGTGGCACCGTCGCACACGAGCGACGGTGCCACCACCAAAAAACGCCACAAGCTGTCGCAGTTTCCAGCTTGTTTTTATGGCGGCGTTTTTTTGAGGCCTGTGTTAGAGCCTAATCTGCTTGTTGCATTTAGACTCGTTTTAATTGCGAGAGGTACACTAATGTGGGGAGACTGCTGTATAGCTTAAGACGAATAGAATCGACGGCTTCCTAAACTTAGGGACAGACTATATTCTGCAGTCTTCGGTGTATCCTCCCATAGCACATGCATGTGGTCTTCGATACTTAACCCTTTTCATGACACTATTCTTGAAGACTCTGTTAAACAGATAGCAGACATGACTCAGAAGTGAAATGAGGCTGTAATATTAAAGCAGAGTATTGTCACCCTTCTTAAAAAAGGGTACCACCATACCACAACTCCATACCTGTGGCGTTTTCCTCATGACGGCTGATTTTCCACCTTAGTCTGGAGTTCGGTCTTAACATCATTTCTCAGTCAAAAGACGTCTACTTCTGGACATAAACCTCCCACCCTCAAGCATATGAAAGTATAAAAGCAATTCACGTTACACTGCATAAGATTTTTCAAGACCATACGAAAAACGACGATACTTTGCACTTATCCAGATAAAAAAAAATGTAGACAGATATCCTTAACTTGTATTTTACAGTATTTGCAGCTTTAAAGCGCTTTAGGCATCGTTTTCACGCATCGAGGACTCTCCAGCAACAGACTGGAGGTAAGGCGATGCGCTTGCCAACGGCAAACTACATTCACTATTTGTGGAATGACAGTGTAAAAAATACTTTTTATTTTCGTTTGGTGGAAAGAGAATTTGTTGTAAAGGTTTTTCGTATTTTATGAGATGTTTGATGTTGGGAAAAATATTGAAGAAGCCGTGACCAATAGAGACAGGTTACTGAAACCTAATTGGGAGGAAGTTAGTAATTCATTTTTGGATGGACATAATGCCGTATAAGGAGTTTTGGGGGTAACCTATTTGTTTTGTGCGTCAAATTGATATAACCTAGTGCTTGACTGTAATCCCACCTGATGGTAAGCAGTGATGCAATCTCTGATGGTGAGGCGCACTAGTTTATTAAGAGTCTATTCACTCTGGCCTTGAAAATGGGTATCTTCAAGGCTAGAGTGAATAGGCTAGAATTATAATCGGACGGGAAGAACGCAGCAGGCAAATTGTTCCAGTCCTTCGATGAACGTGGTATAAACGATGAGGCGAAACGCTTAGTCTGGACCGGAGGTTTCAATAACGTAAGGGTGGATATTTGCCGTACGTCGGCGTCGGGTTGTCCGATGACAGAATTGAGATGGCAGAATCGAGTCATGCAAATCCTGCGCACACTCTCCAAAATGCATCCCAGTGAGTATGGCTAACTTCAGAGATAAGGCTTTAGTCTAGCAGTACAAAGCTGATTATGTATATTTGTATCAGTAGTCACCCTTTCTAGAAAACAACCATAACCTCAAAAATTTGACAGCTTTCCCTCAAAACTGCAATTCACAAAGTATTTGGGTGTAAAATGTGTCAACAGCCTTAACCTGAAGCAATAAGTCCAGGAAATAGGTTAATTGCAGTTAAAAGTTCCAAATATTTTCCGCTGGGAGAGTTTAAAAATTCCAGCTAAAGTGTTTTGGTATTGATTTCCCAGCCGTATTTTAGAGGCCGCTGTTAACTTGAAAATATATTTAACGAGTTTATTATTTTTCACTTTGACATAATCTAAGAACGAAGATCCAATTAATAGACTTTTTTTAACTTACTTTTTTTCTTAACATACTTAGTTGAGCTTAGGTACAGGTAATAACTTGTGATAAGTGTTCTGGGCTGTAACTAAAACAATCCTGACAAAAAACGTTTAAAAAAAAAAATTAAACCAACTTCAAAAAGTACAAAATAATTTTAATTTCGGAAGTCGGTGTTTCTATAACAGATACCTAATTTTGTCTCTTCGTTATTTAATACCGACTTCCGAAATTAAAATTATTTTGTACTTTTTGAATTCGGTTTAATTTTTTTTTTGTAAAAAGTTTTTTATTTTTCACTTTTTAGATAGAAAGAAAGAAAGAAATCATTTTATTTACGTGAATTAGACGCATACTTATAGCTAAATAACAATCATAACAAAAAATCTGTCGATAGGGAAGATATGCGTCTCATCCGCGCAAAACGTTAGAATAATATAAACATAGTTATGGTAGCACCACTAAAAAGTACCTACCCTTCAGCTAAACATAAATTACCTTATAGCCAGAGAATAATCAAATTCTAATAATCCCAAACACGGTTATATTACATGAATTTACCTTCCGGCTTTATCACCAGATCAGTTCGATACATCCCCTCCCTCTTTTCTTTCAGTCAGTCATCGACTACACGTATAAACAAAGCAATTTTACTTGTTACTACAATTCTGCTGTGATTCTATGAGGAGTTCTGTTCCATATCTTCGAAGTTCATGATCAGATCACAACAATATTTCTATGGGACCAACTTGGAAGCTAACCTTTCAATAATTTTTTTTTTTTTTCAAAATCGGTCCACAATTGACCGAAATATCGGTGAACAAACATACAAAAAAAAAAAAAAAACGTACATTCAGCCAAACATAGAACCTCCTCCTTTTCGAAGTCGGTTAAAAATACCCAGTTTACCTATTCGGAAATCTAAATTATGGACCTCATGATCAGCAGAAGGACTTGCGGCCATTAATTCATGAATCCCCAAGCGACCACCGGTGGCCGCGCATCTATTGTCTTACTATTGTGTCTCTAATTGACGGTATCTGAAGGATTAATGTTAAAGTAGTGTCAATTCGTAGATTGATTTGTATAGATACTCTGGCTTCTTTTTCTTTATTTTCCAAATGAACGTCATCTAAATAAAATCCGTCACTTCTTATCCCAAATCATTAAAACGTTGCTCCCTACTAAACTCAGCAATGCCCTATCTTGACCTACACATAATCTAAGTCACAAGGTAACACATTTTCTCGTCGAAACACCACAGAAAAGACGAGAACAGAAGATTAACATCATACAAAGAGTGAAAGCGTGCGGATACGTACTCACACATCACGCACAGCGTAAACCAGGGATGTGAAATTTAAGATCTAGATACGAATACAGATACAGGAATAATATTATACCGTTGTTTGATACATATATACCTACAATAATAAAACAGTAAAAATGTGGAGCAATGTTTACAGTTGGTGCAAAAACCACTGAACCAATCTTGTTCAAATTTTGCATACTTACATAATCCTTATAGGTCTGGTCAACTTATAGACATTATAAAAGTTTATAATAAAGTAAGAATACTGTGCAAGTTTACAATGAGTGCAGCTTAAATGTAAAAGTTAATAACTAAATAACTAATCGTGAAAATGTCAATGAAAACCAAACGTAAAATCTTACGACAACCAATAACTTTCCTGTATCATAATACAACAGATACAGTAAGAATATGAAATTATTTCGGATTATCCGTTAGTTTCAAATACGGTTATACTATTACTGATATTATAATTTTAAATGTAGCAAGATTTTACTTTTATATCTAGTCTAGATAATCATTTGTTTGGCCAGACAAAATATACAAAAGCCTGTCATTTACTCTCCGCTTTTATCCGTAACTATTCGAAACTTTTTTGTCGGTTTAGGTTACGGATGTTTTTTATTTTTAGATATCCGATACTCGCGGCTACGTTTATATAGCTCCATAAAATCTCTGATGTACACGAAATTGCGACCGGTATTTGTTTAAAATCGCCGTACGTACCTACACATGTATGTGTCCGTGTGTCCGTATTCACTCCTTGAACGAAGTTCGCCTTCTGTACCTGTTTCTGTAATTGCGACACTCTCGACCTGATTTACCCCTGGCTTACCCCCGGCGTGCAAGTGATGGGGATTAGGGAGTATTATGACTTGCGAACGCCTCTTGTCGTATATAAACGTCATAATATGGAAAAATATTGCGCCTTTTTTGCTTAAGAGGCTCGTAGAATTTGGGAGAATGTTTCTTTTTTGTTACTTAGGCTATTTTGTAATTAGGTACTCAACAATTTTTTTTATGGTTGTATCAGAAAATAACTGTAAGACATGACTGATGTGCCACTTGGCAGTTTTAGTTAAGTTGAAAGGAAATCGTTTATCTTGATATGGTCATGTGAAGAGGAGGGATGAAACGCAGTTGGTAAAAGAGTTATAAGTTTTCATGTGGAGAGGGAGAGGGAGGCCACAGAAAAGATGGATGGATTGTGTGAAAAGTGAAAAATTAATTGTTCTACCAAAACAATCTTTATTTAAATCTGAAAATGTACATGAACAAAACATTTGTTCAATCACTTCATACCGCAACCTAATCAGCTACATTATGACCATACAATTCACTTAAATCATTTCGAACACTCCCGGCCTACTAACACACTAATTCACCCCAGATCACAGAGACATTATCAACACAATCACGGTCCATATTTCGCGGTGAGCGGCAACATCTCGGCAACGGCCACATTAGAGCAACACGACACATTAGGGCAACGCTTACGTCGCTTGAGATCGTTAGCAAGCCGGGCGATTTGCTGATTTGCACGCTGGGAATGGGGTTGTAAGTGAGTGAGGATTGTGGACGAGAATTGATAACAGTGTGGGTTTAAAATTAATTGTTTTGGTGTTTCTAGAGCCAGGCTTTTTTTGTGTGGGAAGAGAAAATGTTCATTTTTTTATTACATTTATATAAACTAGTGCTTGACTAAGATCCCATCTGATGGTAAGCAGACATTTATTAAATTTTTCGAATACCGTAATTAGAGACACAATAAAAGACAGTGAGAGAGCGAACGCCGGCGTACTTCTAGCTTACAAAAAAAAACCGGTAAGCAAATGACAGCCAATAACAAGTCCTCATTTAGAATGATAATACTAAGTTGATACCAGGTACAGAGAATAGTTGTTTAATATCAAATAATCTGCAGTTTAGCTACAATTTTGTTCCTATTGCATAACAGCTGTATGTAATAAAATATTTAAATTAAAATAGATTAATATATTGTAAAAAAAATAACGGAACGTTATATATATAGTTCTAGGGCGTCACTGGAGGAGGCCTTCATCCAACTTGGGGTTCCAGTAGATTAAATAAAAAAATATAATTAAAAATACATGGAAATAAAATTAACCCTTCAGATACCGTCAATTAGAGACACAATAGTAAGACAATAGATGCGCGGCCACCGGTGGTCGCTTGGGGATTCATGAATTAAGTAAAGAAAGAGAAATTATACTAACATAGTTTAAACTACATGAACTAACACTTAAATAAATTGTAAGAAGTGTAAACTTTAAGTACTGGAAATAAAAGGCTTTTTATTTATTTATTTTATTTATATAGTTTAAGATAGATAAAAGAAAATAAATTAAACAAAAAAGCATGAATTTATACATGTATTAAATAAATATAATAAATTATTTGAAATACTGTAAGTTTGCAATAAAAAAAAAAAACATCGACCGACTTGTAAACACCTAGTTCTTAGATCTATCGATTGAAACGCTATAAACAAGTAAAAAATATTCAGCCCCCCTAGCTAAGTTACAACCATTTCGCTTGCGTCGAACGTTTCGAGTTGACCTTGCCGCCAATTCTTTTGTTCTGACCACGTGACTGAGCGTTGAGACGACGTCGTTCCCGTACATTTGAAGCTTTAACTATTGCAGATTAGCAACTTGGCTAGGGGTACAGTACACTAGATAGTTCACTTAGGCCTACTATCGACGATGCCGTCAGACTAATCCAGTAGCCTGGCCATGAGTTATTGGCTCAAAGCTTGAATGAACACGATTAAAACAAAGATGGTTGGCGCAACGGCTGAACTATCGGCTGCTGTGCTGCTCGTCATGGATTTCATCATCATCATCATCATTTCTTCCAAAAGACGTGCTCTGTTGGCCATAGTCCTCCCCCAAGCGTCGCTACAATGACCGATACAATTCGTCTCGCATCCACCGCATTCCCACGACTCTCACTGATCGTCGGTCCACCTTGTCCGTCGCTACTCTAAAACCTATCGACCCCATCAACCATCCGTTCTACGGGCAATATGCCCAATTCCCAATCAAACATCGGGATGTTTGTCTGTAATCAAATTTTGCAAATTAAATTTGATCCACTTCCCGAATACCGATTGAGGTTTTTTTTTTTCACGGAATGATGTGAAATTTTGCATGCATGTGAAAATCAGATGACAATGCAATAATATTATGGCATGCAGCTAATCTAGTGATGGAACTTGAAGATGGCTATATGAACTCGGTAGTTAAACGACACAACGCCATCGAGTTTGGACTCGTTTGATCCGTCTTGAGGAGTTCTTTGGTGCTAGATGTAAGCAGGGTCTGACGATGGTGCTGGAAGATGGCCATAGAAAGAAAGAAAGAAAGAAAAATAATTTATTTGATACAGCAAGGCCAAACACAAATACAAGAAAATAAAAAAATAAAGTGATGTGTGCCTCATAGCTACACCAAAATAGGTCCAGTTCAGCATGATTGCCAGACAACTAGTGCCTGACGCTGGTTTTCAACTGAACCTGTGGTTGTGACGTAACGGACGTAAAACCGGTTTTGGAGTGCAATATAGGTAATATAATAACAGTGATGGTACTTAAATAATATATATATATATAAATAGTGTTATAGCGAATTTGTAAGATACCTAGTGTTTGTTTAAAATGTAAAAATAAATAATAGAATAAACAAAAATGAAACGAGAGAGAAAGACAAACACTAAATAAAACAGTAGAATAAATGCACAGAAAAAAATAAAATAAAAAGTGGGTAGGTAAATCTTGAACAGGTTAGGATAATGCAATCTGTGTATTCTACTGTGCGCGATGGAGCGATTTGAACGATGTTATTCAGTTGATTTATCCTCGCTGCGAGTTGCGTTTAAGGAGCGATAAAAAAATAAAAAAAATAAATAAATAAAAAATATTAATATAAAAGTTGAATGCAGAGTTGTGCCAAAGTGTTCGCAGATAAAAGATGACGACAAGTACTTAAGGTAAGCGCAAATTTGTATAATTATAATAATTTAAAAATAATGATTTCAATTAAATGTGTTGTGAATTGTCTAATTTTCTATTTGACTTGTAGAATGTTACAATATGGAGAGACACGTCCCCAGCCTCCCTGAGGCTCCCGCACTGTCAGGCTCCCTGTAATAGAGTGTGGAATCGCCATCCAGATGCGCCGCGCCCGTCGCAAGCAAGTAGGCCAGAAACAGTGGGTATGTTGAGAACAGAACTTTTTTTTTTTTAAAGTATAAAGTTAATGTCAGAAATAGTAGTAGGAGTAATGTGCTGCTTTGTATTTTACAGGTCTCATACCCGCGACAGGACGCCACGCTGCCGTGAACAAAACAACAGCCCTCTGAAGGCGGAAGGCACAAGGAATCCGAGCCGACCCAGTGTGAGCAATTCCCACCATTATGAAAAAGCAACTAATTAGTTGACCTTACTAGTAAATAATATAAATACTCAGCACAAGAAGCATTATCAGTCAGGGCAGGTACACGGGTACATTATATAATTGACGTATTTTGCGCCACCATATCTAGCTTTCGCTGTGCATCGATCAGATACTGTCGCAGGCGTCTTCTAAATGTACCTACAGTATTTATCAGTCTAATAGGGGGTGGGACGTTATTCCATACTTTGGAAGCGGAATAACGAAAGCTGCCCCTAAAAGCAGCTGTGCCACATGAGTGGGTCGAAAGCTGCTGCGAGCATTGTCTTCTTCCGCACTCCCGCCTGCTCGTAAGCCAACTCAGCTTGTTATATAAGTAGTCTGGTTTCTGGTATTTAACTACACCGAACAGTAGGCAAGCCAAGTGCAGTTTGCGTCTGGATTTCATTTTCAACGTAAAGTGTTCGTTTAGGTAGGGCGTTACATGGGTTCTGCGAGGAATATTGTAACAAAACCGAGCGCAAGCATTTTGTACCCTTTGGATGAGCCGATCTGTACGAGCCAACAGGCGCGGGCCATACACCGAGTCTGCGTAGTTCAGCCTAGAGAGAATTCACCGTGGGATCTGGAGGCAACAGTCCTTGCACACATGCACGATAAGCGCGTGGAGATGCAACGCCGGGGTGAAAGTCCACTACCGCGACAGGTCGAGGTATGGCGGACAGAGCTCCGGCGGGATCTCACGGTGAAATGGCGTCAGCGACTATCGCAACCCAGTGCTGGGCACGCCACAATTATGGCGGTACGTCCCCTCTTTGAGGCGTGGCTGGAAAGACCTCACGGCGTCCTTACCTTCCGCATGACGCAGGTCCTCACCGGACATGGCAAGTTCGGGAGGTTCCTGCATCGGATTCGAGCGGAAGAGACGCCCGGGTGCCGCCACTGTGCGGAACGCCCGGAGGACACGATGGAGCACACAGTTGAGGTGTGCCCTGCTTGGGCGGAGCAACGCCGTGTCCTCGTGGGGGCGATCGGCGGCGGAGACCTCTCGCGCCGGGCCTTGGTTCAGGCCATGGTCCGGAGCGAGGAGGAGTGGCAGGCGGTCGCCTCCTTCTGCGAAGCAGTAATGCTAGCAAAGGAGGAGGCAGACCGCATCAGGCAACGGCGCCCCCGCCGCCGCCGCCGGGATTCCGATCCCGATTTCCGGCCACCGTAGACGCGGGCTCGCGGACGGCGAGCCATGGGTAGCTCACTGTCCGATTGTCCGGTAACTGTCCGGACCGAGCCAAGGCGTCGACGGCGCGCACTGTTCCCGCGCGCCTCAAGGAGTTGTCAGCAACAGGAGGGGCCCATCTGGGTCGAAGCCTACCGGGGTCGGGGTTATCCGAAAGGAAACTAGAGCCCCGGTATGAAGGCTAGAAGGAACGGCGCGGGGTTTTTAGTCAGTAAGACTCTGACACTGTCTCCAGCTCCACCCAAGAGCGGGTTTCGTCAATGATGATTTTCCCTGTCGACAAAAAAAAAAAAAAAGCCTAGAGAGAATTAGGGCTTCAACCAGCTGCTCTCGTAATGCTTCTGACAAGTACGGTCGCATCTTGTATAAAACCTTCAGGCGATAGAAACAATTTCTCACTGAGTCTGCTACGTGTTTCTCAAAACGCAGGTCTTTATCCATAATTAGTCCTAAATTCCTCGCCTCATACACCCGCTCGATCTGCTCGCCCATTAGCTTTAGGTCAAATGATAAAGGCAGCTTGGAAAGCTGCTGTCTTGAGCCAAACACCAAATATTTGGTTTTTGTAGGGTTCAATGACAAGCAGTTCTCCTCGGCCTAAGCGGCAATTCTTTGGAGGTCATCATTAAGGTCTTTAATGGCATCATTGTACTCGTCTGGTCGGAAAGATATATAAATCTGAACGTCATCGGCGTATATGTGATATTTACATTTATGGAGACATTTAATAATATCTGCGCAGTACAAAATGAAAATAATCGGCCCTAAGATGGAGCCCTGAGGAACTCCTCTCTCTACTGCAATGAGTGCCGATCTCAGGGTAGTGCCGTCACATAAACGCAAGTCGACAAATTGCTTTCTATTTGTGAGGTAGCTGCGGAACCACTGCACGGCGCTAGGGTCAAAACCGAATAGGAACTCGGTAATAAAAAAAAACCAATCGATGAGTATTAAATAGGTATATATTTTGCCCAGCGTCACGGTATATGCTGAGCAACGGCCTATTCTTGCTTAGATGCGACGCACAACTTAGATTTTTATTAATTGTTATGTTTTTTTCTTATATTTTTGGTAATTTATAGGTTAAGTTTGGTTTATAATGTTTGTCTCTGTTGAGGCTGGTGTGTGAACCACAGATTATAGTGGTCAAAACCACTTAGTTAATTTGTTGTCTATGGTTATAAGGCGTAATACACACATGGCCTGACAGGGTTGTTTCTGTATTTATGATGTTCTGTGCGTCTGTTTGGGCGGAATAAACGTGTTTTCTTTCTTTCTTTCTTTCTTTGTTTCTTCTTCTTCTATATATCGCGCTGTAAAAGTTTGGTATGAAAAAATAATTTTCATTGTAAACTTGTTGGGTGTATAGGCTACCAGCCCCGCTTAGTTTAGGAGTCGTTGATCATTTATTGTGTACAACCAAACCACTATTTGTATGTTCATAGACTGACTAAAATTGTTATAGGTACTTTTTAATAGTTATTTAATTAAAAAATTAAGATTTAAGTAAAAATATTAATAGTTTGACAGGCCTATTGGTCTAGTGGTTAGTGACCCTGACTGCTATCCCGGAGGTCGTGGGTTCGATTCCCACCCAAGACAAATGTTTGGGTGATGAGCACGATCATTTGTTCTGTGTCTGGGTGTAATTTATCTATAATATTTAGGTATGTATTTAGAAATATATAAGTATGTTTATCAGTTGTCTAGTACTCATAGCACAAGCTCTGCTTAGCTTGAGACTAGACGACGTGTGATAGTTGTGGAATGTTATTATATTATCCCTACTAATATTATAAATGCGAAAGTAACTCTGTCTGTCTGTCTGTTACGCTTTCACGCAAAAACTACTGAACGGATTTAGATCAAATTTGGTAGGTAGGTAGAAGAGACACTGGAATAACACAAAGGCTTCCGATTAATTCCACTGTTGAGCACGGCTCTCTGCCCGCGCGATATAAACTGTAGTCCACGCGGGCGAAGCCGCGGACGGAAAGCTAGTTATAAAATAATAATAAAAAAAACTTGTGCTAAAGAAGTTTAAAAGGGTCCTTCCCTTTGGGACGCTCTTAAGCTAACAGACTTAAAAGTGTTATAGCTAGCTTTTTCAACAAGCAATAGCTGAATAACCAATCCGGTATTCCTAAAAAATCTAGTTAGTTTTCCCATCTCTCAAAGGACGGATAATCTTGAAATCTAGACAACGACGTTTCATTAAACGCCAGGTGGATGGACGTTTTCTCATTTCATCATTCTCGCTTATTTAAGCGAGACGTTTTTTTTTAATTCTGAAACGAGCAGAATCAGCGTGAAACTGATTTGAGCGTAATGACTGTGCGCTCAAGTATTCAGTCAATTTCACAAATCGGACCCACCCTAATTGGAGTGAGGGCATACTGAGAACATTTCTGGGCCATAAGATAAGCGAAGTAAACACACAAATGTGGTAAAACTGGAAAGTCTGTTTGTCTGCTGCGGTCTTCCCGTCCAATTATAATTTAGAGTCTTCAAGGCTAGAGTGAAAGGCTCTAGAGCGTGTTTAAACTAGCGCGCTTCACCATCAACGATTGTGTCACTGAACGCAGTCAAACACTGGTTTAACACTGGTTGGTTTGGTCCTTGAAGTCAAGAGATCACTTTTAGTTTAGCATGCTTCATCATAGTACTTACAGTTCTTTTCAATAGTTTTTTTTGCATGTAATCTTTACATGTTTAAGGCTGCAGTCTTTTAAAAATCACCCGTGGCAAATTATTAGCGCATCTTTGTATGCTTTTTTTGAGCAAAATAATGAAACAACTTGAAATATTATTATAGCACATATTTAACCATAGTATGAGTAGTAGCCAGTTTTGTAATGTTGAGAATTTTGATGTAACTACGATGCTGAAATAAGAAAATGAAACATAATTAGAACTAGCCATGAATGCATTTCAAAGATGATAATGTTGCGCTAAGTTTCCATTCGTAAGATTTGTAAATTCGTTATATTATGCCATTAACGAAGCTCACAAATATAAGTCGAAATGATGTTGGCACGAAAGAGCTATGTTTAACGCTTGATTTACCAAACATAATACACCCAAATTGACTTAAAAAAAATAACTGGCTACTACTCATACTATGGTTAAATATGTGATATAATAATATTTCAAGTTGTTTCATTATTTTGTTCAAAAAAAGCATACAAAGATGCGCTAATAATTTGCCGCGGGTGAATTTTTACAAGACTCCAGCCTTAAGCTCACACTAATGTTTTTTTTTTTTAGTTTATGAGGTGTTTACCTTTAAGTAATTGTTGCTCTCAAAACGGTGAAGGAAAACATCGTGAGGAAACCGGCATGTCCTTGAACCTAAAATTCGAAGACATGTGACATTCACCAACCTGTACTGGGCCTGCGTGGTGGATTACGGCCCATTCCCTCTCCTAGAGAGGAGACCTGAGTCCCAGCAGTGAGACTATTAAAAAGGCTGATGATGAATTGTTGCACTGTTTTCACCTGATTGTGACGTGTTTGCGGATGTATAGAAGAACATTTGTCTGTTTGTTTGGAGTTTTGTGAGATGAGCGTGTGACTGTGGTGTATTTATGTATATTTCATTTTTTGTACTATTTTACTTCATGATTTTCAATAAAATCTTCCGTCTTTAACCAATGTAAAAATAAATAGGTACTTAAAGTAAATAAAGTTTTATACGGATGGTTCTTTTGTTTCAAGTTGTTATGTAAACAATTGTATCCCTACTAATATTATAAATGCGAAAGTAACTCTGTCTGTCTGTATGTCTGTCTGTCTGTTACGCTTTCACGCAAAAACTACAGAACGGATTTAGATCAAATTTGGTAGGTAGGTAGAAGAGACACTGGAATAACACATAGGCTACCTATAATTCCACTGCTGAGCACGGGTCTCTGCCCGCGCGATATAAACTGTAGTCCACGCGGGCGAAGCCGCGGGCGGAAAGCTAGTAAGTAAATAAAAAAATCCTCAATCACATCATCTATGTGACTATGTGATTGTTGATTTATTTCGTGATCGATCACTACCTTACCATCAGGTAAGATCGAGGTAATAATATTAATAATATAGTTATTTATATATATATTGTATATGTTCGTGAACCGATTAGAAAGACTCTTCTAATTTACTATTTTAAAATTTTTGAAACATGTGATAAAACAAAATGAGTTTCGTACCCAATAGTAACCAATTGGTTGATGATACGTAAACCAAACCCCTCAGTTATTGGTGAGTTAAAAACTGGCAAAAAATCTGCTAAAAGAACTAACCTACGATAAAATGTCGTCTCAATTTGGCTTACAAACTGAGTTTCACTTACGGCTCCGGTGACAAAGATATTTTGGCTGGACGCCAATTCGTAAAATATATCGCAGTCTTCTGAATAAAGTCTACTTCTGCAGTTGTAGGCAATGAGGTGCGAGCTTGTAACTTTTGGCGCCATGTGATTTAATATCTTCGTGTATGAAGTTTGAAGCGATTGGAAAGAGAAGATGTAAGAGGTGCAGTTACTGTGCCAGTATTTAAGCACTATAGTTCGATGCATACAGTTAGGATTTGAGGTGTAAAGCCTAAATTCAATGGAGTTGAGTGTAAAATTTTAACAAATATCAATTTCTTAACTTATTGATATACATACACTAAAACTCACATCGTGCAGGCCCAGTGTGGATTACTGAATGTCACATGTCTTCGATTTTTTTGTTGCTTTCTCCTTAATATACCTACTTTAGTTACTTTCTGCCTTCTGACCTGTACGATGAGACGTTACTGATTTGGTCCGCACTTTTAGTGGCCTAAAATGAATTTCAGGAAAGTTTCGGACAATCCAATTGGCGAGTACAGGAAAAAATAAAGGGGCCAAGGCCCAGGGTTTAATCAATTAAGAAATAAACAAGCATCTAGCTAATGCTAGGAAGTTTGGCCGTTAGCTCGTTTTTGTAATTTTTTTTATTAGTTTTATGTGAATTGCTCGTGCCAAAAATTTTGTGCCGTTAAAATGAGCGTAAACAAATAATTTTGAAGTCTTAACATGATTGCTTGGGCGGAGCAACGCCGTGCCCTCGTGGGGGCGATTGGCGGCAGAGACCTCTCGCGCCGGGCCTTGGTTCAGGCCATGGTCCGGAGCGAGGAGGAGTGGCAGGCGGTCGCCTCCTTCTGCGAAGCAGTAATGCTAGCAAAGGAGGAGGCAGACCGCATCAGACAACGGCGCCCCCGCCGCCGCCGCCGGGATTCCGATCCCGATTTCCAGCCACCGTAGACGCGGGCTCGCGGACGGCGAGCCATGGGTAGCTCGCTGTCCGATCGTCCGGTAACTGTCCGGACCGAGCCAAGGCGTCGACGGCGCGCACTGTTCCCGCGCGCCTCAAGGAGTTGTCAGCAACAGGAGGGGCCCATCTGGGTCGAAGCCTACCGGGGTCGGGGTTATCCGAAAGGAAACTAGAGCCCCGGTATGAAGGCTAGAAGAAACGGCGTGGGGTTTTTAGTCAGTAAGACTCTGACACTGTCTCCCGCTCCACCCAAGAGCGGGTTTCGTCAATGATGATTTTCCCCGTCGACAGAAAAAAAAAAAAAAAAAGTCTTAACATGATAGCACACACTTATGTTAACAACGTTAAAAAAAAATGCTTTTCAATATGTTACTCCATTTAAAAGACATTAAACTGTTAAGCACTATCTAGGAGCAGTGGTGGCCGAGTGGTAATGATTCGGGAGCTATGAAAGGGGGAGGCTTTCGTCCAGCAGTGGGACAATATAGGCACAACACGACCAACTGAGCATTGGCGGCCGAGAGGTAACGGTCCCGACTTACGAGTTTTAGGTCGCGGGTTTGAACCCAGCCAGGCGCCTTACTTTGTGTAGGTTTCCTCGCGAAGTTTTCCTTCACCATTTTGAGAGTAGTGGTTATGAAATAAATTACACAAAGTAAAGGCTGGGTTTGAATTTGCGACCTACAACGCGTAAGTTGGGGCCGTTACCATTCGGTCACCACTGCTAATACGACTATTAGCCCTTCAGATACCGTCAATTAGAGACACAATAGTAAGACAATAGATGCGCGGCCACCGGTGGTCGCGTGGGATTCATGAATTAACGCAAATAAACATCTGTGAAAAAACTTGCATTCTTACATCTTCTTCTTTTCGTGTCAATTCGACTCAAATTTTGTCCGACCAATATTTATGAATGAATAAATGAATGAATGAATGAATAAAATTTTATTTGATGCAACACTTAGAAGCAACAGACAGCATATACAAGCACAACAAAATTACAAACATAAAACTAAGCATATAAATCAACAAAAAATATATAAGTAAATAGAAAATGTAAACAATCACAGACATCAAAATGACGAGTACATTGAGTAACATACAAAAGAAGAGAAAAAAAAAACACGTTAAAAAATTAACTTAAAAAACAGTTTAGTAAAAGGCTAACAAAATAAAAAATGCATAGTGCGGTGTGTGCCCCAAAGATGCATCAAATGGGAGTGGATTATTGGAATATTTAGTGACCTAGACAGCTCTGAAGTTGGCTTCGTTTAAGTCATGAAGAGTGCAAGTAGTTGTGCATGCTGGGCAGGAAAGGAGGTGACGCATATCCTGTGAAGGGGCTCCACAATGGCACTGTATTTGCAATGGGTCAAAGAAACCCCATTTTGCCAGATTATCTTTGCAGCGGCCAACCTGAGTCCGCAGTCGGTTCAGAGATTTCCAGATTGGCCACTGCAGTTTGTGTCCCCGTGGCAGATGTTCTGCTGGATCTTTTTCTCCACAGTTCGCGTCTCTGGTCCGAATCGATGTTCTCCGAGGAGTTTGTAGTTCGCAGAAAACTTTTGCGGCTCTTTAAGCGTGCATGTGGGAGTTGATGCCCATGTAGGGGGTGACGGCTATCTCGTTCTAGTCTTACTACCCCTAATACACCGATCCTATCAATAGAAGAGTTAAATAACCACTACACAATTTTAATCACAATCTACACACACACTTGACCAATTTAATAACATCGAAGCCACCACATGACACAGCTTGAGTCACTTAAAGTGGAGGAATCTTAAAATTAGCGCAAAACAGACGGGTTAGTCTACCCCTTCTGTTATCGACCCGTAATAGACCGAGCAAATTAAATTCCTCAGCAGGATTATGTTGAGATATACGTTTTTAGGGCCATTTGTTTTAGCTGTCTGCTTAGTTAAGGAATGGTTTACACTTGGGATTGTTTATGCTCTTTAATAACACAGCTGAAATTGTATATTTTGGTATTACAAGTGAGGTAAACGGGTATATTTCTGACTAGCTTTTATCCGGAGTTTTGCCAGCATACATAAAATATAGCCGATGTCACTCAAGAAGAAAGCAGTTTTTTATCGGTGAAAAAATTTTAGCAATCGGACCAGTAGTTCCAGAGATTACCTCGAACAAACAAAAAGAAAACCAAAAAAAAACAATTTCCCCTCTTTATGATATTAGTGTAGATTTTAAGATATTGGGATTGGTTTCGTATCTGTGGTAACAGTGCTTGAGTGTAAATTAGCTTGGTACAAGTAATGAGTGCTAGTTTTCAAATAACTTTGTTAAAAAGGAATACAGCATTTATGTCCTTATGTAGCGACATATACCTACAGGGCTATTTGTAAAACACTAACAACCTTGTAGAACTGTATTACTAACATCATAAACAACAAAGTTTGTTTTATGGCTTTAAAAAAAATTGTCATCAGATTTTCATTAATCCTGAGAGGTTGCCAGTGTTTTACAAATAAGCCTGTATAGTGCCACATAGGAACTAAAAAAAAAAAACAAAATCCTGCTTGGCACATTTACAGTTCTCTTCGGGATTTGAACATATACAATAGCCTGAAACCAGCCAACGGACAGTAACCCGAACCAGATATAACACCCGTATGGTGGCAGGATCCTCCCTTTAATGAACTATCACCATGTATGAGGTTAGCAGAACTATCACCATGTACTGCATACCTCTGAAGTAGTGACTCTAACGTGATGTGAAGTGGATGGATCATCAAACAACTTCTCTCAAATCGGCGCATCAAACTACTCCAAATCCACCAGTTAAGTTGCCCTTGGCGTTCCAGGGCCACGGTAAATCTTTCGAACAATTCCGCAGCCTTAGCTGGATGAGATTTATGCCTTACATGTTGCATGCACGTTGTTTAGTTTCTAATAAAAAGATGCTGCTTTACGAGCTTGCTATAAAAAGTTCGGATTGAATAATTATTAGTTTTCAACAACCATGCGAAAAATCAGATCAACAGTTTTTTTTTTATCTGATATAAACTAGTACTTGACTGCGATCCCACCTGATGGTAAGCACTAATGAAATCGTTGATGGTGAGGCGCACTAGTTTATTATGAGCCTATTCACTCTAGCCTTGAAGACGCTCAAATTGTAATCGGGCGGGAAGACCGCAGCAGGCAAATTGTTCCAGTCCTTCGATGTACGAGGTATAAATGATGTAGCGAAACGCTTAGTCCGGACCGTAGAGGTTTCAACAACGTAAGGGTGGACACTCGCGTACGTCAGTTTGTCCGATGGTAGAAATGAGATGGCGGAATCAAGTCAGATCAACAGATATGTATTAGTATATGTAAATAATTGTTAAGCTTGCGCTTAATAACTATCTCATCTTTCGGTAAGAGAAATCTGAAACACACATCTAAAACACACCCCTACAGATCTGAAATATATCTTACACAAACAAAATATCTTTAAAAAAAATTTAGGAAAAAAATTGTGATGACAAGTTTGGCGATGGCGTAGTGATTGAGCTAGATTGGCTCCTGCGCTGACATGTCATGGGTTCAATTCCCGCTCAAAATTAATATTTGCATGGCCTACAGGTTCCGTTGTTCCAGATCTTGGTGTCTTGAAAATGTCAGTTACAATATTTGTAGACGCATCTGCGATACAGAAATCATTCTTAATGTCTTCTTAGTCATACACTCCTGGCGGAGTGGTCGTGGTCATGGATCGTCTGGTAGTTTGGTTGCGGCTTTTGCGAGACTTCTCCATCTCTGTCTATTCATGGCACTGCGTGTGCATTCTGAATGTAGAAGCAACAATCTCTACTAATATTATAAATGGGAAAGTGTGTGGATCTGTTTGTCTGTCTTTCCCGGCAAAACGGAACGACGAATTGACGTGATTTTTTAAGTGAAGATATTTGAAGAGATAGAGAGTGACATAGGCTACTTTTTGTCTCTTTCTAACCCCCTTCTTCCCAGGGAACTGTGATACCCCGAATTTAACGTGAGCGAAGCCGCGGGCAAAAGCTAGTTTCAAAATAAAAATCGCTGCAATGACAATAATACAAACACAATACGAGGATAATAAGAGTAAGAACCCACTAAACATCCCATTCACACACCAAACATACTTCCTACACTATAAACAATAAGTACTTATCTAAATCACAAGGCAACGACACCATTACGACGCGACAGCGACAAGAGAGCGACATGGCGACTATAACACATGAAATATTCACCCAAACGCATTCGGGCTTCGAGCCCAAATCGGCACATTTACGGCCAAAGAGTGAAGAAATGAGAATTTAAGTGCGATATAAATATGGACTGTTTACTCCTTAGATACTGATATGGGGAAGTGATCTTTTTGTTTACAGTGATTTATGAATGGAGATATAATTTATGATAAAATTTTTAGGGTTCGGTAATCATCATTATCATCATTTCAGCCAATATACGTCCACTATTGGACATAGGCTTTCCCCAAGTGTCGCCACAACGAACGATCCTGTGCTTCTCGCATCCATCGGTATCCCGCAACCTTCACCAGGTCATCAGTCCACGACGTCGACGGTGCGCACTGTTCCTGCGCGCTTCAAGGAGTTGTCAGGAACAGCAGGGGACCTGCTGGGTCGAAGCCTACTGGGGCCAGGGTTTTCTGAAAAGAAGCCCGAGCACTGGTATGAAGAGGCTAGAAGGAACGGGGTGGGTTTTTAGACAGTAAGAGTCTGACACTATCTCCCGCTCCATCCAAGAGCGGGGGTTGTCATTGGATGATTTTTGCCCACCAAAAAAAAAAATTGTCGGCAGTCCACCTTGTTGGAGGCCTTCCAATGCTATGTCTTCCGATACGCGGTTGCCACTCCAAAGTATATCGGTCGGTCCGGCAATATTGTGCCAAAATATCTGAAGAGGTGGTTTTGCATAATTTTGTCCTGTTGACCATTCATATTCCATATTAACCCCCATCCCTTCAGATACCGTCAATTAGAGACACAATAGTAAGACAATAGATGCGCGGCCACCGGTGGTCGCTTGGGGATTCATGAATTAAAGACCAAAGCTTCTGCCAGCCTCTTTATCTATGTGAAAGATGTATACAAACTTTGGACCCCGTTTCGTTTGAATTGTGAATTTTGGAAAATCTTATTCTTTTATTTTTGGTATACAAAATAATAGGAACTTCTGTACAAAATTTCAGCGTTCTAAATCTAAGGCTGCCCGAGTGAGAGTCAGGACTTTGTCTTTTATTTATATAAATACAGAAGGTATTGTCCTTTTTTAAGAAGAACATAATAACCGACTTTTTGCATTTTTTTTGCAGGAATGAGATTTTTATTCCATAAATAAAAAGTATTCAGCGCTTGATTGCAATCTCACTTGATAGTAAGCAATGATGCAATCGTTAATGGTTTGGTTTATTAGGAGCCTATTCACTCTAGCCTTGAAGACACATAAATTGTAGCCGGATGGGAAGACCGCAGCAGGCAATCTTTTTTCCACCCTTTTGAACCCCCTCTTAAAAACAGATTTTTCAAAAACCTGTTTTTAATGTTTACCTACATCATGAAGGGAAGCCATGTGCAAATTTCCCAGTCTCAGTAGGCATTTTGATATGACAGTCAATCAGTTTCTCCTTTTGTGTATACTACGTGTAACGGTAAATGCGCAAAACCTGAAAATAGTTTGATCAGAATAACGAGCACAACCAATTAAACCACTTTTTTGTATAGGATACATTTTTCAAAAAAATCTTCATTAATAGTTTTGCCCTGTCTATTTATTAATACAGGTCAAGCTATCCCGTACGCAAACCCGCCAAAATAGGTAAACATACTCAAATGGTTGTAGTCCAATTAAATTTTCTCATATGCGGGATGATAAAAGTTTTTATTTCGATACAGATACGAATTTTAAACAAACTAAAACTGCAATACGTTGGTACCGTGGAAGGTGGGTAGGCATCTGGTGTGGGACGCAACCTGTGTCGCCACCCTTGCGCCATCCCATATTCCAAGTACGGCGGGCTGTGCTGGTGCTGCTGCTTCTGCTGCTGAGACACAAACAAAACTACCAACCAACCACCAAACAACCAAACCAACCAAACTACCAACCTTATTGGTAATTACAGTTTTGAGCCGTTTGGGGTCGAAACGCTTGGTTGATGGGGTCCGAGTGCGCGTCTCCTTTTCAAGGATATTTCACGCCGACTGATCGACACTTTACGTGACCAGAGGGCTGGCTCGTTCTTTGCCCAAAGAATTAGCATTGCCATTCAACGTGGCAATGCTGCCAGTCTTCTGGGCACATTTCCGGATGACAGCGATGTGGAGGAGTACTTTGACGCCTGAGCGTGCTTTGTCTTTTTGTATCATATTTATGTACATAGTTAGGTTTTAGTTTAAATAGTTTATTTAGTATTTAAGTTTTTTTTTATGTATATATGTAATAAATTAGATGCTATTGAAAATGAATAAAATTTACATAGTAAGAAACTGCAATTTTAGTTTGTTTAAAATTCATATCCCATAAAACCTTAATTTTTTTAAGGTTTTTTTTTTTCACAGAATTAGGACATTTGAATTAAAAATCATTTGGGGTGTCTAAGGTTTTGCGCATTTAATGTTATGTGCTCTTTGTATATTATCACCACGCATTTAAAGAAAATAAATAATTGCACACATTTCACTATTTTCTACCTAATTTAAAAGAGGATCTTTATCTCCTCTTTCTCAAACTTAATACGGCACAAGTACACTGCAAAATAAAACAATTATTTACAGCAGTTTAACTGACATATATGAACAACTTTTCAAGAAATTAGCAAGAACTCGCTGTGGCATCTCAAACGGCGTTAATTCAGAAACTGACGGACCACTTAAATTAAGCTTTTTAATTCACAAAATGTCTGGGGAAATTTATATACAGAGGAAAGTCAAACAAAGTCGCAGGAGATCGGGTGGCCTAAAATGACGCTCGGTGACGAACGGAGTTTTGACGAATGTTAGACTTCTTGATTTTGTGTAGTCCTTTGCTGGGCGATAGACTCTAAAAACTACAAGTTGTTTTGAATACCTTTATTTTGGCTAGCACTAGAAAAAAAAACCCTTTTGAGTTGGAAGACCATGATATAACTTCTCCCGCTCTAGTTGAAGCGAAACGATCGATCAGATTTTAATTAACTAAAACCCATATGTATTCTTTCAGTTGTTATTCGAGTTCCAGAGCTTTGGTAACCCTTTGGAAAATTCTTTCAGTCTTCGGTGTGAAGCCTTGACATAGTTGATCAAAAGACATCTTGGCAAACCTTGTCGAAGATGCGATGAACTTGACCAAATTCATAGGCGTATGCAGCACCAGAATGAGTCACACTAACCATGGACTAAAACACCTTTACCCAGTCGTAGAATGATGCAGGCAATAGTCATAATAAAGCTACCGAAAATTCTGATGATGATTCGCTTCATCGCTGGGCCCTTGTGGAGGCGATCGGTGGCGACGATCTCTCGCCCCGAGCCTTGGTACAGGCCATTGTCCAAAGCGTAGAGTGGCAGGCCGTTGTGTTCTTCTGCGAAGCAGTAATGCTAGCAAAGGAGGAGGCCGACCACAGCAGGCAACGGCGCTCACAGCGCCCCAGTCGCCACCGGGATTCCGATACTGATTTCCGGCCACCGTAGGCGTGGGTTTGCGGGCGGCGAAAAATGGGTAGCTCGCTGTAAGACCGTCCGCGTCCGGTAACCGTTCGGACCGAGCCCAAGTCGTCAACGGCGCGCACTGTTCCCGCATGCCTCAAGGAGGTAAAGAAAGGTAGCTCAGCCCACATATAAAGGCAGGAAGGAACGGGGTGGGTTTTTTAGTCAGTAAGAGTCTGACACTATCTCCCACTCTGCCCAAGGGCGGGGCAAATAACATTTGAATGATTTTTACTCAGCAAAAAAAAAAAATGCTGATTCGATTTTGCTTTAGATTGTTCTCAATTTCAAGACGTCTACTGTTGGATAAAGGGTCCAAAGAAACGCCACAACGAACAGTTCTGTATATCTAGCGTCCGTTGGCGTTTTGCTCGCAGAACAAATGGTCGATGGAACCAAAAGGTTCTGGAGTGGCGACCGCGTAGGTAGTCACAGCGTTGGAAGGATTCCCACAAGGTGGATCGATGACCCGGTAAAGAGGAGCGGGAATCCAATGGATTATATATTACCATTGTGGAACTAATTAGGAATTAATGAAGAAAGGTTAGCGCTCTGTATGTATGTAATGACTTAACTTATTCAAGTGTAAATTCTACCTAAGATTAATTATCTTAGATTAGTTTAGCTATTACGAGCGTGGTTAAGCTCGGCTTAATGAAATCTTACTTTAGTTATAATATCCGTTGGTTTATTTTCACAGATTTACGATTGTGGCGGTTGTTATAAATTAGATTATACCTGAATTGTGTTCAAGAAGGAATATTTAAGTCGCAACATGAAGAAGATTTTGCAAGCGAACTTTATTATGATAATACTTTAGGGGTAAGCGGAACAGAGAGTAAAGTCCCGCAAACCTCCGTTGAAAAGGGGGGATTCTACGACCAGACAGGTGTTATAGTCTGGTAGGCTACTGCCCGATAGATGATGTCGGGCTGTCGTATATGTTCAAATCGCGCGGAGAACTTTGATTGCGCGATGCAGGATTTCGTATTTTCTTCGTAGTTCTTATGTGGCGTCATAGATGTCGCTACAATACAAAAGAGAGTTAGTGTTAGTGTGACGGATGATAAGAGAGAATAGGAGAAGAAAATATGTTGCACCGACCTCATATAAAACGTGACTAGGGCAGGAAGATGATGGCTTATATAAATATATAAACAGCATTTACGCTAAAATAAACTAATGTTTACTACGACAATTATGAAAAAAAATATAACTATTTAAGAGAAAACTCGAAATATAATATTAAAATGATGACTTAGAATCTATGTTTGAGAGGACTTTGTAGTAATGCTTCAAAATAACCTTGAAGAAAAATTTACTCACAGCGTTTTTGTTTTAAAGGAGTTTGATTAAAAACTCTAAATTTGCTATCCTATCTCTTTTTACGGTGGTAAATCATCAAATAACGAGCCCCAAGTGAAGACTTTTACTGGCTAAAACTACCTATCTGTGGTCTTTCTGCTGCCCGTTACGCTCCAAGGACATGGTGGTCTTTCAAAAAACCAGCCGCCCTGAATCTGTTACCTACTAAAAGCATCTAATTACCAAACCACCATAGAGACATTTTAGCCACCCCAACTCGCAGAGTCGTTATGTAGAATGGCCTCGTGATTTATGAGAAACGGGACACATCTCAGTGTTTCGCTACACGACGCGAATGCAGGGTGTCCATGCTTGCGGAAAATTTGCGTCGACGTCACGGACTCACAGGTACCTGCCCCTACTATGGCGTTCCAATATCATCAAGATTTAGTTAGAAAATATATACTTTTTACGCGCTCCATAACAGGTATAATAGACGTGGGCAAAAAGGCTGCCAGGCTCAAATGGGACTGGGCAGGTCACGTCAGCCGCATGCACAAGGATCGCTGGGCAAGCGTCGCCACACAGTGAGAAGTGGCGGGATGATTTGGTCGCCTACCACAAGGACTGGTTAGAGACGGCGCAAGAAAAGAAATTTTGGAAGGACTTGGGGGAGGCCTTTGCCCAGCTGTGGGACAGTAATGGCTAGTAAAAAAAAATTTAAACTTAAAAAAAAAACTGGTCAAATGCGACTCGGATTACAAAGATAAGAAGCTAGATAAGGTTATCTTAACCTATTTATATATAAGTCATAGTGTGACGATATTATCATGTAGTTTATCACCGAGGAGTGAGCGCGAAACAATACAAGTTTTTTTAGTGTGTTTGGTGTCGGACCGCGAGCTACTCATTGCTCGCCGTTACCAAGCCCGTGCCTACGGTGGCCGGAAATCGGGATCGTGATTCCGGCGGCTGGGGCGTGAAAGTCACTCCCTCATGCATGCACATGCGGTCTCCTCATTTGCTAGCATTACTGCTTCGCAGAAGGAAGCGACCGCCTGCCACTCTTTCTCGCTCCAGATCATGGCCTGTACCAAGGCCCGGCGCAAGAAATCGTAGCCACCGATCTTCTCCACGAGGACACGGCGGTGCTCTGTCAAAGCGAGGCACACCTCTACCGTGTACTCCACCGTGTCCTCCGGCTGGTCCGTACAGTGGTGGGTCCTAATAAATCCTAGGCTTAAGTTTCTTAGTTTATCTAATCTAGGATCTAAGTTCAAGTGCAAATGTGAAAAAAAAAATATTGATACTTATTAGATTCCGAACCCGCAACCTTATGCAACATTATTGAAGAATCGAAAACAATTATGTACATTACATGATTCTCTTTGAATCGTCTGAAATTTGACAATATCCCAATTCAATACTATAGCCTATCCACCCTACAAATACTGTTCCGTCTCGTAGATCGAATCTTTGGATATTTAGTTACGTTTACGTCGAACACATTACACGTGCCACTATTTTATATTGCAAATGGGACTCTGCATAAAAACCAAGTATTTCAGTCGTACTCTTATGTTACAAGCTAGCTTTTGCTAGTGACTTTGCCCTTGTAAAAGCAGGTTTTTCGAAACAAACTTTGGACTTTTTGTAAAATTCTCTTTTTGTGCTCGCCATGCATATGTGGTGTTGCATAAATATTTGAACATTGGTCAATCGTCGAATCCGACTCGGCTGGGCAGCGTTCGAGAAGCTGTGAGGTTTTGTCCTTGCCCCGTCGCACTCTCAAGATCTTCAAGTCTGAAAGTCAATGACTAGTGCGTGTTGTCCTATAGCTCTGAAACGTGGACACTCACAATGGGTCTCATAGGAAGCCCATTGTGAGTGAGCATCGAAGGAATCCGATGGATGCGTGACGCACAGGACCAGTCGTTATGGCGACTTTTAAGAGAAGCTTATGTCCAAATGTCTTAATTGACGATGATGATGATAAATATTTGTGTTGTAGCTCCAAATAATAAAGTACGATGCTGTAGAAAAAAACACTTGAATGAATCCGTGGAAAGAAGTTAGCTCATAATATTCATTTAAATTGGAGTCTGCATATAAACCAAGTATTTCAGAGATTTTCCTTTGCATCATGCATGTCTGCATTTGATTTAGCGAATAGCGTTCGGTACAGGAATTGCTTGTCAGTTCTTGGGAATGTAATTGGCTGGAGCGAAGTTCTGTGATTACTAATACCAATAGTTTTGCTGAAGGTAAATTAACATGTTGATTAATTTTCAACTAGTTTGATAAAGTAAGAAATCAGCTTGAAGGTGATGCCAGTGTCTGAATAATTTAAAATAATAATCGTTTGTCTTGGTATGGTCATGTGAAAAGGAGGGATGAAATGCATGTTACTAAAAGATTTATGAGTAAAATACAGACGGAGAGAGAAGACGGCCAAAGAAAGGAAGGATAGATTGTGTTAGGAGTGATATGAAAAAAAAGGGAGTTAGTGATAACGTGACGGTTGTCCTACCAACCGTCACGCTATCACTAACTCCCTTTTTTGATGGATGAAAAAAACGAGTTGCGCTGACTCCATATATTATGGAATAAGGGCAGGATGATAATTTTCTGGTAGTTAATCCCACGACCACGCGAGTACTTGCAATCGGCTTCCAGTCTAACCGGATGTCGCTGAATACCCGTTTTTTACATAAAGCAACTGCCTATCAGAACTCCACAACCCAATTACTAGACAACACGATACCTCTTGGATTATGTCTAACTATATATTTCTTTGTAGTTTATTCAGTCAAAAATAATCACCTATCTCTTTTGAATACATTCCCAAAAACTGGCCATCAATGCATAATCAATGAGGAGGGTACCCTTTCTTCGCTCGTTGAAAGCATATTGAAAGCACAATTTCAATTCCGCAAGCTTGCAAGCCTGCATATTGTTTACAAAGCCGCCCCCGATGCAAATCCGTGAAGTATCGGTCTCGGTATCCAAGGTTTATTTTTAAGGAAACCAGTCAACACATTCTTTGGTTTCTTTAAGAGATTTATTTCATGTGTGGAGAAAATGTCGTGGAGAGAGGCAGTTAACTGAATTATGTTTTAGCCAGAAAGAAGAAAAACACGTTTATTTAGCACATATATACACACTATGAGGACGGCGAGCAAGGGGTAGCTCGCCGTACTGCTGTTTGGTAAACGTCCGGGTCGAGTGGCCGTGCGCAATGTTCCACGCGCGCCTCAACGAAATATCAGCAACCGTACGGGCCAAGCAGAGTCGAAGCCTACTGAGGCCATGGAGAGAACCCCAGAACAAGAGTGCATTTTTAGTCAGCAAATTCTGGCACACCCTCGCGCTCAGCCCTAGCGCGGGGGAAAATGATTGCATGATTTCCCACCTGAAAAAAAAGCAATGAAGTAACAATTTTATAGAAACTTAAATACATCAACGTTGTATATTTAATGGCAGCACTAAATAGGTCCAGTTTAGCATTATGCTAAAAGTCAACTTACGTAGCAAATTATAGAAAAGTAGAAAAATGCACAAAGGAAACATACTCCTGATATAAAAAGCATCCAATTCAGGACATGATGTACCTACCTATGTACCTACCATCGTTTCATCGAAATCTATTCAGCCGTTTGAGCGAGAAGATGTAAGAAACAAGCAATTTCAAACACACACAGTAACAAAATTTAATCTTTATAATATTAGTGTTATAGAAAAAAGAATCAATAATCAATCAATCAGGATAATGTTATTTACTTATAGTCTAAGATTCGGCTGCAGAATGAGTGCGCTTATCGCGTATTTCTCTCGTAGCATCTCGTATTATTAATGCATTTTTCATCAAATGGAGCTTTGCAGTTTCGCAGTAAAAAGACCAGTGTGATTATGTGCATATATATACATGATCTCATGTAGGCACTTAATCACAATGTCATACAATGTCCTGCATATCTATGCAGGAACTATGCAAGTATTAATTATGTCATCAATCAAAAACTTGAATTCATTATTGTCATGATTATTGGCAACCTCATTTCACCAATGCTGGTTAGGAATACCTAGGCTAGGTTCATGATATTTTGTCATAATTATTTTGATTTCTGTTATGATGAATACAGTATATTTTTTCTGAAAAACGTATATAAATTGGATTTTTTTTGCGACAGTTGCGACGTTTGCACATCAGAAAAAATACTGGCCAAGTGCGTGCCAGTTCAAACGTAGTATAAGGTTTTGTAGTAGCTCGTTCATCATCATCATCAGCTGAAAACGTCCACTATTGGACATAGACCTCCCCCAAGCGTCACGTCTCGCATCCATCAGATTCCCGCGACCCTAACCAGGTCATCAGTCCACTTTGTGGGAGGCCTTGCGATACTGCTTCTTTTACGCGGTCACCACTCCAGAACTTTTCGTCTCCATTAACCATCTGTTTGAGTGGCCAGTGTGTCGTGATGGCACCAGCGTCTCATGCATGAGGTTGCGGATTCGAAACCAAGCAAGTACCAGTGTGAGTTTTTCAATTCATATATAATTTTATAATTTTCATCATCATTTCAGCCAAAAGACGTCCACTGTTGGACGTAAGTCTCCTCCAAGTGTCCCTGTAACTACCGATCCTGTGCGTGATTCCCGTGACCCTCACCAGGTCATCGGTCCTTGGGAGGCCAACGGAGGGCAACCTTAAGTAAACATGATTATATGGAATGAGCAAAAGCCATCAAGGTAACTCGTCGCATACCAACTAAGAGCCATGTTATCAAAGTTCTAGGTAAAAGTGTAATAAAGGCAAATATGTATTATAGTATGTCTGGCAGGTAAACAATATCATAATAATTAACTAGTCTGCCTACCTCACGAACAAACAATGTTATTACGCAGGAATAAGTTTCTGAATGGAATGACTGGCTTGGCTTTCATGGCCACTGAGTAGAGGGTAAATGGAGTACTAATATTTGATGCTGCTGAAAAGTCGCGTACCAGAAGTTGCAGCGTTAGATGGCCTCCCAAAAAATGGACCGATGACCTGAAACTCTCAGGACTGGTCGTTTTGGCATCACTTGAATGAGGTATGTGTCCAACAGTAGACGTCTTTCGGCTGAAATTATGGTGATGCAAAACACATATTTCTTACTTTCTTGAGGCACTATTCCAAGTTGGATATTTGATATATTTAAAGTTGGAAAAGTAGTGTCTAGAATTATTATGTTTATTTAAAGATCTTGGAAACTAATTTAGTTTGTTTAATTAATTAATGTTAAACCAACAGCTTTAGTATACGCTGGCTGTCTTACACAGTCACCAATTATAGGTTAACCAGCTAACCGAAAAAAAAAAGGTTTTAGATAAAACACTATTAAAACTGTAATTTAAAACAAGACAAATAATAAAAATGAGATCACCGAATAAAAATATTCAGCATAGATAGAAGTAACTAATGATCCGATTACGAACATTAATCATTGTGTGTATCTTCAAGATGTAGGTACCATTCTTGTGCATAGTAGATACCGTTGTTCAATTTGTAACGCAGTTGATCACTCCATTTTACTCACTATTCCATGTCTGTAAGTAAATCGGTATCGATTACGTCTGACACATGAGATGGGTCATGTGGAATCGCTTTGAACTATGAAGTTTAATGTTCTAGATTGATGCGATCGTTCTCCAAAGTTCAGCTTTAGGTGACTTTTTCGTAACCAACTTTTTTGTGCTAAAAATTGTCATATTGGGGAATATTTACTAAGAATTTAATAACATGAACACATCGGTGACACAACTAATTTTAACAGGTTATTAATATTGTAATAAATTATAATACATAATCTTTATTTGTTCAAAAGTTAGTACAGAAAATATTGTACACAAATCAGATATATTAATAATAATAATAAATATGGAAAGGCAAGGAGCTTCACGGACGCTTTTTTCGGGCTATTCTTGGGCCTGATGTAGATTTTTTGGCGTCCGTGGCCTGGTTACGATTCAGCAACCTCTTCGGGGAAACTGAAGGTTTTGTCTGTGCGATAATGAACGAAGTTATCTTGACGAAAAACTACCGGAGACATATTATGAAGGACGGGACGGTTGACGTGTGTCGGGCATGCCATCGTCCGGGTGAGTCTATCAGACATATTATCTCTGGTTGTTCTCGTCTAGCTAACGGCGAGTACTTGCACAGGCATAACCAAGTAGCCAGGATTATTCACCAGCAACTTGCTTTTAAATATTGTTGTTCTAGTGGATACTGAGGTACCGTACTACAGGTATGTGCCCGACCCAGTTCTTGAAAATGACCATGTCACGTTGTACTGGGATCGGTCTATCATCACTGACCGGACTATTGTAGCCAATAAGCCGGACATAGTGGTGATAGACCGATTAGTGCGCCGCGCAATGATAGTCGATGTCACCATCTCACATGACGAGAATCTCGTGAAAGCTGAGAAGGAGAAACAAATGAAATATCTCGACTTAGCTCACGAGGTTGTTGACATGTGGAATGTTGACTCAGCTGTCATTGTGCCGATTGTCGTGACCGCCAATGGCCTTATAGCCAAAAGCTTCGACGACCATCTGTCGAAGCTATCGTTGCGCGGTTGGATCAAGGGCCTGATACAGAAGGCAGTACTCCTCGATACAGCACGCATTGTGAGGAGGTTCCTGTCTCTGGAGCCCTAACCACCGGTAGCTTGGACCCTGCTCCCGACACCGGCGGAAACTATATTTTTATATTTTTAAATGTTTTTTTTTTTAATATGATTTTGTTAAAAAATATTTAAAAATGTAATTTTATATGTGTAAAAAATAAATAAAGAGATAATAATAATATTCCACAACTATCACACAACGCCATCTAGTCCCATGCTAAGCAGAGCTTGTGTTACGGGTACTAGATAACTGATAAACATACTTATATATTTCTAAATACATACATTTTATAGATAAATTTTATCTTTACTTATATTTTAGTATATAAGTTGACTTATATACTAAAATAGACAATATATCTCTGGCACCCACACTAAGATACCCAGTGTCGTGGTCTAGTCCTTTCCGTAAATAAATAAAAAATGCAGTTTTTGAGTATAATTTAACTACTATTATTTTCTTCGAATTTAAAAGGAAAATAAACAAAAAAGAAAAGTCAGCTAATCAAAAAAGGAAAAATTGTAGATAGACGAATAGGGGAAAAACCAAGTCGTTGTTTATGTTTTTCAAAGGTGGACTGCAATCGTTTCCCATAATTACTTTGCGCAATCACGATCTGTTGGATTTAGAGAGCTCTGCACTGCTAGAATAGAATAGGATAAACTTTATTCTTTTTTTGTTGGTTTACATTGTGATATATGTGTATTTACGAAGTAAGACTTAAAGTCACCTGAAAGACAATGGAAAAAGCTATACTCGGAAATTTCAAAAGAACCAAGGTTACCGACGTAGCCTGAAGAATCGCCAAACTTAAGTTGCCAATGCCGTGCGCAGGGCATATTGCTCGCAAAATAGATGGACGAAGGGGGCGAAAGATTCTGAAGTGGCAAAAGGTTCCACGCAGCGGAAGACACAAAGTTAGAAGGCTTACCTCAAGATGGAGCGATGACTTAGTGAAGATTGCGGAAATCCGAAGGATGCGAGACGCACAGGACCGGCCGTTGTGGCGACACTTCGGTGAGGTCTATGTCCAACAGTGGATGTCTTTCGGCTGAAATCATTGGCTGAAATGATGATGATTTAGAAGCTAGTTAAAACACAAAACCGTACAGAACATGAATTTAAAGAGAAGCTACGAGTATTATCTCTTAAAAAAAGATACAACTGAGCCTATAATCCCACACTTGACTACAACTACCAATTTTTTTATCTTCGCTAAAATATCTCAAGAAAAAACTGAGAGGCCGTCAACAATAGAAAATCGGTACAGCCTTCAAAAAAGTTAGCTTTTATTGATATGTCCCCTTTGGGACGGAATCCAGTCGTTTATCCGTGTACATGGACCCTTCAGAAACTCGCGTTTTAACCGACTTTGTTGCCAACGGTACAAGTGGATTCGCTTCATATCGGTAAGGATAAAATAAAGTCCTGTAAAAAGATTTTCTACGCAGTTTTCTTGATGCCCCTTTGTCTTTGGGTATTCAGATCTGGATTATAGGATCGCTTACGTGTGTTTGGAGTTTAAGGATTGAATTCTGTTAGCGATACTTTAGCTAGAATTCAGAACAAAGGAAAAATACTCGGTGTAAAGGACAGTCCTCCACAAACTTGGGCTAAGCTCAGTAGACGAAACTGAACAACCTTACACAATTTTTTTTGCAGGAAACGAAAACAAAAAATCAGCCTCTCCATACAAACAGTCCAATCAAGTTTAAAATTTTGGTAATTACACCCAGACACAGAACAAATGATCGTGCTTATCACAAAAACATTTTTCCTGGGTGGGAATCGAACCCATGACCTCCGGCGTAGCAGACAGGGCCACTAATTCTAGATCAACAGGCCAATTTGTATGACCTATAGATAGTTGTTGTGGATCATCTTGTATGGAATGTCTTGTGTATGAGACACACACCCACACATTCAGACATACAGAAGTAATTCTTAATGTTTTGTAACGTTACTGTTTTTAAAAAAAGTGGAATCATTTCATTGGGTAACACAATGGTAATGTTAGATAATAATCTGGACACAATTTTTTTTTGTCTTTTTTCAGTTAATGGCCATTTTCACATTAGGCGATAACGATAATGACATTGCGACATGATATCACAAAATATATAGGTACAGAAGTCAATCTACATACAAAACCCGCTCGAGCAACGCACACATATCCGGCTCAAACGCTCATTAGTGTGCGTCCACCGAACGTAAGTATAAAAAGTGAAGTACATACATGAGATTGTCTTCTGTACCTATCTATTTTGTGATGATATCGTCGGGTTGGTGGTTTCATTTTTAGGGTTCCGAACTTAAAGGGTAAAACGGGACCTTATTACTTACTAAGACTTCGCTGTCCGTCTGTCTGTCTAAAGGCTGTATCTCATGTCACCGTTGAAAGTTGAAATTTTCACAGATGATGTATTCTGTTACCGCTATTACAAAAAAAAAAACTAAAAAAACAGAAAAATAAATATTTAAGAGGGATACCACACAACAAACGTGATTTTTTGCTGTTTTTTTTTGCTGCGGACGGTATGGAACCCTTCGTGCGCAAGTCCGAGTCTCACTTGGACGGGTTGTTTTGGTTAGTAAAAGTTACACACGCCCTTTCGCTCCGCCTTAGAGTGGGAGAATTCATTGGAGGACTTCCCAACTTAAAAAAAAACCTAATGTACAAAGTTATTTGCTGTATTGAGTTAATTGATTGTTAATTTATTATTTAACGTTCCTAGTACTTTCTAGCCTGAAATGCAGGTCCAACATTTCCGGCAGAAATGCATATGTGTGCGTTATAATTGTTTTTTACCTATCTTACTTTAAATATTTTGTAAATAAAAAACCTTTATAGAAAAAAAAAAATAACCGACTTCACTAAAAAACTGAATTGAATTTGAGAAGTTCCCTCGATTTCGCCAAGATTCCATCATCAGATCCCAGCTTAGTGACAATGAGAGCATTAGGGAAATATACCCTTTCAAACAAAAAAAAAAATTTGAAATCGGTTGGCAAGCGACGAAGTTATGCGCAAACAAACATAAAAAAAAACCGAATTGAGAACCTCCCCCTTTTTTAGAAGTCGGTTAAAAAGGTTTCAAATAAAGAGTATTTTATCTATCTGACAGCTTAACGTTCCTTTTTCCAAAACACCCACTTACGAAACCCAACAAATTCATCAAAGCACCCCGACATTACGGCCGGAGCTCACCCCTCCGCTCTACGTGCTCAATGCCGATCTGTTTATTGAAAGCAAATAACGAAACGTCAGATGCATTCGAAGTTTAAAGTTGTCTACTCTAAGCACGTCTCGTGGCTGTATTCTGACCGAGATAATTTAGCTAACTTCACGTTGTTGCGCTTTTAGGGTGAGTGGAAAAGTGGGAGATAAGTTTTTGTTACAAATAAGTGAGTTTAGGTTTAGTTCTTCTATATGTTTAAAAACAAACAAATCACTCACGATCTGGGGATTTACGTGTTAGCGTCTCCCCGCACACGGGCCTCAAAACGCCACCACAAAACAACGCTAGAAGTGGCCACAAAAAAAAGCTAGAAGCAGCCGCAAAAAACAGCTGAAGCGCGCAACTCGAAACCGCTTCAAGCGTTTTTTTGTGGCGGCAATGCCTCACGTGAGCCACAAAAAAAGCCACTTCAAAAAGAAGCAGCATTTTTTTGTGGTTCGTGTGCGGTTACAGTTAAAGTGTCAGTCGTTCGAGTGAGAAAGAAAGATAGAGCTATACACCGTATATAGCTTCAGTTTGGGTCGTAAAATGGATCGCATAGTTTCACTATTGGTTAAAAGGTTTCAATCGCTGAATAAAAAAAAAAAAAATAAAAACAAATTCATCACTAGAATCCTCATGAAGCAAGTATTGGAAAAATACTGAAAACTGTAAATTTGTAATTATGTCACAAAAAAAACTTTTTGTGAGATTCTATAAATCTTTATATGATAAATCTTCGTAACTCGATTTGGGAATTGAACTGTTTTCATAGGTAAGTTTGTACGGGACCCTCCATGCGTGAGTTCGACTCGCACTTGCGCAGTTTTTTTTGCAAAACACGACAGAATATTAAATCGATCTGTGTATTACAAACTCATTCGCTTTTTAATACACCTCCCTTTCTCTCCTGAGAACAGGAAGCAGAATTTATTAGAATTTTTATTGGAATACGGCTATGCAATAGAGTAATACCAGCGCCCGGTATGTGAGGGCGGCGCGGCGGTGTGATCCGGTATGATACTAGTACGTGATTCCTGCAACCGTCAGTTGTAAGGCTACCACAATATTCTGTTAAATTTTCATATAGAGTCGCCATATTATCATCTGCTGCTTTTATGTTAAAAAGAACAGTGCTGGCTTATATTGGTAACAGACCCGATTTACGAGTTGTACTTTGTATACCAGAAATCGGAATTAGGTAGAGTTATTTGAGACCTCCCACAAGGTGGGCCCATGACTTAGTAAGGGTTGCGGGAATCCGATGGATGCGAGACGCACAGAACCGTTCATTGTGGCGGCACTTGGGGCAGGCCTATGTCCAACAGTGGACGTCTTTCGGGTAATATGATGGTGGCGATGAATAATTTTTAAGTCTTATACATAAATACTTACTAACCGTAAGAGTTATGATGTTCGAATATAATATAAAACACTTGAACTTGAATTTGAAAAAAAACAATTAATTTGTATACAACCTTATTTTTAACCGACTTCAAAAAGGAGGAGGTGCTATGTTCGGCTGAATGTAGGTTTTTTTTTTGTTTTGTTTAATATATACGAAACACCTGTCTAGTATTTTTATGTAAAGAATCTATGTACAAAATTTTTCATAATACAGTTTTGAAGTTTTAAATATCTGGTTGGCGACATAAATATATGGTCACCGGCCACCCGGGTGACTGAGAAATGGTTTTGCTTCCCCACCCACCTGTGTGCTGGCACCTAATACCCGCTATGACCTGCTGTGACCTGTTTTGTACTTAGTGTCGGTGGTATCCAACTTGTGACCGTTTTTAAATAGATTTTTGTGAAAAAATATAACATGGTGTAAAAAATATTTGAATCGATGCAGTTACTGATTCTGAACAAACTATATTCAGGTTTCGCATACACTAAAAATAATGTTGTATAATACAAACTGCACTAAAAAAAAAATTACGAAACACTATTTCCAAAACTATTATCATAAAACCGTTTCGAATCAAAACAGCATTCAACTCTACCCATAACCCAGATTCACCGGCCATTACACGTATTCAGCAGCAATGAAACTAGCCATATATTTATTTTGAACAATAAAAACGGCGTGATTTTCGATACCACTTGAAGCATGAAAAATTTCCAGCGCACGGAAATTTAATTTCAATGAAATTTCACTGAAATTAAGCCCTTCATGATCGTTTTACGTTTCACTCGCTATACGAATATTGCTTTGGCTTCCGCGATTATTTTTTTGTTTATTTTATAGTACATAATTAGTATGAAAGCTTTATTTATTTAGATTGTGTGAGAAGTGATATGAAAGAGACGGTAGTTAGTGATAGCGTGACAAGTGACAAGACAGAATGGAAGAAAAAAACGTGTTGCGCCAACCCCAAATAAAAAAGGAAAAGGGCAGGAAGATTGGGCACGCCAAGGTTATGGTAGTAAGTCCCTTCTTTGAGGCGTGGCTGGAAAGACCTTACGGCGTCCTTACCTTCCGCATGATGCAGGTCGGGAGTTTGGGAGGTTCCTGTACCGGATTCAAGCGGAAGAGACGCCAGGGTGTCGCCACTGTGCGGAACGCCCGGAGGACCCGGTGGAGCACACAGTCGAGGTATACCCTGCCTGGGCGGAGCATCGCCGTGCCTTCGTGGGGGCGATTGGCGGGGGAGATCTCTCGCGCCAGGCCTTGGTTGAGGCCATGGTCCGGAGCGAGGAGTGGCAGGCGGTCGCTTCTTTCTGCGAAGCAGAAATGCTAGTAAAGGAGGAGGCCGACCGCATCAGGCAACGGCGCCTTCGCCGCCGCCGGGATTCTGATCCCGATTTCCGGCCACCGTAGACGCGGGCTCGCAGACGGCGAGCCATGGTTCCGACCGTCCGGTAACCATCCGGACCGAGCCCAAAACGGTACACGCTAATCAAACCGTGCATGTCACGGGTTGACCAGCAGCCATTTGCTAACTCAACCACTGCGCCAACTGGCATAGCTGAATTTGAAAACCTTTTGCTTGTCTGTTGATTCTAGATAGGTATTTTTTTGTGTATCATCATGTGTGTCGTCGACGGCGCGTAGTGATCCTCGCGTGTTTTAAGAAGTCAACAAACCGTAGTAGCCCAGCAAGTTCAAAGCCTACTGGGGTCATATGTTGCACGGAGGAGAACCCACCCTGGGTCCCTGAAACCCTGAAATGAAGTCAATAAAGGAACTGTAGTGGGTTTTAGTCCGCTGAAGAGCACGAGAAGTTGTTAGATGATTTCCTACCTAAAAAAAGTCGTACGTAACAATAATATAATAATAATATATTCCACAACTAACACAACACCGTCTAGTTCCAAGCTAAGCAGAGCTTGTGTTATGGGTACTAGACAACTGATAAACATGCTTATATATTTCTAAATACATACATATTATAGATAAATTACACCCAGAAACAGAACAAATGGTCATGTTCATCACATAAACACAAATCCTGGGTAGGAATCGGCATAGCAATCAGGGCCACTAACTAATAGACAAACAGGCTAGTCGAAGACGAAGAAACTCAAAATACTTAATTCTGAAACCCGTCCTATATGATTCGAGTTAGTAACTAATAAAAAAAAACGAAGAACCTGGTTCTCCACGGACTCGCGCAATAAACTGAACGCTCAAACTATAAAGAAGACTATTTCAGATTATATTGTCTGTAGGAGCCTTTATCTGAAGACTACGATGAATAAATCAACTTAAACATCTCGAATAAACAGCAAGATAATCCAATAACAGTCCACAGGACACAGTTACACCCTGATAAATGGCTCCGAGATTCATTTGAATAGTTTCATAGTAGCAACAAATTATTTGCTCCTCCACAATACACAACCGGAATTCATTGAGAGTTATTATCTCATAAATATTCCATGTTTTGTAATTTTGTAGTCGGCAATTATGAAAGGATCTTTGTATTGGCTATAAAATATAGAAATAGTGTTGTTTTTATGTATGTAAAGAATGGAATATTAAGTTAATGGAGTTGGTGTTGTAGAGCAGTGGCGACCCAGTGGTAACGTCCCCAAGTTACGAGTAGGTCGTGAGTTCAAGCCCAAATAGGCAGTTTAATTTGTGTATTTGTTTCATCATCACTGTTCTCAAAACGGTGAAGAAAAACTTTGTGAAGAAACTGGCATGTCCTAGAACTAAAAAAATTAATGACATGATCGTGTGACATCCACCAACCGGCTGACCCACGTGGTTGATTATGGCTTATTCTATATATAGGGACATTATAAGGCTGATTGTTTTTGGGAATGTGGTTATTTTTTTAATTTTTAATATTTTCATGACATAAAAGGTCGAAGTCAGCGCTTGAAAAATGAGCTGGTGTAACTTTGATAATAACTTCACAGTTATAAGCATATAAGTTACAATTTTATGTCTAATGCGAAATATCTTTGGAGAGCCTTAATGCGTTTAGGTTAATCTATTAAAGTAAATTTTAATTACCACTTATTTTTTACTTAGGACACAAACAAATCAAACGGTTAACGGTTTAAACCGCCCACTTATCACTATTAATACTTTATCAAAGATTACAGAACAATACGGAAATTGATCCTATTATCCTGTAATTGTACCAACCTAACAAGACATCTACAGCCACTAAACCAGTTGAAAATTAAACATGTTTAATTATATTTTAAACGGAGACTTTGTTAATTAATTCCTTTATTAAATTAGACTTGGTTTGAGAAGGCAGTTGCACTAAAGTATATACAGAAGGTTGAGTCCACACAACGAGCGAAAATACACGCAAACTAAAATATATAGTTATATATTTTTGGAAATGTCTACTATTGCTTTCACTGACATTTTTTTATTATTATGGATAGGCTCGCGTTTGACGACTAGCTCAACTGATGTCAAGCAATGATGAGCACGCTTGCCTGGAAGCAATCTATTCAGTCTTGACTTAAAGAACCTTAAGTTCAAACGTGAGACATACAATGTTAGGTACTTTTTATTTTATTTTGTTTGTTTTGTATGTTTTCTTAAGTTTTTAGTTGTCTACATGTTTCGTGGACAACTAAAAACTTAAGATGTGGTTGTGAACGTCGATGACGACACAACCCGTGTCGTTTAACTACCGAGTTCCTAAAGCCACCTTCCGGTTCCATCATCAGATCAGCTCCATGTCATAATAATTTTGCATTATCATCTGATTTACACATGCATGCAATATTTCAGCTCAAGCGGTAACCGGGAAGTTGATCAAATTTAATTTGCAAGATTTGATGACAGACAAACATCGGGACAGGTGAAACTAAATAAAAGCTTGTAAAAACTATTTCAATTTTTCAGCACGGATATACAAAGCGTTAAAAAGTACCAAAAAGCGCTGTCAAGCTAGGATTAAATCAATTCTAGCTTTTCAGCGTTTTAAGCACTTTTAACACTTCATTTGGTGTCCTGGTTTGTTCTGGTTCGGACTTGAAAACCAACTCCTGAGGTTTTACCATAACGTGTTAAAATTACAGTCGTGCGAGCAAGAAAGATGAATGTAGCTATACAGAGTGTAAAGCTACATACACCCCTATTTTTAATTATTACAAAAAAATGGGGCTCTATTACTCGTTACTGACCTGTTTAGTCAAAAGTAAAAAAAAACCAAATCCCAAAATTGTCTATGAAAAATTATAATTAATAATAATAATATCCGAAACCGGCGGATAACTATGTTTTATATTTCTAATTATGTTTTTTATAAAATTTTGAAAAAATATATTTAAAAATGTATTACCTACAATATGTATAAAAAAATAATAAAATAAATAATAATAATATTCCACAACGCCATCTAGTCCCAAGCTAACCAGAGCTTATATTATGAGTACTAGACAACTGATAAACATACTTATATATTTCTAAATACACACTCCACACAATTGGCAAATTGATAACTAAATCAATCACTTATAACAATTTCTACCAAATAAAATTACGTGCAGTGTCTTTCCATTTTATCGCCATTCATGCATTCATAATCAATAGCCCGTACAATATGTCCATAAATTGAGTGACATTTTGGGATATAAACAAACGCTCATAACTTTGATGTTTATGAACATTATTCATTGAGACTTTACATAAATAATAACAAGACTTGTTCTAGTAAGCCCTTCAAGTATTTATATTAATAAAAAATTAATGTTGTATAGCTTCATCATCTCTTTAATAGTTCAATTCGAATCGTCAAAAGGATCGCGTTTAGAGCTCATGGTGGCTCTGTACTACAAGTTGATGTTCTGTGATCGTTAACGCAAGTAAAAAACTTCAAATGTACGGGAATGAGTCAACTTAACGCTCAGTCACGTGGTCAGAACAAAAGAATTGGAGGCGTGGCCAACTCGAGGCGCTCGACGAAAGCGAAACGGTTGAAATTTGGCCCCCCTTACGTCGTATTCTTCAACGCTGAGGATCCCTGCTTCATCTCTTTAATTTTTATGTTGTTTCTCCATTTATTCTTGTCTCTGGCGGTGTGAAGGGCCTTGTATACCGTGGAGTCAAGAGCGGTACCGATCTTTTCGAACTAACGTATTGGGCTGCGCCCGTAAGGCCTTTTTTCATTTACTTTACCGGTCACAATTAGCCTTTCAAGATTTTCATCGTCTTTTCTTGCAATGTGACCAAGAACTGCAGAGTTTTGCGAAGACACTCAGATGACAACCGCAAGAATTTTTTTAGTTCTATCTGAATACACCAATGATCTTTACTAATATTATAAAAGCGAAAGTGAGTTTGTTTGTTTGTTAAGTCTCCACGCCTAAATGACAAAACCGATTTTGTTTGTTTGTTAAGTCTCCACGCCTAAATGACAAAACCGATTTTGTTGAAACTTGGTACACGGATAGACCATGTCCTAGAATAGGACATAGGATACTTTTTATCCCGGAAGTATGTTCCCTTGGGATAATTTTCTGCTATCACGCGGGCGAAGCCGCTGGGAGCAGCTAGTATTTAAATAAACAGATTTGCTATGAGAGCGCACTCGTGAAGACTCGAAAGGATCCTAATTGGGATCCTTGCCTTTAGTCTAGTCATACGCTGTGCGCTGCTACGACATTAAATTTAAAAAAAACACACAGTTTAGAAAGTCTACCAATAAAATTATGATACCAAAATAAATAAAACACGGGGGATCTCATACCACAAGTGCTGCCGCTGCTGCGTGGAACACATTTTTCGGTTGATTTGTGAGTGTAACATGTCTGTTTATTAAAATGTCATTGGAATACATCCTTAAAACTGACCTTCTGCACCAACATATCTATTGGTTGTCAGTATTATTACCTGAGACATTGTTATTTTCAGAAGGAGCTGGATTTTCTAGCTGATTTCATTGTGGGAGGAAATTGTGATTCTTCTGCTTGAAGTAAAGGATTTTGCGAAATATAAGAGGTAGAATTCCAGCTACTTTGAAGCTGCTAAGTGAATGGAGTGTCTCCAGGTAAATGAAGAACGTTTTCAAGGTTCGTTAATTTTGGGATAGATTTTTCTTTTTGATATTAGGTTGTTTCTTGGGACTGTAAGCAGTTTTAAGTGTAGATATTTATGTTTATGGTTTTCGAAAGTTGATAAATATGTCCTTTTCTGAAACTCATTAAAAAACTGTTTGAAAGAAGATAGGGTTATTGAAGTTGATCACTGTGTGTAAAAGTTGTGTTATTTTTTTTTTAGCCCATATTTCCTCGCAGCTTGGTAAAGGCTTTTCCCAATTTCTTTTTTTTTTACTCGAACCAACCTGTACGAGCCCCTGCGGTAAGTCACTAGGTTATTTGCCACGTCTTCCCAGGGTAGTCTTGGCAGCGTCGTTCATTCTTATACACCAGCTTTATTATTTTGAAGATAAGGGGCTATGCATCTCCCGTAGTGTAGGGAATGTAGTCACTGCGACCTAAAAGATCTATTGTGACTCGCCACCTTGTTAGAGTAACTCTTTTAGCCCGGAGGCTTCCAGGAAGTCTAGAATACTCCTAGCTTTAAGAGTTTTAATCTCCTCCGGGCGAATAATGTGTCAGCCCAGATGGATGCTCCGTTTGTGGACAAGGGGCCCGCATTCACTCAAAAGGTGCTTAGGCGTCTCCCTCTCCTGATTACAGTACCGGTAAACATCAGTATCGCTCAGTTTCATGTGAAATTGGTGCCTGTTTAATATACACCAGCTTTGTGGAGAATTTTGCCCAGCGACCAATATGCATACTGCTGATGTGACGCGCCGCGTTTTAGCCTGCCAGCCTTTTTTCCTACGTCTATGATTCCTGTTTTTGAGCGCAGCGTGGCGTTTCCTAGTATCAATTGACTTACAAACTACTACATTCTAATGCTCTCTGACAGATTAATGGGCCACCACGCGGGTCCGGTGCGGGTTATTGGATTTCACATATCCTCAAATTTTTTGTTCCAGGACATGCCGGTTTTCTCACGCTGTTTTCCTACCCCGTTTTGTGAGGACTGGTGATGATGGTTTCATCTCACCTTGCCCAGCATACCTAGCCAGGGGCATTACCTACTTTGTGTAATTTGTTATTATGCAAAGTAGGTAATGCCCTTGGCTGGGGTTACTACTCGGCCACCACTGCAATTTTTTTGACTAATAGTCCAGGAAAAAAAAAGTTTAAATAACTAAAACACGCAATGGTTTCTATGACCTTAGAGGTAGAATCATATGTTTAGAGGTACATATGTACCTCTAGTCTCTCTAGTTAGAATCATATGTACCTCTAAACATATGATTCTACCTACAAAATCATAAATAGTCCACACACAATGTTCCATTCACCCAAAGCTCTGTTAACAATAAGCATTTTAATGCACAAAATTTTGACAGCATAAGTAGCCGACTCCGAAGTCGTTCGCAAAAGGCTTTAGAGTCGTTTCAGTACTTTATATAAGTTGGAACAAGTCGGTGGAAAATCAGCGAGCCACAGGTGCGCCAATGATTGGCTGCTATGCCTTCAGACTTCGTTTTAAATACCTGTTTTGTTGTCTCGCATGTTCTTACTAAGTTTGCGAAGAAAAACTTTAAATTGTTATGATTATGTCAAGTTGTTTTTGGTCGTTGGAAAGTTTTCAGGTGAAGGCAAACATCGTGAGGAAACCGGCATGCCCTAGAACCAAAATTTCGAAGGCATGTGACATTCACCGCACTGGGCCCGCAGGTTTGATTACGGTTCATTCACTCCCCTAGAGAGGAGGCCTGAGTCGCAGCAGTGGGAACGTATACTCAAAAACTTAAGTTTTTAGCTTGATTAATCAAGCTAAGAATTTCCTGCAATGAATCATCTTTTTATCGTGTCGAAGTGCAGTATCAGAAAGTATAGGTTTCACCGAAAGTCAATGAAAGTGATGATAACGTTATTGCATTGATCATCATCATCATCATCATTTCAGCCGAAAGATGTCCAATGTTCGACATAGGCCTCTCCCAAGTGTCGCCACAATGAACGGTCCTCTGCGTCTCGCATCCATCGGATTCCCGCAACCTTTACCAGGTCATTGGCCCACCTTGTACGAGGCTTTTAAACGCTACGTCTTCCGGTACGTAGTCGCCATTCCAGCACTTTTCGGCTGCAACGGCCATCTGTTCTGCGAGCTATGTGCCCTGCCCATTGCTATTTGCATTGCATTGATCATTGATACAAAAAATATCAAAAAGAGAATACCAATGTTAAATAATTCAATAATAATCAGTTATACAAAACATAACCCGTGTTATTATATGGACAAACGAAATACCTCTGCAGTACCTATAAAAAAGATGAAATACATGAACAATAGCTACCATTTCACATAAGACACCACGCACTATGCATGAAGTTATCATTGTTTCCAACTTCACCTGTATCCCAGCAGATCATGCAAATGAGATAACTCAGAGCCGATAAGAACTCTTAGTTCAATACTAATCGCAAACCGATAGTAGTCCCATCGAAGCCGGCTCACTCGACCGCTTAAACTTAATACCGGGGAAGGATTAAATTAGCTTTAGCTCGGAGGGTAGCTTAATTAGTAAGGAAATATTTACAGAACTTTGCGTGGTGTTTTCTTTTTTATTTACGATAAATATTGGCTTTATATGGTTTTGTATCTAAAGGGTCAGCTATAGATAAAATGAAAAAGATCTGGGGTAATAGGAGCATTCCAAGACCACGAAAACCAGGCTCGTTTATTGTCTAATAAATCTCAGTTTCCTCTATGCATCGGAGACATGGACTCTTCTTGAATCCGAGAAGAAAGTTGACGCGTTGGAGATGTGGTGCTGGAGACGGATGCTAGGAGTATCGTGGACAGAGTTTCGTACGAATGTTTCCATATTAACAGAACTCGGCATCAGACAGCGCCTATCATCCACGGTGCAGTCGCGCATTTTAACATTCTTCGGCCATGTATCGCGTCGTAGTAATGACTCCATAGAGCGTCTCGTAGTGCAGGGCAAAGTTGAGGGCACCAGGCCACGTGGTAGATCACCAATGAGATGGACGAGCAGATCAAGGCCGCAACTGCTCGGTTTATGAATGTACCCGGAAAGCTGCAGTCTGTGATGAATGGCGCCGCATTACAAAGATGATCACTCATCGTGATTGACATTGATGACCACGACTGCTCTGGCTAGAGTGTACCGACTCAGAAGAAGAATTCAAAGGGTAAAAACGGGACTCTATAACTAAGACTCCACTGTCCGTCTGTCTGTTATAAGGCCGTTTCCGATAAATCATGAGAGACAGATAGTTTAAATTTTCACAGTATTTCTCTTGCCGCTATGACCACAAATACTAAAAACAGAATTAAAAAAATAATAATATTCAAAGTCAAAGTCAAAATATTTTATTTCACATAGGCCTACATGGGCACTTATAAAACGTCAGAAGCTGGTGCACGGTTCCAAATTGGTCGTTTCCTATGGAGAAGAACCGGAAAAAAACACCATGGTAAACTACTCTTTTTAACCGACTTCGAAAAGGAGGAGGTGTATTATGTTCACCGATATTTCGGTCAATTGTGGACCGATTTGGAATTTTTTTTTTTTGATTGAAAGGTTATGCTTCCAAGTTGGTCCCATAGAAATATTGTTATGATCTGATCATGAACTTCGAACATATGGAACAGAACTCCTCATAGAATCATAGCAGAATTGTCGTAACAAGTAAAATTGCTTTGTTTATACGTGTAGTCGATGACTGACTGAAAGAAAAGGGGGAGGGGAAAGGGGGAGGGGGTAAATTCATGTAATATAACCGTATTTGGGATTATAAGAATCGTTATGAGATGCACTCTGGCTATAAGGTAATTTATGTTTAGCTGAAGGGTAGGTATTTTTTAGTGGTGCTACCAAACTAAAAAGTGAAAAATAAAAAACATATTACAAAAAAAATTAAACCGACTTCAAAAAGTACAAAATAACTTTAATTTCGGAAGTCGGTGTTAAATAACGAAGAGACAAGATTAGGTATCTATTATAGAAACACCGACTTCCGAAATTAAAGTTATTTTGTACTTTTTGAAGTCGGTTTAATTTTTTTTGTAAAAAGTTTTTTATAAAAAAAAGTGGTTGATGTTACAATATTTATAGATATTATGTAAGAACAGTGTAGATCAATACGGTACATAAAAAAATCATAATAAAAAAAAGTAATTCTTAATAGGAAGTAGTCTGAAAGTTTGTGGGGCATACAGTGTTCTCACATTCACATTACAAAACAAAAAAGAGGCTATATAAAAAAAGCAAAAAAATATAAATAATTACACCTATCAATAAAATGTCAACAAAATAAATTATCAACGAATTTAAGGTAGTTGACGTCTTAAAAATTTAAAAAGCTTATGACATTACTAGCTGCACACAGCGGCTTCGCCCGCGTGATAGCAGAAAATTATCGCAAGGGAACATACTTCCGGGATAAAAAGTATCCTATGTCCTATTCCAGGACATGGTCTATCCGAGTACAAAGTTTCATCAAAATCAGTTTTGCCATTTAGACGTGAAGACGTAACAAACAAAATCACTTTCGCTTTTATAATATTAGTAAGGATTAGTATCTGGCAGCAAATGTATCAAGTCAATCTTCTCAGCAAACTTCGATGAGGTAATCAACACTCCGAATGTCACTGCAAGGATCCAGCAGAATATCAGCATTAGGTATTTTTGCCTGACACATGCTGAGCTGGACTCCCATTGGAGCAGCACGACATGCACACCGCACTATGGGTCTATTTTAGTATTTCTTTTTTTTTGTCTAAGTACCCACATGTGTTATTATTATTATTATCTTTTTTCTTTTCTTTGTTGTAGTATCCCTACTAATATCATAAATGCGAAAGTAACTCTGTCTGTCTGTCTGTCTGTTACGCTTTCACGCAAAACCTACTGAACGAACTTAGATTCATATTTGGTACGAATTTAGATCATATTTGGTAGGTAGGTAGAAGAGACACTGGAATAACACATAGGCTACCTATAATTCCACTGCTGAGCACGGGTCTCTGCCCGCGCGATATAAACTGTAGTCCACGCGGGTGAAGCCGCGGGTGGAAAACTAGTATTAATATAAGTACTTAATTTTTATAACTTGCGTGTAATATGTGATTTAGTGCATGTGTTGTGTTGTAGCCAATAAAAGCTTTATCTATCTGTCTATCTGTCTACTACAATTCACGCCGAAATCACGCCCGTTTCAATGATTCCACATCAAACACAAACACTTTGTATATAAAAACTATATCAATTTTACATCACAATTACAGTAGGAATCAATTTGCAAATAATTCTAAAATATTCACTCGAAAACATCCCTCCAAAACTCTTGTCAAATTCAAAACGTCATAAACCTTTCCAAAGCTCTAAAGTGCGTTTCATTTATATATATTCCTTTGCCATCATGTTGGCTCCTCTGTCTTTCCACAGACAAAAGAAAGGAAAAAGAAGAGTTGCCCACTCTACCGAAATCGATTTTAACGGTAGTCGCATCACTTTATGTAGAAATTATGAGAGGAATGGGATTTTATTTTTTAAAAATCAGGTTTAAAAGGGAGCTGTTAATGGAGAGGTACGGTATGGTGGCGTGGCATTTTCGGTATTTGAAAGAATAACAAGACCATCGAAATAGAGCTCAGCGTCATACACTTTATTCAAAAATAGTTTATGCAGTATCCAAAAGAAAAAAAAATATAAGGCAATATTGTTAAAAGTAACGAAATATCAGTTAATCTTCCTAATATTAGGTAATTTCATTGCTAAAAAATATAACAACACTATTTTTCCGTATTGCCAACATTACGGCGAAGGAACTTTATAAGTGTAACGCACTATACATCTTTTTAATCACAGCGTTCTAACGATAAACAACAGAATCATAAGAGAAATACGTGGGGCATACTGAAAGTTTCTGTATTTGGCCACTTGCAATAAAATAATGAATAACAATTTTATTATAGAATTCGAAAATGGAACTCTGCGAGCATGACGCTTTTTAATTTGCGAGACTGTCATTTGTTTTTTTTTAATGTGGCGTCTTTTCGGAGATTGTGTGTCGCTATCAAAATGAATTTAATGATTGAAAACAATAAATGTATCGTAATTAAACGTTGGGCTGATGACATTTTTAAGAATTTAGGAAAAGACTAGATGGGCAAAAGCCTACATAAAGAAAAATGGAAACAGAGAAAGCTTTTACTCAAAATGAGATTCACACCAGTGAACATATACCAAACTTTACTAATATAAACTAATTTAACCTTTAAAATATCGTAATTAGAGACACAATAGAAATACAATGAGAGATCTTGAGTTTGGGGGTTTAATGAATTTAATTGAACCTAGTAATACTACTAACAACTCCAATAATGTAAGAAAATTAAGGCCTGAGTCCCAGCAGTGGGAACATTAAAAAGGCTAATGATGATGATGATAATAATGTGCTACCGAGGGGAGGTGGCTATTGAGCGACTTGTGGTCCAGGGAAAGGTTGAGGGTACCAGGCAGCGTGGAAGCTCGCCTATGAGGTGGACTGACCAGATAAAAGCTGCAGTGAATAGCTCATCATCACTACACGAATGATCGAAGACGGCGGCCATCAGAGAGGAGGGGCGGCATGTTGTGAATCTTGCCACCAACATCTGAAGTGATGACCACTCTGTCAAGAGTGATTCCGACAGAGAAGAAGATCTAGTCTTATTTATCAGAATCCAGAAACTTTCAGTATGCCCTAAGTACTCACTCTTATAATTCTCCATCCACTACCACAGCCCAGTATCACACAGATTTGCATACAGCGCATGCCAGGCCCGCTGCTCCGATACACGAGCAAAACAGTTAAATTTTACGAACCTCGTTATGGGTATCGAATAAAAAATTGAATTTTTACAATTCGACATATCTCGGGTGCGATGCTGACATTTTTGATATTGTATTCTGTGACTGTGAGGCGTGATATTGGTCGCAGATTTTATTTATCACTGTTTTTTGATGTCAAATCGAATCAGGGATGAAGATATCTGCAGGAGAACCAAGGCCAACGATATAGTCTGAAGATTTGCCAAACTACTGTGTTAGACACATTGCTCGCAGAGCAGCTGATTGATGGGGACGAAAGGTTCTGGAGTGGCAACCGTAATCCGTGAAAAGACGACAACGTTGAAAAGCTTCACAAAAGGTAGACTAGTAGGTAGGTAGGTAGATTTGAGACGCATTAAGCCGGTCGTATTGGCGACACATGGGGGCAGCCTTAGTTCAGTAGAGTTTCTAGCCGGTTCTTCTCGGCGAAAAAAAAACGACCGATTGGAGTCGTGCACTAGTTTGTCCAAACAACATAAACTAGTGCCTAGACATATATAGGTCTATGTACAATAAAATAGAAGAACAGCAGGCTGATGTAGTTTACACCAGCTTAACCACAATTGGGTTTTCCTTCGACGGCGCGCACTGTTCCCGCGCGCCTCAAGGAGTTGTCAGCAACAGCAGAGGCCCAGCTGGGTCGAAGCCTGCCGACGCCAGGGTTATCCGAAAGGAAACCCGTGCCTTGGTTTGAAGGCTAGAAGGAACAGGGGTGGGTTTTTAGTCAGTAAGAGTCTGACACTATCTCCCGCTCCACCCAAGAGCGGGGGTTGTCATTGGATGATTTTCCCCACGACAAAAAAAAAGTTAAACGTTATCACCATCGATTCGCCCAAAGTAAAAAAAAAAATGGGCTTTCCTATAGTAAACCTTAAGGCGATAGAAATTTCACATATAAAGACGACTATAAGTGCATAAAAAACTTAAACTTACGTTCATTCTGTGAACAATGAAAAAATGTACAAAGTTTAAAATCCCCACTCTAAAAGGTTTAAAAACTTATTTTAAAGTGTTCTTAACAACAGCGAAAAAATCATAAAGGAAAACAGCAAGCGCAATCAACTAAAGCCCTTTAGAACCCTTTTTATACCAAAATCCGCAAAAAAAATAAATTTCTGAAGAGTTTAGAAGGAAAAAACGCTAAGTTGGTGCGAAAAATCACCTCCCTATCAAATAAGTCGCAATTTTCACATTACTTAGCGTTTTATATTGATCGAATCTTACTTTTTGGGATTTTCAAGCCTTTTGTAAAACTGCTGGGCGTGTAGAATTAAAGATTTATGGAGTAATCATACTAAGATGTCGTTTTGGACAGATTTAGTCATATTTGATGTAAGTTATTGAGACGCTAGACAAGGCGGAATTTTCTTCGGGCTTGTTAGGGTTCCGTACCAATCTTGCGGATAGCCAGCAATGAGTAGCTCACCATCCGCACGTCCTAGAAAGATCGAGTCGTCATCGGCACGTAGTATACCACGCCTCAAAGAGATGTCAGCAAACCATAGGAGCCCAGCAGGACCGATGCCTGCTATGGCCTTGGCGAAAAGTATATAAAGGATATTATATGGTCCTCGAACGCAAAAGGCAACTGAAGGAACTTAGGAGTGGTTTTAGTTAATAAAAATCTTTAACGCGCTCTCGTTTCGTCTTAGAACGGGAGAAAATATTAGATGATTGTCCCAACTAAAAAAAACCTTTTTTCATTTATTTTTGTAACGTCGTCTTCATAATAGGTAACATACATTTTCATTGATTTTTTTTTAATCTAAAAATTACTTGAAAAAACCTTTTTATTATAAAAAAAAACATAACCGACTTCACTAAAAACATGAATTGAATTTGAGGAGTTCCGTTCGATTTCGCCAAGATTCCATCATCAGATCCCAACTTGGTGACTATGGGACCATTTGGGAAGTATACCCTTTCCAACAATTTTTTTTTTTTTTTTCAAATCGGTTGGCAAGCGACGAAGTTATGCGCGAACAAACATAAAAAAAACATACAAACATCCGAATTGAGAACCTTCCCCTTTTTTAGAAGTCGGTTAAAAACTAGGAGCCACCTCTAAATCCTGATCGGATCGTCAAAACACAGAGAATATAGCCCAACCTTCTGTTACCATCTCTTAGTCCCCTTGAAAGTCGATAGGGCAGTAATAACGTCTGGTTGAAACCGCACGGATATCTATGGTCACCACAAATGGCCAATAGTTAGCAACGATCCGTCATCATGGGACGCATGGACCACGTCATGAGTTAGGGACAGAAGGTTTACGAAACTGTGTTAAAATATTTCATGGATGTACTGATGATGGAAAATCATCCAATGCCATCCCCCACTCTTGAGTGGAGCTAGAGTAGCAGGAGATAGAGTAAGACTTTTACTAACTGAAAACGCACTACAGTTTCTTTTTTGCCATTGTTCCAGGGCCCCGGGGATCTGTTTCGCATTACCCTTGGTCTAGGAGGCTTCGACCCTGCTGACAACGACGGTTGCTGACAACTTGAGGTGCGCGTGTGGAACACTACGCATCGTCGACGACTTGGGCTCGGTCTGGACGGTTACCGGACGGTCGGACGGTGAGCTACCTATTGCTCACCGTCCGCAAGCCCGCGCCTACGGTGGCAGGAAATCAGGATAGGAATTCTGAAGGCTAGGGCGCGAGCCCGTGCATCGCGCGTAAGGCCGCCTCTTTCGCTAGCATTACTGCTTCGCAGAAGGAGCCGAAAGTGTACTGATGACCTGATAAAAGACTTTTTATTTTTTATTTGCGCGAAATGATACAATCTTGACTAGCTTACAATTATAATCATTAGATACAAAATGTATGCGTCACATTCGCGCAAAACGGCGAAAAAACGAAAATTCGACAGATTCGAGACGCCCAGAACTGGTCGTGGACTGGCGACGTTTGAGTAGGTCTATGATCAACAGAGGACATCTTTTGGCTCAAATGATGATGCTGGTTATGAGGGATACATGGGTACCTCATCAAATATTGGTTATATGTATCAACTGTACCTGTTATATCTATTTTCATAGCGTTACACTGCCAGCAGTAGTGCCATATTGGTAACGGCATAAACTTACAAACAATATGTTTTCAAGATGCAAATTAAAAGAAACAAAAATAAAACAGTGTCTCAGTGTCTCAAGTAAGTGAACCCTCTTCTTCTTTTCGTGTCGATGCTCTCAAACTATACTTTTTCTGACCAGTATTTGGCAACCTGTGCAGTTCTATTGTTGGCTTTGTATATATCCTGGAAACTGCAGGTCGTTACGCATGATGGGCAGCATAGCAGGTGGCTCATCTGTTGTGGAGAAGCCAGTTGGGCCCATTTGGCAAGATTGTTGTTACAGCGGCCAACCTGGGTTTGCAGTCAGTTTAGAGATTTTCAAATTGGCCACTGTAGTTCGTGTCAAAGTGGAAGATGTCCGATAGGATGGTAAAAAGTGGAGGGGTTGGATGTTTCTGCATCCACAGCGCGCATTTCTCATCCTCAGTGAACCCTCTGCTCCTTATCTACGTTGTGAAGGGAACCCCGCCAATAAATCTGGTCGGGACAAACAAAGTTTTGGATGTCGCCCAAGATGGCGAATCGCTTTCGTTCAAAATAATTCGATGATAAATTGTCCAGCATTGTTCAAGTACCGTTTTGTTATTTATTTCAGTATCACAAGGTGCCTATTGTGCTTGTTTGGTACAGAAGATGATAGCAACAATAGGTTTGATTTTTATCCTGTCTCTCAAGATTTATTGTTTTCGTAAAGAGAAGGACTAAATTTTGGGGAGACAAATGCTACTAATTTTCATATAAAACACAAAAAAAAAAATTAAACTAAATGTGCGAAAAACCCATACACATTATAAACAGTTATTATGACAAACAGCGGATAATTTTGAAAAAAAAACAATTTCTGGATTTATACCTATAGATAATAGCACTTAGAGTGACAAGTTTACTTTGTAATAATACTGCACTTTCCTTAAAAAAAAATGTAATATATTGTAGACTCAACTCCTTTTTAATTTATTAAACCCCAAGCGAATTTCTAATTTTGCGAATTTTAAAAATTCACGATTGAAGAGTTAAATTAGTGCATAAAGTTTTAATAAATAAGTCATAGACCTGTAAACACAACCCGTCGACGGCACATAGTATGTAACACCGTAGGGGTCCTGCAAGGCCGAAGCCTACCGAGGCCATGGATTGACTTCCGAAAGGGAATCCCGGGGACCTGGACCTTTAGGCAAAGAAGGACCATAGTCAGTCATAGTGTGACAGGCTCTCCTGCTCCACCATAAAGCGGGAGAAATTATTAGATGATTTCCCGCATTGCCAAAAAATCTTTGCACTTTTTTTAAATAGTGGTAGTAAAGTTTCAATTACCAAATAAATATATACAATCATCATTCTCCTATCTACAAACCCAACTTGCCCCAGCCACGACTCAGTACCACTAACAAACGTCACACACCCATAAACCAAATCCTACACCAAACCGTACCACAAACTCTCGCCAGAAGCAGCCATCCCCCAAACCCAACATACTTACCTGTTAGACTCTAGGAGGTGACAAATGATGGCCACTCGTAAACAGTGAGACTAATGTGCTGTCCGCAGGGGCATTAGGTGCTTCGCAGTTTAACATACGACTCAAACATAAAACATTTGATGTTTGTCAAACTCTGATAGGAGCTTTGACCGAGTAAAAGTAGAAAACTATCACAAGGAAACATATCCTAGGGATAGAAAAAATATCTTAAAATCTATTGAAATTTTAAGATTTATATATACAACGTGTAATATTAAATGCGCAAAATCTCAGACACCCCAAATGATTTTTAATTCAATTGTGTGAGAATAAAATACATTAAAAAAAATTAAGGTTTTATGAGCAGTTTTAATTTGTTTAAAATTCATATCTGCATTGAAATAAGAACTTTTATTATCCCGTGTATGAGAAAATTTGATTGGATTACAACTATTTGTGTTTGTTTACCTATTTCAGCGGGTATGCGCACGTGATGGCTTGACCTATTTATAAATAGACAGGTCGAAGTTTTCAAAGAAGATTTTTTTGAAAAATCTAACCTATATAAAAAAGTGGTTTAATTGATTCTGCTTGTTATTCTGATCAAACTAATTTCAGGCTTTGCGGATTTAACTTTACACCTTGTATATATCTTATTGTAAAGATACCAAACAGCTTAATCTATGTTCAGCTGGTTAAAAAAAAAAAAATACTCGCATCGGCCCCGTGGTGGTCGCGCAAGATTTTGAAGACGTAGTATAATAAATATGATCATCATCATTATCATCAACCTTTTTAATGTTCTCTCTGCCGGGGCTCAGGCCTTCTCTCTAGGAGAGGGTATGGGCCGTAATCCACCACGCGGGCCCAGTGCGTGTTAGTGAATGTCACATGTCTTCGAATTATTAGTTCTAGAACAGTTTCCTCACGATGTTTTCTTTCACCGTTTTGAGAGCAGTAGTGGCCAATAGTAATTCCTGAAATGAAGATTTTTTTTTCTAAAAAAATTACTTTTGATATCATTCTACTCTTAAACTCTGACATAGGTAAAGCGAAACTTTAGCACGGAGTATACAGCCATTATTTTTGTGAACTCAATATTAAAATTGCTTGAAAATGGTTGAACATCCCAACTCACAGCCTGACGCTGACATAAAACAGGATCGTCACATGCCTCCATACATAACACTTCGAAGCTTAAAACGAATTTCAGATAGTGCATTGTGCTATAAAAATTCTCCTCGACCGCACTCGATCTGCCCGGGGCACAAAATATATAGGTACAGAAGTCAATCTATATACAAAGCACGCTTGAGCAACGCACACATAGACAGCGCTCACGGACACGATATCTCGGCCAGCTTGTTGAACAGTTCCGGCTCAAACGCTCATTAGTGTGCATCCACCGAGCGTAGGTATAAAAAGTGAAGTACATACATGAGATTGTCTTCTGTACCTATCTATTTTGTGCCCGGGTTACATAGCTTGGCCGATTTTTGCGCAAAATGCACTACCGTAGCCGAGTTTGGAATAAAGAATAGGAATGTGGCGTTTGTCGAAACTTAGTCTCAGACATATTTCGAGAGCATTTTTAATTTTTTTTCGAAAGCGGATTTTGTTGTTCTGTGAAGTTATGGAATGTCGTTTATCATTTGTTTCTCTTGCTTTATGTTATTGCTGTCTGTTTAGAACATTTCTAGTCTATATATATAAAAATCAATGCCACTTTTCGTTGTTATTTTATAACTCAAGAACGGGCTCGCCTATCCAAACCAAATTTTTAGGCTTTGTTCGGACTATTTAGTAGATGGTTTATGTGAAGTTTGGTAGGGTAGAGTAGGGTAGAGTGGGGTAGAGTAGTGTAGAGTAGTGTAGAATAGTGTAGAGTAGTGTAGGGTAGAGTAGGGTAGAATAGGGTAGAGTAGGGTAGAGTAGGATAGAGTAGGGTAGAGTAGGGAAGAGCGGGAGCGAAGCCGTGCAGGCAAAAGCTAGTTTTAAATAAAAGTTCTTTGCTCCTAATACTTTCAAATTCGTATAATCTGCATTCACTCACATTAAAACTCTTTTCAATTATTCAAAACTTTCAAAACTTAATGTTTTCATCTTGTGTTTTAATATTGTTTCCTTTATCTATTTTGTGTTATTTTATTGATAAAATCGCTTTTGACCACTACCCCACCCCAGAGTAAACGATGGAACACAAGATTGTCTAGGGGCGCAGGACTGTTCCAAAGAGTCGACGGCTTTATAATGCAAAGGACAGCTAAAGGAATACGGTAGGGTAAAAATCTTTCGCTTCCTCTCGGTCCACCCAGAGCGTGAAGAGTAGTAGGTACTAAGTTTTATGTATGAACTGATCATGATGATGATCATATCAAATAATTTTTTTTTTTGCCAAAAAAAAATATCGGGGTTGGTTAGAATAACGATTTTACACAGTTTAACTTTAAATTTATTTTTTTTTAATAAGGAAAATCCCGACGAAAAATTCCACGACATGCACTGGATCCATGTTATTCGTTTGTGCGTCGATGTCAGAGAAACCCTGTATAGCCTATGTCACTCAACAGAAATAAAGCAGGTTTTTATCGGTCAAAACATTTTTGCAATCGTACCAGTACTTCCAGAGATTACCTGCAACAAACAAAAAACAATTTTACTTCTTTATAATATTAGTGTAGACAAACAAAAAATACCAATCTTTTCTCTCTATGATATTAGAATAGACTATAGAGATATAAAACGTTCTCAAAACCCAACAAAAACCTGTTACAGAACAAAGCCCTCTTCATTAACAACTAAACATTTTAATATGTAGGAATTCAAGCTCACATGTTAATTTCAAGCACTATTTATGTTTGCTCATTCCCAGGGTACGGTGTTTGAAGCCGAGATTAAGTGGAGACAGACCTTGACAAATCCTTGTTACACACGATGGAAAACTTGAATCATTAGTCTTTGTATGAAAGAGATGGGTACAGAAGACCAGCTCCATATAACAGGCGAAATTGGATGTACGCACACAGATTCCTTTTTTTTCAAACCCTTGTTTTTATCCGATCAAAAAGTGAAAAATAAAAAATCTTATTACAAAAAAATAAACAACCGACTTCAATGTAAAAAAAAACACTAAAAAGTTAGTGCAAAATAACTTTAATTTCGGAAGTCGGTGTTGAATAAAGAAGAGACGAAATTATTATAGAAATACCGACTTCCCGACCGACTTTTTTTGTTATTAAAATAACCAATCGAACACTAATTTTTATTCTTTTGTAAAGGTACACAGAACTTCAAAAACCTTTTTAACCTTTTTTTTTTTTTTGAACAAAAATATTTTTTCAAATCTGTTAGCAAGCGACGAAGTTATGCTCGAACAAACATAAAAAAAAAAATACAGACATCCAAATTGAGAATCTCTCCTTTTTTTAGAAGTCGGTTAAAAATCTCATACCATTAATCGATAATTTTTCATATAAGTTCTTGGAATCCGTCGATTAATCATAATACTAGTTTATATTTATTTAGGTACCTAAAGGAAAGTAAATAAATAAATTGAATTAGAGGTGATTCTCATTGGCATAATTTATTGAATATCTAATAGCACTTTTAGCATCAGAATCCAGCTAGAAGTATACATAGATAAAAGAAAGAAAGAAAATTGGCCAAGTCCGAGTTGAACTCGTGCACGATGGGTTCCGTACCGTCCTTAGGAAAATTCTGCAAAAAAAATCGCGTTTGTTGTATGGGAGCCCCTTTAAATATTCGTTATTAGTTGTTATTGCGGCAACAGAAATACCTAATTTGTGAAAATTTCAACTGTCTATCTATCGCGGTTCTTGAGATACAGCCTGGTGACAAACAGACGGACAGACAGCGAAGTCTTAGTAACAGGGTACCGTTTTTACCCTTGGATGTGGAACCCTAAAAAAGTGAACCTTCTGCCCTCACATTTTATGTTTTCATTCCTGCTGATGTGCGCTGTCTTAATGGAGGAGGCATGTTTGGCAGTTTTCGTGTTCCCAGAGTTACTTGAGGTTCTGACATTGTTATGGGTTGAAGTTATTGATATGTAACTTGTCAGGTTTCTGGTGGAGGGTTACAAGATAGTATTGTGCTGAGGAGCCTTTGATTACCTAGTACATGAAACTTAGGTTTTAAAGTTAAATAGGTTTAGTGACTTGCTTGGTAACAGTTATCTATCATACAAGTTACATCTAATATTATTAAGGCGAAAGTTTGTAAGCGTGTTTTTGTGGAACAGCTAAATATATTTGAATGCATTTTGGCATGGGTAGACTATATCCTGGGAGTTCGAGAACATAATACTTTTTGTCCCTTTTTTTAGGTCGGAAACCATCTAATGACATCTCCCGTCCTTGGGCGGAGCGCGATTGCGTATCAGACTTTTACTGACTAAAACACATGGTACACTTTCACACAGCCCATAATACTTTTTGTCCCTAGAATATGTTCCCTGGGATATTTTCTACTTTCACACGGGCAGCAGTTCATCATCATCAACAGCCTTTTTAATGTTCCCACTGCTGGGACTCAGGCCTCCTCTCTAAGAGAGGGAATGGGCCATAACCCACCACGCGTGACCAGTGCGGGTTGGTGACTGTCACATGTCTTCGAATTTTTGGTTCTAGGACATGCCGGTTTCCTCACGATGTTTTCCTTCACCGTTTTGAGAGCAGTGGTGATGAAATAAATTACACAAAGCAGCAGCAGTTACTGATAGATAAATTAATCAGACAAGTGATGATTAGGGCTAGCTTTTGCCTGCGACTTCGTGTCAACACTGATTATTGCGGTCGTGAAATCAAAGTTGAAGTCAGCTAAAAGGTAGCCTATGTTCTTTCTTTAGGTTCAAGCTTACTCCGTACCAAATTTTATTAAAATTAATTCAGTATTTTAACTGTGACAGTGAAACAGGTGGACAGAGTTACTTTCACATGTATTCTTCGTAGAAAGAAATTGGTTTTTCTATTGACTATATTAGAATGAGATAGTTTTCTATTGACTATATTAGAATGAGATAGTTTTCTATTGACTATATTAGAATGAGATAGTTTTTGAAATAGAAACGCATTATTATGTATATTAGGTTTTTTTACCAGTATTTAGATACTCATACCTCAATTTATGTCTTTTTTATTGAGACCGACTTTTTGGCAATTGTTGTTTGGTGTTGTTGTTGTTGTTTGTTAAATCTATATCTACATTTTCTACATCGATATAATAAAGTGATCAAGTTTGTTTTTTTGTTGGAGGTAAACTCTGAAAGTACTGGTCCGATTGCTACAATTTTTTTATCGATAGAAAACTGCTTTATTCCTTAGTGACATACTTAGACTATATGTTATGCACGCGGGCGCAGTCGCAAGGAAAAGCTAGTAGTAACAATATTTAACTTTCTCACGCTGCGCGCCGCTAACAGAAGTTACTTTTAAATATATTTCCACAAAATTCTCAATAAAATCCCAAAAGGGCATGATTATCATAGATTTATAAACCAAACACGTTTGTCAGTGATTTGAAGTCGGTTCATTATACTTAGCATTCCGGTCAAAGAGGAAAACAATACACGGGGGAGGGTAATGAGGGAGTAGACGAGGTGAGAGACGTACGTGTGGCCGAGATGGAACCGTCTTGACGCCCACTGGGTTTCCGGTGTAGGCTTTTCTTGTGTAGTTAGAAAAAATACTAAGGAAATGTAGTAGTAGTCACAGTCATAGCATTTTATTGGTAAGGGATTCTTACAAGTCATATTTTATTCTAAATTTTCAAATTACATGTTAACAAGTGATAGATAGTAAGCATGATAGTATCTTATCTTATCTTATTGAGGGGCCGAGAAACAACTCGGACACTTCGACCCATATGGATCTTTTGTGGTCCCCTAGATAGATTACTCCTCCCCAACGTCGCTGAAAATCTCCTATAAGATAAGATAAGATAAGCATGATAGTATGTAGGTAGTCTGCCTACCCACGGAAAAAGACTTGGGTAATTGGGTAAATAAAAATGTGCTATGATTCCCTACTAAGCTGGCCTATCGTGCGGCAGCAAGCGTTAACGCTGCGTTTAGAGAAAGTCTCTAAACGCAGGTAATCATGCATTGACGCACGCATAGAAATATCTAAAAAAATAAAATAATAAAACAAAAAGCACAACTGCTGAATCAAAAAAAAAAAATAACTGAAAATACAAAAAAGGTGGAATCGTCTTGATGCCCACTAGGTGTCCGTGGTAGGCGGTTTTTGTTGAAAAAATACCAAGGAAATATAGTAGGCGGTCTGCCTATACCCATGGAAAAAGTCTTGGGTGATGGGGTAAATAAAAATGTGTTATGATTCCTCTCTAAACCTACCTATCGTGCAGCAGCCAGTGTTAGGTTTTTTTTTTAATATCGTGCAATTTTAATCACGCATGCGGGATTGCTCGCACATTACCTTATGTACTATTGGGTCTGAAATAAATAATTTTTAATTTAATAAACCCCACTAATGTCTATTTCAAACAAGTATTTATTGTAATGTGTGAAACACGCACACGGGATGCGTTTTATTGCATTTTGAAATTTTCTGCATGCGAACAAACTCGCATGCGTGATGAAATCCGCACGATATTAAAAACACCCTACGCTGCGTTTAGAGAAAGTCTCTATACGCAGGTAATCGCGCGTGTCACGCATTGATATCAAAATAAGGTCCTTATGCTGTTCAGTTGAACATACGCTTTCAACACGATTACACGTAGTTTTTTTTTTTTTGTAACTGGTGTTAGTTTTCACATTCAGTTCGTAAAAATCGAATAATTTGAAGATATTGACATCATCTACTATTTAACCCTTCAGATACCGTCAATTAGAGACACAATAGTAAGACAATAGATGCGCGGCCACCGGTGGTCGCTTGGGGATTCATGAATTAATTCATTACTATTGTGTCTCTAAGTCTTACTGTTATTGTGTATCAGTCTTACTATTGTGTCTCTAATTGACGGTATCTGAAGGGTTAAGTGATGGGGAACTAAAAATTGACGAGCACTCGTAACACGCGTCAGCGCTTATCATCCAAACTGATTTTAGAATGCGCATTGATACCTGTTAAAGTGCGTTACCTGAAAACTTACTGTAACTAAGTGATATCCATCTACATGAACGACGAACAATTCCCAAGTATCTCAACCAAATGCTTTTGTTCCAAGCATTTTACTAAAATAATACGATTGCCGAAACGTGATCCATCATTCACCACTTACCACAAAGAACCGACACATTTGAGAAACAATACCAATACATAAAAAGGCCGATTTTATTCATAAACAGAGGAAAGGAAATATTTCTTGCGTCGAGACCCGATTCTTAGCTCAGTCACGGAAACAAATATCGAGATACAGACGGTCGTCGAAGGATATAGTCGGTCAGCCAACCGACAAGTAAAAATGATCATTGTGATGTCGGCAATTACTTTTCCGGAAAAAAATGGTAGCTTTGACTTTTTTTGCGACTACCCACAGATTTGCGTGCAGATCGGTAGAGATTGATGAGTTTACTGTATTAGTTTTGGGTGAAAAGAGCCTTTTATGCAGATTTGGGATGAATAAAACAAATCGTAGGACAAGTCCTGCTGGGGTAATCAATCTTATGTGTGAAACAATTGCTGCTGGCGATAAGTCTTTTGCATTAAGATAAATCATTAGTATTTACTTTCTTTCTTTGTGTTTTTGTGTAGTTTTAACGTAGTGTTTTTTTTTTAATCTTTTAAGAAGTGTAAGGAAGACTCCTGTCTTCTTGTCTAAGGAGGCGTGTGTTCGTTATCAGGGGTGCGGATTGAAGGTATGGATATGATGGAATGGTCATCATTGCTGGTCGGGATTTAATTCATGAATCCCCAAGCGACCACCGGTGGCCGCGCATCTATTGTCTTACTATTGTGTCTCTAATTGACGGTATCTGAAGGGTTAATAAGATGTTCAAATTGAAACATTTCAATACGTCGCGTCGGTAGTAAGTAACTTAAGGAAAGTACCATTGACACTAAGAAAAATGACCAGTTAGGCTTGTTGCCACACATGGGCCACACGCTACAGCCACTAACGCCGCCACAAAAAGCTAGAAGCGGCCACAAGCCACTTGTGGCCAGTGGCTGCTACTTTTTTAACCTATGCGCGCAGTATCATAATGAACTGTGTCGAAGAAGGTTTAAATGCGCGAATGGTGTGCGGCGGCATTTTGTGTCGCCATTTAGTGGACGGTTTGCGCCACAAGAAGCGATCAGCGGCGATCTGTAGTGTGTGGCGGACACCGGCGTCAACCGTGTGCGGCGAATCCATGTAAAATGTAGGTATGAAACCTACAAGAAATATGATGGTGGCCGCGTTTTGTGGTTGTGGCCTCGTTTCCCATGTGCGGCGACCCTTGAAGATATGTGTGAAAACAAATGAATGCATACCCATATCACACCTCACACTAATAATATAATAATGTGAGAGTTTGTATGGATGTGTGTATGTGTCTACGCTCTAAAAGCTGAACGAATTTGGATGGACTTCGTACATGCTTCTATCATAGCAGGGTATATAATAGTACATAGAATACTTTTTATCTCAGGAGTATGTTTCCCTGGTTTTTTTTTTTTATTTTCACCCTAAATTTTTACTAACTATATTATTTCGGCAACCCCTAGAATCTATAAAACTATACTAATAATTTTTCAGCAACAAAATTGATCACCCGTTCCTAGCTCATATCTTAAATAATAAGTCTTCAAGTTTACTACCACATCCAAACACTAGTCTCCAAAACCAGCTTCATTTGAGGTACTTTGAGCTGCACCTGTTACCGCCGACAGCTCACACTTCCTCACCATAATGTATTTCTCCTCTAACAGCTCAACTATTTATTCGGCGAGGTATTTCTTCACTATTATAGATCTCAATCTTCACAACCCTACTGTTGATTGTCTGTATGTTTGTAACTCGTCGCTAAGTTCTAATATCGCGTAAGTCAAAATCGGGAACTTCTCAGTAGAGCAAGTAAACTGTTTGATAGCCCGTAGGTAATTCAATTTTGCAAGCCTAAAAACCTAGCTTCTCTAGCTCACTTCGATTCCATATCGTATACCAGAGAAGTATCATCATCAACATATCAGTCAAAAGACGTCCACTGTTGGACATAGGCCTCTCCAAGCGTCGCCATAACGACCGTTCCTGTGCGTCACGCATCCATCGGATTCCCGTGACCCTGACCATATCTTCGGTCCACCTTGTTGGAGGCCTTTCAACGCTGTGCAGGCCTTGCAACGGTCGCATGTGAAGAAATAAGTTCGAAAGCGACTGACAAAATTACAAAGGAACTTACTATTTTTTGAAATCTTGGCTGATGCTAGAAGTGATGTCAGCTGCTAAGATCATTTTTGTCATGGCAATGTGTGTTGGTAAAAAACATTTAAACAATTGTGTTGATTATTAAGTTAAGCTGGTATTATCAAGTTATTTTAGGTTACGATGGGGCTAACATGCTCTTTGAGATTAATTCATGAATCCCCAAGCGACCACCGGTGGCCGCGCATCTATTGTCTTACTATTGTGTCTCTAATTGACGGTATCTGAAGGGTTAAAGTCCCTAACAAATAAAGAGAAAAAAAAAATTCTCATAGGATCATTTTGAATTTTCCCGCAGATGAAGCCGCTACCCAAAGCTAGTATTTATTCTTCAGCGCGGTGCTTCTTCACAATAATAGTGTATCTATTTTAAACATGTACGTTTGCTCTAACGTTCTGTTTGTTATTTACTAAGTACTTTATCTGTAAGTACTTAAGCACTAGAAACTATGCTGCTGTTTAGTTCAAAGTTTTAAACCTTTAGTTTGTGCTGAAATATATAACCTAGTATTTGTATTTTGTCAGTTGCTGTGTGAGAATGGGTTCTAAGTTTTCAGGTCGAGATTTAACATTTACTGTTACTGTTATCTATATATATAAAAGGAGAAACTGACTGACTGACATATCAACGCACAGCCGAAACTACTGGGCCTAGGACCGTGAAATTTTGCACAAGGCTTCCTTTTATAACGTAGGCGAGCACTAAGAAAGGGTTTTTTTAAATTCAGCCTCTAAGGGGGTAAAAAGGGGGGATTTCTGAAGTGTGAAATTTATTTTTTTGTGGGCCAATCAACTCAAAACTTTGCACAAATATTAACCTAAATTTGTTTTAAAGTTTGACATATTTATTTTATCAGTACTACCCCCCGTGCAAGATTTAGGGGCTGTTAAAGTTTGTATGGGAGAATCTTATTCCGTGGATTAATAAACTTGAAACTTGGCACGAATACATAATTAAATAAATAATAAAAATTTCCATTATTAGTTTTTCAAAACTACCCTCGAATTACGGTTTAGGTCGTGATCAAGATTTTTTTGAATTCGTACTGCGTGTTTGCTCACAACTCGGTATTAGAAATTACAAAAATAAGCCCTAACTGAGTAAATATTTTATTTTATTTGTTTGTTTAACTAAAAATGTAGGCACATCATTTAAATACTTACTCAAAAATAGTTCAACATTAATTTTATGTATTGTTTAAATGGATTCCTCCATGTTTGTATGAAATTTCTTATTCTTTTTTTAATGTGCAAATACATTACATACACATGTACATTTTCGAAATAACGCAACCACGTGATATCCTTAATTCATGAATCCCCAAGCGACCACCGGTGGCCGCGCATCTAGTGTCTTACTATTGTGTCTCTAATTGACGGTATCTGAAGGGTTAACCTATAATAGCGTATCAATGATATTATTTATATACGCACAGCGACATCTATCGGTACAAATTGGTACAAACGATAACATAAAATTTATTGCAAAACAAGTTGGTGTGCTTCTTCATTAGAAAATATTATGCCAATTTAATGTTTTGAAAAGGCTGGTGATGTCAAGGGTAGGCAAAATGTTGCCACTCATCAGTTGGATCAGATAGTGATTACCGTCCTCTTTCACCGGTGGGCCGAGATACATGCACGAGCGCTCTCAATACGCCGTAACTTATGTATGTCATTATGGTCGCCTAGACTTATTCGTCACCTTTATGTGCAACCCTCGGTGAAAAAAATTAAAGAAAAAATTTTTCAGGTTAAAAACCTCACGATCGCCACGATAGTAATAATAATAATAGACATTTATTTCAGGTAAGATACCCATAGCTTGACACAATAAAAATATACAGAAACACAAAACAAACACATACAATAACATTAATACCTGATGCCAATCTGGATCCAAAGTTCTATGAGATAATGAAATCTAATATAATACGTGGGTCCAATCGGTTTGAAAGAAGGAAAAGAGGAGTAGATGTAGATGGCTGGCCAGGCATTAAAAAAAAACAAAACTTAAAAAAGACAGGGTATATACGGTACATCTAAATAATAAAGAGTGTTTACCACCTTCCTCTGCTTCTTTATGAATTTCGAGGTTCAATATAATTATATTCCACAACTATTACACAACGCCGTCTAGTCCCAAGCTAAGCAGAGCTTGTGTTATGGGTACTAGACAACTAATAAACATACTTATATATTTCTAAATACATACATATTATAGATAAATTACACCCAGACACAGAACAAATGATTATGCTCATCACACAAACATTTGTCCTGGGTGGAAATCGAACCCACGGCCTCCGGCATAGCAGTCAGGGTCACTAACCACTAGACCATCAGGCTACTCAAAAATAGCATTGAGAACTGTAAATGGTGTAGAACATCCTACTTTCAAATCGGCGTGTAAGGCCAATGATTAGACGCCAATGTCCAACATTTTCAAGCAAGGTAATCTTGCCCAATTGCTACGAAAACCAAAAATAATAGTCTGGGACGAAAACAATGGCACACAAAAGAGAAATACAAAAAAACAAAACAACAAAAAACAAAACAAAACATTGAAGCATTGATTGAAGCATTTAACAAAACTGTACAGGACATAAGAAGCAACGACAACTTATTGGGTGATTTGACTGTATTGCTGGCAGGAGATTTTCGCCATCGTTACCCAGTTGTACCAAAAGGAACACGAGTGAATGAAATTAGAGCGTGCATTGAAAAATACTAAAATCCTTAAATAAACCAGTATATCTCACCGGGGACGTCTCTGCAGATGAATTTTAGACCTTTTACTCCAATTAGGAAACGGCAAGTACAAAAAAAATTAGATGGGGTTATAGTCATACCAGAAAAATTGTGCACAGTCGTAAGTACAGTCGAATAGATGATAGAAAGAATTTATTCAGGTGTGGCTCAAATAAAGGACTAACCATTAGTATGGCAAAGAGAAAGAGCTATATTGACGCCTAAGAACGACCAAGCAGCTATTATCAGCGATATTTTGCTGACATCATTTGAAGCTGAAGAAATAGTGTGGATTTCAATAGACTCTGTGGTAAAAACAGACGAAGCAGTCCACTATCCGGTTGAGTTTCTGAATTCTATTTTGGAGGTATGTGGAACAGAGAATGAAGCCCCATTGAAAAAGGAGAATTCTTCGGCCAACCGGGTGCTATGTCTGGTGGCCAACTGCCCGATAGTTGCTTTTTCAAATCACTTTGATTGCGGGATTCATGATTTCGTATTTTTATTTATTATTTACTTATTTATTTTAAACTTCATGGACAGTAGTGGTACATAGGCGGACTTAATGCATAATGCAAGGCATTCTCTCCCAGTCAACCTTTGGGTTAAAAAGATAACACTGTGGTTGGTTTGCACAATAAACAAATAACAAATACTTTAAATGAAAACAAAAAGCAAATTATATAACATAAAATACATATATATGTTAAAATAATAAACTAATAAATACTATGAAAAATAACAAATAATTAAGAGAACACAGAGTACTTTTGTGGCGCCATAGATGTCGCTACACTAATAATCCAGCCGGCCTATCATATATAAACGGTTTTTTAATTTATTTATTATTCATAGGCTCGCGTGACCACCATATCACCTGAAGGTAAGCGATGATGGTGATCGACGAAAGAGTACGCTTGCCTAGAGGTAACCTATTCACTTTTGACTTAAACACCCCTAAGTTGTTGCTATCAGGAAACATACTTCGGCAGAGAATTCCACCCCTTGGCTGTATGCACAATAAATGTGTTCCCAAAACACTTTGTGCGTATGGATAAGATGTCTACCATGTACCGGTGGCGCAACGCCGTACGTTTAGTGGTCTGATCAAGAAGCAGACTTGACGGACTTAAATTGTGCAATTCCAATTCCACACTCCCTGAAATGTAAACGATACAAAACTGGCAGGTTAGCAACTCGGCGGCGGTATCTACAGCTTTAGAGCTCCGCCTCAACAAGTGATGATTCTCTTGGCTCGCCTTTCAATCGACTCCAGCGCATCAAGCTGGTATTTGGCAGACCCATCCCAAAAATTTATTTACATATTTGCTGACATGTAAAACACTGGATATAAAGCATGCATTAAAATTTCATGGCACAGTATTAACATGCACCCTGGAAGGGCGCTGCAAATCTATACTAATATTATAAAGAGGTAAAATTTGTAAGTTTGTAAGTTTGTAAGTTTGTAAGTTTGTAAGTTTGTAAGTTTGTAAGTTTGTAAGTTTGTAAGTTTGTAAGTTTGTATGTAGGGGGTAATCTCTGGAACTAATAATCCAATTCTAAAATTTTTTTTACTGGCCGAAAGCTACATTATTCCTGAGTGCTATAGGCTATAAATTGTTTCTATAGCATGTATATTAACCGAGCTATCACAACTTTTGTCTAGCAAGTCGGAAAAAAATACCTCATAAAATAGAATTATTTGCGTGCGCTGCCTAAACAGTTGCTTAAAATTAAAAACAATGTATGGCTACCTGGTTCGTCTTAATTATTTCTACAAAAAAGTCCGCGGTACCATATCTCTATCTTTTATATTTCATCTTTTATACTTCTTTTATTGCATTAAAAATAATTTTTTTCGGCATACTTACGTTTGGTTGATTATTTGAGCAACAAAATATTAATTCTTATGACAATAAATTATTTCAGTATCACAAGAACATTATACAGATAAGATTTGCCATTTACAGCATAGCAATTGGTCATACAGTTTCGAAGATAATATAAAATTACTAAAACGCAAAATGCCCCTAGCGTAACTTTCATTGTGCAGACGTTTTACCTATTTTTTTTTTATGGTGGGCAAAAATCATCTTATGACAACCCCCGCCCTTGGGTGGAGCAAGAGATAGTGTCAGACTCTTACTGACTAAAAACCCACCCCGTTCCTTCTAGCCTTCAAACCAGGGCACGAGTTCCCTTTCGGATAACCCTGGACCCGGTAGGCTTCGACCCAGCTGGGCCTCTGCTGTTGCTGACAACTTCTTGAGGCGCGCGGGAACAGTGCGCGCCGTCGACGTCTTGGGCTCGGTCCATTACCAGACGATCGGACAGCAAGCTACCCATGGCTCGCCGTCCGCGAGCCCGCGTCTACGGTGGCCGGAAATCAGGATCGGAATCCCGGCGGCGGCGGCGGGGGCGCCGTTGCCTGATGCGGTCTGCCTCCGCCTTTGCTAGCATTACTGCTTCGCAGAAGGAGGCGACCGCCTGCCATTCCTCCTCGCTAACGACCATGGCCTCAACCAGAGCCCGCCGCGAGAGGTGTCCGCCGCCGATCGCCCCCACGAGGGCACGGCGATGCTCTGCCCAGGCAGGGCACACCTCGACTGTGTGCTCCACCGTGTCCTCCGGGCGTTCCGCACAGTGGCGACACTCGGGCGTCTCTTCCGCTTTAATTCGGTGCAGGAACCTCCCGAACTTGCCATGTTCGGTGAGGACCTGTGTCATGCGGAAGGTAAGGACGCCGTGAGGCCTTTCCAGCCACGCCTCAAAGAGGGGACTTACCGCCATAATTGTGGCGTGCCCAACGTTTCACCTATTTGCCCATAGATGGCGTTCTGCAATTACGTATTTTTTCTGAATCGCGGTGTTAAGACTTTCTGTAGATTGATGACCCTCTCGAATTATTATGCCCACGTTGTCGTTAGTTGGAGTTCTTCTGTCAGTTGCTTATTGGTTTCGGTTGTTTCGTTCGTATGGTTGTTGTTGTTGATAGATACCTCATAATCGAAAATATCGTAATTTCGTTGTACGTTTTTGTATGTTCGTAGTTTCGTACTTCGTTCTATCGTAATAATCGATACGAGTTATTCGATATTACGATTGTTTTGTTTTGTAAAGGCGGACGGTGGTCGAGTCGCTCTCCTTTTGTTCATAGTTGTTTTCAAGTCTGTGCGTAGTTTGTTGAGAGCATGTCTAAAAGGAAATCTCAACTGTCCCGGCAGACATCACAGACAAGAGCCGCTCGAGTACGCCGTACGGAAGAATCTGCCCCTGAAAATGAGCAGCGCCTCTCGAGAAATAGAGAATATATTTCGCAAGCACGCGCTAGAGAATCTAGCTCCGAGCGCTCACAGCGCCTCGCTAGCCAAAATGTGAGGACATCGCGGGCCCGTGCTCGAGGAACTAGCGCTGAACGTGCGCACCGTCTATCTGAGTTAAGGCAGCATGTCTCTGAGACAAGGGATAGGGAGACTAGCGCTAAACGCTCGCGGCGGCTTGGTAGGCAAAATGTCATAACATCGCAGGCCCGTGCTCGGGAATCTAGCGCTGAACGTGCGCAGCGTCTATCTCATTTAAGGCAGCATGTCTCTGAGACAAGGGATAGGGAGACTAGCGCTGAGCGCTCGCAGCGGCTCGCTAGGCAAAATGCCATAACATCACAGGCCCGTGCTCAGGAATCTAGCGCTGAACGTGCGCATCGTCTAATCGAGTGTAATCTTATTTTAAAACAAGAAATTTTCCGCGGACGAAGTCGCGGGCAGAAGCTAGTTTTATATATAAGACTAGCTTCTGCCAGCGACTTCGTACGCGGATCTTGTTGCTTATGCCAGTGACAACGGGGTCGTCAAAATCAAAGATCTGAAACGTCTGATATCGAATTTTAATGCGATGGCTTATTAGCGTATTTCATGTATAACTTTGGTGTTTCTATACCGATTTCTATGATTCTTTTTTTATTGAATAGATAATAATGTTAACTTTTTAATATTAGGGATGAGTGAGAGTGTTATAAACGTAAGAGTAGACAAAAATAAACAGAAAGCTCCGAACTGCTAAGCTATCGGGAGTTACACGTGTTATTGTGAGTCAACCATAAAAGATAGACATATGCTGTCGTGGGATATTTTTTATATAATTTTAAGGAGAATATTTCCGTTATACATAATTTCTGTGTAGCTTTAACCATTAAGGCTGCAAACGCGACGGAAGCTTAAAAAATGGAGTAATTTCTCCCGTTTCCCCAACATTTCCCTTCACTGCTCTGCTCCTATTGATCGTAGCGTGATAAAAAGTATACTATAACCTGTCCAGGAGTATGAAGAATGATTGTACCAAGTTTCGTTAAAATGCATCGCGTAGTTTTTGTTTCTATAAAGAACATACAGACAGACAGACAGACAGACAGACAGACAGACAGACAGACAGACAAAAATTTTATTGTTTGCATTTTTAGCATCAGTATCGATCACTAATCACCCCCTGATAGTTATTTTGGAAATATATTTCATGTACAGAATTGACCTCTCTACAAATTTATTATAAGTATAGATTATTACATTTCATTATATTATAATTGATTCTTATTATTATTACATTTTTAAATTATGCTAAACATTGATCAATACTTAAAAAGATGGGAACAGTACTCCATACACGATCGAATTTGCGCTTGATAAAGATTGAACAGCTATTCCAGCGTGAAGTAAGGTCTCATTTTTGCTAAAATCCCCAATTTGGACTGCGTGTGGGTACGTCCGTGATCTTGCTTAGGAACTTTAAGTCTTTGAAGTTACGTTACTGTTCCAGGATGCAAGTAAAAGTATTGCACAGTGGCACCGCAATATTGTTGAGGTTATTATTATAACCGGGTCTGCCCAAGGAGAAACCGAGTTCATACCGCGTATTCCATCAATCTCGAACGATCTTCCTTTCGAATTCAAAATACTACAATTTCCTTTGAAAGTTTGCTTTACAATGACAATAAAGAAATCCCAGGGCCAAACACTTCAAACGGCAATGCGCGCGGACGAAGTCGCGGGCAAAGTGCTAGTAACCTGTATATAATGTTATAAAATGTACATGACTTTAAAGTAGATAAATAAAATAAAAATCTTATATTTCGGACCAAGTTCGAAAAGTTGGTTAGTACTTTTATGCCAGCAATAATACTATGAATAAAAAATTGTCGCCGTTTGAGCATACAGGCGTAAATCATCCTGTATGGGGCTGTCCTACCTGTCCGATATAGTCTTCAGGATGGTGTTAGGGCTGACGCGTTCCCTGCGCATTATGGATGCTCATCACACAATGGCGTGAAAGCCATCAATTTCAATAAATCACCAAAAAAAATTAATGCTGCTATTGATAGGTCGTCTAATAAATATGGTTTCAAGAAAATCTCGAAGATGAAGATATGATAAGCCGACCTAAAAATAAAACGAGACTAGCACCAGAGGGATTGCGTCCCGGAAAACGCAGCGTTGTAAAGCCTCCTATGATCCGATGATCTGGTGAAGGTAGTGGGATCAACTTATTCTGGATGTTTTCAGAAAAAAACAAACAAATAGAATCCAAAATTTTCGGCCAAAAAAATTTCACACAAACGTGTGCACAAAACGACAATTAAGCGTTTTTCAAGGTCATTCAAGTTGTGCAGACGTACGAGTATGTACAATCAGCGCTTTTTTTTATTGTTGATAGGTTCGCGCTTGACCGCTATCTCACCTGGTGGTAAGCGACGATGCGATCGACGATGGAACGCGTTTACCTAAAAGAAACTTATTCACTCTCGACTTAAAGATTCCCGAATTGTAGCTATCAGGAAACACAGACTCCGGCAACGAAGAGGTATATAACTACTTTCAGCCATAGCTAATGACCAGTGATTGTTACAATGACGGTCGAGGAGGATTGCCATAACGACCTCATCTTCTAAATGAATTGGCAATGTCAGTTTGTTATTATTACATTTAGGTAATTTCTATCTTCTTTATGACTTTTTCGCCTTCTTTTACATCTATACCGACGTACCTAAGTAATTAAAGCGTAAACGCAAGTAAATATATAAATATACAGGGTTATTTGTAAAACACTAGCAACCTCTTAGGACTATGTTAAGATAATAATAAACAAAAACTTTTATTCTATGACTTTAAAAAAATATCATATTTTAGTTCATCGTATTTTCATACAAAAATAAAAATATTTAAATTGAACGTTCTAAATGTTACGAAGTCTATGCTGGCGTATCAATTTTCTAGTGTGATACGAAAATAATGTGAATACTTGCTAGGTAGGTGTGAGGTAATGTTTCGGAAGCCTGCTTACTATTACTACCAGATCAGTGTGCAGGAGGCGTAGGTAGGTACAGCAAAATACAGAGTTGAAATGTGTTAGATAGAACAACGAAATCTTGAAGGTTTGTTTTTGGGAAATACCCATATTATATTTTGTAAAAAGTCATAGAACAAAAGTTGTTGTTTATGATGTTAGTAGCACAGTCCTGCAAGGTTGTTAGTGTTTTACAAATAACCCTGTATAGTATGTACTATTTTGGTTGACAAGAAAGTTTATTCCATCCAGTCCACCCATCTTTTCTCAGGCCTTCCTCTCCATCCATCTACATTATGTTGTATACTCATAAGTCTTTTAATAACATGCGTTTCATCCCTCATCTTTACATAACCATACCAAACACTGAGTAGTTAAATTATTATTAGGTTTTCAATGATAGATATTTTATATTTTCGTCTTCAAACACTAAAGGAAAATCTAAAAATAAACCCGAAATTAATTACATTTCATTCAATGGACAATAAATTGGGTATAAAGACGAAAATACCCAACAATTAATTTGGTCCCTTAAAAAAATATGATTGATGATTGAGAGTATTAAATCTTAAGCGCCTTTGAGTGGCAAATTAAATGTATTTGTCAACGTCGCAACGAAAATAAACGTGAGTGAACAACAGCTGGGCTGGCTTCCTTATTTATTGTTTTATTTTGATTGGGAATTTCGTGGAACGGGGATGGTGGAAACTTTTATGATTATATTATAGGTAGGTTTTAGTGAATAAAAATCTGGTCAAGTACGAATCAGATCCGCACACAAAAGCTTCCGTATTACAGTCTCTAAATCCATCAAAAAACCTTATTTTATTTTTATAACTTTATAAGGTACTTCCGATGGATGCGAGTCTCACAGGACCAATCATTGTGGCGACACTTGGGGGAGGCCTATTTTCAACATTGGACGTCTTTCGGCTGAAAGGGTGATGATGATGACGACTTGTTTTTGTAGCGGCAATATGGAGTTTCTTGCACGTTCTTCTCCATAGAGATCTACGCTTTGAAACGTGCAATTTAGCTTCACTTTTCTTGGACTGACCGACATTTGACTATTCAAAAGTGCCTGCAAATGGTCTATTTGAAATAAATGCTTTGATTTTGATTTTGAATATTATTTTTTGTGAAAATTCCAATTCTCTACCATCATTATAGCTATCGGACTGTGACTGATAAAAAAAAAGACAGACGGACGGACGACTGAGTCTTAGTAGTAAGTTCCGTACTTACGCGCAACCAAACGGACACCAGCTGGGTCGAAGCCTACTGGGGCCAGGGTTATCCGAAAGGAACTCGAGCCCCGGTATGAAGGCTTGAAGGAACGTGGTGGGTTTTTAGTCAGTAAGAGTCTGACACTATCTCCCGCTCCACTCAAGAACGGCGGTTGTCATTGGATGATTTTTGCCCACCGAAAAAAAAACAAAGTTGAGTAACTCTCTACAGAGCTGCATACATTTTGTTGGTAGCGGCGACTGCTCACACCGCCATGGTGTCCCGGTGAAATATAGCCCTAAGCGTGAAGAAGTAACAAGCATACACATTCATACAAGTTTACCTAAAAAATATTAGTATGATAACGTTAGATTAAATAACAACAATAACATCATTTGGCACAGATCTGATAAACCCATCTTTAACCAACCGTTTATGAGCCAAAATTCATAAACAAGATCTTCACAAATCTTATCTCACCATTAATCTAAGCATTATCACGGAACCCATCCAATTACTGACCTACATAAATAGCGTTTACCCTATCGCACTATTCATAAACAAAAACGACCCTTGTATCATTATATAAATAACACTAATCCCAAAGGGTGACAGTTTCACATTTAGCCTTTGTAATCCAGGAATCGACGATTAAAAATAATTATTATATTCTCCCGAGTTGTGTTACGGGTATCTTATGAATATACCTTTATAGAGTGGGTATCCGGGATATAGTGGACATTTCCTATGGGACTAGTGTGTGAACCTTTAGTCCTAAATATCCAATGAGGGCCCGAAGGACTCAACAAAACTGTCAAAATTGTTAACGAATCACACTTAATACTTGAAAGGCGAAAGATTATGAGTGAGTGTCTATAAGTTTGGGCACGCCACGATTATGGCGGTAAGTCCCCTCTTTGAGGCATGGCTGGAAAGACCTCACGGCGTCCTTACCTTCCGCATGACGCAGGTCCTCACCGGACATGGCAAGTTCGGGAGGTTCCTGCATCGGATTCAAGCGGAAGAGACGCCCGGGTGTCGCCACTGTGCGCAACGCCCGGAGGACACGGTGGAGCACACCGTCGAGGTGTGCCCAGCCTGGGCGGAGCATCGCCGTGCCCTCGTGGGGACGATCGGCGGCGGAGACCTCTCGCGCCGGGCCCTGGTCGAGGCCATGGTCCGGAGCGAGGAGGAATGGCAGGCGGTCGCCTCCTTCTGCGAAGCAGTAATGCTTGCAAAGGAGGAGGCCGACCGCATCAGGCAACGGCGCCCTCGCCGCCGTCGCCGGGATTCCGATCCCGATTTCCGGCCACCGTAGACGCGGGCTCGCGGACGGCGAGCCATGGGTAGCTCGCTGTCCGATCGTCCGGTAATGGACCGAGTCCAAGACGTCGACGGCGCGCACTGTTCCCGCGCGCATCAAGGAGTTGTCAGCAGCAGGAGGGGCCCATCTGGGTCGAAGCCTACTGGGGACAGGGTTGTCCGAAAGGGAGCTCGTGCCCCGGTATGAAGGCTAGAAGGAACGGCGCGGGGTTTTTAGTCAGTAAGAGTCTGACACTGTCTCCCGCTCTACCCAAGAGCGGGTTTCGTCAAAGATGATTTTCCCCGTCGACAAAAAAAAAAAGTGTCTATAAGTTTATGTTTACCTACGTAAATAACAAGTCACAGTGTAGTTAGGCAGTAGATCAGTAGCCCGCTATGACTCATCATCATCATCAGCCTTTTAATGTTCGCACTGCTGTATCTCAGTAAGCCAAGTTGAAAATCTGCAATTGTTAACGCTAGTAGAAAACTTCAAATGTACGGAATGACGTCATATCAACGCTCAGTCACGTGAAAATTTGGGGGCGTGGCCAAAATGACCCGTTCGACTCGAAAGAAACGGTTGTAACATGGCTAGACGGGCAAGCCTCTTCTCTAGGAGAGGGAATTGGCCGTAATACACCGCGCGTTCATAATGCGAGTAGGTGAATGTCACTTGTCTTCGAATTTTTGTTTTTAGAACATGCCGGTTTCCTCACGATGTTTTCTTTCACCGTTTTGAGAACAATGGTGATGAAATAAATGCTATCTACCTCGCTATGACTACAATGGGTGAAAAAACATCGGGATGCGAGTTAAGTATATCTCGAGACAGAAAGAAAGAAGGAAACAAATAAAGAAAGAAAGAAATTTATGAAATTACATAGAATCTTTTAAAGTTGGGTTAATAAAGAAAAATGTTACAAACACAAAATTAATTCCCCGAGTATAAAAACCAATAAAAACACAGTAGTAATATAGAAGGTATTTTTTTTTTATCTGCTTTGTCTTTCTTGAAAAAAAGCAGTTCATTTTCATGAGTTTCAACAGTATCTAAAACTCCTATTTTTGTTACATTTTGAAGATCAGTGTGTAACTAAAGTTTGTGTTTTAATCAAGTTTTCAATGAAAACCTCCAAAAAAAAAATATATATATATAATAACTTTTTCTGTTTCTTTCCAGGAAAAACAAACATAGAGACTAAAATTTTCAGCCGAATAAATTTCGAACACCCGTGTGTAAAGGTCATTCATGTTGTACAACCGTACACGATGTACAATCGGCGCTCGAAAGGTTTCCGAGATTTGACTACATACAAACAAAAGTCGGTGATGACTTATGGCTCCGAAACGTGGTCGCTTACAATGGGCCTTATAGGAAGACTCAAAGTCACCCAAAGGGCGATGGAAAAGGCTATGCTCGGAGTTTCCTTGCGTGATCGCATCAGAAATGAAGATATACGCAGGAGAACTAAGGTTGCCGACGTAGCTCGAAGAGTCGCCAAACTTAAGTGGCAATGGGCAGGGCACATTGCACGCAAAACAGATGGTCGATGGGGACGAAAGGTTCTGGAGTGGCGATCAGGTACCGGAAGACGCAGCGTTGGGAGGCCTCCAACAAGGTGGACCGACAACCTGGTCAGGGTCGCGGGAATCCGATGGATGCGTGACGCACAGGACCGGTCGTTGTGGCGACGCTTGGGGGAGGCCTGTGTCCAGCAGTGGACGTCTTTCGGCTGATATGATGATGATGATGATATCAAACAGTTTACTTGCTCTCCTGAGAAGTTCCCGATTTTGACCTACGCGATATTAGAACTTAGCGACGAGTTACAAACATACAGACAATCAACAGTAGGGTTGTGAAGATTGAGATCTATTATAGTGAAGAAATACCTCGCCGAATAAATAGTTGAGCTGTTAGAGGAGAAATAAGTAATAAACTATATGACGAGGACTTGCGATGCATTGCGGTCGACGTGGTGAGCAGAGAATGACCGGCCTACAGAATTTTGTTGCATTAATTAATTATGTAATGCTATTAATGCCATCAAGCTTTTTACATGTAAGTGGTTTCACCAAATTAGTTCTGGTTAAAATTGAGTGCAGTAAGTGAAATAGTGGGTTATTTTTATTAATAATATTGATTTAACTTCGCGTTGGCTTATTGGTCTTGTGGTCGCAAAGGTGGCTGTTGAGGTCTTGAGCTCGATCCCCCGTTCGGACAAAATATATTGACGTTTTCCACTAGAAATTATTTTAGTGGTTATGAGTTTGTAAGTTGGTGGTGTAAAACCGTTTTGTTTTATAAGTCTGGTGAGGCTCTGGATGAAGCTTTCTGAAAAGCCCTGGAATGGTGTAGGTCTTAAGAGAGCAGTGGTGGCCCAGTGGTAACGGCCCCGACTTACGAGTTACGGTCGCGGGTTCAAACCCAGCTAGGCGCTTTACTTTGTGTAATTTATTTAATCTCCACTGCTCTCTAACGGTGAAAAAAAACATTGTGAGGAAAATGGCATTTCCTAGAATCAAAAATTCGAAGACAGGTGACATCCACCATCCCGCACTTGGCCCGCTTAGTGAATTACGGCCCATTCCCTCTCCTAGAGAGGAGGCCTGAGTCCCAACAGTGGGAACATTATATGGCCGACTATGCAATGGTGTAGGTTTTGGTCAGTAAAAGCAGACTTTTACTGACTTATACCCACAGTCCCTTCTTTAGTAGCCTTTTTTTCGAGGGTTATGGTAACTCTTCCCGAAAATTCCGCTGGCAAGTGACGGCTCTAATTTATTGGCCTTGTTAATTTTTCTAAAACCTCTTCTCGGCGAGACAGTGCTCTCGGCCGAATACTCGGTACGCATAAACAAAGCGCCGAGTCCTCGGCCGACCGGTTATCTCTACAACTCGCCTACATCACTGTCTCGGCCGAGCAAAATTTTACTGTCTCGCCCTTTTACTCAGTAAGTGTGATCAAGGCATTTAGCTTGATCGTAACTGGACAGCTTGACGACAAGCTACCAATTATTCACCGTCCACAACCACGTAACTCTTCATTATCTTCTAAGCCCATTTAGTTTCCCACATAATTTTACTCAAAAAAAGCATTTCGGCTGCCATTTCCTGTCCTAACTGTACCCTAACTGGTACAATAGACAAATGTTCACCCATGACCAGTACATTAATCGTGGTTTAAGAACCTGCTCGATCCGTCAGCGGGCTCGGTTCCGGAGACATTAGGTACACCATTAGCTTTCAATACTGAATGTCCTTTGTAAAGGGACCGGCGAGAATTATCACGGTCAGACAGTGGCTGGGTTAATTTTTATTTTTCTTGGAAGAAAAATGAGACCTTACGTTTTTGAGGTGTAATATTAGGAAGGTTTTCGCTTAAAAGTTTATGACTGGATAATTTGACATTTATGATGCATTTCTTTATGGGTGATGCAGAGGACTTTCTGATCTTTTCTAGAACCTGCCCTCCCCTAGCCAAGTTGTAACGTTAACGATTGAAAATTATCAACTTGGCTAAGGGTACAGCCGAGTCAGTTTTTTTTTTTTGTTAAGAAACATGCTGTTAAAAAAACTGCCAATGCCAAACATTGGCCATAGAGTTGGCGCGTTCACAAATATTTTCTTTACTGCTGATAGGCTCACGTTTGACTACTATCTCATACTAGCTTTTGCCCGCGGCTTCACCCGCGTACATAATCCCAGGATAAAAAGTATCCTATGTGTTATTCTGGGATATGGTCTACTCGTGTACCAAGTTTCATCGAGATCCGTTCAGTAGTTTTTGCGTGAAAGAGTAACAAACATCCATACATCCATCCATACATACAAACTTTCGTATTTATAATATAGTAGGATGATGCAAAGCGACAATGTGATTGACGATGGAACACGCTTGCCTAGAAGTAGCCCCAATATTACATTATTACGATAATATATCAACTTTTGATAATGTTTCCCAGGCTTTTTTTTTCTGTCGACGGGGAAAGTCATCATTGACGAAACCCGCTCTTGGGTGGAGCGGGAGACAGTGTCAGAGTCTTACTGACTAAAAACCCCGCGCCGTTCCTTCCAGCCTTCATACCGGGGCTCTAGTTTCCTTTCGGATAACCCCGACCCCGGTAGGCTTCGACCCAGATGGGCCCCTCCTGTTGCTGACAACTCCTTGAGGCGCGCGGGAACAGTGCGCGCCGTCGACGCCTTGGCTCGGTCCGGACAGTTACCGGACGATCGGACAGCGAGCTACCCATGGCTCGCCGTCCGCGAGCCCGCGTCTACGGTGGCCGGAAATCGGGATCGGAATCCCGGCGGCGGCGGCGGGGGCGCCGTTGCCTGATGCGGTCTGCCTCCTCCTTTGCTAGCATTACTGCTTCGCAGAAGGAGGCGACCGCCTGCCACTCCTCCTCGCTCCGGACCATGGCCTGAACCAAGGCCCGGCGCGAGAGGTCTCCGCCGCCGATCGCCCCCACAAGGACACGGCGTTGCTCCGCCCAAGCAGGGCACACCTCAACTGTGTGTAGTTATCACAAAACACAGATTCTACCCTTTAGCTGTACGCACAATGAATTTGTATAAAAAACCCTGAAAAAAAATATTTGTTAAGTGCAGGAATCGTACCCGCAACACGCAGTGCAACAGCCAAACATTAAACTGGTGTGCTAGTCGTACAATCTCAGTTACGATGCAGTAAAATATTTCAAAATAACGTGGAGTAACATTTATTAAAAATAAAACAAACAGTAATATAATATATTCTACAACTATCACACAACGCCGTCTAGTTCCAAGCTAAGCAGACCTTGTGTTATGGGTACTAAACAACTGATAAACATACTTATATATTTCTAAATACATACATATTAAAGATAAATTACACCCAGACACAGAAAAAATTATCATACTCATCACACAAACATTTGTCCTAGGTGGGAATCGAACCCACGAACTCGCAATAGCAGTCAGGGTCACTAATCACTAGACCAACAAGCCAGTTCCAATAGAGTTGAAGCTATATTGTGACAATAGTCACTAGCTGCCACTCTATTATGAATGTTACACAGATATATTACCAGAAAATCACGATACAATACCTTACAGCCACGCTCTATCCAACGCGCCATATGCAATATGCATATGAAATGCATATGCATATGATATGCAGGCGTGAATGCGTGACGTCACACGAGCGCATCCGATCTGACCGACAATTATCACCACGGCCGCCATCTAACATTCATGCATTCAAAACTATGACGAGAACGATAGACATTTTAATTGATGCGGGATAGGGTTGGTAGCCACCAATAAAGAATATGTATTGAAAAAAATTATTATCTAACCGGTTTATCAAAAAACTAGCTTTGGCCTGCAACTTCACCCGCGTACATAAAATCTAGTCTATGTCACTCAGGAAAAAAGCAGCTTTATAACATTGAAAAATTTTTGGCAATCGGACCAGTACCCCTAGCCAAGTTGCTAATCTGCAATAGTTTACGCTAGTAGAAAGCTTCAAATGTACGGGAACGACGTCATCTGAACGCTCAGTCACGTGTTCTGAACAAAAGAATCGGTGGCAAGGTCAACTCGAAGCGTTTGCCGCAAGCGAAACGGTTGTAACTTGGCTAGGGGGGCAGTACTTCAGGAGCAGTGGTGGCCAAGCAGTAACAATCCCGACTTACAAATTGTAGGTGGCGGGTTCAAATCCAGGCAGGCGCATTACTTTGTGTAATTTGTTTCAGCACCACTGCTTTCAGAACAGTGAAGAAAGATATCGTGAGAAAACCGGTATTTCCTGGAACCAAACAATTCGAAGACATTGACCAGCATTGGAGAAGGCCTGAGCCCCAGCCTTGGGAACCACAGAACAGAAAATATAGGTAGAAGTGCCCCTAACGTGGCTAAGCACGGGAACCAGTGTCGCCAAACTCACACATTTGCGTATCAAATTGTACATTACACACATAAAAAACAGTAATATGATTGGCTACGAAGCTACGAATTACAAACTTAACTTTTACAAATCATATTCTTATTGCTTTCATAAATTAGGTCTTATTACAACGTAAGAAAGTTGTTATTATTTGACATGACACAAACAATAAAGAAGTTTTAACCAATTTACAACGAGTTCGGCTACTCAACGCTAGATGGCGCTGTAACCAATTTATTCTATTCAGAACGCTAGTGCCTTTGAAATAGATGCCATATTCACCTGCACTAGTATATATATATAATAGGCGAATTTCGCCTGCTATTGACAAGCTCGCGATATCTAAGAGGAACTTCCTCTACTTTTCTTTATTCCGTGTTGGGAACATTAAAAAGGCTGATTATGCTATTATTATGCTATGGACCAGTACTTTCAGAGATTACCTCCTACAAACAAAATATTATAGATATTTGGAGATATGCGGAACAGAGAGTAAAGTCCCACAAACCTCCATTGAAAAGGGAGGATCCTCCGACCAGACCGGGTGTTATGGTCTGGTGGGCGACTGCCCGATAGTTGATATCGGGCTGGCGTATATATTCAAAGTGCGCGGAGAACTTTAATTGCGCGATGCAGGATTTCGTATTTTCTTCGTAGTTCTTATGTAGCGTCATAGATGTCGCTACAGATACATAAAAATCATTTCCGTAGTCATATAGACTTGAGACATATCCACTTTTTTTTTCGCTGTATAAAATTGGTATAAGTACATATTTACCTCTACCTAATTCCGACCTTTGGTCACATTATTCTTTAAAGAGCCTTTCCAGATATGAATTACATCGGTCAATTGTAAGTTGTGTGTTTTTGAGATTAAAAGCTGACTTTATTATTACTGGTATGTTTTCAAGCGGAAGAGATGTGTCGGGTGTCGCCACTGCAAAGCACGCCCGGAGGACACGGTGGAGCACACAGTCGTGATGTGCCCTGCTTGGGCGGAGCACCGCCGTGCTCTCGTGGGGGCGATCGGCGGCGGAGACCTCTCGCTCCAAGCCTTGGTTCAGGCCATGGTCATGGCCAGGAGGAGTGGCAGGCGGTCGCCTCTCTCTGCGAAGCAGTAATGCTAGTAAGTGAGGAGGCCGGCCGCATCATGCAACGGCGCCCTCGCCACCGCCACCGGGATTCCGATCCCGATTTCCGGCCACCGTAGACGCGGGCTCGCGGACGGCGAGCCACGGGTAACTTGCTGTCTCAAAACGGTGAAGGAAAACATCGCGAGGAAACCGGCATGTTCTAGAACCAAAAATTCGAAGACATGTGACACCCACCAACCCGCACTGGGCCCGCGTGGTGGATTACAGCCCATTCCCTCTCTTATAGAGGAGGCCTGATGATGATGAGGTGAAGCGTAAAGTTCAAGACCGATGGGTGACTAGTGTCGACGCCCTCTGCCCTAGGTAGGGGACATACAATCTTAAGTCATTTCATTCCTCTTTTTCACATGACATACCAAAACAAACGATTATTATTTTGCAACTTTTCAGACACTAACGTCACTTTCAAGCTGATTGCTTTGGTTGAAGCCATGGTCCGGAGCGAGGAGAAATGGCAGGCGGTCGCCTCCTTCTGCGAAGCAGTAATGCTAACAAAGGAGGAGGCAGACCGCATCAGGCAACGGTGCCCTCGCCGCCGCCGCCGGGATTCCTATCCCGATTTCCGGCCACCGTAGACGCGGGCTCGCGGACGGCGAGCCATGGGTAACTTGCTGTCCGACCGTCCGGTAACTGTCCGGTCCGAGCCCAAGACGTCAATGGCGCGCACTGTTCCCGCGCGCCTCAAGGAGTTGTCAGCGACAGGAGGAGCCCAGATGGGTCGAAGCCTACTGGGGCCAGGGTTATCCGATAGGAACTCGAGCCCCGGTGAAGGCTAGAAGGAACGGGGGGGGGGGGTTTCGTCAGTACGAGTCTGACACTATCTCCCGCTCCACCCAAGAGCGGGGGTTGTCATAAGATGATATAATATTAAAAAAAAATAATATTAAAAATACTGGTATGTTAATTATGTCAGCTTTAATCTCAAAAATAAAATGCCGAAAGTCAAAGTCGTGCCAACCCTAACCACACATTTGACAGCAGTATTCAACTGTTTGATTTCAATACTGATAATTTCAGGAATAACTCGACCGGTATTCATGAATGCGATCCACGGAATTTTAGTGCTACATGCTTACAAAATGGATGCATATTGTTATAGACCAGTGCTGAAGCCGTTGAAAATGGTAAAAAGTGAAATAAAATCATAGTAGGATGAAACCTATTGGAAAAGGAAGAGAATATAACAAAAAAGAAAGGAAAAATAAATTACGGGTGATCTGAGGTCGGGAAACGGATGGGTGTGCGTTTTTAAGGGTAAAAAATAGTTTATCTCGATTTCCGACAAAACTACAAGTCCTATGTAAAAAAGATAAATTGCGAAGTTGTAGATAATAAAAAGTTCTACAACTTTTGTATTAACACTTTTTTCACATAACCTCAAAATGTATGTAAAAAATTCAAATAACTAAGTTTTTGGTTTTTTATTTTTATCTTTTACAAAAATTATTCTTTTTCGACGAAATTTAATGAAAACTTACGTTTGTATGTTCCAAACACATTGTAATTTTTTTGATTAAAAATATTTATTTTTTCACCTTCATTTTGACTTAATATCGAAAAAGAACCCTAATTTTCAATCGAATATTCTCACATCAAAATATCTCCTTTTTTTTAAAATTCGCTAGGGTTTTTGTTCGTTAAAATCTCTAGTTTTTGATGGTGTAAAAAAAATATCATTATTACGGTCAAATTTCTCATAAAAACCAAAAAACTCGAATCCAAAAATCTTTTTCATAATTTGCATTGCTCTCAAATATATAAATCAACCTGTATATTATGTAAAGATATAGGATATAATATCAAAGAAGGGTTATAGTTAGGAACAACTTATATCTCAGGAAGAAATTGATCAATTAAAGAAAGAAGTAAAAATTATAATAATTTATACGTTTACAAAAAATGAACGTGAAGCCAACAGCAATAAGCTTTTTCATACAGTGCCTAAAAATATACTAAAACTAAAATATTATTAAAGGTGCAAATAATAGTGGTTCGGATATATAATGTTTGTTAGTGGACCACCCGAACTAGGTTAATTTAAACCTGTGTTTCAGGCTATCATCATCAATACAAACACTTTTAAAATATCATAAAATAGGGCAAATAGATAAATTAAGCTAATTGCACTTTCAAAAACGTTAATCAGAATGTGTAAGAAACTCAAAGCGCACTCTTTTAAATCACATGAGTTAGAAAAATCTTGATTAACTGCATAAAATCTTATCAATACCCCAAACACTGTCAACTTCGTAATCAATGCATGCACGGCGGCATAATTTTCCAAAACATAATGAATACTCAATACATTTTACAACAATCAAAATCCTTTCCTTACATTTTCAATGTGCAAAATATATACCTTATCAGTATGTCTATTATACATACTGTAATAATTAGTAATCCTTCCACCTGAATTTCTATCATGGCTGCCAATCTCCACGGAGATTAGCCAGGTACGCACGATATACAATATAATTTTTAGTATATGCAAAACCTAAATATAGTTTGTTCAGAATCAGTAGCTGAATCAATGCTAATAATAGGGTAGTTTCCAGGTTCAAAATAACTACATTTTATTTAAAAAAAAAATCAGGTTCAAAAAAATATTGGACTCGTATTTTTTCTTTTTTTCGATTAAACAAAAAATAACGAAGATATAGCCCATAAAAGTTACGTGTGACATCACCCCGTGCGAAAAAATGCAGCACAGTGTGACGTTACATGTAACTAATCAATCTCATATAAGCTTATAGAAATGTAGTGTCATGGCAGCACTGCTGCGTGCTGCGTGGTTCGACCAACCTACAGTAACACACGGCGAGCCATGGGTACCTCGCTGTCCGACCGTCCGGTAACTGTCTGGACCAAGCCCAAGACGTCGACGGCGCGCACTGTTCCCGCACGCCTCGAGTAGTTGTCAGCAACAGCAGCGGCCCAGCTGGGTCGAAGCCTACTGGGGCCAGGGTTATCTGAAAGGAAGTTTGAGCCCCGGTATGAAGGCTAGAAGGAACGGGGCGGGCTTTTAGTCAGTAAGAGTCTGACATAATATCCCGCTCCACCCAAGAGCGGGGTTGTCATTGGTATATTTTTGCTCACCAAAAAAAAACCTTGAGTGTTCAAAAACACTTACTAATATCAGAAACACCGATAAATCCAACACACTAAACACAACCCACGATATAACATACATTTTTTTTTTAACAGGTATAAACCTAAGCTGCTCACAATCTGATCACATACCTATTGTTATTAATTTTTATTTCACAGATCAGATAACAAAACATTCAACATAATCAACATGATAGTAAAATTACCTTAAAACTAGTGTTATATTATTTACACTATTTTAAGTATTTAGCACAGAAGATAACTCCAGTTTTATCTTCCCCACAAAACGACAAAAAAAAAATAAAAGCGCACTTTCAGCAACAATTTTTATAAGTACAGACAATATTAATTTACATACATACCCATGGTCACCCTCAAGCAACGCCCGGAAACAGTCCTCTCCATGCTATTGTATTGGTCTACCTAACCAATAACCACGTCCTACATAGAAACCCAACGATCTGAACATCCTGAACTAAATAAAACCAAGTGGAATGCAAGAAATGTGCTGAATATAAGCTCATGTTTGTAGTTCACAACAGGTGACAGCGATATACGGAACCTCTCTACTCACGAACATTGCATCTTCTAGTACAAATAAACAGAGTAAATTCTTCAAGCGAGCGAAAGAGGCTGAAGGTGAAATGAAAAACAAGTTTTTAATGAAAATCATTTTTTCATGGCAAGCTTTTATAGCGCAGTGTACCCTGTATAATTAATACTCGTCAAGACGAATCTTACGAGCCCAAACTCGATGGGGTTGTGTCGTTTAACTACCAAGTTCTTATAGCCACCTTCCGGTTCCATCATCAGATCAGCTCCATGTCATAATAATTTTGTATTGTCATCTGATTTATACATGCATGCATATTATTTTTAGTTTAAGCGAAACCTGAATATAGTTTGTTCAGAATCAGTAACTGAATGAATTCCAATAGTTTTTACACCATGTTATATTTTTATACAAAAATATTTAAAAAGTCAAACTGGACACCATTGACACTAAATACAATACAGGTCACGGCAGGTCATAACGTGCATGAGACGCCAGTAAACAGCTGTGTTCAAGTGCAAAACAACTCCTAAAGACACCTGGATGATCCGGTGATTATGTATTTTTGCTGACATAACAAGCTTATAACATTGATTTTTCATGATACTTTTGAAATTTTGTATACAGATTCTTTACATAAAAATAATAATCGCGTATTTTAGGTTTCGCATATACTAAATATATGCGAAACGTGAAACACGTGTCTAGTATTATTATATTATACCATTAGTATATTATCATATTCTATTGTTGTATAGCCGATTATTTGAAACTGTAAGTAGGTATATTTTTATTATATTTTATGAAAAAAAACTTAAGTAAAATCTTAATTAAGTCCAACCCAGGCTTTGTAGGACTGGGCTGGAAAGGTCTGCCGCATCAAACTGTGGGCTAGTAAAACACAAAGTTGGTGCCCTGAAGTTGCACGAAGGGGTCGCGAAAGAAATGACGGGACGACATAGATGTCTGTCCTTAGGAATTGGCAAGAAGTGACTCAAAGCCGAGAACAATGGAAGGAATAGAGAGAGGCTTTTGCCCAGCTGTGGACAAAAAATCTATAAAGTCTAATTTTGAAATTCACAGTCTAATGTAGATAGAAAACAAAACTGCATAATTACATTTGTTACCAATCTGATCATCTTCAAAAACAAAGCTAAAAATAATTCAATTACACTTAAAGTTGTCAATGACGTAACTAGATGGCGTTGGCATCGAATTAGATGGCGCTATGGTTTCGTTACACGAGTTTTATAAGGTATGAGAATGAAAAAATAATGTATTTCACTAAAACCAATTAATAAAAAAAAACCTCCATAACTAAGAAAAAACTAGATAAAAAGAAATGCTCCTTATTAAGTTTCCTACAAAATAATATTATAATTAATAATTTTAATAATATTTCAGCGGCAGTAACAAAACAGCATACTTTATTTAAACACTTATTAACAGATCAAACAAATATTTTTGTGTGAGTTTCTTTTGTATTACTATATAATTCAAATAACAACCGCCTTTCTTTGTGAATTGTATGAAAAGGCTATAACCCGGCAAAATGACGGAGTGTGTCCTCCCACTCGCTCCCCAGTCACTCGCCAGCCACTGAGGGGGCACGTCGCGGCGCGCGTGTACTACACCCGATCGATACCACGATGGACCTAAATACGTTTGACGTACTGCCGAGCGGTAACTTATTCAGCGAATCTGTGGATTTCAATGGAACAGAATACTTCGATCAGATGTCCGTGGATGGACAGACATGCCAAGAAATGACGATGTATCTTCGGGAGCCACCGGATAGTACTCCTGCCCAGGAAACGCCGCCCGAGTTTCGTGATCCTTCCGACGAAGAGGCGAGGGCGCAACCTACGACACCACCGACCTTGCCTTCATCAAGGAATCCAACCATCACAGTTCTTACAGTAACGTGCGAGCCACTGGAAAATTCAAATGAACCCACTGGTATGTCACTGGAAATATCTGATATTAATATGACAAATCAGGAATTTACTGAAATTTCACAGCAAACAAATCAGGAATTTACTGAAATATCACCACAAACTCAAGAATTTCCTGAAATTTCACCGCAAAACTTTAAGGAAATTTCTCCGGAAATTATTATAATATCACCGCAAATGATAAATTTGGGAATACAAATAAATGACGCGACCCAAGAACTTGGTGAAATGTCACCACAGACGACTCAGAAATTAGCTGAAATTTCTCCACAAATCACTGAAGTGGCCCAGGAATTTACAGAAATTACGCCGCAAATAAATCAAGAATTTACTGAATTTTCACCACAATTGACTGTTGTGTCTCAGGAATTTACTGAAGTTTCACCTCAAAGGACTCAGGAATTCACTGAATTTTCACCACAGATAACTGACATACCAAATAAAATGTCAAGTTTTTCGATGCAACAATCAGAAATACCAAATAAAATGTCAAGTTTCTCAATGCAAGAATCCGAAATACCAACCAAATTATCGAGTTTTTCATCACAACAATCTGACATACCAAATAAAATGACAAGTTTCTCAATGCAAGAATCCGAAATACCAAACAAAATGTCAAGTTTTTCGATGCAACAATCTGAAATACCAAACAAAATGTCAAGTTTTTCAATGTTAGAATCTGAAATACCAAACAAAATGTCAAGTTTTTCGATGCAACAATCAGAAATACCAAACAAAATGTCAAGTTTTTCGATGCAACAATCTGAAATACCAAATAAAATGTCAAGTTTCTCAATGCAAGAATCCGAAATACCAACCAAATTATCGAGTTTTTCATCACAACAATCTGACATACCAAATAAAATGTCAAGTTTTTCGATGCAACAATCTGAAATACCAAATAAAATGTCAAGTTTTTCGATGCAACAATCAGAAATACCAAATAAAATGTCAAGTTTCTCAATGCAAGAATCCGAAATACCAACCAAATTATCGAGTTTTTCATCACAACAATCTGACATACCAAATAAAATGACAAGTTTCTCAATGCAAGAATCCGAAATACCAAACAAAATGTCAAGTTTTTCGATGCAACAATCTGAAATATCAAATAAAATGACAGGTTATTCAAAGCAAGAATCTGACATACCAAATAAAATGTCAAGTTTTTCAATGCAAGAATCTGAAATACCAAACAAAATGTCAAGTTTTTCGATGCAACAATCTGAAATACCAAACAAAATGTCAAGTTTTTCAATGTTAGAATCTGAAATACCAAACAAAATGTCAAGTTTTTCGATGCAACAATCAGAAATACCAAACAAAATGTCAAGTTTTTCGATGCAACAATCTGAAATACCAAATAAAATGTCAAGTTTCTCAATGCAAGGATCCGAAATACCAACCAAATTATCGAGTTTTTCATCACAACAATCTGACATACCAAATAAAATGTCAAGTTTCTCAATGCAAGAATCTGAAATACCAAACAAAATGTCAAGTTTTTCGATGCAACAATCTGAAATACCAAATAAAATGTCAAGTTTCTCAATGCAAGAATCCGAAATACCAACCAAATTATCGAGTTTTTCATCACAACAATCTGACATACCAAATAAAATGTCAAGTTTTTCAATGCAGGAATCTGACATACCAAACAAAATGTCAAGTTTTTCAATGCAACAACCTGAAATACCAAATGAAATGTCCAGTTTTCCGATGTCACAATCTGACATAACAAATAAAATGTCAAGTTTTTCAAAGCAAGAATCTGACATACCAACTAAAATGTCAAGTTTTTTGATGCAACGATCTGAAATACCAGACAAAATGTCAAGTTTTTCTTTGCAACAATCTGAAATACCAAATAAAATGACAAGTTTCTCAATACAAGAATCTGACATGCCAAACAAAATGTCAAGTTTTTCGATGCAACAATCTGAAATACCAAATAAAATGACAAGTTTCTCAATGCAAGAATCCGAAATACCAAACAAAATGTCAAGTTTTTCGATGCAACAATCTGAAATACCAAATAAAATGACAAGTTTTACAATGCGAAAATCTAAAAAACCAAATAAAATGTCAAGTTTTTCTTTAGAACAATCTGAAATACCAAATAAAATAACTAAGTTTTCAATGGAACAATCTGATATACCAAATAAAATGTCCAGTTTTTCTTTGCAACAATCTGAAATACCAAATAAACTGTCAAGTTTCTTAATGCAAGAATCTGAAATACCAAACAAAATGTCAAGTTTTTCGATGCAACAATCTGAAATACCAAATAAAATGACAGGTTATTCAAAGCAAGAATCTGACATACCAAATAAAATGTCAAGTTTTTCGATGCAACAATCTGAAATACCAACCAAATTATCGAGTTTTTCATCACAACAATCTGACATACCAAATAAAATGACAAGTTTCTCAATGCAAGAATCCGAAATACCAAACAAAATGTCAAGTTTTTCGATGCAACAATCTGAAATACCAAACAAAATGTCAAGTTTTTCGATGCAACAATCTGACATACCAAATAAAATGTCAAGTTTTTCGATGCAACAAGCTGAAATACCAAATAAAATGTCAAGTTTTTCGATGCAAGAATCCGAAATACCAAACAAAATGTCAAGTTTTTCGATGCAACAATCTGAAATACCAAACAAAATGTCAAGTTTTTCGATGCAACAATCTGACATACCAAATAAAATGTCAAGTTTTTCGATGCAACAAGCTGAAATACCAAATAAAATGTCAAGTTTTTCGATGCAACAATCTGAAATACCAAACAAAATGTCAAGTTTTTTGATGCAACAATCTGATATACCAAATAAAATGTCAAGTTTTTCGATGCAACAATCTGAAATACCAAACAAAATGTCAAGTTTTTCGATGCAACAATCTGAAATACCAAACAAAATGTCAAGTTTCTCAATGCGACAATCCGAAATACCAACAAAATTATCGAGATTTTCATCACAACAATCTGACATACCAAATAAAATGTCAAGTTTCTCAATGCAAAAATCTGAAATACCAAATAAAATGTCAAGTTTCTCAATGGAACAATCTGACATACCAAACAAAATGGCAAGTTTTTTAATGCAACAATCTGATATACCAAATAAAATGACAAGTTTTTCGATGCAACAATCTGAAATACCAAACAAAATGGCAAGTTTTTCGATGCAACAATCTGATATACCAAATAAAATGTCAAGTTTCTCAATGCGACAATCCGAAATACCAACCAAATTATCGAGTTTTTCATCACAACAATCTGATATACCAAATAAAATGTCAAGTTTTTCGATGCAACAATCTGAAATACCAAACAAAATGTCAAGTTTCTCGATGCAACAATCCGAAATACCAAATAAAATGTCAAGTTTCTCAATGCAAGAATCCGAAATACCAACCAAATTATCGAGTTTTTCATCACAACAATCTGATATACCAAATAAAATGTCAAGTTTTTCGATGCAACAATCTGAAATACCAAACAAAATGTCAAATTTCTCAATGCAAGAATCCGAAATACCAACCAAATTATCGAGTTTTTCATCACAACAATCTGATATACCAAATAAAATGTCAAGTTTTTCGATGCAACAATCTGACATACCAAACAAAATGTCAAGTTTCTCGATGCAACAATCCGAAATACCAAATAAAATATCAAGTTTCTCAATGCAAGAATCTGAAATACCAAACAAAATGTCAAGTTTTTCATCGCAAATGACTGATACGACACAGCAATTTGCTGAATTTTCACCTCAAGCAACTGATGTATCACCTCATGCGACACAAATGGTTGTTCAGTCACCACAATTTACTAAAGTTCCACCTCAAGTAATTGATATAACACCTGGAGTGATAAGTTTACCAGCGCAAATGACCGGTGGGTCACCTAAAATGATTGATATAACCCTTCAAGTGATAAGTTTGCCAGCCCAATTAACTAAAAAGACACCGCAGTTTACTGAAATCAATGCACAAGTAACTGGATTGTCACCACTAATGACTGATATGTCACTGCAAATGACTGAAATATCAACCGAATCGCCTAATTTGTCACTGAAAATAGGCAAAATGCCACTGAAAACCACTAGTATAGCACCGCAAATTACCGAAATGTCACCAGAAATGAGTGATACGGATACGCAGTTAACTGATATCTCAATGCAAATGACTGATATTGAACCGGAACAAGCTGATGAATTAATCGAGATGCCCGATTTGTCACTCCAAATACCTGATTTGTCACGACAATTGAATGGTCGCGAAACGCCTCTACCACCAAAGAAGGTTCTGAGTAAGGTGCCAGTACAGCCAATGATGGAATTGCAAACCACTGAAGATTCAATGGATATGCCTGATTTGTCTATCAAAATACCTGATTTATCACGACAATTGAATGGTCGCGAAACGCCTCTACCACCAAAGAAGGTTCTGAGTAAGGTGCCAATACAGCCAATGATGGAATTGCAAACAACTGAAGATTCAATGGATATGCCTGATTTGTCAATCAAGATACCTGATTTGTCACGACAGTTGAATGGTCGCGAAACGCCTCTACCACCAAACAAGATTCAAAATAAATTGCCAGCGCCGCCAGTAACGGAAGCGAATATAACTGAAGATTCAATGGATATGCCTGATTTGTCAATCAAAATACCTGATTTGTCACGACAGTTGAATGGTCGCGAAACGCCTCTACCACCAAATAAGATTTTAAATAAATTGCCAGCGTCGCCAGTAACGGAAGCGAATATAACTGAAGATTCAATGGATATGCCTGATTTGTCAATCAAGATACCTGATTTGTCACGACAGTTGAATGGTCGCGAAACGCCTCTACCACCAAACAAGATTCAAAATAAATTGCCAGCGCCGCCAGTAACGGAAGCGAATATAACTGAAGATTCAATGGATATGCCTGATTTGTCAATCAAGATACCTGATTTGTCACGACAGTTGAATGGTCGCGAAACGCCTCTACCACCAAACAAGATTCAAAATAAATTGCCAGCGCCGCCAGTAACGGAGGCGAATATAACTGAAGATTCAATGGATATGCCTGATTTGTCAATCAAGATACCTGATTTGTCACGACAGTTGAATGGTCGCGAAACGCCTTTACCACCAAACAAGATTTTAAATAAATTGCCAGCGTCGCCAGTAACAGAAGCGCATATAACTGAAGATTCAATGGATATGCCTGATTTATCAATCAAGATACCTGATTTGTCACGACAGTTGAATGGTCGCGAAACGCCTCTACCACCAAACAAGATTCTGAATAAATTGCCAGCGCCACCAGTAACGGAAGCGAATATAACTGAAGATTCAATGGATATGCCTGATTTGTCAATCAAAATACCTGATTTGTCACGACAGTTGAATGGCCGCGAAACGCCTCTACCACCAAACAAGATTTTAAATAAATTGCCAGTGTCGCCAGTAACGGAAGCGAATATAACTGAAGATTCAATGGATATGCCTGATTTGTCAATCAAGATACCTGATTTGTCACGACAGTTGAATGGTCGCGAAACGCCTCTACCACCAAACAAGATTCAAAATAAATTGCCAGCGCTGCCAGTAACGGATGCGAATATAACTGAAGATTCAATGGATATGCCTGATTTGTCAATCAAAATACCTGATTTATCACGACAATTAAATGGACGCGATACGCCTTTGCCACCAAAGAAGAATGCGAGTAAATTTCTAATACCACCAGTGAAACCGCGTAAATTGCGGGGAATCACACTGCAAGACGCAAAAGAAATAAGTGAAGCACTCTCCATCGAGGCCTCCCTCGTACATCGCTGCGATTTTCCGGGCTGCCAAAAGGCCTTTGCGAAAAGTAGTCACCTCGTGGTCCATAAGAACGCACACTCTGGTGAAAGGCCGTATTTGTGTTGGTGGGAAGGCTGTGACTGGCGGTTTACACGTTCAGACGAACTAAGCCGCCACGTCCGCAGCAAACACTCCGCTGAAAAACGCTACCAATGCACCCGCTGTGATGCTAGCTTCGTACGCTCAGATCACTTGGCTAAACATGCTAAGAAACATGATAAAGGATGGGGTGGACCCATCAAACTAGCTCCACGTAAACCACCGAAAAAGAAATAAACACGTGGACTCCATTTATTTATTTTGGTAAGCGATTCTGTTTATAGTTGTGTGTTGTGAACTGAACATGGAATTGACTGTGATGAGAGCGATGCTATACAGCGTCATGCCAAATATCAAGTTTTGATTGTAGTCGAAACAATATTGCACAAAAGACTTGGAAAAATAATTTATTCGTGAGTTTAATTTTTATTCGGGAAAAGTATCAAGTCGTGTTGGTCATCGTAGCTTCGTGTAGTTGATCGCGCCGCCGCCGCGCAGCGATGGCGTTGGTGTGACGGGAGTGGGGGGAGCTTACCTCCCTCATGCATTGCAATGGCGGTTGTATTTTGCGCGGGAAGTTTGGTGTTTCATCCCTCTGACGGTGAACATGACCTATATTAATAGAGCTTTTTGCGTCGCTTCACCTGATGTGTGCTCAAAGTGTAAACAAACAGTTTTATGATAAAATAAAATTGTTGCATTTCATAAATTTAAATTATGCCCGTTTATTCTCGTGGCCTATAAGTCTAAGAAACACTTAAGTGAATGCCTAAATATCTTTACACTGTTGAATTTTCAATTCTCGCCGCTTTTATTTAGTTACGCCATTTGCTGAAATCGGACACTATTTTTAGTAAAATTTATTTAGACCTAATGCGATTTTGGTGCAGATTTATGAATTAATTTAAAAAAAAACTATACTTGTTCAGTAGGCTGAGCTGCCATTACGTTCCGAGATTTTCCGATGACCTAGTCTTTATTTTGTTAGATATAAGGACTATATCGTCTTCATTATATAATTGAGAGATTGAGATTGTGAGAAATATATTCTCAGCCTACAGGGAGGGCACTACAATACTTTATGTAGTTTCATAATGTGAGAACTTATGAAGCGCTAAGTATATGTTCATTCAACTTATGAAATAATGATTTATTAAATAATAAGGAACTAAAGTTATTGAGATATTTTGTGTAATTATACATTCTTATCTAGTTCCGAGTCTGAAATAATTCCATAGTAAGAATTACGTATTTTTATAAATAACTAAAAATTGATTCATTTAAGTATTAGTATTATTAAACTTAAAGCGTCAATTGTTTTACATGATTTGTTATACATTATTTGTTTTAGATAATTTTATTATCATTGCACTACAAGAATATTGATACTCCATTTCAATATGATTAGACATTCAAACAAACCTTTGTTACTGCCCGTTCAACCGATTTTGATTTCTATTCCGTAGACATAAGGATGGCATTAAAAGCAAAAACGTGGTTACTACAATATTAACTGTTTATTGCAGCTGCCTTTCGTCATGTTACACACGCAATATAGCTCATAATCGATTGAGTGGACAGTAAAAAAAGGTTCATTTAAATGTCTTGCAATAATATTTGCAAATAGAGTAAAATAAAATCAGGAGCACCAATGGGTGTTTCACACAAGCACAAAACAAAAAAAAATGCTCTTATAGGTAGTGATCAAAATATATATTGGGTTCTTAGTCCTACTAATGAATAATATATTACACTAGCTTCTGGCAGTGGCTACGCCCACGTCAAAACAAGAAATTTAAGCCTATGTTATGCAGTAATAAATTAGTATTCTACTGAAGTTTTAACACCGGTCCAATTGTTTTTGAGTTTATTAATTAAAAAGCAAAATACTAAAATACATATCTTTCCTCTTTATCATTATTAACATAGATTAGTAGGTTTAAGAACGCAATAATTTAAAAAAACCATACAGTTCATGTCAAAAAAATATATTATAATGTTTTAATATGCATAGTTCCATATTGTTCCACAAGCCATATCATCTTTGAATTTTTGGTACCTAAGTGTTGTGTATTTATTCACGTGACTGTACCTAAAGCTCACGGCTACTTCTCAGTGGTGCGATAATTATATACTTATATATAGGTACTAGGTGCCTTTGTCTATATGTTATACAAATGTAAAGGATGGAACAAAAATGGCGAGTGAATTTTGGGAGCATTGACATATTTAAGTCTGTGTTTTTATTACATGTTTAGGGTAGGTATGGCTTTATATAATAAGGAATTTAGAAAAATCCTTAAATGTTCATTCTACCAACATAAATGTTATAACTAAATAATTCTGCATTCCTTTTTAGATCGATGTTAATATACAAACAATGAAATACACAAAATAAAAAAAATAAAAAACAAAATAAATGTTTCACGTGTCACGGTAAAATTAAACACAATAGGTGGGTAGACACTCAAAAAATATAGGTTTTAATTTAATCAACATTTACTATCATTGTAGCCTATCAATTAATTAATTAATAAGTAGATAGATGTTATTATTAATGGATTATACTATATTTAAACTCAATGATGACTGTCTATTCTTAAATTTAAGTTAAATAAAAACTGAATAGTTAGGCTACTTAGTAGGTTGTATCAGAAATTTAAAATTCAAATCAACAAAACATCATCAAGTAATTTTTCCGAAAGTTTAGTTATAATTAAAAAGTAAATTGCAAATGCAGTATAAAATTTTTATTTAACACTAAATTTGGTCACTGGTTTGTAAAAAGCTTTCTATTAGCACTGAAAAATATTGTTTTTCTCAACTCGTTTTCACGATTTTTAAAATAGCTAGCAGATAAGAGACAATTTATATTAAAAGGGCTTATGGGTTGTAATATTATATAAAATTTATCTCGTATTAGCTGTTAGATGCGGTTACACCCGCGTCTTAAGCTAATGCTCCACTTTCGTGGGTTGTATCGTAATATTATAATATAATCTATAGCCCTCCTCAATATGTTTACTAACCAAAACTAAAAGAATTTTTCAATTCAAATCATTAGTTCCTAATAATTTAGTGCGTTTAACCAAACAATTGAATTTTTTGAATTAGTATTATCATATATTGAAACTGGAAAAAGAGACCCAATGATAATTAATCTAAAATTGATACATTGGCTGTCCCAAAGCAACTACCAACAGTGAATCGGTTTGCTAACTTAGAAAGTGACAACCTCGAGACAGAACAAACTGCTACTATTGAGAAGATACAGGTATACCCACACCAACATTTGTCGATAAAGTGGGTAATATCCAACCGCTTCTTTAAATTCTAAAGAACATGCGCATGACAAGTATAACCCTAAAGTTCTCAATAATGACCAGATTAAAATACAATCCAAAAATCCAGAGACATACAGGAAGATTGTGAACCCACTAGACTGAAAAATGCAGAGTTCTTTACATATAAACCCAGACAGGAACGTAATTTTAAAGTGGTTCTCAAAAATTTTTTGAAATTGAAGAGTGCATGCTCTTCAACCGACCCTGAGGAAATGAAAGCGCCATCAAATGATACATCATGGAAAATCAAACAAAGAACAATAAAAAAAGCATTGCCACTATTCATAGTTTAACTAGAAACAAACAACAAGAATAACTGCATTTACGAGGTGAGAAATCTAATGAACTGCATCGAAACTTTCGAATCTCCGCACCCGAAACGTGAAATATGTCAAATAACAGCAATATGGACTCACCAATGTTTACTGTCACCGAAGCTCTAAATCCACTAAATGTGCTGGTGACTATCTCTCTACCGATTGTTTAAAGAAAACAAGACCAGACAGTGTGTAAAATATGTTCTCTGTGATGGCAACTACCCGGCGAATCATAAGAGTCATCAAGTATACAGAAACCTCCCAAATCTCAAGTTTCTAGTAAACGAAGAAAAGCCTATATACCTCATATACCGTTACAGCAGAAAGCCAGAATTCTACGGACAAAGAGATTCGAGATACCCAATGGCAGTCTTAGAAAGACGTATGATGCATATTCTTCTAGTTACAGAGACGTCATATTCTACTAAAAAGAGTCACTTTAATACTCAGAACTCCAAAACATTTCAAACAATATACCCCAAAGGTTGTACACAAGCTGAAAATGCAGTGCTAATAAAATCTAACATAAAATATCATGAAGCAGTAGATTATTGCACAGAGAAAATTCAAGCAACAAATATCGTCATTGAAGATTGGGCAGAACCATTCACAGTATCCGCTGTTTACAACTCAACCCGCTGTTAACATAAGCTTAAGCTAAATGACTATGAAAAGTTATTTTCCGCACTAGGACTCAAATTCACAGCTGAAGGAGATTACAATACCAAGCATCACTACTGGAGCTTACGCACTATAACGACAAAAAACCATACTAAAGGCCATAAAGAAGAGTTAAATCTTAATGCTGTTTCACCTGAGAACCCAACTGGCCTACAGACAGGAACAAAATATCAGAATTTCTAACACGCAGAAAGAGTACCGAATTATCCTCTGAGTACTCCCCAGTAGAAATAACATTAAATGAGAGTCATATTGACATCTAAGCCAATCAAATTACTCGTACATTTCGATAAAACTAACTGGAACCACTTTAGACAGTTACTGGATATAAAGAATTCTAAAGACTGCCAATGACGTGACAGAAGCAGTTGAATATTACAGTAGAGCAGCTGTATTCAAAAATGGGCTTGACTTGCTACTCCAGTTGCCACATATTTGTATCATAACCAAGATTGCCCTTTATCTGTCCGAAAAAGGTGGCAAAAGTCATCCTGCTGACAAAAAACCTCTGAATTATTTACAAACAAAACTACAACACTACTACAAGTTAATGATCACCAAAATATGCAACATCCTGAAAAAACCTGGACGCAACAGCAGGAACCAATTATTCTTTATGAAAATTCACCAAATAACTTAAAAGCTGGAGTACCTCAAGGCAGTGTAATGGGCCCAATGCTGTATCTACTTTTCATAGCTGACCTTAAAATAACCGAGGACGAAGTCGACAGTCGACGGACGACACAGCAACTCTATCGGTAGACTTCACCAGACGCCGCAGCACAAAACTTCCAAAACTAGTCTTCATCAAATATCAAAACGGCTCAAAAACTGAAATCCGTCCAGGTGACTTTCACTAACAGAAAATGAACATGTCCTCCTGTCACTCTAAATGAAACACCTCTCCTGTGAGAAGATTACGCCTTATCTTGGAATATCTAAATAGGCGCCTAACTTGAATGAAGGCTATATTTACCTAACGGCTACCTATGGGTCACCAGATACGCACAATGTAGTAACAAATCTCAGCTCGAAAATAAATTGTTGCTATAGAAATGCTTAATAAAGCCTAAATGGATACAGAAACTATGAGGCTTATCGGAAAAATCAAATGTTAAAATAATTCAAAGGTGATAAAGAACGCACTTTGGTATGTCTCAAATAAAAGGTTCCAACATGAACTCTGACAAGTTTCCAGAAAGGACTAAAGCGCATAAAAAACGAATATCAAACCATGCAAACAAGCTAGCAGTAAACTGGATGGACATCCAAGCAGTCCCTAGGAGACTAAAGAGAAAGATTCCTGAAGACCTCATTAAAAAGGTTACTAGAATAAGTGGGGCAGTCACTGTATGTAGAACTTACCTAGAAATCTGTAATATTATCAGACATATTGTTAAGTCTCTGTAATAATAGATTGCATTAAAATATAAATGAAATATTTATATTGTTTATATTACGTTTTATATAGTACAGATGACTTACTAACAGCTCATTGTTTCAAAATAAAACTCATATTTAAAATTTAATTAGAGTAACTTACCTCATAAGTGTCTCTAGAATATTATTTAAAGTCGGTTCTAAGTAGGTATTTAAAAAATAGTTATATTGAGTTACTCAAATTGCCAAACATTTTTTTGGATAATTTTTTAGCTAATATAAAATTATATATTTGTGATATTAGGGTTTTCCTAGCCAAAAACTAACATTTAGGAGCTCAAACTTTGCTTAACATTAGAGACGCGAGCGTCCCAAATTTGACCATTTCGATGTTCTTGCAGCTCAGTAATGCGTAAATTTCGTGTAAACAATAATCATCATAATTTCATAAAAAGTCATAAAAAAATGCGATTCATTACATTTATAGAACATCGAAATAGATCTTTGGGACACCCGCTACAATACTTTTTTAATTTAAGAACCACTTGTGTTCAAAAGAATTCCTGAATAATTGTATTTTATAAAAAAAAAAAAAACTTGTCAACTAATTTCAAATGCAATTTAAAAAAAAACGAAAATACTAAAAAAAAAAATTGTATCACAGAGTTAAACATTGCCCAATATCCTTTTTGATGTCAACAATTTTGATGTAAAATGTAATAGTATATAAGTAGGCACGTAGGTACGTTTTTGTACCTGTAGGTATAATTTATTGAGTAAAAAAAAAATTGTAGGTACGTGGATGTACATAAGAATAAATATTTATGTGAATTTTTGTTTCTATGCCACTTTGAGTGGTTGATGTGTCTAAATTATCCACACATGTATAAGAGCTTTTTATGATACCTTTAGGAATAAATGTGTAATATCTACTCCACACATGTTTTTCTTTATTCTTCCCTGATATCCAAAAAATAAATAAAAGAAAATATATTTGACTAACGGCGTGGCTGGTACAGTGGTTAAACTGTTATGCTGTGTGTCGCGGGTTCGATTCCCGCATGGAATAATATTTGTCTGGCTGTCATGTGTACATACCTACGATACAGGAGTAATACCTATAGCGGGAATGGTTTTTTTTTAATATTTGGCGCAACAAAAGGCATAGAACAACTTGTTAAAAGTATAAACGAAAAAAAAAGAAGCAAAAATAAAATAGTGTGTGTGTGTGTGTGTGAAAAAATAAGTCGCACAGGCTTAAGGTAGAACTACACTGTGCCCACGTGTATTAAGTACGTAGATCTGGGCTCGTCGGTTTCCATACATTTTATATAGAGACCAGACTTGTAGAAGCTACACTAGATCCATGCCACACCCCACGACACCGTTCTATGTTCTTTTTAGAAGGCGGTTAAAAACAGGTTTGTGTACATCGCCGTTTGGTATTTTTATTCAATAATTCCTGGAAGGGCTTGGGGAGGCCTTTATGAGGTCAGGGTTTGGCCGGTAGCTGCCACTTTAAACCCTTGACCCCAAACTTCCAGACTACTACCAAGAAATCTCTAATGAAAATTATAATGACGCCCGACCTGGACCAAGGGATCGTATCTTTTTTATCATTGATAGGCTCGAAGAATCGCCAAACTTAAGTGGTAATGGGCAGGGCACATTGCTCGTAAAACAGATGGTTGATGAACGGGTGGATTGATGACCTAGTAAGATCCCTAGGATTGTTCATTGTGGCGACACTTAAGGGAGGCCTAGGTCCAACAGTGGTTGTCTTTAGGCTGAAATGATGATGATTATACACTTCATAATGTAAATAGGCTCACGTTTTGGCTATATCAATGCTTACGATAAGGTGAGATAGTTACGTTTGACCATTATCTCACCTGCCCCCCTAGCCAAGTTACAACCGTTTCTTTTGCGTCGAACACCTCGAGTTGACCACGCCCCCGAATCTTTTGTTCTGTTCACATGACTGATCGTTAAGATGTCGTCATTCCAGTACATTTTAAGTTTTCTACTAGCGTTAACGATTGCAGATTATCAACTTGGCTAAGGGTAAGGGGGGCAATCGATGCTGTGGTCGAAAATGGAACACGCTTGCCTAGAAGTGACCTATTCACTATTGGCTTAGCTACCAGGAAACACGGACTCCGGCAGTGAATTCCAATCCACTGTACCTACGCACAATAAATGTGCCTACAGCCCCAGGCTATTTATAAACTATGCACGTAAGTAAAACAGCAATCATTGCCAGTTTTAAAAGCGTTTAAAAATGTAACATTTTAAAGTGAATGTAAAGAGAGTTCCTGAACGAATTTGTTGAATTCTAAACGAGATAAAAACCTACCCCGTCAGTCTCAGTAAGGGATGATTGATTGAATTCCATGCTATTAAAGGTTTCAACAAAAAGGGCGTCATGTTTCAAATTTTACGGTTTTAGCAAGGAACTGTGTTCCCGTGATGACGGTTTTGTGTTTTGCAGTATCATTAATGGTTGTTCTTCTTGTGGTTTGCAATATGTTACATGTATGTGTGACAATTTTGGAATTTTTGTTTTCCATTGCTTTTAAATCTGTTATCAATGCACGTAATTGAATGGTAAAAGCTCTTATACAAGGCACGGGAAAGCGGGATCTACATTAGACCGACGCACGCGAGACGTGGGCGACGCCTAAGTTGTATATAGAGTCGCGTCGCGTTTCGTAACGTGGCCGTGGGTCTAATGTAGCTCTACTAATCTAGTTGCCATACAAAATTTATAGAGACCACGTGTCCAGATCAATGTACGTAGCCCACGTGGGTGCTATGTAGTTGCAGCTCAATTGAGATTTTCTGTGCCAATCTACAGTCGACAATGACTAGCTCCTTGACCATTCAACAGTGCCATTTGCAGTGGCCGATTTCTGGGCTGGGCAAGGAATTTGACTGATTTTGCCATCGATACGCTAAGAAGAAGAACAGTGCCTATAACAGGTTGAGTTTAAGAAAAGCCTTGTCTGGTCATAGATGACCTTATAAAGGTGATAAAAATTTGTCTAACCGACATGGAAGATGCGAGACTGGCGGTGAACCCTGAATTTCGCCACTTAGAAGTGCGCAGAATTGTGTGGTATGCACCAGCTACCGCAAGAGTGGCTGTGGGCGTTTAGGGTCGCAAGGGGATTCCTGGTCATCATTGGACTTGTAGACTTCGAGCAATGAGTAGCTCGTTATCCGATGTGACCCAAGCCTAAATTCTACAAAAGATGCCGCAAAAAGTTATCAGCAAAACTTTATCACTAGAAGCGACGGCTGCATGGGTTGCGAGCTGTAGGCCTCATACAAATATTTGTTTCATGCAGAAATCGAACCCGCAACTCGCAGTTCACCAGCCAACCTCTCGACCACTGTGTCAACGATATGCAGCTACCGACGCAGTTCCATTTCGCGAAATTCTAAATTTTCTACGAAATTCTCAGAAATTGCGATTTTCTCGCAAACAGTCGCTGCAATAACGAAGAATAATATGAAAAATCCTTGCATATTTTTATATCCAATATCCTTTGCTTTATAGATATTGGCAATTCAGTTATTCTCAGATGCCCGAGGCAAGTGTCCGATATATGGGTACTGAAAATACTAGTGCACTAGTGAGTAATGATGGAACTTCTTTGTAAAGGAACTTGTGAGAGGAGTACCACCATCATCTTTTTCTATCCTACTATACAGGGTTATTTGTAACACTGGAAACCTCTCAGGTCTACGAGTATGTAAAGAACAACATAAACACTACTACTATAATACTATAAACATACTACACTACTTTATCTTATCTTTTTTTACTTTAGTGTTGACTTTGTGTAATTTGAGCGGTGGTGGCCGAGTGGTACATACTTACAAGTGGTCGGTCGCGGGTTCGAACCCAGCCAGGCGCATTACTTTGTGTAATTTCTTTCATCACCATTGCTCTCAAAACGGTGAAGGAAAACATCGTGAGGAAACCGGCATGTCCTAGAACCAAAAATTCGGAGTCATGTGACATTCACCAACCGCACTGGGCCAGAGTGGTGGATTACGGCCCATTCCCTCTCCTAGAGAGGACGCCTTAGTCCCAGCAGTGGGAACATTTAAAAGGCTGATGATGATGTGTTGACTTTGCGAAAATAATGCATCCGCGGTGCCCCGTGGTTGCAGGAGCGTAAGAATATCTGGTTGCGACCATCTCTTTGATTCTGATTACTACTTCGCAGAAGGTGGAGCCCGTATCCTGTTCCCTCTCACTTGTCACCGCCGCCGATTTTCTGATCGCCACCCCTGACATCCACGAGGACACGGCAGTGCATCGCCCAAGCGGGGCAAACTTCTACAATAATATATCCTTCGGGCAGTCCACTTGGTGAGACCCAGACGTTTCTTCCACTGAAATCCAAAACGAGAACCTCCCAAATTGATAATGTCCGGTGAGGATCTGTGTCAGGTGGATGTTGACGACACCGTTAAAACTTTATAGCCACTCCTCAAAGAGAGGACTTATTGCCACCGAACATCTGTTAGGAACTCAGTCTGCTACTCGTCAGGGTCGTATACTTTCGTTATCTCTACAGTTCATATGTGACACATGAGATGTAGAGAGACATGAAAACATTTGTCGGCCAACTTAGTCAAACCCCCCGCGGCCGTTTGTTGTGGTGACACTTGGGGAGGCATATATCCAACAGTAGATATCCTACGGCTGAAATGACCACACTATTTCCTTACGGAAATAAATCGTAATACTTCAACATACAACCGACCGATGCGCCATCCTACTAACAAGTAGTACAGCGCCGGTACTAACCATCATTTATGTTATTTTACGACGTCACTTACCGTCATGTGGTGCTATGGCCATAGGAACGGTTAAACGCCATCTTCATAACATGCAGTTAAGTTCAAGGCGTCATTTAGACATGTTTGTTTATGGTGTTTTCCTTATGGCTCTATAATACGTATGAGGTCGATAAGCTGCGATATATCTTATACTATGTAGCCATTTCTTCGAGTAAAGCACTTTAAGACGTTTTTCTTCGAGGAGGAAAATCATTAAATACCTTTTCCCGCCCTGGGCGAGAAAAGGTATTTAATGCGAGAGGACGTATCAGACGTTCAATGACTAAAACTTACCTGTCTTCCTTCAGTTTCCCCTTAGCATTCCAAGGTCACGGTAACTCCTTTAAATATTCCAGTTGCATCGGTCTTACTGATCTGCACGCTGACATTTTGTGACAGAAGTGGAACACAACGTGCGGTTGACTCAAGTTTAGCCAGTACCGGATGGCACTGGCCGATTACTCTTTGCTCGTTGTCTGCAAGCCCGCGCCTACGGAGTCCAAGAATCCCGACGCCTGGGAAGACTCCTGTGGCAACAACTGGGGCGTATGTCCTGTCACTCACGGCTTCAGATGGCATGCCCGACAGACGTCAACCGTTCTATTATTCTTTTTGTTTCCGGTAGTTAATCATCAAGATAAACTCGTTTATAATTGCACAGACAATATCTTCAGTTTCGAAAGGTAACTAGACCACGGTTGCGAGAGAAATCTTAATACAACAGGCTCATGAAGAACCCGGTAGGTGTTCAAGGAACTCTTTGCCTTTCTAAAGTTCTTTGTGGATATCAGTAGTAAGGACTACAAAGCGCCAGTTCTCCTTAGCCATGGACAACGGATTAAGTCTTTTGCCGAAAACATCGAGATGTTTCGTTTTATGCACTGAGGTGCATACCTAACCTACCCATATCGGTTAATATTCTTTGAGGCTGCATACCTCACGGTTGCGTAGAGTTTTTGAATTAAAAAAAAAAAGTTTATGATTACTTCCTGCATTAAAAGTTGGTCGTAATATTAATAAGTTAAAATTCAAATATTAAAACTGAAAAAAAAACGATAACTAAATTAAACAAAGCTAAAAAAAATATAAATCACAAATAAATAACATTTTAAAAATGGATATCGTTTTATTTTTTATTGTTGATAGGCTCGCGTTTGACAACTGTCTCACCTGATGGTAACGATGATGATCACGCTTACCTAGAAGTAACCTATTCACTCTTGACTTAAGTTGTGACTATCAGGAAACACAGACTCCGGCAGGGAATTCCAACTCCCTAACTTTACGTAATGTGTTTCCAAAACGCTTTGTACGTCAATTATTTTTGCCATGCTCTTACCTTCTTCTTATGAGAAGAAAACTAACCTGTACGCTAAAATGATTCAATACTGTAAACAAAAACAGATGGTTGAGTATAATCCTCCCGTCACTTTGTGAAAATAGGCCAGTATAACAAGTGAAACAGAGGAAAATACTAGCCAAGCAAGATCATTAATAATTCCAACAGAAATACGAAGCGAGCGAGACTTAATGCGGAAATTGTGTACCTACGTACAATTTCATGTGTGGCTCTATACATATAATTTTCCCGTACATTATATACAGGGAATATAAAGTTAACGATCCGTGGAGGTTACGTCGAGCTGCAATTAGCACTGGGAATCAAGTTGACATAATTTTAGAACATGTTGTTTTGATAGTGGTAATTTTGAAACGTCAGTTGAAAAAGGAGCCAAGAAGATCATTGAGCACCATGCACTTGTCGAGTCGAACCTTCAACGTAAAACGATATTTGTTGAGATGTTGGGAAAAAATAAGCTGTCTGGAAGCTTTCAACGAAAACGCTGCTTAAACCCTTTGAGGTATAACAAAATAATGTATTGTGGAATTGTGTATCTTATATAGGTCTAAAGAATAGTCCGCGGTGGCATATAGCGAACGAAGTCGCGGGCAAAGTGATAGTACAGTACATCCCACCTCACCGTTTAAGGCTTTAGCGCCCGAGCAGTGCCATAAGACAATGACTTTCTGAAGTCTATTCCTCGGTAACGGCCTAGGTTTGAAAAAAATATATGCCGGTAAAGTCAATAGTATGGAAGCATGAGGGCTCTATCCGTGCGCAGCTGGCTGGAATTAAATGCACATATACCCGTACTACCGCTGTGGCGGTCGTGTGGTAGTATGTGTTGTTTTAACCCCGGCCAAGGGATTATGTGCCTTAGCTGTCCCCGCACACGGCCTTCAAAAAAACGCAGCCTCAAAATGAAGCTTGAACATTTTGAGGTGGCCTTTTTTTGTGGCTCGAATGCGGCGGTGCCGCCACAAAAAAAACGCTTGAAACGGCTTCAAGCTTCTCCGAACTCAACGCCAGTCGCGCGCTTCAGCGGTTTTTTTGTGGCCGCTTCTGGCGTTTTTTTGAGGCCCGGGAGCGGGGGCAGTGAGTGAGGTGGCGATGAAATGAACTTGTGACCTACACGTAAGTCAGCACCGTTACCACTGGGCCACCACAACTCAACTAACTCAACACACACAATTGGTATAACTTACATATTGATACATTATTATGTTACCCCATGCTCTCAGCATCCAAACTTTTCTTCAGTAAGTGGAAACAAATACCCCACTTAAACACACTCCGTGTTTCTTGGCTACGGTTTGTTTGTGAGCTGATTCCCAAATTAGTTTGTCCCAGTTACTGGCCAGGAGTTGAGGAATAGCTGCAGTTTGTCATCGTACCCTGACAGGTGAACGTAGCTCGCAAATAGATTAGTTATTTTGAGGAAAGTGTAAAATATTGTTATACACCTCTACTTTTTTAATAGTACAAATATATATAGGGCTTAAAAGATTTTGTTATTATTTGAGTAAAGTCTCAATAAATAATATTAATAATCAGCAAAGTTATTAGTGTTAGTTTTCATCCCAAAATGTCACTTAATTTATGGAAATATTGTACAGGCTATTGATTATGAATGAATAAAAATATGATGATTAAAATAGAAAAACACTGCGCGTTGTATTTTCTAGTGGCAATTTTTATGAATGATTGAGTCTATTAGGTATGAATTTACCAATTGTGATACATTTTCATGGTCAATTTTGAGATTTTGTTTTTTTATTATTGACTACAAAAATATGATCAGTAATGGATACGGATAGAGCCCCATTTCTCTTTTTTAATTTATCATTTTTACTAATTAAAAACTAGGGGTTTATTTACCTATTTATAAAAACTTTTTATTACTCTAAAGATATTTTTTTGAGGTGGGAAATCATCCAATCATATCCCGCTCTAGGGTGGACCAGAATTCTACTAACTAAAACCACACCAGTATCCTTCAGTGGTCCATTGCCTTTCAAGACCACGGCAGCTCCCAAAATGGTAAAGGAAAATACCGTGCGAAAACCGGCCCGTCATAGAAAAAAAAATTTGTTACATCTGCCTACCTACTCTGGACTCACATTATCTCTTACAGACGGAAGCCTGAGACACACACACAGTAAAGCTTAAATAAAAAAAAAACATAAACATATTTCCTTTTAAAAGCGAGCCCATAGTCCCAGTAGATTTCGACCCTGCTGGGCCATCTCCTTGAGGCGCAAATGAAATGTCACGCGCCGGCGACTACTTGGGCTCGGTTCGGATAGTTACCAGATGGCCAAACGACGAACTACTCATTGCTTGCCATCCACAAGCCCAAGCCAAATCGGGATTGGGATCCCGGCGGCTGGAGCAATAGAGATATCGCTGCTGCCCATAGCCTCCACGCGAACACGGCGGTGATCGGCCAAGGCAGGGTACAACTCTACTGTATGCTCCTATTTCTTCACCAATGCTAAGCTATGTCCACCAATGAATATGATTGGTAGATATTAAATGCATCCATAGCAAACATAGCATAGCATATCTCTGTTGCAGCACCCTTAGTCTCTCCTAGTCAAACGCGTAATCATTCGTCAATCGCAGATCCATTACGGTTAATGAGCCGTTCGACGGAATACCCTGCCGAAATCTAGCTAGCCTTTGTGTCTACCGGCTGGTACGATAGTCCAGTGTAGACAGGACATTGTCGATTCGATTTGGGAGGGAAACAAAGACATTAGGTACGCATTGGGATCTGTAGCCTGATTCACGTAAAATCAAACAGGCCAAATATCGTTGAAGTTTTATAGTCGCTCGATTGAAGTCCTATCCAAAATCGGTATTCACGTGTTCTTTAATCGGGATTGGATAGAACGGCAATTGAACTGGATCAAAACTAAACCATCTATCAACGACTTTTGCCAGATAACACAGAGTACTACTGTCAGTTACATTATTATTACGACATTTGAAATGCAATATTTGACGTTTAGTTGTTGGCATCCGACCCGATCAAACAACGTTTATCTACGAGAGTAGCTCAAGACGATTGAACGAAAATTCACATAGCTGAGTACGCTTCAACGACTCTTCGATTGAACGATTTAAAAATCGGTGTCGTTCAAACTCGATTGACGGATTTGAATACGAAAATTATGTAAACGACTAAGTCACGTAACGATATCGTTGCGGTTTTGATTACGTGAATCGGGATACTGCTGTGACTGAACAATAGCTCTAGATAGCTACATTTTGATACGTATATAACCTTATTTTTAGTATATGCGAAACCTGAAACAACTGTCTAGTATTTTTATGTAAAGAATCTATGTACAAAATGTCAAAACTGTATTATGAATAATCACACTAATGTCCGCTATGACCTGCCGTGACCTGTTTTGTAGTAAGTGTCGGTGGTGTCCAACTTGTGACCTTTTTATATATTTCTGGGATAAAATATAACATGGTGTAAAAATTATTTGGAATCGATCCAGTTACTGATTCTGAACAAACTATATTCAGATTTCGCTTTTACTAAATATAATGTTGTACATTCGGATATAATTATGATCTTTCAAAAGCTGATTGTGTAAATAATTCTAAATTTATTCGGAGGTTTTATGGTGTAATTTTTCGATTGAAGTTTGGAGACCGTTTTGTTATTCGAAAATTGATTTATTGTTGATATTGTGATAAAATTTGTGAAGGTTTCTATATAGTCTCTGCATTCGACGCAAGCGAAACGGTTGTAACTTGGCCTGGGGGCGGGACTATGTAATGTGGAATCATTGAAATAGCCGCAATTTCAGTAAAAATGGAGCTGAAAATTTTATTGTAGTGTGACTATTTCAGCGAAAATTGACAAGAAAGCTAACTTGATACCTACATTAGAATGTATTACATCCATATTCTAATGGTAAACAAAGTAACTGCATATTCATACGAAGACAACCCCAAGCAAACTCCAGCGTTCTTTCTCTTATTGTCTTTCTATTGTAACTCTAATTACGGTATTCCAAAGTTAAGGTATAAGAATAACTTTATTTCTCATAAAGAATTGCATACATATTTCACTTATTGAGAAACACTGTCTAAAACTAATAATTAGAGCGCGCGAGAAAAAAAATAAAACAAAATGTGGGTAATCCTAAACAGATAACACTCAATCGTAAGTTAACGAAGAAGTTAAAGAAGAAGTATTTAAACCAAAACATTGCTATAAATAACTGGCAGTCCCAAATTACGTTGTCCTGTCCAAAAGCTGGTTTTTGTCAGAAAAAGATAATTAAGAACCCGATTGCAGTGCCATTTTTCGTGTCCAATTGTATTTTAAAACCATCCAGGGACCCACTCAAATACTCAAATAATTTCATTCAAGTCGGTGTAGGTACCAATTTAGAGTCAGATGTTTTGCAAGTAAAAATTCAAAATCGACTAAAACGAGCACAATGTTTCGAGGCTGCTATTTGAACAATATATTTTTTCCAATTAGTATCATCAATTTTAAACTTACAAATACTTACAACTTACAATACAACTTGATCCCGTTTTTTGTGCCACCTTCTTCTTTTTGTGCTCTCAAACTATATTTGGCAGCTTGTACAACTCTATTATTGGCCTCGTCTACAAGGTATAACGTTAAATGCGCAAAACCTGAAATTAGTTTGATCAGAATAACGAGCAGAATCAACCACTTTATAATATAGGTTACATTTTTCAAACAAATCGTCATTAAAAACTTCGATCTGTCTATTTATGAATAGATCAAGCCATCACGTGCGCAAACCCACTGAAATAGGTAAACAAACACAAATAGTGGTAATCCAATCAAATTTTCTCATACACGGGATAGTAAAAGTTCTTATTTCAATGCATACCTGCATTGAAATAAGAACTTTAAACAAACTAAAACTGCACATAAAACCTTTAATTTTTTTTTGTTTTTTTTTTTCTCACATAATTAGGTCGATCGAATTAAAAATCATTTGGGGTGTCTGAGGTTTTGCACATTTAACGTTACACGTTGTATATCTTGAAAACTACAGGTGATTAGACAGGATGGGCAGCATGTGTGCCAATAAACTATTACTATAATTATTATTTTCTTTTTCATTTATAACAAATCAAATTATGACATTACCAGTTCAAATTATGACATTACTTTTGCGCCACCCTTTAGATTAAACTACATACCTACCCACTCACACTTCACAACAAAACATACCTATGGCCTAATAACAGCAAAATTACGTTACCATAAAATAATTTTATACTCTGTTCATAACAAAATTACAACAGATCCCTCAGGGATGGGGCAGCAAATGAAAATTTTTAAATAAATCGACGCCATATTGGATAATGACAGTTTGTGATAACGCGTCCTGTTAATGCCATATCCGTGTTACTGTAATGAAGTTATTTTGTTTCGCATGAATTATTGTGTAGTTGGAAACAAACGAATGTAGGTGATGACCGCGGTTTTATAATATGACTAGCTTTTGTTTTAGATACTGGCTTATCTCTGTTGTGCAAATATATTTCTGTTGATTTTATTTTACAAGGTTTAGCATTTGAAATGTTCTATATTTTAAAATGTTTTATTGTCTAGTTATTTTTTATAAGCACGTATGGCAGTAACATATTATTTCCTCTTATTTATTTAAAATCTTTTATATTTACGATCTTATATCCTCTTATTCTAACAACTTCCTACCAGTGGCTTAGCCCACGTGAAAATAGGTTTCTGCATACAAACTTTTGACCCACATTTCATACCCTTAGGGGTGAATTTAGGAGGGGCCCAGCTGGGTCGAAGCCTACTGGGGACAGGGTTGTCCGAAAGGGAGTGCCCTGGTATAAAGGCTAGAAGGAACGGCGCGGGGTTTTTAGTCAGTAAGAGTCTGACACTGTCTCCCGCTCCACCCAAGAGCGGGTTTCGTCAAAGATGATTTTCCCCGTCGACAAAAAAAAAAAGGGGGCGAATTTGGGAAAATCCTCTCGTAGTACTCGACTACGTCATAAAAGAAAATCGTGTGAAAATTTCTCGCACCTAGTCCCAGTAGTTTCGGCTATACGTTATTATGGTCTGCCTAAAAAGTCAAACGACTTGGGAATTTCGTATAATTTTTAATAATTTAAAAAATACTTATATGCGATAGTTTTTATTAGTAAACAAGATCGAGATCTCTTAATCAACCTTGATTACTGAACCAGACTACATCAGATTCCATTTTGCCATAATAATTACCCAAATCGTTTGATTTTTCAGACAGACTATATGCCAGTCAGTTTCTCTTTTTATATGAATAGAAAACGGTGGAGTTCTTAAAATGAATTACTTATCATTCAATCTGTATATAGATAGCACTTCCAATCATTGACGATATTTTCATGCAATATAATCTAGAGATGATTTGTTTTGAGAAACCTTCGAAAATATACCTAAAAAAGACAAGACATTAAGAGAACAGCAATACTAGAATCCTTTTCTGAAGACTGCCTCTAGTTCTTCGACCAAATTAACATCTATTGACATTTACAATATCGGGTTTTTTTTTGTAATATGAAAACATTACCAGAGGTAGTTTGCTTGCATATCACGTAAACACAGTCATGTCATCGATTGCAATCAGTTTTTATTATTGTTCAGGCTAGCGACCCTCATATCACGTTATGCATTGTTTTTTACGTGAGACCTGCTTTGCTTACACTATGAATATGTTTTTGTAAAACCTGTAAAAATCAATGTTACAATAAAAAAGAAGATTGTAATCACTCACTTTTTACAAGCTTTTATATGAAGTTTCACCTGTCCTGATTTGTCTGTAATCAAATCTTGCAAATTAAATTTGACCCACTTTCCGGTTTTTTTTTTTTATTATTGATAGGCTCGCGTTTGACCACCATCTCACCTGATGGTAAGCGACGATGTCGTCGACGATGGAGCACGCTTGCCTAGAAGTAACCTATTCACTCTTGACTCTAAGACCCCCAAGTTGTAGCTATCAGGAAACACAGACTCCGGCAGGGAATTCCCGATTGAACTGAAATTTTGCATGCATGTGTAAATCAGATGATAATGCAAGATTATTATGTCAGGGAGCTGATCTGGTGATGGAACTGGAAGGTGGCTAGTGGCTATAGGAACTTGGTAGTTAAACGACACAACCCCATCGAGTTTGGGCTCGTATTCGTCTTAACGAGTGTTAATTATATAGGTATACTCAGCTATAAAAGCTTTGTTTTTATTCTCTTTGTAAGTAACAAAAATTGCTAGCAAATAACTGCAATAATTGAAGTCCCTATTCTCAGTTCTGAGGCAACTGTAATTTTAAAAAAATGTTTTGTAAATACTTATGTGAAAATTAAAAACATAAATCATCGACAGTATGTAGTCAAAATTAATCAAATAAAGCTTTATTATAAGTTTCCCGCGCTCCTTAAAAATATGTCAGCAAAACAGCAGGGCCGAACTCCATTAGGGCCGCATTTTTTTTCTGAAAAAAAAAAAAACCATTTTAAGACGAACGCCAAAGGCATCTGTAGGAAATAGTTGTGATTTTAGTCAGTAAAAAATTGACATACCGTTCTAAATTAGAGAAGTTGTTATATGACTGGCTTTTTCCCGCGGCTTCACCCGCGTACATAAAATACAGTCTTTGTCACTCAGGAATAAAGCAGCTTTCTATTAATACGGCTATCAGATGATCGGACGGCATGCTACCCATTACTAGCCGTCTGCAAGCCTACGCCTACGGTGGCTAGAAATCTGGATCGTATTCCCGGCGACTGGGGTGTGAGGGCCATACCTCTCCTATCATTATCATAATTTCAGAGACGTCCACTGTTTGACATAAGCCTCCTCCAAGCGTCGCCACAACGACCGGTCCTGTGACCTCTCCCATATCTTAAGATAATTTTGAACTGTGACGCGAACAAAGCGAAAGACAGGAAACAGTGATATATAAGTCTTACAATAAACCAGGAAACGTTCCCAACTATATCTCGATAAAGGGGAACGCCAGTTCATGTTCAAGGTTAGAAACTGATTTACGACTTTGTTTTGGCCAAACGCTAAAAAAGTAGCGCGAAAAGTTGCCAGATGTCACTGACTTAAAAGATTTATTACTTAATTTAAGAAAAATACGAAATGGAATTTGTTTAGACGATTGTAGCTACTGCTAAACGTTAGATTTTAAATTGAAAATTCTGCAATAAAAACGTGGCATACACCATCTCGCTACCCTTTTCCTTGATAGTTTCGTCAGGATGGTTTGAGCTACGATCAGACACCAAGTGGACCTAAATGAGTATTGTGCAAAGAATTGCCAAACTTATGTGGCAGTGGGCAGGGCACATTGCTCGCAGAGCAGATGGCCGTTGGGGCCGAAAGGTTTTGGAGTGGCGACCGCGTACCGGAAGACGCAACGTTGGAAGGCCCCCAACAAGGTGGATTGATGGCCTGTTGAAGGTTACGGGAGACCGATAGATGTGAGACGCACAGAAACGTTCGTTGTGGCGACGCTTGGAGGAGGCCTATGTCCAACAGTGGACGAGTATCGGCTGAAATGATGAGTATTGTGCCGTAAATAAAAATAGCTAAGAATTTAAACTACTTGTCAAAACAATTCGATACAGCGAACTAGATGTTATTAGGTAGGTAAAAACAACAAATCTTAGGAGAGTTGCAGTGTGTCTTCACGCTGCGACGGCCTGGTTGAGAGGGTCCGCAGTCCTGGTGGATTCCAACCTCGTAGCCAAGCAGAAACGCTCGACTCTGCCAAAAGAATGACAACCCTCCGTTCTTCTATTTTCCACTAAATGGGGTACCTTGTTTTGCTATCAACCGATCAATTGCCGGGCACCATACGGTAATCTTGCGAGACACACGTTCCCGTGTATTCATCATCATATTCGTAACTATATATTTATCGATACACACAAAATAGTTATTTTTACTATTATGAAAAAAAAATTGCATGTAGTGGAGATGAGAATGTTAAGACGAGAATAGGGTAGTTTCCAGGGTTAAAATAACTACATTTTATTTACTTCGTATTTCAGATTATAAAAAAGTATTGGTCACGTATTTTTTCTTTTTTCGGTTACGTGGGACGTCACCCCGTGCGAAAAAATGTAGCACGGCGTGACGTTACACATATCTTTAATGGGTTATATCTTTGTCATTTTTGGTTTTAATTAGAAATAAAAAAATACGTGTACCTTAGTTTTGAATAATCTGAAAGACGGACTAATTATATTTTTTACGGCAACTAGCCTATTGATAAAATGAGAAATTACAACATTAGAGGAAGTTTGAATGAGGCACCAGTGATTGAAAAGTGGAAATGTAATCGTTTATCTTGGTATGGTCATGTGAAGAGGAAGGATGAAACTCATGTTGCTAAAAAAGTTATAAATAGGAAGACAATATGTGGATGGATGGAAAAGGAGAGGGAGGCAAAATAAAAAATGGATGGATAATGTATAGCGTAATAAGAGTGATATGAAAGGAAAGGAAGACAGTGATAGTGTGACTTGACTGGCCTGACTTGACTGGCCTGTTGGTCTTGTGGTTAGTGGCCCTGACTGCTATGCCGCAGGTCATTATGGGTTCGATCCACCCGGGACAAATGTTTGTGTCATGAGCGTGATCATTTGATTTGTGTGTGGGTTTATCTATAATATGTATGTATTTAGAAATATATAACTATATTTATCAGTTGTCTAGTACCCATAACTCAAGCTCTGCTTAGCTTGGGACTAGACGGCGTTGTGTGATAGTTGTGGAAATAAAAATAATAACAGGTGACAGTATAGAATGGAAGAAAAAACGTATTGTGCCAAACCCAAGTACTTAATATGGCACAAGGTCAGGAAAAACAGGAATCAAAACCAGGAAGGTTATTAACAAGGAAGTTATTATATTTTTACAACTAAAAAGAACACTAACCTTTTGGTTATAGAAGTTCTAGCCACAAAATAGATAGGTACAGAAGACAATCTCATGTATGTACTCCACTTTTTATACCTATGCTCGGTGGACGCACACTAATGAGCCTTTGAGCCGGAACTGTTCGACGAGCGGGCTGAGACGCTACCGAGATATCGTATCGATAGCGTGTGCGTTGCTTGAACGCGCTTTGTATGTAGATTGACTTCTGTACCTATCTATTTTGTGCTCTAGCTCTAATTTAATGATAAGTTTTAGTACAGTCGTAAGATCAAGTCTGATGTTGTAAATCAAGTTAGTATTCCATCCTAAGGTTTTCTGATAGATATCGCTGTTAGCGATAAGACCGCCATACCCGTAAATGTTAGTTATTTTGAAAAATGTGTTACTGATTTGGTGTACTATAAAGTTTATTCTATTATATTCTATTTCATTATTGTTTTTCTCTGAACACAAAAATAAGATAATTCAAAAGTAAAAACTTTATTTATAAAACAAAATGAAAACGCTGCCTCTAAAACTACAAGCCAAATTGGAAAAAAATGTCTGTATGTAGTAGGCGGTATAAAATCACACTACGACCTATGAAAGCGGAGTAGACAGGTTATTGTGCTTTAGAATATCGATTTAATTGAACTACATTGTTCATCCCTCGCATTTTGATGGTTTTGTTTTTAATTGTGAAAGCGGACGAAAGGATAAACTATTAAACCGAATATGAGAGGACGAATGTCCAATCAAACTGAATGGAGCTGGATACCAGTATTTTACATGGAGTGATCACCTTGTCTGACCTCTACAGCCTAGTAACCAATTGTTTGAAATAAATGGTAAAAGAAAGAAATAAAAAAGTTTATTTGTGACTCGAAGTTTATTTAGAAATAAAATAAAATTATTTATAATAATATTATAAATTCATAATATGAATTTTTGATTCGTGATTTTAGTATGTAAACCTACAACTTTCACTAAAATAAATACATACATTTTTTTTTTTTGAAAAAAAAGACAGTATTGCGATAAGAAAGAAGCCAGTACTAGACTTGTTTTAAAAAACTTCGTCAAAATCAAAAGCTTCGTAACCGACTTAGTTTAGCCAAATGGGACTCGACCTATCTCTAACATAGTGCCATATCGAGCCGCTACACAAGACATGTATCACCTGCTATGCTGCCCATTCTGCATATCCACCTGCACTTTTCAGGACTCATGTGAGGCCAATAACAGAGCTGTACAAGTTGTCAAATACTGGATGGAAAAAAAATTGAGTCCTTCGACACGAAAAGAAACAGAACAAAAGCTTATTATTGTATTTATGAAAACTAATGAGCAAGGTTTGAGTTCACGGCCAAATCGTCGACGGCGCGTACTGTTCCCGCGCACCTCAAGAAGTTGTCAGCAACAGCAGGGGCCCAGCCGGGTCCAAAAGCTACTGGGGCTAGGGAAATATGAAAGGGGGCTCGAGCCCCGGTATGAAGGCTAGAAGAAACGGGATGCGTTTTTGATGACACTGTCAAGACACACAAGTGCGGGGTTGTCATTGAATGATTTTCCCCACCATAAAAAAGGGTTTGAGTTCATGAAATCATTTTTCTAAAACGGAAATTGAAATTCGCAAAAAGGGAACTCCCAGTATTGTAACAATATTTTTATTACTCTCACGATTTCAAAAACAGAACCCTAATTCGTATTTACGATACTCATGTTTTACGAAAAGGTTTTATTGTTACAGCAAAGTGTGAAAAAAGTACAAAAGAGCGTATAAATCAGGACACTAAATAAAAACACAATAGAATATTATTAATCACTGTTTCCTCGGACAAAAATATGAATTTCCACTGGCTGCGTACAAAGTGGGGTAAATAAATAAAAGTAAAATTGAAAGACCAAATGATCATTATAGTCTATAGGTAAAATCTTATTAGTTTTTTTTTTGTAAAAACTATACCTAATAAACCGTGGAAACGTTATAATTCATTTGATCAATAACCGTGTGTATGATCGGAGTAATTGATTAAAATATAACAAAAAAACTCGACTGCGTAAAACTTAAATTAAATAAAAAACATAAAAAGAAAACAAATTAGTCCAGAAGTGTACGAAGCGATTTAATTACTACAACGTAAAATAATTTCGTAATCGATACACAAACTAAAAATAAAACAAACAAAAAAAATATAATACGGAACATATGGAGTGTAACAGTCGAGGTCCATATTCGATACTGTGGTTTTAGTTTAGATTTATGATTTATTGGATCTCAACTCTTGCAGTCAATATGTTCCCCTTTTTGGCAGTCAGGTAAAATGCACACCAAAAAAACCAAAAGATTCGAAGACATGTGACATCCACCACCAACCTGCACTTCTCACAGAGAAGAGGCAGGTAGTGAGAGAGGTTTCAGTTATCAAAAAGGTTTTCACTTTAACAACAATGCAGCTACAGAACAGAATTCCCTGTCAGAGTCTGTGTATTCTGATAGCTACGATCTTCACGTCAAGAGTGAATAGCTTACTTCTAGGTAAGCGAGTTCTATCGTCGACCACATCATCACTTACTCATGTGAAATGTAGGTCAAATAAAATAATAATAATAATTTAACTTTTATTTCAGACCAAGTCCATAGTGTTAATAGTAACAAATAGCTGTTAGTAGGTACATAATTAGACACAAATAAAACAATTGAATCAACTAAGCAAAATTGAATTTTATTGGATTGGAATCGAATAGAATTAAACATATTAAAATTGAATTAAACACAATAATAAATTAAATAAAATTAAATTAGCATAAAATAAACCTAAGTTTAATTTTATTGTCATAGATTAAAACACTTATATTTTAGCATGGAGCTGTAACCACGTCTGTACCATCGGAGAATCCCAGAAATCAGCGAACACCCTAAGAATACAGTTAGTAATGCAAATGCGGCCTATCAATAAAAACACAGCGTACTAAGAAGATTTTATATTACGTCACTCAATAGAAAGTGAAAAATCTAACAAAATTTTGTTACAGAAAATTCCTATAAAATGATGTCCCAAAGCCAACCACGTATACAAAAACGTATGCTTGAAAATCGGCTAAAAGTTAAAACACGTACTGCCCGTATTAAAAACTTCTGCCTGCAAAACTTTCTACCTCCATTATCTAAAAACTTATTTTTCACACGGTATAGGGTGCTATTAAAAAGCTGGAGGGAGGGTTCATTAGTGACGGCATGACCACGTGACAGGAATACCTGCGAGGGTTTATTGGACCGAGAGTGGCTATGGTGCTATATCGGCTAATATAGCGCTGTAGTCACTGGTCAGAATTGAGATGTGTTGCTGAATCAGTTTATCTAAAGATATTGATGGCTGTCAAATGCAAGGAGATAGCTGACACCATTTTTGTGAAACTGGACTAAGGAAGCCATTACTTTTGCTGTGGATACCGCTACCGATGCTCCGCCCGAGTGAGGCGGAATTCCACCGTATTATCCGAGAAATCTGCACAATGGTGATATTTTGTATCTTTCTACCAAATCCGAAACAGGAACCTGCCGAAACACTTATAGACAGAAAACGAGGACGTGGTGCCTCTGTAATAACAATATCACATATTATATTTTATCATAACAGGACAATAATATAATAATAAAGACAACACATATTAATAATATTCCAAAACCTCCTCTAATTGTATTATAAAACAAACTTCTGGCTTTGGTTTTGTCCATATGCAAGTACAAATGTATGGCCAACTCAACGATAAAGTACCATTCTTCTAGGGACAGAATTTTTTGAATCGGTCCTGTATTTTTTGAGTTTACTCTTTGTAAACAAAAATTTAAAAATATGTCTTTCTTTTTTATAAAAATAGTATTAGATAAAAGCATTTTTTTACTAAACGAACATCATAATATAACTTAATCATATTAAAATAGCTTCACCCTTTACACATATTTCTGTAAACATATTAAAAATGTCGACCATATTAAAACCGCGATGAATTCCGATACGTTACAGATAATGTGGGCTGCTCATGTGCTTAATTGAAATGATAAATTTTTGCTCTGTAAGCAATAACAGAGCAAAAATGTTATCTACGTTATGTAAAACATACTGTATTTATGTGTTGGAGGACCTTTTAATGGTGCTCGTATTGTGTAAGTCGGTCTCATGTATTTTTTGTATGTGTTTTGCAGTGTCCATGGAGTTTCTTGCACGTTCTATTCCTTAGAGATTTTTTTTAGGTGGGACATCATCTAATGACATCTCCCACACTTGGGCGAAGTGGGAGAGCGTGTGAGATTTTTACTGACTGAAATCTATCTGTTTCTTCTTTGCCTTCGTTCCTGGGCCCCGAGATACTTTTTAGCATCACCCATGGCCCCAGTAGGCTTCGACTCTGCTGGGCCCCCTACGGTTTAGCTGGCATTCCTTAGAGATCTGCGGTTTGAAACGTTCAATTTCAAAGTGTAGATCAAGCTTCATTTTTCTGATTTACATCATCATGGCATTTCAAAAGTGTTTATTTTAAATAAATGCTTTAACTCTTTGAAAGCCTCAAATGAAGCTTCGGACTTATTTGAAGAATAAAAATTGTGTTTTGACATATTTTCTTTCTGAAAGCTGTTAAAACACAATTTACACTCCTAAACTAATATTACTATTGAAAAATCGTTCCTAAACTTTTCTCTGATTTACCAACAAAAAGTTTATCTACTCTTTAACACACAAAAAATACACCTTTTCACAATAAATAAAATGTTTCTGACGTATCACCGACCGTTGGAACTTTAATCCAATTTCAGCTGAAACTTGCCTGAAAGCATGACATGTTTCAGTCACAATTTGATTTTTCCATCGGTTCTACGGCTTTGAACATTTGCCCAGCAGTGGGATAGGATATCGTGTTGTACATTATAGCATTTGTGCTATATATAGTTGCAGAAGTCAATCTACATACAAAGCGCGCTCGAGCAATTAGTGTGCGTCCACCGAGCGTCGTACCTATTTCTGTTTTTTGATTATAGGGTTAAAGAAAGCAAAGGTTAAGGTGTTAAGGTTAACGTGGTTAGGTTAAAGTGAGGACAGAAAAGTGTGGAATAACGGAAGAGAGGCCTTGCAGTGGGACACAATAGGCTCATAATAATAATGATAAAAAAGGTTGTCTGCGATACGACCACCCATTGTGACCCAATTAATTTTAAATTCCTAATGTAATTTTTATTTTTGATTTACAATAAAGAATATATATGTATCTGTCTATCAAAGTTAAAATGTAGTTAATTATATTTAAGAAAATAACTTCTACCAGTGGCTTTACCAGCCAGCCAATTAAAAAAATGAAACCCAAGTGAACTTACTCTTGAAATGATAAGTAGTAGTAGTAAAAATGTTACGAGCAAAAACTAAATAAACAGGACATAGTCTACAACATCATCATCAGCCTATTTGATGTTCTCACTGCTGGGACTCAGGCCTCTTCTCTCTAGTAGAGGGAATGAGCCGTAATCCACCACGCGGGCCCAGTGCAGGGTGGTGAATGACACATGTCTTTGAGGTTTTGATTCTAGGACATGTTGGTTTCCTCACGATGTTTTCCTTCACCGTTTTGAGAGCAGTTGTGATGAAATAAATTACACAAAGTAATGCGCCTGGCAGGGTTTGGAAATCGCTAAAATGTCAGTCAGTTAAAAAAGCGAAGCTATCCAAATCCATTCAGTCGATTAAGCGATAAGAAGCAACACATAACAAAAATATAAACACTCTTTCGCATTTAGAATGTTAGTATAATTCATTTTGAATGTGACTGATTTCTTCAACCGCATTCGAGTCCTACAAAAATATCACATCATTTACGATAAACCATTTTTCATAAGAAAACAAAACCCACGCTTAAGCTCAAAATTCTTTCCGAGAGTGATATCTTCAACTGACTAGAGAGATATTAAAGATACCTTTAAAGCACAATATTGCTTCTCCGGCGCTTTTAATAATACGCAGGTCACAAAATAGATGAATACAGAAGGCTAGCTCCATAAAATGCGCGTAAACGGATACGCGCAAACATGCACGCGTATGTAAGGAAATATCAAACAAATGCCGACCGCAAGTTCACTATCAGTCACTATTCGCCTAACGTGGCTATAAGTGCGTGCATGATGACTCGTTGTACGGACCCAAACTTCTGCTCCTGTCCATTCTACACCCAGGTGCACCTGTTCAGATATTAAAACCTTTGTGTATTTTACCATACTTCATTTAAATATCGAATAAGGTAGGATTATGTTTGTAATGTCTTCGGAACGATCGTGGGAGAAAGGGAAGGAAGTATTGTTTGTTAGGTGTGAGATAGAGAGAGGATTTAAATAGTAGTGAAGAATGGAATAATTATTGGTTTATTGGAAAAATATTTTTCAGGGCTCGTTAAACTTTTTGTCAGTTCGTGCGTCTAAGTGTCGACTGTAGATGGTGTGTGTGTCTATAACAAACACCGTTAGAAAATTTCCACTCAGACGAAAAACTGACTTCAATTTAATATATTTATTTCACATAGGCCTACATGGGCTCTTATAAAACGTCAGAAGCTAGGGCACGATTTCAATTTGTGGTTTCCTATGTAGAAAACCTAGCAAAAAACCCATGGTTTTCTTTACAAAAAAAATATTTGAGATTATTTCCGTATTATCAAAGTTAAGTAGGTAATTAACTACATAACATACGAGTAATAGTGAAGATTTTATGAGTTACATTATCGAGTAGAGCGTGGATGGCGTTACTGAACCTCAGTCAATAGCGGAGCTGTTCAAGGACCATTTTATGTTTAGGTCAGGGTTGGGACCAGCGCAGCGGGTGGTTGATGCTGAGACACAAGCGGGACCCGTTTCAACTCTTATAACAGCTAAAGATGTTAAGATAGCTCTGAAACATATAAAAAGAGGGAAATCCCCGGGTCATGATGGTCTCAGTATTGAGCACTTGCTGCATGCAGGCTGTCACCTGCCTAGGGTTTTGGCATTACTCTTTAACCTGTGTATCGCGCACTCTCACCTGCCTGAAGGTATGATGAGGACGGTGGTCGTGCCAGTAATTAAAAACAAAACGGGAGACTCGTCAGATCGGTCGAATTACAGGCCTATCTCACTGGCAACGATCGTCGCTAAGGTGCTTGACAGCGTGCTTAACGCACAGCTAGAGAAATACCTGCAGTTACATGATGCTCAGTTCGGATTCCGATCCGGTCTATCCACTGAAAGTGCAATTGCTTGCCTCAAGCACACTGTCAGGTACTACGTTGACAGGAGTACACTAGTACATGCAGTTTTTTTAGATCTTTCCAAGGCCTTCGACCTGGTTTCATACGACATACTCTGGGATAAGTTAAAGGCTACAGGGTTGCCCAAGGAGTTATTGAACGTTTTTAGGTACTGGTACGGCAACCAAACAAATCTCGTAAGGTGGGGGAATGAGTTTTCCGTACCATACAGGTTAGAGTGTGGCGTGAGGCAGGGAGGCTTAACCTCCCCAAATCTCTTCAACTTGTACCTGAACTCATTGATTGGGGAGCTTAACAGTGCACATGCGGGCTGTTTCGTTGACGGTTTATGTTTCAACAACATAAGCTATGCAGATGATATGGTGTTGTTGGCTCCTTCGGTCGGTGCTCTCAGGAAACTAGTTAAAATCTGTGAGAACTACGCTGCCAGCCACGGGTTGCTGTATAATGTAAATAAGACTGAACTCATGGTTTTTAAGGCTGTTGGTAAGAAATGTCCAGTAAATGTGCCATCAATTAAAATGAACGATATCCCGATTCGACGGGTACATCATTTTAAATACCTTGGACATTTAATTGCTGACGACCTTAGAGACGATACTGATGTGGAACGGGAACGCAGGGCATTGGCGGTACGGGCGAATATGTTGGCCCGTAGGTTCGCTCGATGTACAGTAGCGGTCAAACACACGCTATTTAAAGCATTCTGTACATCCCTGTACTCGAGCGCCTTATGGATCAACTGTACGCAACGGGCTGCCAGTGCGCTCCGAGTCCAATATAACAACGCTTTCAGGGCGTTGATGCGGCTGCCACGTTATTGCAGTGCTTCGGAGATGTTTGCTCAAGCCAGAGTTGACAGTTTCTCAGCTGTCATACGCAAAAAGAATGCGTCTCTTCTCGCCAGATTGCGTGGCAGTAGTAACAGCCTCCTGAAAGTGATTGCTGATAGACATGATGAGAGCCCCATAGTGCGGCATCTCATTAAAAGCACATTATCTGTAGTGGCGTATACTTACTAACATAGTTTATAAGTTAATAATTGTTACTAACATTCAGTATTGTTTTTGTTGTGATTTGTTGTGTGGGCTATGTTGTCCGTAATAAAAATATATTATTATTATTATTATTATCAAAGGAACTCTTCGCTACCTTTTCCGGAGCTGGATACTTGCACATTTGTTCACACTTCTCTGGCCAGGTATTGTCTCGTTTGGACTCAAACTGTATCAAATGCGGCCGCTGTCACCTTCAGCAGCAGTATATGGCCGCAATTTCTGTAAAAAAACAAACGTGAAAAAAAAACGATGCGTTACCGTTTCAGGCAGGTTACACTTAACAATGGCTGGAGAACATTATGCACTATGCACTTTTGCATAGTGCATTATGTTCTTCGTCCTTCGGCACCTTTTTTTTGTTCGTTGGGAAAAATCCTCCAATGACAACAACCGCACTTGGGTGGAGCGAGAGATAGCTTCAGACTCTTACTGACTAAAAACCCACCCCGTTTCTTCTAGCCTCTTCATGGTACATATACTTTGAATTAAGAGGGAGAATCGGGAGAATGCAACCTGTATTCTCCCGATCCCTTTCCGCCACCTCTTTTGCAACCGTCACTTCTTCACAGCAACAGATGATGGTGTCCCAAGAGACTGATTATTTGCTGTTACTGGACCCAGAGCCTTCTTAAAAGTTAAAAATTCCCAATAACACAAACTAGCACTTAATCTTCCTAATAAAAACCGTTCAATTAATATCCATTCAACAGCCGATCAAAATTGAAGTACTAGCAGCACATAACAAGCGTGTAAAGTAATTGCGGTAGTGTTTAAGAGTCGTTTAGCGTTCATGTAGGCATTAAAATACACTAACTTGTTGCTACGGCTGGACCGATGCCAGACAGAAGTATAAATCTGCTGTCGGATCTGTGCGCCTGGTATAGGTACAGTGGAAGCGATACGATAAGATTTTTGGCGCTGATAAATTGATTGGTGATTGAATTTTATTTTTGGTGTTTACATAAAAATATTGGATAGTTTTTGAAAATTTTGTTGAGATTTATGGTTGATAAAAGAGTGATGTTTAATTGCTCACTATAGTCAATTGTGTGACTTGTGTAAATGAAACTATTTCACCAATTTGCCTTTTACTCTACAGGAAATAAAATTTATGAACGTATATAAAATAGGTGTAATTTTTTTTCTTACAAGGCAGAAAGTCTCTTTTCATACAACGAAAGATCAATCTATTGGGCATTAATTTTGTAACACATTGCTCCAAATTTCTTTCATTCTGAGCCTAAACATAACTGATTATACTATAAGAGGTTGACCCGTTAAAGTATTCACTGATGGGGCTCAGGCCTTCTCTCTAAGAGAGAGAATGGACCGTTACCCATCACGCGGCCCCAGTGCGGGCTGGTGAATGTCACATGTCTTTAAATTTCTGGTTCTAAGACATGCCGGTTTCTCATGATATTTTCCTTCAGCTTCTTGAGAGCAGTGGTGATGAAATAAATTACACAAAGTAATGCGCCTGGCTTAGATTCTTAGTTTTATCTAAATTGTCGGATAAAAGACCTAATAAAAAAAATATCCTTGTCTTACTACACAGACTATCGAGTCATGTGTGCATTTTTAATAAACGTCGTATAAAACCACTTCTAAATGGAACACCACTCAATTCCTAAGAAATTCTAAAGTTCACACGCGAACATTCGTTTTTGTTGTACAAGATTCAGAAGTAACAACTAGCACGAGCTACTAGGAGCACAGGTGCACTTGGAGCAGTTTTAGATTGTAGTTTCAAACTGGCAAGTTTGAGTTAAGAGTATTGAGTGAGGTGCAGTGTGGTTGTAAGGTAAGGGCGTGATCTACGAGGGAAGAAAAGAGGGATAGACTTGGATTTACATAGTAGAAGATTAAAAGAAGGCTATTAGAAGCAGAAACGGAAAGACTAGTGGATACAAGAATTTTTTATGATGCTTTAGTTACTGACTAATCAGTCAGGATGAATTGATCTATCAACACACCGCTCCTCCTTGTGTAGTAAAAATTAAATTTGTGAATGTCTAATTTCCTTAAGGTTGTGCATCATGACTCACATTTTCACTGTTTTTCATACAACCGCTCATAACTGATTATGACGTTATTACACATTTTTCATTAGATATTTTGGAAACAGTATCTTGCGGTTATTATCTAGGTTTTAAAGAAACCGATTTCTAAATTTGTGTAAAACTAATCCAGTAAAAACCTCTGAAAATGTCCTATTTTGTATGAAATTTGACACTTCATAATTTGCCTAAAAATTAAAAAAGTCAAAAAAGTAATCCTCTAGAGACCTTGCAAATTTTATTAAAATTCTAAACGACAACAACTTTTTCCAAAAACTTTTTAGGGTTAAAAAAAAACATCTATTTCCTGGAGCAAGTTTCGTGAAAATTTCGAGTAAATCTCGGAATTACCGAATACTAACAGAATTTTCAGGCGTTATCTCTCTTTTTTTGCGTTGCCTTTTCGTCAAACATTACGTTGGATTGCATTAAATGAATTTAAAACCTTTTAACCATTTTCGATGTTTACGATAGGCGAGTGGAAAAGGACCCTCTTAAACACTATTGCATATCCGACTTGAGTAGACTGTTGAAACTAAAAATGTAATGTTTACAATTAAGATCTTAATGTACACAGTTACGCAATAAATATATCTTTATCTTAATCAAACTACTAAACGGATTGTGCTGAAAGTTAAGCACTAAGATATTTATTATATCGCAGGCATGCTCGATCTGAAAAAAGATTTTCCAAAACTCAGCCCTTATAGTAATGAAACGTGGGCCCAAAGTTTGGTGAAAGACGACCACTGTAAGACAAGGAGGTTATTATTATTTTGAAGAAAAGGGGCTATGCATCTCCCATAGAGTAGGAGATGTAGTCACTGCGACCTAAAAGATCTATTGTGACTCGCCTCCTTGTTAGAGTAACTCTTTTAGCCGGGAGTCTTCCAGGAAGTCTAGAATACTCCTAGCTTTGAGAGTTTTAATCTCCTCCGGGCGAATAATGTGTCGACCCAGATGGATACTCCGTTTGTGGATAAGGAGCCCACATTCCCACAACAGGTGCTTAGGCGTCTCCCTCTCCTGATTACAGTACCTGCAAACATCAGTGTCACTCAGTTTCATGTGAAATTGGTGCCTGTTTAATTTGCAGTGGCCGGTTAAGGCGCGGGTTATCGCACAGATGTTCGTCCTGCTAAGCTCAAGAAGCTCGGCAGTTCGTTTTTGTGAGTAGCCTTCTATAAGAGATTTGGCGTGTAGCAGCCCTTAAGGGTCTGCATGGCCTTGTTCTTTGAGATACCACAGAGAGGTTCTGGTACTATCTGATGACCCTGAGCCCCAGTTCTTGCAAGTTGGTCGGCTAAAGACAAAAAAAGACAAGGAGGTTTCCTTCAAGAATCGTCATAACGAACGATACTTTGCGTTTCGCAGCCATCGCCTTCCCGCAACCCTTACCACGTCAACTCTCACCAGATCGTCAGTCCACCTTGTCAGAGGTTTTCCAGTGCGGGCATAACAGCTGACAGAAACCAGTCTAATAAAAAAAAGGTATAAAAAATCAACCTAATATTACAAGCAAAAGTGTTTGCTTATTATAAACAAAATTAACAATACTGTTGAAAAAACTTAGGCTCTAGTTTCGGTAAACAAGATCTGGCACTTAGAAGTTATGAACAAACTTATTATATACTTTAGCTAAATCAAATAACCGAACATAAATTAAATTAGAAGACGGTCAATAAATTATACTGGTTCTTGTCAATAAGAGATTCTTTATCTAAAAAATACAAACCAACGGGAAGACACACCCACACATACACGTAAAATTATGATAATTCTTGTTTTTACAATCGGTTTTGTGGTTCAATCAAAGAAACCGGAAAAGCGGAATTAGAATCAACAAAATCATAATAAAAATCGTAGAAAATTCGACGAAGGAATAATTTCAGGTCAAAACAAAAATGAGCAGAGCGGAACGGTAAATGAGAATCGATCAGCATTCTACAAACCGTGGCAAAGCGCGGACATTATGCAATCCTGGGGTTATTTTTATACAGCTTTTCAAAAGAACTGTGTTGGTTTCAGATAAACAACAAGGAAGAAATTATTATTGCGTTAATATTATTTTAGAAGACTGTAATCCATTAACAAAAACAGTAACTGAGGAAATTTTCTCAAATCTGAAATCATTTGGATTTCTTCAACTTTTTTTTTTAAAAGACTAAATATTTTTACTGAAAGTTTTTTTTTGTAATTTTGGTGGTAGGATATATAAGCGTCGTATAGATAGGTCAACATGGCAAAATATAATCCACAACAAAGTTAATTTTCGGGGTCACTACCCTCACTCAATACTGAGAACAAAAGACGGAGAGATTTGATGACTTGAAATGACTAGGTTTATTATCTCGTTTCTGATATCAAATTTTGAAGTTAAGAACTGCAGGCCTAGCCAAGTTACGACCGTTTTGTTTCGAATCTCGTTCTATAGTCAGTAACACCTCCGTTTTCTTTGTACTGACCACGTGACTTAACGTAAAAATAATGTCATTCCCATACATTTTAAGTTTTCTACTAGCGTTAACGATTGCAGATTATGAACTTGGCTAAGCTGGCTCTGCACTGCTTTTAATTCATAAAACATTTAATTTTCACTATTTTTTAATTTCAACTCTCAATATTCCAAAAGGAAGGTTGTGTCAGTAACCAAATTGAATTATCTATCCTTTCCAAAAATCAAAAAAGCCTTTTATCCGGCAAAAATTTGGGTTTGTAGTGATAGATGTCTGCCCATCCATCTAATGGTAGGATTGATTGATGAACATTTCGGGTTATTGCATCGGACATGCTGCATTTCGGTGAAAATAAAACTGTGGTTAATAGCTACCCAAATTGATACATCACGCCTGTATAACTCAAAAATGTTGGCAGTAGGTTTTTTTTGGTGGTAAATCATCAAATAGCTCCTATCACTTTATATGGAACGATTGTAATTTTACTGACTAAAATTAACTTGTGTTTTTTCAGTTGCCTTTTGTTGTCCAGGGTCACGGTCTTTCGAACAATCTCGCAGCTTTGGCAGAAAACCTAAAGTCAGTCACATTTCATCAGTAAGTTTTAAATTCCATTTTTCTTCAAATCTTGGTTAAACCCCGACTGTATACTACTTTTTTTAACATTGCTTTGTAATCTGGATATTTCAGCCAAGGCGTCACACACAGCAGATGAATAGAGCTGGAGTCCAAAAATTACCAATTCTTCATCTATTGATCCTCATTTGCTAAGCCTTCGAGACATTGGAGCATCGAATGGCAGTACCTCATCGATATATATCTAGCAGTGGGATGATAAAAAGATCTTGGTCAAATTAAATTATGCAATTCCGATGCATACTCCCTGAAATGTTATCTCAATAAACTGCCGTCTCACCTGTGCATGGATCCACATTTTTATGGTAACCAGTGTATATCCGCAAGAAAACCAAAGTTACCGATATAACTCGAAGAATCGCCAAACTAAAGTGGCAGTGGACAGGGCTCATTGCACGCAGTACAGATGGTCGATGGGGACGAAAGGTTTTAGAGTGGCGACCGCATACCAGAAGACGCATTGGAGGGCCTTCCACATGGTAGACCGATGACCTGGTCAGGGTCGCGAGAATAAGATGGATGCGAGACCCACAGGACCGGTTGCCTTTGTCCAACAGTAGCTGAAATGATGATGATGAGTATAGTCTTACTTCTAAGATAGTTTATTGTGCTGTAAAATATCGCTGCAAATCTTCTATCACAAGTTAGTATGACGAAACCCTTACTTCGATTGGCTTGAGACCGTCCTCTTGAATTTTAACGACGATGTGCAGATATTGTGTATTCTCCTCGAGATGTCTGCTTCAATGACACTCTGCTTATTTGTTCTGGCTATTTACTGGTTTGGATATACTTGATGAAATTACCAATAATATTGGTGTGGACGAATGATTTTGTGTAGTCTGTGAAAAAAAAAAAGTGTGTGCGTCTCGCATCCATCACATTTCCGCAACTCTCATCAGTACCCCTAGCCAAGTTGCGAATCTGCAATCGTTAACGCTAGTAGAAAGCTTCAAATGTACGGGAATGACGTCTTCTCAACGCTCAGTCACGTGGTCAGAACAAAAGAATTGGGCGCGAGGCCAACTCGAAGTAGCAGAACACAAGCGAAACGGTTGGACCTTGTCTAGAGGGGCTGATCATCAGTTCACCTTGTAGGAGGCCTTCCACGCTGCATCTTTGACATCGCCACTCCAGAACCTTGAGCCTTGTTTTAATCTTTCGTCATTATTATATTAGTATAGAAGTATACACAAAGCCCAGTGGTAAAATCTTATAACAAAAAAACGACGAAATTCAAAAACAACGAAAAATAAAAACAGCAAAAGTTACATTAGACATTACATAATTACGTCAGGAACATTTTACATTTTCCTTTTTCAAAGTCGTGTCGAATGGCAGGACTCGAGAAAAGCTACTAATTAATATTTGGACCCGCTCCCTTTTCAGTAGGCTTCATTATCGGAAACTGTGCCTGTAATGAGGAACTAACTTGGTGAGCTTAGGGCTTGAGTCTTGAAAGACTCTTTGCAGTCATGTACATTTATGTAACGGAGCTTGTAGCTATGCCTTTATTTTTTTTTTAAAGGAAGTTCAGACGAGGCGCTTTTTCCCAACTGTCTTTTTTTTTTTGTCTACGGGGAAAATCATCTTATTACAAAACCCGCTCTTGGGTGGGACGGCATCTAGCCTAACCTATCATATCAAGATATTAGATTTTTTTAAGAGCAGTGGTGGCCGAGTGTTTAAACGGCCACGACTTACGAGTTGTAGGTCGCGGGTTCAAACCCAGCCAAGTGCATTGCTTTGTATAATTTATTTCATCACCACTGCTCTCAAAACGGCGAAGGAAAACATCATGAGGAAACCGAAGAAAAAAAAATCGAAGACATTGACATTCACCAACCCGTACTGGGCCCGCGTGGTGGATTACTGCCCTTTCCCTCTCCTAGAGAGGGCTGAGTCTCAGCTGTGGGAATATTAAAAAGGCATAATCAGCCTTTAGCTTATTTATGCTATACTAGTATTTAAACATAAAACGACTATCTGACTTTCACTACACGGACATCTTTCGACGGAAATAATGAGGAAGAAGGTTTAGTAGATCCACATAACATTGAAAAATTAACCTTTCTCGTTAAACTTTAACAGACAAGCAAAATAAGCGCTTTAATATTAAACTCGACGCCAGGACGTTTAAACGTCAGCTTGCGAAAACTCCGCTAACTTCAGCGGCTGAATTGCGCTTTCTGTTACAGAACTTAAGTAAAAACAAGGAACTCTCCGCGGTTTCTACTCCCCTGGTAGTTTGCGCTGGTGTTTCATCGTGTGTAAACTCTTTATAGCCAATGTATTCAAGTTGTATGTTGGGATACACTTGTAGATAAGGTTAACATGGACTATGTTATGTGTGTTAGAATTTGGAGCAGATTTTGATTGAATTTAGGTATATAATATTATTTTTAGTATATGTGAAACCAAAAACACGAGTCTAGTACAAATATTTTATGTAAAGAATCTATGTACAATATTTCATAACTGTATCAGAAAAAAAATCACGAAATAAGCTTGTTATGTCAGCAAAAGTACATAGTCACCAGTGACTGGGGTTTTTTTTTTTTTTTTGTCGACGGGGAAAATCATCTTTGACGAAACCCGCTCTTGGGTGGAGCGGGAGACAGTGTCAGACTCTTACTGACTAAAAACCCCGCGCCGTTCCTTCTAGCCTTCATACCAGGGCACGAGCTCCCTTTCGGACAACCCTGTCCCCAGTAGGCTTCGACCCAGCTGGGCCCCTCCTGGTGCTGACGACTCCTTAAGGCGCGCGGGAACAGTGCGCGCCGTCGACGTCTTGGACTCGGTCCATTACCGGACGATCGGACAGCGAGCTACCCATAGCTCGCCGTCCGCGAGCCCGCGTCTACGGTGGCCGGAAATCGGGATCGGAATCCCGGCGACGGCGGCGAGGGCGCCTTTGCCTGATGCGGTCGGCCTCCTCCTTTGCAAGCATTACTGCTTCGCAGAAGGAAGCGACCGCCTGCCATTCCTCCTCGCTCCGGACCATGGCCTCGACCAGGGCCCGGCGCGAGAGGTCTCCGCCGCCGATCGCCCCCACGAGGGCACGGCGATGCTCCGCCCAGGCAGGGCACACCTCGACGGTGTGCTCCACCGTGTCCTCCGGGCGTTGCGCACAGTGGCGACACCCGGGCGTCTCTTCCGCTTGAATCCGATGCAGGAACCTCCCGAACTTGCCATGTCCGGTGAGGACCTGCGTCATGCGGAACGTAAGGACGCCGTGAGGTCTTTCCAGCCACGCCTCAAAGAGGGGGCTTACCGCCATAATCGTGGCGTGCCCAGCACTGGGTTGCGATAGCCGTTGACGCCATGTCACCATGAGATCCCGCCGGAGCTCTGTCCGCCATGCCTTGACATGTTGCGGCAGTGGACTTTCACCCCGGCGTTGCATCTCCACGCGCATATCGTGCATGTGTGCAAGGACTGTTGCCTCCAGATCCCACGGTGGTAGGCCAGCCAGAAGGCTCGCCGCTTCGCAGGAGATCGTGCGGTAACCCCGCACCATCCGTATTGCCATGACCCTCTGGCAGGCGTTCAGTATGGACGCCGGTCGCTTTGCCAGCGACGGCGCCCACACCGGCGCCCCGTAGAGGGCCATGGACCGAACGATCCCCGCGTAGAGCCTCCGGCAGGAGGCGTCTGGACCCCCAAGATTGGGCAGGAGCCGCTTGAGAGCAGCCCCAGCCCGGAGAAGCTTGGGAGCCAGACGTCGGAAATGTTCTACGAAATTCCACCGGCTGTCGAGGACGAGTCCCAGATACTTCATCGTCGACCCGACGCCGATGCGAACTCCTCCTACCGTAAGCTGGGAGTCCGATGGTGGCGCGTTCCGAGGGCCGTGGAAGCACATTGCCTCGGATTTATGCAGCGCCACTTCGAGTCCCAACTCCTGGATCCTACCAACGGCTATCGCAACCCCGCGTGTCGCTAGAGCGACCGCCGCTTGTGCGACTCTCCCTGCGCTAGGATCAACGTGTCGTCTGCGTAGCAAACCACGCTGACCCCGTCCGGGAAGTCGCCGCGCAGCACGTAATCGTATCCGATGTTCCACAAGGGTGGGCCCAGAACCGACCCCTGCGGAACACCGCACGACATCTCTCGACGTTTCCAGTCTCCCTGGTGACCGGGGTAGACAATGTACCTGTCTGACAGGTACGCCTCGACCACTAGACAGAGGTATTCGGGCACCCGGTGGTACCGGAGTGCCCTCCGGATCGTACTCCAGGGCAGGGAGTTGAAGGCGTTACCAGTGACTGGGGTGACTGAGAGGTTTTTTTACACTTAGACCCAGTTGTTTACTGGCTCCTAATGCCCGCCTAGGACCTGCCGTGATCTGTGTTGTACTTAGTGTCGGTGGTGTCCAACTTTTAATCTATTAAAATATTTTTTGGAAAAAAATATAACATGGTGTGAAACTTATGGGAATCCATTTAGATACTGATTCTGAACAAACTATAATCAGGTTTCGTATGAGCTAAAAATAATGTTGTGTATTGATTCAAGCTGTAAATTGCTGCTTCAAGCAAGTAATTTGACAACTTAGTCGGGCTGCGATATTGTTTGAAAAAGCTACCACAGCCTTGGAACGCAAAAAGTGATTAAGAAACAGGTGGGTTTAGTCTTAGTCAATGTAATTTTGACCCTCCCTCTTGCTCTACTCAAAGCGTGAGTTTTGATTAATTCTTTGAACCAATCCCCGCATTTAAAGAGTGTTATGCGAAAATATCAAACTAAATGATTGCGACCGCTTCGCATCGCTCAACGCTGCACCGCACCTACGTTTATTTTATTGGTGTAAAAATCATCCAATGATGTCCCCGCTCTACGTCAGGGCTCCGTTTTTCCGTTTTCAGGGCCCCGTATCTCACTTTTTTCATACTGCCCGTGGACCTAGGTTAGTAGGTTTCGACCCTACTGACTCGCTACGGTTTTCAGATATCTCCTTAAGCCCCACGTGCAACAGTACGCGCCGTCGACGACTTAGGTTTGTTCCGGACAGTTACCGGATGGTCGGACGGCGCGCTAACCGCACCTACGTGCAGTTGGTCATGTAGGCCATGGAAATAGAATATCAATTTGCATCTACGAAGGACGCCCCACTTGTGCAAATAGCGATGATAACCCATATTACCAGGAATACAGAAGACTTAAATATTACTAAGTAATAAGGCATTAACGCTTCGTGCTGAAACTTGAATATATTAAACTTTAAACAGATCCATTTGTCGAGAATTAATTACGTGAAAGAATAATTGATGGAGTAGTTCCGCGGGTTGTCGGCGACTGTCACTAGTGACGCTGATACGTTAATTAAAAGGCAGGCTGGTAAAATATTATCTCTTATGTTAATATCCTACTAATATTATAAATGCGAAAGTTTGTATGTATGGATGGATGTATAGATGGATGTATGGATGGATGTATGGATGGATGTATGGATGGATGTATGGATGTTTGTTACTCTTTCACGCAAAAACTACTGAACGGATCTCGATGAAACTTGGTACACAAGTAGACCATATCCCAGAATAACACATAGGATACTTTTTATCCTGGGATTATGTACGCGGGTGAAGCCGCGGGCAAAAGCTAGTTCATTTATATATGTAGGCCCCGAATTTCGATCATGGTGGCCAATCTGAAGTGAGACTTGCCAAGTACGCAAGAGACATTATAGTACAATGATATTAAGTGTCCGCAAACCTAGGTGCATTTTATTGGAGCATGCCTTAATCATGGCGTCGGGGGACGTAGCGAAGTGTCGGTGTTTGTTGTTTATCAAGAGAAAAAAATATTTGTAAATTAGTTTTCACCATTGAATTATAAAAACCCATTAATTTGGGTTTCAACGCCATGTAGTATTAAGAATATAACAGAAACTATGTTCGGGCCCACAGTCATCTAGACAAAACTATAATAGGAAAATCCCAGAAACCACGCTCGGGCCCATAACATTCACCTAGACAAAACTATAATCATCATCATATCAGCCGAAAGAAGTCCACTTTTGGACATAGGCCTCCCTCAAGCATCGCCAAAACGACCGGTCCTGTGGGTCATACTGATACAAAGATCTTTAGTTAAATTAGGTACCTACATATTTTGTTTACTCTCGTCCGTGCGTCACTGCGGGGTGCCAACTGAAAACCAGCGTTGTGTAACTGACGCCCAACAAATGCTGAGGTGGATACCCTTTGGTACGGGCACGCTTGACGCATTCTGTACTTGGCTTCTTTTTTATTTTGCTTTTGCCCGCGGCTTTGCTCGCGTTAAATTCGGTTTCCCTGAGAAGTGGGGAGATAGAAAGGGACAAAAAGTAGCCAATGTCACTCTCCACTTCTTCAACTATCTCTACTTAAAAAATCACGTCAATTCGTCGCTTCGTTTTGCCGTGAAAGACGGACAAACAGACACACACACTTTCCCATTTATAATATTAGTATAATAACCTCATTGGAAGTTATATGTTTGAGCCGTTTGGGGTTGAAACACTTGGACCATGGGGTCTGAGCGCTCATCGAGTTGTTAAGGATATCAACAAACGTTTGGTCGACTCTTTGCGTGACCAGTGGGCTGGACTTTTCTTTGGTCAACGAATCAACATTGCCATCTAGCGTGGCAATGCTGCCAGCGTTCTGGGCACTTTTATCTTGACATCGATGTGGACGAATTTTTTGATGCCCTTTGAGTTTTCCTGTTTTTCTGCCTTTTTTACTCGTTTGTACATATTATTATTTTAAGTTTGTATATACCTATTAATTTATAATATTTAATAGATGTACATATTAAAGAATAAAAATATTAGTATGTATTTGTAACCGTTGTCCTGTGCCTGTCCTTCGTAAAAGTTTTCTTCTCTCTTCTATCGGCTGCTTTTTTGTAAAAAAAATAGTTGCGCTGCACTGCGCTTCATCAAGCTGCAATCTTCCTCCACGACCTCATCTAACTTTAATGAACCCTTCTACAAATTAAACTACAACCCACAAGGTAGTAAAATTTAACTGACTCCACCATATTACATTCATAATTTTATATCTGAACTTGAAACATTAAAAAGAACCGTTAAATTTAACTGGGGTACGCCAGACGCAAGTTTTTACGATGGCTATGTTGTTGACCTTTGAATCGTGGACACAAGAGGTTTAGTCTGTTCATTGACTGGCACTACTGTCGCTTTTTTATTATTATTTGGCAATTTTTTTTTATTAACGAAGCAAAAAAAATTAATACGTGTTTTGTCCTTTTTAGGGTTCTGTACCTCAAAAGGAAAAATGGAACCCTTAAAGGATCAATTTGCTGTCCGTCTGTCTGTCTGTCTGTCAAGACTCTTTATATCGAGAATGCGTGGAGGTATCGAGTTAGAATTAAAATCATAAAACTCAGGTCTGTGGTCCCTTACCATGGAGTTTCTTGCCGGTTCGGTTCTTTCTCCATAGGAAACGACCAATTTAGAACCGTGCACTAGCATCTGACGTTTTATAAGTGCCCATGTAGGCCTATGTGAAATAAAATATTTTTGACTATGACTTTGATTTTGACTTTGACTTGAAGCTGTGAAAAATTCAAACTTGTAAGTTATCGAGAAAAAATATACTTCGGTTATGTGGAAAAAAACGTACATTTCGACACTCTCGAGGAAATCAAAGTTCATAGAGTACCTACTTCCTGTTGACGCAGAATCCTGAAATATGACATGAAGCAAGGTCTTTATAGCACAAGTAAACTAAAAACTATTTTTTGTTACGTCACAATCTTCTTTTGCTAATTGAAAAAGTCCTCTGAGACTCCATTCCAGAATTAAACTATTTACATAGGTAAGTTTATACAAAACCCTCAGGAATCACACTTGACCAGTTTTTTTAGGTGGTTAACAGTTCTTCCCGCGATTGGAATATTTATACAACAGTCTGAAATCAACCATCGGGCAGTTGCCTAGACTAGACTCAACAAAGTCTGGCCTGAGGATCTTCCCTTTTAATAAAATAAAAGGTATATATAAGTGACCTTACACCCAGTTCCGCATACCTCTAAAGTGGTGACCCCTGACTATGATCACTAGCACAGCCTTTCTGACCTCATTACATCCTTATATCGTTTTTCCATTTTTGTAAATTAAACTGGCAGTCAAAGAAACAGGAAATTACATCATAAAAAATTGCTGCATAAAAAAAAATTACAATTTACTATAAAATAAAATCCTTAAGGGCCTATGTACACCACGTTTTTTAAACGCGCCGTCGACGCGCGTTTGTAGCGAAACAGACGCGATACGCACGCAAGTCAGACGCAGCCTGTAGACCTTTGCACACCTGTATAAATACAGACGCGCGTATGTAGCGATACAGACGCGATGCAAACGCGCGTGTGTATCGATACAAACGCGCTGGCATTTTGCGTTTTTAAGCAGAACCTCGTCAACAGTAGCAAGATGGCGTCGATCGAGACAGCATTGATTACATGCGCTTTGTTATTAATTTTTTAAAAAAAGAAGAAAAATTACCGGCGTTTTTGGATACACCCATTTACAAGCGAGAGAAGATTGTGTGGACATTATACAACAACGTTAAACGGCTAGACGTGCCGGTGCCGCGCGTTTGTATCGATACACACGCGCCGGTGCTGCGCGTTTGTATCGATACAAACGACCACAAACTGCAGGATAAAAACGCGCCGGTGACGCGCGTTCCCAAAACGCCCGTCGACGGCGCGTTTAAAAAACGTGGTGTGTATAGGCCCTAAGTAAGAAGCACTAGCCCATAATACGATGTGAAAAGAAAAATGGCTTCTTATTTTTTATTTTAACTGCTACTTCCTAGTAGAAAAACTCGATTATGTCGGAAAAATGAAATTGCCCTTTATGAAAAGGAAAATACAACGGCACAGTCGATGTTATTAAGTTTTATGGACTGCGCACTCCACTAGCTATTAAACAGTTTAGTCTATGCTTTGGTGTTTTGAACATGGAACACAGAGAGCTTAAAGGACTTAGTATCTAGGCCAAACTCATTACAAAAAAGAAAAAACATAGAACCCGGAATAATTTGTGAACCTATTTGAAAAATTTTAGTCTTATTTCGAATTTGTGAGTTCTATTTTGTAAAAAGGTGAATAAAACCAATGTTACTAAGATGAAGACCACAGAGTACTTTGTAAGATACTGAAAATGAAGACGTTCAATCATAAAACGGTCGAAAAGCTCTGGAAAGCTCTGTAACGAAACCATAGCGAGATGTAGAACAGTGACGTAATCTAACAACGCCATCTAGTGACCAAAATCAATACTAACTTACTACAGTTTCATGAATACAAAATTATACAAAAGGAACACATTTTTTTTTTATTTATTAAGAAAAGCTAAATAAAATTATGTAAAAAATTACGTGTATATTTACTTACTTTTTATTTTTAAATATTATTAATAAAATTTATTTTTTGTTTACCTACTCATAAAACAAAACACACTCAGGCATCGAAGTACTTCTTAGGCAAAAAACAAACCAGTTCTATGGTCACGCAAAGTGTCGATCAGTTAGTGAGAAATAATTTCAAGAGACACAACGTATTACTCAGATTTCACGAAATAAGCGTAAATGATATATAATTTAAACATTTGTGTCCTTAAGTTGATAAAATATTTTTTCATCCCACCTTCTCGGAAAGAGTATTTTTGCTCTTCGATATCTGAGAACAAAAGCCGTTTTTATTCTCTAGAGAGATAAAGTGAATTGAATTTAGAATATCGCGAGCACTATGTATATGAATTCAAAACATCATTAAACTTATTTACTTTTACCTCCATGGTACCAAACTTGTCATACAACTTATTTTTAACCGACTTCGAAAAGGAGGAGGTTCTATGTTCGGCTGAATGTATGTTTTTTTTGTATGTATGTTCACCGATATTTCGGTCAATTGTGGACCGATTTTGAAAAATTTTTTTTTGATTGAATGGTTATGCTTCCAAGTTGGTCCCATAGAAATATTGTTATGATCTGATCATGAACTTCGAAGATATGGAACAGAACTCCTCATAGAATCATAGCAGAATTGTCGTAACAAGTAAAATTGCTTTGTTTATACGTGTAGTCGATGACTGACTGAAAGAAAAGGGGGAGGGGAAAGGGGGAGGTGTTAAATTCATGTAATATAACCATATTTGGGATTATAAGAATCGTTATGAGGTGCACTCTGGCTATAAGGTAATTTATGTTTAGCTGAAGGGTAGGTACTTTTTAGTGGTGCTACTACAACTAAAAAGTGAAAAATAAAAAACTTTTTTACAAAAAAAATTAAACCGACTTCAAAAAGAACAAAATAACTTTAATTTCGGAAGTCGGTGTTAAATAACGAAGAGACAAGATTAGGTATCTATTATAGAAACACCGACTACCGAAATTAAAGTTATTTTGTTCTTTTTGAAGTCGGTTTAATTTTTTTTGTAAAAAGTTTTTTATTAATTTGTTAAAAACATTATATCTTTTCATTAAATGCATGAACTGCTACTAGCGACTTCGCCCACGTAAAAGTAAAAAAATATCTCACGTGATAAAAAGTATTTTATTAGCACATAATCCAGGACATGGTCTACCCGTTAGCCATATTGCATCCAAATCCTTTTAGCCGTTCTAGGGTGAAGAAGTAACAAACATACATACGGATAAACACGTACAAACTTGCAAACTTTCGCCTTTATATTATGTACAAACTCAAATCCATAAATTATGTAACTCAACTCCATCTGCGCGGTTTTTAAGACACTTTTTATTATGGAACAGGAAATTCTGTTGTGAACAAAGGAGGCGGTTGCACACACGCGCGAGGCAATGGCCCCTCGCACTCCAGCCGGGATTCCGATCCCGACTTCCGGCACGGGGTCAGCGTGGTTTGCTACGCAGACGACACGCTGATTCTAGCGCAGGGAAGTTCGCACCAGGCGGCGGTCGCTCTAGCGACACGCGGGGTTGCGATAGCCGTTGGTAGGATCCAGGAGTTGGGACTCGAGGTGGCGCTGCACAAATCCGAGGCAATGTGCTTCCACGGCCCTCGGAATGCGCCACCATCAGACTCCCAACTTACGGTAGGAGGAGTTCGCATCGGCGTCGGGTCGACGATGAAGTATCTGGGACTCGTCCTCGACAGCCGGTGGAATTTCGGAGAACATTTCCGACGTCTGGCTCCCAAACTTCTCCGGGCTGGGGCTGCTCTCAAGCGGCTCCTGCCCAACCTTGGGGGTCCAGACGCCTCCTGCCGGAGGCTCTACGCGGGGATCGTTCGGTCCATGGCCCTCTGCGGGGCGCCGGTGTGGGCGTCGTCGCTGGCAAAGCGACCGGCGTCCATACTGAACGCCTGCCAGAGGGTCATTGCAATACGGATTTTGCGGGGTTACCGAACGATCTCCCGCGAAGTGGCGAGCCTTCTGGCTGGCCTACCACCGTGGGATCTGGAGGCAACAGTCCTTGCACATATGCACGACATGCGCGTGGAGATGCAACGCCGGGGTGAAAGTCCACTGCCGCAACATGTCAAGGCATGGCGGACAGAGCTCCGGAGGGATCTCATGGTGAAATGGCGTCAACGGCTATCGCAACCCAGTGTTGTGCACGCCACGATTATGGCGGTAAGTCCCCTCTTTGAGGCGTGGCTGGAAAGATCTCACGGCGTCCTTACCTTCCGCATGACGCAGGTCCTTACCGGACATGGCAAGTTCGGGAGGTTCCTGCATCGGATTGTAGCGCAACGCCCGGAGGACACGGCGGAGCACACCGTCGAGGTGTGCCCTGCCTGGGCGGAGCATCGCCGTGCCCTCGTGAGGGCGATCGGCGGCAGAGACCTCTCGCGCTGGGCCCTGGCCGAGGCCATGGTCCGGAGCGAGGAGGAATGGCAGGCGGTCGCCTCCTTCTGCGAAGCAGTAATGCTTGCAAAGGAGGAGGCCGACCGCATCAGGCAACGGTGCCCTCGCCGCTGTCGCCGGGATTCCGATCCCGTTTTCCGGCCACCGATGTCATTGGACGATTTGTCACCTTAAAAAAACTCCATCTGAGCTACATCTGTTTTTACTTCACACTTCTTATTATGGACCAGCAAATTCTGCTGCGAACAACGTAACTATTTCAAATTGTTTATGGTTCGAGCTACATTAAAAGTGGCAAGCAGTAATGAAGCAATTAATGAGGTTTTTTATTACAAATATTAATTAAAAACGTTCAAGTAAACCCCACACTCTAGAGACCACCTATTATTTTAAGGCGTGTATTCCCTTGAATATCTGGGTGGAGTTAAATGCACACATACTCATACTGCCGCCTGCGCTCGCATAGATCCCCGCTAACCTTTGAAACTATTTTCTTTGCAAAATATTGATTGATTTACATATGCTATTTACATTTTGAAGAATATTTAACAAGCAATTGGTTTTGTGTAAACATATTTGAAAAGAGTACTGAAAACAAGCAAAAACATATATTGTTGTTACATTTTTTTTAGCAATAGTGTTAGTCATACGACTGATACGAAAAAATATTGATAACTGGCTACTTCCAGCGGCTTCGCCCGCGTGATAGCAAAAAATTATCCCAAGGGAACATACTTCCGGGATAAAAAGTATCCTATGTCCTATTCCAGGACACGGTCCCGTGTAGCAAGTTTCATCAAAATCGGTTTTGTCATTTAGGCGTGAAGACGTAACAAACAAACTCACTTTCGCTTTAATATTAGTAAGGATTAATCATTTCAGCCCAAAGATGTCCACTGCCTACTGTTGGATATAGACCTCCTCCAAGTGTTGCCATAATGATCGATCCTGTGCGTCTCGAAACCGTCGAATTCCTGCGACCCTCCCCAGGTCATCGGTCCACCTTGTGGAAGGCCTTTCACGCTGTGTCTTCCTGTACACGGTCGTCACTCCAGAACCTTTCGTAGTAAGTTGATAATGGTTATGTATGAATCTATAATAAACTAGCTTTTTCCCGAGGCTATGCCTGTGTGCATAAAATACACACATGTCACTCAGGAGGAAATAAAATTTGCAATCGGACTAGTACGTCCTCCTGCAAATAAAAAAACAAACATTACCTCTTTATCACATTAGTGTAGTATAGACAGTTTTTTTAATCTATTAACCAAATTAAAGTCACAATTTTATGTCACTGAATGGGAGTAAGGACCTTAATTCTACCCAAACAAAAAAACACAATGGACGCGTTAAAACGGTGTTTAAATTGTCTGATTTCAATTTGTTATTCTCGCTTCGAACGGAGAATTAAAATCTAGTTTAAAAGAATAAAAATCCACCGTAATTCGACGGGCGCTCGGAATAATTCGGAAAAACGAATATTCCCGAAGGAGGGAAACCGAATTATGAGAACTGGGATACGTAAAGACGAAAATCGTTTTGGGGTTTTCAGTACAGTCAAGAATTTTAATAGACATCTGAATATTATTTTTTGGCTGATTTTTTTAAGGCGCTTCTGGCGCTCTAAAGTGAAGCGAGAGGGCGTGTCAGACTTATACTGACTAAAACCACACATGTTCTTTCAGTTACCTTTTGCGTTCTAGGACCACGAGTATCCCTTACATACTTTTCAGAATGGCATTAGCTTGCATTGACCCTGCTAAGTTTGCTGACATCATCCGTACCTACGATTGTAGAAATATTATTCCATTCAAAAAGGGAAGGTACATACTACACATATATAATACATACAAGTAGATACACCTTTTTTAGGATAGATAGAGATTATTAGATATAGAACACCGCAAGTCATTCATAGTCATACATGTTTCAAAATTAACTCTTGCTGCATTTCAGTTTGTATAATACTCTCTAGTATCCTTATAATGTTCCCACTGCTGGGATTCAAGTCCTCTCTCCAGGAGAAAGAATGGGCCGTAACCAATTACACGAGCTCAGTGCGAGTTGGTGTATGTCGCATGCATTCGAATTTTTGGTTCTAGGATATGCAAGTTCCATAAAACCATGAACCTAGTTGTATAATTACTTACTTTTTTGTGGTGAAAACTTATCATATTACTTCCCCCACTCTAGAACAAGCAAGTTTGTAAGACTTATACTGAGTATAAAAATCCACGTTGTGTCCTTCAATTACCCTTTACGTTCCAGAGCCACGGTAATTCTTTCAACCATTCCCACGGGAACCTAAACCGGACATTTCTCGATATATAGATATTTCTATAGAAAAAGAAAACAAAGACAAAAAGGCACATATCTTTACATAACAGCAAACACAAGATAAAATATTTTTATGAAACCCAAAAGTTGTCGTTTCCACACAGTCTGTACTTACAAACTCCGCCGCTTCAAACTTTCCAAAGCGCATTAAAAACCTTTGACATGACTTAATTGTGGGCGCCATCTTGTGACGTCACGAGATTGACGGCTTATAATTTATTCCGTCCCTTCAAATATGCCTTTTAATCACAAAGCCGAAATTAAGATGCTGAGATTATCTTGATTATAAAAGTTTTCAGTCATTGCTTTTAAAAGTTCTTTTTTGTGATCCTTGATAATTTTTGGTTCGTGTAGTTTGATTGTTTTTGTTTATTTATTTATATAATAGCAGTGGTGGCCGAGTGGTAACGGCCCCGACTTACGAGTTGTAGGTCGCGGGTTCAAACCCAGCCAGGCGCATTACTTTGTGTAATTTATTTCATCACCACTGCTCTCAAAACGGTGAAGGAAAACATCGTGAGGAAACCGGCATGTCCTAGAACCAAAAATTCGAAGACATGTGACATTTACCAACCCGCACTGGGCCCGCGTGGTGGATTACGGCCCATTCCCTCTTCTAGAGAGCCCCTGAGTCCCAGCTGTGGGAATATTAAAAAGGCTTATGATGATGATGATGATTTATATAATCTTCATGTAAAACAAAGTATAAATGCCGACTAATGCGCTGAGCATATGTAGAGTTTTAGTTATCAGTTACCGACCGACACCGAATAGTTTTTGAGCATCATGAGTATGTGGACACCAAAAATGTTTACGTATGGAGTGGATGATTTCATACTCGAGCCTCGGTATGAAGGATAGAAGGAACGTTGTGGGTTTTTAGTCAGTAAAAGTGACAGTATCTCTCGCATCGCCCAAGAGCGGTGGTTGTCATTGGATGATTTTTCCCCACCATAAAAAAAATACTGGTGCTATAGAAATCAAATATTCATCGGTAGCTTGCACCACGGCTTGTATCTGACACAAGTCACACGTTTACGCCCTGCCTTAATGACTTAGACATAGAGCGCACTGGTGAGTTTTGTCACGATGTCAATAATTTTTCTTTCCATTTTTTTTAACTGTCACATCTTCAAGTGCGCGCACTACAAGTTAGGTTCATAAGCACGGTGACTTTTTTGTCAAAAGTCACGGTGACAACGTCACCAGTACGCGCTATGGATTAGGCATAAGTAGTTGTTTTTCATTTAAGTTATCCGAAAGAAAGAAAAGAAAACTATTTTATTTGGCATACACACTTGGAAATACACACAATGTAGTTACAACATGTAGATTCTAGTTATATATTATATAAAAAGAAAGAGACAACTAACAATGTGAAAAGTTTTATTTGTGAAAATTATTTTGATTCTGAAGCGTTTTTTTTTTTTAATTTTCTATTAATTATAATATACACTAGTGCTTGACTGTGGTCCCATCTGATGGTAAGCAGTGTTTTAATCGTTGATAATTAATCGCTAGTTTATTATTTCCATTTTAAGGTTTATCTGTAGGATACAACTAAAAAGTGTGAAATATAAAGCTTCTTAATCAACACTTCAAACAATATTGCTTTTCTAACCCACCATTTTTCTTCAAAGCCTCAACTTTAAAAAAAAAAACTATCGTCAGCAAAAAAGTTAATTATTTTTTCAAGCTCTGAGTCGAACATTGACCGCAGAATTTCATTTAAGAACAAGTACGAAGAGTTTTTCTCTGACTTTTTTAAATCGCCCTGTTTACATAGAACTGTTTTAGTCTGATATGTGTTGAAGATTTTTAACTAGATTATTTTTTGTTTCCTTGTAGGTACCCTAGGAAATGAAAGTGGATTGAACTTTCCTGTTTTTCTTTAAAACTAAAAAGGTATTACAACTGGTGGATTAGTTTTAATTTATGTGCTAAAACACAATAGAACATTTAGATACTAAATGACTGACTTAAGGTTGACTGGTAGAGAATGCCTTAAGGTGGTGCATCACGACTCACATTTTCACTGTTTTTCATGCAACCGCTCATAACTGATTATGACGTTATTACACATTTTTCATTAGATATTTTGGAAACACAGTATCTTGTGGATATTATCTAGGTTTCTAAAGAAACCAATTTCTAAATTTGCGTAAAACTAATCCAGTAAAAACCTCTGAAAAAGTCCTATTTTGTATGAACTTTGACACTTCATAATTTGCCTAAAACTTAAAAAATTCAAAAAAGTAATCCTCTAGAGACCTTTAAAATTTTATTAAGATTCTAAACGACGACAACTTTTTTCAAACACTTTTAAGGGTTAAAAAAAACAGCTATTTCCTGGAGCAAGTTTTGTGAAATTTCCGAGTAAATCTCGGAATTACCGAATACTAACAGAGTTTTCAGGCGTTAGCTCTCTTTTTTTGCGTTGCCATTTCGTCAAATATCGCTTTGGATTGCATTAAAAGCAGTAACAAGCTTTTAACCCTACGGTAGTCGCGTATCTAAAAGTGACGTGTATGGTCGCGTGGTCTACATGGGTATACCATATTTAAAATAAGAAAAAGTACACAAATAAATGAAATAGTCTGTTTACTTATTTTTAACACATTATTACTATATATTTTCTTTATAAAATAATCAGTAAAACGTAACCACATCTTCTATGCTTAGAAAAATAAACTAAAACAAAAAATACCTCTTTTTCAGTCTTAATATCACGTAGTTCACGTTATATAAGGTCAAAAATAAAAATATACATATAAAAACTACTCTAATCAGTATTTTGCAAACAAGATAAGCATACAATGTCAGAATGGTCAGGACATATAAACTTTTTGCACGTACTGCACATCTTTCGTGTGCTTCTATAGCAGGCTCTACCGCAGTCATGGCACCGACCAACATAATTTCTTCGAATTAGTCCTGCTGTCGATGGTCGGCTTTCTTGGTGTGGAAGACCCAAGAAAACTTTAATTTTGAATAAAAGACTTCTTAGCAATGTCTTTTAGTCTGATCTTTGGTGAGCCAGGGGGTTCATCCAAGCCAAGGCCAAGTCTATGAGGAAATCACGACGTCGAACTAATTCAAATTTTTTATTTGTCGAATGTATGCACAGCGCGTTGAGGGCATTGAGGTTGATCAGATTATACAACACGGTTACAGGCGATCTTTTTGAATTTCTGGAGATGACATATAGTGAACACATTTTATCAACCATGGTCTTTGACCAAACAGTGTTATCAATACCAAGATATAGGTATATCTCCATATATCTTTTCTGATCCTGAGTCAGAAAACTGCTTCTCTACGTGGTCTTCTTCACTATCTGAACTTGAATAGTCGCCACTAAAATCATCACGACTATCATCTTCGCCCAACCAAGCCTCTCAGTCTCTCTTGTTTGTTGTCCATAATATTCTAAATAACTATGTTTTCACCTGCAAAAATAAATAAATACATTATTAAACATTTAAAAATAAATCTATACTAATATTATAAAGAGGTAAAATTTGTAAGTTTGTAAGTTTGTAAGTTTGTATGTAGGGGGTAATCTCTGGAACTAATAATCCAATTCTAAATTTTTTTTTACTGGCAGAAAGCTACATTATTCCTGAGTGCTATAGGCTATAAATTGTTTCTATAGCATGTATATTAACCGAGCTATCACAACTTTTGTCTAGCAAGTCGGAAAAAAATACCTCATAAAATAGAATTATTTGCGTGCGCTGCCTAAACAGTTGCTTAAAATTAAAAATAATGTATGGCTACCTGGTTCGTCTTAATTATTTCTACAAAAAAGTCCGCGATACCATATCTCTATCTTTTATTTTTTATCTTTTATACTTCTTTTATTGCATTAAAAATATTTTTTTTCGGCATACTTACGTTTGGCTGATTATTTGAGCAACAAAATATTAATTCTTATGACAATAAATTATTTCAGTATCACAAGGACATCATATAGATAAGATTTGCCATTTACAGCATATCAATTGGTCATACAGTTTCGGAGATAATTTAAAATTACTAAAACGCAAAATGCATACTAAATAGCATAACTTTCATTGTGCAGACGTTTTACCTATTTTTTTTATTTTTTTTTTATGCTGGGCAAACATCATCTTATGACAACCCCCGCCCTTGGGTGGAGCGAGAGATAGTGTCAGACTCTTACTGACTAAAAACCCACCCCGTTCCTTCTAGCCTTCAAACCAGGGCACGAGTTCCCTTTCGGATAATCCTGGACCCGGTAGACTTCGACCCAGCTGGGCCTCTGCTATTGCTGACAACTTCTTGAGGCGCGCGGGAACAGTGCGCGCCGTCGACGTCTTGGGCTCGGTCCATTACCGGACGATCGGACAGCAAGCTACCCATGGCTCGCCGTCCGCGAGCCCGCGTCTACGGTGGCCGGAAATCGGGATCGGAATCCCGGCGGCGGCGGCGGGGGCGCCGTTGCCTGATGCGGTCTGCCTCCGCCTTTGCTAGCATTGCTGCTTCGCAGAAGGAGGCGACCGCCTGCCATTCCTCCTCGCTTAGGATCATGGCCTCAACCAGAGCCCGCCGCGAGAGGTGTCCGCCGCCGATCGCCCCCACGAGGGCACGGCGATGCTCTGCCCAGGCAGGGCACACCTCGACTGTGTGCTCCACCTTATCCTCCGGGCGTTCCGCACAGTGGCGACACTCGGGCGTCTCTTCCGCTTTAATTCGGTGCAGGAACCTCCCGAACTTGCCATGTTCGGTGAGGACCTGTGTCATGCGGAAGGTAAGGACGCCGTGAGGCCTTTCCAGCCACGCCTCAAAGAGGGGACTTACCGCCATAATAGTGGCGTGCCCAACGTTTCACCTATTTGCCCATAGATGGCGTTCTGCAATTACGTAATTTTTCTGAATCGCGGTGTTAAGACTTTCTGTGGATTGATGACCCTCTCGAATTATTATGCCCACGTTGTCGTTAGTTGGAGTTCTTCTGTCAGTTGCTTATTGGTTTCGGTTGTTTCGTTCGTATGGTTGTTGTTGTTGATAGATACCTCATAATCGAAAATATCGTAATTTCGTTGTACGTTTTTGTATGTTCGTAGTTTCGTACTTCGTTCTATCATAATAATCGATACGAGTTATTCGATATTACGATTGTTTTGTTTTGTAAAGGCGGACGGTGTTCGAGTCGCTCTCCTTTTGTTCATAATTGTTTTCAAGTCTGTGCGTAGTTTGTTGAGAGCATGTCTAAAAGGAAATCTCAACTGTCCCGGCAGACATCACAGACAAGAGCCGCTCGAGTACGCCGTACGGAAGAATCTGCCCCTGAAAATGAGCAGCGCCTCTCGAGAAATAGAGAATATATTTCGCAAGCACGCGCTAGAGAATCTAGCTCCGAGCGCTCACAGCGCCTCGCTAGCCAAAATGTGAGAAAATCGCGGGCCCGTGCTCGAGGAACTAGCACTGAACGTGCGCACCGTCTATCTGAGTTAAGGCAGCATGTCTCTGAGACAAGGGATAGGGAGACTAGCGCTAAACGCTCGAGGCGGCTTGGTAGGCAAAATTTCATAACATCGCAGGCCCGTGCTCGGGAATCTAGCCCTGAACGTGCGCAGCGTCTATCTCATTTAAGGCAGCATGTCTCTGAGACAAGGGATAGGGAGACTAGCGCTGAGCGCTCGCAGCGGCTCGCTAGGCAAAATGCCATAACATCACAGGCCCGTGCTCAGGAATCTAGCGCTGAACGTGCGCATCGTCTAATCGAGTGTAATCTTATTTTAAAACAAGAAATTTTCCGCGGACGAAGTCGCGGGCAGAAGCTAGTAATGTATAAGTATATAAAATGTATCATAAAATCTCAATATAATATTCGCACAAAATAAAAGCAACAGTCACAACACAATACTTACGAAGTTGGTCGCGCGGCATACATACGTAGACCGCGAACTTTGCGGACCTCCTGTTTCACAATTACGCGCACCCGATGCTCGCCCTGCACTGAGCGCATGCAGCAATTATTCAACTTCAAGTACACGAAGGATGAAGTAACTGGCTCTAATAGGTTTTTAGAATTTTGCAATTTTGTATCAATGGATTACATATGTAGACCACGCGACTACCGTAGGGTTAAACCATTTTCGATGTTTACGATAGGCGAGTGGTGAAGGACCCTCTTAAGGCACTAAGTCCGTCTTTGTACTCTTTTCTTTTTTTAAATAAATAAATACAAGTGATGATGCTTTGTCATTGCGACCGAAGCCGAATTCTTTCCGATAACTTTCCACGTGTACCCGACAACGTTTTTCAATACGCTTACAAAGAAATAAATAAATACGAGTTCGTTCCCCACAAACTCGTATTTATTTATTTCTTTGTAACGGGAACGGGGTGGGTTTTTATCTGGGTGACCTAGATTATGATACTTGTAGCGACATCTATGTTTCCACATAAGAACTGAATAAAACAATCAATAACAATAGAAATCTGCGCTCAGCTCATAACCGCCTACTTCAATGTCCCACTCACCGTACTGACTTTCTTCACTATTCTTTCTTTGTTCAAGCGATTTCTTTGTGGAATGCGCTCCCCCAGGAGATCAGGATGGCAACAAACCGATTAGCATTCAAATCTAAAGTTCGCGAGATAATTCATAAGAGGTTGGCAGTGGTATCATCACAGCGTTAAGGTTTTCCAATTGTTGATTTGAACAAATTGTATGACAATATTAGTGTATATATGTAGTTTATTAAATTGAGTATATATTAGTATATAATTATATTATGCTTATAGTTTATTAGTATATCAATTCTTGTATTCAGCTTATTCTCGTTCGTTTATTGCACCTACCACTATTGTTCTCTGCATCACCCAAAAGTTGACTGGAAGAAAATGCCTAAGGCATTAAGTCCGCCTCTGTACTTTTGTGTGCATGAAATATTAAATAAATAAATAAATAAATAAATAAACTGAAAACATACTATTCGACTATCATCATCATCACCATCATTTCAACCGAAAGATGCCCACTGTTGGACATAGGCCTCCCCAAAGTGTCGCCACAATGAACGATCCTGTGCGTCTTGCATCCATCGGATTTCCACAACCCTTATCAGGTCATCAGTCCACCTTGTAAGAGGCCTTTCAACGCTACGTCTTCCGGTTCGTCGACTCTCGCTTGATTCGACTCATCATCTTCCTGCCCTTATCCCGTTTTATTTGGGGTCGGCGCAACACGTTTTTTTCTTCCATTCTGTCAGGTCGCTCGTCACGCTATCACTAACTCCCTTTTCATTCATATCACTTCTTACACAATCCATCCATCTTTTCTTTGGCCTCCCTCTCCATCCATCCACATGTAAATTCATAACTCTTTTAGCAACATGCGTTTTATCTCTTTTCTTTACATGACCATACCACGACAAACGATTTCCTTTCTCGCTCGATTGGACTATCGCTGAATATATATTTTTTATGTTAGAATCTAATAAATTTCACGAATATCTACCTCAAATTGAGTTTTCTCACCATAAAACTGAAATTGCAGCATTCAACCGTACAGCGCGCGTACGAAACCGTAAATGCACGAAAATTACATTGAACCACGTAAACCTGTGATAAATCAGAGAACCTCGTACTGTGGGCGCCGCGCCGATGGGCAACGATGGCACGCGATAGCACCAGCTTAGTACTGTGCACGACTGTACCATTGCCGGTACTGGCGATGAAAGAGATACGTAGATAGCTTCATATATATTTAAGTCAGTCAGTTGTTAATGGTCTGAATATAAATATTTTCCAACATTTATTTTACGCACGCAATTTACTATTTATCGCATCAATGCGGAAAAAATGTCAGTGAGCCCACGCCATAATTTATTGTATTTATCATATCAGGCTGCTTGTTTAGATACCCCCACGAGACGCGCGTCTAGCCCCGTTTAATTATGTCTTCGAAAGTGTATTGAAAAACGTCGTTTGCTACCTACACGTGAAAAGTCCCTGCAGCACTCGCCTAAATAATAATAATAGCAACCTTGCCTGCATCTCAAAATATATTATTGTGGAGTTTAGGTTCGCTTTGATTATTTACAACTTTGTATTTTAAACGTTTTTTTTTTTTTGATTGGATTGGTTGTGTACGAGATGATAGGTTGGTGACCACTAAAATGTCTACTATGCAGCACAAATAGTTTACAGTCTACCTAAAAACCTAACTATTTCACCATATGTATGTCGCAGCCAAATAACTTCATTCGTCATTTTATTTTCTAGCTAGCCTGATAACTAAATGCGCCATTCAAGTAGCGACTGATACAACACATGTATTTGACGGGCAAACGCTTATTATAGAATTGACTGGAGAAAAAGTCTTAGAACTAGAAATAACTTGAATACCTGTAAATCTCGATCTTACGATCGTCGTTAGCACATTGCCGGCTAGACAAAACTATTTTTACGTTTGCCACAGCCCTCTTCTCTTTCATTAAGATCTGTGAAAAAATCAACTGTCATCGCAATTTAAGGCTATTTACGCTTAGTTTGAGCGGGAACCTATAGGATAAACCTATAGGATAATACCTTTTTCTGTTGACCTATAATCCTGAAAGACAAGAATCAAGATCACATAGTATAAAGTAACGAAAACAGTAAAATAGTTAGGTATATTACAAAATAATTACTTAAAAAAATTCGAGACAACTATTATTCCGGTTGATAATTAAATACGTTTAATTTAGTAAAAAAGCTAGGCTTTTCATTAAATGTCGAATTAAGCTTGTTGATTGCGACATGTAAACCGCAATAACTGTGTTGTTGGAACGTTTAAGGTGATGGACGGGCGCCCGGCGATGCTCGCCACTGTAATGGGTTACTTACATGTTACAAGGCACTGATGCGCAAATGTTATAAATTCAACCGTGGTCGATATTTGGGATATTAGGACTTGAAAATAGAATAATGTGTTTGCAAGCTCAGCTGAAATTTTGCAATTTTAGTTAATTTTAATCCATAACAAACCTGCCCCTCTAGCCAAGTTATAACCGTTACGCTTTCGTCAAACGCTTCGAGTTGACCTCGCCGCTAATTCTTTTTTTCTGACCACGTGCCTGAGCGTTAAGATGACGACATTCCCGTACATTTGAAACTTTCTACTAGCTTTAACGATTGCAGATTAGCAATTTGGCTAGGGGTACTGGTATTGCCGTAAATGGTTTGGTGTAATCGAAATGCAATTATGCTTGTCATGTTAATGTTCATGGTAATAATGGCAAAGAAGACAACCAGTGCATGGTAAAATGGTATGTATACCTTTGTTGGCTGGCTTAAGTAGAGATTCGCCAAATTCAAGATCTTTGACAGCTGTTACGGATTGACTGAAGCCACGAAATCTGGCTCTTAGTTTGCCAATGGCTATCGTTTAATACAATTGCAGGGTTTTGAGGATAGTACGCAGTCATTTCATGTAGATACTTGTTTCCAGCTAGGTCCGGTTTTCGGACGGCACATGGCACAGTGGTTTAGCGGTTAGCTACTGCGCTTCAGGTCGATTCAATTCCCGCACGGAACACAAAACCTCTTTGTATGGGGAGTGTGCGTCGGAATTGCATAACCTAATTCCGGCTAGCCCGTTCCATCATCGGACCACCAGACGTACAGCGATGCGCCACCGGCACATGGATATCTCACCTACACGCACAAAACGTTTTGGGAACAGATTCATTGTGCGTGGAGTGGAATTCCTTGCCGGAGTCTGTGTTTCCTGATAGCTACAACCCGGGAATCTTTAAGTCGAGAGTGAATAGGTTTCTTCTAGGTAAGTGCGTTCCATCTTCAACAGCATCGTTCGTCGCCTTCCATCAGGTGAGATAGCGGTCAAGCGCGAAATTATCAACAATTTAAAAAAATGGGCCTACAGGTACCTTGTTCTGGGTTTGGGTGTCTAGTCTATGTGAGTTAACATATTCGATAACACACCTACTATACATCAGTAATTCCTAGTATGGGGTAACAATTTTTTTACAAGCTTTTATTTAGTTTCACCTGTCCCGATGTTTGTCTGTCATAAAATCTTGTAAATTAAAGACCCACTTCCCGTTTACCGATTGAGCTGAACATTTGCATGCACGTGTAAATCAAATGACAATGCAAAATTATTATGACAAGGAGCTGGTCTGATAATGGAACCGGAAGGTTGGTTGCTATTGGAACTTGGTAGTTAAACGACACAACCTCATCGAGTCTTGGCTCTTATGATTTGTCTTGACGAGTATTTATTATATAGGTATACCGAGCTATAAAAGCTTGTTTAATAGTAATTAGAAAAAATCTAGATGCCTGTCTTACGCAAAAAAGGACTTTCCTATTTACTTTAACAACCTGAAACCCACACGGAACGATTGCTTATTCAGAAATTCACTAAATAAATATTCTCAATTTACGAATACTTTCTATAGAAAGTGGTCTAAAGTTACCAGCGATAGTGATTGATTGCTCCTGTAATGTAAAATGTTGGTACGTTGAATGTTTGAAGAATGAATGTGGTGTTCAATATTTTCACTAACTTTTATTTAAAAATTCAAGATTAATTTCAAAAGTTTAAGAAGTTTCATTTACGAAAATAAATTATAACAATTTATTTTGGGTTGTTCCTTTTATTTATTTTTACATCTTCATTTAATTGGTTTTCACATTACATTTTTCGAGGTATGTGGACGATAAAGAAAATGTCTGGGTTTTTTTTCGACGGACGGCGGGCCATGTTCCATCCAGATATCCGGTAAGGACCAAGCTCGGGTTGACAGTTCGTTGTGCTCCATGCGTGCTTCAAAAAGATTTCAGAAAATTTGTAGGGACCTGTTAGAGTCGACGCCTGCCAGGGCTACGTATCGTTCGAAGTAGTTACTGTAGCTAGCAATAATAAGCAAGTGAATGGGTTTTAGTCAGTAAAAGTCTGACATTTCCTCCCACTTCACCCAGAGGAAGAGAAGATATATTTGATGAATTTTGATGTAAAAAGGAGAATGGGATAAGAGTGTGTGTGACGACAAAATTGCTTTTTGCGATCCAGGGCCTTATCCGAAAGGAAACTAGAGCCCCGGTATGAAGGCTAGAAGGAACGGTGCGGGGTTTTTAGTCAGTAAGAGTCTGACACTATCTCCCGCTCCACCCAAGAGTGGGTTTTGTCATAAGATGACTTACCCCGTCGACAAAAAAAAAGGTTCTTATCTGTTTCAAAAGTTTACCGGAGCTGTTTTTTATTTTATTTTAACTCAGAAATTGAGTGTTGTAGTAATCATAACATTCTTTTGCATTATATGCTTAACTAGCTTTTACCCGCGGCTTCGCCCGCGATTGTTAATATACTTTACTCTTTCTCCCCCTTTTCTCATTTTTTTTTTTAGTAGCCTATGTCCGTCTCCAGGGTCCCAACTATATCTATACCAAAATTCATCAAAATCGGTTTTGCTATTTAGGCGTGAAGACGTAACAAACAAACAAACAAATAAACAAACTCACTTTCGCTTTTATAATATTAGTAAGGATAGTCCAATGTTAGTATGCTTATTCCTATTTACAATGTCGGATGTGAAAATTGGCAACTTTACAGTGCGTTTAACTTAAGACGTTCCTTTGGCGTAATGTTGGCTCCCCTGTCTGTCTACACAAAAAAGAAGGGAAAAAAGAAAAGGTTGCCTACTCTACCAAAATTGTTCCCCAAAATTCGAAACAAAATCGATTTTAACGATAGTTGCAACAGTTTTTGAAGAATTATGAGGAAAATGGGATTTTATTTTAAAAAGCAGGTCTAAAAGAAAGTTGTTAATAGAGAGGTACGATATTATAGCGTGGCGTTTTCGGTATTTAAAAGAATTGCAGGACAATCGGAATAGAGTCCAGCGTCCTATACTTTATTCAAAGCTAGTTTAAAAAAAAAGGCAATTGCTAAAAGTAAGGAAGTATCAATTAATCTCCCTAATAATAAGTAATTTAATTGCTAAAAATATTGCAACACTGTTTTTCCGTACTACCAACATTACGGCAAAGGAACTTCTTAAGTGAAACGCACTGTATAAATAAATGTGGCCCACATCTGACAATGTTAACGTGGCTATTTTAAAAACTACACGTAATTTATTTTTCTTTTTGCTGCTATTAAAAAAGGGGACTTTTTGAGAGTGATTCGTGAAATAAAAAGAAAATGGCAAAAAAATATATCCGACATTGTTAATAGGGACAAGCGAGTAGTAGTCTTGTTGTGTTTTATGACATATGTTAGGTTTACGAATAATACAAACCTACGTTGTAGGTTGAAATTAATCGTTGATCACATCATCGCTTACTATCAAGACCAGAACATATATCTACGTAAGTACGTAGCTACAAAAACCTCCCTACCAACGACATGACCCAATTTTTGTCATAAATCTCAACCCCCCACAGCAAAGACGTCCCATAACCCTGATACAATATTCCCATTATAAAAGACGTTCCTCAAACATAATACTAGCGACGACGGGATCTTCTTTTGTTTCACCATGCGACGTTAACGAGCTGATTTGCATGTTAATGGTGTACATCTACTGAATAATAAGGCTGAAATGAGCGGGGTAGAGCGAACCTCTTTTGGGCTATGTCACCCTGGTATTTGCAGCTTGATTTCGCTGTTTAAAACTAGTTTATCTTGGGTAAATGGAGCTTCTGCATTTTTTGATGAGGTTTTAATTATAACAGACTGGCTTTTGTTGGTGACTTTGCCTGCGTAAACTTTTAATTACGGGCCCTAACAGAATACCAGCGCTGCGTTATTTATTTTTATAGATATCGCAGCATATGCTGAGTTAGGTGCCTTTCTGACCTTGCACAAATTCTTCTATGTTTATTGTACCTATTTTTTAATTAATATTTTTAATATGTGTGAGGTTCGAATAAACGGTTTTCTTTCTTTCTTTCTTTCTAATTTGTCCACGAAATGTAGGTTTTAGAAAGTTTGTTTTTTTAATGTCCTCTGTTAGGCATATGCCTTCCCTAAGTTTCGCCACTGTGAGGTGCTGTATTTTTCGTGTCCATCGGATTCCAGCGACCCACAAGGTCATCAGTTCACCTTGTAAGAGACATTTCAATGCTGCGTCGACTCCAGAAACTTTGAGCTCTATCGACAATCTGTTTTAAGAGCAATGTGTCCTGCCCACTGCCGCGTACGGTAAACAATTCTTCGGGTAAATTTTACCAACAGTTATTTTACTTTGGCCAGCAATTAATCTTTATTTCTATTGCAACTAACATCCATTACATCAAACCTAAGTTTAAGTTAAGCGAGATGACTAAAACCAGCATTACTTTCAGCTACCGATGCAGCATCAACAGAAACATTTATCTACATATTCACCAGATATGGCTCCTGCTGACTTTTTTCTTTTTCCTAAACTCAAATTACCACTTCGTGGCACCCGTTTTCAATCGATAGAAGGCATAAAGGAGAATTCGCGGCGAGAACTGAACTCAATTCAGGAAGCAGCGTTTAAAAAATGTTTTGATGAATGGATTATTCGTTGGCGCAAGTGTATCGTTTCTAAAGGAGCATACTTTGAAGGTGATAAAATAAATTTGGATGAATAACAGACATTTTGTGTATTATTGATCTTTTCCCGGTACTTTCTTGACAGAGTAGTATATTTGAATAGTAATATATGCTGATACTCAACGTTTATCTATTGCAACTTACTATGATAATAATAGTTTGAACATGGATTTCTAAGAACCCTAAGACATTTAACTACTATTTTACTGGGGTAACTTTAATTTAAGGGGGTTAACCATTATGACTGCTACTCTATCCATAAATAAATCTCGTGAAAGCGATCGGTAGCGGCGACATCTCGTGTCGTCTCGTGTCTTTTTGAGGCGGCCTTTTTTTGTGGCTCGTGTGCGGCGGTGCCGCCACAAAAAACGCTTGAAGCCGCTTCAAGCTTCTCCGGCCACAAGCTGTCGCGTGCTACAGCTGTTTTTTGCGGTGGCTTCTAGCTTTTTGTTTATGCCGCTTCTAGCGTTTTTGGTGGCGGCTTAATTTTTGAGGCCTGTGTGCAGTAAGCAAGTGTGCTCCATTGTAACACGTAAGTCTCAGAATTAAGATATATATTTAAGACTATGTAATTTATGCTCTAAAGAATTTTGAATAAAAAAAATATTATTAAATTTATGCTCTAAAGAATTTTGAATAAAAAAAAATATTATTATTATTATATTATTATTGTCGACCACATGGTCACTTTCCACCAGGTGCTGAAGCGTGAGCCGAGAATAAAAAAATAAATAACAAAAAATCAAAAAATGTGATCAAAGACTGAAAAGAAAAAACTAATGATGAGGAAAAAATGTAGCGCATCACTACAAAGCAAAAACCAATAACTCTCAATCCATAATGAACTTCTTAAATCTCATAATCGAACATGACGTTAATAGTCAATTAATAACATTACGAAGCCTAACGATACATTTCTTATAAGTAACACGAAACAAGAGAAATAAGCTCTGCTGTACAATAAATCTATATAATACTCAATATTTGGGGCTTACGAAGGCATTTTCCTTGTAAGCGACCCACGAAACAAGGGCAGTACAACTTCTGGTGGAATATACGGGGGCAAAAAATGTGCGGGAACGGTGCTATCGGGCCCTCTCTATCTTGCTGATATCTCTTTGAGACGCTGGTGAAACACAACGCACCGTCGATCCAGGTTTAGTATTTTCTGGAGGACAGGCTACCTAGTGCCGAAAAACTGTGCCCATGACGTACAATTAAAAAAAAAAAAGGGCAAGAACATGAGGATGGTCTCCTCCACACTCTATCAGCCACCTCCTTAACTTGCATTATTACTTGTGTCGTCTCCCTCTTAGATGTGACCGTTATTAACTACAACAGATCTGCTAAATAATGTAGCTATTTCCGTACGCAAACATTTTGTAAATGTCTTTCTGTTTCCAAAAAGATTATTATATTTTTCAGAAAAATGTGACTGCTTCTCATTCTCCCTCACTCCGTACCGCGAGAGGTCGCTGCTGGGATCCCCTTTATAGGGCAGACCTTCACTGTACGCTCCACCAGGCCCTAACACATAGCCCTTCTACCAAGACGTCTTAAAATTGCCAGAGCACTAGTGTGAGAAAAATAGTTCTATTTGTCCTGTACAGCTGCATCTTGGTCTGACACCGGAGTTAAGATAATTTTAAGACATCATAGTAGGGCTCCAGTTCTGTTGTGGGGCGATTTGTGGATAAAACGAAATTGCACCAGTTGCCATCGATTGCAATACAAGCGAGTATCACTCGATATCACTTAACACAGTGACAAATAGAATTAACAGGACTTTTGTCAGCCTATATGCCTATCAGCAGCTATGTGACCACTATATTTTATCTAATTTTATATTATTTTGATGATACTTATAGAACCTTAGTGTGAATAATGTCTAAGAGTGGTGATAAAAGTATCATATTTAGTTGATAGCTATGAATTTATTTTTAACTTGGTAATCAGTGAATTACTTAATCGTAAAGTCATAATATTTGGTCATAATTTGTGTCCTTGATTCATTAACCTATAATAAGTGTAAGGACTAGAAATCAATGTCAAGCCAAAAAAATAATTATTTTATGAATCCGTAACTACTTACTAAACTTCTCATTTTAAATTAAAACTGTGAAACAGCAAAATAAGATAGCCTCTAATACACTATTATGCTTTTTTACAACGCCTACCCTAGCACCTAGGGGTCTAGAGTGAATAGATTGCTTCTAGGCAAGCGTGTTCCGACGTCGGCCACATCATCGCTTACCATCAGGTGAGATAGTGGTCAAACGTTAGCCTATACATTATATAAAAAAAAAAGCCAACAAAATATTCTTAGTCCGAAAGCGAGCAAAGCGAGTTCGGAATTATAGGGCACTCCGATACGGACTTTTCTCCGTGTTGGAGTGGAGGTTACGTAAGAAGACTAAAGCGGGAGTGGCGTGGAGCGGAGCTCCTACCTTAGCCTTTGTGGTTATTTTTGTTTTAACCAGAAAGTGACTCACAGAGAAGATGACTAGTCGTTAAGATAGTATCGATCAGACGCTAGTTAATAGTGACTAACTCAGTTTAGTAGCAATGTAGATTTTAGTAGTCTGCTTCAAGAGCACCTATTCTTCATGCTCTAAATTAAAAAAAAAAAAACGCTCGTCTACGCTCCGCTCAAACGACCCGTATGTTTCAAGCCAGCAACTTGTACAATTATGTAGTGATCCCTCGCCAAAGTCCGTGCTTACTTACTTTTGATATTAAACTCGCGAAAGTTACATGTTTCGACTCGGAAACGCGCGAATAAATGCAATATGGAGTTTGTTTTAGACGCCTTTCGATTCAGCACTCAAAACTTCAATGTTTGTGACTGCAATAAAGTAATACAGAAAGTAATAATATGAGAACAGAGATTTACATATGGGAGAGGTAGAAATGTATATACGAGTATATGCCGAAACGTGTTGCACTGACCCCAAGTAATATGGGATAAGGGCAGACAGAAGAAAAATATTATAAGCCATGTCTGTCGAGATGTAAAAACAAAAAAATATTGCGTGTCTCACAGCATATAAATAAAAGTTACAAAAACACACTGTTGACTGTCAGAACAAACAAAATGGGTGACATTCATGTGCCACACACCGGCTGCACCATAAAGATTTATTACAACAAGGTTGTCAGACAGATTTCTGACGCTGGTCTGGCCAGTGACGAAGCAAACGGTCTTAAACAATACGCAAGTTTGTAAATCATCATTTTTAGTAAAAAAAAAAAATAAGTTAGTTTTACAACATAGCTAAAATATATTGCCCAGAAGTTATTTAATTTTAATATAGAATTAGCTCCTGCCAGCAGCTTCACTCACATGAATGTAAATGATATATAGGGTTATTTGTAAAACACTAACAACCTTGCAGGACTGTATTACTAACATCATAAACAACAACTTTTGTTCTATGACTTTTTATGAAACATAATAGGTATATTTACCAAAAACAACCCTTCGATATTTCCTTGTTCTATTTGGCGGGAGTATCTGACGCTACGCGAATGCATCAAGCACCCCCGCCGACCAACTCCCCTCCCCTCCGCTTTTGTACTATCGCTTGTTTCGCATAGACTTGGTAATATTTAGAACATTCATTAAATTATTTTTATTTTTGTATGAAAATCTGATGGACTAAAATATAATAAACTTTTAAAAGTCATGAACAAAAGTTGTGTTGTTTATGATGTTAGTAACATAGTCCTGAGAGGTTGCCAGTGTTTTACAAATAACTCTGTATAACTTATGTGACTCAATGAATAGATGATGATGAAATAATTTTTAAAATCGGTACAGTACTTAATGAGTTTATTTTTACAAATAAAAATCATCATTCCACTTCATATTATTAGTATAGGTTTGTAGTTTATATAATACTCTACCAGACTTTAAAAAAATATAATATTTTTCCAAGTTAGTAGTTGCGTCATGATTGAGTTCGACACATTTTGATTCGGGCCTTCCTCGGGTTAGTTCGGAAAAGTTCTGTATTGCGGTCGACCAGAACTATTGTGGTCAGCCCAAAGGTCAGATTAACAGAATATTTAGATGAAATTCATTCGAAATGCCCTTCAAATTTTAGGGTGAAGTAGCTATTTCCGTTACTTTATATTTAGATTCAAATATTGGATTACATAGTGTAGGAAGTGTCTGACCTTTACTGACTAAAACTCGCTTGTGTGCCTTTAGTTACCCTTTGCATTCTAGGGCCACTATTGTTTCGAACAGACAAACAAAACGTTTTTAATATTAGTTGTCATAGCAGCAACAGAAATACATCATCATCATCTTCCTGCCCTTGTCCCGTGTTACTTGTGATCGACGCAACACGTTTTTTTCTTTCATTCTATCCTGTCACTTGTCATGCTATCACTAACTTCCTTTACTTTCATATCACTCTTCACACAATCCATCCATCTTTTCTTTGGCCTTTCTCTCCCTCTCCACCGATCCACATGTATTTCTGTAGAAAATTCTATGGTCTATCTATCACGGTATATGAAGACAGTTTGGTGACAGACAAACAATGGAGTCTTAGTAATAGGGTTACGTTTTTACCCTATGACTACGAAACCCCAAAACTGAATTCAACAAAATCAGTGCTGATAAATATCAGTTACCAGGATCTACAACGTGTAACGTTAAATGCGCAAAACCTCAAACTTGGGGTGTTTGAGGTTTTGCGCATTTAACGTTACACGTTGTAACATTAAACAACTTGTAACGTTAAATGCGCAAAACCTCAAACTTGGGGTGTTTGAGGTTTTGCGCATTTAACGTTACAAGTTGTATAAAATTCTCACCATCAATATCGTTCCTCAGATCAATCGAATATCAAAGCATGCTCTCGCACCAAGATTCAAGTCACAAAACGAAGCCCATCATTTATCTTAAAGTCTTATTCCGAGGTTTTCAATGTACAAAAACTACGATCCAAGAGTAATGATGTCTAGTAGTTAGAGGCCCTACCACGAGCTCTTCACGTGATCCATTTCAAGACCTAAATTGAACTGTTCAAGAGATGGAGCTTATTATTTTTTTTTGCAATTATTTTTGTGTCTATAGGGGAATTACAATTATTTCTTTTCTGTCTTCTCTTTTCTTTCTTTTCGGTCTTCTCTTTTCTTTCTTTTTGGTCTTCTCTTTTATTTCTTTTTTGTCTTCTCTTTTCTTTCTTTTCTGTTTTCTCTTTTTTTTCTGTCTTTTGTTTTATTTCTTTTCTTTTTTTTATATGTAAAGTCTTATGTGTTCTTATTCTTTGGTATAGCTCCATCCCTCTTTCTCGTTTACACGCTCGAAATTTTAACACGTCATAGTAAGGCCCGGGACAGTTAGTTTATACAAAAGCTCCGGTTTTGTGAGAGACAGACTCGTTTCTGTTTGAAACTTGATAAATGCTGTTTGGGTGACATTTGGAGTTATCTTGATCGAACAGCGTACTGTCATGTGGATTAGAACTCTGAACAGTAAGACACAATTCCAGTTAAAGACTTCCTACAAAAAGGGGTGAATAAACGGTAAATAGAAAGAAAAAAGGTGTTTCAATTTGATACCATGTTTTTAGTTTTTAATTGATTAACCCCCAAGCGAACGCCGCGTTTGCTCTCTCATTATTTTTCTATTGTGTCTCTAATTGCGGTATTCGAAAGGTTAACCAAATTTTTGTTATTAGGGTTCCGTACCTCAAAAAAATGGAACCCTTATATGATCACTTTGTTGTCCGTTCGTCTGTCTGTCTGCCGGATAAGACCCTTTATCTCGAGAACCCGTGGAGGTATCGAGAGAAATTAAAACCATACACTCGGGTCTTTTTAAAAAATCTGTGAAAAAATCAAACTTCTAAGTTAACGAATAAAAAAGATACGGCCGTTTATGTTGCATTAAAACGTATATTTTGATACTCTCAAAGATCGAAATTCATAGGGTACTTTACGTTGACCCAGAATCCTGAAATTTAGCACAGAGCAAGGTCTTATAGCACAGGTATAGGAATAAATCTGAAAACAGTAAATTTGTTGTTACCTAGGTCACAAAAAAAAATTGCTATTCGGATAAATCTTCGAGACTCCATTCGGCAATTGAAATTTGCACGGAACCACTTGCATAAGACCTGATTCTTAATAGGATTTTTTTTACTCTCGTCGTTTAATCTTATGAATCTGAGACGCACAGATTCGTTCATTATGGCGACACTTGGGCTGGTCCCAAAAAAGTAAGGAAGTAATACCATAACTTGACCCATTGATTTAGTAAGGTGTTTCCATAAATTAATTTGATGCAATTGCAATTAAAGGTAGAATTTACTACATTGCACACACGTGGACCACGTACGCCGATCTAAGTGATTAAGTCTCCATACATTTTATATGGCAACTAGACTCGTAGAGCTACATTAGATCAAGCCACACGACGCACCATGACGTACCACGGCCCACGTATGCCTCGGTCTAATGTAGTTCTCGTTTTAGTTTCCCAACGATATGTTGCATAACATCATTTTGAATATCAGCATTCAATGTGAGATTGCTAATCCTGACTTCCTCTAAATTTTTCTGCCTCTTTTATTACACAGAAATAATATCTGCTAGTAAAAATTAACTTCCTCTTCGAATTACTCTTCTAAATAATCCCCCAGATGGCTTGAACATTACTAGATGATGTTCAATTAAGTATCTCATCGCACTTCTCAAACGACTGTAATTTATTATGAAAATATTCTTCTATTTTTCTCTAGATTACTCTTAATATCGAGCAAAGGTATTATTCCTACCCCATTTTTCTAATGCGACCTCATAAACAAAGCAAATTAACAGAAAAAGTTTTTTCTCACATTGGCCTCGCAAAAAAGTGGTCTGAACTTTTTACTTTGTCCGGCTAAAGAAAGAAATTCATAGAGAAAATTTATACCGTCCAGGATTATGTACATTCGAGTTTGTTTGATACTAAATGACTTTGTTTAGGCACTTAAGCCGGCCATTTTGCATTTAGACACTTTTTTTCTTACAAAAAAACTTAAGATGCACAGATTTATTGTGGCCAAATGTGGGATCTGTGGAATGTAAGGACTTTTTATTTTTTTGGTGAGTCATTTGGGGATTCTGTGAAATACAGGCTGACTCAAAAGAAAGTATATGTAGCGACATCTATGACGCCACATAAGAACTACGAAGAAAATACGAAATCCTGCATCGCGCAATCAAAGTTCTCCACGCGATTTGAACATATACGACAGCCCGACATCAACTATTGGGCAGTCGCCCACCAGACTATAACATCCTGTCTGGTCGGAGGATCCTCCCTTTTCAACGGAGGTTTGCGGGACTTTACTCTCTGTTCCGCTTACCCCCAAATATATATTTAGTTAGTCGATAAAATAAAAGAAATATATGATATTAAAAAAACATGTTTATGTACACACTAAGAGATAAAGAGGTTAAGTTGGTTTTTTTTTTGTGTTTTTGTTTGTAGGAGGTAATCTCTAAAAGTACTAGTCCGATTGCTAAAATTTTTTCACCAGTAGAAAGTCGATTTATTCCTGAGTAACATAGGCTATATTTTATGGCAAAAACTAGTGTAAAATAAAGTTTCTTCTATTCTACGTACTACGTAGGTGGGTAAAAGAAGGTACTTATAGAAATTACCTGCTTTCCATTTCAACTCCTCTCAAGGACCCTGGAACATGAAAATCTTCAAAAACTTTGATAGGCTGTAAACGTAACCAATTTAACTTCGTCTTCACGGTAAAATAATTTTTCCTTCTACAATTTAAAAAGTGGTCTCAAAAGTTTTCTGCGAGTTGGTTCGTAATAACTCAAAGAATTCAGCGGAATAAGACAGACTGAATTATACCCGAGAAAAAACTTAATCTACTAACTTCCTATCTTTTTTTGTCGGGGGTCAAAATATCAGGTACTGCTTACCATCAGGTGGGATTGCAGTTAAGCACTAGTTTATGTCAATTATAAAAAAAGAAAAGTTGTTTAGTCATTTGTGCTCCACCGGGCGTTCCGCACAGTGGCGACACCCGGGCGTCTCTTCCGCACGAATCCGGTGCAGGAACCTCCCGAACGTGCCATGTCCGGTGAGGACCTGCGTCATACGGAGGCCGTGAGATCTTTCCAGTCACGCCTCAAAGAGGGGACTTACCGGGATCGCTGGTCTAAGGAATAGAAAGGGCAACTGAAGGACCAAGCTGTGGTTATAGTTAATAAAAGTAGTCACGATCAATCAATATTCGGAGAAGTCATTGGATGATTTTTCACCTAAAAAAATACCTGTTTCAATGATCTCGCATATTTTCCAATTACCTATATGTATATAAGATATGTTATTGAGGATTTTCCAAATAAACCACAAATTGTTTCTCTGAAAATCAAAGATTTTGTTTATTTAATACGTCCTTACTATATTCAACGTTTAACTATGATCATTACACCTATAACTTACCTGAAAATCAAAGAAACGACATTTAAAGTTTACTAATATCGCCTCCTCAATTATATCCCTTTATTTCATCTCTTTACAATAGAATTTTTAACAATTAAATATGCAAAACAATCTAAACATCATCTACCATTCAATCACACGTCACCCCGTTCCACAGAACATAAATTCTATTGACAACTTCAACGCGCGAAGCGCGGCAAATTTGAATTAATGAAATGTCATTTCATTACATGTATACATAATTAACTACATCAATTTTACATTACAATATCCCCTAAGAATAAATTTACGAATAATTGAAACAGCCACTGAATTTCATTTGAAAAAAAACGCGCCAAAAAACTGGGACAGACATTTATTACGGAAAACACAAAACGAAAAGCAGATAACCTCCATCTAATAAGTGATAAGCAAAAAGTGCTGGCCGTTAAAAAGATTTACAATAACAACAATGAAAAAAAAGGCGGGTTTGAAATGAAACAGGAGAGATTTCAATTCCTGGGGCGCCACTAACGGAATTTTCCTGCTATTTCTTTTTCAATTAATTATTTTCATGGTTGAATTTTCTTATTACAAGCTTTTATTTAGTTTCACCTGTTCTGATGTCTGCTTCAAATTCATCATCAGTCTTTTTAATGTTCCCACTGCTGGGACTCAGGCCTCCTCTCTAGGAGAGGGCATGGGCCGTAATCCACCACACGGGCCCAGTGCGGGTTAGTGAATGTCACATGTGTTCGAATTTCTAGTTCTAGAGCCCAAGTTGTCGACGTCGCGTAGTATTCCACGCGCGCCTCATGGAGATGTCAGCAGTCGTGAGGACCAAGCAGAATCGAAGCCTACTAGGGCCATGGGTGATGTGAAAGAGAATCCCGGAGCTCTGGAACGAAGGCAAAGAACAGGATTGTGTGTTAGTTAGTAAAAGTCTGATGCGCTTCATCCAGACTAGGAGAAGCTATTGAATTGATGTTTCCCACAACGCAGTAGGAGATTGTTAGAACGCAGATTTCTTCCGTGTGAAGAACAAAGATAATAAAAATGAGTTATGAGATAGGATGGAGACGTGGGAGAGTTAAGCAGAGAGAAAAGTGTAGTCAGAGCACGCAAAGTTCTTCTCTGGCGAATAGGCAACCATTTAATAACATTAAAAAGTATTAACATAAAAAACACTGAGGATTTATGAGGTATATGGTATATACAATTGCTCCTGTCCTAACAGGCATATTTAATCAAAGCTTAGACAGCGGTACGTTCCCCCGCAAATAGAAGCTGGTATATTATGATTGCACTAGCAATTATTTATTAATTAAAACTTTATGCACTTGTTAGTTACGCTGTACAAAGGCGGACTTAATACTTCAGGCATTTTATATCTATAGCAAACTACTGATACCCTCACGCTCCGCCCTAGATCAAAAGAAGTAAATGGACGATTTCCAACTTAAAAAAAAACCGTTAGGCAAAAAAAATACTTTCGAGCATAAAAACATTATGCTGTTTAAATTGCAAATAATGTCATATAAAAAATTATATTTACAGTAGTCGATTCGGTATCTAATCAAACGAAAAAAAAATCTGTTCACCTATTTTCTTAATTCATGAATCCCCAAGCGACCACCGGTGGCCGCGCATCTATTGTCTTACTATTGTGTCTCTAATTGACGGTATCTGAAGGGTTAAATGCAAAATTCCGTTCCATTTAAAGTAAGTATTCATCTAAAATCAAGTAGACATAAGAGAATTTCAACAAAACATTTCTGCTTTACTAACAAAAATATATTAATTTTAGAAGCTAGTTGGAAATTTCTGTGGAAACGCGTCAAGTGGCGCAATAAAGCCGCTCCAGTGCTTTACAAAATTAGACGCTATTCGCGGACTTGAACTGACTCGTATTTGTTACGAATCCTTCTCAAAATGTTATTGTGAACTCTGTAAATATTTTAAAGTACCTATGATTTTTTTTTTAATTTTTATTCTATTTATTCAAGGAATTTTTATGCATGGTATATGTCAGTTCTATCGTAACCTTAGGAATATAAATGACGAAAATCTAGACCACTAGGCTTAAGTTAACAGTAAAGTTAATAATAGTGGAAATTTAAACTAACTATAGCGTGATTCTCGAGGAAGGTTTTAGTAAATAATTTGTTATTTCTTGGTGTTTATTTCTGTGTACATTACCGATATTTGTTGAAGATGTTGAGAAAAAATAAGCCGAAAGGAGAACCGTGCTACCCCGAATTGAACGCGAACGAAGCCTCGGGCAAAAGCTAGTAATATATAACCTATGACACTCAGGTATAAAGCAGCTTTCTGTCGGTGCTAACATTTTTGAAATCTGGTCCGATTTTTGTGATTTAGAATGCTTTCTGAGATTTACCTCCTACAAACAAAAAAATATTATATTATTGTAGATTTATAGGGACTAAAATGCATAAAAATTATTTTGACTGGTTTAGACTTAGGTTTAGACAAAAACTCGTGTAACATACGCATGTTAAGTTTGCTCAGGTTCTATAAATTAAACATTTTACAACACCATATTAAAAAGGCTAAAATTTTTACGTATGTAGGTACATGTATACATTTGTCACTTCTTCACGCTGAAATAGCTGAATGGATTTAGATGAAATTTGAGTCTTAGGCAACAGTCCTAGTGGACGTTTCCTGTGGCTGGCGTGTTACGGCTGTCGTCTTCGCTAGCATTAGGTATTACTTCACACTTGGAGCAATCACCTCCTTGTGATTGCTTCCAATAGTCACTCGCTCCAGATCATGGCCTGAATGGACCCTGGAGCCCGGCGTGAAATGTCGCCGGCGCTAATCGCCTGTACAAGGACACAGCGGAACTCCACCCAAGCAAGACATACCTTCACAGTATGATCCATCGTGTCCTTCAGACGGTCCATGCAATGGTGCTAAACGGACGTTTATTCCACCTGAATCCAAAACGGGAACCTCATGAACGGACCACGTCCAGTGAGGTTATCAGGCAGTAAGTGAGGCAGCCATGACGCTGCTCCAGCTATATCTCAAAGAGGGGATTTACCGCCGCGATTGTGACGCGTTCAACCAATAAATATGGATATGCGGCTGTCCAAATCCAAATTAAACAAGAAATTAATAAAACTAACCTATACAACTTTATCTTTTACGTTATCTTAAGGAAAATATTAATGTATTATATTTATAGTGCAGTTATTTGCACTCATAAGTTGTAATCACGCTAATCACACTTAACCCTTCAGATACCGTCAATTAGAGACACAATAGTAAGACAATAGATGCGCGGCCACCGGTGGTCGCTTGGGGATTCATGAATTAATATAATAAGAGTGTGTGTGTATGTTTTTAGGGTTCCATTCCTCAAAAGGAAAAAACGGAACCCTTATAGGATCACTTTGTTGTCCGTCTGTCTGTCTGCCTATCAGTCAAGACCCTTTATCTCGGGAACGCGTGAATGTATTCAGTAGAAATTAAGACTATATACAGATCTGCGGTCCCTAAAAGCTGTGAAAAAATCAAACTTCTAAGTTAACGGAAAAAAGATACGGCCGTTTATGTTGCACAAAAACATGTATTTCGACGCAGTTAAGGCAATCAAAATTCATAGGGAAGTTCCCGTTAACATAGAATCCTGAAATTAAGCATGAAGCAAGTTCATAGCACAAGTATAGGAAAAAATCTAATAAAAACTATGTAGTTACGTCACAAAAAAAAAAAAAATTTAAGATAACTCAATTCAAGAATTAAACTGTTTTCATACGTAAGTTTGTACAGAATCCTCAGAGCGCAAGTCCACATTTTCCCGATTTTTTTACTTCTTGACACTTATATAATTTAATGGATTTGGATAAAAGACACACGGGTAGACCATGTCATGACCAAGGATACTTTTCACCCCGGGAGTATATTCCCTTGGGATAATTTTATATCACGCGGCCAAAACCACTGGCGCCTGCGTATAGTATAGTAGATTATGTGACTAAGGGACAAAGCAGTGTCTTAAAGTCGCGGGTGGTCTTTTTTTTTATTTTTTTTTTGTCGACGGGGAAAATCATCTTTGACGAAACCCGCTCTTGGGAGCGGGAGACAGTGTCAGACTCTTACTGACTAAAAACCCCGCGCCGTTCCTTCTAGCCTTCATACCAGGGCACGAGCTCCCTTTCGGACAACCCTGTCCCAAGTAGGCTTCGACCCAGCTGGGCCCCTCCTGCTGCTGACAACTCCTTGAGGCGCGCGGGAACAGTGCGCGCCGTCGACGTCTTGGACTCGGTCCATTACCGGACGATCGGACAGCGAGCTACCCACCATGGCTCGCCGTCCGCGTCGCGGGTGGTCTGTCGAATTCCGAGTGAAGCGAAGGTTGCGATGGATTTTTATTTAACTGCAAAAAACTGCGAGGGTGTTAATATAGAAACCTGAGTGAAGTGAGGAGTTCAAGTCGCCGTAAGCAGTTGATGCTATTGGGTTCTGCCCCTCTAGCCAATTTACAACCGTTTCGCTTGCGTCGAACGCTCCGAGTTCGAGACCTTGCCGCCAATTCTTTTGTTCTGATCACGTGACTGAGCGTTGAGACGACGTCATTCCCGTACATTCCAAGCTTTCTACAAGCGTTAACTATTGCAGATTATCAACTTGGCTAGGGGCACAGGAATACCACATTTGGGGATAATTTTCTTCTATCACGCAGGCGAAGCCACTTCCAGAAGCTACTTAGTAAAGCTTCGTACCTGGCTGTTGAAGGCTTTAGCTTCACGTTTTCATTAAGTATTTTATATGTACTAACTCACATCAGACCAGTGAAAGTCTCGTCAAAATTGTGCCTGTCGATTCAGAAATTCTAAACGCCACTTTTACTTTTGTTCTAGGTGTTCCTCTTGCCAGAGTGCTCGTTGTTATCACGAAGGAAACTCTCCGGAAGCCGTCAGGGTACGTCACACAACTTCCCGCCACTTTTGCCTGCTGGCAGTCATCCAGGCGCACTTGTTATATAGGCCGCCAAAAACCGTTTTGATCTGATCAGGCCATCGCATCGGTGATCTGCCACACGGCCTTCTTCCGTCCACCTTTCCTTGTGTAGCGACATCTATGACGCCACATAAGAACTACGAAAAAAATACGAAATCCTGCATCGCGCAATCAAAGTTCTCCGCACGATTTGAACATATACGACAGCCCGACATCAACTATCGGGCGGTCGCCCACCAGACTATAACACCTGTCTGGTCGGAGGATCTTCCCTTTTCAATGGAGGTTTGTGGACTCTCTGTTCCGCATACCTTCAAACTGGTGATCCCGACGTGATTATAACAAGGCGTTTGATTCACCACTTTTACAGCTACCCAGAAAGTTAGTGTTTCCTCGCAAGCTTAAAAACAATAACCATCAACTTCGGAACGAAACTAAATAATTTTGCACATTGTTTCCTCATAGTACGTGCGAGTCGTGAACTCGTGACTCGCACTCGGTGCCGCGACTTTAACTTCAACGCGGCTGTGGTTGATGACACGGTCTGCCTGCATTTTACTGGCAATTTCATATTTTTGCGACAAAGTGACAATGACGCTTTTCCATAGATGTTATTCGCTAGTGCTAAAATTGAACTCGTAGACACTGCAGCTCGTTACCTGGAGTTCATTGTCACTCTTAGCACAATATCTGAAGACTTATAGAATTTTGACATTGTTGATTTGTTTTTTTTTTTTTGTTGTATAATTTGTTTTTTCGTTTTTAGTAGATAATTTTTATTATATTCAATCTGTCATTTTGTCATTACCTATTATTATGTTAATGTATTTTCAAGTTTTTAACTTAAATGTGTGGTGTAAACGGTTAGTGTAAGTTGGCAATAAATAAATTCTGAAATTGCTCCATTTTCTATTGACAAGGATTTTTTGCATCGTGGTCAGAGGAACTGTGTCACGTGAAAGGTGAGGTTACCGTAGCATTTTTTCTGCCACTTCTCACAGAAGGGACTGCACAGTTGGCGCAGGGGTTTAACGATTGACTGCTGTGTTGCGTGTCGTGGGTTCGAGTCCCGCACGGGGCAAACATTTGTACGGCCCGCAGATAAATGTTTGTGAACGCACCCACGATACTGGAGATATTGCTAGTGTGAGTCAATGTTTTAAAAAATCTGGATTTTATTTCCTTGAAGCTAGCTACTTATTGCGCTCAGAACATTCATACTGAAATACTTTTTAATAACTTATTAACAAAAACATCTCACAAAATAAATCACAAAACGACTCCTTATCAGTCAACGCTGCCATCTAAAATCTCTCTCATTACGAACAAAAAGACTGCAACAAAAACAAATGGCGGCTGCGACCAAAGTTGTCCAAATGATGAAACTTGGCGAGTTTGTTACTGTCCTGCCAAGCGGTTATGGTTGTTCCGACTTCTCTGGCATCAATCAGGAAAGGATGCTTTTAAGCATTTCCGCTTACTTCCTTGCATAGAGCACGGAATTATGGGCACAGTTTGCGTACTAGGACGATTGTACTAATCACACTATAATATTATAAAAGGGAACGTTTGTGGGGGGCCATACCATATATACTTTCAAAACCCACAAAGTCCATTGTTTTAATGTAGCATTGTATATTTCGCTAATTCGTAGGAAGTCGGCATTAGTAAGTATTATCACAACGTTAATGTTTTCCAATTGTCAAAAAATATTGCACACGTATTTTTTCTTTTTTCGATTAATGAAAAACATAACAAAGATATAGCCCATTCAAGTTACGTATATCGGTATCTTTGTCATTTTTGCTTTAATTTACAAATAAAAAACAAACGTATCCTTTATTTTTGAATAATCTAAAAGACCTAGCCTATTATGCTTTCAGGCATAAAAACCAAATGAACAACTCGTTCACATTCCCGCACTGGATCTGCAGAACTCGCGACCGAAGCAAAGGTGGTGGTATCAATGAAACCACTTCACATCTTGTAAAACTGTATTAAATAGAACTTTTTGGCACTGTAGACACTTATAAATTTTTTGGCACTTTTACATTATTTGGAACTTCTTGATTTGAACTGTTTGTTTGGAACTGGTTTATTAGAACTGGTTGATTAGAACTGGTTGATTAGAACTGGTTGATTAGAACTGGTTGATTAGAACTGGTTGATTAGAACTGGTTGATTAGGCCTCTGACGCATTTTAGTGCTCTGTGGTTCACAGTACTTTCCATTTCCTAGATTTATATCTGGAATTGTGGCAATTTATTTGGTCATAGCACTGGCAACAGTTGAGAAAGATTTCGGTTTGGCTAGCTTGGATTCTGAATTGCAATGCGGTTACGAAATGCATACGATTTATTGGTTGCCTTCGTAGTGTTGTTGTTACACCGACGGTTGGGGTTTTAGAAGTTTCGATTGGAGATTCTATTAGTTGGTTATTTATTAGGAATCCTCTTCTCCTTGACTTTGAAGTATTGTTTCATTGAAAATTGGCACATACAATTTGAAACATGTGATCATTGGAGAAATAGGTTAAGATTTTGATGTAGTACATACGACATCTGAAAGCACAACAGAAAAAAGAAGAGGTCTATATCCTGCTTGTTTGTATAAATTTAATTATTGTTTAAAAAAAAAAAGACTATTTTTTAATTATATTTCGCATGCTGAATAAAAAGCGGTACATAAAGAACCTTGTACAGTTGTATTTTATAAGATCTGCATCACCATGTTTCAAGCAAATAAATGAATTATTATTATAATAATTATGTTTTGGGAGAAGCTAAGAAATTACTGAAGTGATAACAATGATGATGATCCTCTTATTTTTGGAGTGGGAAATCATCAGATAACTTCTCCCGTTCTGAATGGAGCTAGAGGGTGTCAGACTTTTCTTGGAAAGGAAATAGGTTTTGGACTAGCTAAAACCTGCTTCCTTTTCAAATTGAATTTTGCGTTAGTGGACTTTTTTTAAGGTAGATCCATTGGCATCTCTCGCTTTAGGTTGAACCAGGAGGCGTGTTAGACTTTTACTGACAAAAACCTCATCATTTGCCCTTTGCGTTCAAGGACCACGCGTTCCTTGTTTAAATAATCCCTGCGGCCCTTGCGGGCATGGGCCCTGTTGGGCGGCTACGGTTTGCTGACATCTCTTTGAGGAGCGCATGGATTTACAAACTGTCGACGACTTGGCTTCGACGGTAGGACAGCGAGCTAGCATTGCTCGTCGTTCGTAAGCCCGCTCCTAACGTAGAATCTCCCGAAATTACAATGTGCGGTATGGACCTTGTCACGTCATGAGGAAGGTGAGGACGCCATGACGCCTCTCCACACTCCTCAAAGAAGGGCCTTACCACCAAGATTATGGCCAGCTCATTCAACTTTACGTTAGAGAGCTGCGGTGACTTTTTCAATCTCGTGCTGTGTTACTTGCTTGCGCCTAATTTTGTGTCTTCTATAATAACTGATTTGTAGTGCTGTGTATGTGAAAATTATACCTGGAAGAACATCACAGACTTTTATTTACTCGCCACCTACCCAGTGAGTACCACACACACACCACACAAGCAACCAAAACTTTATCGAAAAAATCTACAACATTTATAATGTCACGTAATACTGTATAAATACAGTAAAGATTTAACAGTCATTCAATGCCTCTATATACGTTCTCAATTCGGCAGTAAAACCTAGTAAAATAATGAAAACGTTTGTCAATATGTCTGTGTGAGCAATTAGCTCATCGGTGCATTCGCTTGCGTGCGATTTAATCCACGCTACGACTTGCCGCAACCTACCAAAGATTAACTAAATACAGATGAGACAACTAAATGATATAAATAATTATATCATTAGGCAAGCACTTGCTTCAGCCAGCCGCTTTAATAGTATCGACCATCATCCTATGGGAATGGGAATGGAAAAATGCAGATAGACGTCCACTGTTGGACATAACAACCACGTCGTCCTGTGCGTCTCGCATCCATCGTATTCCTGCAACCCTCATCAGGTCGTCAGCTCACCGGAAGGTAGACCTTCTTCCGGTACATGATCTTCACTTCAGAACTTCAGAACAGCATCTGTTCTACAAGTAATTTACCTACCCTGCCCACTACCACTTAAATTTGGCAATTTTTCAGATAATAACGGTAACCTTGGTTCTCTTTGTTCATGCCAGCGGCTTCACCCACATGAAAGTAGGTTGCTCCATACAAATTTAGAACCCCCGTTTCATCTCCTTGGGGGGTGTGTTTTGAAAAATCCTTTCTTATTCTTCGTGTAGGTACATCATAAGACAAACGTCACACATATCGATCCCCTGCTTCTGAAAAGAAGATGTATCATGTATGTAAAACCTCAAACTTGATCGTAACTATAAAATTCAGAAAAATATTTTACAAATATTTTTTTAGTGCAGATATTTAACCCGTGACACGCAAATACTGATTGCGGTTGAAACAAAATACCAAAAAAAGTTCCCCTTAATTTACCTCCTCAATTACTATTGAGATATCAAAATGTCGTACCAAATACCTCCATATCATAATTTGTCACAATGGCTAATAAAAACTTACGGAGCGAAAACCGTTACGTTCTCATTGGAGGCCTGCAAGCCACGAGTCCTCGACCAATCGCGTCCTCTTATTAGATACGCCATGTTGACCACGTAAGATAGAGGCGACTATTATGTCACTTATTGGAAGGGGAAAGTCGTGGAAAGGGTGTTGATAAAACAATTTATTTCAAGGTTGTTGGTTGTTTTGACAAAAGAAGATTTTATTGATTTGCTTTTGATTAAATAAATTTTTATTTAATAATAAATAATCCACCACAATCACACAACGCCCTCTAGTCCCAAAACAAGCAGAGCTTGTACTATAAGTACTAGACAATTGATAAAAATACTATATATCTCTATATACTTACATATTATAGATAAATTACACCCAGATACAGTGTTTGCAACTTTAAAATTTGCTTAAATTACTACATTGTATAACCAAAAAAATATTTGCACGCTCCTCTGGCTAGCCGTGATTAAATGCCTGCTATGTGTCTAAATAGGCAAACTTTTTACCTAATCGCTTGTCTGCTTGCTTGCTCTTTATTCAATACATTCATTGGTCTGTGTCTATACGAGCGAGGCATACAGAATCGGCTTGCGCTACCGGTTACCCTGCTATGTGCCTATTTAGTATTCATACTTTTTGCCTATTTGCCTGTCTGCTTAAATGAACACATTCGTTGATCTGTGTCCATACGAGCGAGGCGTGTGGAGGCGGCTTGCGCCAGCTTGCACTGCCGGCTATATTACCCTGCTATTGTGCCTATTTAGTATTCATACTTTTTGCCATGCCGGCTAACTGTTCTATGCATCTTTTAAACTAATTTAGAATTGCTGGAATTATTGTTGCTCTGGCTTTAGTAACACGGAGTGTCAGTCAGCGTGATGTAGAGGCAGAATGGTGGGATTACAATTGGAAATATTTTTCATTACAATTAGTAAATAGCTAACTTTTTAAGTAAGAACTAAGGCCACTTTTATTTTGTGCGACAACGATCGGTCCTGTGCGTCTCGCATCCATCGGTTTCTCGCAACCTTTACCAGGTCATCGGGCCACCTTGCTGGAAGCCTTCCAACGCTGCGTCTTCCGGTACGCAATCGCCACTCCAGAGCCTTTCGGCCCCAACGGCCCTCTGTTTTGCGAGCAATGTGCCCTGTCCATTGCCACTTAAGTTTGGTGATTCTTCGGACTATGTCGGTATGTTCGCTTCGCTTGGGGAGGCCTATATACAACAGTGGACGTTATATCGGCTGAAATGATGATAAGCGCATTTACCGCATCGGGAACCAAAAAAAAAGCAATTGCAAACATCACCTTAGTGGTTATTATCAAAGTAAACAAAACTTATTATCATACAATAATTATTATTTCATAGATACGCTAATAAATGTTTTAATTTCAAGTCGTAGCCCTTATTATCATACAATAATTATTATTTCATAGATACGGTAATAAATGTTTTAATTTCAAGTCGTAAATTAGAAATACATAAATTATCATATTATCTCTAATTTAATTTTAAGATTATGAAAATTGGTCTATCCTTGGACCAATTTTCCATGGATGAATGGTCTCCATGGATGAATGGTCTTGCGGCCACGTGTAAATAAATTGCCAATAAACTAATTAATAACTTACATTGAAAATAGAAAATCTTATGGAAATTGGAGATATAAACTTCAGTATTACCCCACACAACAATTAAAGATCAAGAAGGCTTACCGAAATGATACATACACTTAAGTTTGGCGATTCTTCGTATTATATTACACGAAGAATCGCCAAACTTAAGTGGCAATGGGTCGGGCACATTGCTCGCAGAACAGATGGCCGTCGGAGCCGAAAGGTTCTGGAATGGTGACAACGTACTGGAAGATGTAGCGTGAGAAGGTCTTCTACAAGGTGGATCGAAGACCTGGTAAGGGTTGCAGGAATCCAATGGATGGTGATTTATTATGGCGACACTTGGGGGAGGCCTATGTCCAACAGTGGACTCTTTCGGCTGAAATGATGATGATGATTACGATGAGTGCTAAGTTACCAGAAATGACTGATCGACTTTAAGTTAACCGATTTAACACCAATGTAACGATTTAAATTTTGGACGATATGCACGGAACGGCTCCATACTCGTACTACATAAATTGCTTTGGCGTTACATAAATCCTAGCATTAGATGCACAATCTCACCGTGTGAATTGACCGCGTAGATTTAGAGCTGAATTTCGCGAATATTCGAACATTGAATTTCGTCATTTTCCTTTAGGATTTATGCAAAACTATTCTTACATGAGTACGCTTCGATCTAACACGAGAAGATGAAAATAATTGATATTTGGAAATGGACTTCGAATCGTCAGATTCAAAATTCGAATTCAACATACTTTTTTATGCACTTCTCGCAGGTGTAATTAAAAAAAAAAAAACAAATATTTTTATTTTACATAGACCTACATGGGCACTTATAAAGCTTTAAAAGCTAGTGTTCCAATTGGTTTGACACGGCTGCAATCCAATGAACAGTTATTTTGATTATGCTGGTAGATTTTGCAATATTTTTTTATAATTGAAAAAATTTAACTTGACCACTATCTCACCTGATGGTAAGCGATGATGTGGCCGACAATGGAACACGCTTGCCTAGAAGCAATCTATTCATTCTCGACTTAAACACTCCTAGGTTATAGCTATCAGGAAACACAGACTCCGGCAGGGAATTTCACTCCGTAGCTGTACGCATGATGAATGTATTCCCAAAACGCTTTGTACGTATGGGTAGGATGTCCACCATGTACCGGTGGCGCAACGCCGTACGTTTTTGGTCCGATGATGGAACGGACTTGGTGGAATTAAATTGTGTAACTCTAGTGCACACTCCCCGAAATGTAAACCATAGAAAACGGACAGCAAGCATCTCGGCGTATATGCCCAAGACTTTGGAGTTTTGACTTCAAAAGTGCATCATTGCCTATGATCTTCTTGGCACGCCTTTCAATCGACTCTAGTGCATCAAGCTGGTATTTGGCTGACCCATCCTAAAGATGAGAGTAGTACTCCATACACGATCGAACTTACGCTTGACAGAGGTTGAGCAGCTGTTCCGGCGTGAAATACCGTCTCACCTTTGCTAAGATCCCCAATTTTTTGGCAGCTAGTTGGGCTTTTGCCTCGATGTAGGAGCCGAAATTGATGGTAGACGAAAGCGTTACCCCAAGAAGCTCAAGATTGTCGGTAATTGGCACGGTTACACCCCGGAGAGATGGAGTCGGGTGGAATTGGCTCCGTTTAGCGGAGCGGACTTCGACGAAGCGACGATAGAGCACACTTGCTCCGGGTTGTAAGTATCAAGAAACACAGACTCTGGCAGGGAATTCCACTCACTCAAAACCTTTTATGTGTGTGAGTAGGATGTCCACCATGTACATCACAACACCGTACATCTGTTGCCTGTACCATACAATAAATTGTGAAAAGATTAGTGTGATGACAAAATTTTCAAGCAGAAAGGCACGTATTAACTCCGTACCTCCAGATGTCTATTCAAAATATTTAGTTTACAACACCTGTCATCGATTAATAGAGAAGTCTCTTGTGGATTTGAAAAACATCGTCAAGAATCCGATAAATGATAAATGATATTTATTTTGCAAATAGGTTTAAAAAACACTTTTACACGTCAAATTTTTTTTTTCGTCTGTTTAAGCTAGATGAGGCCGGTGTTTCCTAGCTGACTACCCTGAGAAGAAACACCGAAACAAACTCAGGGGTCAAATTCCCGACATCCCCTTTACAAAAATATACAACAGCTCCGGTTAGACTTAAAAGTTGGAAGAGCTTTGTTTGATACACAAAGATCATTCGGGGCCGCCTATCCGCGGGGAGATGTTTATTGTGAGAGGATCATCACTCGTTACCGCCCGACTTCGTTCTACCCCAGAAATATCTGCCAGTCGGACGCGATCTTCAATGTGCAAAGCGACGTCTATGACGCCACATAAGAACTACGAAGAAAATACAAAATCCTGCATCGCGCAATCAAAGTTCTCCGCGCGATTTGAACATATACGACAGCCCGACAACAACTACCGGGCAGTCGCCCACCAGACCATCCTGTCTGGCCGGAGGATCCTCCCTTTTCAAAGAAGGTTTGCGGGACTTTACTCTCTGTCCCACCTATCTTCAAACTGGTGACCCTCGACAAAGAACGTCAGCTCAGCCTTCGTACAGCTACTACTTCGTGATGTCATCATCACTTCTCAAGTTTTCGAGCAACGAGCCATACAGCTATTACCCACGGCTAAGGGTATCCTGACCACCAGTATGACTACCTGGTCTGACATTGTAAAGCGCTCAATAGACTGCACTCCCAAGCAATCCGTTGCAAACACAACCTGGGGATTATAGACCCCTCCGACACCCAGCGCGATTGTGTTGCACCAAATGATGACCCACCACTTACTAGTGTCCAAAATATCCCTACATCTATAATTTGTAGGACCTTTAAAATGTCACTGACACCACTATAAACGTGCCTACATCATCATCATCTCTTGTTTTTTTATGATTTTTCCTTCCATTCTGTCCTGTCACCTGTCATGGTATCTTTAACTATATTTTCTTTCATTTCAATCCTCACTCAATATACCCACTTTTTCCTTAGCCATCTGTCCTAATGTACCTATACTCATCTCTTTTGTTAAAATTGATTTCGTCCTTCCTCTTCAAATGACTTTACATAAACGGGAAAAGCAAACCATCTAACCGAGACGAAAAAAAGTGTATAGACAAACACGGAACACGCTATACATTAGCTAAATAAAAAGTAAATTTAAATGATTTAGAGTTATCTTATATAATTGTACGTGAAACACGTGCTAATGTTTTTATTCAATCAATCACTTTGGATAATCCAAACAAACGTTTATCATGATTGTATATTAATAACGAGATTAAGAACAATGAAATGTTATCTACTATGTATCGAAAGGATCTCGCAAAAGATAGAGTTTTGTATAAAAACAAAATTGCTACCTATTTCAATTATAATATTCCTTGGAAATATTACCACTTAACTTGAGCTCGATTTAGCTATTAGCATTGCTTACAGATTCGAACAACTGCAAATGATAGAAATATAACAGCAGCAGTTGGAATATTAAACTTATCACTTCTAAAAAGTATATCTCTTCAGAAACCATAAAATCTGTCATATTATTAATACATACATTTGTTTATTTTTCAGCAAAAATGAGATCTCTGGTCATTATCGCCTCTTTCGTCACCCTGGCCGTGACCAGCCCCATCCACCGTGACAATATCATAGCAGGCCCGGCTATAATGGAATTCGAGCCTGTTGGCCCAGCCAACGTGCCCCAGCCCATTGCCAGTGGCCCTTCTATCGTGACCCAGCCCATCGCCATTGGCCCTGCTAACGCGCCCCAGGCCATTGCCATTGGCCCTTCTATTGTGCCCCAGCCCATCGCCATTGGCTCTTCTATCGTGTCAAAGCCCATCGCCATTGGCCCTGCTAACGCGCCCCAGGCCATTGCCATTGGCCCTTCTACCGTGCCCCAGCCCATCGCCATTGGCCCTTCTATCGTGCCCCAGCCCATCGCCATTGGCCCTTCTATGGTACCCCAGTCCATCGCCGTTGGAGCCGCTGTCATCGACACTGAGCCCATCGCCATTGGATCCGCAATCATCGAAGCTGAGCCCATCTCAGTTGGACCTGCAATGGTTGACTTCGATCCTATCTCCGTTGGTCCCGCTGTTGTTGGAACGCCCGTCGAAGTCAGCCCCGTCCAAGTGGTCGAGGAGGCCGTGAACGTGCCCAGTACTTCTCTCGTCCAGATCATCCTGAACATCAACGGTGTAACTCACGTTATCGATGCCCCGATAAGCGTCGGCCCCGTCGCTGAGGCTATCGTACCTGAGCCCGTACACATCGTTGAAGATGCTGCTGAACCCGTTCAAATTGTCGAAGTCGCTCCTGAACCCGTCCATGTCGTCGAAGTCGCTCCTGAACCCGTCCATGTCGTCGAAGTCGCTCCCGAACCCGTCCATGTCATTGAAGTCGCTCCCGAACCCGTCCATGTCGTCGAAGGCGCTCCCGAGCCTGTTGCTATCGGCGTACCTGAGCTCCCCATCCCCGTTGTTGTACTGCCCCAAGACCTCAACTAAATTGACGTAAAAACTTGAAAAAGAACTGTGTATCTGCGTTAACATCTACACGACCACTTGCTGCGAACTTATTATGTGTTAATATATCAGTTCCGAAAAGTTTATTTTTATTTATTCCAAAATACCATTTTTACTGCCAATCTACAATGCCCTGATTTTTTTTCCATTATTGTCAGCTTACTTTTAATATCAATAAATAAGCACTATCCCCTGCTTCTGTCCCACAACACAGAAAAATATCTATACAACTAGCCAGTCTATCTACAATTGGCTCCATTTAAAAAATAATAAAAAATCGCAAAACAGGATATAGGTATTAGCACTAAAGATTGCACAATAAGTATACATAAGTCGAATCGATTCTGCGAAATATTCATTTATTTTACTGCGGTCAGCTCACTCAAAGTATTATTTCATGGAATCCTCTCAAAGTATTATTTCATGGAATCAGCTTCAACATCAGATGCAACTCAGTAAATTGCTCAAAGGGTTCACAGAAACTTATTTGTAAAGACTTGCAAGTGACGTATACAGAGAAATAATTTATTTCCAAGTATTTGTAAAGCACTCTGCACCATAATATCTAAAAGGTATTCTGCGAAAGTAACTATCTAATTAGGTCACGCATGCCTCAAAGAGATGTCAGAAGTCCAGTAGCGCCGATGCTCGCTAGAACCACGGGGGAATTTGTGAAAAGGAAGCCCGTGGTCCTAGACCACATAAGGCAACTGAAGGAAACTTTTAATTGAAACAGGGAGCTGATAGCTACAACTTGGGGGTCTTTAAGTCAAGAGTGAATAGATTACTTCTAGGCAAGCGTGCTCCATCGTCGACCACATCATCGCTTATCATTAGGTGAGATAGTAGTCAAACGCGAGCCTTTCATTAAAAAAAAAAAAACGGCCCGTTCACGACTTTGCCGCTGTGAGCGGTAGCTAAGCGCGGGGCGGCGAGCGGTATCATCAAATTATGAAAATGTTTGAAGCGCGCCACGAGACCTTGAACTTGAATTCGATTCTGATGATAATTACCGATAATTATAGGGTTATTAGCGGGTCCTTGAAATCATTATCATCATGATATGACTAATGAAATATTGATATAAATAATGCTCGTATTATTACTATTATGCATTTTCCACAAATATTTGCACAACTGATAAATGGATTATAGTGAGTCAACAATTACTGTACTATATGTTATTATCCTTTTTTCTTTTCTAGCCCATGCTGTCTCACTGCTGGGCAAAGGCCTCCTTCCACTCCTTCCAATGTTATTATACACTGCTTTAAGGGCTTATTAGAAAAGATCTTGTTATTATTTAAGTAAATAGTAAAAATAATATTCATAAACAGTAAAGTTATTAGCATTTGTTAATAACCCAAAATGTCATTGTCATTGATTATATTATGAACTAGCTTCTGCCCGCGACTTCGTACGCGGATCCTGTTGCTTATGCCAGCGGTCATTTTTAAGTGCGAGATGTCTTTTAGTTAAAAAATACAATAAGGTACATATAATGAGTGCTAGATGGACTAGTAAAGGTCTAGCTCAAGGTGACCCGATATCGCCTCTATTGTTTAATATAGTAACTTATAAAATTTGAAACTCGGTTAAAAATGTTTGTCTCCCAATATGCTGATGACTTTGTGTTCTAAATTTGTGACTAGCTTCTGCCCGCGACTTCGTACGCGGACCCTGTTGCTTATGCCAGCGACAACGGGGTCGTCAAAATCGAAGATCTGAAACGTCTGATATCGAATTCTAAGAGCCCGAGGACGGGAAAACAACGTGATGTGCGAGACGATTCGAGACGTTCCAAATCTCTCCCTTCCACTTAAGCGCGTGACAGTGTGCACACACCTTAGACATGGTGGCAATGTCGCCGTGTTCGATGTTATTAATAAATGGGTTATAGAAAAACTCGCTCCTTTCTTTATTCCCGTAATTAAATGTAATAATACGTAGAGCGCATGTTTTTCAACGGGTGTGACTTTAAAAATCTTACTGGCTATACTAGTTAGTCTACTTCTTTACCATCCACAAGTTAGGTACCACATAAACTTAATACACATTCACTAGACTAGGTTCTGGTTACTAGCCGACCGAATCAGGCTACGGCGCTCTCGCCGCTTCCGCCGGAATTCCGATCCCGATTTCCGGCCACCGTAGACGCGGGCTCGCGGACGGCGAGCCATGGGTAGCTCGCTGTCCGATCGTACGGTAATGGACCGAGTCCAAGACGTCGACGGCTCGCACTGTTCCCGCGCGCCTCAAGGAGTTGTCAGCAGCAGGAAGGGCCCAGCTGAGTCGAAGCCTACTAGGGACAAGGTTGTCCGAAGGTATGAAGGCTAGAAGGAACGGGATGGGATTTTTTGTCAGTAAGAGTCTGACACTATCTCCCGCTCCACCCAAGAGCGGGTTTTGTCGTAAGATGATTTTCCCCATCGAAAAAAAAAAAGTTTCTGGTTACTAGATTTACAAAAAAATAATTCGTTTACAAAAAAAAAACATTGTTTACTTTTTACATTACATTGTAATCAAAACTTATCCTAGATCTGAACACTTAATACCAACCATCTAGCCATCATCTAGTTCAAGTCTACAGGCATGGTATCAGCAGGATAGGGCACAATTGGCACTGCAATATCCACAGGCTCCGGAAGAACAGCAGGCCCAATTTCAACAGGTTCAGGAGCGGAGTCTACGATGTGGACAGGTTCAGGAGCGGAGTCTACGATGTGGACAGGTTCAGGGGCAGAGTCTACGATGTGGACAGGTTCACCAGGTATTATTTCAATAGGAGGTTGAGGAACAACAACACCAGAACCTGACACCGGACTGTTGATGTTCAGAATTATCTGAACCAGAGGGTTTCCTACAGGTACTGGTACAGGTGCAACCGGAGGTACTACTTCTCCAGGTAACTCAGGAGTAGGGATGTCCACGAGTGCAGGCCCAACAGCGATGGGTTCATACTCCAAGACAGCTGGTCCTATGGCGATGGGCTCGGGGGCTGGAGCTGGCCCAGCAGCACCAGGGTCAACCAAGCCACGATGGGGGCTGGCGACCACCAAGGCCACGGCAGATGCGAAAATGAGCATGAATTTCATTTTGCTGAAAGCAAAGTCCAAGAATTAGTTTTAATGATCAGAAAAAACATTCTAGAATGACATTCCAGAATGAAATTCTAGAAAACAGCAAATGCTGAGGTGGTCACCTTTTCGGTGCGGGCACGCTCGGCGCTCTTTGTACTTTTGTTATATTTTTTTTTTAATTTTATGTTTTCAACTTTGTGCTGTGTCTGTTCTGAATAAAAGTATTTCTATTCTATTCTATGCTATTCTTTACGAGACGAAGAAATTCGAAAGTAAATTCTGAAGGTAGGTTAACCTACCTACTTAATATTTTATTTTAAAAAGATATATTTTTCATTTTAGGTTTTACTAGAATTATAAAATGATAATAATATATGGCATTGGCACCACAAATATGATTAAATTGCAAAAAAAAAAAGAATTTCAAAATATGTTCACGAATGCGTAATTAATAAAGGAACTTACCACTGGTGTTAAATTACTTCTTCACCCGAGAAACTATAGTTGTGTTGACTGTTGTCGTAAAACTGTAATTTCAAAATGCAATTTAGCTTTTTTATACACAACAATATCTTATGACTGACCAAAATAGTAAGAGATAAGATTACATTTTGAACTAATCTCAGCTTTATGACTTAAGTGATCAACAAAAAAACAAAATTTGGCTTGAACTTGATAGATCCTTAAGAACAAATATTTTGAAATCCGATTAGAATGAGACGTAAGTCAATTTTAATTCGATAAAATCTCTTCTACATACGAATAATAATACCGATGTATTAAACGCTGTGTTTTCATTGACCGACTTTTTAAATAGAAGGTTTTCAATTCGTTCGTATATTTTTTTATATTCTAAAGAATCTATCAAATCAGAACTAATTATAAAAAAAAAAAATATTTGAAAGGATAAGTTTCCAGATTAAAATCCAGTTCTGATGATGGAATCTATGAGGAGTTGAGAGAACTCACTGGCTTTATTTTCATCGAGAAGTCAAGTATTTAGATTCAGAATGTAACATTTAATGAAAAACACATCATGAAGAAGATCACAGATGAGCAACAAAACTTCGAAGCGCATAGTCGCCTCAATTAAGACAGTTAAGCTACTATTGACTACTGGTTAAGGTTGCGGGATCCAATGGATGTGGGACACACAGGATCGATCATCGTGACGACACTTGGGGGAGGCCTATGTCGAACAGTGGATGTCTGTCGGCTAAATGATGAAGTGACTATAACTAAACAAATTGTATCAGTTGTGCTGATGAAAATTGAAGTAGTCTAATAATGTAGTCGGAAGGTAGATATAGGAACTCCATAATACAGCAATGTATCCTAGCCGTGTCTAAAACTATAAAAATTGTTTGAATTGTTATTGTTGTTGCTGTTTGTTGTGTGTAATTTGGCTAGAAGGTACCATCGAACTGATCTGATGATGAAGTCGGTAGGCATGATAATTCCCTAATGAAACAATATATCCTAACCATATTTCAGCTATTAGAATTGTATTGTACTCTGAATATAAATGGTTTTAAAGATACAGCTATTCTATAGATACCAGCACCATACAATTGGCACAATGTTTTGACTTCAATGTGAGGTGCTAACAAATAAAAATTAAAAAATAATGTTTACACAAAAATCCAAATAGCTTTGTTATTTTAGTTTAAAAGTATAATTTTAAGAATTATGCTTAGCAGATCAAGAGTTATATATAGATAAGGACAAATTAAAAAAAAGAAGATATAATAATTAGTAGTTCTCAAATCCACCATTTACTTACCAATTGCAATCTGTCTCTTCTAAAGTTACCCACGTAAGTTTTTCCTTTAGTTACATTTATATTTCAATACAATGATCTTTGCTCTCTAGGCTAGCCTATATATGTCCATATTTCTCTATAGCTAAGGAATAAAGATCCCTGCCGGAGTCTGTGTTTCTTGATCGTTGAAGCCAAAGCCCAAAGCCCACTCACTCAACCAAAACCATGTCTATAAATCGCATGCGGTGAAGTTCTGTCCCTTTTTGGAAGAGTACTACTGAGTCCTTGTAGAGGGGACCACTCTGTTTGTCCACAGCTATCACACACCGTCGTCTAGTTTCAAGCTAAGCAGAGCTTTTGTTATGAGTACTAGATAACTGATAAACATACTTATAAATTTCTAAATACATTATTTATTATAGATAAATAACACCTAGGAAGATGAGAATCGAACCTTCAGCATAGCAGTAAGGGCTACTAACCACTAGACCAACAGGCCACTCAAACACAGTTAACAGGTCGGTAGTTGGTGGCAACCTCTCGCGTCCGGCCCTTATTAGGCTTCGACATGGAGTGAGAGGGCATGAGTGGGGGTCAACTCTTTCTCCCTTCCTTTCAAACAAAGGAAGTGACGAAAACTGTAAGATGATGACTAGCCTTGCCTCCTGTCAAAGTAGCTCCCAGTGTCAGAAATCACAGAATGACTACTGGCCACAGTAGGCGTAAATTGGCAGTAGGGGAGCCATGAGTAGGGAGCCATTTGGGTAACCGGTAAGAACCAAGCTTGAGCCGATAGCGCTTTGTGTGCCAAGAAAAAGAAAGAGATATCAGTAAAATTGATTGGGCTAGTCGGCCCAATTAAATTAATTATTAATTTGATATCTCTTCTTCAGGCGCCTGTTCTAACTTAAACAGACACCCGTCAGGGCTGCAGATTGTTATTTGAAAAACCGAAGATTTTGAAAACCGAGAAATTGGTGATGTATCTTTGTATATTCTTGAATTCCTCGACCAAGTGACGCAATCAAATGGCCGGATGTTTGCGAAATGTATTATTAACTGTTAAGATCCTCTCTCTCTCTCTGTTCTCTATGTTGGTTTGGTCTGTTGTGTTCCTGAATTGTATGGAATCGCACTTACTAATAAGCTATGTATTTTAATCATCGTTTTTAGGTTTTCGTAGTCCTAACATGAAACCGTTACAGTTTCCTCATGTCCATCTGGCTGTTTGTCCATCCATCCGTCTGTGGCTAAATCTTACCCCTTGGGCGGAGCTAGGGCGTGTCAGACTTTTACTGACTTAAACTTCCATGTTTCTTCATTGCCTTGTATTACAAGGGTGTTATGTTTAAGATTGCTGCTAGGTTGATAAATAAAAGTCTCACACAATGGTTTCACCAAGATGCCGTAGACACGTGTGCATCCGCCGACCAGTAATAATAATAATAACTATTTATTTCAGGCTACTATGGCCCATAAACACTATATATAAAATAATCTTATCTTAATTTATCATTACCAGATTAGCCGGAGGATGTTAGAACACAACAGATTAATATAATAAAAACAAATCGTTTAAAAAAAAGATTCTTATTTATTCACTTATATCACATAATTTAAACTTATTCAAGATCTTAAAATTAAAGCATAACTCCTTGATCATCTAGTTCAACACATCAGGCATGATCACAGCAGGATGGGGCACGACAGGCACTCCAATAGCCACAGGCTCCGGAACAATAGCAGGCCCAATTTCAACTGTTTCAGGAGGAGAGTCTACAACATGGACTGGATCAGCGGGTGCCACTTCAATGGGGGGTTGAGGAACCACTACACCGGGACCTGATACTGGACTGTTGATGTTCAGAATGATCTGAACCAGAGGGCTGCTAACAGATACAGGTGCGGGCACAACTGGAGGAACTATTTCTTCTGGTAATACTGGAGCAGGAGCGGGAACGATAGGCTGTTCCACTATTTCAGGACCAACGGCAATGGGTTCGAAGTCCAAGACGGCTGGTCCAATGGCAATGGGCTCTGGAGCTGGAGCTGGGCCGGCTGCGCCGGGGTCCACCAAGCCACGGTGAGGGCTGGCGACAGCCAAAGCCACGGCAGATGCGAAAATGAGCATGAATTTCATTTTGCTGCAAAAAAAATAAAAAATAGTAAAATATATCATGCTGTATTTTTGTATTTATTTGTTAATGATTTTAATTTTACAGTTAGTTAATAATTTAAGGAAACAAAGGGGCAAACATAGTCTTCAAAAAATGACTGATCCAAATATTATTTAGTTTACTGAAAAAATATTATAGATCTGAACAGAATTGAGATTGAACAGATACTTAAAAAATTTACAAATATATTATTAAAAAAATCATGTGGAATAAAATAAATAAACGACAATAAAACAGCTAACCAATAACCAAAACCAAAATTTATGACAGTCAAAATTATTTTAATTGTTTTTAATGAAAATAAATAATATTAGTAAATTATAAAAAAAAAAACAAATTCAATAAAGGAACTTACCACAGGTTATGATTTACTTGTCGTCTCTCAAGAAACAATTGTTGAGTTGGTTATTGTTGTGAAACTGTGATTTCAAAAATGCAATCGAGCGAATTTATATAAAACTTATATCAACGTCTGATCCAATTATTAAGAAACAGATAAGATTGCGTTTTGGACTAATCTCTGCTTTCTTTAAGTGATTCACAGTTTTTTTACTAAATCTAGCTAATGAACTTGATTAATAATTCTCAGGAAATGGTTTGGTGTTATATTAAAATAAGTCATCACTTAAAATATTTCCAGTGTCTACATTAGAATACGATAGAACTACTGATGCTGAAGATTTAAAGACATTCGTTTCAAGAGTATGTGTGAGCAGGCCATCGTAGTGGTAGAGCAGTGCTCACCAAGGTAACGAACCTAATTTACGAATTGTACGTTGTGGGTTCAAACCCAAATAGGCATAGACCCAACAGTTGGTTTTATGTTTGTTTCATCGCCACTGCTTAAAAAATTATAAAGCAAAGTCGAAGGTATTTTGTGATACTATCAAGTTCTAGAACCGAAAAATTTGAAGAAATATGACGAGAAACTTCATCTCGAGTGACATCCCATTCCGCATTTCTCCTAGAGAGGAGGCTTCAGTTGCAGTGCAGTGGGAACATTATAAGAGTGATTTTGCTTTGATACATTGAGTTGTTAGGATAAAAATAATTTCATCCGTGATGATATTTTTTTTTCAATTTAAGTAATTAAGAAACTACAAGTTTCTTTCTAATAATTTTCCATAAGATATGGCCTTTATAGACCTACTAGCTTTTCGCCCGCGTGGACTACATTTTATATAGCGCGGGGAGAGACCCGTGCTCAACAGTGGAATTATAGGTAGCCTATGTGTTATTCCAGTGTCTCTTCTACCTACCTACCAAATTTGATCTAAATCCGTGCAGTAGTTTTTGCGTGAAAGCGTAACAGACAGACAGAGCTACTTTCGCATTTATAATATTATATAGTAGGGATTTAAAATAGATTGAATCTTGAATCTTTTCTACTTCAGATGAATCTTTCAATGAAATCCAATGACCTATGTTTGCCACTCAAAATGATATAATCGGTTTTGGATGAGGTTACTTAAAATGTTGACCTTGGCAACTGTTCTTCGACATTTCTAGAAACAAACCAGCATTATCTTTTTCTACTTCATTCCGTAATCCCTCGGTCAGGTGACACAATGTTTGTTTAAAGTCATTATTATTAGCTATAAGCAGTTAATATTTTAATCCCGATTAGTATGGAAACGACCAGAATAAAGAATTAAAAGTGATTAGATTATAATAATATCAAAGTGATGCACTCATATTTTGCAGGTTTGAGTGCAATGATGAAATGTTTTGACTTTGGACGTTGATATCATGTTTTTTGTTTGTGGTTTTAATTTTATTGTTTTCAGAATTGGCTTAAAAAACGCTTAACTATTGCACGTTTTAAACGTAATATTATTTTTGCCAATACTTTTAGATATGATTAACAAAAATTCGATCATGTCACCTTCTCAGAATTGATGTATAGGAACGAATCTTTCAGTACAAAGGTGCTGCACTTCATTGATATGACCATTATCCAACGGGTTCGGCGTTCCCAAAAAAATCTGTCAACTTGTTGGACAGATTTTAAGAAGGCATATGACTAGGTGTCTTTTACATACATGGGTGCTGAAGTTGTATAAAATGTATCAGATAACATAATTGCCTAAAAAGGACTGTGCCAGGGATTACGTGTCGTTGAGCATAGCAAGACTTATGGGAGATCCTTGGATAGACTCCTGAGAGATGTGCCTTAGCAGGCTCTGTGTAGGGGGTTTTGGGGTGGGTTTTTTAAGAGATCATGGGACCCCTTCTATATGCTGATGGTGATAACCTGGATTCTAGGTGTCACAGTTTACGTTTTCTGCAGGAATAGATTTTCTCTTCCATAATTAAAAAATATTATAATAATACTAGCTGTTGCTAGTGGCTTAACCCGCGTGAAAGTAGAAATTATAGTAGCTGTATGAAAACTAATCTTATGTGTATTCAAATCCGAATATTTATATTTCATAAATACGTTGGAAAGAATATCCATTACTGCAAAAAACGAAAGTTGTTGCTTATCTATATCTTCCTGAAAAATGTTTCGATATTATTATTTAGGTTAAACCCCTCGCGCGTATATTATTATTACGTAGTTGCGCGTTTTTACATAAAAAAATTAATTAAAAAAAAACATTTTCTAATTTTTTTTAGGAAAAACGAAAATATAGAGACCAAAATTTTCGGCTGATTTTACAGTACGACAATTAAGCGTTTTCCGAAGTCGCTCAAGTTTTACAGACGTATGTATAATCGATGCTCGACGAGAATTCACTTTTAATCATTTCCATTACGTTCCATGAGCTGTTTTCTGAAGGAAATAAAACGACAACGAAGGTGACCAATTTATAGCCAATCTATTTGAGTACTAGCAACGATAACCCTTCGTCTTGGTGACTGTTACTAGAAGCTTGTGCAGCTGAGTCTGATTACTCCATATTTTTCTTGCGTCATAAATCATAGTAAGTTACTTTTCTCCTGTAGAAATATGGTACTCTGGAAGAATGAAGAAGACTCCGGAAATTTTCAAAAGAAATAAAATATATTTTTTTTATTAGAATATCATCATAATTTTTTTTGCTGTGGGAAAATCATCTAATGACATCCTCGCTCTTGAGCGGAGCGAAAAATAGTGCCAAACTTTTACTGATTAAAAACCCACGCCTGTTCCTTCGTTGCCTTTCGTACCGAGGCTTAAGCTATCTTTCGAATTAACTCTGGCCCCAGTAAGCTTCGACCCAGCTGGACCCCTGATACCATCATCATCATTTTAGGCGGTAGACGTCCACTGTTGGACATAGATCTCCCCCAAGTGTCGCCACAGTGAACGATCCTGTGCGTCCCGCATCTATCGGATTCCCGCAATCTACACCAGGTCATCGATCCATTTTGTAAAAGGCCTTCCGACGTGAGTGAATATAAGTACAATAATAAAAGGAGAAACTGACTGACTGACTGACATATCAATGCATAGCCGAAACTAGAGGAACTAGAAACATGATATTTTGCTCAAAGTTTTCTTTTGTGATGCAGGCGAACACTAACAAAGGGTTTTTGGAAATTCAACGTTTTTATGAAAAATCTCATTCCGTTAACCAATGTACTTGAAAATTTGCACAAATAGTAAACTAAAGGTATTGGTTTTTAGAACTCTAATGGTAAAATTTAGAGGGTTTTAAAGATTGTATGGAGGATTCCTATTGCTTGAATTAAACTTAATTAACGTTTTGGGAACACATTCATTGTGCGTGCAGCTGAGGAGTGGAATTCCTTGCCGGAGTCCTTAAGTCGAGAGTGAATAGGTTTTTTCTAGGTAAGCGCGTTCCATCGTCGACCGCATCGTCGCTTTCCATCAAGTGATAAATAGTGGTCAAGCGCGAATCTATCAATAACAAAAAAAATCTAAAGTTCAATTTTGGCACAAATTCTAACCAAAATGAATTATTTAAAGACTGTCATGAATGTCATAATTTGTTTTTCAAAAAAACTCTAAAAATCGGCGCTTGCTCTAACTGGAGCCGTCAAAGGGAGTCGTGCTTGATGACTTCTCCCTCTCTAGGTTGAGCGGCACGGCGTATCATATAGTGTACTATGTTCCTTTAGTGGCCCTTTACATTCTGGGACTAATAAGGCTTTGGCGCGCATGACTACACAACGTCGACGACCCAGGCTCGGACGGTGAGCTACATATTGACCGTCGTCTGCAAGCCCACATGGAATAGGTTATAGGAATTACTTTTTACCCCGAAAGTATTTTCTCTTAGAATATTATTCTACTTTGACACAAGCGAAGAAAACGACAGTAGCTAGCCATAAATATGTTAAATCATTGACAGCCTCTCTTGGCTACCCCTGATAGATTAACGTGGAAGCTTCAAATCTTCCCTGTCATATAAACCAGCGGAACTCCCCTTGACCATTACTCCGGCCGGTTGACCCGCAGGCCATACCTCACGTAACCAGCTACAACTCGTTAATATTCAGCAAACGCGTTCCAATTACTAGCTGTTAGTCGTGCCCCAATAAATAAAGGTTGGAAGTTATAATTGACAGGTCGCTTTGAGCCTGACGCATTGCGGCCAGGTCGCTGGTGGGCTGTGCCCTTATAAGACGGTAAATAAATCAGGGTTTTATTTAGGAAGCTCGTTTATTGTCTTTAGATGGCGTGGAGGAATTTAACATCTTGCCTATTTGGAGAACAAAATACCATTTGCTTACAAACGAAACCTTAAAACAAGTTTTTAATGAAAATCATTTTTTCATAGCAAGCTTGTATAGCTCGGTATACCATATAATTAATACTCGTCAAGACGAATCATACGAGCCCAAATTTGATGGGGCTATGTCGTCTTGCTACGACGTTCCTATAGCCACTTTCCAGTTCCATCATCAGATCAACTCCATGTCATAATAATTTTGCATTGTCATCTGATTTATACAAGCATGCATAATTTCAGCTCAATCGGTAACCGGGATGTCGGTAAAAATTCATTTGAAGATTTGGTTACAGACAAACATCGGGACAGGTGAAACTACATAAAATTAATTTAGGAACACAATGTCAAAAAACGAAAAAATAAAACTATATACACATAATTGAAAACGAAAAGAACAAATTCAAATAGATGAGAAGAAAAGTGATTTTTCAAAAAATAAATGTCTATTTATTTCTGTGTAATAATTAGTTTTTGTTTGCTAGTCGGCTGTATTTTTTCTTATTTGTCAATTTTTAAATCTTGGTAAGTTCTCTGGCACAGTAGCTAAAGGAATGACCAAATACCGTAATAATTCAATTTAAACATAGCTTTGGGATTGACTTTGATATATAAGAAATGAGAGCAGTGGTGGCCGAGGGATAACGAACCTGACTTACGAGTTGTAGGTCGCCGGTTCCAAACCAGCCAGGCGCATTACTGTAATTTATTTCATCACCACTGCTCTCAAAACGGTGATGGAAAATATCGTGAGGAAGAGAGTCACACGTCTTCGAATTTTTGATTCTAGGACATGCTGGTCTCTTCACGATATTTTATTTAAAAACTTTTTTCTGGGTTAACAAAAAACAAACATACAGTATGTAGCAAACACGTGTATTTCGACGCTCTCAAGGGGATCAAAATTCATAGGTTACTTCCCTTTGACCTGGGGTGCCACGACAGAAAACCTCCACGAGTGCCCGCGGCCTGTAGTTCCCTTGCGGACACGTCCTGAGGGAAGACCAGTCTGCGGGACGGTGCACCCTGGGAGGCGGCCATAGACCCCCTTGGGCACTCCAACCCAAGGACCTCTATGGCCGTCTGCGAATGTTCTGTCCGACGGACCACTTCAACGCGTGTCCCTCTGCTACAGCAGAGGGCACAGTGGCGAAGTAAGAGCGGGCCCGGTGTGCACTCACACTGCCGCCGGGCAGGCAGGAGGAAGACGTGTTCCTCCTTCTGCCACCGTTAGTCTCGTAGCCCCAGAGATTGTCCAAGGTCATGTTTCTGACTCTTGATGGGGGACGAGGGCCTTGGCTTAACCGCCCGGGCCGCGAGGAAGACAACCTCTATAAAAAATTACCCCAAACCTCCAAGCGGCGGCGCACCGTGAGGGAGGTTGTTAGCTTGACTAATGGGTAGCTAAATTAGTCTCTAGTGCGAACCACGTATTTGAGCCAGTACAACAATATATATACTCGTGGGAACAAGATGCAAAATTCAAAATTTTTCAAAACCCCAAAAGAGAGTGACGCGCGGTCGGAGTCCGACGCGCAGTCCGAAAGGAGCTCGGAGGGCTCGGAGTGCGAGGAGGCAGCGGGGACTTCAGGGAGAGGCTCAAGCCTCTCCCAGAAGAAGCGCTCCGCTTCCTATAGGAAAAAGGAGGACGGGTCGTCCTGCTCGGAAGGGCGGGCCAAGATCCCCACTAGCAGCCGTGGCGCCGGCCGAGCCCGCGGTAAGGGAAGGGGCCTCACGGCCAAAAAATCCGCTGAGCGAGCCGACAGGCTTGCCGCGGAGGGGCGCCACCCCGGCACGGGCGACTCTGGGAGAGACCTCTCGGAGCCGTCCGGCAGCGAGAGGCGCACCGAGGCGGAGTCAGGCGGGGAGGCGGCCATGCCCTTCAAGGAGCTGGCCGTCACCCTGCTTCGAGACATGGCCCGCCAGAGGGACAAGGCCACGCGGGAGCGAACAATCCGTCGCCACGCCGCGTCCCTCCAGGGGGCTTTAGACGCCTCCGTCGAAAAGAGGGTGGAGAGGCTCCGCAGCGAGCTTCGGGCGGAGCTCCAGGCCGAGCTCCGGGCTGAGGTCCGGGCGGAGCTCGCAAGGGCGCCGAACAGGGGCCGCCAGGAACCGATGGAGGAGGGGCGCGAGCAGGAGCAGGGGCAAAGCCAGCCCCAGCCCCAGCCCCAGCCCGAGCCGGAGAGTCAGCTGCTGACATTGATGCAGCGGGAACTCGCAGCTTTGCAGCAGGGGCTGCAAAAGCAGCAGCTGGAGTTCCAGCAGCGCATCGAGCGGCAGCTGTCTCTCCTGGAGGGCATTGTCCTGCGCCCTCCACTGGCGGCCTCTGGCCAGAAAAAGGCGGCGTCCTATGCCGCTGCCGCGGCTGTGGCTTCTACGCCCAAGGCGGGCCCGTCGGGGCAAGCAGGGCGCAAGGCCGCGGCGCCGGAGCTCGCGACGACCAAGCAGCAGCAGCAGCGGGGGAAAAAGGGTGCGGCGGTGCCTGCCGCTAAACCGGCTGGACCTCCTGCCGCCGCGGCGACTAGGCCGCGCCTGCCACCTCCTCCACCCGAGGAGTCTGGCGCCGAGTGGACGGTGGTCGGCGCCAAAAAGCAGGCGGGCAAGGTGGCCAGAGCGGCCAAAAAGCGCGCGAGGCGGCAGGAGCGCAAGAAGCGGGCCATGGCGGCGCGTCTTCGCGCCCCAAATTCCGAGGCTGTAGTCATCACGCTACAGCCTGAAGCGGAAAAGAAGGGCGTGACGTACGACGACGTCATGGCGAAGGCGAAGCAGGCGGTGCTGCCCCACCTTGAGGAGCTCGGAGCCGCTGCGGGCTTCCGCATGAGGCACACGATCACCGGGGCCCGAATCCTCGAGGTCCCCGGTGCGGCCAGCGGCCCTGCAGCGGATGCCCTGGCTGCCAGGATCAGGGCGTCTCTGAGCGAGGAGGAGGCCCGAGTGTCCAGGCCCACAAAGTGCATTGATATGCGCATCATGGGCCTGGACGACTCCGTCAAGGTGGGCGAGGTGGTGGCCGCCATTGTCAGGGCGGGCGGGTGCACGGCCGAACATGTTCGGGCGGGCGCCATCCGCGCTGACAGCACGGGCATGCGAGCCGTAACGGTAAGCTGTCCTGTGCAGGCGGCCAAAACCATCACCGGGGAGGGCCGTCGGCTTTTGGTGGGCTGGGTCTCCGCACAGGTCAAGTTGCTGGAGCCCAGACCTCTGCGGTGCTTCCGCTGCCACGTGGGGCACCACGTGGGAGCCCACTGCGCCGCGGAGGATCGCAGCGACCGCTGCCACCAGTGTGGCCAGCCCGGTCACAAGGCCGCAGAATGCCGTGCTACGCCGCACTGCTACGCATGTGCGGCGGCCGGCAAGCCGGCCGACCACCGGGCTGGGGGCAGGTCCTGCGACCCCCCCGCCAAGGTCAAGGGCAAGGCCCGCAGGTCCATCCCCGCCGATGTCCTCGCCACCGCAGCCGCCTCCTTGGCCGCCGCCGCCATCGCCGCCGCACCCGCCGCCGCGTCTGTGCCCCCTAAGAGGGCTCGGGAGGAGAAGCACTGTATGGGCAATCACTCAGACTACCCGGTGAAATGATCGGCGAGAACATAACGAAACAAATACAATCTCATTACGAAGATGTGATAACGAGCGCGATGAAAAAACTATCCGCCGCACACATTAACACCGACCGTCGAACAACATACATACCTCGCCTGCTTCGTACGTGTTCCCATGTGTTTGTACGCAATGATGCAGTCCGCAAGCCGCTCACACCTACATACAACGGCCCACACCGAGTACTACAGCGGAATGATAAGACGTACACAATACAAGTCGATGGGAAAACTAAGACTATGTCCATCGATCGACTGAAACCTGCATTCCTGCTGGACTCCGAGCCTGAAGATGAAGTCATCAGCCACGCTGCCTACACCACGAGGACTGGAAGATGTTCAAAACCACCAGTACGCTTCGCTGGGGAGGAGCCATGTACCAGACACCTACAGGCAGCGCGCTCATAGATCACTAGGGCGCGCGCGCCGGCCGCGTATGGTTTATATGTAGTTAAATCTATGTACCGAGTAACCGAAGAGGCGACTGCAGCGACATATTTTGATATGACGGCGGACCCGCGCACTAGCTCGTTTGCGATTGGTCCGCAATTATTTTAGGAGTTTTGCGTGTACTCACAATTGTATATATAGGTTAAGCAAACCATCAAATACACATTCTGTTCTAAGCTCCCACTTGTGTTTCACTTGTTTACTTACCTACCTACCTTTGGTAAACTGTAATGGAGTGTCAATAACGGCCCCATTACGTCTCCTCCAGGCGAATATCAACCACTGCGCCCCCGCTCAGGATCTGTTGCTCCAGAGCATGGCGCAGTGGTTGATCAATGTCGCCGTAGTCACCGAGCCGTATTTTGTCCTGCCCAGTGGTGACTGGGTTCAGGACCTGGACGGCTCGGTGACCTTAATTAAGTCGGCCGCCGCCGGTACCCCGCCCCCCGAGTCCGTCACGAGGGGGTGGGGTTGCGTGGCAGCACGGTTCGGGGACATCGCCGTGGTAGGCGTCTACCTGTCCCCGAGCCGATCTCTCGACGAACTGCACGTCTCCCTGATGGAGCTAAATTCCGTCGTCGCTGGGTTCGGTTCCCTCCCCGTGGTCGTTTGCGGGGACTTCAACGCCTGGAACACGGCTTGGGGTTCCCGGTTCACGAACCAGAGGGGTCGGATGGTGGAGGACTGGGCCTTGGAGCTGGGCCTGGTCGTACTGAACCGGGGTTCTGTCCCCACGTTGGTGCGGATGCGGGGTGAGTCGGTGGTGGACATTTCGTTCGCCAGCCCCGCTCTGTCGCCGCGTGTAGTCGACTGGCGCGTGATGGAGGAGGTGGAGACGTACTCCGACCACCGGTATATCCGGTTTGACGTCTCCGCCGAAACCTCGGCCGCGCCGGTCCGACGGAGCCCTTGCGGTCCGCGGTGGGCGCTTAAGCAGATGGACCGGGAGCTCCTCCTGGAAGCCGCGACGGTACAGGCCTGGGTGCAAGCACCGGACAGGCCTGTCGACATCGACGTCGAGGCGGAGTGGTTCCAGGAGGCCATGTCGCAAATTTGCGATGCGGCAATGCCCCGTGTCCGTCCAGGACGAGCTAAGCGCCAGGTGTACTGGTGGTCGCCGGAGATCGGCGCTCTGCGCAATGCGTGCAATCACGCGCGACGCCGGTACGCCAGGCACTGCAGGCGCCGCATCCGCCCGCCGGATGCGGAGGCCAGAGAGGCGGAGCTATATGAGGAATACAGAGAGGCAAAACGCACCCTCCGAACGGAGATCAAGCGGGCCAAACTCGAGGCCCGCAACGTGTGGCTGGGGTCTCTGAACGCGGACCCATGGGGGCGCCCGTACAAGTTGGTACGGGACAAGCTTCGCCCCTGGGCTCCGCCGTTGACTCAGAGTCTCCGGCCCCAACTCGTGGAGGGTGTGGTTAGCTCTCTGTTCCCTGCGCGGGAGGAACACTCCCCCCCGCCCATGGCTCCGCCTCCGCCAGCGGTGTCTGACGCGGATCGCAACAGCGACGACGACGAAAATGCTCCAGAAGTGACCGAGGTAGAGCTGAGAGTGGCGGTGCGAAGGCTTAGTGCCAAAAACACCGCCCCAGGACCCGATGGCTTGCCAGGGAAAGCCTGGGTCCTGGCCATGGAGGCTCTCGGGCCTCGACTGAGAGGGCTCTTTAGCGCATGCCTGGAGAGGGGCCAGTTCCCACTTCGCTGGAAGACGGGGAAACTGGTCCTCGTAGCGAAGCCAGGGCGCCCTGCGGACTCTCCGTCCGCATACCGGCCCATTGTGCTGCTCGACGAGGTGGGCAAGCTCTTTGAAAGAGTTATTGCAAACCGCCTCGTCGTGCGGCTAACACGGGTGGGGCCGGACTTGTCGGACGGACAGTTCGGCTTTCGCAGGGCGCGCTCTACAATAGACGCCATCATGCGCGTGCGAGCCCTCACGACAGGGGAAGCGGTGTCCCAGGGTAGGTGTGTCGTGGCAGTGTCCTTGGACATTGCCAACGCCTTCAACTCCCTGCCCTGGAGTACGATCCGGAGGGCACTCCGGTACCACCGGGTGCCCGAATACCTCTGTCTAGTGGTCGAGGCGTACCTGTCAGACAGGTACATTGTCTACCCCGGTCACCAGGGAGACTGGAATCGTCGAGAGATGTCGTGCGGTGTTCCGCAGGGGTCGGTTCTAGGCCCACCCTTGTGGAACATCGGCTACGATTACGTGCTGCGCGGCGACTTCCCTGACGGGGTCAGCGTGGTTTGCTACGCAGACGACACGCTGATCCTAGCGCAGGGAGAGTCGCACCAGGCGGCGGTCGCTCTAGCGACACGCGGGGTTGCGATAGCCGTTGGTAGGATCCAGGAGTTGGGACTCGAGGTGGCGCTGCATAAATCCGAGGCAATGTGCTTCCACGGCCCTCGGAACGCGCCACCATCGGACTCCCAGCTTACGGTAGGAGGAGTTCGCATCGGTGTCGGGTCGACGATGAAGTATCTGGGACTCGTCCTCGACAGCCGGTGGAATTTCGTAGAACATTTCCGACGTCTGGCTCCCAAGCTTCTCCGGGCTGGGGCTGCTCTCAAGCGGCTCCTGCCCAACCTTGGGGGTCCAGACGCCTCCTGCCGGAGGCTCTACGCGGGGATCGTTCGGTCCATGGCCCTCTACGGGGCGCCGGTGTGGGCGCCGTCGCTGGCAAAGCGACCGGCGTCCATACTGAACGCCTGCCAGAGGGTCATGGCAATACGGATGGTGCGGGGTTACCGCACGATCTCCCGCGAAGCGGCGAGCCTTCTGGCTGGCCTACCACCGTGGGATCTGGAGGCAACAGTCCTTGCACACATGCACGACATGCGCGTGGAGATGCAACGCCGGGGTGAAAGTCCACTGCCGCAACATGTCAAGGCATGGCGGACAGAGCTCCGGCGGGATCTCATGGTGAAATGGCGTCAACGGCTATCGCAACCCAGTGCTGGGCACGCCACGATTATGGCGGTAAGTCCCCTCTTTGAGGCGTGGCTGGAAAGACCTCACGGCGTCCTTACCTTCCGCATGACGCAGGTCCTCACCGGACATGGCAAGTTCGGGAGGTTCCTGCATCGGATTCAGGCGGAAGAGACGCCCGGGTGTCGCCACTGTGCGCAACGCCCGGAGGACACGGTGGAGCACACCGTCGAGGTGTGCCCTGCCTGGGCGGAGCATCGCCGTGCCCTCGTGGGGGCGATCGGCGGCGGAGACCTCTCGCGCCGGGCCCTGGTCGAGGCCATGGTCCGGAGCGAGGAGGAATGGCAGGCGGTCGCCTCCTTCTGCGAAGCAGTAATGCTTGCAAAGGAGGAGGCCGACCGCATCAGGCAACGGCGCCCTCGCCGCCGTCGCCGGGATTCCGATCCCGATTTCCGGCCACCGTAGACGCGGGCTCGCGGACGGCGAGCCATGGGTAGCTCGCTGTCCGATCGTCCGGTAATGGACCGAGTCCAAGACGTCGACGGCGCGCACTGTTCCCGCGCGCCTCAAGGAGTTGTCAGCAGCAGGAGGGGCCCAGCTGGGTCGAAGCCTACCGGGGACAGGGTTGTCCGAAAGGGAGCTCGTGCCCCGGTATGAAGGCTAGAAGGAACGGCGCGGGGTTTTTAGTCAGTAAGAGTCTGACACTGTCTCCCGTTCCACCCAAGAGCGGGTTTCGTCAAAGATGATTTTCCCCGTCGAGAAAAAAAAAAAAAAAAAAAAAAAAAAAAAAACTTCCCTTTGACCTAGAATCCTGAAATTTGGTATGAAACGAGGTCCCATAGCACAAGTATGGGAAAAAATCTGAAAACTGTAACGTAGTAATTATTTAAATTTTTCTGTTGTAATTATTTATATAGCCTCTTTTTGGAATGTGAATGTGAGAACACTGTATAATCCACAAACACTTAGATAACTTTCTATTACAACTTACTATATTTTTATTTTATTATGATTAATTTTGTGCTTTTGTGTACAGTGTTGACTGGTCTACACTGTTCTTACATAAATCAATCAATATTGTAATAAACACATTTTTTAAAAGAGTAACCATGGAGTTTCTTGCCGGTTCTTCTCCATAGGAAACGACCAATTTCGAACCGTGCACTAGCTTCTGACGTTTTATAAGTGCCCTTGTAGGCCTATATGAAATAAAATATTTTGACTTTGACTTTGACTTTGACTTGTAGTTACGTCACCAAAATTAAAAAAGTTTCGGAAAAATCTCATATCATAGGTAAGTTTGTATGAAACCCGCGTGAGTCTTTTTCGCACTAGCCCAGTTTTTTTAGCCTGGACCTCGAAACTATGATAAATCTATAATGTCCTCAAAACATAACCTATTTAATTAATTACTTCGTGTGCCGAACATGAAATGTTTTATTGCTTAGGCAATATCCACAGGGTGCTGATTAAACACACGCTCCGCAGATTCTCTATCGTCTATGCGTCGTTGGTCCAAGAGAAAAAAGAAGAGAGGTTACTAACGGTTACAATTTCTAACTTAATCTAAATTGTATTGAAAAAGAGTTTTTTTTATTGTTATAAACTGGTGCTTGACTACGATCCCGCCTGATGGTAAGCAGTGACGGAATCTCTGATTACCTTTAGCCTTGAAGACACCCAAATTATAGTCGGACGGGAAGACCGATTAAAAGTTTAAAAGAGCAAGAAAATTTAGGTCAAATAATTTATTCTGTTAGCCAATTATAAGGGGCGTTTGAATGGTATGTATGATTTGACTGGTTGAAAATATTATCGAACTAAAATACGAATATGTGAGTGTGTAGTTTTGTCACGTCTCCAAGCTCGAACAGATGAATGGATTTCGATGTAACTTAGCACACTGGTAGATCATATCTTGGAATAACTTATAAGTTGACTGGCCTGTTGTTCTAGCAGTTAGTGGCCCTGACTGCTACGCCGGAGGATTAGGGTTTGATTCCCACCCAGGACAATTCTCTTGTTCTGTGTCTGGGAGTAATTTATCTATAATATGTACATACAGTGAAACCTGGTTAAGTGAGACATCAAGGGACCTGCAATGTCGTTTCACTTATAGAGGTATTTCACTTACCCAGTGTCTCAGATATACAGGTATAAATAAATATCTGTCTCATTTACAGAGGGTTTCATTAATAGAGGTGAGAATACAGGTTATTTCAGTTTGTGGGTAGAATAAGAATGAGTAAACAAACAATGTTATCTCAGTTACAGCGGTTTATGCATATAAAATTTACTCGCTGTCTCAGCTATAGAGGTAACTATGATGATAAATCGAAAGAACAAATCCCAGATATAGAGGCTTACCTCGTCCCACTAACAGAGGTAATTCAGTGCCAAAGTGTTGGGACCTCAGCATGAGTTCCAGTTATGGAGGTTTCTAAATACATATATAAGTATGTTTATCAGTTGTCTAGTACTCATAACACAAGCTCTGCTTAGCTTGAGACTAAACGGCGTTGTGTGATTGTTATGGAATATTATTATGTGGAATATTAGTTACTTTTTATCCCAGTGGTATCTTCACTTGAGGTATTTTTTATTATCACGCGGGCAGCTAGCTAGTTAAATTATAATGAGTAAATAGCATCGTCGCCATTACAGACAATATTCTTCTGCAAAGCTTGAGAGATGACAGAAATAAACGCCGAATAAGATAGACCGATGGCACATGGCCGATGGAGTCCACCATGCGAGTCCAATACGGATTGGTAGAGGTCATATCGAGCCTTTTTAGGAAGAACATCGTAAGCGACAGTGAGCGTTTTTGCAGTACTAGTAGATTTTCTCTTCCATAATTAAAAAGTATTAATTCATGATAATATATATATTTTTTAATATAACTTTATATAACTACCGATCTAATAGAATTGTTGCTACTACATATTTTCGTAAATACTTTATACTTATGGAAGAGAAAATCTACTAGTACTGCAAAAACGCTCACTGTCGCTTACGATGGTTTTCCTAAAAAGGCTCGATATGTCTTCTAATTTTTGGTTCTAGGATATGCTAGCTTCCTTTACGTTTTCTTTCATCGTTTTTAAAGCACTAGTGATGAAATAAATAAGATGAAGTGAAGCTCCAGATTGAGTTTGAACCCGTGACCTACCACTCGTTAATTACCTCTGGGTCACCACATTTCGCACCACAGATACTGCAATAAAATAAAAATGGTGGTGTCATAATGGTGGCGGAATCTGTTTTTTTGCATTATTATTATAGTTAGCCCCTATTGTCCCACAGCTGGGCAAAGGCCTCCCTCCACTCCTTCCAACGGTCACGGTTCCTGAGAAAGCTCATTTCAATTCCCAAGGAAGCCATCCAGGTCGTCCCGCCATCTCCTTCGTGGTCTGTGGTTTTTTAAGATATTTTTTGTAATTAATTGTGCGTCTATTCAAGCAAAATAAACATGTTTTCTTTCTTCTTTCATAAAACCACGAGACTGAAGTGCAAACTTCATCAAAATGAAGTTAATAATACAAAATTTTGTATCTTTCTAACAAGCGCACCTTGAGAATTTTACACTTCAAAAATAATATGACTTTTAAGTTTACTTTATTTAGTACTAGCTGCTCCCAGCGGCTTCGCCCGCGTGATAGCAGAAAATTTTCCGGGGAACATATTTCCAGGATAAAAAGTATCCTATGTCCTATTCCAGGACATGGTCTATCCGTGTAGCAAGTTTCATCAAAATCGGTTTTGCCATTTAGGCGTGAAGACGTAACACACAAACAAACAAACTCACTTTCGCTTTTATAATATTAGTAAAGATGATTTCAATTTGATTATTTCTTTATAACTGTTTGTTCCCAAATTGTCCTATTACATGAACCAAACGTTAGTTTGGAACGGATAGAAACAAGAACCTTTGTAATCACAGATAATAACGAGTGCTTTGCACCGACATATATGAATTCCCTATACGAATGGCCTACACTTAGATACCCATTCCCATACCATCGTCTCTTTCACTCCTTCCCATTTTAACAGCGTTAGAAAGAGAACGAAGTACTGTTTATTAAACCCTTCAGTTTGTTTTATTAAGTTTTGCAGCCTGCTGAGTGTAATTTGGACAAGGGTTCTTTTAAAATTATATTGTTGGTACCCACTGGAGGCAGATGAGACGAAATTGTATTTAATTAAATCGTTTTGCTTCGATGTTGTGTTTTCTGCTATCTGTTCCTGTTTTATTACTTTTTAATGATTATCAAGTAAGGGATGTTGAGAGTGATCCATCGTAAGAAGCCTCTTAAAAAGGATAGCGCTTGAAAAGGTTTTGTTTTGGTTAGCATAGAATAGCATAATCAGCCCTTTTAATATTCCCACTGCTGGAACTTAAGCCTCCTCTCCAGGAAAGGGAATGGGAATGAAAATCCATCACGCGGGCCCAGTGCGGGTTGGTAAATGTCACATGTCTTCGAAGTTTTGGTTATAGGAAAGTCGGTTTCCACACAATGTTTTCAGAGCAGTGATGATGAAATAAACTAATTGTTTTCTTTAGAAAAAAGAAACTTACTGTTTGCTCGGTTCTGGCTAACGATTGCAAAACTATTTTGATTGGCTGTCGCTTGAGGTGGATTTTAACAGGCATATAGAAATACAGTTTGAACAACCCGTCACTTAAAGGAAGGTTTGTACAAACATGTTTTGTGGCTAGTTTAATATTATAAGATTTTACCATCAACCATTATTGCACATCTCTATGTAAAAATAGAAACTGACTGACTGACATCTTAATACACAGCTGAAACTACTGGGACTAGAAAAGTGAAAGGCAAGTACTACCTAAGTGATGATTTTTCAAAATTCACCCCCTAAGGGGGTCCAAAGTTTGTATGAGGAAACCTACTTCCATGCAGGCGACGCCGCGGCAAAAGCTAATCCTTACTAATATTATAAAAACTAGATACAGGATAGACCATGTCCTGGAATAGGACATAGGATACTTTTTATCCCGTAAGTATGTTCCCTTGGGATAATTCTGCTATCACGCGGGCGAAGCCGCTGGGAGCAGCTAGTAAACTATATGTACGATATTCTCACAACTATGATCTTACGTAACACCTCAGCCCACACATTACAAACCTCAGCGTCTTGCGGCTCCACGAGATCGCCCAACCTCAGACATGTGCAACATAGTTCCACATAGTTCCACATATAGTTCCACATAGTTATACAGGTGCTAGGCCACAGGCTGGCAGGAATGTTGAGATGACACCGCAACTTGTGTTGGAATGTCGACGTGTGTCTTAGTATGATTATAGAGATGGATTTGTGAAGTGATTTTGTAATAATACTAGCTGATGGAAATCAGAAATCGGAAACGTTTATTTCAGATAGACCAATAACTATCACCGCACAAGAGCTTTAAAAAAAACGCCGCCACAAAAAAAAAAAACAAAAAACCACTGAAGCGCGTGACAGCTTTTGAATGATATTGGTGGGTCACCAAGGCTGGTGCCTTGGTAACCCACCTGCAGCCTCCACGGAGCGCTGTCTTTTGTTGGGTTTTTCAGAGGGCAACATGGTCTTCTGATTAGGCTTTGGAGAATCGGTCGGACTCTGCGTCAGTTTTTTCGGCGAAACAATGAACGTAGTAGAGATGGTTGGTTTGGATCCATCAGCCTTGCCGTTCTCCCACTCTCCGATACTCTTACGAACGCTGGGAGTCTGTGCCGACTTCTTGGGAGAGGGTCCTGCCCTCTCTGATTGACATCTTGAAACCACTTCAAGCGTTTTTTTGTGGCGGCACCGCCGCACACGAGCTACAAATAGGCCGGCTCATAATGAAGCATGAAGCGGCGTTTTTTTGGAGCCCGTGTGCGGGGACAATTACAGGCACTTTTGAATTGTCAAAATGTCGGTCAGTCAAACAAAAGAATCTAAATTGCACGTTCCAAAGCGTAGCTCTCTATGAAGAACAACATGCTTAATGCACGTTGTTCTCTACGGACAGTCTTTTAAATTATATTATGAGTTACATAAATCTTCGTTACATATTTCTTGTTGCTTCTATTATGTGAGCACAATGAAGATAAGTAACCATTTTGAAGGGAACTGAATGACCCAATAACACGTGCCACCACCAGCGAGACATTTGAGTGAGCATGACAAACTCTCAACTGACATGCTCGTAATGTCAAAGAAGTTTTAACCTAATAAAAATGCTCCTTGGTACTTCAAATTCAAAAAATTTGAAAAAAAATGCTTCTACATTATGCTATACTATTATTTCCAAATATACAGGTAATAAATCATAAGCTCTATTGAAATAAACAAATAAAAAAACATTCCAAAAACAACAATACGAAAAGGGCAGTAGCATCTCTTCCAATATATACATAAAACTAGCTTTTACTCACAGCTTCGCCCGCGTTAGAGTAAGTTTCTCCACACAAACTTTGCACCGTCGTTTTTCATTCTCGTTTATCTATTTCTAAATACATACATATTGCCTTGAGCACAGGCGTAGGGTAGCCTTGTTGTTTTACAGGATGCATTTTGGAGAGTGTGCGCAGGAATTGCATGACTTGATCCCACCATCTCAATTCTGCCATCGGACAACCCGACGTACGATGAATATCCATCCATAGGTTGTTGAAACCTCTACAGGCCGGACTAAGCATTTCGCCTCATCGTATATACCTCGTACGTCGAAGGACCGGCACAATTTGCCTGCTTCGGTCTTCCCCTCCGATTATAATTTGGGTGTCTTGAAGGCTAGAGTGAATAGGCCTTTAATAAACTAATGCGCCTCACCATCAGAGAATGCATCACTACTTACAATCAGGTGGGATCGCAGTCAAGCAGTATATATCAATAAAAAAAAAGAATATATTACAGCCTTCGACATTTTCTTTGACCTTACATATTAATACCGTATCTAAATCGCTAGCTTGGATCCCTCAATTTTAACAGCAGTTAACGTATGACAAGCTAGCGATCACTGCGTTTCAATCGGATTGGTTGGAATCCGATTAAACAGCACTGTCGGATACCCAGCTAAATGTTAGAGCATGCTAACTGCCAACTATGAATATCAGAACAATAAACATAGCAGGCAATATTGGAATTTTTACGAGCTGGTACTATTTCTCCATCCAACTGGAAGTATTCGCATACATCCAAAAGGTAATATGTAGATATTACCTTTTGGATGTAGCTTAGTTGACTGGCTTTTTTAATGTCTCAGACCGCTATTTTACATGATGGTAAACGATACGTGGTTGACGATGGAGCACGCTTGCCTAGAAGTAATATAATCACTCTACCCTTAAATAATTTCAAACTAATTTTAGTCCCAGTAAAATTACAAAGTAAAACTTATTGTTAAATTATTACAATGAAAGAATCCTTCTCTGAGCGATATCTAACCCGGGAATCTTTAAGACGAGAGTGAATTGGTTTCTTCTAGGTAAGCGCGTTCCATCGCCGACCGCATCGTCGCTTTCCATCAGGTGAGATAGCGGTCAAGCGCAAACCTATCAACAATAAAAAAAAGATATTAAATTAAGAATGAACAAATAATATTTTAAAATTAACTAGCTTTTGCCCGCGCGGCTTCGCTCCCGCTTTTCCCTACTGCACCCTACTATACTCAACTCTACCCTACTCTACCCTACCCTATTCTACCCTACTCTACCCTATTCTACCCTACTCTACACTACTCTACCCTACTCTATCCAACTCTACCCAACTCTTCCCTACTCTACCCTACTCTACCCTAATCTACTCTACCCTACTCTACCTTACCCTATTCTACCCTACCCTATTCTACCCTACTCTACGCTACTCTACACTACTCTACACTACTCTACCCTACTCTACCCTACTCTTCACTACTCTACCCTACTCTACCCTACTCTACCCTACTCTACCCTACTCTACCCTACTCTACCCTACTCTACACTACTCTACCCTACTCTACCCTACTCTACACTACTCTACCCTACTCTACCCTACTCTACACTACTCTACCCTTCTCTACCTACCCTACTCTACCCTACTCTAAATTTTCTTTGTTATAAACCTCACGGAGCCCGAGACCTTCCAACGAATGCAAAACCGTGGAAATGGGTTCGTGCGTTCTGGAGTTATAGCGTCAGGAAGGAAAACCCGACTTATTTTTATATTGTAGATTTGTAAAAAGACTCATCCGGTAAACAGGGGCATCGAGTGATGAGCGTCGCCAGCGTCGTCAGCGGTTTCGGTTACACGTGTGCATTCTTGCAATTTACGTAATAGTGTATACTGTAACGTGCATGACGTACCTACTAATAAATAAACGTAAACATGTAAATCAAAAAAATAAAAATGAAAACATACCTTGGACAGATAAAAAGATAAAAAATTAAATCCTCTTGGCTTAAACCCAAAACCACCGGCTTTAAAATGAAATCATCACGCCATTATTCAAATGTGGGTAAGCAAAGCCTCCGCACCGATCTCGGCAAGGGGTTATGCAGTGGGTCTATAGGTGGCTGCCGATGGTTCTACAATGTAAGATAGATCGGGAGATGGGATATTGATAAAGTTTGATAGTATGTGAAGTACTAGCTTCTGCCTACGGCGTGCTACGGCTTCGCTCGCATGTAAGTAGAAAATTATCCCAAGGGAACTTACGTGGAACAAACTCCCAAAATCAAAAGTATCTTATGTAAAATTTCATCCAAATACTGATATTTGAGCGTAAAGAAATAACTGACATGTACAAACACCAATATTTAGGGACATACAACCCGTGGAGGGTTGTATGTACCTTACTTGTAGGTATATATTTTATCTAGGTATTTCTGGTTTCAATACTTCAAATCATCATAATCCTGCTTCAAATGGTTTTTTCTTATATTCTGCCCTGTCAACTGTTACGTTATTAACGACTCTCTATTTTCTTTCATTTCACTCCTTATGCAATTCATAATTTTTTTCTATGGCCTCCATCTCCCTCTCCAACCTCTCTTAAGGTGGTGCATCACGACTCACATTTTCACTGTTTTTTATACAACCGCTCATAAGTAATTATGACGTTATACACACTTTTCATAAGATATTTTGGAAACACAGTATCTTGTGGATGTTATCTAGGTTTCTAAAGAAACCAATTTCTAAATTTGTGTAAAACTAATCCAGTAAAAACCTCTGAAAATGTCCTATTTTGTATGAACTTTGACACTTCATAATTTGCCTAAAAATTAAAAAAGTCAAAAAAGTAAAACTATAGAGACCTTGCAAATTTTATTAAGATTCTAAATAATGAAACCTTTTTCCAAAAACTTTTAAGGGTTTAAAAATAACAGCTATTTCCTGGAGCAAGTTTTGTGAAATTTTCGAGTAAATCTCGGAATCACCGAATACTAACAGAGTTTCCAGGCGTTATCTCTCTTTTTTTGCGTTGCCTTTTCGTCAAACATCGCGTTGGATTGCATTAAATGAAGTAACAAGCTTTTAAACCATTTTCAATGTTTACGATAAGCGAGTGGAGAAGGACCCTCTTAAGTTGAGTTTCAATATTTCAAAATATCGATATTATTCACTTAGAATTTTTGAGGCCATATTTCAGTTCCTGACAGTTCCTAACTGAAATTTTGTATATATATGAATATAGGTAAGTCATGAGTGGATACTACTTTTTGCCCGCCGCTTCACCCGCGTGCATAAAATATAGCCCATGTCAATGAGGAATAGCAGAATAGCAGCTTTCTATCCGTAAAAAAAAAAATTGCGGCTGGACCAGAACTTCCAAAAATTACCTCCTACGAACAAAAAAAAACATAAAAGCAAACTTTACCTCTTTATAATATTAGTGTAGATAACTATATTACGTATTGTTACTTAAATTTTTAATAATGTTTAGTCGTAAATAAGTATTACATATTCTAGTCATATTAGTTGTTAAATAGTTGTACGTACATATATAAAATAAAGCAAAATATATATTTTTCAATACACTTGCTCATAAAGTGACATTTTAATTACCACTACGCACTAGTGCTATAATGTAGTTAAAACCTTTTTGTTCAACCTCTCCCCCGGCATAATTTTGTCACATTTCACGTATCAGGATGCGCCCGAGTCGTCACGCACGAGGAAAAGAAAAAAAGGGCGCGCATATGAAAACGGATTTTTACGGCCACAAAAGTTTACTAGTTTTACAGTGTTATTCTCTTTACAAGTGTTTTGGAAAACGTCGTATGATACACGTGAGTAATTAATAATTACCGTTCTCAGCTCTCTTAATACCCTCGCCACGGCTTGGGTCTAAATACCGCCTCACTAACATTACACACTTATATCATAACTAGCTTTTGCCCGCGGCTTCACCCGCGTACATAATCCCAGGATAAAAAGTATCCTATGTATTATTCTGGGATATGGTCTACTCGTGTACCAAATTTCATCGAGATCCGTTCAGTAGTTTTTGCGTGAAAGAGTAACAAACATCCATACATCCACCCATACATCCATCCATACATCCATCCATACATCCATCCATACATACAAACTTTCGCATTTATAATATTAGTAGGATGTACTATTTTTAAATTAAATTAGGTTCGAATAAACCGTCTATAGCACGTTCCCAGCTCCGAGCCTACGATTTGAATAGAATAACTCAACAGCCCCGTCTATTATTGCCAGAGTTGAACGAGGTTCGCCATTCGATTCCCATTTCTAAATCCAATTTCAGTCTACCCTCAACAGCTGGATTTACACTGCAACGATAGACGACGCTTCTAAAAAAGATAACACTGGAGTTTTTTTTTTTAAATTAAATCCCTCTTTGTAATAGGATTTTGAGAGATATTGGATGAAGCTGTTTGATTTGTAGCTTAAACAATTTGTGAAATAGATTTTGGAATTAATTTATATCGGCTAAAGCATAACCCTTAAGGTGGATTGGGGTAAGATCGGCATTAGGGTAAGAACGTATAAACAAATTGACTAGTACTAAAAATAAAGCTAAATAAGTGGTATAATTTATATTTATACGTTCTTACCCCAATTTCGATCTTACTCCAACTTACTTTATTAAATATGACACTAACTTGTTGTCCATCCGTTCATTTGCCAAGGTCCTTTTTCTCAAGAACGTGTGAAAGTATCAAACTGCAATTAATATCGTAGTAATAAGGACTTTTTTTTATGTGGGAATCACCCAATGACATCTCCCGCCCTTGGTCCACTAGGTCCAAACCTAGAACGCTGAAATTTTGCACAAAAGTTTCTTATATGATAAAGAATAACAATAGATTTTCAAAATTCACCTCGAAAGGGGGTAGTTTTCTCTATAAAAACTTTGATTGTACGAAGAAACGTACTTTCACGCAGACGAAATCGCTGTTGAAAGCTAGTATGTAATATTGGTAGACCTAATACAATTAAGTATCTCTTATCTCAATTTAATTTTTGTTCGGATGTTTGAAATGTGTGTCTTACGTTATTTCGCCTCAAATTCGGCAAATACCAAAAAACCTAAAATAACATTGACCATATACATTATTATATTATAAGTCCCAGCTTAACCGGTCAAAGTTCGCTAACACAGTCATTCACGATTCGGTTCATTCATTCATTCATTCGTTTTATCGCCACGCACACACGTCGCATACGTCGCAAAAACGTCATTTATCGCTGAATCAATACGGAGACCGTTCAAGCACCTATTGTCAAAATACCAGTGGCCTGTGAAAGAAAACAGAATAAAAAATACGTTACAAAACTTTTGTCAAAAATCGTGAAAATACTCGCGTGAGTAAGGGTTGCCACACAGACTGTTGGTTAACCACCCGACCGCTAAAGGAGTGTTATGTTTTTCGAGTTATTGTTTGTATCTATATATTTTCTTTGACACACCTAAACGGCTTGTTGCAGTTTGCAGCTGAAATTTAACTCTAACACTGCAGCTTACCTTGAGTCTATTGCCACTCCCAGCACAATATTATTTTATTATTTCATCATCTCAGGGTAGTGTGGTTGGGCCCACACTCTTCCTCACCTTCATCAACGACCTGTGTGATTTGCTACTACAAAGTGGCAAAATTGTCACATTTGCGGATGACACTGCGTTGATCTTCCATGGCGACAGTTGGAATGAGGTATACAGCCTCGCTCAATCTGGGTTCAATACTGTAACCTCCTGGCTCAATAACAACGGCCTCACTCTCAATGTCAGCAAAACTAAACTTGTACCATTTTCTATTAAAAACATTTCATCCGCAGTCCACGAAAATTATTACATCAAAGCCCATTACTGTTCATCTGCCCACTCATGTTCCTGCAGTCGATTAGAAATAGCTTATAGTATCAAGTATTTGGGTGTCTTGATTGATAGTACCCTCAGCTTCAAACACCACCTGGACCTTCTATCTTCCAGAACTCGAAAACTAATTTACATTTTCAAAAATTTAAGCCGTATTGCAGATAAAAATGTCATTAAAATGGTTTACATGGCCCTGTGCCAATCCATTCTGACCTATTGTATTACGGTATGGGGTGGCACTTGTAAAACTAACCTAATAAAACTCGAAAGAGCTCAAAGAGCAGTACTAAAAGTAAGCCTGGCGTTACCCTTCCTCTTTCCTACCAAAGAACTGTACCTGCTCTCTGATGTGCTGACAGTAAGACAACTTTATATTCTGTGCACAGTTCTAAAACAACATTCACTAATAGGATATGATCCTTTACTTAATGTTAACAAGAGAGTCAAACACAGGGTTTGCCCAACACCTACTAATCGTAGCACTGCATTCTCACGCAAATTCTTTGAATTTCTTGGTGGACATCTATATAATACAATAAACAAGAAGCTAACAGTTTACCCTCTTTCTAGAGCAAATTGTAAGATAGTTATTACTACCTGGCTTAAGTCCCTCAACTACGATGACACTGAAAATCTGCTTATTGTACCATACTAGCCAACTGCGTAAGCTGGCACCTCCTTCACCCCGCACACACCCACTCACACACACTCACTCTCTCCCATTCACACCTACACTGACACATACATGCTCACACACACTCGCACTCACACTCGCACTCACATACTCACGCACATACACGTAATTACTCACTCATCCAAATAAGTTCCTCTCACCCACTTTGTACCCTCATAACAGCAACAACAACACTTCACCTTGTTTAATCCCCCATATTTATTACCCAACTCACTGATGTTGTATACAGCCGTCACCTATTTGCCCGGAGTCTGGAGAGGCTGGTAATCTGTCATACAGGTCTCCTAGTACAGAAACCAGTCTTTCACATAGATCACAACAATTATAGCTAATGTTTTTGTTTGTTTGTTTTTTATACTGTTGTAAAATTCTATGTGAGAGAAGAACAATAAACTTTATTATTATTATTATTCCATTTATTCATTTTATATACATATTTATCACATTTTTAAATATTTTTTAAAAAAGACAACGTAAAAAAAAACATTTAAAAATATAAAAAATAGTAGCCCACCGGCATCGGGAACAGGGTCCAAGCTACCGGTGGTCAGGGCTCCTGAGAGAGGAACCTCCGGACAATACGCGCCGTGTCCAGAAGCACTGCCTTCTGAATCAAGCCCTTGATCCAACTGCCTAACGAGAGCCTTCGTAGATGTTGGTCGAGGCTCTTGGCTATTAAGCCATTGGCCGTCACGACTATCGGCACAATGATTGCTCTATCCACTTCCCACATGTCGACAACCTCGCGAGCCAAGTCAAGATACTTAGTTTGTTTTTCCTTCTCAGCTTTCACGAGGTTCTCGTCATGAGGGACCGCTATATCAACAATCATTGCGCGACGCTCTAGTCGATCTATCACCACTATGTCAGGCTTATTGGCAACAATAGTCCTGTCAGTGATGATAGATCGATCCCAATACAATGTGACACTGCCATTCTCGAGAACTGGGTCGGGCACATACCTATAGTACGGTACTTCTGATTCCACAAGAGAGTACTTCAGAGCAAGTTGCTGATGGATAATCCTGGCTACAAGGTTGTGTCTATGCAAATAGGCTCCGTTAGCTAACTGAGAACACCCAGAAATAATGTGTCGGATTGATTCTCCGGGCCGGTGGCATGCCCGACAGATGTCAACCGTACCGTCCTTCACAATATATTTCCGGTAGTTATTCGTCATCATAACTTCATCCATAATTGCAAAGATAAAACCTTCGGTTTCTCCAAAGAGATCACCAAAGCGCAGCCAGGATACGGACGCTAAAAGATCTACATCGGGTCCATGTAAGGCCCGGTAAAAGCGCCCGTGAAGCTCCTTGCCCTGCCATACTTCCTTGCGTTCATTAGTATCCATTACCATTGGTTTGCGCCAGTTCTCGTTGGCCAAGGAGAGCGGGGTGAGGCCCTTGTCCACTGCCACTACATCTCGGTGCATCCCCACGTCGGTGTCCAGGAAGTATTCCCTGAGACTGCATATCTCACGGTTGTGCAGGGTCTTGGCATTTAAGAAGCCACGACCCCCACACTTCCGCGGGATATACAGCCTCATCACCGATGATCGTGGGTGATGCATCCGATTTGCAGTAAGCAGAGTGCGGACCCTCCTATCCAGGGCGTCGAGTTCCGTCTGAGTCCATTTGAGTATGCCGAAAGAGTACATCAAAACCGGCATGACCCAACCGTTGAAGGCGCGCACCTTGTTCCCGCCTGATAAAAGACTATTTAGTACTTTTTTCAGGCGGCCAAAAAAGCGCTCCCTCAACGATTGTTTCACGTCAGCAGCATTGATGCCCAACGCTTCCGACATACCCAAATACTTATAAGTTTCGGCTGAGCAGAGGGATCTAAGGTGTATGGAATCCGAGAGTTGGGTTCCCACGGATTCCATAATCTCCCCTCGCTTTACATGCATGACTGCACATTTGTCCAAACCAAATTCCATCCTGATGGCACTACTAAAGGTTTCAGTTACCTTCAGTAGCTCCATCAGTAGCAAGTTGTTGGGAGCAAAAAGTTTCAGGTCATCCATGTAAAGAAGGTGAGATATAACCTGACCACCTCTTCTCAACCGGTAGCCCAAGCCAGAACCCTCCAGCAGTGTGCTGAGAGGGTTCAAAGCTAGGCAAAACCATAGTGGACTCAGACTGTCGCCCTGGAATATGCCACGCTCGATCCTTATCGGTTCGCTGTTCTCCCGGATTTGTCGACATCCTGGATAGTGAAGGACCGTCCTCCACTGCCCCATACACGACATCAGGAAGGTGCGCAGAGTTGCATCAACTTTATACAACTCCAGCACCCTCATGAGCCATGTATGCGGCACTGAGTCATAGGCCTTCTTATAGTCTATCCAACATGCCGACAGATCTCTTCGAGAACGACGAACCTGTTGGCTAATGGCAGCATCAATGAGGAGCAGCTCCTTAGTACCACGGGACCCGTTCCTACATCCATTCTGAGAGGCAGACATGATGGAATTTGTCTCAATATGACTATTAATTTTGGCTCTCAGTATGGATGTAAAAACCTTATAGACCGTCGGTAAACACGTGATCGGTCTATAATTTTTGGGTTCCGCAGTACTACCCGATTTATGGAGAAGGTGGGTTATTCCTGTCGTTAGGAACTGGGGCAGCGACCCTGACTCTAAGGCAGATTGGAATTGGGATGCCAAGCGAGCGTGCGAACTTTGAAACCATTTAAGCCAGAAGTTGTGCAGCCCGTCCGGCCCTGGAGATTTCCAGTTAGGTAACGGACGGACTGCACAAGCTACATCTTGGGGGCTGATGGTAATTGCCCCCATTTCTGGTATAAGATCGCACTCTCGCTCAATCTCCCGAATCCAATCACCCTCAGTGTGATTGACAGGCACCGACCAGATGCTGCGCCAAAATGAATACATGGCATCATCATCCGGTAGGCGCGTATCAATCACACTTTGGTCCGGTCGCTCCCAAGCCCTATAAACCCACCTTTCGTTGCTTTGGAATGTGCGATTCTGGGTGTACCGCTCCACTCGCCGCTTGTACCGTCGAATACGGTTTGCCCATGCATAGACTTTCTGCTTCAGGTAGTCGATACGCTCTGTGATACGGGCTAGATAATCTCGAGGACTAATATCTGTCCCCGAAAACGCCCGCCTCACAAAGCGCATCACTCTAGGGCGAGTGTTGCCCTCCCTGAAGCAGATAAGTTTGCCGATGAGTGCTCTAGCCTCACCGATACGACGCTCAATCCTGCACTGCCAAGCTGGTTTAGCTGGTCGTGTAGCTCTGTCACTATTTGGAATTTTGACGTGAGCTACACGACACGCCGCTGCAGCCGCACAGTACAAGATCGAGTGGGTATCGGTAAGGTCTTCGCTGCTATCAAAACAATTTGATAACTGAGAATCTAGAGCACACACCAACGCCCTATTTTTCCTATGCATAGGCAAACGGGGCAGACGAGGTCTAAGCTCTGGTGGCATAGAGCGGTACTCCCGGAATGCATCCTCCAAAGCGCTCCTCAAACGTGCATTGCACTGGGTACTCACGGATATAGCCCCGTCATCACCATCCTCACCAACGTGGTCGGGTCGCGGTGAAACACTGGGTTGACGTTGCACCGCGGCCGGTGGTGAAACAAGTGAGACACGGCCATTCCGTGATTCTAGGCGCAGTCTATCAAGTACGGCGTCATCCAACATACGGTTACGCTGGATGACCCGCACCTGATCCGATAGTCGTTGGGCCGAAACGTTGACAGCTGACTCAAGCACCTGAAACAGAGAGAGCATCCGACCACGGTACGCAGTCAGGTTAGTTCCCCCCTCCGTAGCCCCAAAGTATGAGCGCATGACATTTTCATTAATGGATTGTGTCCATCGCATGCGCTGCACACTTCCACCGGCAGCGGGGACCCTATCAGAGGCCGGAGGGCCTCGAAGTCCTAAGCTGGCCGGAGGTCGGCCTCTTCCCCGCCGACGCGCTGGTGGTGGTGTCGTCGGCGGCGAGAAATATTCGTCGCTCGAGCTCGACGCAACTGCAGCTGTCGGAATCTCTGGACTCACAACTGGCGCTGGTCCCGGCGGCTGCGAGGCGGAGCTGAGCGACGAACCCGAAGATGTTGGGTGTGTGTTTTGTTCTTGTGCCCGGCTTCTCGTCAGCATTTCATCGTTATTTCATCGCCTTCGTTTGCTGGTATTTCGTTGGTATACGGTAGTGATATGGTTTTGCTATTTTTTTCTGGTAGTTTTGCGGTGATTTGCCATTTTATTTAATGTATTAATTTAATTAAAGTGAAGAAAAAATTCGGCGAGAAAAATTTGCTGTCAGTCAGCTTGACAGCCGGGCCACAGATATTATTATTATTATTATTATTATTATTATTATTATTATTTATTATTTTATTTATTATTATATTTTTGTAATTTTTATTATTATTGTAAGTTTTATTCTGATATTTTATTCTGACATCATATTTATAATTTTTGACATTGTTTTCATTTTTATTATTACTTTTTACAATGTTTTCATCATTATTATGTTTTTGAGTTATTTAAATTTGTATTACTGATTTTAATGTGTAACTGTAAAAATAAATAAATAAATAAAGTTTGGCTTATTGATATTTATTAACTTTAACTTTTTCATAAAATAACCAAGTAGGACCATAGCAGCTGCATAATTATAGAAGCTGATTCCATTATAATATGTAGTTGGGAAAAATAAATTGAAAGACAGATAAAATTAATTTAAAACACCTTAAATAACAATCTTGTAAAATTTTCTGATTTTCTAGGTATCTTTGTTTCCTGTTATCTAATACCTTGGGTTTTTAAGTCAATAGTATTTCTAGGCAAGCGTGCTTCGCCGTTAACCACATCTTCGATTACTAGCACGTCAACCACTATCTCATTTAGTGGCACTATCTCACTAAGAGAGCAGTGGTGGCCGAGTGGTAATGGCCCCGACTTACGAGTTGTAGGTCGCGGGTTCGAACCCAGCCAGGCGCATTACTTTGTGTTATTTATTTCATCACCACTGCTCTCAAAACGGTGCAGGAAAACATCGTGAGGAAACCGGCATGTCTTAGAACTAAAAATTCGACGACATGTGACATTCACCAACCCGCACTGGGCCTGCGTGGTGGATTATGGCCCATTCCCTCTCCTAGAAAGGAGGCCTGAGTCCCAGCAGTGGGAACATTAAAAGGCTGATGATGATGATGATGATGATGATCTCACTAAGGGCTACCCTGTCGATAAAAAAAAGGTAATTAATTTTTCAATACAAAAAGATAATGGCTTTGTTTACTCCTTAAATACGATTGTAAATTTTGTATACATCCCTTTTATTGCACTCACCTGCAAGGGAAACGAACTAGAAATGTATTCAATCAATTGAAACAAGTATTCGATCTGCCCAAGTTTATTCAGTTACCTCATAAACTAAATCAGCATAAAGTACTTACTGTGTTGTGAATACTGAAAAGAAATATAAATTTAATGAAAACGATATTCTGGTTGAAGAAATAATGGAAGAAAAATTGTTTTATTTACGAGAATTGATGTTTTTAAAAGCACTCGCTTATAATGCTTTTAAAAACATGATGGTACTCTACACCTTATATAGCTCCATCCTTTTAAGAGGCTGCTTTTCCGCTCGCCTGCCGTCAACATCGAGCATGGTTTATAAACTTGTTACTTCATCTAACGCGAAGTTGGATGACGAAAAAAGAGAGATAACGCCTGAAAACTTTGTTAGCATTCGGTAATTCCTTGATCTACTCGAATGTTTTACAAAACTTGTTTCAGGATAAACGTGTTTGTTTAAACCTTTCACAGTAAAAAAAAATTGTCGTCATTTAGAATCTTGATACAATTTGCAAGGCTTCTATTGCAACATTTTTATTTATTTTTTAAATTTTTGAGTAAATTATAAAGTGCCAAAGTTCATGCAAAATAGCCGATTTTCAGAGGTCCTTACTGGATTAGTTTTACAAATTTATGAATTGATTTCAACAGAAGCCTAGATGATATCCACAAGTTACTGTGTTTCAAAAATATCTAATGAAAAATATGTGAAAAAACGTCATAATCGCGTAAGAATGGTTACATGAAAAACAGTGAAAATGTATGTCGAGTTGCATCCTCTTAACAGTTCTGTTTAGGTATTTAAATGGATCGCGTTAAGAGCTCGTGGTCGGGCCTTAGGCTTAAAAGACCTTGACATGTGTCACAAACTTTAGGCGAGATCTAAAACAGAAACTGGGACATGACATATCTCATGTCACGATATGAAGTTATTTTCAGTTAAAATATAAGATGCAATTTTTTATCTGAACAAATTTTTAGGAGGTTGTTATGATTATAGTAAATAATCATTATGAAAATACGATGATTTATTATAGCCTATCTCACTCAGGAATAAAGCAGCTTTGTATTGGTAAAAAAAAATTAGCAAAAGGACTAATACTTCCAGAGATTACCCTCTAAATACAAACTTTCAAATTTTTATAGACCATTAAAATTACGTGGACGTCACCCCGTGAGAAAAAATGGAGCACGGCGGCGTGACGTTACACGTAACTTTAATGGGCTATATCTTGGCAGTTTTGGTTAAATTTACAAATAAAAAATATGTGTCCCTTATTTTTGAATAATCTAAAAGACTGACTTATTAAATTTTTACGGCAACTAGCCTATTAACATGGAACCATGCAGGGTTATTGATCTCTAAAATAAACAAGCTGGAACGCGGTCACCGATATGTTTACCGTGGCCGCTATATCGGCTACATCCCCGTCGGTTAACTTTACTTCATGTGAGCAAGTCAAACTTCATGTTATTTTAACGGTGTTTGTTGATTTTATACGAATGATTTTATCGTCATTGCCAGTAAAAATGGCCACAACCTTGAACTGCTCATCGTAACTGGCATGGTAGATGGCAAACGACCAAGGGGCCGCAGACCAATAAGATGGGCAGATCAGGTCCGCTCCACACTAGACACCCAAGTGCACGTCGCACTTCATGACGCTAAGAACCGTCACAGATGGCGAGATACCATTAACAAGAAACTAATCCAGCGGGAACTTCACGACACTCAGTAATGAAGAATACGACTCGAGGAGGAGGAGGTTGATTTTATAAGCTGCCAAGTATATTTTTTATTATTATTACTGATAGGATCGCGCTTGACCTGTGACCTTACGAAGTGTTAACGTGGTCGACTATGAAGTATACTTGTCTGGATTAGAGACTCTTGACTTAGAGACCCTCAGATAACAAGGAGACTTACATTAACTATACATAATAAATCTCTATTATTTTCTTTCAGGGTTTAAAATGTTACAGTGAACTGCAAAGCCACCTTCATCATCATCATCAGCCTTTTTAATGTTCCCACTGCTAGGACTCACGCCTCCTCTCTAGGAAAGGGAATGGGCCGTAACCCACCACGCGGGCCCAGTGCGAGTGATTGTCACATGGTCACATGTCACCAATTTTTCGTTCTAGGACATGCCGGTGTCCTCACGTTGTTTTCCTTCACCGTTTTGAGAGCAGTGATAGTGAAATAAATTACACAAAGTAATGTGCCTGGCTGGGTTTGAACTCATGACCTACAAACTCGTAAGTCAGAGCCATTACCACTCGGCCACAACTGCTCTCCACTACCTGCAAAGGCACCATAAAAGCTTAAAAAGAACTTACTAACCAGAAAAGGGGTGCTAATTAGGAAGACTTATGACAATCACTGTCTCCATACCGACATGAGATCCCACCACTGAGCTCTGCCCACAGAGCAGCGATTTTTTTTCGAATTTATGAAAAAAAGGGCCCCGCTGGAGCGCTTTCGCCCACGTCTGAATTAATCCACGTTACACCTCTGCCTCTTCTTACCCGAGCGTCATGCTTCATTCAAATCTATTGAGCCATTGATAAGACATGATTAATTAAGAAACTTCTGAACATCGACTCAATCCGACTCCAGTTTCATAATTATAATATTGGCAGGTTAAATATTTATTATAGAAAATAACATAAGTAATTTAAATATTTAACTCAGGTAACAAGGTTCATTAGTTACTAAAAAAATAAATAGGTACGAAATAATAATAAAATTATACCACTGTAAACCTTTACATCCTTATTTTTTAATTATTACAAAAAATGGGGCTCGGCCGCTTGGGGCTCGGCTGGCGCGATTTCATTTTTTTTACTTTCGACTACACAAATATGATCAGAAACGGGTAACGATAGAGCACCATTTTTTGTACGAATTAAAAAATAAGGATTCCATCATTCATACCAATTAGTACTAGAAAATACTACGGGCAATTATTTTCCAATTTGGTCCACCATTTTATTAATTCATACGAGTATTCCAATGCCTATACAATATTTCCATAAATTGAGTAACATTTTGGGATATAAACAAACGCGATTAGCTTTGTTGTTTATGAATATTACTTATTGAGAATTTATTTAAAGAATACAAGATCTTTTCTAATAAGTCCTTTAAGTTTGTGTAGCAATAAAAAAATAATGCTGTATATTCAGCTCGCCTACGCACACTCCGTGCTTTCTGACTGACGTAAATCTGTCATGGCTGCCGGTCCGACCTCAGATCATATCATAATGTACTTTGCGGACCACAGACTGCCCAGACCTTGCCCACACAGTAACGCGCGTGCTCAAGATGAAGATTAGCATATATGAGTAACTACTTCTAGAAGATGTGTTTGATTTCAGATAAAAAATTATCTACTAAATTAAAAAAAAAAACGCGGTATTTTTATCAATGTAAATAGTAAAAGAAAGAAATTAAAATGTTATTTGTACCTCACTAATACAATTTATTAAAAAAAATATATTAAGTAATGAAAAACAATCGATCCAAAATCTGTAATAGCCGAACTCAAGTCACCCATGAGACTCACTACCTAAGAAGAATATACCATATGCCAAAGAAGAATATTTGATTTCTTTGACTATCTTGCCAGAAAGAGAGCTCCTAGAAAAATTACTGCTGACAGGAAAATAAGATGAGAAAAGACTTAGAATCCGATACGATGGTCAAACCTAATCCATGCTTTACTGGAGACCACCGCCTGCGACGCCATCCACATGGCAAAATATAGTCCACAAAAAATTATTCGTCGTTGGCACGACCATTGAAGATAAAGGACGCAAGGAAGAAGGATTTAACATCACATACAACGTGTAACGTTGAAAGTTGCGTTAGCGCTGTCATTGTCTTTTTTTTTTTTAATTGATATAAACCAGAGCTTGACTGCGATCCCACCTGATGGTAAGCAGTGATGCAATCGTTGATGGTGAGGCGCTCTAGTTTATTAAGAGCCTATTCACTCTTGCCTTGAAGACACCTAAATTATAATCGGACGGGAAGACCGTAGCCGGCCGGTGTCTTTCTATCGTGTCTCTAATCGACGGTATCTGAAGAGTTAAATATTTTTTAATATACTTATTTGAAAACCTGCTATTATCCCTACCGCTTTTAGGCACGCAGTTTTCTGTTTATAGCACTAGTGCCGAAAATTGTGCGAGTTCGCCCCCGCCACAGTTATTACGTCTCGTCCTTCGAGTTATGCGTCAAACGCCTCTTGTTTATACCTTTGTAAGTGTGTTGAAAAACGTCGTTTAATATACTACAGCATACTACTTTTATTTTTAGATTATAATTAATTTAGGGCCTGTTTCACAATGCCCGAATAGCTACTACTTCCCAAATAAATTAAAAAATGGAACAAAATAATTTCTATGAAATTATCTTAACGGAAACATAATCATAGGTAGTAAAAACATGCTCTTTGACTTTTTGCTCTTTGATAGTTCTACTGAAGGATGCTGTTGATAACTTATCACGCTAATAATTAAACTACTCAAGCATTTTTTCACAAACATATTTTTAAGATTCTCTGTTTAAACTGTTTAAAATCTTCGTAGTCTCCTTAGCACTATCAAAAAAACGATTAAATTGTCGATTAAGAAAGTCAAGACGTTCCTGGCTTTCGAATAAAAGTGATTAAAATAATATCTTGCAGCACGAGGGTGAAATAAAATGTAGACGGGCGTTAGTGGATTTTTAATTACTCAACTTTATAATTGAAAATTTGATCTTTAAAGCAGCTGCTGCCTTATCTTTTGTAGTTTTAATTGCTGGCGAAGGCTTCTGGAATGTACTTCATGTTCTGTTATCTGTCGTTGAGTGCTAAGTCTTGGTGATAGCGTTGATTTATGATTTGTTTTGGTGATACACATTTGTGCAGTTTAAAAAGGATTTACTTATCTATCGCATAGCTTATGACGAGATTGTTAAAGTTATAAAGGTTTTGGGTCTTTAGTTCAATAAACCCCAAGCGAACGCTCTCTTATTGTCTTTCTAATGTGTCTCTACATGATATTCGAAAGGTTAATTGACCAAAATGTCACGACCATTGAAGATAAAGGACGCAAAGAAGAAGGATTTAACTTCACATACAACGTGTAACGTTAAACGCGCAAAACCTGAAATTAGTTCGATCAGAATTAGGAGCAGAATCAATTAAACCACTTTTAATATAGGTTACATTTTTCAAAAAAATCTTCATTAAAAACATCGACCTGTCTATTTATAAATAGGTCAAACCATCACGTGCGCAAACCCACCCAAATAGGTAAACAAACACAAATACAGTCCAATCAAAGTTTCTCATACACGGGATAATAAAAGTTCTTATTTTAATGCAGATATGAATTTTCGCTTGGGGTTTAATGAAGCTAAACCGTACAGTAGCTTGAACATAAACTTAAACACTAAACATAATGATTTAATCAGCCAACCCTATCAAAACAAAACGGCTACAAAAGAAAAAAAAGGAAAATAAATTTTCGCGAATTAGGCAAAGTATCCCAAATGAAAAGGGTTCCGTAGTCTCGTACATAATTGTATTTGTTCAGGAGGCTATTTTGTATGCCTTCGAGCAAACGGAAAGTTTCTTGAGTGATGGAGGAGATGGCTAATGAAATAATGAAGAGTCCTAATTCGAGGAGTGCTCGATAGATTGGCTTTGTTTCTGTGTAGTTTTGTGGAGATTGGAGTAGTTTCGTTAACGGTACTTAATCTTTGTACTGGGAGTGATTTAATTTGCCCAAGATGAATAATATGTCTCTCTTTGTTGATGAAAGATTTTTTTATTTAAAAGCTTTTATTTAGTTTCACCTGTCCCGATGTTTGTCTGTTATCAAATCTTGTAAATTAAATTTGACTCACTTCCCGGTTACCGATTGAGCTGAATTTTTGCATGCATGTGTAAATCAGATGACAATGCAAGATTATTATGACATGGAGCTGATCTGGTGATGAAACCGGAAGGTAGCTATAGGAACTTCGTAGGTAAACGACACAACGCCATCGAATTTGGGCTCGTATGATTCGTCTTGACGAGTATTAATTTTATAGGTATACCCGGAAAAAAAAAACTTGCTATGACAAAATGATTTTCATTAAAAGCTTGTTTATTGTTGAAAGGCTCTTGAGATTTTTTTCCGTTTTTCGTTAATACCTAATGCCTTTAAAAAAATAAATACAATTGCTATATTTCGAGTAATATTTTTTCAATAGGAATTTTCCGAATCTTGGTAGTCCTAGATCGCAAAGGTCAACTGAAGTACACAAACGGACGTTTGTTCGTGTGTTTTTACTCATCATCATCATTTCATCCGAAAGACGTCCATTGTTGGATATAGGTTTCCCCCAAGTATCGCCACAACGAACGTTCCTGTGCGTCTCGCATTCATCGGATTCCCGCAACCCTTACCAGGTGAACGGCCCACTCCAAGTCACCCAAAGGGCAATGGAAAGGGCTATCGAGTTAGGAATGTTTTTACTCAGTTAAAAGGAAACAAAAATATCAAAAATTCAAAATGTATAAGATCTAGTATCCATGTCATGACTCAACTGTGGCCTGACGTTAAAAAAAATATATAAATAGGTATTAAAATATAATTATTTTTAGCGCCATGTTGGATACATGTTTAGTCACGCTCATATTTCGACGCAAAGGATTTCGTGTCGGTCACCATTGTCCGACGTGGCCTGAATGGAACATTTACTGGGGGTCACCACTGTCCGACATGGTAATTTAACTAACGTATTGAAGTTTGCATTATGCAATAACGTAGGTTTACCTAAAGCGTCGGTATATACAGCCCCTTCTAAACTCTAAGCTAGTCTAACCAAAAATCTCGTGTGCGATCAGCCCCTAATCCCGGATTAGCTCGCATGCATCAATTACAGCGTCTTTAGTCCACCGCCGTCTAATCGCTCCACTAATTGGGCTAAACTTGGAATATTAACGACCAGGCGGGCTATTTATAATTTATCTCCATTATGTGCAGGTATTGTGCTTATACATATATTAGCCCTTCTACAACGTGTAACGTTAAATGCGCAAAGCCTCAGGCACCCCAAATGATTTTTAATTTAAAAGACCTAATACTGTGAAAAAAAATCATAAAAAAAAATTCAAGGTTTTATGTGCAGTTTTACTTTGTTTAAAATTAATATCTGCATTGAAATAAGAACTTTTATTATCTCGTGTGTGAGAAAATTTGATTGGATTACAATTATTTGTGTTTGTTTACCTATTTCGGCGGGTTTGCGCACGTGATGGCTTGACCTATTCATAAATAGACAGGTCGAAGTTATTAATGATTTTTTTTTTGAAAAATGTAACCTATATTAAAAAGTGGTTTAACTGATTCTGCTCGTTATTCTGATCAAACTAATTTCAGGTTTTGCGCATTTAACGTTACACGTTGTATATAATAGCGTTATCTACTCGTATTATATAAGAGGAGAAACTGACTGATTTACATATCAACCTGTGATTACCGGGACTAGGAGCGTGAAATTTTGCACAAGGTTTCTTTTTATGACGTAGGCGAGCACTAAGAGAGGGTTTTATGACGTAAGCTAGCACTAAAAGAGGATTTGCCAAAATTCGTCCCGTAACGGAATGAAACGAGGTTTCAGTTTTGTATAGAAAAAGCTACATTCAGGTGGGCTAAGCAGCTGACAAAAACTAGAGATAATAATATGACTATGTATACATAGATTGACCTACATTTGTAAGCATATTAAATAATTGCCTTTTGTATAACCATAAATGATAAATGATCTTTATTTTGTAAATAGGTTTAAAAAAAAAACACTTTTACACGTCAATTTATTTTTCAGTCAGTTTTAACGAGATGAAGCCGGTGTTTCCTAGCTGACTAGTGATTACCCTGAGAAGAAACACCGAAACAAACTCAGGGGATAATATAATTTTATAACAATGTACGTACATTCTAAATGTAATGGAGGCGGCCACACGAGTGAAGGAACGATCATCCTTACGCCCTACCGCCCTAGCCGTCAGAACCCCGGCTAGGGCGGCTTGCGAACGACGAGCTATGGGTAGCTCGCTGTCCAGCCGTGCGATAACCAGCCTAGCCAACAAGGCTAACTTTTCTCGCGGCTTTGCCCAGGTTCATAAAATAGCCTAAGTATGTCACTAAGGAATAAAGCAGCTTTCTATCAGTGAAAAAATTGTTGCAATCGGACCAGTACTTCCAGAGAAAAATAAAACAAAAAAAAACTTTAACCTCTTTATTATATTAAGTGTAGATTTACTGTAGAACAAAATATGATCGTTCAATAGACAAAAGTTCAGACAGTCGACTCTAGGGAGCGAGTTACCGTTTTCTTCTCTCTGTAGGTATACTTAGTAGTTTCGTATGTATTTATAGAAAACAAACTGTACTAAGAACTAACAGGAAGAACTTATATTTACTTGCCAATTAAGACCTCCCTGAACCCTGGCCATAAAATAGATAGGTACAGAAGACAATTTCATGTATGTACTTCACTTTTTATACCTACGCTCTTTTGCCTTTGAGCCTTTGAGACGGAACTGTTCGACGAGCCGGCTGAGGCGCTCCGAGATATCGTGTCCGTGAGCGGTGTCTTTGTGTGCGCGTTGCTCGAGCGCGCTTTGTATGCAGATTGACATCTGTAGGTACAGAAGTCAATCCAGCCAGGACACAAAATATATAGGTATATATTTTGTGCCTTGGCTCACTTCAAACATGTAAACATATTCTAATTCAAAGACTCCATATAAAATGAAGGTATTAGAACCTAAAATTTTCTAACTGGTCGACACTATGCGCCATCGGTACACGATGGAAAACCCATACGTAAAAAAAGTTTTGAAGAATACATTTATTGAACGTACAACTAAGGAGTGGAATTCCTGCCGGAGTCTGTGTTTCCTGATAGCTACAACCTAGGGGCCTTTAAGAGGTTAAATAAGTTATTTCTAGGCAAGCTTGCTCTATCGTAGACCACATCATCGCTTACCATACGGTGAGATAGTGGTCAAATTTAAGCCTATTTAAAAGAAGGTAGATTAGATGCAATTTAGCACACCGTATACTATTAGGTAAATAATTATTTGTTACCATTGTACGAGTATCATAATAATATGATAGAATAATATGACTGGCCTGTTGGTCTAGTAGATAGTTGCTCTGACTGCTATGCTGGATGTCATGGGTTCGATTCCCACCCGGACAAATGTTTGTGTGATGAGCATTATCATTTGTTCTGTGTCTGGGTGTAATTTATCTATAATATGTATGTACTTCGAAATATATAAGTATGTTTATCAGTTGTCTAGTACTCATAACACAAGCTCTGCATAGCTTGGGACTAGATGGCGTTGTGTGATAGTTGTGAAAAAAAGTTATTAAGATTTCTATGAATTAACCCCAGCAATAAAAACACACTTAAAAAAATACACAATTAAAATTACACACATATCTAAAACCAACCGGTCTTCATAAGATAGGACCACTACACTAGTCTAGATAACAACAGCTAATCAGACTTTATAAATAGGTTCTCTATCAAATGACCTAGTTTCAGGATTTAATAGAGAAAATAAAATCCGGTCACTGCTCGATAATATATAATTTATCGAGTTCATTTGCATAATGTTCTACTTTAACGTTATTCTTACATTACAGCAGCAATGAAATCGATTCTGAATGATTACTAAAGCGATTCGATTTATCGCTATAATTTAATCTATTGTTAAATCTTACTTTGGAGATATTATTCTGTTATCGAGCATTCATTGCGAACTCGATCGGCGATGGAGAGAGCAATCAATTATTTCATGATATCGTTACGCGTCAACCCTAGAGATATTAGGTTTTAGGGCTGGCAATTCATTTTATTATTTTGTTGTTTAATTTGTTTTTAAAGAATTATTGGTATGAATACCTATTAAGTTAATTCTTTAACAAAATATGTGATGTCCTACAGGATTGTTATTTTTAAACTACAGTTGATTTTGTCAGATTGTTCAAAGTTTTTAAAGTTCTAGATTTTTGTATAAATAATTTTGTTGTAATAACCTCAAGTTAGATTCCAAGTTTTTTTGTGGGATTGAAAACGCACGCTATTTAATATAATTAGCACTCTGAATATGTTAGATATAGGTATTATCAACAACATATTAGCAAAGCCTACTTCAGACGAGGCAAGAGTCTTGTACAAAATCTATCACAACCACTAAAAATAAACTATAACACAAAATTTGACTACGATGGAGTGACATAGTCTAAATTGAGACAAAGCTCCTTAAGAGGGTCCTTCTCCACTCGCATATCGTAAACATCGAAAATGTTTTAAAAGCTTGTTACTTCATTTAATGCAATCCAACGCGATGTTTGACAAAAAGGCAACGCAAAAAAAGAGAGATAACGCCTGGAAACTCTGTTAGTATTCGGTAATTCCGAGATTTACTCGAAAATTTCACAAAACTTGCTCCAGGAAATAGCTGTTTTTATTTAAACATTTAAAAGTTTTTGAAAAAAGTTGATAATTTAGAATCTTAATAAAATTTGCAAGGTTTCTAGAGGATTACTTTTTTGACTTTTTTTAATTTTTAGGCAAATTATGAAGTGTCAAAGTTCATACAAAATAGGACATTTTCAGAAGTTTTTACTGGATTAGTTTTACACAAATTTAGAAATTGGTTTCTTTAGAAACCTAGATAATATCCACAAGATACTGTGTTTCCAAAATAGCTAGTGAAAAGTGTGTAATAACGTCATAATCAGTTATGAGCGGTTGTATGAAAAACAGTGAAAATGTGAGTCGTGATGCACCACCTTAATAAAGATTTTATAAATAAAATAACTAACGCTATTTCACTTTAACAGCGATATTTTTTCGAAACATATAAACAGTCGTAATTCGAAAGCCAAAATTCTCGTAGGGGCTCTCCAATATGGTGGACGAATCTCATCATCTCTATGATAACTTCCAAGCTGCCAAACACAGAGCTTTTTTTTTTTTTTTTCTCGACGGGGAAAATCATCTTTGACGAAACCCGCTCTTGGGTGGAGCGGGAGACAGTGTCAGACTCTTACTGACTAAAAACCCCGCGCCGTTCCTTCTAGCCTTCATACCGGGGCACGAGCTCCCTTTCGGACAACCCTGTCCCCAGTAGGCTTCGACCCAGCTGGGCCCCTCCTGCTGCTGACAACTCCTTGAGGCGCGCGGGAACAGTGCGCGCCGTCGACGTCTTAGACTCGGTCCATTACCGGACGATCGGACAGCGAGCTACCCATAGCTCGCCGTCCGCGAGCCTGCGTCTACGGTGGCCGGAAATCGGGATCGGAATCCCGGCGACGGCGGCGAGGGCGCCGTTGCCTGATGCGGTCGGCCTCCTCCTTTGCAAGCATTACTGCTTCGCAGAAGGAGGCGACCGCCTGCCATTCCTCCTCGCTCCGGACCATGGCCTCGACCAGGGCCCGGCGCGAGAGGTCTACGCCGCCGATCGCCCCCACGAGGGCACGGCGATGCTCCGCCCAGGCAGGGCACACCTCGACGGTGTGCTCCACCGTGTCCTCCGGGCGTTGCGCACAGTGGCGACACCCGGGCGTCTCTTCCGCTTGAATCCGATGCAGGAACCTCCCGAACTTGCCATGTCCGGTGAGGACCTGCGTCATGCGGAACGTAAGGACGCCGTGAGGTCTTTCCAGCCACGCCTCAAAGAGGGGACTTACCGCCATAATCATGGCGTGCCCAAGCTGCCAAACACAGAGCTACATGGTGTCGCATCACGACGGAAGCGGTGGCCAAAAATTTGACCGAGACATGACCACGACCACTTTGTCAAGAGTGCATGACAAGATAAGGAAGTAACTGTTTTGTTTCCGAAAACCCACTTGTACTGTTGGTGATTATGGGTGATCTCAGTGATGTAAAATCCACCACTTCCCCAAAAGTTCAGATGGCTTTTGAAAGTGAAAAAAAAGTGCCCCGACACTTTTTTTTCACTTTCAAAAGCCATCTGAACATCATAAACGAATCCTACTGATTAACATAATAAATGGTCGTAAAAACCTATTTGTTTCTGGAAACCTCAAGCACAGATCTCACTTGTACTGGTAGTGTTCGTTGAGTGCGGGTAGTGATCATTGGGGTAGTTTCAGTGACGTAAAAACGCCCCACTTCCCCAAACGTTTAGGTGTCTTTTGAAAGTGTCAGGGGGTTATGACTACTGTGATATCGAAAGGAGATCGCATGAGTTGTTTTTTTATAAATAAACTTTTAAGGATTTTGCAGTTCTAGTGTAGTTTTGAATATTGGTAGAAAAAAAGGTGTGTGTTGTTTTTTCAGTGTCAAAGTGATTTTTGTAAGAGAAGCTTGTGTACAATGCATTTCACTTAAGATGTTCCTTCGGCATAACGTTGGCTCCCCTGTCTATCAACACAAAAAAGAAGGGAAAAAGAAAAGAGTTGCCTGCTCTACCAAAATTGTTCCCCGATATGCGAAACAAAATCGATTTAACGGTAGTTGCAACACTTTTTGGATAATTATGAGGGAAATGGGATTTTATTTAAAAAAAGCAGGACTAAAACGAAGTTGTTAATAAAGAGGTACGATATTGTGGCGTGGCATTTTCGGTATTTGAAAGAATTGCAGAAGAATCGGAATGGAGCCCAGCGTCCTATACTTTATTAAAAAATAGTTTAAAAAAAAACAAAAAGGCTCTTGTTAAAAGTAACGAAGTATCAGTTAATCTCCCTAATATGTATTAAGTAATTTAATTGCTAAAAATATTGCAACACTGTTTTTCCGTATTGCCAACATTACGGCAAAGGAACTTCTTAAGCGAAACGCACTGTAATCAACCAAGAAAAATATAGAAGTGTGCCGGCCCGTGTCTTTTCTTTATAGCTAAAAATCCCAACACAAAGTTTACCGTGACCTGAGCAACGCTACACTACTAACCAACCGAATTAACCATTAACCATTCATCCATTCATCCATTCACTGAACCATTTCGTAGTTTTACTCTGAGCCAACCCTAGCACTAAGGTTGTCGATCAATTGTTAAGATAACCCAGTGCAGAGCGATCCGTTGAACTGGAGCTCACACAACTTGCCAAACATAATATTTGCTTTCAACCTCTTCGCTCCGTTATGATTTTAATATTAAATCAATAGCTTTATATTGAATTTCAATATTGAAGTTCTATTATATGTTTTTGCTTAGGTATATCATTTACCTGCCTATTACCTCATCACATCAGTAAAAGTCTGACACACCCTTTCAATCCGCCCAAGAGCGGGAGATGTCATTGTATCATACATTTTATTTTTTTCAACTAAAAAATAACACTCTAATCGCTTCATTATCGTCATTTCAGCCGAAGGATGTCCACAGCTGGACATAAGCCTCCCCAAAGTGTCCCATCGCAGTCCCGCGACTCTCACCAGATCATCAGTCCACCTTGTAGGCAGCCTTCCAACGCTGTGACTTTCGGTGAGCGGTTGTCACTTTAGAACCTTTAAGCCCCATCGACCCTTCATTCTATTCGACATCGTCAGTATTTATTAATATTTAATTATATTTCTTACTAGCTACTCCCAGCGGCTTTGCCCGCGTGATAGTAGAAAATTATCCCAAGGGAACATACTCCCGGGATAAAATGTATTCTATGTCCTATTCCAGGACATGGTCTATCCGTGTACCTAGTTTCATCCGAATCGGTTTTTCCATTTCAAAGTCAAAGTCAAAGTCAAAATATTTTATTTCATATAGGCCTACAAGGGCACTTATAAAACGTCAGAAGCTAGTGCACGGTTCCAAATTGGTCGTTTCCTATGGAGAAGAACCGGCAAGAAACTCCATGGTTACTCTTTAAAAAAATGTGTTTATTACAATATTGATTGATTTATGTAAGAACAGTGTAGACCAGTCAACACTATACACAAAAGCACAAAATTAATCACAATAATAAAATAAAAAAAAGTAAGTTGTAATAGAAAGTTATCTAAGTGTTTGTGGATTATACAGTGTTCTCACATTCACATTCCAAAAAGAGACTTTATAAAAAGCAGGAAAAATTTAAATAATTACAACTGTTAACAAAATAAATTACTAACAAATTGAATACAGTTGAAGTCTAAATAATAAAAATAAAAAATAATGCAAAAGCAATTTGTTAAAGGAAAAATAAATATATGTATATTAAAACAAAGGTGGAGCAGTTAATTCATGAATCCCCAAGCGACCACCGGTGGCCGCGCATCTATTGTCTTACTATTGTGTCTCTAATTGACGGTATCTGAAGGGTTAATAGACATAATATTGATGATTTACCAGGGGGCCTCTTGTGCAGAGGTAGTCATTGCCAAACAAGCGTGTCTTCGACATAGTCTTTAACCTTGTAAAATGCTTTTTTGGTTAGGACACGCTTAATATGAGTTTTGAATTTTCCCTCACTAAGTTCAGTTCACGCCTTTGGCAGCTTGTTGTAAAAGCGTATGCTGTTTACTAGGAATGACTTGCTGGTCTTGGCTAATCTCCATTTGGGTAATACAATTTCGTGTTTACTACGCGTATTTTTGTTGTGAAAATCGCTTCTAATTTTAAAGAGTCCTAAGTTTTTACGGACATACAAAATGCATTCTAAGACATAAAGAGAAGGCAGAGTGAGAATGTCGATTTCTTTGAATTTATTCCTGAGGGACTCGCGAGGACCCATCCTATAAATAGCCCGGATAGCTCTCTTTTGTAATATGAAAATTGAATCTACATCAGCTGCAGATCCCCACAGTAAGATGCCATAAGACATAATACTGTGGAAATAAGCATAGTAAACTAACCTAGCTGTGGCTACATCTGTCAATTGCCTTATTTTTCTAACTGCATATGCAGCTGAGCGTGAAGACGTAACAAATAAACTCACTTTCGCTTTTATAATATTAGTAAGAATTTGATACTTTAGATTAAGATTTCACAAACTCAACGGGGTGCTACAACTTAAAAGTAAATATTTTTATCACTAATAACAAAGAAATAAAACCAAAAACACCGTATTTTAAATTAAAGTTATTTATTTATTTTTTTCTATAAGCTATTTTTCCTTGAAGTCTTGTATTTTTTTTTTAGTACGTGAGGTCATTACTGAATATAGGATGCCCACATAGTAACAATAGTTAAGACGTAACTATCAGCATAGTTACTCACAAAAACATGAAATATCACCGCTAATGATGTCCCGAAGACAATGTAGCAATAGCCTTTTGTTTTCCTCAGAAAAATCCCAATTCTTGCTGAGACAAAGGATCTATCAACGGCGTCAAATACTTCGATCATAGAAATATGTAGTAGAGGTGGCAAAGCATGGCAATACAGATCTAAAAGGTGAGCAGCAGCTTTTTTTAAGTGGAAAATAATCCAATGACATCTCCCGCCCTTGGGCAGAGCGGGAGAGTCAGACATTAACTGACTAAAACTCACTTCTATGTTCCTTCATTGCTTTGCGTTCCAGGGCTCCGGGTTTTCCTCTCAGAAGCGAATCCATGGCCCCAATAGCCTTTGACTCTGCTGGGCCCCTACGGTTTTGCTGACATCTGTTTGAGGCCAGCGTGGTACACTACGCAGCATCCATGACTTAGGCTCGGTCTGGACGGTTACCGAGCAGTCGGACGGTGAGCTACCCGTTGCTGGCCGTTCACAAGCCCGCGCGGGTTTTAGGTGTGTGGTCGATGCTCCAATCAAGGTGATTTCAACCAAATTGAAGACACACCTACCGGTGGTGGGCCATCAATTTCAGACTTTCTTTAAACAACTTTGTGCTGCCCACTCGCTTCTCGAACTCTCTCAACTCCAGTCGTATGTCGACACCGTTAAGGTGGCCATTTTGCAGCGAAGTCGAAGCAATATCTGAAATACGGATAGTTCAAACTCAGATATTCCTTACTGACACATAAATCTTAAGTAGAATTTCAACAATAACTTTGTTTTGTATTTTTTTGGAAACTATAAATTTATTAGATATTAATATTATGCATTTTCACTGCTTAAAAATTTTTCAAACATGTTTAAAATTTATAATAATTTCAGCGATCTGGTTGACGTACCATCACGGACATTTCTGCCTGATCGCTTAAAAAAAAGTCGCTTGAATCCTGCGGCGCGGCGTTAAACCAAACCCTTTGATTTTTCGGAAATTGACGCGCAAAGCAATGTAGCCTACATTGCTTTGAGCGTCAATTTTCGAAACTTGTTTAGTTTTATTTTTTAGTAACATAAATAGCATAGATATTATCTGATTGTATCACATTTACATGTCTAATTTTACTTTAATCTAATAAAATTATTTCGGCTACTTAGCAAACTGTGTTACTTTTTGATGAGCATATCACCCCAGATTCGATGATTCAAGGTGAAATAAGCGATAGGCATCCAAGAAACACAAAGACAATGTACCAGAGAGAAGGTCGACGTCAATATTAGCCAAAAATGTATTTCTTTTGCAATTCTTGATGATTTTGCCGAAGATAAAAAGTGCGCTATGATTTCTTCTATCGATGAGTGATTATGACTTTTTTTTTACGGTGGGCAAAAATCATCTAATGACAATCCCCGCTCTTGGGTAGAGCGGGAGATAGTGTCAAACTCTTACTGACTAAACACCACCCCGTTCCTTCTAGTCTCTTCATACTGGGGCTCGAGTTTCTTTTCAGATAACCCTGGCCCTAGTAGGCTTCGACCCAGCTGGGCCCCTCCTGCTGCTGACAACTTCTTGAGGTGTGCGAGAACTGAGCGCGCCGTCAATGATTATGACTTGATTCTACATCTTTGTTCGTCTCTGCTCCCATTATTTAGGGTTGGGGTTTGTAACCACTGGGCAACTAACCAGTACTGTTTAAAACAAGTTTTCAATGAAAATCGTTTTTCATAGCAAACTTTTATAGCTCGATATACCTTTTTAATTAATACTCGTCAAGACGAATCATACGAGCCCAAACTCGATGGAGTTGTATCGTTTAACTACCAAGTTCCTATATCCACCTTCCGGTTCCATCATCAGATCAGCTCCATGTCATATTAATTTTACATTGTCAACTAATTTACACATGAATACAAAATTTCAGCTCAATCGGTAACCGGGAAGTGGATCAAAAACTTACAAGAATTGATGACAGACAAACATCGGGACAGATGAAACTAAATAAAAGCTTGTAATAAACAAGCTTATAATGAAAATCATTTTTCCATAGCAAGCTTTTATAGCTGGGTATACCTATATAATTATACTCGTCAAGACGAATCATACGAGCCTAAACTCGATGGGGTTGTGTCGTTTAACTACCAAGTTCCACCACCTTCCCGTTTCATCATCAGATCAGCTCCATGTCATAATCATTCTGCATTGTCATCTGATTTACACATGTATGCGAGATTTCAGCTCAATCGGTAACCGGGAAGTGGATCAAAAACTTGCAAGATTTGATGACAGACAAACATCGGGACAGGTGAAACTAAACAAAAGCTTGTAAAAATACGAAAGGATTTACGATTTTACAATTCTTTTTTACATTTCTGTAGACTTCAAGAGAAGTCCAAGAAAATACAGTACACAAATCACACCTGTCAATATAAGGGCGTTTCAGACGGCACACTGATGTAGCGCGTCCCGCATCCTCAGCGATAATGTCGCGCGTCTGCCGACACGTCTAAATCTCGTTATCGAACCCAGACACTACATTATCAGAATTTATAGATGCTGGAGCGAAAGAAGACAGTATTAGTTTGGTTGTAAAATTATTTTGAGCATGTTTGGCTTGCATGTGTATAAAATCAGAATATATCATTGATAGTAACAGGACAGAGGTTGAAAAGTTTTTGTTTTTTAGCTGCCAGTGGCTATTTTAACATCTATATTTAACTGGCTGCTCCCAGCGGCTTCACCCGCGTGATAGCAGAAAATTATCTCAAGGGAACATAGTTCCGGGATAAAACGTATCCTATGTCCTATTCCAGGACATGGTCTATCCGAATCAAAATCGGTTTTGCCATTTAGGCGTGAAGACGTAACAAACAAACAACAAACAAACTCACTTTCGCTTTTATCATATTAGTAAGAATTTTTACCTTATTTACATTGTTTTCTAGTGGGAGCAGTGGTGGCCGAGTGGTAATGGCCCCGACTTACAAATTGTAGGTGGCGAGTTTGAACCCAGCCAGGCGCATTACTTTGTGTAATTTATTTCATCACCACTGCTCTCAAAACAGTGAAGGAACACAACGTGAGGAAACCGGCATGTCCTAGAACCAAAAAAATCGAAGACATGTGACATTCACCAACCCGCACTGGGCCCTCTTGGCGGTTTACGGCCCATTCCCTCCCCTAGGGAGGATGCCTGAATCCCAGCAGTGGCAACCTTAAAAAGGCTGATAATGATGATGACATTGTTCTCACATAATAGTAGAAACATATGACAGACTATATTAATTTTATAGTGTAATACATTACATGAGTGTTGGAATACATAAAAGAGTGTCCTGGATGATGGAGTTTCTTGCATATTATTCTCCATAGAAATCTACGCTCTGGTCAGTAAGTCAGAATTGCACATTGCAATTAGCATCATTTTTTTGACTGGCTTTTTGATATTTCAACGGTGCCTATAAATGATTTTTTTTAAATAAAATGCTTTGAATCTTTGATCTTAGATCTGGTAGTTAGCTTCATTGATTTGTCAAGATATATAGAATTAAGTAAGTATTACTAATATGTTATTCATTGTGTACAGCTTTTTTAAATGGTAGATATTTTTTAATAACTACGGAGGAACGGGAGAGCGTGCCAGACTTTAACTGACTAAAACTCATTCCTATGGTCCTTCTTTGCCTTGCATCCCAGGACCCCGGAGTTCCCTTTCTAACTAACCTTCGATTGTGTACAACTTAGGAGTGAAATTTCCTGGCCGCAGTTTGTGTTTTCTAATAGGTACAAGCTAGCTGTCTTTGAATCAAGAGTGAATAAATTATTTCTAGGCAAGTGTGTTATCAATAATAAAAAATTGTAATTAGTATTACCAGAATAACTTGTAATGTAATACTTTCCCCTTAACACTTAAGTTTTGACAAGAGGGCTGGCTCGTTCTTCGCCAAAAGAATTAGAATTGCCTTTCAAAGTGGCAATGCTGCCAGTCTTCTGAGCACATTCCCTGATGACAGCAATATGGAGGAGTACTTCGACACATGTCTCTCCTGATCGTACTTTGTGATTTTTGTAATAATTAATGTATTTAAAACTTAGTGATTTAGTGGACCAAAAATGAAATTATGTTTATGATATTTATAGGTACATAGTTAGGTTTTAGTGTAGTGCGGTTAATATTTAAGATTTTTATGTAATTATGTAGACATTCATTTGTTAGTATTCTTAAGCCTATGCGAACGTCAATTTATTGTATTTTTTATATTCAGTCATTATACAGGTAGGTGAGATGAAACCAGTAAAATCCCTAAAATAAAAACAATCAATTTGAATAAACAGTAAAATGTGAAACGGTAATAAATATCGACGCAGTTGTAAAGCAACTTAACATTCGCAACACGTGCGTTACTATGCGTAATGTGGAAGACTTTTATTATCAACGATTTTTATGAAAAAACAAATTTATGAAAATAGTCGTCGTACATGTGGATGGACGGCGGGGGAGAGGGAGGCCAAAGAAAAGATGGATGGATTGTGTGAGAAGTGATATGAAAGAAAAGGGAGTTAGTGATAGCGTGACGAGTGACAGGACAGAATGGAAGAAAAAAACGTGTTGCGCCGACCCCAAATAAAACGGGACAAGGGCAGGAAGATGATGATGAGTCGTAGAGCTGCGGGATTATTGTAAAAAGTTACCGCAGCACTGGAAAGTGAAGAGCAACGAGTTTTAGTCAGTAAAAGTCTGATACCTCATTCTACCCCGACTGGGATCAAAACTAAAGAGATGGTTAAAACTAAGAGACTAAATACAGACTTAAGGCTTACATCCATACTAATATTGTCTTTTTCTAACCCCTAATCACTTTCCAGGGGAACCGTGTTACCCCGAATTTAACGCGAGCGAAGCCCTGGGCAAAAGCTAGTATTAATATAAAAATGAGGGTTGACGTGCGCGTGCGAGTGGCGACCGCGTGCGAGTGGCGACCGCGTGCGAGTGGCGACCGCGTGCGAGTGGCGACCGCGTGCGAGTGGCGACCGCGTGCGAGTGGCGACCGCGTGTGAGTGGTGATCGCGTACTGGAAGATGATGCGTTGGAAGGCCTTCTAAAAGGTGGACCGATGGCTTGGTGAAGGTTGCGGGAATCCGATAGACGCGGGACGCACAGGAACGTTTATTGTGGCGAGGCATAGGCCTCCACCAATACATTCACAGATTAATGTCCACTTTTGGACACAAGTCCAACAGTAGACGTCTATCGGCTGAAACGACGATGATGATGATGTGCGATGAGGGCCGCTTAAAGCCCAGCCTAACACGATAAATACAATAAAATGTGGCAAAAGCGAATTTGCCCACTTACTTGCACTAGTACAGAAAACCATAAGTTGCATGCCTAAAACTGGCAGAGATAAGGGCGGGTTACCGAGCAAGATTTCATTCAGGTAGTACCTACAGCGAAGTCGTATCGTGCCGACTAAAAATCTCGACCTAAGTAAACGGTCGATATGAAGCTTAATTCGCTACCCTTTTAATCCTGCGAAAGGTGGAATCATAAATAAGGATTGGTAATATCTAAATGGGCTATTATTCGTGAGCGAGATCAGTAGGCGAAAAAGTTATTTTTGCTGCGGTCAAAGCGGGAAATAAAGATGGAAAATTTAAAAAAAAAAAATCTGATTTGTTATACTGCTGTTGACTTCGTTTACTGTGCACGCGGGGGCCTCAAAAAAACGCGCCACAAAAAAACGCTAGAAGCGGACACAAAAAAAGTTAGTAGCCGCTGCAAAAAACAGCTGAAACGCGCGACTGCTTGTGGCCAGAGAAGCTTTTGGTGTACAATAAAGATTTTATCTATCTATCTTGAAACAGCTTCGTGCATTTTTCTGTGACGGTACTGCCACACACGAGCCACAAACAAAAAAAGCTCGAAGCGTCGTTTTTTTGAAGCCCGTGTGACTTAGGTACATTTTACATGAGTCTAACTTCGTTTTGTTTTTGGTAGAAAAAAGTTGTAATAACATTATGAAATTTTCCTGCTGCGGTTTTACCGTCCGATTATAATTTAGGTGTCTTCAAGGCTAGAGTGAATAGGCTCTTAATAAACTAGTGCGATCGCAGTGGGATCGCAGTTAAGTAGCTACCATTTTGCCATATTAGGTATTTCTTACACTTTTTTTACGGGAATATAATCCAATAACATCTCGCGCTCTTGGGCGGAGCGGCAGGGTGTATCAGACTTTTACTGACTAAAAAACCCAATTCTGTTTCTTCGTTGCTTTTCATACCAGAGCTAAATTTTCCTTTGAGAAGCAAACGCTTGGCCCTGCAGGCTTCGACCCTGCTGGGCCCCTTCGGTTTGCTGACATCTCTAAGAAGCGCGCGTAGAACACTAAACGCTATTGACAACTTGGGCTCAGTCCGACGGAGCAATGGGTAGCTCGCCATCCGCAAGCCCACGCCTGAGGTCTACAAGCCTATAGATATTTCCACCTAGACTCGGAACTAAAATATTTGTAAAAATCCCCACCACTAATACAAAGTGTAACCAAATTATTATGTTAATTTACGACTTTGTCGTGAACGCGCGCAGCCGGCGATCAATTACGTAGTTAAGGGCGAGACTACACAGTAACTAACTGCTGGTTCTAGTATGGATGTAATTACTCGCTTGAGTGACGTCATTACTTTAGTGTTAGCCTGGTGGAGGAAATTGCTGAAGACGTACCGTGAATATAGTTTGATAAACGGTTAAACATACTTATTGGTAAAAAATATATTTACAAGTCACTTCTTCTTCTTCTTCTTCCTGCCCTTATTCCGTTTTATTTGGGGTCGGCGCAACACGTTTTTTTCTTCCATTCTATCCTGTCACTTGTCACGCTATCATCAATTTCCTTTTCTTTCATATCGCTTCTCACACAATCCATCCATCTTTATTTTGGCCTCTCTCTCCCTCCATCCATCTACATTTAAACTCATAATTTACAAGTCATAAAATGTTTTAATTAAATGAAGTATGTATTTAACTTTATAAAATCTTGCAAAAGTTAAAACAATTACATTAAATTACAACAATTGTTCAATTTCTTCTTCCTGCCCTTATCCCATATTACTTGAGGTCGGCGCAACACGTTTTTTTCCTCCATTCCGTCCTGTCACCCGTCAAACTATCAATAATTCCCTTTTTTTTCATATCATTCCTCACACAATCCATCCATCTTTTCTTCGGCCTTCCTCTCCATCTCCATCCAACACGTATACTCAGAAGTCTTTGAGTAATATGCGCTTCATCTCTCCTCTTCACATGACCATACCAAGCCAACCGATTAGCTTTCAACTTTTCAATCAATGGCGCCACTTTAAAATTTCCTTAATTAGATAACAGTAAATAATAATAAATTGATCTTAAAAAAATAAATTAATTAATTATCATTAAATTAATTGATTATAATTGATTGGTTATTATCATTCGACTGGCCTGTTGGTCTAGTGGTTAGTGACCCTGACTGCTATGCCGGAGGTCGTGGGTTCGATTCCCACCCAGGACAAATGTTTATGTGATGAGCATGATCATTTGTTCTGTGTCTGGGTGTAATTTATCTATAATATGTATGTATTTAGAAATATATAAGTATGTTTATCAGTTGTCTAGTACCCATAACACAAGCTCTGCTTAGCTTGGGACTAGACGGCGTTGTGTGATAGTTGTGGAATATTATATATTATTATTATATATTATTATATATTATTAGTTACACGATATTTTATGATATTGAGATCCGTACAACCTCGGACTAGTAAGCTATATTTATTATCATACTAATTAGGGGCCCAGCAGAGTCGAAGCCTACTGGGGCCATGGGTTCTGAAAGGAAAACCCGAGGTCCCGGAATGCAAGGCAAAAAAGGAACATAAGAGTGAGTTTTAGTCAGTAAAAGTCTTCGGTTTTCGCAACGCGTGTCATGGCATCGGTAAGCGAGCGCACAAAATAGAAAGGTACAGAAGTCAATCTCATGTATGTACTTTTCGGACGGCGAGCCATGGGTAGCTCGCTATCCGACCGTCCGGTAACTGTCCAGACTGAGCCCAAGACGTCGACGGCGCGCACTGTTCCCGCGCGCCTCAAAGAGTTGTCACCAACAGCAGGGGCCCAGCCAGGTCGAAGCCTACTGGGGCCAGGGAGCTCGCGCTCCGGTATGAAGGCTAGAAGGAATGAGGTGGGTTTTTAGTCAAAAAAAAAAGTATGTACTTTTTATTCTTACGCTAGGCGATCGCACTCACGCTCACGCCAGCGCGTTGCTCCAAACTGTATGAGTGCGACCGAGCAATTGAGCCGAGAGATCGTGTCCGTGAGCGGTATCCATGTGTGCGTTGCTCGAGCTCGCTTTGTATGTTGATTGTCTTCTGTACCTATCTATTTTGTGACAAACAGGTGCGCATGTCCGTGAACTTAGCAGATCATTTTCCAGCAGAGCATAAAAAAATTAGAGTTCTATTCGCATGCAGCATAGTTCTGGAGTTCCTGATACTTTTCAGGAAAAGTTCTGCTGATTTTCCTGAAAAAAATATCAAATGAAAATATGATCTGCTAACTTCCGGTAGCAGATCATTTTTTCCAAAAGCAAAGTTTTAAAAGTCCTTTAGATGCACAAAGGCGAGTTCTATAGTTCCCAATTACTTTCAGCGATAGTTCTGTCAATTAGAAGTCACAAAAAAATAAAAACATATAAACGTAATAACAGGAAAAACAAATAAATATCATAAAACTGCCGACAATTACGCAACACAACCATTTTCACATATAAATCTGGCCTTAATCAGTAGACCAGATGTTATTTAAACAAAGAAATGCAAAATACAACACAATCGACTTCAAATATCACCAGAGTATGGTTGAAGATGGCGATTAGCAAAAATCATGAATATTATCAGTGTGTAAAATAAAAAAACATCATAAGAAACTTCTGGAGGGTCCCAAGACGGAGAACTCTGCAGTTCCTTATACAACAATACCTGTTTTATATAAAATAGTAAAAACCAAATCAAGAACTCCGACAAAAGTATCAGCAGAGCATAGCTGAAGATGGTGATTAGCAAAAACTACAAACAAAAGATAATCGTTCAAGTTAAAAAATTCATAAAAAAAATCTGGAGTTCCCCAAGACCTAGAACTCCTCAGTTCCTTATACAACTTCATTGGTTCTATCTAACGTAGTAAAAACTAGACCTAGAACTCCAACACAAGTATCAGCAGAGCATAGCTGAAGATGGGGATTACCAAAAATTATGAATATTTTCATCGTTCAAGTTAAAAAATTCATTAAAAAAAATCTGGAGTCACCCAAGACCTGGAACTCCTCAGTTTCTTATACAACTGCATTATTTCTATCTACCATGGTGAAAACTAGACCTAGAACTCCGACACAAGTATCAGCAGAGCATAGCTGAAGATGGCGACTACGAAAAAATATAAATATTTTCATCATTCAAGTTAAAAAATTCATGAAAAAAATCTGGAGTTACCCAAGACCTGGAACTCCTCAGTTCTTTATACAACTACATTATTTCTATTTACCATGGTGAAAACTAGACCTAGAACTCCGACACAAGTATCAGCAGAGCATAGCTGAAGATGGCGACAACGAAAAAGTATAGATATTTTCATCATTAAAGTTAAAAAATTCATAAAAGAAATATGGAGTTCCCCAAGACCTAGAACTCCACAGTTCCTTATACAACTGCATTAATCCTATCTAATGGGGTAGAAACTAGACCTAGAACTCCGACACAAGTATCAGCAGAGCATAGCTGAAGATGGCGACTACGAAAAACTATACATATTTTCATCATTCAAGTTAAAAAATTCATAAAAAAAAATCTGGAGTTACCCAAGACCTGGAACTCCTCAGTTCTTTATACAACTGCATTATTTCTATCTACCATGGTGAAAACTAGACCTAGAACTCCGACACAAGTATCAGCAGAGCATAGCTGAAGATGGCGACAACGAAAAAGTATAGATATTTTCATCATTCAAGTTAAAAAATTCATAAAAAAAATCTGGAGTCACCCAAGACCTGGAACTCCTCAGTTCCTTATACAACTGCATTAGTCCTATCTAATGGGCTATAAACAAGACCTAGAACTCCGACACAAGTATCAGCAGAGCATAGCTGAAGATGGCGATTACGAAAAATTGTGAATATTTTCATCGTTCAAGTTAAAAATTCATAAAAAAAATCTAGAGTCACTCAAGACCTAAAACTCTTCGATTCCTTATACAACTGCATTAGTCCTATCTAATGGGGTAGAAACTAGACCTAGAACTCCGACGCAAGTATCAGCAGAGCATAGCTGAAGATGGCGACTACGAAAAACTATACATATTTTCATCATTCAAGTTAAAAAATTCATAAAAAAAAATCTGGAGTCACCCAAGACCTAGAACTCCTCAGTTCCTTATACAACTGCATTATTTCTATCTACCATGGTGAAAACTAGACCTAGAACTCCAACACAAGTATCAGCAGAGCATAGCTGAAGATGGCGATTACGAAAAAGTATAAATATTTTCATCGTTCAAGTTAAAAATTCATAAAAAAAATCTGGAGTTCCCCATGACCTAGAACTCCGCAGTTCCTTATAGAACTACATTAGTCCTATCTAATAGGGTAGAAACTAGACCTAGAACTCCGACACAAGTATCAGCAGAGCATAGCTGAAGATGGCGACAACGAAAAAGTATAGATATTTTCATCATTCAAGTTAAAAAATTCATAAAAAAAATCTGGAGTTCCCCAAGACCTAGAACTCCTCAGTTCCTTATACAACTACATTAGTCATATCTAACGAGGTAGAAACTAGACCTAGAACTCCGACACAAGTATCAGCAGAGCATAGCTGAAGATGGCGACAACGAAAAAGTATAGATATTTTCATCATTCAAGTTAAAAAATTCATAAAAAAAATTTGGAGTCACCCAAGACCTGGAACTCCTCAGTTCCTTATACAACTGCATTAGTCCTATCTAATGGGCTATAAACAAGACCTAGAACTCCGACACAAGTATCAGCAGAGCATAGCTGAAGATGGCGACTACGAAAAACTATACATATTTTCATCATTCAAGTTAAAAAATTCATAAAAAAAAATCTGGAGTTACCCAAGACCTGGAACTCCTCAGTTTCTTATACAACTGCATTAGTCCTATCTAATGGGCTATAAACAAGACCTAGAACTCCGACACAAGTATCAGCAGAGCATAGCTGAAGATGGCGACAACGAAAAAGTATAGATATTTTGATCATTCAAGTTAAAAAATTCATAAAAAAAATCTGGAGTTCCTTAAGACCTAGAACTCCTCAGTTCCTTATACAACTACATTATTTCTATCTACCATGGTGAAAACTAGACCTAGAACTCCGACACAAGTATCAGCAGAGCATAGCTGAAGATGGCGATTACGAAAAAGTATAAATATTTTCATCGTTCAAGTTAAAAAAATCATTAAAAAAATCCAGAGTCACCCAAGACCTAGAACTCCTCAGTTCTTTATACAACTGCATTAGTCATATCTAACGAGGTAGAAACTAGACCTAGAACTCCGACACAAGTATCAGCAGAGCATAGCTGAAGATGGCGATTACGAAAAAGTATAAATATTTTCATCGTTCAAGTTAAAAATTCATAAAAAAAATCTGGAGTTCCCCATGACCTAGAACTCCTCAGTTCCTTATAGAACTACATTAGTCCTATCTAATAGGGTAGAAACTAGACCTAGAACTCCGACACAAGTATCAGCAGAGCATAGCTGAAGATGGCGACAACGAAAAAGTATAGATATTTTCATCATTCAAGTTAAAAAATTCATAAAAAAAATCTGGAGTTCCCCAAGGCCTAGAACTCCTCAGTTCCTTATACAACTACATTAGTCATATCTAACGAGGTAGAAACTAGACCTAGAACTCCGACACAAGTATCAGCAGAGCATAGCTGAAGATGGCGACAACGAAAAAGTATAGATATTTTCATCATTCAAGTTAAAAAATTCATAAAAAAAATCTGGAGTTCCACAAGACCTGGAACTCCTCAGTTCCTTATACAACTACATTAGTCCTATCTAATGGGGTAGAAACTAGACCTAGAACTCCGACACAAGTATCAGCAGAGCATAGCTGAAGATGGCGACTACGAAAAACTATACATATTTTCATCATTCAAGTTAAAAAATTCATAAAAAAAAATCTGGAGTTACCCAAGACCTAGAACTCCTCAGTTTCTTATACAACTGCATTATTTCTATCTACCATGGTGAAAACTAGACCTAGAACTCCGACACAAGTATCAGCAGAGCATAGCTGAAGATGGCGACAACGAAAAAGTATAGATATTTTCATCATTCAAGTTAAAAAATTCATAAAAAAAATATGGAGTTCCACAAGACCTAGAACTCCTCAGTTCCTTATACAACTGCATTAGTGCTATCTCATGGGATAGAAACTAGACCTAGAACTCCGACACAAGTATCAGCAGAGCATAGCTGAAGATGGCGACAACGAAAAAGTATAGATATTTTCATCATTCAAGTTAAAAAATTCATAAAAAAAATCTGGAGTTCCCCAAGACCTAGAACTCCTCAGTTCCTTATACAACTGCATTAGTCCTATCTAATGGGCTATAAACAAGACCTAGAACTCCGACACAAGTATCAGCAGAGCATAGCTGAAGATGGCGACTACGAAAAACTATACATATTTTCATCATTCAAGTTAAAAAATTCATAAAAAAAAATCTGGAGTTACCCAAGACCTGGAACTCCTCAGTTCTTTATACAACTGCATTATTTCTATCTACCATGGTGAAAACTAGACCTAGAACTCCGACACAAGTATCAGCAGAGCATAGCTGAAGATGGCGACAACGAAAAAGTATAGATATTTTCATCATTCAAGTTAAAAAATTCATAAAAAAAATCTGGAGTCACCCAAGACCTGGAACTCCTCAGTTCCTTATACAACTGCATTAGTCCTATCTAATGGGCTATAAACAAGACCTAGAACTCCGACACAAGTATCAGCAGAGCATAGCTGAAGATGGCGATTACGAAAAATTGTGAATATTTTCATCGTTCAAGTTAAAAATTCATAAAAAAAATCTAGAGTCACTCAAGACCTAAAACTCTTCGATTCCTTATACAACTGCATTAGTCCTATCTAATGGGGTAGAAACTAGACCTAGAACTCCGACGCAAGTATCAGCAGAGCATAGCTGAAGATGGCGACTACGAAAAACTATACATATTTTCATCATTCAAGTTAAAAAATTCATAAAAAAAAATCTGGAGTCACCCAAGACCTAGAACTCCTCAGTTCCTTATACAACTGCATTATTTCTATCTACCATGGTGAAAACTAGACCTAGAACTCCAACACAAGTATCAGCAGAGCATAGCTGAAGATGGCGATTACGAAAAAGTATAGATATTTTCATCATTCAAGTTAAAAAATTCATAAAAAAAATCTGGAGTCACCCAAGACCTGGAACTCCTCAGTTCCTTATACAACTGCATTAGTCCTATCTAATGGGCTATAAACAAGACCTAGAACTCCGACACAAGTATCAGCAGAGCATAGCTGAAGATGGCGACTACGAAAAACTATACATATTTTCATCATTCAAGTTAAAAAATTCATAAAAAAAAATCTGGAGTTACCCAAGACCTGGAACTCCTCAGTTTCTTATACAACTGCATTATTTCTATCTACCATGGTGAAAACTAGACCTAGAACTCCGACACAAGTATCAGCAGAGCATAGCTGAAGATGGCGACTACGAAAAAATATAAATATTTTCATCATTCAAGTTAAAAAATTCATAAAAAAAATCTGGAGTTCCCCATGACCTAGAACTCCTCAGTTCCTTATACAACTACATTAGTTCTATCTAACGTGGTAGAAATTAGACCTAGAACTCCGACACAACTATCAGCAGAGCATAGCTGAAGATGGCGATTACCAAAAATTATGAATATTTTTATCGTTCAAGTTAAAAAAATCATTAAAAAAATCCAGAGTCACCCAAGACCTAGAACTCCTCAGTTCCTTATACAACTGCATTAGTTTTATCTAACGTGGTAGAAACTAGACCTAGAACTCCGACACAAGTATCAGCAGAGCATAGCTGAAGATGGCGATTACGAAAAATTGTGAATATTTTCATCGTTCAAGTTAAAAATTCATAAAAAAAATCTAGAGTCACTCAAGACCTAGAACTCTTCAATTCCTTATACAACTGAATTAGTGCTATCTGATGGGGTAGATACTGGGCCTAGAACTCCGACACAAGTATCAGCAGAGCATAGCTGAAGATGGCGACTACGAAAAACTATACATATTTTCATCATTCAAATTAAAAAATTCATAAAAAAAATCTGGAGTCACCCAAGACCTAGAACTCCTCAGTTCCTTATACAACTGCATTATTTCTATCTACCATGGTGAAAACTAGACCTAGAACTCCGACACAAGTATCAGCAGAGCATAGCTGAAGATGGCGACTACGAAAAAGTACAGATATTTTCATCATTTAAGTTGAAAAAATCATAATGAAAATCTGGAGTCACCCAAGACCTAGAACTCCTCAGTTCCTTATACAACTGCATTAGTCCTATCTAATGGGGTAGAAACTAGACCTAGAACTCCGACACAAGTATCAGCAGAGCATAGCTGAAGATGGCGACAACGAAAAAGTATAGATATTTTCATCATTCAAGTTAAAAAATTCATAAAAAAAATATGGAGTTCCACAAGACCTAGAACTCCTCAGTTCCTTATACAACTGCATTAGTGCTATCTCATGGGATAGAAACTAGACCTAGAACTCCGACACAAGTATCAGCAGAGCATAGCTGAAGATGGCGACTACGAAAAACTATACATATTTTCATCATTCAAGTTAAAAAATTCATAAAAAAAATCTGGAGTTACCCAAGACCTGGAACTCCTCAGTTCTTTATACAACTGCATTATTTTTATCTACCATGGTGAAAACTAGACCTAGAACTCCGACACAAGTATCAGCAGAGCATAGCTGAAGATGGCGACTACGAAAAATTGTGAATATTTTCATCGTTCAAGTTAAAAAAATCATAATAAAAATCTAGAGTCACTCAAGACCTAGAACTCTTCAATTCCTTATACAACTGCATTAGTCTTATCTAACAAGGTAGAAACTAGACCTAGAAATCCGACACAAGTATCTGCAGAGCATAGCTGAAAATGGCGACTACGAAAAACTATAGATATTTTCATCATTCAAGTTAAAAAAATCATAATGAAAATCTGGAGTCACCCAAGACCTAGAACTCCTCAGTTCCTTATACAACTGGATTAGTCCTATCTAATGGGTTAGAAACTAGACCTAGAACTCCGACACAAGTATCAGCAGAGCATAGCTGAAGATGGCGACTACGAAAAACTATACATATATTCATCATTCAAATTAAAAAATTCATAAAAAAAAATATGGAGTCACCCAAGACCTAGAACTCCTCAGGTCCTTATACAACTGCATGATTTCTATCTACCATGGTGAAAACTAGACCTAGAACTCCGACACAAGTATCAGCAGAGCATAGCTGAAGATGGCGACTACGAAAAAGTATAGATATTTTCATCATTCAAGTTGAAAAAATCATAATGAAAATCTGGAGTCACCCAAGACCTAGAACTCCTCAGTTCCTTATACAACTGCATTAGTGCTATCTCATGGGATAGAAACTAGACCTAGAACTCAAACACAAGTATCAGCAGAGCATAGCTGAAGATGGCGACTACGAAAAACTATACATATTTTCATCATTCAAGTTAAAAAAATCATAATGAAAATCTGGAGTCAATACATATTTTCATCATTCAAGTTAAAAAATTCATAATAAAAATCTAGAGTCACTCAAGACGTAGAACTCTTCAATTCCTTATACAACTGCATTAGTCCTATCTAATGGGGTAGAAACTAGACCTAGAACTCCGACACAAGTATCAGCAGAGCATAGCTGAAGATGGCGACAACGAAAAAGTATAAATATTTTCATCATTCAAGTTAAAAAATTCATAAAAAAAATATGGAGTTCCACAAGACCTAGAACTCCTCAGTTCCTTATACAACTGCATTAGTGCTATCTCATGGGATAGACACTAGACCTAGAACTCCGACACAAGTATCAGCAGAGCATAGCTGAAGATGGCGACTACGAAAAACTATACATATTTTCATCATTCAAATTAAAAAATTCATAAAAAAAATCTGGAGTCACCCAAGACCTAGAACTCCTCAGTTCCTTATACAACTGCATTATTTCTATCTACCATGGTGAAAACTAGACCTAGAACTCCGACATAAGTATCAGCAGAGCATAGCTGAAGATGGCGATTACGAAAAAGTATAAATATTTTCATCGTTCAAGTTAAAAATTCATAAAAAAAATCTGGAGTTCCACAAGACCTAGAACTCCTCAGTTCCTTATACAACTGCATTAGTGCTATCTCATGGGATAGAAACTAGACCTAGAACTCAAACACAAGTATCAGCAGAGCATAGCTGAAGATGGCGACTACGAAAAACTATACATATTTTCATCATTCAAGTTAAAAAAATCATAATGAAAATCTGGAGTCACCCAAGACCTAGAACTCCTCAGTTCCTTCTACAACTGCATTAGTACTATCTGAAGTGGTGAAGAATAGACCTAGAACTCCGACACAAGTATCAGCAGAGCATAGCTGAAGATGGCGATTACGAAAAATTGTGAATATTTTCATCGTTCAAGTTAAAAATTCATAAAAAAAATCTAGAGTCACTCAAGACCTAAAACTCTTCGATTCCTTATACAACTGCATTAGTCCTATCTAATGGGGTAGAAACTAGACCTAGAACTCCGACGCAAGTATCAGCAGAGCATAGCTGAAGATGGCGACTACGAAAAACTATACATATTTTCATCATTCAAGTTAAAAAATTCATAAAAAAAAATCTGGAGTCACCCAAGACCTAGAACTCCTCAGTTCCTTATACAACTGCATTATTTCTATCTACCATGGTGAAAACTAGACCTAGAACTCCGACACAAGTATCAGCAGAGCATAGCTGAAGATGGCGACTACGAAAAACTATACATATTTTCATCATTCAAGTTAAAAAATTCATAAAAAAAAATCTGGAGTCACCCAAGACCTAGAACTCCTCAGTTCCTTATACAACTGCATTATTTCTATCTACCATGGTGAAAACTAGACCTAGAACTCCGACACAAGTATCAGCAGAGCATAGCTGAAGATGACGATTACGAAAAAGTATAAATATTTTCATCGTTCAAGTTAAAAATTCATAAAAAAAATCTGGAGTTCCCCATGACCTAGAACTCCTCAGTTCCTTATAGAACTACATTAATCCTATCTAATAGGGTAGAAACTAGACCTAGAACTCCGACACAAGTATCAGCAGAGCATAGCTGAAGATGGCGACAACGAAAAAGTATAGATATTTTCATCATTCAAGTTAAAAAATTCATAAAAAAAATCTGGAGTTCCCCAAGACCAAGAACTCCTCAGTTCCTTATACAACTACATTAGTCATATCTAACGAGGTAGAAACTAGACCTAGAACTCCGACACAAGTATCAGCAGAGCATAGCTGAAGATGGCGACAACGAAAAAGTATAGATATTTTCATCATTCAAGTTAAAAAATTCATAAAAAAAATCTGGAGTTCCGCAAGACCTGGAACTCCTGAGTTCCTTATACAACTGCATTAGTCCTATCTAATGGGCTATAAACAAGACCTAGAACTCCGACACAAGTATCAGCAGAGCATAGCTGAAGATGGCGACTACGAAAAACTATACATATTTTCATCATTCAAGTTAAAAAATTCATAAAAAAAAATCTGGAGTTACCCAAGACCTGGATCTCCTCAGTTTCTTATACAACTGCATTATTTCTATCTACCATGGTGAAAACTAGACCTAGAACTCCGACACAAGTATCAGCAGAGCATAGCTGAAGATGGCGACTACGAAAAAATATAAATATTTTCATCATTCAAGTTAAAAAATTCATAAAAAAAATCTGGAGTTCCCCAAGACCTAGAACTCCTCAGTTCCTTATACAACTACATTAGTTCTATCTAACGTGGTAGAAATTAGACCTAGAACTCCGACACAACTATCAGCAGAGCATAGCTGAAGATGGCGATTACCAAAAATTATGAATATTTTTATCGTTCAAGTCAAAAAAATCATTAAAAAAATCCAGAGTTACCCAAGACCTAGAACTCCTCAGTTCCTTATACAACTGCATTAGTTTTATCTAACGTGGTAGAAACTAGACCTAGAACTCCGACACAACTATCAGCAGAGCATAGCTGAAGATGGCGATTACCAAAAATTATGAATATTTTTATCGTTCAAGTTAAAAAAATCATTAAAAAAATCTAGAGTCACCCAAGACCTAGAACTCCTCAGTTCCTTATACAACTGCATTAGTTTTATCTAACGTGGTAGAAACTAGACCTAGAACTCCGACACAAGTATCAGCAGAGCATAGCTGAAGATGGCGATTACGAAAAATTGTGAATATTTTCATCGTTCAAGTTAAAAATTCATAAAAAAAATCTAGAGTCACTCAAGACCTAGATCTCTTCAATTCCTTATACAACTGCATTAGTGCTATCTGAAGGGGTAGAAACTGGACCTAGAACTCTGACACAAGTATCAGCAGAGCATAGCTGAAGATGGCGACTACGAAAAACTATACATATTTTCATCATTCAAATTAAAAAATTCATAAAAAAAATCTGGAGTCACCCAAGACCTAGAACTCCTCAGTTCCTCATACAACTGCATTAGTCCTATCTAATGGGCTATAAACAAGACCTAGAACTCCGACACAAGTATCAGCAGAGCATAGCTGAAGATGGCGACAACGAAAAAGTATAGATATTTTGATCATTCAAGTTAAAAAATTCATAAAAAAAATCTGGAGTTCCTTAAGACCTAGAACTCCTCAGTTCCTTATACAACTGCATTATTTCTATCTACCATTGTGAAAACTAGACCTAGAACTCCGACACAAGTATCAGCAGAGCATAGCTGAAGATGGCGATTACGAAAAAGTATAAATATTTTCATCGTTCAAGTTAAAAAAATCATTAAAAAAATCCAGAGTCACCCAAGACCTAGAACTCCTCAGTTCTTTATACAACTGCATTAGTCATATCTAACGAGGTAGAAACTAGACCTAGAACTCCGACACAAGTATCAGCAGAGCATAGCTGAAGATGGCGATTACGAAAAAGTATAAATATTTTCATCGTTCAAGTTAAAAATTCATAAAAAAAATCTGGAGTTCCCCATGACCTAGAACTCCTCAGTTCCTTATAGAACTACATTAGTCCTATCTAATAGGGTAGAAACTAGACCTAGAACTCCGACACAAGTATCAGCAGAGCATAGCTGAAGATGGCGACAACGAAAAAGTATAGATATTTTCATCATTCAAGTTAAAAAATTCATAAAAAAAATCTGGAGTTCCCCAAGACCTAGAACTCCTCAGTTCCTTATACAACTACATTAGTCATATCTAACGAGGTAGAAACTAGACCTAGAACTCCGACACAAGTATCAGCAGAGCATAGCTGAAGATGGCGACAACGAAAAAGTATAGATATTTTCATCATTCAAGTTAAAAAATTCATAAAAAAAATCTGGAGTTCCACAAGACCTGGAACTCCTCAGTTCCTTATACAACTACATTAGTCCTATCTAATGGGGTAGAAACTAGACCTAGAACTCCGACACAAGTATCAGCAGAGCATAGCTGAAGATGGCGACTACGAAAAACTATACATATTTTCATCATTCAAGTTAAAAAATTCATAAAAAAAAATCTGGAGTTACCCAAGACCTAGAACTCCTCAGTTTCTTATACAACTGCATTATTTCTATCTACCATGGTGAAAACTAGACCTAGAACTCCGACACAAGTATCAGCAGAGCATAGCTGAAGATGGCGACAACGAAAAAGTATAGATATTTTCATCATTCAAGTTAAAAAATTCATAAAAAAAATATGGAGTTCCACAAGACCTAGAACTCCTCAGTTCCTTATACAACTGCATTAGTGCTATCTCATGGGATAGAAACTAGACCTAGAACTCCGACACAAGTATCAGCAGAGCATAGCTGAAGATGGCGACAACGAAAAAGTATAGATATTTTCATCATTCAAGTTAAAAAATTCATAAAAAAAATCTGGAGTTCCCCAAGACCTAGAACTCCTCAGTTCCTTATACAACTGCATTAGTCCTATCTAATGGGCTATAAACAAGACCTAGAACTCCGACACAAGTATCAGCAGAGCATAGCTGAAGATGGCGACAACGAAAAAACGCCATCTTCAGCTATGCTCTGCTGATACTTGTGTCGGAGTTCTAGGTCTAGTTTTCACCATGGTAGATAAAAATAATGCAGTTGTATAAAGAACTGAGGAGTTCCAGGTCTTGGGTAACTCTAGATTTTTTTTATGAATTTTTTAACTTGAATGATGAAAATATGTATAGTTTTTCGTAGTCGCCATCTTCAGCTATGCTCTGCTGATACTTGTGTCGGAGTTCTAGGTCTAGTTTCTATCCCATGAGATAGCACTAATGCAGTTGTATAAGGAACTGAGGAGTTCTAGGTCTTGTGGAACTCCATATTTTTTTTATGAATTTTTTAACTTGAATGATGAAAATATCTATACTTTTTCGTTGTCGCCATCTTCAGCTATGCTCTGCTGATACTTGTGTCGGAGTTCTAGGTCTAGTTTCTACCCCATTAGATAGGACTAATGCAGTTGTATAAGGAACTGAGGAGTTCTAGGTCTTGGGTAACTCCAGATTTTCATTATGATTTTTTCAACTTGAATGATGAAAATATCTATACTTTTTCGTAGTCGCCATCTTCAGCTATGCTCTGCTGATACTTGTGTCGGAGTTCTAGGTCTAGTTTTCACCATGGTAGATAGAAATAATGCAGTTGTATAAGGAACTGAGGAGTTCTAGGTCTTGGGTGACTCCAGATTTTTTTTATGAATTTTTTAATTTGAATGATGAAAATATGTATAGTTTTTCGTAGTCGCCATCTTCAGCTATGCTCTGCTGATACTTGTGTCGGAGTTCTAGGTCTAGTTTCTATCCCATGAGATAGCACTAATGCAGTTGTATAAGGAACTGAGGAGTTCTAGGTCTTGTGGAACTCCATATTTTTTTTATGAATTTTTTAACTTGAATGATGAAAATATTTATACTTTTTCGTTGTCGCCATCTTCAGCTATGCTCTGCTGATACTTGTGTCGGAGTTCTAGGTCTAGTTTCTACCCCATTAGATAGGACTAATGCAGTTGTATAAGGAACTGAGGAGTTCTAGGTCTTGGGTGACTCCAGATTTTCATTATGATTTTTTCAACTTGAATGATGAAAATATCTATACTTTTTCGTAGTCGCCATCTTCAGCTATGCTCTGCTGATACTTGTGTCGGAGTTCTAGGTCTAGTTTTCACCATGGTAAATAGAAATAATGCAGTTGTATAAAGAACTGAGGAGTTCCAGGTCTTGGGTAACTCCAGATTTTTTTTTTATGAATTTTTTAACTTGAAAGATGAAAATATGTATAGTTTTTCGTAGTCGCCATATTCAGCTATGCTCTGCTGATACTTGTGTCGGAGTTCTAGGTCTAGTTTCTACCCCATTAGATAGGACTAATGCAGTTGTATAAGGAACTGAGGAGTTCTAAGTCTTGGGGAACTCCAGATTTTTTTTATGAATTTTTTAACTTGAATGATGAAAATATTTATATTTTTTCGTAGTCGCCATCTTCAGCTATGCTCTGCTGATACTTGTGTCGGAGTTCTAGGTCTAGTTTTCACCATGGTAGATAGAAATAATGCAGTTGTATAAGAAACTGAGGAGTTTTAGGTCTTGGGTAACTCCAGATTTTTTTTTATGAATTTTTTAACTTGAATGATGAAAATATGTATAGTTTTTCGTAGTCGCCATTTTCAGCTATGCTCTGCTGATACTTGTGTCGGAGTTCTAGGTCTTGTTTATAGCCCATTAGATAGGACTAATGCAGTTGTATAAGAAACTGAGGAGTTCTAGGTCTTGGGGAACTCCAGATTTTTTTTATGAATTTTTTAACTTGAATGATGAAAATATCTATACTTTTTCGTTGTCGCCATCTTCAGCTATGCTCTGCTGATACTTGTGTCGGAGTTCTAGGTCTAGTTTCTACCCCATTAGATAGGACTAATGCAGTTGTGTAAGGAACTGAGGAGTTCTAGGTCTTGAGTGACTCTAGATTTTTATTATGATTTTTTTAACTTGAACGATGAAAATATTCACAATTTTTCGTAGTCGCCATCTTCAGCTATGCTCTGCTGATACTTGTGTCGGAGTTCTAGGTCTAGTTTTCACCATGGTAGATAAAAATAATGCAGTTGTATAAAGAACTGAGGAGTTCCAGGTCTTGGGTAACTCTAGATTTTTTTTATGAATTTTTTAACTTGAATGATGAAAATATGTATAGTTTTTCGTAGTCGCCATCTTCAGCTATGCTCTGCTGATACTTGTGTCGGAGTTCTAGGTCTAGTTTCTATCCCATGAGATAGCACTAATGCAGTTGTATAAGGAACTGAGGAGTTCTAGGTCTTGTGGAACTCCATATTTTTTTTATGAATTTTTTAACTTGAATGATGAAAATATCTATACTTTTTCGTTGTCGCCATCTTCAGCTATGCTCTGCTGATACTTGTGTCGGAGTTCTAGGTCTAGTTTTTACCCCATTAGATAGGACTAATGCAGTTGTATAAGGAACTGAGGAGTTCTAGGTCTTGGGTAACTCCAGATTTTCATTATGATTTTTTCAACTTGAATGATGAAAATATCTATACTTTTTCGTAGTCGCCATCTTCAGCTATGCTCTGCTGATACTTGTGTCGGAGTTCTAGGTCTAGTTTTCACCATGGTAGATAGAAATAATGCAGTTGTATAAGGAACTGAGGAGTTCTAGGTCTTGGGTGACTCCAGATTTTTTTTATGAATTTTTTAATTTGAATGATGAAAATATGTATAGTTTTTCGTAGTCGCCATCTTCAGCTATGCTCTGCTGATACTTGTGTCGGAGTTCTAGGTCTAGTTTCTACCTCGTTAGATATGACTAATGTAGTTGTATAAGGAACTGAGGAGTTCTAGGTCTTGGGTGACTCTGGATTTTTTTAATGATTTTTTTAACTTGAACGATGAAAATATTCATAATTTTTGGTAATCGCCATATTCAGCTATGCTCTGCTGATACTTGTGTCGGAGTTCTAGGTCTAGTTTCTACCTCGTTAGATATGACTAATGTAGTTGTATAAGGAACTGAGGAGTTCTAGGTCTTGGGGAACTCCAGATTTTTTTTATGAATTTTTTAACTTGAATGATGAAAATATCTATACTTTTTCGTTGTCGCCATCTTCAGCTATGCTCTGCTGATACTTGTGTCGGAGTTCTAGATCTAGTTTCTACCCTATTAGATAGGACTAATGTAGTTCTATAAGGAACTGAGGAGTTCTAGGTCATGGGGAACTCCAGATTTTTTTTATGAGTTTTTAACTTGAACGATGAAAATATTTATACTTTTTCGTAATCGCCATCTTCAGCTATGCTCTGCTGATACTTGTGTCGGAGTTCTAGGTCTAGTTTCTACCTCGTTAGATATGACTAATGCAGTTGTATAAAGAACTGAGGAGTTCTAGGTCTTGGGTGACTCTGGATTTTTTTAATGATTTTTTTAACTTGAACGATGAAAATATTTATACTTTTTCGTAATCGCCATCTTCAGCTATGCTCTGCTGATACTTGTGTCGGAGTTCTAGGTCTAGTTTTCACCATGGTAGATAGAAATAATGCAGTTGTATAAGGAACTGAGGAGTTCTAGGTCTTGAGGAACTCCAGATTTTTTTTATGAATTTTTTAACTTGAATGATCAAAATATCTATACTTTTTCGTTGTCGCCATCTTCAGCTATGCTCTGCTGATACTTGTGTCGGAGTTCTAGGTCTTGTTTATAGCCCATTAGATAGGACTAATGCAGTTGTATAAGGAACTTAGGAGTTCTAGGTCTTGGGGAACTCCAGATTTTTTTAATGAATTTTTAACTTGAACGATGAAAATATTTATACTTTTCGTAATCGCCATCTTCAGCTATGCTCTGCTGATACTTGTGTCGGAGTTCTAGGTCTAGTTTCTACCCCATTAGATAGGACTAATGCAGTTGTATAAGGAACTGAGGAGTTCTAGGTCTTAGGGAACTCCAGATTTTTTTTATGAATTTTTTAACTTGAATGATGAAAATATTTATATTTTTTCGTAGTCGCCATCTTCAGCTATGCTCTGCTGATACTTGTGTCGGAGTTCTAGGTCTAGTTTTCACCATGGTAGATAGGAATAATGCAGTTGTATAAGAAACTGAGGAGTTCCAGGTTTTGGGTAACTTCAGATTTTTTTCAAGAATTTTTTAACTTGAACGATGAAAATATTTATATTTTTTCGTAGTTGCCATCTTCAGCTATGCTCTGCTGATACTTGTGTCGGAGTTCTAGGTCTAGTTTCTACAACGTTAGATAAAACTAATGCAGTTGTATAAGGAACTGAGGAGTTCCAGGTCTTGGGTGACTCTGGATTTTTTTAATGATTTTTTTAACTTGAACGATGAAAATATTCATAATTTTTGGTAATCGCCATCTTCAGCTATGCTCTGCTGATAGTTGTGTCGGAGTTCTAGGTCTAATTTCTACCACGTTAGATAGGACTAATGCAGTTGTATAAGGAACTTAGGAGTTCTAGGTCTTGGGGAACTCCAGATTTTTTTAATGAATTATTAACTTGAACGATGAAAATATTTATACTTTTTCGTAATCGCCATATTCAGCTATGCTCTGCTGATACTTGTGTCAGAGTTCTAGGTCTAGTTTCTACCCCATTAGATAGCACTAATGCAGATGTATAAGGAACTGAGGAGTTCTAGGTCTTGTGGAACTTCATATTTTTTTTATGAATTTTTTAACTTGAATGATGAAAATATCTATACTTTTTCGTTGTCGCCATCTTCAGCTATGCTCTGCTGATACTTGTGTCGGAGTTCTAGGTCTAGTTTCTACCTCATTAGATAGGACTAATGCAGTTGTGTAAGGAACTGAGGAGTTCTAGGTCTTGGGTGACTCCAGATTTTCATTATGATTTTTTCAACTTGAATGATGAAAATATCTATACTTTTTCGTAGTCGCCATCTTCAGCTATGCTCTGCTGATACTTGTGTCGGAGTTCTAGGTCTAGTTTCTACCCCATTAGATAGGACTAATGCAGTTGTGTAAGGAACTGAGGAGTTCTAGGTCTTGGGTGACTCCAGATTTTCATTATGATTTTTTCAACTTGAATGATGAAAATATCTATACTTTTTGTAGTCGCCATCTTCAGCTATGCTCTGCTGATACTTGTGTCGGAGTTCTAGGTCTAGTTTCTACCCCATTAGATAGGACTAATGCAGTTGTATAAGGAACTGAGGAGTTTTAGGTCTTGGGTGACTCCAGATTTTCATTATGATTTTTTTAACTTGAATGATGAAAATATCTATAGTTTTTCGTAGTCGCCATTTTCAGCTATGCTCTGCAGATACTTGTGTCGGATTTCTAGGTATAGTTTCTACCTTGTTAGATAAGACTAATGCAGTTGTATAAGGAATTGAAGAGTTCTAGGTCTTGAGTGACTCTAAATTTTTATTATGATTTTTTTAACTTGAACGATGAAAATATGTATAGTTTTTCGTAGTTGCCATCTTCAGCTATGCTCTGCTGATACTTGTGTCGGAGTTCTAGGTCTAGTTTTCACCATGGTAGATAGAAATAATGCAGTTGTATAAGAAACTGAGGAGTTCCAGGTCTTGGGTAACTCCAGATTTTTTTTTATGAATTTTTTAACTTGAATGATGAAAATATGTATAGTTTTTCGTAGTCGCCATCTTCAGCTATGCTCTGCTGATACTTGTGTCGGAGTTCTAGGTCTTGTTTATAGCCCATTAGATAGGACTAATGCAGTTGTATAAGGAACTGAGGAGTTCTAGGTCTTGTGGAACTCCATATTTTTTTTATGAATTTTTTAACTTGAATGATGAAAATATCTATACTTTTTCGTTGTCGCCATTTTCAGCTATGCTCTGCAGATACTTGTGTCGGATTTCTAGGTCTAGTTTCTACCTTGTTAGATAAGACTAATGCAGTTGTATAAGGAATTGAAGAGTTCTAGGTCTTGAGTGACTCTAAATTTTTATTATGATTTTTTTAACTTGAACGATGAAAATATTCACAATTTTTCGTAGTCGCCATCTTCAGCTATGCTCTGCTGATACTTGTGTCGGAGTTCTAGGTCTAGTTTTCACCATGGTAGATAAAAATAATGCAGTTGTATAAAGAACTGAGGAGTTCCAGGTCTTGGGTAACTCCAGATTTTTTTTATGAATTTTTTAACTTGAATGATGAAAATATGTATAGTTTTTCGTAGTTGCCATCTTCAGCTATGCTCTGCTGATACTTGTGTCGGAGTTCTAGGTCTAGTTTCTATCCCATGAGATAGCACTAATGCAGTTGTATAAGGAACTGAGGAGTTCTAGGTCTTGTGGAACTCCATATTTTTTTTATGAATTTTTTAACTTGAATGATGAAAATATCTATACTTTTTCGTTGTCGCCATCTTCAGCTATGCTCTGCTGATACTTGTGTCGGAGTTCTAGGTCTAGTTTCTACCCCATTAGATAGGACTAATGCAGTTGTATAAGGAACTGAGGAGTTCTAGGTCTTGGGTGACTCCAGATTTTCATTATGATTTTTTCAACTTGAATGATGAAAATATCTATACTTTTTCGTAGTCGCCATCTTCAGCTATGCTCTGCTGATACTTGTGTCGGAGTTCTAGGTCTAGTTTTCACCATGGTAGATAGAAATAATGCAGTTGTATAAGGAACTGAGGAGTTCTAGGTCTTGGGTGACTCCAGATTTTTTTTATGAATTTTTTAATTTGAATGATGAAAATATGTATAGTTTTTCGTAGTCGCCATCTTCAGCTATGCTCTGCTGATACTTGTGTCAGAGTTCTAGGTCCAGTTTCTACCCCATTAGATAGGACTAATGCAGTTGTATAAGGAACTGAGGAGTTCTAGGTCTTGGGTGACTCCAGATTTTCATTATGATTTTTTCAACTTGAATGATGAAAATATCTATACTTTTTCGTAGTCGCCATCTTCAGCTATGCTCTGCTGATACTTGTGTCGGAGTTCTAGGTCTAGTTTTCACCATGGTAGATAGAAATAATGCAGTTGTATAAGGAACTGAGGAGTTCTAGGTCTTGGGTGACTCCAGATTTTTTTTATGAATTTTTTAATTTGAATGATGAAAATATCTGTACTTTTTCGTAGTCGCCATCTTCAGCTATGCTCTGCTGATACTTGTGTCAGAGTTCTAGGTCCAGTTTCTACCCCTTCAGATAGCACTAATGCAGTTGTATAAGGAATTGAAGAGTTCTAGGTCTTGAGTGACTCTAGATTTTTTTTATGAATTTTTAACTTGAACGATGAAAATATTCACAATTTTTCGTAATCGCCATCTTCAGCTATGCTCTGCTGATACTTGTGTCGGAGTTCTAGGTCTAGTTTCTACCACGTTAGATAAAACTAATGCAGTTGTATAAGGAACTGAGGAGTTCTAGGTCTTGGGTGACTCTGGATTTTTTTAATGATTTTTTTAACTTGAACGATAAAAATATTCATAATTTTTGGTAATCGCCATCTTCAGCTATGCTCTGCTGATAGTTGTGTCGGAGTTCTAGGTCTAGTTTCTACCACGTTAGATAAAACTAATGCAGTTGTATAAGGAACTGAGGAGTTCTAGGTCTTGGGTGACTCTGGATTTTTTTAATGATTTTTTTAACTTGAACGATAAAAATATTCATAATTTTTGGTAATCGCCATCTTCAGCTATGCTCTGCTGATAGTTGTGTCGGAGTTCTAGGTCTAATTTCTACCACGTTAGATAGAACTAATGTAGTTGTATAAGGAACTGAGGAGTTCTAGGTCTTGGGGAACTCCAGATTTTTTTTATGAATTTTTTAACTTGAATGATGAAAATATTTATAATTTTTTCGTAGTCGCCATTTTCAGCTATGCTCTGCAGATACTTGTGTCGGAGTTCTAGGTCTAGTTTCTACCACGTTAGATAAAACTAATGCAGTTGTATAAGGAACTGAGGAGTTCTAGGTCTTGGGTGACTCTGGATTTTTTTAATGATTTTTTTAACTTGAACGATAAAAATATTCATAATTTTTGGTAATCGCCATCTTCAGCTATGCTCTGCTGATAGTTGTGTCGGAGTTCTAGGTCTAGTTTCTACCACGTTAGATAAAACTAATGCAGTTGTATAAGGAACTGAGGAGTTCTAGGTCTTGGGTGACTCTGGATTTTTTTAATGATTTTTTTAACTTGAACGATAAAAATATTCATAATTTTTGGTAATCGCCATCTTCAGCTATGCTCTGCTGATAGTTGTGTCGGAGTTCTAGGTCTAATTTCTACCACGTTAGATAGAACTAATGTAGTTGTATAAGGAACTGAGGAGTTCTAGGTCTTGGGGAACTCCAGATTTTTTTTATGAATTTTTTAACTTGAATGATGAAAATATGTATAGTTTTTCGTAGTCGCCATCTTCAGCTATGCTCTGCTGATACTTGTGTCGGAGTTCTAGGTCTTGTTTATAGCCCATTAGATAGGACTAATGCAGTTGTATAAGGAACTGAGGAGTTTTAGGTCTTGGGTGACTCCAGATTTTCATTATGATTTTTTTAACTTGAATGATGAAAATATCTATAGTTTTTCGTAGTCGCCATTTTCAGCTATGCTCTGCAGATACTTGTGTCGGATTTCTAGGTATAGTTTCTACCTTGTTAGATAAGACTAATGCAGTTGTATAAGGAATTGAAGAGTTCTAGGTCTTGAGTGACTCTAAATTTTTATTATGATTTTTTTAACTTGAACGATGAAAATATGTATAGTTTTTCGTAGTTGCCATCTTCAGCTATGCTCTGCTGATACTTGTGTCGGAGTTCTAGGTCTAGTTTCTATCCCATGAGATAGCACTAATGCAGTTGTATAAGGAACTGAGGAGTTCTAGGTCTTGTGGAACTCCATATTTTTTTTATGAATTTTTTAACTTGAATGATGAAAATATCTATACTTTTTCGTTGTCGCCATTTTCAGCTATGCTCTGCAGATACTTGTGTCAGATTTCTAGGTCTAGTTTCTACCTTGTTAGATAAGACTAATGCAGTTGTATAAGGAATTGAAGAGTTCTAGGTCTTGAGTGACTCTAAATTTTTATTATGATTTTTTTAACTTGAACGATGAAAATATTCACAATTTTTCGTAGTCGCCATCTTCAGCTATGCTCTGCTGATACTTGTGTCGGAGTTCTAGGTCTAGTTTTCACCATGGTAGATAAAAATAATGCAGTTGTATAAAGAACTGAGGAGTTCCAGGTCTTGGGTAACTCCAGATTTTTTTTATGAATTTTTTAACTTGAATGATGAAAATATGTATAGTTTTTCGTAGTTGCCATCTTCAGCTATGCTCTGCTGATACTTGTGTCGGAGTTCTAGGTCTAGTTTCTATCCCATGAGATAGCACTAATGCAGTTGTATAAGGAACTGAGGAGTTCTAGGTCTTGTGGAACTCCATATTTTTTTTATGAATTTTTTAACTTGAATGATGAAAATATCTATACTTTTTCGTTGTCGCCATCTTCAGCTATGCTCTGCTGATACTTGTGTCGGAGTTCTAGGTCTAGTTTCTACCCCATTAGATAGGACTAATGCAGTTGTATAAGGAACTGAGGAGTTCTAGGTCTTGGGTGACTCCAGATTTTCATTATGATTTTTTCAACTTGAATGATGAAAATATCTATACTTTTTCGTAGTCGCCATCTTCAGCTATGCTCTGCTGATACTTGTGTCGGAGTTCTAGGTCTAGTTTTCACCATGGTAGATAGAAATAATGCAGTTGTATAAGGAACTGAGGAGTTCTAGGTCTTGGGTGACTCCAGATTTTTTTTATGAATTTTTTAATTTGAATGATGAAAATATGTATAGTTTTTCGTAGTCGCCATCTTCAGCTATGCTCTGCTGATACTTGTGTCAGAGTTCTAGGTCCAGTTTCTACCCCATTAGATAGGACTAATGCAGTTGTATAAGGAACTGAGGAGTTCTAGGTCTTGGGTGACTCCAGATTTTCATTATGATTTTTTCAACTTGAATGATGAAAATATCTATACTTTTTCGTAGTCGCCATCTTCAGCTATGCTCTGCTGATACTTGTGTCGGAGTTCTAGGTCTTGTTTATAGCCCATTAGATAGGACTAATGCAGTTGTATAAGGAACTGAGGAGTTCTAGGTCTTGGGTGACTCCAGATTTTTTTTATGAATTTTTTAATTTGAATGATGAAAATATCTGTACTTTTTCGTAGTCGCCATCTTCAGCTATGCTCTGCTGATACTTGTGTCAGAGTTCTAGGTCCAGTTTCTACCCCTTCAGATAGCACTAATGCAGTTGTATAAGGAATTGAAGAGTTCTAGGTCTTGAGTGACTCTAGATTTTTTTTATGAATTTTTAACTTGAACGATGAAAATATTCACAATTTTTCGTAATCGCCATCTTCAGCTATGCTCTGCTGATACTTGTGTCGGAGTTCTAGGTCTAGTTTCTACCACGTTAGATAAAACTAATGCAGTTGTATAAGGAACTGAGGAGTTCTAGGTCTTGGGTGACTCTGGATTTTTTTAATGATTTTTTTAACTTGAACGATAAAAATATTCATAATTTTTGGTAATCGCCATCTTCAGCTATGCTCTGCTGATAGTTGTGTCGGAGTTCTAGGTCTAGTTTCTACCACGTTAGATAAAACTAATGCAGTTGTATAAGGAACTGAGGAGTTCTAGGTCTTGGGTGACTCTGGATTTTTTTAATGATTTTTTTAACTTGAACGATAAAAATATTCATAATTTTTGGTAATCGCCATCTTCAGCTATGCTCTGCTGATAGTTGTGTCGGAGTTCTAGGTCTAATTTCTACCACGTTAGATAGAACTAATGTAGTTGTATAAGGAACTGAGGAGTTCTAGGTCTTGGGGAACTCCAGATTTTTTTTATGATTTTTTTAACTTGAATGATGAAAATATTTATATTTTTTCGTAGTCGCCATCTTCAGCTATGCTCTGCTGATACTTGTGTCGGAGTTCTAGGTCTAGTTTTCACCATGGTAGATAGAAATAATGCAGTTGTATAAGAAACTGAGGAGTTCCAGGTCTTGGGTAACTCCAGATTTTTTTTTATGAATTTTTTAACTTGAATGATGAAAATATGTATAGTTTTTCGTAGTCGCCATCTTCAGCTATGCTCTGCTGATACTTGTGTCGGAGTTCTAGGTCTTGTTTATAGCCCATTAGATAGGACTAATGCAGTTGTATAAGGAACTGAGGAGTTCTAGGTCTTGGGTGACTCCAGATTTTCATTATGATTTTTTCAACTTAAATGATGAAAATATCTGTACTTTTTCGTAGTCGCCATCTTCAGCTATGCTCTGCTGATACTTGTGTCAGAGTTCTAGGTCCAGTTTCTACCCCTTCAGATAGCACTAATGCAGTTGTATAAGGAATTGAAGAGTTCTAGGTCTTGAGTGACTCTAGATTTTTTTTATGAATTTTTAACTTGAACGATGAAAATATTCACAATTTTTCGTAATCGCCATCTTCAGCTATGCTCTGCTGATACTTGTGTCGGAGTTCTAGGTCTAGTTTCTACCACGTTAGATAAAACTAATGCAGTTGTATAAGGAACTGAGGAGTTCTAGGTCTTGGGTGACTCTGGATTTTTTTAATGATTTTTTTAACTTGAACGATAAAAATATTCATAATTTTTGGTAATCGCCATCTTCAGCTATGCTCTGCTGATAGTTGTGTCGGAGTTCTAGGTCTAGTTTCTACCACGTTAGATAAAACTAATGCAGTTGTATAAGGAACTGAGGAGTTCTAGGTCTTGGGTGACTCTGGATTTTTTTAATGATTTTTTTAACTTGAACGATAAAAATATTCATAATTTTTGGTAATCGCCATCTTCAGCTATGCTCTGCTGATAGTTGTGTCGGAGTTCTAGGTCTAATTTCTACCCTATTAGATAGGACTAATGCAGTTGTATAAGGAACTGAGGAGTTCCAGGTCTTGGGTGACTCCAGATTTTTTTTATGAATTTTTTAACTTGAATGATGAAAATATCTATACTTTTTCGTTGTCGCCATCTTCAGCTATGCTCTGCTGATACTTGTGTCGGAGTTCTAGGTCTAGTTTTCACCATGGTAGATAGAAATAATGCAGTTGTATAAAGAACTGAGGAGTTCCAGGTCTTGGGTAACTCCAGATTTTTTTTTATGAATTTTTTAACTTGAATGATGAAAATATGTATAGTTTTTCGTAGTCGCCATCTTCAGCTATGCTCTGCTGATACTTGTGTCGGAGTTCTAGGTCTTGTTTATAGCCCATTAGATAGGACTAATGCAGTTGTATAAGGAACTGAGGAGTTCTAGGTCTTGGGGAACTCCAGATTTTTTTTATGAATTTTTTAACTTGAATGATGAAAATATCTATACTTTTTCGTTGTCGCCATCTTCAGCTATGCTCTGCTGATACTTGTGTCGGAGTTCTAGGTCTAGTTTCTATCCCATGAGATAGCACTAATGCAGTTGTATAAGGAACTGAGGAGTTCTAGGTCTTGTGGAACTCCATATTTTTTTTATGAATTTTTTAACTTGAATGATGAAAATATCTATACTTTTTCGTTGTCGCCATCTTCAGCTATGCTCTGCTGATACTTGTGTCGGAGTTCTAGGTCTAGTTTTCACCATGGTAGATAGAAATAATGCAGTTGTATAAGAAACTGAGGAGTTCTAGGTCTTGGGTAACTCCAGATTTTTTTTTATGAATTTTTTAACTTGAATGATGAAAATATGTATAGTTTTTCGTAGTCGCCATCTTCAGCTATGCTCTGCTGATACTTGTGTCGGAGTTCTAGGTCTAGTTTCTACCCCATTAGATAGGACTAATGTAGTTGTATAAGGAACTGAGGAGTTCCAGGTCTTGTGGAACTCCAGATTTTTTTTATGAATTTTTTAACTTGAATGATGAAAATATCTATACTTTTTCGTTGTCGCCATCTTCAGCTATGCTCTGCTGATACTTGTGTCGGAGTTCTAGGTCTAGTTTCTACCTCGTTAGATATGACTAATGTAGTTGTATAAGGAACTGAGGAGTTCTAGGTCTTGGGGAACTCCAGATTTTTTTTATGAATTTTTTAACTTGAATGATGAAAATATCTATACTTTTTCGTTGTCGCCATCTTCAGCTATGCTCTGCTGATACTTGTGTCGGAGTTCTAGGTCTAGTTTCTACCCTATTAGATAGGACTAATGTAGTTCTATAAGGAACTGAGGAGTTCTAGGTCATGGGGAACTCCAGATTTTTTTTATGAATTTTTAACTTGAACGATGAAAATATTTATACTTTTTCGTAATCGCCATCTTCAGCTATGCTCTGCTGATACTTGTGTCGGAGTTCTAGGTCTAGTTTCTACCTCGTTAGATATGACTAATGCAGTTGTATAAAGAACTGAGGAGTTTTAGGTCTTGGGTGACTCTGGATTTTTTTAATGATTTTTTTAACTTGAACGATGAAAATATTTATACTTTTTCGTAATCGCCATCTTCAGCTATGCTCTGCTGATACTTGTGTCGGAGTTCTAGGTCTAGTTTTCACCATGGTAGATAGAAATAATGTAGTTGTATAAGGAACTGAGGAGTTCTAGGTCTTAAGGAACTCCAGATTTTTTTTATGAATTTTTTAACTTGAATGATCAAAATATCTATACTTTTTCGTTGTCGCCATCTTCAGCTATGCTCTGCTGATACTTGTGTCGGAGTTCTAGGTCTTGTTTATAGCCCATTAGATAGGACTAATGCAGTTGTATAAGAAACTGAGGAGTTCCAGGTCTTGGGTAACTCCAGATTTTTTTTTATGAATTTTTTAACTTGAATGATGAAAATATGTATAGTTTTTCGTAGTCGCCATCTTCAGCTATGCTCTGCTGATACTTGTGTCGGAGTTCTAGGTCTTGTTTATAGCCCATTAGATAGGACTAATGCAGTTGTATAAGGAACTGAGGAGTTCCAGGTCTTGGGTGACTCCAAATTTTTTTTATGAATTTTTTAACTTGAATGATGAAAATATCTATACTTTTTCGTTGTCGCCATCTTCAGCTATGCTCTGCTGATACTTGTGTCGGAGTTCTAGGTCTAGTTTCTACCTCGTTAGATATGACTAATGTAGTTGTATAAGGAACTGAGGAGTTCTAGGTCTTGGGGAACTCCAGATTTTTTTTATGAATTTTTTAACTTGAATGATGAAAATATCTATACTTTTTCGTTGTCGCCATCTTCAGCTATGCTCTGCTGATACTTGTGTCGGAGTTCTAGGTCTAGTTTCTACCCTATTAGATAGGACTAATGTAGTTCTATAAGGAACTGCGGAGTTCTAGGTCATGGGGAACTCCAGATTTTTTTTATGAATTTTTAACTTGAACGATGAAAATATTTATACTTTTTCGTAATCGCCATCTTCAGCTATGCTCTGCTGATACTTGTGTTGGAGTTCTAGGTCTAGTTTTCACCATGGTAGATAGAAATAATGCAGTTGTATAAGGAACTGAGGAGTTCTAGGTCTTGGGTGACTCCAGATTTTTTTTTATGAATTTTTTAACTTGAATGATGAAAATATGTATAGTTTTTCGTAGTCGCCATCTTCAGCTATGCTCTGCTGATACTTGCGTCGGAGTTCTAGGTCTAGTTTCTACCCCATTAGATAGGACTAATGCAGTTGTATAAGGAATCGAAGAGTTTTAGGTCTTGAGTGACTCTAGATTTTTTTTATGAATTTTTAACTTGAACGATGAAAATATTCACAATTTTTCGTAATCGCCATCTTCAGCTATGCTCTGCTGATACTTGTGTCGGAGTTCTAGGTCTTGTTTATAGCCCATTAGATAGGACTAATGCAGTTGTATAAGGAACTGAGGAGTTCCAGGTCTTGGGTGACTCCAGATTTTTTTTATGAATTTTTTAACTTGAATGATGAAAATATCTATACTTTTTCGTTGTCGCCATCTTCAGCTATGCTCTGCTGATACTTGTGTCGGAGTTCTAGGTCTAGTTTTCACCATGGTAGATAGAAATAATGCAGTTGTATAAAGAACTGAGGAGTTCCAGGTCTTGGGTAACTCCAGATTTTTTTTTATGAATTTTTTAACTTGAATGATGAAAATATGTATAGTTTTTCGTAGTCGCCATCTTCAGCTATGCTCTGCTGATACTTGTGTCGGAGTTCTAGGTCTAGTTTCTACCCCATTAGATAGGATTAATGCAGTTGTATAAGGAACTGTGGAGTTCTAGGTCTTGGGGAACTCCATATTTCTTTTATGAATTTTTTAACTTTAATGATGAAAATATTCATAATTTTTGGTAATCGCCATCTTCAGCTATGCTCTGCTGATACTTGTGTCGGAGTTCTAGGTCTAGTTTTCACCATGGTAAATAGAAATAATGTAGTTGTATAAAGAACTGAGGAGTTCCAGGTCTTGGGTAACTCCAGATTTTTTTCATGAATTTTTTAACTTGAATGATGAAAATATTTATATTTTTTCGTAGTCGCCATCTTCAGCTATGCTCTGCTGATACTTGTGTCGGAGTTCTAGGTCTAGTTTTCACCATGGTAGATAGAAATAATGCAGTTGTATAAGAAACTGAGGAGTTCCAGGTCTTGGGTGACTCCAGATTTTTTTTAATGAATTTTTTAACTTGAACGATGAAAATATTCATAATTTTTGGTAATCCCCATCTTCAGCTATGCTCTGCTGATACTTGTGTTGGAGTTCTAGGTCTAGTTTTTACTACGTTAGATAGAACCAATGAAGTTGTATAAGGAACTGAGGAGTTCTAGGTCTTGGGGAACTCCAGATTTTTTTTATGAATTTTTTAACTTGAACGATTATCTTTTGTTTGTAGTTTTTGCTAATCACCATCTTCAGCTATGCTCTGCTGATACTTTTGTCGTAGTTCTTGATTTGGTTTTTACTATTTTATATAAAACAGGTATTGTTGTATAAGGAACTGCAGAGTTCTCCGTCTTGGGACCCTCCAGAAGTTTCTTATGATGTTTTTTAATTTTACACACTGATAATATTCATGATTTTTGCTAATCGCCATTTTCAACCATACTCTGGTGATATTTGAAGTCGATTGTGTTGTATTTTGCATTTCTTTGTTTAAATAACATCTGGTCTACTGATTAAGGCCAGATTTATATGTGAAAATGGTTGTGTTGCGTAATTGTCGGCAGTTTTATGATATTTATTTGTTTTTCCTGTTATTACGTTTATATGTTTTTATTTTTTTGTGACTTCTAATTGACAGAACTATCGCTGAAAGTAATTGGGAACTATAGAACTCGCCTTTGTGCATCTAAAGGACTTTTAAAACTTTGCTTTTGGAAAAAATGATCTGCTACCGGAAGTTAGCAGATCATATTTTCATTTGATATTTTTTTCAGGAAAATCAGCAGAACTTTTCCTGAAAAGTATCAGGAACTCCAGAACTATGCTGCATGCGAATAGAACTCTAATTTTTTTATGCTCTGCTGGAAAATGATCTGCTAAGTTCACGGACATCAGGTGCGCCGGGCACTATGACCGGCGTATCCGAAAATAAATTCACCACAAGTGTATCTACAGCCTAACCCTGTAAACTAAACTTGGAAGCATGGAAAACGGCGCGCTTATTGCAAACGACTCTGTTTTAATTTAAAATTGTAAGTCGTTACCGTGTAAATAATTGTTTTGTGGCAACCCCAAGTAATGGATTGTATGAAGTTTAGCGTTAATAGCTCTTAACTATGGGAAGCTGGCGCTATGGGAATGTTAATTCTGAAAGTTATAGTCACCTACATTAGTGATGGGCTCATGGAATAGTTTTTCTGTAGTGTAAGGGCGCTTCCAATTTATGGGTACTGCAACTGGCCGCCGCGGCGCATCACCATCATTGAAAGAAACGATTTCATGCACTGACTGGATGTTTGATCACTTGGTACCTGCTCAGGTGCCCTAAGGGCACCAAAATCACACAGTTCAAAGCACATAAGACGCTACTGAGAACCTGAGGTTTCATCCATGTGAAAATAAGCTACCTATGTCCGATCTCTCTAGGATCTTGGAATACCAGACTGAAGGGGCGTTATGTCTCATATCTGGGCATTTGTCCAATAGTTGTATTTATGTTTTAATCGGACGGAAACACTAATACCGCGATGCAGGACTTAAAATTTTACTGCCTATGTGGCCTCAAAGACCTATTCAACAGTTAACTAGACCTTTGCGTGAAGTGTTCTAGAATTACATTACAAGTTTAGACATTAGAATCCTAAGGTTAAAAATTAAATTGTCACACTACGATTTATTATCACAAAATCAATTGTATCACAATACAAGTAGAGAAAGTTTGTCATTGTAACCGAGGCGGTTTTCACCCGAGCCTTGACGAGGGTATTATGGAGCTGAGGGTTGCAGTGATAAATTTCTACGTGTATCAAACGTTTTTCAATACACTTACGAAGACTTAAAGAAAAGGGGCACAAATGTAATAAATTGAGACAGTGTCACATTTCCGCACTAGTGCGAAAAACAGTCAATTGCGTGACTAAAAGCGGAGGAATTAAAACGGATTTTCGAACAAGTGTATTGTTAGTTCTTTTGGATAATCGATTATTACTTAACTCCTTCTGAAAAACTGATACGTTTTACGCTATTATCCTTTTAACGTCGTAAAACTCTTGACGAACAATACTGCATAACGTAGTAAAATAAAAACAAACAAGTTACATCCATTGTCATACAACATCAAAATGCAAGTCTAGTCCACATCAACAAAGTAATATCAAAAGAAAGCAGAAAAAAAGAACTAAGTAATTCAAGCTAAAACCAATCCATTCTTGTATCAGGGCTGTATCAAAAGAACTCATTTCTCTTTGACATTCGATTAAACACGAAGCAAAGGCCTTTCTCATAACTTGTTCCTATTTGCGGTTTTCAGAGTGATGTAAAAACATGGCTACACCCGGTCAGCGTGAAATGAAATTCATAATAACGACTGTTGAGCCGCCACAGTGGAAGGAAAAGAGTATAACAAGACTGAAATACATTTTTTCTATACACGAAAACCCACTCTTGTCCCTACCGCTTCTTGGTACGCAATTTGCTGTTTTCCGCACTAGTGCGGAAAAGTACACGTGCTGATCGCCTCCAAAATTTTCGTATTTATCGAACCAGGCTGGATGCTAAGCGACCCCCACGAGTCGCGCGTCAACTCACGTTAATTTATTTCTTCGTAAAAGAACTGAAAAACATCGTTTGATATTACGTGGAAATTGGTCACTGCAACACTCGGCTAGCAGTAATAACAAACTTTTGCGACGTGTATCAAAATGTATTAATTGGCATTTGAGAGGTTTTTTGGGAAAATTAACGCCAACAAAGTGAACAAAACCTAAATGTTTTATTAGAATACGAGTTAGATTAAAGTTCGGAAGTCCAACAGGTAGAGATAAGAAAACACCTCTGCTTTTTTGTCCAAAGAAAAACGCTAAAAAATGTTAACTAATAGCATAAGATGATCGATGGAGACAAAAGGTTCTGGAGTGGCGACCACGTTCCAGAAGACGCAGCGTTAGAAGCCCTCCAATAAGGTCGACCGATGACCTGGTCAGGGTCGCAAGAAGCCGACGGATGCGTGACGCACAGGACCGGTCGTTGTGGCGACGCTTGGGGGAGGCCTATGACCAACAGTGGACATCTTTCGGCTGATATGATACTGATAATGATGATGATGAATAGCATAAATAACAATAACATAGTACTTATGTGAAACAAATCACAAATTATTCTAAAACAGAAATAAAATATCTGTAAACCTAGTGATCAGTCTCAAAGTACCCTCCTTTGTTATGAAAACGCATGTAAAAGTAAAATGTTTGACTTTGTCGCTTTGTTTTAGCGATACGCGCTGAGAAGGTTGCGGAAATTCATGGAAAACTTTACTTTGACAGTGATGGAGTGGTCCCTAAGCTAAACGAACCAAGGGACGTCAAACAAAGATTCCGCCTGTGATACGACTAGAGACCCTACCATGAGCCCTTAACACGAAATATTAAAAAGATGTAACTATACACACACACCTATATTTTATAATTAGCACAAAAATTTGTGACTCTATCACTACCCGCTACTGATCATAGGTATTTGTGTATTCAAAAGTAAAATAAACAAAATCCCAAAATTGTCCACGAAATTTTGTCATAATTAATTGATTCAATAAAATTATAATTGATTTAATTAAATTATAATTGATTCAATAAAATTAGAATTTATTCAATAAAATTATAATTGATTAAATTAAATTATTATTGATTCAATAAAATTATAATTGATTCAATAAAATTATAATTGATTAAATTAAATTATTATTGATTCAATAAAATTATAATTGATTCAATTATGAATTTGAAAAAACAATGGAAAACACTGCGCGTAGTATTACCTAGTAGCAATTGCTAAGAAATATTCATAACAATTGCTATTAGTGATTTTCCACTGTTTTTCGTTCATTTCCATAGATTGAGTGTCATTTTGGGATAACTTTGCTGTTTATGAATATTATTTATTGAGACTTTACTTAAAAAATAACGAGACATTTTATAATAAGCCCTTTAAGTATTTGTAATAATTAAAAATGAGTGGTCTATAGGGTGTGTAGTGATCCCTCTTTTTCGCTCGCACGACTAACTTTGAAATAAAGTAAGGCCCCAAAAGTTGCATGGTTTTGTAGATAGGCGCGTGAAGTATTACTTTGTTAAGAAAGTTACAAGTATTACAATCACTACGTTGTACGCAACAGTATTTTACGAAATTTCTTTGGGTCGGATTTATTCCACATTTTTTTATCATTATTTTGATAGATTTGCTTTTGATCGCTATCTCACTTGAAGAATAGTATGAAAAAAGTTAGTAAGTCTAACACTCCCTGTTGCTCGACCCAAAGCGAGAGAAAATTATTTTAAAGCCTCAAAAACAAAACCTAAAGTTAATTCTTTATTAAAAAAAACTGGTCATTTGCTAGTCAGGCTCGCACTCGAAGGGTTTAGTACCATACTAAAATCGAACCCAAACCATTAACCAAATAACGTTTCTTGTATGGAAACACATACCTACAAGAAACGTGACCAAAAATTCGAAGACATGTGACATTCACCAACCCGCACGGGGCCCGCGTGGTGAATTACGGCCCATTCCCTCTCATAGAGAGGAGGACTGAGTCCCCACAGTGGGAACATTGGATTTTTAAAGGATCTTTTTATTCATTTAATTTTATTATTTGATGTTTTACCGGCAGAATAGAAATATACATTTTGTGACAACTCTCTATTTGTTCATGAGATTCAGCCCACTGACAGTGGGCCGAATAGATAGGCAGGAGGATGGACCTTGGTACCTTTCGGGTATGCTCCATGGCCGACAATGTGGTCGGCCATGGAGCGCTTTTACTTATAAGTAACCTATTCGATCTTTTTTTTTTTTTTGACGGGGAAAATCATCTTATGACAAGACCCGCTATTGAATGGAGCGGGAGATAGTGTCAGACTCTTACTGACTAAAAACCCCGCGCTGTTCCTTCTAGCCTTCATACCGGGGCACGAGCTCCCTTTCGGACAACCCTGTCCCCAGTAGGCTTCGACCCAGCTGGGCCCCTCCTGCTGCTGACAACTCCTTGAGGCGCGTGGGAACAGTGCGCGCCGTCGACGTCTTGGACTCGGTCCATTACCGGACGATCGGACAGCGAGCTACCCATGGCTCGCCGGCCGCGAGCCCGCATCTACGGTGGCCGGAAATCGGGATCGGAATCCCGGCGACGGCGGCGAGGGCGCCGTTGCCTGATGCGGTCGGTCTCCTCCTTTGCAAGCATTACTGCTTCGCAGAAGGAGGCGACCGCCTGCCATTCCTCCTCGCTCCGGACCATGGCCTCGACCAGGGCCCGGCGCGAGAGGTCTCCGCCGCCGATCGCCCCCACGAGGGCACGGCGATGCTCCGCCCAGGCAGGGCACACCTCGACGGTGTGCTCCACCGTGTCCTTTGGGCGTTGCGCACAGTGGCGACACCCGGGCGTCTCTTCCGCTTGAATCCGATGCAGGAACCTCCCGAACTTGCCATGTCCGATGAGGACCTGCGTCATGCGGAAGGTAAGGACGCCGTGAGGTCTTTCCAGCCACGCCTCAAAGAGGGGACTTACCGCCATAATCGTGGCGTGCCCAACCTATTCGATCTTGACTTAAAGATCCCCAGGTTGTAGCTAGCCGGCTATCAGCTATCACACTATTTAAATGATTAATCCTTTTTTTTACGGTCGGCAAAAAAGCAGCCAATGACAACCCCCGCTCTTGGGTGGAGCGGGAGATAGTGTCAGACTCTTACTGACTAAAAACCCACCCCGTTCCTTCTAGCCTCTTCATACCGGGGCTCGAGTTTCATTTTGGATAACCCTGACCCCAGTTGGCTTCTACCCAGCTGGGCCCCTCCTGATGGAAGAAGTGGATGATTTTCGACTTAAAAAAAAATTAGGCAGACAGACAGACGGACGGATCTTGGCAACCTCCGGTAAGGAATCTTACAAATCACCTTTAATATTTTTTTATTGTAGATAGGCTAATGCATGACCACTATCTCACCTGATGGAAAGTGATGGTGTGGTCGACGATGGAGTGTACTTGCCTAGAAGTAATCTATTCTCTCTTGACTAAAAGATCCCCAGCTTGTACCTATCAGGAAACGTTTGTTAAACCTTAGTAGTTCCTTCGGAGAAACTACTGCCGCATTTTAATTATTAATGCTAGAACACGTGTGCCACACATCGGTCTGGCCGCGTCTGTATACATACATTTTATATGGCAACTAGACTTGTAGAGCTACACTTGATCCACGCCACGGGACGCCACGCGACGTTGTTCTACGTATAAATCAGGCGTGGTCCACGTGTGCTTCGGTCTAATGTAGCTTCGTCCTACTGTTTCCGATCGACTGTGGCCCACCAGTTTCATAGTGAGCGCGGGAAAGCTTTCATGCCGCGACTTATTCAAATAAGATACGGCTCGTTTCGCCGCCCTTTGTTGCCTTTGCGCTTCAAAAATATCATTCATGTGACTCTGTTATAGATAACGGCGGATTTTATAATTTCGAAAAGAGAATGCCTGAAAATTGTTCGTGTGGTCTCGAATAAAATAAATAAAAAGAATGTTCCATTTCAATGTGCAAGCTTTTTGAGCAATATGGGATAATTAAAAGTGTTGAAAGGTTTTAACGGAATGTTATGTTGTTCCACTGTATTGTATCTTCGAAATAGAAACGAGATTTACGCTAATTAAAAAAGCAAATTCTATCCCTATCGCTCTTAAGGACACAATTTACTTAAATTTTTCACACTAGCACGGAAAAGTGCGACACGAAATGAAAAATAGTTGGTTAAGTTAAATAAAATAATATTCCACAATTATCACACAACGTCGTCTAGTCTCAAGCTAAGCAGAGCTTGTGTTATGAGTACTAGACAACTGATAAACATACTTATACCTATATATTTCTAAATACATAAATAGTATAGATAAATTACAACCAGACGCAGAATAAAATGATCATGCTCATCACATAAACATTTGTCCTGGGTGGGAATCGAACCCACGACCTATGGAATAGCACTCAGGGCCACTAACCACTAGACCAGGCCAGTAAATGTAATACTAGACACACGTTTGCGCCTTACCTAAAAGGCGTTCTAAGCCACAACAACTGCAGCTAGATTATAAAAGTATAATTTAAAAATCTAGAACCACCCAGGTACGTGATTGGCTCAGACATCGGCTACCATAAAGCGCGGCATCGTTCCTTAGATAATTTCCCTCGCGGCCAGTTATATCGGAAATATAGTTTACTGCCAGTGGCTTACAAAGCAACTCTCATCATACAATGTTGGAAAATATAGCCCTAACATTTCTTCATCTTTGATAGTGGTCTTGTTTATTTTCACCGTGTGGCTAGACCTACACACGTAATCAAGCCAGTTTATGGGTTTTTCTTTGAGGTGGGAAATCGTCCAATTACCTTTCCCGGTTTAGGATGGAGCGAGAGAGCGTGAAATCTTTTAATAACGAAAACTTTAATAATAATAATATTCCACAACTGTCACACAACACCGTCTAGTCTCAAGCTAAACAGAGCTTGTGATATGAGTACTAGACAACTGATAAACATACTTATAGAGGTCTTTAATTCAAGAGTGAATAGGTTACTTTTAGGCAAGCGTGATGCATCGTCGACCACATCATCGCTTGCCATCAGGTGAGATGCAAGCCTATCAATAATAATAAAAAAAAAAAAACAAAAAAAAAACCTTCACCGCATTTGATCTCCACGCCATCGTCCTCCATCAACCACTGACAATCTAAACCAAATTTTATCCAGGAGCTTTCACATTCCACAAACATAAACCACCAAATCTGTCACCTGAAAAGCCAAACATAGAAATCAACCAACCGTTTGTAAGTCAGCAGTAACCTGCTTGCGCAGTAACTAATGAGACGGCACCGACCTCTAATGAAGACGAATGCCTCGTAATTATGGGGGAGGGGTAGGGAAATTAATTATACTACCCACTAGATGAATTAAATCCTATGGACTTCCATCTAAGGAAGTTGGGATGAAAGAAACGTTTGATTAGCTTTGTGGGGTTTGGGTGATTGAACGCACAAAACTAAAAAAGCCTTGTGCTCTTTTCCGACTAGCATGGTATACTATTATTTTTTTTGTGTATGAATTCATCCATCCTACCTAGCCATCGCACCTGCTGTGACATGCGATGCTTTGGCTAACAAGCGAATGAGTCTTCTAGTGGTAGGATATCCAAGACCAGAGGATTACAGGCTCTTATCCCCGCATCTCGTTGTGAAACTTATGAAGGAGATTTTCAGCGAGGGTGGGGAGGAGTAAGCTATCTAGGGGACCACAAAAGATCCACATGGGTCGAAGTGTCCGAGCTGTATCTCGGCCCCTTAACAAGATAAGATAAGATAAGATAGCCATCCGACTCGCGGAATTGTACGAGTATGTATGCATAATAATGCATATAGTAATTTTTTTTTACTGAACACGTCAGTGTATAACATCGTGAACCGCATTGTCGCTTTCCATTAGGTGAGATAGTGGTCAAGCGCGCACCTATCAACAATAAAAAAAAAACTTATAAAAAATGTGAAATTTGAATTTTTGCCGGTCTGTCAGTTTGTTCCGGCTAATCTCTCAAACGACTAGACTGATTTTAACGGGACTTTCAATGATGGATATCAAATATTGCAAATAGCAGTAATTTAGGCTATTTTTCATTTTCCTGCAGGAACGGGATTTCAAAATATGGGATACTTAGTCTTCGAAAGAATTAAACAATTTTTTTGGGTCTTTCAATGCGATTATAGGTTTTCTTTTACGAGGGAAATTATCCAATGACTTCTACCACTCCAGGTGCCAGCGAGAGAGAGTGTTAGACGTTTATTTACTTCAATCCACCTGTGTCCTTCAGTTGCCCTTTACGTTCTAGAACCACAATTTCCATTCCAGTTTTCGTGGGTGGTATCGTTACATGACATATCATGTATCACCCCAACAATAACTACATCAAGATGTTGTTGTTGCTGATCACTGATGTCTGACATTTAGTGGCTTAGACATGTCTCACAAATAGTCATTTCTGAGAATGTTGTTCAGGATTTTTCAGGTCAGTGGGAGCTATAAAATATACGCCTAGACACATTGGATATGCATGTATTTATAACTAGCTTCAGCCAACGAGTTCACACGCTTGAAAGTACAAAAATAATCCAAAGCACATACCTTCCCCCCTGTATAAAAACGTGAACATGGTGTACCCATATGCTAAACATCCTATAATCCATTCAAGCCTTTGAGCGTGAAGGAGCACAAACATACACACAGACATATACCTACAGACTTTCGTAGTTATAATATTTGTGTAATAGAGATATTTCAAAAAATTCAGCTACCCGACAAATTAAGTTGGATAAAAATAAAAGTCAGGATTTACAGTTAAACGCGTCTCGCGCAACAGACATGAATATCCTTTTAGAAATAGGATTCAGTTGCAAAAGTTAGACAACAGTCGTTCCGTGACTAACAGGAAATAGCATCAAACACTAATAAAAACGCCCCGGACAGCAACGAAAAAGTGTAACGCGATGCAATTTTTTGACACATCGGCGTTTGGCGTAGTGGTTGAGAGAATGGCTTCTACGCTGCGTGTCGCGGGTCTGATTTCCATACAGAACAATTTATATGGTCTATATGTCGCAGATTTTTCACAAAATTTGGTTTTTGATGAAAAACCGGACGATGACAAATTTTAAACTCAATTTCATCATAAACCTGTTACAATCCAGATTTTTGATCAAAAACCTGAACTAGTTTAGGTTTATGATGAAGTTCTAGGCAAAATTGCTTTGTTTTATGACAAAATCAATTTAAATGAAATAAATAAAACAATCTATCATCATTTGTAACTTAGTAGAAAAGAAACAATTTTTTATTTATCAAAATTTTACATCCATGATCCAATCAATATTCTCGTTCTTCAATCCAATTATGATAATGTTTCAATTTTACCTGATTTTTAGTTACTATTAAATACGACTAAACAGAGTCAAATATTAAAAAAAATGTAATAAAGAAAAGGTTACCACGTGCATGCTTTTTTTATAAATCTCTTATTACAAATTATTTATTATGACAGTTTGAAGACTTCTTACATCTAGAGTTGCATAAAACATTATTTTTTTTACATGCACACCGATTAGTCTTGCTGCGTACTTTAGATTTTTCACACGAGCCTTTCCTAAAACCTTGACCTCCAAATAAAGACATCTTTGAAGCAATTTCACGCAAATTCAGTTAATTGATCGATACAGTTTCGTTAAAGGCAGTAGCAGATTGATCATAAAACTAAACTAGTTCAGGTTTTTGATCAAAAACCTGAACTTTTACAGGTTTATGATGAAATAGAGTTTAAGATTTGTCATCTACCGGTTTTTGTCCTTCAACCTGCGACATATATAATCTATTCAAAATAATATTAGAAATTTATGAAAACCGTTATTACTGCTGGTTTAACTGATTTTGACTTTTATTACGTTGATGGCAAGACAAACTGTGACTGCAGTTAATAGGTGAGCAATTTAAGCCTACAAAATAGAAGTTAAAATCCGTTGAATAGACAACAAAAAAAGTTTTTTTTTTAAATTTCTTAACATGAATATGGTGTAGATACAGATAGTTGATTTGGGTCGTTGTGTCTTGTGTACATATATGAGTATATGTTTGTAAACGCACCTACGATACAGGAATAATTTCTAGTGTAAAGCAAAGTTTCTCTAAAAAAAAAACAAAAAAGTGTTGACATGCCAAATTGACTGGAAGACTGGTAGGTTGGCTGGTAGAGAATGCCTAATGCATTGTACTTATTATGTGTTGCATGAAAATTAAATAAATAAATATTGACACATGTGGAAGATATAATGTTAAGCGAGAGAGCATTTCCTTATTTATTTATTTATTTAATACTTTATGCACACATGAGTAGGTACAGATGCAAACTTAATGTATGCGGCATTTTCTTCCAGTCAACCTTTGGGCGATGCAAAAAGAGAGTAGTGTTAGGTGCAATAAAAGAGTGAGAAAAAAGGCGAATACAAGAATAGATAATATACTAATAGACCATAACAAAATACATACCCTATCCTTTTTATCCTGTCCTTCAGTTAACCTTTGCGTTCCAGAACCTTGACCTTTAAAAAACTCCCAAGGTTTTGCTGACCATCTTTTGACGCGTGGATCTCTAAGCGTTTTCGACGACTCGGGCTTGGTTCTTACCGACCGATGAGCAATGGGCAGCCTTAACGTCGTCAGCAAGCCCACACCTACGATGACCAGGAGATCACCCTACAACTCCCGACAACCAGGGCGTTTCCTGTGGCTGAGGCGCGAAGATTTTCATTCCCTCACGGTTGCAGCCAACTTCTTCGCCCGCATTACTGTTTCGCGGAAGAATGTGACCACTTACTTACCCTTTCCTCTCACCCTGGACCGTGGCTTGAACCATGTCCAGGCGCGAGAGGTCGCTAGAGTCCGTCTACTGAAAGCGTGACCTGAGAAAAGGAGGTTGAAACCCAAAAATTTGAATATGGTATTATTGAAATAGTAGGAGAAAAAAGTTTTGGTACTTGAGTATTTTTTTATATATGACGATTGTACAATAGTTGTATAAGAACTTAAAATTGTGTAGATTTATTTATTGGTAGATGTATGGTAAAGGTTAATAATACACAAAATGTTAGTTATTATTCCAAATTTATTTTATCTGTTCTCTAAAATGCCGTATATAATATTCTTTATTTACAATTTGGCATTTTGGCCTTCCGACAAGAATACCAAGAGCACAAAACTCCGATAGTCAAATAAAATAGTCATCATCATTCATACCGTAAAAATATCTAGTGGTCAGTCAACAATGATCAAGATTATAGTGTCACACTAACTTAAAAATCCAAGATCGTGTATAAACATTGTTGTTTTTCTTAGAAAACAACTTCTTTCTCTTCTTGTTATTGTTTAAACTCACTGATGATAGTGTGTAGCAGCTTTCGCACATAACTTTATATTGTTTTACCCATGATAAAGCAGTTATTGTTGATAAATAAATATCTGTTTCAAAAAACTGACAATTGCAATCATAGACTTAGACGTGATTTTGGCGGCAAAATAATGTTGCCACTTTAATTTAAAAAAATAAACTCCAGGTTACGCTTTCATTAGACAGACTCTACTATCGACAACATTCGAGCTAAAACCACAAAAACCTATCGAAAACCAGAAAAAGCGTTCCCAAACCACCTTTCAACTACATAACAACTATTTTTATGTTTCCTACCGCAGTTTAATAAAAAAAAGCAATTGGATAGCGCACACGTCAACAATAAAAGTAAAATGGCTACCTGGAGCGAGCAATGAATAGTGTAGCCCAATGGGAAATCAGTGGTATGCCCCGATAAATAACTCGCTTCTTACATGCAAACATAAAGGAGTTTATGAGGCTTGCTAACAAGTACTATACAGGCAGCCAGGGGCTATCTAGACGTATGAGCTATTTTTTTTTTGCGTGAAGAAAATTGTTCTAGGTTTAATTTTGTTTTTTGTTGACATAATTATGTATATTTATAAAACAATACTTAGAACCCATACTTCATCATCGTCCAAAGAACGAGTGTTGTGGTTGCCATATGAAGAACCTGTTAGTAAAAGACAGAGAACAGAGTCATATGGCAACCCCAACACTCGTTCTTTGGACGATGATGAAGTATGGGTTCTAAGTATTGTTTGGATTTACAGTAAAATATTATGATTTGGAATCATAGAAGTTAGAAGACGTGTTATCCAGGCAGGTTCGCGCCACCAACAAAATCTATACAGCTGTATAAAGAGTTACTCACCTGTACCCCTAGCCAAGTTGCTAATCTACAATAGTTAACGCTAGTAGAAAGCTTCAAATGTACGGGAACGACGTCGCCTCTCTGACACGCCTGTCGCGTCTGAACAAAAGAATTGGCGGCAAGGTCAACTCGAAGCGTTCGACGCAAGCGAAACGGTTGTAACTTGGCTAGGGAGGCTAGTGTCCCGAAGCCTACTGGGAACAGGGTTGTCCGAAAAGGAGCTCGCTGACCGACCGTCCGGTAACTGTCCGGACCGAGCCCAAGACGTCGACGGCGCGCACTATTTCCGCGCGCCTCAAGGAGTTGTCAGCAGCAGGAGGGGCCCAGCTGGGTCGAAGCCTACTGGGGACAGGGTTGTCCGAAAGGGAGCTCGTGCCCCGGTATGAAGGCCAGTAAGAGTCAGGGGGGGAGTCAGGGGGTCTGGGGTGTCAGTAAGAGTCTGACACTATCTCCCGCTCCACCCTAGAGCGGGTTTTGTCATAAGATGATTTTCAGAATCGAAAAAAAAAAAATGGTGTCCGTTTGGTTGCGCAACCAATTTGGTAGCGCGACCAGCTCAGATTGTGGCAACTCAGGTGTCTGTATATGGTGTCTAGTTTGGTAGCTTAGTTCTGTATCTCACCGAGACACCATGGCGGCCAAACTGATTGGACTGTCTCTGGTTAGATACTTATAGCCCTTAGGGTACTGTAGTATAACACCACCCTAGAACACAAAGAGCAATCATTATCATCAATATTTCAACCGAAGGTCATACACTGTTGAACATAGGCCACCCCCAAGTGTCGCCACAACGTAGAATCCCGTGCGTTTTGCATCTATCACAATCCTGTGACTCTCACCAGGTCATCTCACTCCACCCAAATTGGGAGAAGTTATTTGATAATTGGTACAATCGGTTTGACTGGCCTGTTGATCTAGTGGTTAGAGGCCCTGACTGCTATGCCGGAGGTCGTGGGTACGATTCCCACCCAGGACAAATGTATATGTAATAAGTATGATCATTTGTTCTGTGTCTGGGATTTATCTGTATTATGTATGTATTTAGAAATATATCAGTATGTTTATCAGTTGTCTAGTACCCATAACACAAGCTCTGTGACTAGAACTGCTTGAGACTAGACGGCGCTGTAACAGTTGTGGAAAAAAAAATTACACAAAAAATCGTGATTGAGTCTTTACTACCTAAAATATCAGGGGATTTCTGAAAAGGATACCGTTGACCTGGCACATGAAGGGCTACTTAAAAACACAGGTGGGTTTAAGTCACTAAGATTCTGACACTCTCCCACTCCAGCTGAAGCAGGAAAAGTTATTTATGAATAGAATAGAATAGAAATACTTTTATTCAGAACAGACACTGCACAACAGTTTTAAACATAAAATTTAAAAAAAAAAAGTACAAAGTGCGCCGACCGTGCCCGCACCGAAAGGATGACCTCAGCATATTACAATACTTGTGTAATTGCATTTAAATTAAATACTTAAATAACTAATAAATAGCAACACAATACTATAAAATAAAATTTTAGACAGATATATTTATTTATTTATTTATTTATATATACTTTATTGCACATCAAAAATAAAAATTTACAAAAAAGAAACCATACAAAAGAAAACACAATTGGCGGCCTTATCGCACCAGGCGATTTCTTCCAGGTAACCTAGAATAGTGATAAAGCAAAATATTTGATGATTTGATATCCTACTAAAAATAAAATAAAGCATGTCGTCTAACCTAATAATATAAATTGGAATTTGTTTGCTTGTTTGTAGAAGATAATTCGAAGACGAGCCGAACTGAAAGTAAATAAACTTTTCATGATAGAAAGCTAACACTATCTCCAAGGGTCATCGGGTACATTTTATCGAAAGTTAATACCGATATATTTTTTTACAGTTTTTTTTTTGATGTGTTATGATTTGATGGCTATAGGCGAGCCTAACAATAATTTGTTTCGATCCTCTTTCGTCGATCGCCTCGAGTTGGCCACGCCTCCGATTCCTTTGTCCTGACATCATCTCAACGCTCAGTCACGTAGTCAGAACAAAGGTATCGGAGGCGCGAAGCGATCGACGTAAGAGAAGAAACGGTTGTAACTTGGCTAGAAGGGCTGATAGTAAGCAATCATATGTGATCAGAGATGGGGTACGCCTGCCTAGAAGTAACCTACTCACTCTTGACTTAAACACCATTGTTTGCAATAAATGGAATACTGTACAAAAGTAAATAATAATTGTACTGGACAATAGAAAAACATAGTCACTAACCCTAGCATCATCATCATCATTTCAGCCGATACACGTCCACTGCTGGACATAGGCCTCCCCCAAGCATCGCCACAACGAACGCTCCTGCGCGTCTCGCATCCATCGGCTTCCCGCAATCCTCACTAGGTCATCAGACCACCTTGTTGGAGGCCTTCCAACGTTGCGTCTTCCGGTACGCGGTCGCCACTCCAGAACCTTTCGGCCCCAACGGCCATCTATTCTGCGAGCAATGTGCCCTGCCCATTGCCGCTTAAGTTTGGCAATTCTTTGCGCTATGTCGGCAACCTTAGTTCTCCTGCGGATGTCTTCATTTTTGATTCAATCACGCAAGGTAACCCCGAGCATAGCCCTTTCCATTGCCCTTTGGGTGACTTTAAGCCTTCTGATGAGGCCCATTGTGAGCGACCACGTTTCGGAGCCATATGTCATCACTGGCAACACGCACTGATCATAGACTTTTGTCCCTACTAACCCTAGCAGTGTCAATTAATCGGTCAAGTATAAGTCGGGCTCGGGCACCGAGGGTTCCGTCCGTACAAGCTCGCCTACGCAAATAGTCCCGAATCGAACAGTTTTCAGGTTTTTATCTTCTTTACTTGTGCTATATGTCATTGCTTATTGACTAAGTTAACGGGAATGGTCTCTTATTGGTTAATTCTCTTACGAACTTCAAAATATGCACTATAAATGCATCATAAACGGCCTATCTTTAGCTTGCGTTGACTTAGAAGTTTGATTTTTGGACTGCTCCAAGGATTTCAGACCTAAGTTTTTGATATTATTTCTGCTTCATGCCTTCACGCGGATCTAAGAAAAAGGGTCTTAACAGAAACAAAAAAAGAAAATCGTTTATTTCTACCTCACACATACATTTAAATTTAAATCAGTTGAATTAGGATACTTTAAAAATACATTTAATTTCGTATGAAAAATAAAAAGATAACCTTAAAATCTGTGTTAGGTCAAAAAAGCGCCTAACTCAGCATAATATGTTGCGATATCTATAGAGATAGATAACGCAGCGCTGGTATTCTGTTAGGGCCCGCGGTGATGCCACAGTCACACTCACGGAGCTTAAATAATCTATATAGGTATAGGAACAAAACAGACGGACAACTAAGTAATCAAAGTATTTGGTTTTGGCGACTGAAGTAAAGAACTCTAAAAAGATTCCACATTTCCGTATCTCATACTAGGTTTCCTTCACTATGCACATACCATTAAAAACTCCAATTTTTCAAAACAACTTTATTTTCTCGCTTTGCCCTACAGAACACAGCACTCTCATATAACCCTACGCCCGCTGACTCGTCAAAGGGACGAAAAACTACGCTACACCGGTCAAAAGTGCCCTATATAGCTTTCATGCAAATCAAAGTTTATTTTGGATTTTCCGTTATACTTGTCAGCTTTTCGCAGTTGTAGGATTAAATATGGAGTCATAATTTTACTGGTTCTGACTTTTTTTAACACGCTAAAATAGGGGAGTGTTCTGTTTTTTTAATGATATACATAGGTAATCTAGCGCATGACTGCGATCCCAACTGATGGTAAGCAGTGATGCAATCGTTCTTAATTCTTAATTCTTTATTGTACACCATGATAATTTACAAAATATGTGGGTTACAGAGTTCATGTAAATAGGCGAGCTTAACTTCAAGTTGAGTTTTTTTCCAGCAAACCATTGAGTGACAGTAGAGGGTAGGATCCAGAACACAATTTTGAAATTAAAAGTAATATGAATAAAATAATACATAAACATACCTAGATACATAAATACAATCGTTGATGGAGCATCGCACTTGTTTCATCATTCATCATCATCATCATTTCAGCCGAAAGACGTCCACTGTTGGACATAGGCCTCCCCCAAGTGCCGCCACAATGAACGGTCCAGTGCGTCTCGTATCCATCGGATTCCCGCAAACCTTACCAGGTCATTGTAGGAGGCCTTCCAACGCTACGTCTTCCGGTACGTGGACACCATTCCAGAACTTTTCGGTCCCAACGGCCATCTGTTCTGCGAGCAATGTGCCCTGCTCACTGCCACTTAAGTTTGGCAATTCTTCGTGCTATGTCGCTAACCTTGGTTCCTCTGCGGATATCCTCATTCCTGATTCGATCACGCAAGGAAACTCCGAGCATGGCCCTTTCCATTGCCCTTTGGGTGACTTTGAGCCTTCTGATGAGGCCCATTGTAAGCGACCACGTTTCAGAGCCATATGTGATTACTGACAACACACACTGGTCATAGACTTACTTCTTGAAACACTGTGGTATGTTGGACGAGAAGATACCGCGCAGCTTCCCGAACACTGCCCACTAGTTTATTAAGAGTCTATTCACTCTTTCTACCTTGAAGACACCTAAATTATACGTTTAAAAAATAATTAAAGGTTTTATGTGCAGTTTTAGTTTGTTTAAAATTCATATCTACATTGAAATAAGAACTGTTATTATCCCATGTATGAGAAAATTTGATTTGGTTACTGTTTACCTATTTCAGCGGGTTTGCGCACGTGATCGTTTGACCTACTTATAAATAGACAGGTCGACGTTTTAAATGAAGATTTTTTTGAAAAATGTATCCTATATTAAAAAGTAGTTTAAATGATTCTGCTCGTTATTCTTGCTCGTATCAAACTAATTTCAGGTTTTGCGCATTTAACGTTACACGTTGTATATGTTTCGATTCCGCTAAAAGGTGCCAATTCTACCCTGCTCCAATTTTTTGGGAGATAAGTAAAGTATGCCTGAGCTGACAGAAGGACGACAACTTGAACTTTCCTTTTCAAAATATTACCTAAACAAATACCTATGGTCATGGCTCGTTGACTTGATGGTCGTTTAACGAAGCATACAAAATTCTACTAGGCCTACCTTTTAGTCCCTTGTGCGGACAACGTGACTTGCTGAATGTAGCCAGTGACAGCCGATATGTTTTCACGGTTAATCAATCAGAGAACTGACTCTTTTTTTCAGTCTTTTTAACAACCTCATCGGCAGTTATATTTTTGAGCCGTTTGGGGTTGAAACTCTTGGGCCGTGGGGTCCGAGTGCTCATACGCTTTTTAAACAATTATCCAAACGCCTTGTTGTGATTTCGCGTGACCCAAAGGCTGGCTTCTACCTTGGTCAGAGATTAAGCTTTGCCATACAACGTGGCAATGCCGCCAGTCTTTTGTGCACATTCCAGTCGACAGCGATGCGGAGGAATTTTTTGACGCCATATTTTAGTTAAGAATTATTGTGTAGATTTAATTAGTTAAGTGTTTTTATTTTTTGTGTTCTTTTTAATTTAAATAAATATAAGAATAATTTTGTGTGAAAATCTATCTAAAGATTCAAGCCGTTTCGAAGGAGTAGAGAGAAGTTGCGAAATTGCTAATACATTTTCTAAACAAAAGTATTAATCGCACGAAAAAATCAACAATTGATAATGTTGATTTTGTTGTTGACAGTTCATGAATCAATAATAAACATTTTTTTTTTCAAATCTATTAACCTGGCCATTACCGAGCTGTATAGGTTTCAAGAAGTCACTGTTTTATGGCATTGCTCGGGCGCTTGGGCCTTAATAGAAAAACTCATTTTTTGACGATAATCATCAAGATCCACAAGGCAGTACTTTATTATGCACTATACAGGTTGATACTTAATTAAAAATCAACATCCCAAACACTTTCACTAGATTATAATCTTTGTCCCCTGTCATACATTGTCTTGGGTACCTGGATTATACCAACAAACTGAACTAGTCCCAAGGGCTGTCCTAATCTGTAAGTATTAGCAAAATACCCCTTAAAGCCAAAAGGTATGCCATAACATTAGCTAGATACGAGTATTTGTATGTACATCCCTATGATACAATTTGGTCATCCCCCTAGAGGATATAAGGATGTTAGTAGACTTGCAACTTTTAGTATTTGCCATTGGCGGTGATCGCCAGTTTTGCGATTTTGACAGTACTGCGTTATTTTTTTAAATAAACAAACGTTGTGGCATTAAGAATTACTTTTATAATATCGTGCAAGCATTAATGAACATGTAAACTCACATACACAAGACTCACATACCAATCTGGAAGACAAAAATATAGTTAAAAACAAAAAACACGCTTCCATAGCTATCAAACTAAAAAGTGTAAAATAATTTGCGTTATGGGTAGAAAATAATAATAATGAACGAAAAATATTATTGTGATAAAAGCGTGGATCGCTTTGTGCCATATTTTTCGTAAATCGAGCACCCCACGCTTTTTTTAGGTTACAAGCAAAACCAAACCAACAAACAAACAAGCAAGCAAACATACAGGTGAAGCTGCGATTTCACATTTTTTTATCATTATTTTGATAGATTTGCTTTTGATCGCTATCTCACTTGAAGAATAGTATGAAAAAAGTTAGTAAGTCTAACATTCCCTGTTGCTCGACCCAAAGCGAGAGAAAATTATTTTAAAGCCTCAAAAACAAAACCTAAAGTCAATTCTTTATTAAAAAACTGGTCATTTGCTAGTCAGGCTCGCACTCGAAGGGTTTAGTACCATACTAAAATCGAACCCAAACCATTAACCAAATAACGTTTCTTGTATGGAAACACATACCTACAAGAAACGTGACCAAAAATTCGAAGACATGTGACATTCACCAACCCGCACGGGGTCCGCGTGGTGAATTACGGCCCATTCCCTCTCATAGAGAGGAGGACTGAGTCCCCACAGTGGGAACATTGGATTTTTAAAGGATCTTTTTATTCATTTAATTTTATTATTTGATGTTTTACCGGCAGAATAGAAATATACATTTTGTGACAACTCTCTATTTGTTCATGAGATTCAGCCCACTGACAGTGGGACGAATAGATAGGCAGGAGGATGGACCTTGGTACCTTTCGGGTACGGAACGGTTACCTGAACTAATAGAAAGCGACAATGTGGTCGGCCATGGAGCGCTTTTACTTATAAGTAACCTATTCGATCTTGACTTAAAGATCCCCAGGTTGTAGCTAGCCGGCTATCAGCTATCACACTATTTAAATGATTAATCCTTTTTTTTTACGGTCGGCAAAAAAGCAGCCAATGACAACCCCCGCTCTTGGGTGGAGCAGGAGATAGTGTCAGACTCTTACTGACTAAAAACCCACCCCGTTCCTTCTAGCCTCTTCATACCGGGGCTCGAGTTTCATTTTGGATAACCCTGACCCCAGTAGGCTTTGACCCAGCTGGGCCCCCCCTGATGGAAGAAGTGGATGATGTTCCACTTAAAAAAAAATTAGGCAGACAGACGGACGGATCTTGGCAACCTCCGGTAAGGAATCTTACAAATCACCTTTAATATTTTTTTATTGTAAATAGGCTAGTGCATGACCACTATCTCACCTGATGGAAAGTGATGGTGTGGTCGACGATGGAGTGCACTTGCCTAGAAGTAATCTATTCTCTCTTGACTAAAAGATCCCCAGCTTGTAACTATCAGGAAACGTTTGTTAAACCTTAGTAGTTCCTTCGGAGAAACAACTGCCGCATTTTAATTATTAATGCTAGAACACGTGTGCCACACATCGGTCTGGCCGCGTCTGTATACATACATTTTATATGGCAACTAGACTTGTAGAGCTACACTTGATCCACGCCACGGGACGCCACGCGACGTTGTTCTACGTATAAATCAGGCGTGGTCCACGTGTGCTTCGGTCTAATGTAGCTTCGTCCTACTGTTTCCGATCGACTGTGGCCCACCAGTTTCATAGTGAGCGCGGGAAAGCTTTCATGCCGCGACTTATTCAAATAAGATACGGCTCGTTTCGCCGCCCTTTGTTGCCTTTGCGCTTCAAAAATATCATTCATGTGACTCTGTTATAGATAACGGCGGATTTTATAATTTCGAAAAGAGAATGCCTGAAAATTGTTCGTGTGGTCTCGAATAAAATAAATAAAAAGAATGTTCCATTTCAATGTGCAAGCTTTTTGAGCAATATGGGATAATTAAAAGTGTTGAAAGGTTTTAACGGAATGTTATGTTGTTCCACTGTATTGTATCTTCGAAATAGAAACGAGATTTACGCTAATTAAAAAAGCAAATTCTATCCCTATCGCTTTTAAGGACACAATTTACTTAAATTTTTCACACTAGCGCGGAAAAGTGCGACACGAAATGAAAAATAGTTGGTTAAGTTATATAAAATAATATTCCACAATTATCACACAACGTCGTCTAGTCTCAAGCTAAGCAGAGCTTGTGTTATGAGTACTAGACAACTGATAAACATACTTATGCCTATATATTTCTAAACATACATATTATAGATAAATTACACCCAGACGCAGAACAAAATGATCATGCTCATCACATAAACATTTGTCTTGGGCGGGAATCGAACCCACGACCTATGGAATAGCACTCAGGGCCACTAACCACTAGACCAGGCCAGTAAATGTGATACTAGACACACGTTAGCGCCTTACCTAAAAGGCGTTCTAAGCCACAACAACTGCAGCTAGATTATAAAAGTATAATTTAAAAATCTAGAACCACCCAGGTACGTGATTGGCTCAGACATCGGCTACCATAAAGCGCGGCATCGTTCCTTAGATAATTTCCCTCGCGGCCAGTTATATCGGAAATATAGTTTACTGCCAGTGGCTTACAAAGCAACTCTCTTCATACAATGTTGGAAAATATCGCCCTAACATTTCTTCATCTTTGATAGTGGTCTTGTTTATTTTCACCGTGTGGCTAGACCTACACACGTAATCAAGCCAGTTTATGGGTTTTTCTTTGAGGTGGGAAATCGTCCAATTACCTTTCCCGGTTTAGGATGGAGCGAGAGAGCGCGAAAGCTTTTAATAACGAAAACTTTAATAATAATAATATTCCACAACTGTCACACAACACCGTCTAGTCTCAAGCTAAACAGAGCTTGTGATATGAGTACTAGGCAACTGATAAACATACTTATAGAGGTCTTTAATTCAAGAGTGAATAGGTTACTTTTAGGCAAGCGTGATGCATCGTCGACCACATCATCGCTTGCCATCAGGTGAGATGCAAGTCTATCAATAAAAATAAAAAAAAAAACAAAAAAAAAACCTTCACCGCATTTGATCTCCACGCCATCGTCCTCCATCAACCACTGACAATCTAAACCAAATTTTATCCAGGAGCTTTCACATTCCACAAACATAAACCACCAAATCTGTCACCTGAAAAGCCAAACATAGAAATCAACCAACCGTTTGTAAGTCAGCAGTAACCTGCTTGCGCAGTAACTAATGAAACGGCACCGACCTCTAATGAAGACGAATGCCTCGTAATTATGGGGGAGGGGTAGGGAAATTAATTATACTACCCACTAGATGAATTAAATCCTATGGACTTCCACCTAAGGAAGTTGGGATGAAAGAAACGTTTGATTAGCTTTGTGGGGTCTGGGTGATTGAACGCACAAAACTAAAAAAGCCTTGTGCTCTTTTCCGACTAGCATGGTATACTATTATTTTTTTTGTGTATGAATTCATCCATCCTACCTAGCCATCGCACCTGCTGTGCACATGCGATGCTTTGGCTAACAAGCGAATGAGTCTTCTAGGGGTAGGATATCCAAGACCAGAGGATTACAGGCTCTTATCCCCGCATCTCGTTGTGAAACTTATGAAGGAGATTTTCAGCGAGGGTGGGGAGGAGTAAGCTATCTAGGGGACCACAAAAGATCCACATGGGTCGAAGTGTCCGAGCTGTATCTCGGCCCTTTAACAAGATAAGATAAGATAAGATAGCCATCCGACTCGCGGAATTTGTACGAGTATGTATACATAATAATGCATATTGTAATTTTTTTTTACTGAACACGTCAGTGTATAACATCGTGGACCGCATTGTCGCTTTCCATTAGGTGAGATAGTGGTCAAGCGCGCACCTATCAACAATAAAAAAAAAACTTATAAAAAATGTGAAATTTGCATTTTTGCCGGTCTGTCAGTTTGTTCCGGCTAATCTCTGAAACGACTAAACCGATTTTAACGGGACTTTCAATGATGGATATCAAATGTTACAAGCAATAACTTAGGCTATTTTTCATTTTCCTGCGGAACGGTATTTCAAAATATGGGATACTTAGCTTTCGAAAGAGTTAAACAATTTTTTTTGGGTCTTTCAATGCGATTATAGGTTTTCTTTTACTGGGGAAATCATCCAATGACTTCTACCACTCCAGGTGCCAGCGAGAGAGAGTGTTAGACGTTTATTTACTTCAATCCACCTGTGTCCTTCAGTTGCCCTTTACGTTCTAGAACCACAATTTCCATTTCAGTTTCTCGTGGGTGGTATCGTTACATGACACATGTACCACCCCAACAATAACAATAACTACATCAAGATGTTGTTGTTGCTGATCACTGATGTCTGACATTTTGTGGCTCTCGCAAATGGTCATTAAGTGGATTAGATATCTCTCATAAATGGTCATTTAGTGGATTAAATATCTCTCACAAATGGTATTTCTAAGAATGTTCTTCAGATTTTCTTTAGGTAAGTGGGAGCTATAAAATATACGCCTAGACACATTGGATATGCATGCAATAACTAGCTTCAGCCAAGGAGTTCACCCGATTGAAAGTACAAAAATGATCCAAAGCACATACCTACACCCAATATAAAAACGTGAACATTGTGTACCCATATGCTAAACATCCTATAATCCATTCAAGCCTTTGAGCGTGAAGGAGCACAAACATACACACAGACATATACCTACAGACTTTCGTAGTTATAATATTAGTGTGATAGGGGGATGTTACAAAAAAATTCAGCTACCCGACGAATTAAGTTGAATAAAAATAAAAGTCAGGATTTACAGTTAAACGCGTCTCGCGCAACAGACATGAATATCCTTTTAGAATTAGGATTCAGTTGCAAAAGTTAGACAACAGTCTTTCCGTGACTAACAGGAAATAGCATCAAACACTAATAAAAACGCCCCGGACAGCAACGAAAAAGTGTAACGCGATGCAATTTTTTGACACAGCGTCGTTTGGCGTAGTGGTAGAGCGATTGACTTCTACGCTGCGTGCCGCGGGTCCGATTTCCACCCAGAAATAATATTTGTCTGGTCTAGATACAGATAGTGGATCCGGGTCGGTGTGTCTTATGTACATATGTGAGTACATGTTTGTGAACGTACTCACGATACAAGAATAATTTCTAGTGTGAAGCAACGTTTCTCTAAAAGAAAAATAAAAAAGTGTTGACTTGCCAGGTAGAGAATGCCTAATGCATTTATTTATTTAATTCTTCATGCACTCAAAAGTCATTGTACTTATATGTTGCATGAAGATTAAATAACTAAATATTGACACATGCGGAAGAATATAATGTAAAGCGAGAGAGCGTGTCCGAATTTGCTGACTAATACACACCTGTCCTTATTTATTTAATACTAGCTTCTGCCCGCGACATCGTCCGCGGAAAATTTCTTGTTTTAAAATAATTTATTTAATACTATATGCACCTACAAAGGCGAACTTAATGCCTTTGGCATTTAATGACTCGGGCTTGGTTCTTACCGACCGATGAGCAATGGCTAGCTCGCCGTCTGCAAACCCACAACTATGATGACCGGGAGATCGCCTTACGACTCCCGACACCCGTGGCGTTTCCTGTGGCAACGGCTGAGGAGTGAATATTTTCATTCCCTCACGGTTGCAGCAGTCTTCTTCGCCCGCATTACTGCTTCGCGGAAGAATGTGACCACTTACCCTTTCCTCTCACCCTGGACCGTGGCTTGAACCATGGCCAGGCGCCAGAGGTCGCTACTATCGAACACATTCGATCTAAAACCACAAAAACCTATCGAAAACCAGAAAAAGCGTTCCCAAACCACCTTTCAACTACATAACAACAATTTTTATGTTTCCTACCGCAGTTTAATAAAAAAAAGCAATTGGATAGCGCACACGTCAACAATAAAAGTAAAATGGCTACCTGGAGCGAGCAATGAATAGTGTAGCCCAATGGGAAATCAGTGGTATGCCCCGATAAATAACTCGCTTCTTACATGCAAACATAAAGGAGTTTATGAGGCTTGCTAACAAGTACTATACAGGCAGCCAGGGGCTATCTAGACGTATGAGCTATTTTTTTTTGCGTGAAGAAAATTGTTTTAGGTTTAATTTTGTTTTTTGTTGACATAATTATGTATATTTATAAAACAATACTTAGAACCCATACTTCATCATCGTCCAAAGAACGAGTGTTGTGGTTGCCATATGGAGAACCTGTTAGTAAAAGACAGAGAACAGTCAGTAGTAGTAGTTATTTGGATTTACGGTAAAATATTATGATTTGGAATCATAGAAGTTAGAAGACGTGTTATCCAGGCAGGTTCGCGCCACCAACAAAATCTATACAGCTGTATAAAGAGTTACTCACCTGTACCCCTAGCCAAGTTGCTAATCTACAATAGTTAACGCTAGTAGAAAGCTTCAAATGTACGGGAACGACGTCGCCTCTCTGACACGCCTGTCGCGTCTGAACAAAAGAATTGGCGGCAAGGTCAACTCGAAGCGTTCGACGCAAGCGAAACGGTTGTAACTTGGCTAGGGAGGCCGGTTTCCCGAAGCTTACTGGGGACAGCTCGCTGACCGACCGTCCGGTAACTGTCCGGACCGAGCCCAAGACGCACTATTTCCGCGCGGCTCAAGGAGTTGTCAGCAGCAGGAGGGGCCCAGCTGGGTCGAAGCCTACTGGGGACAGGGTTGTCCGAAAGGGAGCTCGTGCCCCGGTATGAAGGCTAGAAGGAACGGGATGGGGTTTTTAGTCAGTAAGAGTCTGACACTATCTCCCGCTCCACCCTAGAGCGGGTTTTGTCATAAGATGATTTTCACCATCGAAAAAAAAAATGGTATCCGTTTGGTTGCGCAACCAATTTGGTAGCGCGACCAGCTCAGATTGTGGCAACTCAGGTGTCTGTATATGGTGTCTAGTTTGGTAGCTTAGTTCTGTATCTCACCGAGACACCATGGCGGCCAAACTGATTGGACTGTCTCTGGTTAAATACTTATAGCCCCTAGGGTACTGTAGTATAACACCACCCTAGAACACAAAGAGCAATCATTATCATCAATATTTCAACCGAAGGACATGCACTGTTGAACATAGGCCACCCCCAAGTGTCGCCACAACGTAGGGTCTCGTGCGTCTTGCATCTATCACAATCCTGTGACTCTCACCAGGTCATCTCACTCCACCCAAATTGGGAGAAGTTATTTGATAATTGGTACAATCGGTTTGACTGGCCTGTTGATCTAGTGGTTAGACTAGAGGCCCTGACTGCTATGCCGGAGGTCGTGGGTACGATTCCCACCCAGGACAAATGTATATGTAATAAGTATGATCATTTGTTCTGTGTCTGGGATTTATCTGTATTATGTATGTATTTAGAAATATATCAGTATGTTTATCAGTTGTCTAGTACCCATAACACAAGCTCTGTGACTAGAACTGCTTGAGACTAGACGGCGCTGTAAAAGTTGTGGAAAAAAAAAATTACACAAAAAATCGTGATTGAGTCTTTACTACCTAAAATATCAAGGGGAATTCTGAAAGGGATACTGTTGACCTGGCACATGAAGGGCTACTGAAAAACACAGGTGGGTTTAAATCGCTAAAATTCTGACTCTCACACTCCAGCAGGAGCAGGAGAAGTTATTTGATGATTTAATATCCTACTAAAAATAAAATAAAGCATGTCGTCTAACCTAATAATATAAATTGGAATTTGTTTGTAGGAGATAATTCGAAGACGAGCCGAACTGAAAGTAAATAAACTTTTCATGATAGAAAGCTAACACTATCTCCAAGGGTCATCGGGTACATTTTATCGAAAGTTAATACCGATATATTTTTTTACAGTTTTTTTTTTTTGATGTGTTATGATTTGATGGCTATAGGCGAGCCTAACAATAATTTGTTTCGATCCTCTTTCGTCGATCGCCTCGAGTTGACCACGCCTCCGATTCCTTTGTCCTGACATCATCTCAACGCTCAGTCACGTAGTCAGAACAAAGGTATCGGAGGCGCGAAGCGATCGACGTAAGAGAAGAAACGGTTGTAACTTGGCTAGAAGGGCTGATAGTAAGCAATCATATGTGATCAGTGATGGGGTATGCCTGCCTAGAAGTAACCTACTCACTCTTGACTTAAACACCATTGTTTGCAATAAATGGAATACTGTACAATAGTAAATAATAATTGAACTGGACAATAGTAAAACATAGTCACTAACCCTAGGAGTGTCAATTAATCGGTCAAGTATAAGTCGGGCTCGGGCACCGAGGGTTCCGTCCGTACAAGCTCAGGTACAGTTTTCAGGTTTTTATCTTCTTTACTTGTGCTATATGTCATTGCTTATTGACTAAGTTAACGGGAATGGTCTCTTATTGGTTAATTCTCTTACGAACTTCAAAATATGCACTATAAATGCATCATAAACGGCCTATCTTTAGATTGCGTTGACTTAGAAGTTTGATTTTTGGACTGCTCCAAGGATTTCAGACCTAAGTTTTTGATATTATTTCAGCTTCATGCCTTCACGCGGATCTAAGAAAAAGGGTCTTAACAGAAACAAAAAAAGAAAATCGTTTATTTCTACCTCACACATACATTTAAATTTAAATCAGTTGAATTAGGATACATTAAAAATACATTTAATTTCGTATGAAAAATAAAAAGATAACCTTAAAATCTGTATAAAGTCAAAAAAGCGCCTAACTCAGCATAATATGTTGCGATATCTATAGAGATAGATAACGCAGCGCTGGTATTCTGTTAGGGCCCGCGGTGATGCCACAGTCATACTCACGGAGCTTAAATAATCTATATAGGTATAGGAACAAAACAGACGGACAACTAAGTAATCAAAGTTTTTGGTTTTGGCAACTGAGGTAAAGAACCCTAAAAAGAGGAAAAAGATTCCACATTTCCGTATCTCATACTAGGTTTCCTTCACTATGCACATACCATTAAAAACTCCAATTTTTCAAAACAACTTTATTTTCTCTCTTTGCCCTACAGAACACAGCACTCTCATATAACCCTACGCCCGCTGACTCGTCAAAGGGACGAAAAACTACGCTACACCGGTCAAAAGTGCCCTATATAGCTTTCATGCAAATCAAAGTTTATTTTGGATTTTCCGTTCTACTTGTTAGCTTTTCGCAGTTGTAGGATTAAATATGGAGTCATAATTTTACTGGTTCTGATTTTTTTTAACACGCTAAAATAGGGGAGTGTTCTGTTTTTTAATGATATACATAGGTAATCTAGCGCATGACTGCGATCCCAACTGATGGTAAGCAGTGATGCAATCGTTCTTAATTCTTTATTGTATAGTACACTATGATAATTTACAAAATATGTGGGTATCAGAGTTCATGTAAATAGGCGAGCTTAACTTCAAGTTGAGTTTGCTTCCAGCAAACCATTGAGTGACAGTAGAGGGTAGGATCCAGTGCACAATTTTGAAATTAAAAGTAATATGATTAAAATAATACATAAACATACCTAGATACATAAATACAATCGTTGATGGAGCATCGCACTTGTTTCATCATTCATCATCATCATCATTTCAGCCGAAAGACGTCCACTGTTGGACATAGGCCTCCCCCAAGTGCCGCCACAATGAACGGTCCAGTGCGTCTCGTATCCATCGGATTCCCGCAACCCTTACCAGGTCATTGTAGGAGGCCTTCCAGCGCTACGTCTTCCGGTACGTGAACGCCATTCCAGAACCTTTCGGCCCCAACGGCCATCTGTTCTGCGAGCAATGTGCCCTGCTCACTGCCACTTAAGTTTGGCAATTCTTCGGGCTATGTCGGTAACCTTGGTTCCTCTGCGGATATCCTCATTCCTGATTCGATCACGCAAGGAAACTCCGAGCATAGCCCTTTCCATTGCCCTTTGGGTGACTTTGAGCCTTCTGATGAGGCCCATTGTAAGCGACCACGTTTCAGAGCCATATGTCATTACTGACAACACACACTGGTCATAGACTTACGTCTTGAAACACTGTGGTATGTTGGACGAGAAGATACCGCGCAGAACGCTGCTTCCCGAACGCTGCCCACTAGTTTATTAAGAGTCTATTCACTCTTTCTACCTTGAAGACACCTAAATTATACGTTTAAAAAATAATTAAAGGTTTTATGTGCAGTTTTAGTTTGTTTAAAATTCATATCTACATTGAAATAAGAACTGTTATTATCCCATGTATGACAAAAATTTGATTGGGTTACTGTTTACCTATTTCAGTGGGTTTGCGCACGTGATCGTTTGACCTACTTATAAATAGACAGGTCGACGTTTTAAATGAAGATTTTTTTGAAAAATGTATCCTATATTAAAAAGTAGTTTAAATGATTCTGCTCGTTATTCTTGCTCGTATCAAACTAATTTCAGGTTTTGCGCATTTAACGTTACACGTTGTATATGTTTCGATTCCGCTAAAAGGTGCCAATTCTACCCTGCTCCAATTTTTTGGGAGATAAGTAAAGTATGCCTGAGATGACAGAAGGACGACAACTTGAACTTTCCTTTTCAAAATATTACCTAAACAAATACCTATGGTCATGGCTCGTTGACTTGATGGTCGTTTAACGAAGCATACAAAATTCTACTAGGCCTACCTTTTAGTCCCTTGTGCGGACAACGTGACTTGCTGAATGTAGCCAATGACAGCCGATATGTTTTCACGGTTAATCAATCAGAGAACTGACTCTTTTTTCAGTCTTTTTAACAACCTCATCGGCAGTTATATTTTTGAGCCGTTTGGGGTTTTTTTTTTTTCTGTCGACAGGGAAAATCAGTGTCAGAGTCTTACTGACTAAAAACCCCGCGCCGTTCCTTCTAGCCTTCATACCGGGGCTCTAGTTTCCTTTCGGATAACCCCGACTCCGGTAGGCTTCGACCCAGATGGGCCCCTCCTGTTGCTGACAACTCCTTGAGGCGCGCGGGAACAGTGCGCGCCGTCGACGCCTTGGCTCGGTCCGGACAGTTACCGGACGATCGGACAGCGAGCTACCCATGGCTCGCCGTCTGCGAGCCCGCGTCTACGGTGGCCGGAAATCGGGATCGGAATCCCGGCGGCGGCGGTGGGGGCGCCGTTGCGTTTTCGTGGGGTCCGAGTGCTCATACGCTTTTTAAACAATTATCCAAACGCCTTGTTGTGATTTCGCGTGACCCAAAGGCTGGCTTCTACCTTGGTCAGAGATTAAGCATTGCCATACAACGTGGCAATGCCGCCAGTCTTTTGTGCACACTTCCAGTCGACAGCGATGCGGAGGAGTTTTTTGACGCCATATTTTAGGTAAGAGTTATTGTGTAGATTTAATTAGTCAAGTGTTTTTATTTTTTGTGTTCTTTTTAATTTAAATGCTAAGAGAGAAAACTTTTAAGAGAAAAAACTCTTAGAAAGGATTTAGACAGCAAACTTATTCCAATGCTTAACATTTCCAAACACTGTGCACTGTACCAGGCAGTTAAAATATTTAATAAGTTGCCACTTGAATTGAAAAGCACTTTGTATACAAGCTCTTTCAAAACAAGACTCAAGGCATTCTTGTTGGAAAAATGTCTTTACTCGGTAGACGATTTGTAGAATATAAGTTTAAATCTATTTATATGGTTAATTTCCTTTTGACATTGTTATTACTGTTTTCTATTATAATTATTATTGACATCATTAAGGGTAATTGTAATTTTTCTGACATTGTTATCACTCACTTATTGACGTTATTAATGGTAATCGTATTTTTTTTTTCTGACATTGTTATTAATAATCCATTGACATTAATTGTAATAATTTTGACATTTTTATTTGGTATTTAATTATTGACATTATTGGTGGTGATTGTGATATTTTTGACATTGTTTGCTTTAATTTAATTTTTTTTACTATTTGTGTTGTGTGGTTTAACCCTTCAGATACCGTCAATTAGAGACACAATAGTAAGACAATAGATGCGCGGCCACCGGTGGTCGCTTGGGGATTCATGAATTAAGGTTTAAGTAATGGTGCAATTCAACTCATTTCAACATTAGTTAAGTAATATTATTTTGTAATAGTTTTTAAGTATTTAATATTCGCATACAATGTTATTTGTTTCTTGAATAAATCAATCAATCAATAAATAAATATAAGAATAATTTTGTGTAAAAATCTATCTAAAGATTCAAGCCGTTTCGAAGGAGTAGAGAGAAGTTGCGAAATTACTAATACATTTTCTAAACAAAAGTATTAATCGCACGAAAAAATCAACAGTTGATAATTTTGATTTTGTTGTTGACAGTTCATGAATCAATAATAAACATTTTTTTTTTTTCAAATCTATTAACCTGGCCATTACCGAGCAGTATAGTTTTCAAGAAGTCACTGTTTTATGGCATTGCTCGGGCGCTTGGGCCTTAATAGAAAAACTCATTTTTTGACGATAATCATCAAGATCCACAAGGCAGTACTTTATTATGCAATATACAGGTTGATACTTAATTAAAAATCAACATCCCAAACACTTTCACTAGATTATAATCTTTGTCCCCTGTCATACATTGTCTTGGGTACCTGGATTATACCAACAAACTGAACTAGTCCCAAGGGCTGTCCTAATCTGTAAGTATTAGCAAAATACCCCTTAAAGCCAAAAGGTATGCCATAACATTAGCTAGATACGAGTATTTGTATGTACATCCCTATGATACAATTTGGTCATCCCCCTAGAGGATATAAGGATGTTAGTAGACTTGCAACTTTTAGTATTTGCCATTGGCGGTGATCGCCAGTTTTGCGATTTTGACAGTACTGCGTTATTTTTTTTAAATAAACAAACGTTGTGACATTAAGAATTACTTTTATAATATCGTGCAAGCATTAATGAACATGTAAACTCACATACACAAGACTCACATACCAATCTGGAAGACAAAATATAGTTAAAAAAAAAAAACAAAAAACACGCTTCCATAGCTATCAAACTAAAAAGTGTAAAATAATTTGCGTTATAGGTAGAAAATAATAATAATGAACGAAAAATATTATTGTGATAAAAGCGTGAGTCGCTTTGTGCCATATTTTTCGTAAATCGAGCACCCCACGCTTTTTTTAGGTTACAAGCAAAAACAAACCAACAAACAAACAAGCAAGCAAACATACAGGGGAAGCTAAAAAAAGCCTGCTAAAAAAATATTCGTGCTGTCGGAAAATCGAACCGTTTGTTTTGTGTGTTTTCTGTCAGTCGCTTTTAGATCGGACATCTTAAAATCAAATAAACAAAGTCTCCCCGTGTCTCTCTGTTGGTATGAACGTGATAAACACAAAAACTACTAAACAAATTTTCATACACTTTTCACCAATATGATTCATGAGAAAGGTTTAAATTTTTAAATATTGTAGTAGACCGAAGCCGAGATTTTCAAACACCTTTGCGGAGCTTTGAAGGGTCCCTTTATCTTTTTACTAGCTTTCCGCCCGCGGCTTCGCCCGCGTGGACTACAGTTTATATCGCGCGGGCAGAGACCCGTGCTCAGCAGTGGAATTATAGGTAGCCTATGTGTTATTCCAGTGTCTCTTCTACCTACCTACCAAATTTGATCTAAAACCGTTCAGTAGTTTTTGCGTGAAAGCGTAACAGACAGACAGATAGACAGAGTTACTTTCGCATTTATAATATTATAAGTAGGGAAGTAGGGATTCTATGTGTACTCTTCTTTTCTTACTTGTTCTTTTCTTTTTTAAGTGTTTGTGTGTACATAAATAAATAAATACACAATTTTAACATACAATAAAAATAGGACAGTAATTGATGTACATGGCGAGCTTAACCCACAACTGGGTTTTCTTACAGCAAACTATGAAAATTAGAAAATAATTAGAAAAGAATTAAGAAAAAATTAGGGTAAAGCGAAGCAATTAAATATTCGTTTAACCAATAATAGCACTGCAGATTGCTATTGAGTAGATTAGAATAGAATAGCATTTATTCGAAGCAAGCAACACAAAATACCACAACATAAAAAAAATAAAAACAACAAGAAAAATAAAAAAAGAGTACAGAAATAGAAATACAATACAGTTGCATTAAATGTTATGAATTGCAAACGGTGATGTATAGAGCTAATTCGTTGTGTCGAGCTACCAAAAAGCGACTAAATCGCATACCAACGCAAAAAGTAGCTCGTCTAAAAAACCCTAATACACCAACCTGCTTATAATTGGGTTAAGTCCCCAGGCTACTTAACCCATTTTATTATAAGGTAGCGTCAATCTTGATCGTGTAGAGTGGTGTTTTAATTGTGTGAGGTGTTTTGAATGGAACGATAAATAGATACATGATATCGAATTGAGACGTCATCTTGAGACAAGGACTAAGTATGGGCCTACTATAAAAAGTTTAAGGCCGCAATGAGCAACAGTATTACAACCAGTACAGAGACAGAGTAACTTGCCAGGGTAGCTAAATTTTCGAAGAAGTAATCGTAGCTCGTAAAGAAATTCGAAGACATGTGACCTCCACCAACCCGCAGTGGGCCCGCATGGTGGATTACGGCCCATTCCCTCTCCTAGAGAGGAGGCCTGTAACCCAGCCGTGGTAACATTAAAAAGGCTGAGGATGATGATGATGATGTGTCGTGGCTCTCCCAAAGAGCAACTGAAGGAACACTACGGAAAAGCATGCCTAGAGCGGGAGAAATCAATTGATAATTTCTGATAATGTTAGAAAACAGAATTCTTTAACACAAACACACTTTTGCATGACATGGCTCGTTCTTCGCCCAAAGAATTAGCATTCAACGTGGCAAAATTCAAACAGCTCAAAAAATTTCTGATAGGCAGGCGTTTGACCAAGATCCCGCGTAATGTGATGATATGGATCGGATGATGAAGATGATGGGATGGTCGATTGCCTACGAGATTATTATTATTATGTAGGTGTAAAAATAATAGCCTAGTAGTAACGGTCCCGACTTACGAGTTATATGTTTCGGGTACAAATTGAAGCCAACCAAGGGCTTTAATATGTGGAATATTTCATCAACAAGCAGTGGTTACATATTACACGGTGTTTGAATATTATGGTCCTTTTTTGGTTGGCAAATATCATCCAATGACAACCCCCGCTCTTGGGTGGAGCGGACAATAGTGTCAGACTCTTACTGACTACAAACCCACCCTGTTCCTTCCGGCCTGCATACCGGGGCTCGAGCTCCTCTTCAGATAACCCTGGCACCAGTAGGCTTCGACCCAGCTGGGACTCTCCTGTTGCTGACAACTCCTTGAAGCGCGCGGGAACAGTGCGCGCCTTCAACACGCCTTGAATATTATGGTCCAAAACGCAAAAGAAATATATCGTGAGGAAAAGGTCCTAGAACCAAACATTGGATGACTTGCGACAGCCAACGGTCCAGCGCCTCACATAAACAGGAGACCTAAGTCCCAGCATTGAGAATATTATAGTAGAATATGGTTATACTTATAAGCACTTAAATAACTAAATGACATGTCACGTAGTCGCGTAGGCGTAGTGTTCACAAAATACGACCATTACAGGATTTAAATTTATGATAATAACATTAGGTACGTTTAAACCACAAATTGAGGACGAGATATATGCACATACTTTTTAACTAATATTAGATTTAAAAAAATTTGATCACGTTACTCCAGACCCAGAACACTTATTTATAGAGTGTATAAATATTTATTCCGCGCGGGAATCGAACCTGCGACACGCAACCTATTAGCTAATCGTTCATCCACTGCGCCAACCATGCCTTCAAAAAATTTTTAGATTGCAACTTACATTCAATATTGATTAACACATTTTTTAATCAATGAGACCTACTGCGAATATACTTATATTATCTAGTATTGTTCAAGTATAAAAATCCATTTAAAAAAGAATAAAAACTGTTTTTTTTTGTTATAGTATTACGAATTAAACATAAACAAGCTTTTCATGAAAATCATTTTTTCTTAGCAAACTGTTATAGCTCGGTATACCTATATAATTAATACTTTTCAAGACGAATCATACGAGCCCAAACTCGATGGGGTTGTGTCGTTTAACTACCAAGTTCCTATAGCCACCTTCCGGTTCCATCATCAGACCAGCTCCATGTCATAATAATTTTTGCACTGTCATCTGATTTACTCATACATACAAAATTTTAGCTCGATCGGTAACCGGGAAGTGGGTAAAATTTTATTCACAAGATTTGATGACAGACAAACATCGGACAGGATAACTAAATAAAAGCTTGTAAAATACGCACCTAGTTTTGAGGCCATTTCCATCCCCTAACTTTCTAAGGAAGATAAATATATAGAAGACAACATTTCAACTGAAAATGGCTGTCTAAAGATAAAGTTCGTTCAGCTACATTTGTTACAAATAATCCCCTACCATTTAAAACCTTGGGCATACTCCAAAACGTCCTCAAGGCAGCAATCGAGGACATAAAATGCTTCTTAAAGCATTATTGGTAGTAATAATACTGGCGAGAGCATAATGAGAACCAATGAAAGGATTAGAAATGGATCGCTTGGGAAATGAGGTCAATGACTCTGGCGGCCATGACTGTTTGCCGTGGAACGTTAGAAAGGGTTTCGTAGAAAAGTTTCTTATACTTACTAACAATTTTCTGCAATACATTTTGCGATTATTGTCAACTCTTTTATGTATCCATTGATTTAATTGTGTAACTAAACGAATAGTTTTTTTTTAATCTACGTCTACAATAATATAATAAACAGGTAAAGTTTATTTCATGTTTTTTTGTTTGTAGGAGGTAATCTCTGGAAGTACTGGTCTGATTGCTAAAATTGTTTTCACCGACAGAAAGCTGCTTTATTCCTGAGTGACATAGGTTATATTTTATGTACGCCGGCAAAGCTGCGGGCAAAAGCAGTTACAATCAACCACACATTAATCGTAACGCTCACACTATATCACACAAATATTATAATAGGTGAGAGTTTGTTTGTATATTTGGTTGAAATAATTCTATACTTTGACGCGAGCAAACGGAATCGAGCTTAGAAACACAATTTCAAAAGTGCCTGTAAATGGTTTATTTGAAATAAATGCTTTGATTTGATTGGACTGCGCTTTGAGGTTGGCGCAGTTCAGCCAACCTCGCCATTAAACTTCATCTATCTAAACACAAGTTCATCCAATTACACATTCCTTATGGTCTATTACTCGCAGTCGCATATCACGGTACAGCTGCAGTTTTGATTACCAGTCCACATCGCGTGCATGTCAATATAAATTATGGTACCAGAGGCGTAGCTTGGACTAATTTAGACGTGAGCGAAGACCCATTGGCAAGGCCTTTTTTATGGTAAGGAAAATCATCCAATGACAAATTTTGGGCGGAACGGGTGATAGTCTCAGACTCTTTTACCTAAAACCGTTCCTTCTAGCCTTCATACCGAGGCTCGAGATTCTTTCAGATAACCCTGTCCTCAGTAGGCTTCGACCCGGCTGGACCTCTGCTGTTGCTGACAACTCCTTGACATCAGCGAGGCCTGGGCCATGATGGGTTTTGGATAAATACATGATAAACAACTCCGAAAACTGACTCAATGGCCTTTTATTAAAACTGTTTGTCTATTGTTTGTTACTCCAACAAATATTGAACGATCTAATAATTTTGCAATGTATTAATTGTTGTTGACATGCATGTAAACTCATTATACCTACATTTTATTGTACGCTGTAAAGGTAATATATTTAACTAACACCATCGGTATTATTATATGTACAATTACCTATGATCCACAATAAAGGTGATTTGATTTGTCTTTTTTTTTCATAAATTCGGAAACGAGACCGCGACTGTCGCAATCTATAAGTATTCGACCTCATCATCGCTTCCCATCCGATGAAATAGTGGTCAAACGTGAGCCTATCTATACTTATAATAAATCTGTAGAGAGGTCAATTCTGTACATGAAATATATTTCCAAAATAACTATCAGGGGGTGATTAGTGATCGATACTGATGCCAAAAATGCAAACAGTAAAATTTTTGTCTGTCTGTCTGTCTGTCTGTCTGTCTGTCTGTCTGTCTGTCTGTCTGTCTGTCTGTATGTTCTTTATAGAAACAAAAACTACTCGATGGATTTTAACGAAACTTTGTACAATCATTCTTCATACTCCTGGGCAGGTTATAGAATACTTTTCATCACGCTACGATCAATAGGAGCAGAGCAGTGAAGGGAAATGTTGGGGAAACGGGGGAAATTACTCCATTTTTTAAGCTTCCGTCGCGTTTGCAGCGGTAATGGTTAAAGCTACACAGAAATCATGTGTAACGAAAATGTCCTCCTTAAAATTATATAAAAATATCCCACGACAGCATATGTCTATCTTTTATGGTTGACTCACAATAACACGTGAACTCCCGAGAGCTTAGCAGTTCGGAGCTTTCTGTTTATTTATGTCTACTCTTACGTTTATAACACTCTCACTCATCCCTAATTAAAAAAAGTAAGTGGAAGGGAGAGATCTGGAACGTCTCGAATCGTCTCGCGCATCACGTTGTTTTTCAGTCTCCGGGATCTTAGAATTCTACATCAGACGTTTCAGATCTTTGATTTTGACGACCCCGTTGTCGCTGGCATAAGCAACAGGATCCGCGTACGAAGTCGCTGGCAGAAGCTAGTCAATTATAAAATTGTTTTTTAAAGAGCGTGTGCAGGGTGGGGATCCCGCACAGGCTCTATAAAGAACAGGGACTTGGGGTGCGAGGCCCAATTCGGGTCCAATTCGCCCATACCTAAGTACGCCACTGCATGGCACCACATTCAGCTGTTGGAAAGGCTTTAAAAAAGCCATTTCTATGCAAATTTAGTAACGAATTAGTGCAACGTGTATAATCAACCATAACGGTTGTAAATTATGAAATGGGAGGTTGGACGAGGAAGTACGATTTTATGTAAAAAAAAAAAATTGGGCTAAAATATTTTGAACTAGCTTTTGCCCGCGGCTTCACATAAAATATAGGCAACGTCACTCAGGAATAATACATAACAGCTTTTTTTATGAAAAAAAATTCCGGACCAGTACTTTCAGACATTACTTACAAACAACACAAAGGCCAACAATATAATATTAAAAATAATACAGTGTTATAAATATTTGTAATAAGTTCTAGTACCCTGTACCCTGTACCCTGAGAATGATTTAACTTGTGTTATAGATACCAGAATCCTCTCGCCAGTCGTACAGAAAGAAAAAATTTAGAAAATTTTAAAAATCAACTTTTACTGTGTAACTTTCACGCGTTTCGACAGTTTTCGCGTGTGACAGTTCATAGCTAATAAATGATAATGATCTGATCTGAAATCTATCCGTTCCGCGGTAAAAAATTTAATAAATAAACCCTCCCTTCGTTTGACTTCACACGAAAACTTTCACGATAGGCACAGGTCCCAGCATGGTATTTCATCCACCATCAAATTCGATCACCGTCATTATCATTTCAGCCGAAGAACGGCCAATGTTGGACATAAGCCTCTCCCAAGTGTCGCTGCAACAAACTGCAGTAAGGGGCTTATTAGACCCCGTAACTTTTAAGAAAATAAAAACTTTTTTGAAAAAGTGCCGTATGAGGTCAAAGTGACCCCGTAATAAAAAGTACACTACTCTATTCTCTTTTTAACTAAACTAAATTGAAGATACCGCCTCTGCATAGCAGAAAACACCGCAAGAAAGACACATACCTACAAGGCATACAATATAAGACCTCGTTCCGCAATGAACGTGTTAAAAGAAAAGCTGAATAGTATGTAAACCTTCCAGCTATTACATTATTACAAGGCCTGTAATCGAAGAGTTTAAGGCTTTATCACACTAGCGGTTTGCTAGCGGCTGCGGGGCGGGGCGGGGGCACAGCGTATGAGTCACGAACACGCCGCGGCTGCACAGCGAAGACGTCGCAGACGCGTGGCGAAATCGCAACGTTTTCAACGCGTGTTTGTAACAAGTTAACGACGTACGATACACTTGGTAACAAAATGAGTTCCGACGAGAAGACACAGCTGTTGGCTTCGTTATTTTGAAGTTTTTTAAGGGTTTCTTGTACGTTCTTCTCCATAAAGATCTACGCTTTAGAACGTGCAATTTACTGTCCCCGTACACGGGCTTCAAAAAAACGAAGCTTCAAGCTTCATTTTGAGGCGGCCTCTGTGGACAGTAAGCTTCACTTTTTTGGACTGTGAAAAGTGCCTACAAATTGTTTATTTGAAATAAATGCTTTGATTTTGATTTTAAAGATGCTGGAGGCCAGCACCTCTTTGCCGGATCTTGTTACGCGCTACCACAAATTCGCTGCACTAGCGCGCCATTATCGTTGCTCACCCGTACCGTTTTCGTTGCGCATCCGCTCCGCTTTGGGGACGTTCGCAATCCGCTAATATGATAAGGCCCTTAGTACGTATAGCCTCAAATTATTGGGTCGTTGACTTCATCGCATTAGGGTTCGTTAGTTGGTCCGTTTAGCACACATCCATATTGCGGAGTAAGTACTAATTTCATTTTATTAAGGGTTTGTTTAGTGACTGGAATTATATTAAGACGAGCCAAGGTTGGGTTCTAAATGGAGGATTTCATTGAAATGTAATGGAGCAATGTTTATTGGGAGAAAATTTTGCTGTGAGTTGACTTGCCTTTTTATATCTGAATACTTCCAAACGAGGTGAATTAGAACTCCTGCCATCGGTCACCGAAGGCACGGGCCAGCAGACAACGAGCAATGAGTAGCTCTCCATCCAGCCATCGGGTGCTAGCCGATGATTTTACAGGTAAAAAAAGATGAGAACAGACAGTCCTTGCACATGTTTGCACGAGTGGCGTGTGGAGGAGCAACGCGGGGCGAAACTCCCATGCCATGATAAATTCCGGCAGTGCGGGTAGAACTCCAGCGGGATTTTAGGATGGTATGGACACAGTGACTATCGCAACCAAGCGCTGCTAAGCTCGAGATAATCCCGCTAGTAATTTTCCTTTTTGAATAGTGGTTGCAGAGTCGCCACGGCGTCCTCATTTTCCGCCTGACGCAGACCCTCGCCAGACACAGTTGTGTTGTTGCATCTATCAACAAGCACTAGGCCTGCGTAAAGGATTACTGCTCATTCCCTCTACTAAAGAGGAGACCTGAGTCCTAGCAGTGGCACTAGACGCAGACCCTCACCGGACACAGTTGTGTGATTACATCTATCAGCCTGCAATGGGCTTGCATGGTGGATTACTGCCCATTCTCTCTACTAAAAAGGAGGCCTAAGTCCCAGTTGTGGTACTCCAAGGCTGATTATCTATGTATGTAAGTACCAACATAGCAAAAACATCTGAAAAGTCTCGTCTATTTCACCATTGACAATATTATCAACAACAACGCTTGCGAAGTCCCACCTTCCGTAATAAACCAACAAAAAGACCCTCATTTCTCTATCTTTCAAACGTTATCACTTTACACGTAGTACCCACTATAAAACGTACAACCCAATCCAGTTACACAATACTCCTGACCGTTGCGTAGCTAACAAAATTTAAGTATTTATCCTTACAATTGTTACAGGCTCTGGAAGCCGTTCGGGGCCTCACGGTACAATTGCCGTGAAAAGGGTCAGCCTAGCGTTGACCCTTTATCGACTGCGACTAAACTTTATATCGGATAGAGATTGTAGAACGTGGAATGGAGAGGGTTAAAATATAGTTTGGGTTTTGTCGTGTCGATATGCTCAAATTGGTCATAGAAGGTATGGGCTGTAGGGTTGGTTGTGAATATTACCGCGGCCCTAAAACATAAAAAGCTGGAAAAACACACGGTACAGGTCGGTTTGAGTCTATAAAAGTCTGACAGTCCCTTTGGCTCTACCCAAAGTAGAAGTAGTTATTACAAAAGCCTCATTTCTCAAACATGGCGTAAAGTTACGAGCACAGATCATTTAATTGCATCAGTATATCTGCTCAAAATACTATAAATTGAAAGTGCCAGGGAAGCGAAACTCAAATTATCTTAAGTTTTTTGCACGTAGCTGATCAGTATGAGGTTCTATGTTCATTAAAATATGATTTGTAACGTAACACGTATATATTTACTGAATTATAATCATAAAAGTCATCAATACAACGCTTTCAGTTTGTCTTATACTCCATTTAATGGCTATTTCATGTAAAATAGGATTAGAATAATAATAGAATTAGAAGTGATGCTGAATAGTGAAAATGACAATAACTTGGTTAGTTAGTTAGTTAGCCCATTTATGTCCCACTGCTGGGCGAAGGCATCCCTCTCCCTTTTCCACACACGTCTGTCTTCGGCCATTGCGGGCCAGTCCCTCCGGTATTTATCAAGGTCATCTCTCCACCTTCGCCTTGGTCTGCCGCAATGTCGCCTTGCGTTTAATGGGACCCAATAAGTAGCTCTTTTAGCCCACAGTTCATCTGACATGCGGCAAACATGTCCGGCCCAATCCCACTTTAGAGTGGCAGCTTTTCGAGTAACATCTTCGATCTTAGTTTTGGAGCGCAGCTCTGTGTTCCTTACGCGGTCGGAAATTCGAACACCCAGGGTACTGCGCTCCATGGCTCGCTGACAAACCTCGAGCCTGGGCCTCTGCTGACAATAACTTACATAATACAAAAAAAAAACCTTAATAATGTATTCCGCTACTCATTTTCACTTTAAATCCTTCAAATTACAAAATGTCTAAGAAATACACTGAGAAACCGCTTGGACTCTACCGGTGGATGGCATATCTATTTTACGATACGGTCGGCCATGTTTGACCACATCATGAAATAATTATGTGTTTAACTGAAATAGCACCATTTCATGAAATAGCCATTCACGTCATGAAGTCATCAATTAAGATAGGCTACGACATCTCCATTCTTTCTACGATCTCTGACAGCCTTACAACCCGGTCTTAACTTTACATCGAACGGCGAGATATACAATTTGCTTGTCGGAACTTGCGTGAAACGCAATTCTTATGTCTCGCTGGGGACTGAATAAAAAATGTAAATGACCCTGCAATATGTTACTAGACAGTAATGTGGTATTTTATGAAGTGTTTGGGACTTGTATTTTCCGCAGGTACCATGGCACTGAAGTGGCGCCAGTGACTGAAAAGTTGAAAGGGAATCGTTTGTCTTGGTATGGTCATGTGAAAAGAAGGGACGAAACGCATGTTGCTAAAAAGTTATGAGTTTATATGTGGATGGATGGAGGGGGAGAGGGAGGCCAAAGAAAAGATGGATGGATTGTGTGAGAAGTGATATGAAAGAAAAGGGAGTTAGTGATAGCGTGACGAGTGACAGGATAGAATGAAAGAAAAAAACGTGTTGCGCCGACCCCAAATAAAACGGGACAAGGGCAGGAAGATGATGATATGGCACTGAAGTTTAACTGTATTCGGTTGTATTCTTAACATTAATGTGACTTTGGCTATTTAATTATTTTATTGAACCTCATGTAATTCTCAATTTATTTTTGTTCCAAAGGTACTGTACCTATAGCTCCATGTTTTTAAGAAGAAGACACTAACTCCTGAAATACAGGTATTCATATCTAGCTCTGGCTTCATTAGTTTGTAAAGATATTGTGAATTTTTTTTTTTTTGGGTGATTCTTTAAAACCGAGAGAATGTCTCATTCATCTGGCCTAGTTTTCGTACATATCTATTTTGTGTTGTAAGCCACTGGGTGCAAATGAGCGCCTTTGATACATGTAAAGATTGGGAAAAACTAATATGCAAATAAAAATTTCAAATTGTAAAGAAAATCAAGGCCATTGAATTAGACATTCTCTTGGTTTTAAAGTATCACTCTTTTCTCTCTCTCGCGTTTGATCACCATTTCGCCAGAATTGGTAAGCGTTGATGTGATCGATGATGGAGCCCGCTTGCCTAGAAGTAACCTATTCATTCTCGACTTATAGACATATGCAAAATAAGCATAATCAGCCTTATATTGTTCCCACTGCTGGGACTCAGACCTCCTCTCTAGGAGAGGGAATGGACCGTAATCCAACACACGGGCACAGTGCGGGTTGCTAGATGTCACATGTCTTCGAATTTTAAAATCTAAGCCGGTTTCCTCACGATGTTTTGAGAGCAGTAGTGATGAAATAAATTACTCAATATAATGCGCCAGGTTGACTTTAAGCTCGCGACTTACAATCGTAAGTTGGGGCGGGACCTCTAGGCCAACCCTGCTCAAAAACCCCTAGGTTACAGTAATCCGGAAATTAACAATCTTTTTAGTTTTGCATCACAGTCTTTTTTCAGATTCTGTGCTTTTCCTTTATATTATTAGGTGAGCACGCTGACCTATGAATCGACTCTATAAATGTATATCAAATCAAATCAAATCATTTATTTGCATAATACAGGTAGACAGATGTTACAAATAAATAGAAAGAAATACTGTATTATTACCTAATAAGGTGTGCAAATGTTAATGTCATTTCATACATAATTATTACCATTACATTGCAAAATTTTAAAAAAAGGTATACAAAAAAACACAAAAGAAAGAAATACATGTCCAATAGCTTGAGAATACTAACAAATGTCAAAGGTTTAAACCTAAAAATAATGTCACATGAGCCATAAAATATGTCGTAAACTTAACAGTCAAATGAATTAAAATATTGGTCCAAATAGTGATGTCAAATTAAATTACTGTATCTTTCACATAGTCAACCGATTGCGATGAAACTATGCATAAGTAATATATCAGTTATCTACTTTTTTTTTTTTGTCGACGGGGAAAATCATCTTTGACGAAACCCGCTCTTGGGAGCGGGAGACAGTGTCAGACTCTTACTGACTAAAAACCCCGCGCCGTTCCTTCTAGCCTTCATACCAGGGCACGAGCTCCCTTTCGGACAACCCTGTCCCCAATAGGCTTCGACCCAGCTGGGCCCCTCCTGCTGCTGACAACTCCTTGAGGCGCGCGGGAACAGTGCGCGCCGTCGACGTCTTGGACTCGGTCCATTACCGGACGATCGGACAGCGAGCTACCCATGGCTCGCCGTCCGCGAGCCCGCGTCTACGGTGGCCGGAAATCGGGATCGGAATCCCGGCGACGGCAGCGAGGGCGCCGTTGCCTGATGCGGTCGGCCTCCTCCTTTGCAAGCATTACTGCTTCGCAGAAGGAGGCGACCGCCTGCCATTCCTCCTCGCTCCGGACCATGGCCTCAACCAGGGCCCGGCGCGAGAGGTCTCCGCCGCCGATCGCCCCCACGAGGGCACGGCGATGCTCCGCCCAGGCGGGCACACCTCGACGGTGTGCTCCACCGTGTCCTCCGGGCGTTGCGCACAGTGGCGACACCCGGGCGTCTCTTCCGCTTGAATCCGATGCAGGAACCTCCCGAACTTGCCATGTCCGGTAAGGACATCAGTTATCTACTTCGAGTTCGTACATTTACCGTTATGCGCCCACTACTAAAAATTTCTACAAATATGTAGGTTTTTTTTTTCACCTATATCCGCTTTAATGTCCTCTAGGCGAGTCACACTGTTTAATAGGTACAATTCCATTGTTTTCCCCGCGAATATTCCGATCAGACACATTCATCAATGCGTTATCTCCATCCATCTGATTGATTCACCTGTATTGATTGATAGCTGTGTACTGATTGATACACGTGTATATCGGTACGCGGTGCCGATTGAAAACGTTACGTTTTTCCGGTTTTTTGCCAGTGTATGGTGAAATTGAATGTGTTGTGTTTTGTGTGTACTGTGTATGTATAACATGAGATTGTACATTGGGATCTGTGATTTGTTTAGGTATTCAATGACAATTATTCAAACATTAATATTATAAAGGTGAAAGTTTGTATCATCATCATCAGCTTTTTTAATGTTCCCACAGCTGGGACTCAGGCCTCCTCTCTAGGAGAGGGAATGGGCCGTATTCCACCACGCGGGCCCAGTGCAGGTTGGTGAATATCACATGTCTTCGAATTTTTGGTTCTAGGACATGCCGGTTTCCTCACGATGTATTCCTTCACCGTTTTGAGAGCAGTGGTGATGAAATAAATTACGAAACGTAAATAACGTAATAAATTACGTGCGAAAGTTTGTAAATGAGTGTGTTTGTTACTCCTTCACGTTTAAACGACTGTACAGATTTAGATTAAATTTTGGAACACGGGTAGATCGTATCCTGGAATAGTACATAGGATTTTTATCTCGGGAATATGTTTCCTTGGGTTCAATTTTTTACTTTCATGGGGGTAAAGCCGCTGGCAGCTGTTTGTATTTCTTTCTGTATTTCGGACTGGTGTCCGTATCTCAACGACCACAGCGCGAATTTTGCGTACGGGTGGGACAAACGTGTCATTCGATCCACCCCAGCTCCTCAAGGAAGGTCAACAGCACCTTGATGCTACTGACTATTTCACAGAGGGCATCTGGGTTTCCGAAGTACTTTACCTTGTATTCAGCGACCAATTAGAAAGCAGCTTAGAAGCAGATGAGCTGCTGTCTCGTCCACCTCCATGGAGAGTCTGCAGAGTGGGCTGTCTGTAACTCCTACGACAAAGAGGTGCTTATCAAAGGTCCCGCTTGGCCAGTTGTTGCGGCCGTCAATTTGCGCAACTGAGGTTTGGTCAGTCGTAAGGCCTTTAGTGAAGCGGCCATCAAGGGAGAGAAGTGCTAGTGAAGTTAGTATATTGTGGTTTGTGATTATTCTGGTCATCGCAAAGTTTTTGTTCTAAATTGTAGCTACATCTATGCTGTCACATAAGAACTAATCCTGCATCGCGCAATTAAAGTTCTTAACGCAATTTGTATATAGAACAGCCTGAAATCATCTATCGGGCAGTTTCCCACCAGACATAACACCCGTCTGGTCAGAGGATCATCCCTTTTCAACGTTCAAAGTTTGCGGGACTTTTTCTCTGTTCCGCATACTTCTAAAATGGTGACCCCAACGTAATACTTCTAAAAAATAAAATCTAATACACCTTTATAACTAAACTATAGTCTCGGTTGTATACCTATTGCCGCGTCCGGGAGCGGCAAACAGACTTTGTCGTCATGGCAACGCTAACTACCCCGCGTAGTTACTGCGCGACGAACGGTGATTTCCCTGGAGCACCGATGTACACTCGCGTTGATATTTTGTTTTACTTTTAATATTCTGTGCGGATATTAGGAACTTAGGAGTAGAAGAATTGCGAATTGTTTTAGAAATTTTAAAAAAGTTGCGTCATGTATCTTTTTTATACCGCGTACATCAAAAGACTTTTTTTATGGTGGGCAAAAATCATCCAATGACAACCCCCGGTCTTGGGTGGAGCGGGAGATAGTGTCAGACTCTTATTGACCAACCCCCCCCTTTCTTCTAGCCTTCATTCCAGGGCACGAACTCCCTCTCGGATAACCCTGGCCCCAGTAGGCTTCGACCCAGGCCCAGCTGGGTTGAAGCCTACTGGGACCTGCTGTTGCTGACAACTCCATAAGGCGCGCGGGAACGTCTTGGGCACGGTCCGGACAGTTACCGGACGGTCGGACAGCGAGTTACCCTTGGCTCACCGTCCGCAAGCCCGTACACCAAAGGATTGGAACAATTTACCCGTCCGCTTTTAATTTAGGTGGCTTCAAGGCTACAGTGAATAGGCGCTTAATAAACTAATGCGCTTCATCATCAACGATTGCATCCGTGCTTACCATCAACTGGGATCGCAGTCAAACACCAGATTTAATTTTTTTTTTTTTGCCTTTCACAAGATGTACTGGTAATCTGTTGAAGGCCATGGGAACTAGATGTATGTGAGACGCACAGGACAAGAGAAGACTTTGTTTGTAGGAGGTAATCACTGAAAGTCCTGGTCCGATTACTAAGGTTTTTTCACCGATAGAAAGCTGCTTTATTCCTAAACGACATAGGCTATTTTATGTCATGTCAGCAAAGCTGCAGCCAAAAGTTAGTCTATTATATTGAGTTCTGTTTTTCAGTTCAGACATTGAGAACCCTAAAAACAAACTCTTTCCAAAATAATTCCCAATCACTATTATCATCGAATTCGCTTTAAAACCTGGTTCTACTCATTCTGAACTTTTTTAAACCTTTGGAAATCCACAAATATAAAAGTAAACACCACGAAAAAATATTTTATTAAAATGACTAGGTATATGATGAACCGCCGGGCAATAAATCAAATCGGGAATTTGACCCTAAATTACGATTTCAAACGTATTACTGCGACATGAGAACCAAGGTTACCGACATAGTTTGAAGAATCGCCAAACTTAAGTGGCAATGGGCAGGGCACATTGCTCGCAGAAAAGATGGCCGTTGGAGCTAAAAAGTTCCGGAGTGGCAACCGCGTACCGAAAGACACAGTGTTTGAAGGGCCGCTGCAAGGTGGACAGATGACCTGGTGAAGGTTGCGGAAATCCGATGGATGTGTGTCAAATTTCATTGTGGCGATACTTAGGGGGGGGCTATGTCCAACAGTGGACGTCTTTGGGCTGATATGATGATGATGACTACGACATAGACCAGGGTGGAGTTTATACAAAATACTCAGTGACTACAACCAGCTCTTAAGGTGGTGCATCACGACACACATTTTCACTGTTTTTCATACAACCGCTCATAACCGATTATGACGTTATTACACATTTTTCATTACATATTTTGAAAACACAGTATCTTGTGGATATTACCTAGGCTTCTATAGAAATCAATTTCTAAACTTGTGTCAAACTAATCCAGTAAAGACCTCTGAAAATCTCCTATTTTGTATGAACTTTGACACTTCATAATTTGCCTAAAAATAAAAAAAGTCGAAAAATTAGAAGCCTTGCAAATTTTATTAAGATTATAAATGGCGAAAATTTTTTTCAAAAACTTTTAAGTGTTTTTTAAAAAACAGCTATTTCCTGGAGCAAGTTTTGTAAAATTTTGAATAAATCTCGGAATTACCGAATACTAACCGAGTTTTCAGGCGTTATCTCTCTATTTTTGTGTTGCTTTTCGTCAAACATCGCGTTGGATTGCGTTAGATGAAGTAACAAGCTTTTAAACCATTTTCGATGTTTACGATAGGCGAGTGAAAAAGGACCCTCTTAACGTCGCGTTACTAATTGAAGTGTACTCAGCACTGCTCAATAATTCCGTGCCGTATCTCATTTGAACTAGACTCTTGTTTCAACACTATCGGTCCTGACGCTAAAAGGTTTTTTGTCCTTTAAAACTGCATGCACTTTTACTGAAAATTCACGTATAAAATCTTAATTCTGAGTAAGTAAAAATCCAAATTACTGAAAAGCTGGAAAAATCTTTAAAAGTCGTTTTGGATTTTAATGAAGTCGATTCTAATGTCACTAAATGGGAACTAACAGGGCTGCCGAATTATTAAAAAGAGTTACTGCAGTCTTTTGGAATGCAAAGGATAGGTAATTAGAGAAAAAGAAAGAAAGAAAGAAGTTTGAAGTTTAGTTTGACCATCTCTTTCAGCTCTCTTGGGGCAGAAGCAGTCATTTTTTGTAGAAACATGGGTGCTACCTACGGGGCACAGAGAATACATTAAGATCGTTGTAACACAAATTATTTAATCTTTCCTTGGGTACCAGAATTCGTCTATACAAGGTGTAACGTTAAATGCGCAAAACCTGAAATTAGTTTGTTCAGAATAGGTTAATTTTTAAAAAAAAATCTTCATTAAAAACTTCGACCTGTCTATTTATGAATAGGTGCGCAAATCCGTTGAAATAGGTAAACAAACACAAATAGTTGTAATCCAATCAAATTTTCTCATACTTGGGATAATAAAAGTTCTTATTTCAATGCAGATGTGAATTTTGAACAAACTAAAACTAGGTACTCATAAAACCTTTAATATTTTTTTTCTCTCGCAATTAGGTTAATCGAATTAAAAATCATTTGGGGTGTCTGAGGTTTTGCGCATTTAACGTTACACGTTGTATACACACATAATAAATAAAATTAAAGAGTAAAAAAAAACATACATTCAGCCGAACATAGAACCTCTTCCTTTTCGAAGTCGGTTAAAACAATGGTTTTCACTAGATGCATATGAAAGTATAGTCGATATCGGTACAACTAAAATTTGCATTTTATAAAAATGTATGTCTCCCTTTCTGCTGGTTCTTACTACGTTCCGAAAGGAATTAACAGATATTAACGGAACTTTCATTGCTAGATCATTATTTATTTATTTATATATTCTTTATTGCACATCAAGAATAAAAATTTACAATAAGAAACCATACAATAGAAAACACACAATTGGTGGCCTTATCGCACCAGGCGATTTCTCCCAGGCAACCTAGAATGGACAGAGATTGCCTGGACACAAAATGGGGTTGCATTTAGTGCAAAAAATAAAAGTAAACAAAAAAAACTGAATAAATACTTAATACTAAAATAGATACACATATACATACATACAATATATATATATATAAGCAAGAGAGTAAGTGAAGAAACGAAGCCATGACTACAGTGCCAAGTAATGATCCTTCACAAGCCGTTTAAATACAGGCAGTGTTTGCACGCGCTTTATTTCCACAGGCAATGCATTCCATAGACGAGTGGCCTGAACAGTAAAGGACTTGTCCAGGAAAGTTAATTATAATCCCACCAAAAAAATTTTGATGTAAAATGTTGCCAAGGCGACCACGTAAGGTTTGCCCTGTGAAAAAGATATCAGATCTCATGTAGAGCCAAGCTTCTGAATCTACACGGCCTAACTCTACCGACACTAACTTCACAAATTCTACATTTCAGTAAAAATGCCCGTGTAGATTAAGAAGCTTGGCTCTACTATACTCTAAAATGGCATTGCACTGTTTCACGACTCTAATGCAAATGAAATCGCGAGCCCGAACTAGTTACAAATTAAATACTTCTCACACTAACTTATGTTTACACTAATTTATGTCTCTGTATTGTTGGTATTACTGGTACAATGTGTTTTCAGTTCAGTAAATTGTTATTACACATTCCTTTCTAACAATAACAAAAATGGACAAGTGCGAGTCGGACTCGCGCACTGAGGGTTCCGTGCTCACTACGATTCCCGAATGGAGTCTCAAAGATTTTTCCAAATTGCATTTTTTTTGTGACATTAACAACAATTTTACTGTTTTCAGATTTATTCCTATACTTGTGCTATAAGACCTTGCTTCATGCCAAATTCCAGGATTCTAGGTCAACGGTAAGTACCCTATGAATTTCGATCTTTGAGAGTATCAAAATATACGTTTTTTGCGACATAAACGGCTATTTCTTTTTTATTCGTTACCTTAGAAGTTTGATTTTTTCACAGATTTTTTTAAAAGACCCTGCGGTCCCTTCCAGCTTGAAGGGACCGCAGATATGAGTGTTCTTGAGTTAAAGGGTCTTAACAGACAGAGGGACGGACGGATGGAAAACAAGTGATCCTATAACGGTTCTGTTTTTCCTTTTGAGATACGGAACCCTAAAAATGAACTGTGAAACAGAATACTTCTAACTATGCTGGTTTGGAGGTATGTGGAACAGAGAGTAAAGTCCCGCAAACCTCCATTGAAAAGGGAGGATCCTCCGTCCAGACAGGATGTTATAGTCTGGTGGGCGACTGCCCGATAGTTGTTGTCGGGCTGTCGTATATGTTCAAATCGCGCGGAGAACTTTGATTGCGCGATGCAGGATTTCGTATTTTCTTCGTAGTTCTTATGTGGCGTCATAGATGTCGCTACACTGGCATATATTCCTGGAAACAACAAAACCAACACACTGTACTCACTTTCATACAACCCGCATGTTTATCTTGCTGCTAAGTCATAAATCTTCAGGTCGACTAAGTTTTTGCCTGACTTCGGCGAAGCTAGAATGAGGGTAATGTTTTTCACGTAAATCCATATGAGTAAATATTGAAGGAAGGAGGTTAAATTATGTACAGGCTGTGTTCTGAGCCTTAAGCTTGAATGAGGTTATTGTGGGTCTAGAATTTTATAGGTGTAGAGCTAAATGTTGAAGAGTAAGTGCTTAGCAGGAGAGGTTTGTATAAAATACTAAACTTATCTACGAAAATCTGAATGTATGGTATTATTTTCAAGTAGTTTTTACCAGCGGCTTTGTTCGCGTGAAAGTAGAACATTTTCCCAAGGGAATATACTCCCGTGGGGGGGGGGGGGTAAAAAGTATGGCCCATTCTTGGACAATATATCGTGTTCCCGTGTGGTTTTCATCCCATCAGTTTACACGTACATGAAGGAGTAACAAACATACACTCACATACATAGACCTTCGGCCCTGCTGGATTCCTACGGTTTTCTCTTTCTCTATCTCTTTGAGGCTCGTGTTGAACACTATGTGCCGGCTATGACTGAGGCTCGCCCCGAACAGTTACCAGCCGTTCGGACGCCGAGCTACCACCATTACTCGTCGTCCGCAAACCTGCGCCTAAGGTGAATCTTACTAAGGGGTGCCGTATTCCCAGTTACTAAGTTGTAGTGTTAATTAATCTCTTAAAATCTTTCCCTTATCTAACAATAAATCCCAACCCAATAAAATTAACTCACAAATCGTCTCTGTAAATCTGTTTACTCGTGCACATCTCAAGAACTAGCGAACCGATTTTCACGCGGAGTTAAACCGACAATAGCCTGAAATGAATGGGGGCGACAGCAGAAAAATGAGAATCGTAAACATACGTCGTAGGCACCCACTATGGCTATTGTCGTGGAAATAGTCGCAGGTTTAGAATTCCGTTTTACACGATTATTGAGTTGTTATTGTAGTAATAAAACTGTTTTCTGTTATGAAAACATCGTGAGGACACCGGCATGTCCTTAAACCAAAAATACGAAGACATGTGACTTCTACCAACCCGCACTGGGCCCGCGTGGTGGATTACGGCCCATTCCCTCTCCTAGAGAGGAGGCCTGAATGTGTGAAAGGCTGATGATGATGATGATGATGTTTTCCATGTCTTTAGACAATTTGTCAACATACATGCATGCAACAGTCATAGATCGTCCGAGCGAAAGGCAAAAAAGAAAAATTATTTTTCAGTGGGAAAATCATCCCGCTCTTGGGCGGGGTGGGAGGGTGAGTCAGGCTTTTACTTACCAAAAAACCCACTCCTATTCTTTCGTTGTCTTTCATTACAGAGCCGAGTCTTCTTCCTTTCAGAAGTAGAACCTTGGCCCCAGTAGACTTCGGCCCTGCTGGTCCCATACACCATGCTGGGCCCCAACAGAAAGTAGAAACATCAATTGTTTCTACTTTCATCAAATGTTGATAGGTTTTAGTCACTAAAAGTCTGACACGTCTTCTCGTTCCGCCCAGAGGAGAAAAGACAAGATCCAAAAAAATACAGTATTTCTCTATTTTATCTACTAGATAATACTAGTCACGGGAAATCGACAGCTGTAAGCCGCACAGCACTGTTGTGGCGACACTTAAAAAAGGCCAGTGTCCAACAGTGGACGTATATCAGCAAAAATGATGATGTTGACTCCTAATACCAATTCAATGACTTTCAACAGAGACGTACAAAATAACAAACAACTTATTCAACCTGAAAAAGAAACTACAAAATTGTTTTTTCCTCCTCGTCCAAGTCCCAACGCTTAACCATTCCAGTCACGACAATAAGTAAGTTATTCCCTCCCTACATCAGATGTAGAGGTATACCGTATACCCGTCCCAATTGGCGAACGGAAACTTTACTTTTACATGATACCGAACAACTGTTACAGCAGTGACAAAACTTTCATGGCGACGTGAATGAAAACCAAAAGTTTCTCATTACGTAGTGTATGTCAAACGTTCAAACATTGGGAAAGCCTCAAAGAGATGTTATGGTGGTAGACTAGTCTTTGAAGACTGGCTGGAAAGACTCAGAAATGTAGTCTTATTTCTTTATTTTCAGGCAACTAAGGCCCAAGGACCGATGACCTAGTAAGACTCCCCGCACACGGGGCTCAAAAAAGACCCAAAAATGACCTCTTTCGGCTGAAATGATGATGATGATGATGATGATGATGAACTAAGGCCCATAGATAAAGGGGCTTTGGAGGTAGGCGGAACAGAGAGTAAAGTCCCGCAAACCTCCATTTAAAAGGGAGGATCCTCCGACCAGACAGGTGTTACAGTCTGGTGGGCGACTGCCCGATAGTTGTTGTCGGGCTGTCGTATATGTTCAAATCCAGCGGAGAACTTTGATTGCGCGATACAGGATTTCGTATTTTCTTCGTAGTTCTTATGTACAGGGCCAAAAGAGCAATCTTATAAACAAACTAAATTAACATTTTCCTGATCCTACCCCTGATTTGTGCGGAAGAATCGCCCGGGTTTCACCATTATGTGAACTACCCGGAGTATAGTCTACACTAATATTATAAAGAGCTAAAAAAATTTTGTGTTTATGTTTGTAGGAGGTAATTTCTGAAAGTACTGGCCCGATTGCTAAAACTTTTTCACCGATAGAAAGCTGCTGTATTCCTCAGTTATATAGGCTATATTTAATGTACGTGGGCGAAGCCGCGGACAAAAGCTAGTAATGTAAAATAGCTTATATCTGTAGGTACGTTTACTCTAGCAAAAATATTAAGTTAAGTAGGTACACAAACTATGTTTTGTTTTTTTCACGTCACTCACATCATTGTATTATTTTTGGGGTTGTAACCAACAACCCACTCTGGCTGGAGCAATAGGATGGGTCAGACTTTTAGTGACTGAAATCCAGCTGTAACCTGTGACCAAGGTAAAGTTTCAAAAAATTCCCGTGACCCTAGCAGGCATCAGCCCTAGCGTTCCCTTACGGTTTTGCTGACATCTTTTTAAGACACGTATGCAATATTACACGCCGTCGACAATTCGGGCTCTGTCTGGCGAACGGCCCATTAATCGTCGTCCACGACCCCGCACCAGCGGTGACTGGAGATCGCCCTGCAACTCCCGTCGCTTAGGGCATCTCTTGTGGGAGTACTACTCTATGGTATACGGATGGTATACTTATGATCATGTTTTGTGTCTTAAATAAATTGGAATCAACTTTATAGTTATCACCATTTCAGTTGAAAGAGGTCCAATGCTTGATATAGATCCCTCCTCCTACGAGACACTAAATTAACTGGTCCAGGTCCTATAAACAAACTTTTTCAATTTATTAAACTAAGTATTAGGGGTCGTGATCGCGGCAGACCACGAAGGAGATGGCGGGACGATTTAGACCGATTTCACCAGAACTGAATGGAGGAAACGGGGACTGGCGAAGAATGAAAAGAGTGAAGGAGGGCTTTGCCTAGAAGTGGGACAGAATAACAAAAAAAAAAATGTAGGTAATCGCTACCCGAACCTGGACAAAAGTTTTTGGATCCTATATTCGGGATAAACTTTCAGGATGAACCAGAATGTCAGGAGGATATGAGTTTCATTGAAAAAAATAATTTAATTAGCTCAATTGATTGACGGCATGTTGGCACCGTGGTTGAGCCAATGGCTGCTGCACTATGAGTTGTAGATTTAATTTCCGCACAAATACGAGTAGTTCTTTCGGACTCTGTGAGTTTACAAATTTGTCAACGCACCCAGGCTACAGAAGTAATTCCTTGTGTGGGGTACGGTTTTAATAAAGTGGTCGTTTTAATAAAATGAAAAAAAATGTAAGTAGTCCATGTTATGTTCCGTTGTTTTCCGCCATGTTAGATTTTTATTACTTTTGTAAAACGACGAGGTTTCTAATAACTGTGATGGAACTTGGACATGAACAAACAGTCTTCATTGATGGATCGTATCCGGGGCGGTCCCTAGAGGTGGGTCACCGGACTTTTTTCTAAAAAAAAAACACATGAACATCATATTTCGTGTTACTTTATCGTCTCTGAGGTGGTGTTCTGTATTAATATTGTGGACATGGTAATTTTTTTAAAGACATTATTCATTTTTGTTTCATGACATTCAAAGTTGTCAAAAACTTTACCGTCTCCGGGCAAAAACGCCGCCACAAAACAATGCTAGAAGCTGCCACAAAAAGAAGCTAGAAGCAGCCGCAAAAAACAGCTGAAGCGCGCCGCAACAGTTTGTCCGGAGAAGCTTGAAGCCGCTTCAAGCGTTTTTATTTTTGGTGGCACCGCCGCACACGAGCCACAAAAAAACAAAAAAAGAAGCTTGAAGCGGCGTTTTTTTGTGGCCCGTGTGCGGGGACAGTAAAAGGCCTGTTTTGACATTTGTATTTTGACTACCTAGCGGCTTGTCCAGTGTTGTGTGTAGCTATAGCTACTACTACACCGAAACCCGATTAATATTTTATTTTTTCTTTTAGTTTCGTTCCAAGTTACATTCTATTTTTCTCAAATGTCAAACGGGCCTTTTATTTTTTGACAACTTTAATTTAATGACAATTGTAAATTAATTTAATATGTAATTTGTTTTACAGTAAAGATACTAAATCTTGAGTGAAAATGAGAATGCGGAGATGGATGTGTGGTGTGACGAGAAAAGATAAAGTAAGAAATAAGTATGTCAGTATGAAAAGTTGAAGGGGAATCGTTTGTCTTGGTATAGTCATGTAAAGAGGTGGGATGAAACGCATGTTACTTAAAGAGTTATGAGTATACATGTGGATGGATGGAGAGGGAGAGGGAGGCCAAAGAAAAGATGGATGGATTGTGTGAAAATTTATATGAAAGAAAATTATGGTCAGTGATAACATGACGAGTGACAGGATAGAATGAAAGAAAAAAATGTGTTGCGCCGACCCCAAATAACACGGGACAAGGTCTGGAAGATGATGACTCACTTCTTACTTTAACCATTTTCGTCATTCACACCACAAATCCATCTCAGCTTTTCAACTCACTAAATACAATCACATAAAAATAAATATAACTGATATATCAAAGCCAAATAACAAACCAAATGCCTACCAAAATTATTTGAATCACGAAACCAGACAATGAGAATCAAATACCATTGTGCAGCGACAGCATAATTAACAAAAAGCTGAACAAGTTGTTAACAGAATATTTAACAATCACAAAATAACAATACTGACCGACTGAATGAATGTCAATACTGACCGACTGAATGAATGTCAATACTGACACAGATCAAATAGCTTTGGAATACTTGGCTTTCATTAAAAACTAGGGTTTGTGGGAAATTGGTCTGTATTTTAACGTTATTTTGTTTAATATATTTTTCATGCTTAGGTATATTTTAGATATTTATGTTGTAATAAAAAATGTTTTTTTTTTTTATTATAACGCCTAAAATCAATATTCAATATGTATATATTCAATATTAATTTCAATCTACACTAATATAATAAAGAGGTAAAGTTTTTTTTTTTTTTTGTAGGGGGTAATCTCTGAAAGTACTGATCCGATTGCTAGAACTTTTACACTGACAAAAAGCTGCTTTATTAGTGAGTGACATAGGCTATATTTTATGAACGTGCGCGAAGCAGCGGGCAAAATCTAGTAATAAATATAATTTAATGTTAAATTTATTATTGTAGGTATCTTATGGTTCAAGAACCATAAGATACATAGGTACAGAGTTAGTTATGGTTCAAGAACCATAAGATACATAGGTAGGTACAGAGTTACTTTAGTTTCTATAATATTAGATAGTATGAGTTTGTTTCGGTATTTCATCTAGTTCAAATTGACGAAAAAAATTGAAGTGTAAAAGAGTTTTTAAAATCCTATTTCCAAAATAAATACCATTTATCATTTATGAATAAATAATGATCATAGACAATTTTTATTCATTTATTCATCATTCATTTCAGCCGACAGACGTCCACTGTTGGACATAGGCCTCCCCCAAGTGTCGCCACAACGATCGATCCTGTGCGTCATTTTTTTATAAAAGCAAAAATGAAAAAGACTTCTGTTCTTTATAAACCTTTATTCAGACCCGAACCCTCCTTCAAAAAAAAATCAAAACCAATGAGACGATACGATACAGCGATCTAGAATTCTAGACCAAAAAAAAGGAAAAACAGACGACATTAATCTCTACAAGACACAGTACACATTTCACACAAAAAATGTCTCAAACATCATTCCCCTCCCAACCATTTGTTTCTCCTCCCACAAAACGCGATCGATTCTTCACACAATATTGATCACTCTTTTTTCCTAAGGTGGTTATCACACTGCCACGCACCCCACGTCGTAGTGTGTAACGTTGCTAGTAAGTATCTCCGTTTGTTTAGAAAACCCGCACAGTCTAACACACAAAAACTGCATCCACGTGCGTTCATGCAGATCACGCACCTACTTGCGGAGAAACATGCATTCACGCGCGTCGGTACGAGGTGACACGCAAAGTATGTCTAGAGATGTGCCGTTGCTGGCAATATTGCTGGCAATATTTCCAGCAATATTCCCACCAATATTCCCACTTCACGGCAATATTGCCGGCAACGGCACATCTCTAGGTATGTCACACTGAGTCTCGTGGCACCGTCCGTGATTTTGTATGAAAAGAGTGCATGCCTGCGTGAATTCACAAAACGTAACAACGCGCGCGATTGCGTAAAAAACCCGCACGATGATGCAGATCTGCACTCCCGCAAGTACGTGCGTAGGTGCGTTTTCACGCGCTACGCTGCATGGTGCGTGGCAGTGTGTCAACCGCCTAAACAACTACCTACCTACATAATATATACCTCTGCGTATGAATCAGAACAGGGTACGCGTAAATTCTGTGCCTACCTACTTACCAGCAGATGGTGAACACGTCGCAACTTTTGACAGATGTAAAACGTTGCTCGGTTCGCGATATAAAATAGGTGGGGAGTATACGGGTGGAGATTGTGTTCGGATACGCTGGAATATTTTTTTTTTCAATTTTACATCAACAAAATATGACTTCTTCGAGCCATTTGAGTTGTTGAGCGAGGAGTGTCAGACTGACTAAAAACCGCGAACTTGAGTTATACTAAACTTTAAATAATCATGTTCAAAGCCTCAATTATGAGTTCCTAAAATGCCTCCATTAAAGCAAGCCTAAAAAGTGATGGCTAGATGTTTTGGTATCATGAGGGCTGAATTCACACAGCCTCCTCCTCCTCCTTAGTCGTTTACTCTTGACAGAGTGGTCGTTGTTGACGATATTGCATTTTATTTGGCGAGTGAGGCTCCCGCGATGCGTCTCCTTTTGTCACGGTTTACGACCGGCGTCTCGAGAACTCTGAACTATGGAGGTTTGTGTTGCAGCTCTGATGTGAACTGTGAAACGCGTAGTTGAGTGCCCGCGTGATCGCTTCCCTTCCACTTGTCCCTGGACAACGAGTCGCTCCATGGAGTGTTCGTTGCGAACAACGTGACCAAAATACACAGGACGAAAAAAATCATAGAGACCAGAAGAAAAAGTTACCCTGCAGTAGGATATCAACTAGTGGCTAGTTCAAATAGATATATTACGAGTAGTATTATATACTATTAAAGAAGATATCACATCATATTTTTAAGGCGAATGATTGTGACTGTGTATGTTTTAAATATGTTTTTTTCTACTTTACGCTGGAATAGCGTTTTTAATCCCGGAAATACATTCCCGTGAGATAATTTTCTGCTATCAAGCGGAAGCGAAAATGTGAACGTTGATGGATCACGCTTGCCTGAAAGTAACCTATTCAGTCTAGACTTTAAAACTATCAAGAAATACAGACTCTGACAGGAAATCCCTTCCTCAACAAAGACCCTATCACGAGCTCTTGAAACGATCCATTTGACGACCTAAACTGAACTGTAAAAGCTATACAGAGTACTAGCTTGCTTTTGCCCGCAGCTTCGCCCGCGTACAAAAAATACTATACGTAGCCTACGTCATACAGCAATAAAGCAGCTTTCCAACGGTGAAAAAATTTTAGCAATCGGACCAGTACTTCCAGAGATTACCTCCTACAAACAAAAAAAAAAACCTCTTTATTATATTAGTGTGGATAGATTTACCTCTATCCTTTTTCTCGCTCGCACAATTAACATTTTAACACATCATGGTAAGGTATTCGTACGTGTATATATCAACCGGTGTCACCAAATGCGTGTAATGGCTACATTAGCCATCAAATGCATGACGACATTCAAACCATCCATTAGGTTGTTCTTTGAGCTACAGTTAACACGTAATAGGCTCTAACCATTGCATTAGGCGTCGCGTGAGTGCGGTCATGGCACATAGTTACACATTATTCTCACCCTTTAGAGTATTTAGACCAGAAGGGGAATTAAGTTCTTTCTTAGTATGTTCAAAGAAAGAGTGATCTGAACGTAAAGTTTTCTAAATTATATATTATCATAACTACCATCGACTTGTGCGTAGTACGCTATATTATATCGATGATAACAACTGTCGTAATAAGCAGTAATGGCACAATGGTAACAGTCCCAACTTTCGAGTCGTGTAACACGGGTTCAAACCTAGTCATTCACTTGACTTTGCGTAATATCACTGCTCTCAAATCAGTGAAAAACAGTTTATTTCATTAAATCCCAAGCGAACGCCAGCGTTCGCGCACCCACTGTCTTTCTACTGTGTCTCTAATTATCACGATTGAAGAGTTAAGTCCTTAAACCAAAAACACACACACAAAAGAAGACACGGGATATCCTCCAACACGCATCGGGCCCGCGTGGTGGTTTACGATACAACTAATTCCCTCTCCAAAAGAGGAGGACCAAGTCCCAACACATTTTATTTTGGGATACATTATGTTATCGTAATTAGTCTAGTAGTTATGTCAATTTGATTCCTAGTGAATGTTTTAAATGTGTAGTTATATCTCCACTGTGTTCGCAACTACATCATATACATATGGAATAATTGGAAACAGGCGATGTATGTAAAACTCTTAGGCAAACATGTATCATGCATGTGCTGCCAAATACTCTAAAAATAATTAAAATGCATGCAAAATAGCTCTACCCACATCGATCATTCAACATAGCATAGAAATAAATCAATTTATTTTTTCTCCCACTTCAAGAACTTCGCGACCGCGCACAACACAACCTCGTACGTTTCCAACTAAAAGAAATAAGCATCACGCATTTCAAGGAGCGCGTTGCGAATTCATAACGCTGGATGACGTTTTTATTTTGTTCATTACCAACGAAATTCCTGTTCATTACTTATATAAACGAAGATTGACTTTGTTTAACCCCTGTTTATTATTTCACTGAAAGTAGGGGAAAAGGGGAAGTGTAAAATGAAAGCGTTTATATTGTTGTAGCTTGAGACATTGAAGGGTTTCGGGCCCTTTTTGAAGGCGTAATTGCTACGTTCTTAAGATCACCCTAGATGAACAAAGTTATATTTGGAACACTCGGCAGGTCACTTTTTTTTTCTTTTTTTTTTACTAATTTAAACTGTAAGTGCCTCCCACAAGGTGGACCGATGACCTGGTGAGGGTCGCGAGAGTTTGATGGATGCGAGACGTACCAGACTGGTCGTTATGGCCACACTTGGAAGTCTTTCGGCTGATATGATGATGATGTTTAAGTGCTTGACTTTGATCCCACCTGATGGTAAGCTATGAAGCTATCGTTGATGGTGAGGCGCACTAGTTTATTAAGAGCCTATTCACTCTAGCCTTGAAGACTAAATATAGTTGGACGGTAAGACCGAAGCAGGCAAATTGTACCTGTCCTTCGAGGTAAGTACGAGTTTTTGCTTCGTCGTTTATACCTGTACGCGGTATGAACGACGAAGCGAAAAATAAGAAAATTACATTAAATTTTTTTTCTTTGCTCTATTTGCGGAGTTTAATATTAATCACTTTGACTTTGATATTTTTATTAGACTAGCTGACTCGGTAAACGTTACTCTGCCATATAAATTATCAACGGAAAAGTGGGGAGTGTAAAAATAGCCTACAACCTATTCACAGACCTACCAAATAACACCAATAATTTCATAAAAACTGGTCAATTCGTTATGGAGAAGTTCGATAAAAAACACCGCCCACGGCTTCGCCCGCGTACTTAAAATAGCCTATGTCAGTCAGGAATAGAGATGTACCGTTGCCGGCAATAATGCCGTGAAGTGGGAATATTGCCGAGAATATGACCCGATGTATGAATATTGGCGGCAAAATTGCCAGCAATATTCTTAGATTGCCGGCAACGGCACATCTCTAGTCAGGAATAAAGCAGCTTTCTATCGGTTAGCAATCGACCCAATACTTCCAGCGATTACTTCCTACAAACAAAAAACATTATAACAAACTGTACCTCTTTATAATATTAGTGTAGATTGGCTTATGTTTGAGGTGAGACTCAAACATAAGCCAATCTGGGCACATAAGCCAAGGGTGGGTTTCTGAACTAAGTACTTTGAGTTAAAAACGTCTCAAAACCTACTTAAGTGCCAATTTTTTTACAGATTTTAAACCTAGAGTTTCAGATATACTCAACTTCAAATGATTAATAAATAGCTAATCAGGAATTGGGTGTTAGTCATCTATTCAGAGCCAATTCAGCCGCTTTTCAATAGGCACCTAATAACAGAATATATGGAATGTATAAGCATGTCCACAGTGGCGTCACTATAGGGAGGCCAAGCCGGCAAAATGCCACGGGCCCCTGGCCTGGTCAGGCCCCCGGTCCAAGACGCTTTGAGCTTAGAAGAAGTAAATTTACAAATTCAAGTACGTTATTAAGATTTATTAAACACATTAATAAAAAGGATCAATTGCCCGTGGTATTTTGCCAGCTTTACTACCTTATAGATGGCGTATATACTGGGATGCTTACCTAAAATAAAAAAAGGAAATAAAAATACTCGTGTAATAGAGAACTTGCGGTTTTATTAACAACTAGCTTTTGTCCGCAGCTTCGCCCGCGTACATAAAACATAGCCTTTGTCACTCAGGAGCTTGGGCGGAGCAACGCCGTGTCCTCGTGGGGCGATCGGCGGTGGAGACCTCTCGCGCCGGGCCTTGGTTCAGGCCATGGTCCGGAGCGAGGAGGAGTGGCAGGCGGTCGCCTCCTTCTGCGAAGCAGTAATGCTAGCAAAGGAGGAGGCAGACCGCATCAGGCAACGGCGCCGGGATTCCGATCCCGATTTCCGGCCACCGTAGACGCGGGCTCGCGGACGGCGACCCATGGGTAGCTCGCTGTCCGATCGTCCGGTAACTGTCCGGACCGAGCCAAGGCGTCGACGGCGCGCACTGTTCCCGCGCGCCTCAAGGAGTTGTCAGCAACAGGAGGGGCCCATCTGGGTCGAAGAATTTTTCGTAATTGGACCAGTACTTTCAGAGATTACCTCCTACAAACAATAATAACAAACTTTACCTCTTTATTATATTAGTTTAGATATAGAATATTTTATGTAAAAATGTCTGCACGAGTACTCCGGTAAAAATATAGAATTCAAATTACAAAGTTGACGATTTTCCTGGGGCCCCATTCAATAATTTTGCCACAGGCTTCAGATTGTATAGTTACGCCCCTGCATGTCCGACACGTAATTTGATTGGTCTAGATTACTGCAACAGCTGTCGGCGTGTTCCACTAAGCCCTCCAGCCTATGCTTCAAGCATGTCTACCTTGATAGAACGACGTCTGATATAATTTGCACTCAAGCTGCTATCGCCAATCATTGATTTAACTGATCACCTCTTATGTCTCACGTCTGTTCGCTGAACGGGTAGGTAAAGTATCAGTTCATCTAGCTAGACATCGAATTGGAGACATTTAAAATTTTAGCGTACTTTTTGCCTACGAGCACCAGAAGGAGGTTATGTTTTTCGAGTCTATATCTATATGTAGGTACGTTTCTTTGGCATGCCTTGTAGACCTGAAAAACAACTTATCAGACTTAAATAACACCTCTATTAGCAACTCATTCATAATAAAATACAGCCAATAAGCCTCAGCTACACGCCCTGACTCGCAAAGCCAACTCAGCAGAACCGAACGCCTAGAATCCTTTCAATAACGATGATTCTTTACCCTCCTACTCTTCCATATTATGCTCTATAACTCAATATAGGGTCAAAGCTCGGGGCTGGGTACAAGGACCTACATCTATCCTTATTATTGAGGAAATCCGTGAGTTACGTGTTTTATAAGACCCTTTTGAATTTTTCCTAACTTTACGATTTAGTGAGTAATAGATAGATCGGTTTGGACGCTAAGCTGTCGTGAGGATTTTAGGTCTCTTAGAGTTAGGTTAGGTTGTTTTCTGTCTGTGAGTGGTTACCCAGTGATTCATTGTGTCAGTGAGCCATTAACTATCATTATTATGTTACCAGCAATCAAACAATAATTCGGTATTCTATACAATAACTAGGCAATGTATAATGTGCGGAAGTCCTGCTGAACTAAATTCTTTATTACACTAGCGGATTGTGAGTATCTTCAAAGCGTAGTGTGGCAAGGGACAAGTTACGCATACGCAGCAAATTCGTAAACAGAACTAGGACCTAAGTGGTTATAAGCTAATAACATTATGTTACTTATAGCCAGAAAGTATGTAGATACTCGTAAACGTTTCTAAGTTACTATTTCTGTCCACGGGGTTTATAAAGTAAGGTTTCTATTTACGAGTCATTGTAGAAGAAATTATTGTCGGATTGCCCTAAAATTACGTCAATTCCTTCCCTGCTTTTTCGACTTCAAAATTCAAAATTCAAAATCATTTATTTCAAATAGACCAAATGTAGGCACTTTTGGATAGTCAAATGTCAGTCAGTCCAAGAAAAGTGAAGCTAAATTGCACGTTCCAAAGCGTAGATCTCTATGGAGAAGAACGCGCAAGAAACTCCATGGACACTCTTTTAAATCATATTATGTGTTACATATAATGTTTGTTTACATTATTTCATGTTGCTTCTATTATGTGAGCACAATGTAGATAATAAAATTAAAATAAAAAATATATTAAAAGATAAAAACTGAATTAAGCTACTGGCAGTTAAGAGATGACCAGTCTCAACTGACGGCACCCGTTCACGAGCATGACGCGTGCATCAGCCCCACTCAGCTCAACCATTTTCAAGGGAACCGAATGACCCAATACACGCGCCACCAGCAGATATAGAGTAAAAGTCGTAACCCAATAAAAAATGCTTCATGGTACCTCACATTCACAAATAGGAAAAAAAAGTGCTTCTACATTAAACAATGCTATGGTTTTCAAAAACAAAAGTAATAAATGATCACAAGTTTAAACTATATTTTCAAATTACAAAAAAATAAAAATAATTATAGTTTCCAAGCTAATCAATACACCCTAGTGTGGTAGTGGAGCTGGACCACCATTGAGCCAAGCATTTTTATCTTGTATGACTTTTATAAGCATTGATTTTAATTAATAAAATGTTTCATTTGCCCGTCTTTTTATCTTTAGGTCGATTTACATTGATAAACTACAACATATTTTTTTTTAAACATCGCCGATGGACCAGCATAGTCAAAGTATGGCATGGCAAAGTGTATTCTAGACTTTCCTTCTTTTTGAGGTGGGAAATTATTTAATGGCTTCTCCTGCTGTATGTAGGACCAGGAGGGCGTGTCAGACTTTTATTGCGTGAGACAGGCCTGTGTCTGATTTAATTCGATCCATTCCTGTTTTTAAAAACCAAACATAGACGATGCTGCATTACCAGTAAGTAGGTACATAGTTCATATGATATCGGTAACATAAAGCAATTATAGAGATTCATGACTCGCTTGCGGCCATCGACCATCGACCACTGAGTTATAGACGTTAATATCTAAGAAGAATCGATTTAATAAAGAGCTGATAGGTTTATGAGAAGGGGGAGTGTTTGGTTCTAGATTGTCTAGAGTTTAAAGGAAATGTTTTTGTTGCAAACTCCATTTATTTCAAACTAGCTTCTGCTAGTGGATACGCCCACGGAAAAGTAGAAAATATAGGTATAGCATTATAACATATTATGTTATACACCCTGATTGGTCAGGAACGAGAATTTGGCATATTTGTGTATAACATCAAAGAAATGATAAGTGTTTGTATACATTTTTTTAGTTCGTAGATTGTTGGCTTGCTATACGCTTTAGTGCATACTGTAAGTATAGCAAGCAAGCAACTGAAAAAAATAAATAAATGTAGAGTTTATAGCTAGCCTATATTGTCCCACTGCTGTGCAGAAGCCCTCCTCTCCTTCCAACGATCACGGTTCCTCGCTTCCTCATTCCAATTCTTAAGGAAGCCATCCAGGTCGTCCTAAAGCAATTAAAACAATTATATTATTAGTAATGACAGCCCCATATCCATATAAAGATGGATGGATTGTGTGAGGAGTGAAAAAAGGGAGTGATAGTGTGAAGGGTGACCAGACAGAATGGAAGAAAAACCTTGTTGCGTCGGCTCTAAGTCAAATGGGATAAGGGCAGAAGGGAGAAGAAGAAGACAGCCTCATATCATGCTCTGAAAATTACTGTCTATTCCTGGTTCATTGAAAGAAGTCGCGGAATGCAATAAAGCCGTACATTGAATGTGTTTTAGATATACGTTTTTCCTGCTTATATTTCTTTGAAGTACCTACAGTAAAATATATAATAATTTTTGATATAACTTAAGTCATTATTGTAGCCTACCTTTTTTTTTCGGTGGGCAAAAATCATCTTATGACAACCCCCACTTTTGGATGGAGCGAGAGATAGTGTCAGACTCTTACTTAACCCTTCAGATACCGTCAATTAGAGACACAATAGTAAGACAATAGATGCGCGGCCACCGGTGGTCGCTTGGGGATTCATGAATTAATAAAAACCCAACCCGTTCCTTCTAGCCTCTTCATACCGGGGCTCGAGTTTCCTTTCGGATAACCCTGGCCCCAGTAGGTTTCGACCCAGCTGGGCTCCTCCTGTTGCTGACAACTCCTTGAGGACCGCGGGAACAGTGCGCACCGTCGAATTGTAGCCTACCTAATATTTATACTACTTTTATAAGACGAAGGAGACTAGTCTGGACAACACAGGGTATCTCAGTTTGAAGACTAGGATCATATGTGAAACATTTTTTCTGAACAATAAATTATTATTATTATTACTAGCTTTTGCCCGCGGTTTTGCTTGCGTTAAATTCGGGGTGACACGGTTCCCATGGGAAGTGGGGGGTTAGAAAGAGACAAAAAGTAACCTATGTCACTCTCCATCAATCTCCTCTTCAACTATCTCCACTTAAAACATTACTTCAATTCGTCACTCCGTTTTGCCGTGAAAGACGGACAAACAGACACACACTTTTTCCCATTTATAATATGTAAAAATATATAATATTAGTATGGAAGTATGAATAAATAAATAAAAATGTTAAACCAATAGATAAAGTTATTGACAATCGTCAGTGCTGTGTAATATCACTCATAGAGATATTGATTTTATTAAAAAAATATATTTTATTAAAGACATACAAAGATTATTTACATAACGTTAAATATAGTTATAGATATAAACCTAAATTAATTAAAACTAACTTAAAAAATAAAAATAAACGCTAAAAGACTAAAAAAAATAATTGGCAATTTAAAGAAAGGCGTCGAAAAATTCCTCCGCATCGCTGTCGACTGGTAATGTACCCAAAAGACTAGGCATTGCCACGCTGAATGGCAATGCCGCCAGTTTACAATAGTTTATTTAAAAAAAAAACTACGACTGAAACATAGTCACAACCTACCAACATTGCAAAAAAAAAACATGACTAACAAATAAACTAGAGCAATCAATCAAAAACTACAGCTCGACCACACCAATTTCCAGTTCAATATTTTGTGTTCAACGAAATCGCAAAAAGTGAACAACTGTAAAGCTAGTGCAATGTTTCGAATAGCGCACAAACAAAAAATGATGACATTATATGCAGACTAGCTGCTCCCAGCGGTTTCGCCCGCGTGATAGCAGAAAATTATCCCAAGGGAACATACTTCCGGGATAAAAAGTATCCTAGCTTCTCCCAGCAGTTTCGCCCGCGTGATAGCAGAAAATTATCCCAAGGGAACATACTTCCGGGATAAACAGTATCTTATGTCCTATTCCAGGACACAGTCTATCCGTGTACCAAGTTTCATCAAAATCGGTTCTGCCATTTAAGCGTGAAGACGTAACAAACAAACTCACTTTCAAAAAAGATATTTATTATTGTACCAGCTTACCCGGCGAACTTCGTACCGCCTAACAGTCAATTACTAAGTAAGTATATCTTTCGACAAAGACAACCGATTGCGATGAAGTATATAACAGTAGCCTAAGTAATATAACAATGGGGCTAAGGATTTGTTTCTGAAAGAAAGATTCGACCCCGGAACGAAAGGCAACGAACAAACAGGAATGGGTTTTTAGTCAGTAAAAGTCTGACGCTATCAACCACTCTGCCTAAGAGCGGGGGAGATGTCATTGGATGATTTTTCCATCTAAAAAAAAGTAATATAACAAGCTACATACCATTTTAATGTATAAAAGTAATCTACATTGATTCTTTTTTTTTTATTGATAGTCTTGCGTTCGACCCTCATCTCACCTGATGGTAAGCGATGATGTGGTTGACGATGGAGTACGCTTGCCTAGAAGTAACCTATTCACTCTTGACTTAAAGACCCCGAAGTAGTAGCTATCAGCAAATACAGACTCCGGCAGGGAACTCCACTCCTTGGCTGTACGCACAATAAATGTGTTTTTGTACATTTTACGCGATACGCGTTTGCACGCGTAAAAACTTCTACAGATTTATTATATTTATGTATGGATTTAGAGTCCAGCTCAATAACCCGTTTACTACTCGGTTTATAAAACTGCGAATTTAATTAACTACGTATTTTATTCTTGTTGTTTTGTGAATTACTCATTATTTATGACTGTTTTTTCCGGTATTACCTAAAATGATTAAATAGGTAACTTAAAAACATACAATGTTTGTATTCCCAAAACGCTTTGTACATTTCGTTGGGATGTCCATCGTGGTGGCGCATCACCATACATCTGATAATCTGATGGTCGCCTGGCAGTGGTGGACTGCAAAAAAAAATGGAGAAGGTTAGGTTGGCATTTAGTTTTAATAATGTTTGCTCTGTATTTTGTTTATGTGGTGTACAATAAGGAATCCTTACTCCTTTATCCTTACTAATATTATAAAAGCAAAAGTGAGTTTGTTTGTTTATTACGTCTTAACGCCCAAATAGCAAAACAATTTTTGATGAATTTTAGTGCAGAGATAGTTGGGACCCTGGAGACAGACATAGGTTGATGAAACACGGGTGAAGTCACTAGTAAAAGCTAGTATATATCGAGCCTTTTTAGGAAGAACATCGTAAGCGACAGTGAGCATTTTTGCAGTACTAGTAGATTTTCCCTTCCATAATTATAAAGTATTTACGAAAATATGTAGTAGCAACAATTCTATTAGATCGGTAGTTATATGAAGTTATATTTTTTTTTTTTTTTTATTAAAATCATAACTGTTCCACACCAATTTGCGATTCAATATTTTATTAAACGAATTGCAAAAAGTGAACAGCTGTAAGTGCAGCGAAATTGCAATGTTTCAACTATTCGAGGCGGCACAAACAAGAACTGATGACTTACAAACAGTCGGACAGCGGCAAACATTTATTACCTGTCCTGGAATGAGGTCGGCGGGGACGGCGGCCGGCAAGCCAGTTCATGGCTGCAGGCAGAGAGTTCCGTAGGTAATACGTGAGTTTTATTAGTATTTGTGATCTTGTTTAGACAAGTCGCTAAATTGTGTGGCTGAAGGTGTCGTGTTAACAACTTATGTGGTTTAATCTACTCCAATATCAACTTCGTTTTTTTTTTAAAACAGGGAAAAAATCTAATGACTTCTCCCACTCTAAGGCGGAACGAGAGGGCGTGCCAGACTTTTACTTACTAAAACCACACTAATTGTTCTTCAGTTGCCCTTTGGTCCAAAACTACGGGTCGCCCTTTTAAAATTCGAGCCACGGTCTGCTGACATCTCTTTGAGGCACGCGAGGAACACCATAATATGCGCTGTTCGGACGGTTACCGGACGGCAAGCAACCCATTTCTTATCGTCCGCAAGCACACCCCTACGGTGTCTGGTAGCTGAATCGTGAGAAAGTCTGGTACCCTTACTCGTGCGGCCATCTCCTTCACGCAATTATTTATTATTTTAGTCGTCTACATTTGCATGGACTTAACCACGTACGAGTCGGAGGACATGGTGGAGCACACCGTCGAGGTGTGCCCTGCCTGGGCGGAGCATCGCCGTGCCCTCGTGGGGGCGATCGGCGGCGGAGACCTCTCGCGCCGGGCCCTGGTCGAGGCCATGGTCCGGAGCGAGAAGGAATGGCAGGCGGTCGCCTCCTTCTGCGAAGCAGTAATGCTTGCAAAGGAGGAGGCCGACCGCATCAGGCAACGGCGCCCTCGCCGCCGTCGCTCGTGGATTCCGATCCCGATTTCCGGCCACCGTAGACGCGGGCTCGCGGACGGCGAGCCATGGGTAGCTCGCTGTCCGATCGTCCGGTAGTGGACCGAGTCCAAGACGTCGACGGCGCGCACTGTTCCCGCGCGCCTCAAGGAGTTGTCAGCAGCAGGTGGGGCCCAGCTGGGTCAAAGCCTACTGGGGACAGGGTTTTCCGAAAGGTAGCTCGTGCCCCGCTATGAAGGCTACAAGAAACGGCGCGGGGTTTTTAGTCAGTAAGAGTCTGACACTATCTGCCGCTCCACCCAAGAGCGGGTTTTGTCAAAGATGATTTTCCCCGTCGACGAAAAAAGAAAAACCACGTACGAGTATTCTCTCTTTCTTTAAACCAGTTTAATTTTTTATTAAATATATACCAATATTTTACGTATCTATTTAACAATACCACACTTCAAAAATGTCGAAGGACCCCCAAACCGTGAACTATCCGATCAGATGCCACAGATAAAGCCCGCGGTAGGGACGGGCCAGTGAAATCAATAAGTGCCCCGCACAGATTAAACAACTGTCGATTGGAACCTGTATTTGCACAGCCCTGTTTATTTTTCCCAGCCCTTTCGTGCCAACCCTGCGATCGAACGGTTTATGATTTGAATGTCGAGTTTCGAATTTCAATTATTGTAACGTCACTATGATTGCTACTGCAATGTTGTTTGCGATAATTGGATTTCTAAGCCTTGCTGATGATAGATAGATCTATGGTGCGTTTGACAATATGATTATGCTTGACGGGTGGGCATCAAACGGGACTTTAATTAATAAAACTGTAGTGCGTCTGGAGCATTTGTGGTTCTAGAACCGATGTCTTCACGATGTTTTTTTTTTTTTTAAATGGTTTATTTAAGTAAATTTACATAAAAATTATCACATAAATGTTCTGCCAAACTGCAGTACAGTTTGTCGGCAGTGCTCTCGTGGATAAATAAACAAACACAAATGTAATTAAACAAATACAGTAAAAAACGTGGATGTGTGGTGAAAAGAAATATGGGCACTCGCCCGCCAGGCCAGCATGAACGGCACTCGTGTTACGTGTACAATTTAATAGTCCGGCCGCCGGCGCCGCCGCCGCACCTCGCCCGCCGGAGGGAGCCGCGCAACCCAGCGCGAGCGAGGCACGACGGCCGCGTGATCGACAACAACACACCGCACGCGCACGCTAGCCCGGCCGGCAAGCGCGTCCCGCGACAAATATTACATAAAAACTAATGCTATGGGCACAAACTTAAATAGTGTTTTTATGTTATATAGAGTATTTTCCTTCACCCTTTTGAGAGCAGTGGTGATGAAATAAATTACACAAAGTAATGCGCTAAACAAAAAAAACTTTTTACAAAAAAAATATAACCGACTTCAATGATAAAAAAACACTGAAAAGTATCAAATAACTTTAATTTTGGAAGTCGGTGTTTCTATAATAGTTTAGTCTCTTCGTTATTTAACACCGACTTCCAAAATTAAAGTTATTTGATACTTTTCAGTGTTTTTTTATCATTGAAGTCGGTTATATTTTTTTTGTAAAAAGTTTTTTTTTATTTTACACTTTTTAGTTATGGTACCACCACTAAAAAGTACCCCTCAGGCAAACTTAAATACCTTATAGTCAGAGCGCATCTCATAACGGTTCTAATAATCCCAAACACGGTTAGATTACATTAATTTACCTTTCGGCTTCATCATCAGATCAATTCGATATATCCTCTTGACTGTTTGAAAGAAGAGGGGGTCTTCTTTCAAACAGTCATTAGACTAGATGCTGGAGAGGGAAAGGATATATCGAACTGATCTGATGATGAAGCCGAAAGGTAAATCTTTCAATCAGTCATTAGACTAGATGCTGATAATCCCGGCTGTAGCATCAGGCCAGATTTATGTCAACATTGCAATGAACTTAAAATTTAGTCCTGTTTAAAATGAGCCCAAACACGACTACGGTGCTGTAATTTCAAGGTTTGTACTTTTCCTGATGCTCCTGGCTTCAGCATCAGGTCTCTATGTACTTCGGTGTTCTTTATTAGCAGTACGTTTATCCACACATCGAGCCGTTTTCAATGAGCCTAAACTCGATATATCTGCTGTTTGTTGTCGAGGACTTAGGTACTCTGCAGACTATCCTGACTGCAGCATCAGGTCATGACTTGATGATCATGAGACCAAATGTGGCAAATGCCCTATCAAACATCAAAACAATTTACTAAAACAGTCCTTGCCTGTTCGAGTAACTTCTTACTGTTAAGGAGTTGTACCTTCCATCATCAGCCCAGCTACCTGAGATGGTGACGACCATACGCAAATACACAAGATACTTCATAAAATATGCGAAAATCAATAAGTGAGCCTATAAAATTTGAAGGTTGCCCTCGATTTCTCAAGATCAAGATCCCATCATCAGATCCTAATTTGGTGATAATGGGACCACCTCAGAACTATCTACTTTCGAACAAAAAAAGAATTTTGAAAATCCGTCCACATTTGGGGGAGTATTCGACGAACAAACATACAAAAAAAAAAAAAAAAACATACAAACAGCCGAACGTAGTACCTCCTCCTTTTTGGGAAGTCGGTAAAAATGTGAATGTAACTCGATCTGTCCGTTACACTTTCATGATTAAACTCCTGATCCGAGTTTGATATGAAGTAAGCTTGATTGCCAGGGAAAGATATGGCTTTTTATGTGGTTTCGGCTTCGACTTCACGTACTTAATAACCGACGTTCACGCGGACGAAATCGAGGGCAAAAGCTAGTTAAGTCTAACTAAAAAAAGAAAGAGGATTAAAATGAACTCCTACACACTCAAATAACCGAAACAAGACCTTTTAGTAAAGTTCAAAAAGTTTTCATTGATGCAAACTAATGCGTGACTACAATCTCACCTGATGGCAAGCAGTTCCCAATCGCCGCCGGGATTCCGATCCCGATTTGGCCACCGTAGGTGCGGGCTTGCGGACGGCGAGCAATAGGTAGCTCGCGGATTGTCTGGTAATTTTCCGAACCGGGCCCAAGTCGTCAATGGCGCTCACTGTCTCCGCACGCCTCAAGGAGTTGTCAGCAACAGCAGGGGCCCAGCTGGGTAGATTCCTATTGGAGCCATAACTTGTGGGTCTAGTTCCGAAAGAGACACTTGGGCCCTGTATGAAAGGCAAGAAGGAACGGAGTGGGTTTTTTAGTCAGTAAGAGTCTGACACTATCTCCCGCTTTGCCCAGAGGTGGGGGATGTCATTTGGATGATTATTACCCAACGAAAACAAAAACATCCTGATGGTACTCGTACGCAGTAATGCAATCGTTGATAATGAGGCGCACTACTTCACTTAGAGCCTATTCACTACTTCATCAAAACACCTTAGAATGACAGAAACAGTACAAGAATTAACATTTCACAGGAAACTACAACTTGGACATGTTTCGGTAGCTTAGCTTGAAGTAACAAGATTGAAGTTTACTTAGCCAATGCTTCGTATTTCTGTTTAGTTGCTAACGGCGACAGAAACAGATGAGTTGGTACTTACTGTGCGACGCTCAGTATTCTTCTTAACCGGTAAACTTAGACAAAGAAATACTTTCCTTCTTTGTTAATAAATAGAGAATGTTTGTTTCACTGTTTGCCTACATGATCATTATTGAAAGATGTCTATGGTTGGATATAGAATAGACCCCTACGACTGCTCTACTGTGCGTCCTACGGCGTGTGGTTTCACGCGCGCCACAGATAACAGTAGGGCCTAGCAGGGTAGTGTGTAGGTGAAACTCGGGGCCCTAGGACGAAGGCAAAGAAGGAGCAGAAGTGGGTTTTTAGTCAGTAAAAGTGTGACACTCTCCCGTTTTGCCCAAGAGTGGGAAGTGTCATTGGATGATTTTCCCACCTAAGCAAAAAACTATGCGTTCTGTATCTATCTGATTTCCGCAACCCTCATCAGGTCATCAGTCCACCTTCTAGGAGAACTTCCAAAGGTTCGCGGTGCCACTTCAGAATCTTTCGCCCCTATTGAACATCTGTACTGTGAGTACTTTTTCCTGCCCACTGTCATTCAAGTTTAGTGAATTTTCACTTCGTAAAACTTTTATCTAATAAAAAAAATAAGTAATATTTTCACATAGTCTAGATCTAGTTTTCTTCACAGAATAAGTGTTTTCGGATCACAAAACCTAATAAAACGACAGCAAATTTGAATGCAAACGAATGACTAGTTTATTGGTTCCACAAAAGAAATGACATTAACAAGTACATTGATTCAAATATTTGTTGATAGGTGGCGTTACTTGGTTTGACATTTTTAACAAAACCAACCAACTTTATGAACCTCATGAACAACAGTGTTACACAAAATAAACGAACTGAAACTTATCTGCTGCTATAAGTTGGTGCACCACCAACACCTATAAATAAACCAGACTAAACACTTACAGCGATGCTATCGCGCCCGCGAGCGAAGCCGGAGCTATTATCGCGCTAGTTTGTGAACGAAAACATGGTTTTGAATAGAAAGACCTCTTTAGATATTGGCATGTGGATAATATACGCTGATCATAGCCGGCGTTATAGTGTATCTCAGGTGAACAGAGGAAATTGGTTAAGGCTGGTTGGTTACGTTGATTTTAAATCGCGATCGCTTTTTTTTGGCTATTGTTTACATTTCTATATCTACCCTTTTCCTGGACATATCTATCAAGTCTGGGCCCTGGTACAGGCCATGGTCCAAAACGAGGAGGAGTGGCAGGCAGTCGCCTTCTGCAAAGCAGTAATACTAGCAAAAGAAGCGCGCGAGGGAACGGCCCTCACGCCCTAGCAGCCGGAATCCCGATCCCGATTTCCGGCTACCGGAAGCGCGGGCTTGCGGACGGCGAGTGATGGATAGCTCGCTGTCCGACCGTCCGGTAACCATCTGGACCGAGCCCAAGTCGTCGTAGTGTTTCACGCGCGCCTGAAGGAGACGGCAACAAACCGTAGGGGCCCAGCAGGGTCGAAGTCTACAGGGGCCATGGCTTGTGCAAAAGTAAACCCTGGAGCCCTGAAACGAAGGCAAAGAAGAAACAGGAGTGAGATTAGCCAGTAAAAATATGGCACGCTCTCCCATTCCGCCCAAGAGTGGAAGATGTCATTATGATTTCCCATAAAATAAAACACACACACCAACAGTATTCAACATGATATTTTAACACCGATTCCACTTTCGTCTCCCTTTTATCAAAGAAAGTAATCTCGTCCCCCACCGGAACTTCCGTCACATAATTTAAGAGAAAGAAGCAAATTGTAACGGTTTGAACGTCGATATAATTTGGTTATTTTATCGAGTCGCCCTCCTGACTAATTGGCGTGGACGGGCTGAAAGTGACGGGCGAAGAGCTAGGGTATATGGAAGAGACATAATCAAACCAAAAAAATATTTGACTGCTATGCTGGGGGTCATGAGTTCGATTCTCACCCAGGACAAATGTTTTAGTGTCGAGAGATTACACCCAGCCACAGAACAAATGACCATGTTCTGTGGCTGGGTGTAATTTATCTATAACTAACTTTTGCCCGCGCGGCTTCGCTCCCGCTCTTCCCTACTCTACCCTACTCTACCGTATCCTATGTCCGTCACCTGGCTCTAAGCTACCTACCCACCAATTTTCAGCCATTTCTGTACAGCCATTCTTGAGTTATAAGTGTTGTAACAAACACGACTTTATTTTATATATATAGATAAATGTATGTATTTAGTAATATTAAAGTATGTTTATCAGTTGTCTAGTACTCATAACACAAGCTCTGCTTAGCTGGGGACTAGACGGCGTTTTGTGATAGTGGTGGAATATTATTATATTATATTTGTATAAAAAGTATTGCAGTTATAATAAGTACAATACGGTGGAGGTATGCCCCACACACCTCTCGCGCCGGGCCCTCATTCAGGCCGTAGTCCGAAACTAAGGAGAATGATAGGCAATCGCCTCGTTCTACGAAGCAGTAATGCTAGCTAAGGAGACGGCTGCACGCGTGAGGGAACAGACATACTCTCACCTCAGCCGCAATGATCCCGACCTCAACTACCAAATAAGGTAGAGGTGGGCTTGCGGACGGCGAGTAATAGGTAGCTCACCGTCCAGACCGATACCAAGTCGTACACAACACGTAGTATTCCACGCGTTCCTCAAAGAGATGTCAGCCAAATCGCAAGTTCCCAGCAGAGCCGATACCCATCACAGTCGTGGCAGTAAAAGTTGGACACGCCCTCCCGCCCCGCCCAACATCGGGAGATGTCATTGGATGATTATCTGTCTAAAATAATACATTATGATATAAGTGTGTAATGTTAGTGATTACCATTGAGGCGGTATTTAGACCCGAGCCATGGCGAGGGTCTTAGAGAGCCGAAAACGGCAGTCTTCATAATGTCTCTGCACCACCCTAGGTTGACTGGCAGAGAATGCCTAAGGCATTAAGTCCGCCTATGTACTTTGTGTTGCATGAAGATTAAATAAATAAATAATTAATTCTTCACGTGTATTATACGACGTTTTTCAATACACCTGTGAAGAAAATAACTGTAAAACTAGTAAACCCTTGTGGCAGTAAAAATCTGTTTTTATATGCGCGCCCATTTTTTTTTTCCTCGATTGGGAAGACCCACGCCCATCCTGATACGATAAATGTAATAAAATTATTGCGGAGGAAAGGGTGAACAAAAAGGTTTTAACTACATTATAGCACTAGTGCGTAATGGTAATCAAAATTTCACAGTTTGGTAACAAATGCCATTATATAACTAAGTGTAGTGCAATAAGATTCACTTTATGAGCAAGTGTATTGAAAAAAAAAGGTTAATTTAGATAATTGAAGACAAACACAAGCCACATCAATTCACAAGACATCTATGTTCGTCCCTAATGGAGTTGCAATGGATGTCGTCGCTTCCGGTTCAATTATTCGACGCTTCGGACGGTTCCATCATCACCTGCACGTACATGTGTCAGTTAGCATTCGGAGCTATTATCCGTGACGAGAATGTATCTAAACATGTAGATACATGTTATCTAGATGTTTAGATACGATCTCATAAATAATAATATATTCCACAATTATCACACAACGCCGTCTAGTCCCAAGCTAAGCAGAGCTTGTGTTATGGGTACTAGACAACTGATAAACATACATATATTTCTAAATACATACATGATATAGATAAATTACACCCAGACACAGAACAAACGATCATACTCATCACATAAACATTTGTCCTGGGTGGGAATCGAACCCACGACCTCCGGCATAGCAGTCAGGGCCACTAACCACTAGACCAACAGGCCAGTCAAAAGTTCTTCTTCCAACTTCCAAAATAACTTCCAGTCATGCACATATTATGTTGAAATATACTCTGGCACGACATATTATGTTATAATATGTTGTCACGTGGCCTGGTGATACAGTAAGACACGTGTATCACCAGGCCACGTGAGAGACATTTCAAAAGAGTGGAGTGGGTGTAGTGAAGAGTGAAATGCAAATAAGAAACTGTTCGTTTTTTTTTTTTTGTTCGATACAAAAACATTTTGGAAGTTACTGAATGGGTTAAAAAGATCTTTTTTTCCTCTGTGATTTGCTTAATTAACAATAAAAATGAAGTAAAAAGAATTAGAAATAATAAAGTGTTATTTCTTGTACTGTTATGTGTAAAATAAAACTAAGTACATATATAAGTGTTACTACGGCATATGACTTATGAAAAGTACACTTGCGAAATAGATACAACAAATAAGTCGACTAGCTTCTGCTTCGTGAAAGTAAAATATATCCTAAGAGAGCATGTCAACCTTTTTCGCTACAAAGTATCAGCTTCGTAAAGCTGACTAGATTATTAAGATTCTAGATTCTTGCAAATACCGTGGCTACATGATAAGAATCTTTTTTCTTTTTGACTGGCCTGTTGGTCTAGTGGTTATTTGCCCTGACTGCTACGCCGGAGGTCGTGGGTTCGATTCCCACCCACGACAAATGTTTGTGTGATGAGCATAATCATTTGTTTTGTGCCTGGGTGTAATTTATTTATAATATGTATGTATTTAGAAATATATAAGTATGTTTATCAGTTGTCTAGTACCTTAAACACAAGCTCTGCTTAGCTTGGGACTAGACGGCGTTGTGTGATAGTTGTGGAATATTATTATCCAAATTAATCTTTCGCAGTCATTCATTCATCATTAGACTTTACTACAATATAATTCTTCATGAACAGCTTACTCCAACTTGATACCTCCTTCCCCAAAACCGGAATATAATAGACCTAAATATTCTAAGTCCTTGGAAACAATCCTGGAATTACGAAATATCTAAATATTAAAGCTCTCAGAACACAATAGTCCAATTTTCGACGACTTCATTCAGACCAATTGTTCTGTGAAACAATCGAGCCTTCAAACATTTTTCATCCTATTTTTATTTTAATCCTTTCGTGAGTATTTTTTTTTTATTTTATGTTAAATTCTTTCCTTATAAAGTTTTTGTCCCATCGCTCTTTTCAGCTAAATGCTAAACATGTGGAGTGCATGAGAGACTTATTATTATTTTTTTATTTTTTTTTAATACTTAATGGTACTTATAAAGTTTTGCGTACAATACACATATCCGAATTGAAATCACTATTACTAATTTTACATTTATGTTTAACAATTATTCAATTTTAAATGCGAATCTCAACAATTCCAAATTTGAAATTTTTGCTACTGATATACAATCGACTGTACAGAAATTCAATGCAATAGCTCCACAGTTCAACTTTTTGTTTCATTATTTATTCATAACTATTTAAGTCAATTGTTGCATTGCGCAAAATCACTTAATGTTTGAGAGAAGGCACTGATTTCTGTAACACAGATTACGTAGCAAAGAACCTTCACCTTGCTTTTACTCGTTTTTTTTTTTATAACAACAAATATATCTTATCTTACTATATTAATATTATTGCCAATCTTGCTGGCGCCTACCATCGAACAGTACAAAGCGTAGCAACTTCGTAGCAATTGCTACGCCGTAGTCACTTGCTACGACGGCTACGAAAACTTTCCTTGCACGAGTTTGTTGTGGCATATTATCTAAGAGTTCACACATTCACACTACCTCTTTGAGGCCCTTTTAACATCTAGCGGCCACAAAAACAAGCTACAAGCCGCCGCAAAAAACAGCTGAAGCGCGCGACCGCTTGTGGCCGGAGAAGCTTGAAGTGGCGTTTTTTTGAGGTCCGTGTACGGGGACACTTAGGATCCTGAGATAAACTGGGAGTCTGGGACATACTAATCACACTATAATATATTTATGGGGAAAGTTTGTCAATAAGTGCGTGTATGTTTGTTACTTCTTCACGCTTGAACGGCTGTATGGATTTTGATAAAACTTCTAATCTCTTGTCTCTCTTCTATTGTGTCTGTTAACTGCTCCACCTCTGTTTTAATATATATACATTTTTTATTTGTATTTTTTTCTATAGGACATTGCTTTTGCAATACTTTTTTTTTAATTTTTGAGACTTCAACTACCTTAAACTCGTTGATAATTTATTTTGTTAACAATTTATTGATAGTAGCAATTATCTATATTTTTCTTGTTTTTTTTTTTATATAGCCTCTTTGTCGTTTTGTAATGTGAATGTGAGAACACTGTATACCTTACAAACCTTTAGATTGCTTCCTATTTAAATTACTTTTTTATTTGAATTACTTTTTTTATTTTTTGCTTTTGTGTACAGTAGGTATTGATATACACTGTTCTTACATAACATACTATCATATTGTAACACCTACCACTTTTTTTAAAAGAGTAACCATGGAGTTTCTTGCCGGTTCTTCTCCATAGGAAACGACCAATTCGGAACCGTGCACTAGCTTCTGACGTTTTATAAGTGCCCATGTAGGCCTATGTGAAATAAAATATTTTGCCTTTGACTTTGACTTTGATTGGGAAATTGTTCTACTATCACGAAGATGCGCACGCTTTTCTGATATTTTTTGTTTTATTTATTTATTTAATTTTTTATGCACATAAGAGTACCTACAGAGGCGGATTTAATGCCTTGAGGCATATTCAATCAGTCAACCTTTAGGTGATGCAGACACAAACTGTGGTAGATGTGTGTGTGTGTGTGTGTTCTTTCTTTCTTTCTTTCCAACAAATCATTCGCCATTGCCAGTAAACTCCATTAGCTTCAGTCAAGTCCTCACATGTACTTGTACTTAAATATAAATCAGTACACGTGTACAAGCCCGCGCCACGTGGGAGCCTTATCAGACGGAGTAGCGAACCGTGAAATGCACTTCAGAAACTGTTCAATCCGAAAATGTATTGAGAGCTAGTGAACAGGTTAATACTCTGGTATTTTTGCTTCTGTAAATTTATTGGCCCTTGAATTCGAAACGATCAGTTTCATTACTGTATTTTGTTTCGCTATTATAAAAGTTATAAAGGTGTGTTAGCTTTTTAAGTTTCATTTTATTATTTTGTGCCACACACATCAAAAAACACACATATAAATTATAGGCACACATTCATTAACAGAGATAATAAAAAAAAAACACTTAAAAATATTAGCATAATAATAATGAAAATTGCCTAAGGGGCTTCTCCTAGTTGACTTCGGCCCCTCGTATGCCTTCCAAAGGTTCAAGACTTCAGCGTCTTAAGATAAATAAATGCATAAAAAAATCAATAATAATTAAAATCATAATAAATAAAAGTGTGAGTGCATCAGGCACAGACAATGGTCTGTGATGCACATATACACTTTTTAAACACATCATCGCTTACCATCAAGTGGGATAATGAACCTGATGGTAAGCAATGATGTGGTCTACTATAGAGCACGCTTATTTAGAAATAACCTATTCACTCTTGACTTAAGACCCCTTTTTTCGGTGGGCAAAAATCATCTAATGACAAAACCCGCTCTTGGGTGGAGCAGGAGATAGTGTCAGACTTTTACTGACTAAAAACCCACCCCGTTCCTTCTAGCCTCTTCATACCGGGGCTCGAGCTTCTTTTCAGATAACCCTGGCCTCAGTAGGCTTCGACCCAGCTGGGCCCTCCTGTTGCTGACAAGTCCTTGAGGCGCGCGGGAACAGAGCGCACCGTCGACGTCTTGGGCTCGATCCGGACAGTTACCGGACGGTCGGACAGCGAGCTACCCATGGCTCGCCGTCCGCGAGCCCGCGTCTACGGTGACCGGAAATCGGGATCGGAATTCCAGCGGCGGCGGCGTGGGCGCCGTTGCCTGATGCGGTCGGCCTCCTCCTTTGCTAGCATTACTGCTTCGCAGAAGGAGGCGACCGCCTGCCATTGCCACACTGCCATCCTTGCTCCGGACCATGGCCTCAACCAAGGCCCGGCGCGAGAGGTCTCCTCCGCCGATCGCCCCCACGAGAGCACAGCGATGCTCCGACCAGGCAGGGCACACCTCGACTGTGTCCGACATAGGCCTGAATATTGTTTTCATAAATTAATTTTAATTACTCATATTTTACAATTTCAGAACAAGGTACTAAGGGAAATTGTAAATGCACCTTGGTACATACGAAATGATGACCTCTATCGGGACCTAAAAGTTGAGTTCATCGATAAAGTGATAAAAAAATTTGCAGAAGCTCACGAAAAGCGACTTCATCAGCATGTGAACATCGAGGCAATCCAGCTTCTCGACCACACGCATATAGTGAGAAGACTAAAAAGAACAAAACCGTTCGAGTTAGTGTTTAGTGATAGTGAATAGTGAAATGTAGCATAATTGCTACCAAATAAATACAAGAACGAAGTGTATTCGCCTTAATAGAGACAATAAGAAAAGTGCTATTGGACACATTCTTAGTAAAGACAATTTATTAGTTTAGGATATAATTAAATTACTTATTAGTCTATATATAAGGCTAGATTGTAATAAAAACTAGGGTTCATCCTTTAGATGTACTCGAGGACAAAGGAAAAAAAAAAAAAAACAAATTTTACAATATTCACTATCGCCAATAAAATGTAACCCTGCCCGTATAAAGTAAAATATTTTCCAGTCATGATCATAATATATAAAAACACTTTCATATTTTCACTTCACAAAATATTTTCCCTCAAGCATCATACATAATCTCACCCGTCCTGAATTTCAAACAGATTATTGAAAAACAAGGACAGGCATTGATTTAAAAACAGGGACACCTTATGCATTGATTATGCATTTAGTTCAACACTCTTCTATCCGACATCCCACGTCGCCTGAGCCACAGATTATGTAAGAACAGACAGATTTTTTTAAACAATGTCCCAAACTAGAAATTGCTATTATTTTACTTTTTTTGTAGACATGCAATCGTTTTTATTATAAATTATTTGTTTTAAATAATATATTGGTTGAATTTTTATTCAAATGATGAAATTATTTTAAGAGATTGTTAATGACTAAATGTGTATCTCATCATCATCGTTTTAGCCACAATGAACGTTTCTAGGCGTCCCGCATCATCATAATGATGCGGGTCAATTGAGACCATGTCCTATTCCAGGACATGGTCTATCCGTGTACCAAGTTTCATCAAAATCGGTTTTGCCATTTAAGCGTAAGGACGTAACAAACAAACTTACTTTCGCTTTTATAATATTAGTAAGGATTTGTTTAATAAATATCATGAATTTTAAGTTTTTTAAGACAAGGTTGATAAAATAAATTCGAAAAAAATATAGATATTTCGATACATCGATATTTTATCAACAGCCCTTGTTCCCCGTGTGGAAGACAAAACAGTTTTGTCTAAGACATTTCAAAACAAATCTGAGACGTCTTAGACAGAACTGTCTCAAGTAAGCGCATGCCCTAAAAATTCACTTCTGCCTAATTTTATACTCTATGACATGAATGAACTTAACATGCCAGGACTCTGGAACTCAACGTCAATCGTATTCAAATCCGTATAATTCCCTGTGCGCAGATCTGAGCGACGGGGAAATGCTTTAGAATAAAGTGTCTTGGGTACTTCGTCTTCGTCTTGGACCTACTTATTATACTTGTTACTGATTTAAAGGAGTTTTGAAATTTATTTAATGATTTGTTGCAACAGGAACACGTGTCTAAATAATACCAGCCGCACGGTAGGCAAGGCTGGCTGAGGTCGGTTTATAAATTGACGACTGGTGTTTTTTTTCTTTTGTCGATGGGGAAAATCATCTTATGATAAAACCCGCTCTGAGGCAGAGCGGGAGATAGTGTCAGACTCTTACTGACTAAAAACCCCCGCCGTTCCTTCTAGCCTTCATACCGGGGCTCAAGTTTCCTTTCGGATAACCCCGGCCCCGGTAGGCTTCGACCCAGCTGGGCCCCTCCTGTTGCTGACAACTCCTTCAGGCGCGCGGGAACAGTGCGCGCGATATTAATTATTAAGAGGTAATTGTGTGATAGTTGTGGAATATTATATTATATATTATATTATATTATTAATTGAGCAAAATAAGTAATTATAGTACCAACAACATGCACAATAGTAAGTAACATAACGTAACATACTTAGGCGCAGCCTGGCTCTTACAAAGAATGTGTTTTTGGTTTTACAGGGTATTGCTAAATAATCCACAAATATTAGAATCACTGAGATTGCTCGTTCCAAGAAGGCTGCTGTCAGGACCGAGAGAAAGGCTGTTTAAAGTTCCAGTAGCCCGCACAAGACCTAGACCATGACGTTTAAAGTAAAAATGTTTTAATCTTGTTTCAGTGTGGATAAGAGACAGAGCTATACAGGTTGTCTAGCGCCAACTCTTGCCCACACTGAAACAAGATAAAAACAATCTTACGTTGAACGTCATGGTAACCCCGCAGATCTACTCTCAGATTTACTCTTTTATTCTTCCCTATTTCATTGAAATTGTGTAACATATCATATTATATTATAATACATTATATATATTTATAGTTATGTATTGTGTTTTATACGCAGTTAATTTGTTAGTAGTACACCACAGACTACCCCTTGTAATATTTTAAGTTCTTGTCCATCCTAAGGTTGTCTGGAAGATATCGCTTTCAGCGATAAGACCGCCATTGTACCCATAAATTTAATTTTATGTATAAGCTGTGTTACTTTTTGGTGTACAATAAAGTTTTATTCTATTCTATTCTATTCTATTCTATTCTATTCTATTCTATCTGTTAAAGTTTGCACTCGTGACTCGGGCAGTAGTAGTAATCTTAATTCAAAGCTAAACCCTGTGGTTTCACCATTCGTGCCTTTTCGCTATTTTATTTTTTTGTTATGATCTTTTAGGTTTGACACGCTATTTAAAATGAAAAAGCCCTAGGCTACATCTAAAGGAAAATAGGACAAAGACATTATAAACGAAAAGAAAATAAAAAGCACCCACCCAGGAAACTTCTTTTAACATGATTCCAACTTCATAAAAAAAAAAATTATAATGAAGTCGGAACAGAGCTAAAAGTTAACACAACTTCATAAAGTCGTCTACTTTCTATGGAATACCTTTGTAATCCTTCAAAGGGTCGCCTCATTGTATTATCTTCTGTTGGAATATACGGATTTAGTTTACATGCTGGACCGCACTTTCCATTATAAATGTCATTAAGTATTTCTGATATTGGATGGCGAATAAGACATCGACCCACTTTTATATATTTATATTGCACACAATACAACGCCGTCTAGTCCCAAGCTAAGCAGAGCTTGTGTTATGAGTACTAGACAACTGATAAACATGATCATATATTTCTAAATACATACATATTATAGATAAATTACACCCAGACACAGAAATAATGATCATGCTCATCACATAAACATTTGTCCTGGATGGAAATCGAACCCACGACCTCCGGCATAGCAGTCAGGGCCACTAACCACTAGACCAACAAGCCAGTATAATAAAAAGTCCACTTGATGGTTCTTTGGTATTTCTTTATTTGAACTTCTTGTGCAGTAGTAGTACATAGGTGCACTTAATGCAACAATGCATACTCTACCAGTCAACCTTTGGAATAAAAAAGTCTCAAGCATCACTTTCCACCTACCTCCATATCATACCGATGCCCATCACTTCTGCCAACACAGTACGTCGCCAGATTTGCCGAAGAAGCCACGATTCCTTTTTTTTTTTCGAGGATTAAATTGAGCAGTGGTGGCCGAGTGGTAACGACTCCAACTTACGATTTGTAAGTTCAAACCCAATCAAGCGCATTACTTTGTATAATTTATTTCATCACGCCTGCTTTCAAAACGGTGTGGGAAAACATCGTGAAGAAACCGGCATGCCCTAGAACCAAAATTTCGAAGACATGTACATCCACCAACCCGCACTGGGCTCGCGTGGTGAATTACGATCCATTCCCTCTCCTAGAGAGGCCTGAGTCCCAGCAGTGGGAACATGAAAGGGCTGATTATGCTATATTTTAATCCATCGTCCATTTACGTGTGGTCGGTATGACGTGACAATGAGGTTTGAGAAAGAACAAATGTGACTAAAAGATGAGTAATTCACTTTTGCTTAAACCGCTGGTAGATTCGAAGAGACACTGGGTCTTAGTCAGTAAAAGTCAGATAATATATACCCTTTCGCTTCAGCTAAAGCGGGTGAGAACTTGAAATCATGCAATACACTTATAACATTGTCAGGACAGTTCACAATACTATGACAATATTGTAAACTTTCTATTATTGGACCACCAGACGCACGGCGAGTGTCCACCCTTACGTTGTTGACATCTCTACGGTCCGTACCAAGCTTTTCGCCTCGTCGTTTATACCGCGTACATCGAAGAATTGGAACAGTTTGCCTGCTATGGTCTTTCTGTCCGATTATAATTTATGTATCTTCAAAGCTACAGTACCTCTTAATAAACTAGTGCGATTTACCATTAACTATTGCATCACTGCTTAGCATCAGGTGGGATTGTAGTCCAGCGCTGATTTGTATCATTAAAAAATATATATGTAGCGACATCTATGATGCCACATAAGAACTATGAAGAAAATACGAAATCCTGCATCCCGCAATCAAAGTTCTCCACGCGATTTGAATATATACGACAGCTCGAGATCAACAATCGGGCAGTTGCCCACCAGACCATAATACCTGTCTGGTCGGCGGATCCTCCCTTTTCAACGGAGGTATGTGAGACTTTACTCTCTGTCCCACTTACCTCCAAATACTTCTATATTATTTCAAAAATTGCATACCGAAACGCCGCGTCTCCGCTTCAAAACTTACGCCTATGAAAACATTTCTAGTGTCTCAATAAAATAAATATCGTCGCAGAGGAACGGAGGCGAATTATAAAGATTCTGTTATGAAATGAGATTGACGCAATAAATCCGGGGAGGCGACAAAAGGGACGAGTGTCGGACATCAAACATTTTATAGATCACTCTACTACTAGGTACTGTAAGCAATGAAAAGATTGAGCATCTTGTGGATATTCTACTTGTAAAACAGGAAACAATCCGTTATACAGAAAGTGCAGTCAATATAATGCCCTAAGGCAAACGGTCTTAACGATTTAAACAAGGTGAGATGGTGGTCAAACGCAAGCCTATCAATAATAAAAAAAAAACATTATTTGTATAAATTGTTATTATACCAGTCATTTATTTACTTCTACATATTGTTTCATTTGTCACTAAGTGTCCCCGCACACAAGCAACCAAAAAAAGCCGCCACAAAAAAACGCGACAGCTTGTCGCCGGAGAAACTTGAAGCGGCTGCCACAAAAAAGCTTTAAGCGGCTTTTTTTGTGGGTCGTGTGACACTTATGAAGCATTGAATGCTGCGTACAATAATAATTCGGACTTCGAATTTTTGTACCATGCAACAACATACCATTGTCATAACTATGCTAAATTGTCTGAGTCTTGTAGCGACATATATGGCGCTACATAAACTGAACCACGAAATCTTGCAACGCGCAATTAAGGTAGAACTACCATAGACTCACGCTCACGTGGACCACGCTTGATGTACCGTGTACGAAGCGGCGCGTTGCGTGACGTGTATCTAATGTAGCTCTGCAAGTCTAGTGGCCATATAAAATGTATGGAGACCAACGCGCCCAGATCGGCTACGTGGCACACGTGTGATCAATGTAATTTTTATCTTCATAGTTATCCACGCGATTTAAACATTTACAAAAGCCAGAAACCATGTAACGGGCAGTTGCCCAGATCAGACAAAACTTCCGTCTAGAGGATCCTCCGTTTTGAACAGAGGTTTGCGGGACTTTATACTCAGTTCTTATGAAAAAAAAATATTGTAGGGTAGAGTTATGTAGAGTAGGGTATAGTAAGGTAGAGTAGAGTACGGTAGAGTAGTGTAGAGTAGGGTAGAATAGGGTAGGGTAGCGTTGGGTATAGTAGGGTGGAGTAGGGAAGAGCGGGAGCGAAGCCGCAAGGGCAAAAGCTAGTTACAAATAAAATAAAATAAACATTACTAAACCACATGTGACATGTGACATTCACCAACCCGCACTGGGCCCGTGTGGTGAAATACGGCCCATTCCTTCTCCTAGAGAGGACGCCTGAGTCCATGCCAACGTTCCCGCTGAACGTTAAAAAAGGCTGATTATACTTATGCATTATCTACTATGGTTATGAATTTTGAAAAGAATTTCGCAGGCTATCTTGTGGAGCATTAACTAACCATATCACAAAAATACCTCTTACTTCAAGTAACTATTGCAATACGTAGCTGTACACTACCTGCATACATACATTTATATCAAGATCTATCTAAAGTAACATCAGTCCTCAGCCAACCAATATCAGTATGACATTCAAACCACTGACTCCTTTAATGAGAAAACTTGCTGCATGTGTCTCCTCACTTTATCTCAACTATTGAAACATGCAATATCTTCGAAAACGACAAAATTCGACCTCTACTGGAGAGTTCGAGAGTAACAAACTTTGTATTTTACACCGATGTGAGTACATTTTAGATTCGTGTAAGTAAATATTGTAGGGTATTGCTGGTAAAGTGCATGGAAGTGCCACTGGCCTGCGAGCACCGGCTGGGAAGACATTTCTAGTAAGCACGCTAAAGTTTGCAGTTTCTTGTATATAAGTTTGTTCCTGACAATTCCTGGCAGGCGTTTTTTGGCGAAAGTTTTATGAGAGAAGTCCAGTGATCGTTTTAAATATTCGCAAATTTAAGATGTAAATTTGGTGTAGTTTTTTTATTTGAAGCAGTTGCTTCAGATAAAAACCTACATATCTACACACACTACTACAAATACTGTATAGTTATACAACTGGAGAGCAGTGGTGGTTGAGTGGTAATGACCCCGACTTACGAGTTGCAGGGCGCAGGTTCGAACCCAGCCAGGCGCATTACTTTGTGTAATTTATTTCATCACCACTGCTCTCAAAACGGAAACATCGTGAGGAAACCGGCATGTCCTAGAACCAAAAATTCGAAGACATGTGACATCCACCAACACGCACTGAGCCCTTCCCTCTGCTAGAGAAGAGGCCTGAGTCCCAGCAGTGGGAACATTAAAAAGGCTGATGATGATGATGATGATTATGATGATGATACAACTGGATAATTAATGAAATCATTGAAACAGGCGCGGTCTCGGTAAAATCACAAAATATATAGGTGCAGACGTCAATCTACATACAAAGTGCACTCGAGCAACGCACACATAGACACCGCTCACGGACAAGATATCTCGGAGCGTCTAGTGCGCTCGTCGAACAGTTTCGGCACAAACGCTCATTAGTAAACGTAGGTATAAAAAGTGAAGTACATACATGAGATTGTCTTCTGTATCTATCTATTTTGTGGTAAAATGGTGCTGATATTTTTTTTATTATTGACTACCTCAGCAAAGACACTTTAGTGTGTATTCTATATAAAAACTAAATACTTTGTAAGATACTATTCAATTGGGTTAAATGCCGAACGGTTCTGGAGTGGCAACCTCGTACGACTTCTAACAAGGAGGACTGATGACTTGGTGAGGAACGCAAGAATGCAATGAATGCGAAACGCAAGAATGCAATGAATGCGAAACGCACAAGACCGTTCTTTTTAGCGACACTTGGAAGAGGCTTATGACCAACAGTGGACGTCCTTCGGCTGAAATGCTAATGATGATGAATCATGAGCTCTCTAGCGAAGCCAGAAAAAAAATCTGATTGAGCGAAATTAGCAAACACTTATGGTTTATTTTTGAGATGGATGCACATTAAAGATTTTTTATTATTTCTAGGCTCGCGCTTGGCCACTATCTCACCTTCCCCCTTAGCCAAGTTACAACCATTTCGCTTGCGTCGAACGCTTAGAATTGACCTTGCCGCCAATTCTTTAGTTCTGACCACGTGACTGAGAGTTGAGACGACGTCGTTCCCGTACATTTGAAGCTTTCTGCTAGCGTAAGCTATCGCAGATTAGCAACTTGGCTAGGGGTACTGTTATGGTAAGCGATGATGTGGTGGACGACGGAACACACTTGCCCAGAACTACCCTATTCACTCTTAACTGACGTTTTTAGTAATCTGGCGAAATGTGGGTATATTTCAAGCAAGCATTTACTTCACCCTGCGGTAAGCCAAGTCTTCATCGGGAGATCAAATTCATTTTGTTGAAGCTAAAGAAATCATGGTCCTAAAGTAATGTATTCTTTAAAGCTCCAACTCCAAACAAGAGTAGTCTTCAGACAAAACGTGAAGGGCGCTTGTTTATTATTAAATTAACCCTTCAGTGCGGAGGGTAATCTTGGAAGTTGGTCGGAGGACCCTCTGTTAATCTGTCACGTTATTGTTTGAGCGCTGCCCTTCTGAGGGTTGACGTGAAGCGAGCCCTGTTTACGCTTCTATAGTTATAGTAACCTCTTTGATGACGGAGTGACGAAGTTTATGAAACTTTCTGTACGGTATTTTGTTAAGGTTTGACCCCGTTTTTTGGGACGGATTTTTGGGAAGGGCAAAGTTATGATTGTATTGAAGAAATTTTAAAGTAAAGGTAGAAGGGAGAATAATGGTTTCTTTAGTAAAGTCAGAAATATTTTAATGTTTATTTGTCGGTTTAGGTCGGAATCTCTTTTAGACAACCCTGTTTTTTTGCCTCATTTTAGGAACAACTCCCAAATAGTGGGTGCAGTCATAAACATCTATGAGAATGAGAGAATTTAGGATATCTGTTTGGGTATCCTGAGTTTTCTCTCTATTTTTATTATTAAAACAAAAAATAATTACACAACACACTACAACAAAACACACCATTCACACAATGTTTTGTTTCAGATTTTTTTTATTGTTTTAATGTTTTTGTTTTTCATATTGAGTGTTAGAGGTACCAACTAGTATATTTATAGGTAGTAGTATATTTATACTACCTACCTCTATCACTCAATATAAAACAGACATTCGTAAAAATTGAGACTAAGCTGCAAGATTAAAGTGCAGTTTCTTACTTCAAGCTGCTAAAGTCACAGCTTATTGACTTGAAACTTAAATTAGCTCACTCTAGTCTCGCGATTATAAATTCCTTTATTGTTCCTTTCCAACTTCAGCTGCATTCTCCCAGGCCATACCTACGTTATTTAGCCATGTTATTTGGCATGTTTAGTGTATTATTATGGGGTTAATTAAGTTAGGGTTAAGTAAATTTGGCCAGTACCGTGGCTCTGGAACGAAACAGTAAATTTAAAACTACATAGACCGACGCACACGTGTAACACGCCTGATTTGTAATTAGAACGACGTCGAGTGGCGTCGCGTGGCGTGGATTAAGTGTAGCCCTACAAATTTTGTTTCCGTTTAAAATGTGTGGAGACCGACGCGCCCAGATCGACGTGTGTGACACACGTGTGCGCAGTGTTATTCTACCTTTACTGAAAGACCATAGTGGGTTTAAGTCAGTAAAAGACTGCCACTCCTTCTCTATCCACCCAGAGCGGTTAATTTTCTCGCTCTAGTTGGGGAGGTTAGGCGTATTTGATGCCACACCACCAAAAAATAAAAATAGTAAATCTGATAACACAGACTTCGAAATTGGCAGACAAGATTTATAGAAAAGTTGTTGGTTATGTTTACCATTAATCATTGTTTGTTAGCGAAGGTAGAAACTGTATCTAATAATAAAAAGATTGTGCATAGAGTTAAGATTAGATGTGGTTATTCAAAGTTGTGAAACCAATAAATTCAGGTAGGTAGGTAATTACCACGTGTCCCAAATTAAGCCTAGAACTACATTAGACCGACGCACACGTGTAACACGCCTGACTTGTACGTAAAACGACGTCGCGTGGCGTGGATCAAGTGCAGCTCTACAAGTCTAGTTTCCATATAAAATATGTGGAAACCGACACGCACAGATTGGCGTGTGTGGCACACGTGTGCGCAGTGTTATCTTCGAACTTTTTTGCAATTTACAGCTCAGTATCACAAGCAATCAAAAATTATATTTGTGATGATGGCATGTATGTATCTACACTATTTTACATAACTTAGCGAAGAAATAAAATGTGCCATTTTAAAAATAAAACTTGGCGTTTACCTTATCTATAAGTCAGAAAGTTATGATGATGGTTGTAATCATGAGTATAGTCAAAAGTTAACGTTTCAATTCTGGAAGAACTAAACATCAAACAGAGGTTATCGTCGACTGTGCAAGTACGAATCCTCAAATATTCTGGTCACGTTGTTCGCAACGAACACTCCATGGAGCGAGTCGTTGTCCAAGGACAAGTGGAGGGGAAGGGGTCACGTGGTCGCTCTCCTACGCGTTGGGCAGACCTCATCAGAGCTGCTACACAAACCTCCATAGTCCAGAGTTCTCGAGACGCCGTGAACGGGACAAGTGGAAACGCATCGTGGAAGCCTCACTCGCCAACTAAAATGCAACATCGTCAACCACGACCACTCTGTCAAGAGTGAACGACTAAGGAGGAGAAGAACAGTCACAAGAGCAAATTTTTAAAGAGTAAATTTCGCGGGGTACCCTAGAGATGACAAACAACTGCAGTTTAAGAAAGGCATCCCTTGCCTGACTCAGCGTTCTACCACAGCAATGCTATCTGCTTACTTACATCCGGATTACTTTATTTACAAGCTTTTATGTAGTTTCACCTGTCCAGATGTTTGCCTGTAATCAAATCTTGTAAATTAAATTTGACCCGGTTACCAATTGAGCTAAAATTTTGCATGCATGTGTAAATCAGATGACAATGCAAAATTATTATGACATGGGATTGGTCTGATGATGGAACCGGAAGGTGGCTATAGTAAATTGGTAGTTAAACAACACAACCCCATCAAGTTTGGGCTCGTATCATATGACGAGTTTAATTACACATACACAGGTATACCGAGCTATAAAAGCTTGCTATGAAAAAAGTGATTTTCATTAAAAAAATATTTAATAAATAATAATAATCCTCCTCCTTGCGTCGTATACCTCAATGCTGAGAGTCGTGACCTCCCTACTTCATCACTCTCATATGAACGATGTTCTTTCATCTGCTTCTGTCTCTGGCGGTGTGAAGGGCATTATATAGCGTAGAGTCCAAAGCGGTGCGGATCTGGTCAGACCAACGTATTGGGCTGCGTCCACGAGGTCTTTTCCCATCCACTTTACCAGTCACGATAAGCCTTCCTAATTATAATAATGCCCTAATATCTTTATTTTCTATATGGTATTCACGTTTTATTAAAATTATATAGAGAGCCTCTGCGAGTCGACTAACTTCAACTCCTCGTACGCGTTCAGGGTCCTGACGGACTCCGAGGTCCTTTTTTTTCGCGGTGGGTAAATCATCTAATGACATCCCCAGCTCTTGGGTGGAATGGGAGATAGTGTCAGACTTTTACCGACTAAAAACCCACTCCTGTTCCTTCGATGCCTTTCGTACCGGGGGCTAAGCTACCTTTTGGACTTACCCTGGCCCCAGTAGATTTCGACCCAGTTGGGTCCCTGCCGTTGCTGACAGCTCCTTGAGGCGTGCGGGAACAGTGCGCGCCGTCGACGTCTTGGGCTCGGTCCGGACAGTTATCGGACGGTTAGACAGCGAGCTACCCACTGCTCACCTCTGGACGGCGGACTCTGAAGTCCTGGACCTATGGTTTTTTTTTTGTATTTTTTTTTATTTGTGCATTTACATATCTCAATTCAAGCGGCTTCGCTCGGGTGTTTCTCCACTATTTAATGGATGTTATTATACATATAAACCTTCCTCTTGAATTACTCTATCTATTAAAAAAAACCGCATCAAAATCCGTTGCGTAGTTTTAAAGATTTAAGCGTACATAGGGATATAGGGACAGAAAAAGCGACTTTGTTTTATACTATGTAGTGATGTTAATGCATAAATAATCAATTTAGTTCTACCTTGTCCAAACTGAAATACATTCTTTACAAAATCTGCGTTTCACAGATTTCGTCAAGAATATAGAACAAACGAAGGCCACTAACCTTTTCCGTCATCAATAGACAGTAATTAAAATCCTCACGATAGCTACCACATCCACACTCTACCCTAAACTTGGAACATCCATCACACACCCCTTTTGTCTTCACGTCGCCGAAATACCGACTTGCAAGTGACGTATCATATTTGCAACGAAGTTCTGCCGTCGACTTTGCTTGCTTGTTTTGAGGTATCAGTTTGCATGGACGGGAGAACTGCGTAAATGAAATTAGTCTGCAGTATCTGGTGAGTAACCTGTCAAATTTTCAAAACTGTATTATATAAATCACAGTTATAAGCCAGTTATGGCCCCAAGTCTGCTATTACAATAGTGTCAGAATGGTCTATCATTGATTTTAAAATTGTTGATTTTGACAAGTTTGGTAATCTACTAATATAATGGCGTCATTATGAGTTTCCAATGGTCAACCACTGACACTCCATTAAAATAAATGGCATAAAATGGTAATCTCGTACATAATAAATGAAATGAAAGTCTGACGTATGCGGTAATGTAATTAAATTTTGACAGTTCTTTTGATCAATAACTTACCATTAGAACATCATTGTGCAGTCGTTACTTTTAACGAGCTCGATATTGTCATTCCATCACAACTCTATTAGGAGACCATGGACCGATCAATGATCGATCTTTATGAATTAGCAGATAACGAACTTTTAGCAAAATGAAAATGCGGTCTTAAGCCATAAGCAAGTCTTAAGCCAGTATTTATGTCGCCAACCAGGTTGGCGACATAAATACATGGTCACCGGGCCACCCAAGTGACTGAAGGTTGTTTTGCTTCCGCACCCAGCTGTGCGCTGGCACTTAATGCCCGCTATGACCTGCCGTGACCTGTTTTGTGCTTAGTGTCGGTGGTGTTCAAATTGTGACCTTTTTAAATATTTTTGGGATATTGTGTGTCTTCTATCATTTTCTTTCTTCTTAAATCGTCTTTTATATGTCACTAGCGACCCGCCCCGGCTTCGCTCGGGTGTTTCTCCACTATTTAATGGATATTATTATACTATTTATAAACCTTCCTCTTGAATCACTCTATCTATTAAAAAAAAACGCATCAAAATCCGTTGCGTAGTTTTAAAGATTAAAGCGCACATAGGGAAATAGGGACAGAAAAAGCGACTTTGTTTTATACTATATAGTGATGTAGGTATGACAAGACAAAAGAGTATTTTTCATCACCTCCATAGATCGGTACCTACTTATTTTTCTGTTCCGGTCTCAAGAAGAAAAAAAACAAATATATCTGTTTATTATGTCTGTACATAAACAGTAAAATAAACATTTACATATCAACCAATTCTCTCACACGAAAACCAATTTTCGTTTACCTAAAACAAATCGCTAGACAAACGAAGGTAAATAAACCCTTTTGTGCCACCCAATATAATCGTAGTGACAGTTCCCTGACCCCGCACTACTTAACCCGTCTCCTGAAAGAGATGATTTATGTAGGTACATATCGTAAATACGTACCTAAGGGTCGCCTCACAACCAGCCACAACTACAAAAAGCCGTCGTATTTATTTTTATTTTATTTTTAACTAGCGACCCGCCCAGGCTTCGCTCGGGTGCAATATTATAAATATAAACCTTCCTCTTGAATCACTCTATCTATTAAAAAAAACCACATCAAAATCCGTTGTGTAGTTTTAAAGATTTAAGCGTACATAGGGATATAGGGACAGAAAAAGCAACTTTGTTTTATACTATGTAGTAATTAGCTTTTGCCCGCGGCTTCGCTCGCGTTAAATTCGTTAAATTTCCCCATTTTAGAGAAGTAGGGGGTTAGAAAGAGACAAATAGTAGCCTATGTCACTCTAAATCTCTTCAACTATCTCCACTTAAAAATCACGTCAATTTGTCGCTCCGTTTTACCGTGAAAGACGGACAATCAGACACACACACTTTCCCATTTATAATATTAGTATGGAGTATGGATTATATAAACCAGTGCTTGACTGCGATCCCACCTGATGGTAAGCAGTGATGCAATCGTTGATGGTGAGGCGCATTAGTATATTAAGAACCTATTTACTCTAGCATTGAAGACACCCAAAATATAATTGGACGGGAAGACCGCAGCAGGCAAATTCTTAGAGGTTTTATATATTTTATATGGATTCGCCGGATACGGTTGATGCCGGTGGTCGCCACGGGCTACAAATCGCTGCTTCTTCTTGTGGCCCAAACCGGCCACTAAACGCCGATACTGAACGCTGCCACACGCCATTCATCTACTGAGGCCAGGGTTATCTGAAAGGAAACTCGAGCCCCGGTATGAAGGCTAGAAAGAACGGGGTGGGGTTTCTAGTCAGTAAGAGTCTGACACTATCTCCCGCACCACCCAAGAGCGGGGGTTGTCATAAGATGATTTTCTCCATCGAAAAAAAAAACTCGCCATTTACGCTTTTAAACCTTCTTCGACAAAGTCAATTATGATACTGCGCGTACGGGTTTAAAAAAAGTAGCAGCCACCGGCCACAAGCAGCTTGTGGCCGCTTCTAGCTTCTCGTGGCGGCGTTTGTGGCTGTAGCATGTGGGCCATGTGCGGCAATACTTAATATTATTATGAAGTGGGAATTCATATAGACGTGAAGATGGAGGCTTCACTATATGGCAGGGATGACGAACATTTACTTGTGATCGCGCTATCTATCTTTTACCAATACTAGTACTATCCAGTGAGTTTGTTCGCGAATGTTTTCATAAAAACTTAACTGTATTTTGTAATACTAATAACTTCACTCTTATTTTCCATTTTGATTAGAATTTGTGCTAAGTTTCAAGTTTATTCATCCGAGGAATAAGATTCTCACATAAAACCTGCCCCGCTCTTAGGCGGAGCAGGAGATAGTGTCAGACTTTAACTAACTAAAAACCCACTCCTGTTCCTTCGTTGCCTTTCGTACCGGGGCTGAGCTATCTGTCGAAACTAACCCTGGCTCCAGTAGACTTCGACCTAGCTGGGTTAACCTGCTGTTGCTGACAGCCCCTTGAGGCGCGCGGGAATAATGCGCGCCGTCGACGAAACCTGGTAGGACTCCGGATTGTTTGAAAGAGTTACCGCAGTCCTCGCAATAAGGACAACCTAAAAAAAAAATGTTAAGTTTTTGTCAGTAAAAGACTGATACGCCCTCTCACTCCACCGTGAAGTGGAAGAAGTCGTTTAATGATTTCATACCTCAAAAACAAGAAAAAAAATCTGCCAGCACTTCAGAATGTTTCACCCGTTTGGCTGTTTTTTTCCTGTCATTGTTATTCCATTTCAAGCAGGTACCATTTTTATGAATAAATATTTTTGAAAAATGGTCCACCAGTGGAACGATGGAAGTGTCGCAAGAATCCAATGGCTGCGAGAAGTACAGGATCGTTCGTTGTGGCGGCACTTGGGGGACGCCTATGTCCAACAGTGAACACCTTTTGGCTGAAATGATGATGGTTATTCTAAAGAGGTAAAGTTTGTTTTTTTTTTTTTTTTTGTTTGTAGGGGGTAATCTAGGAAAGTACTGGTCCAATTGCGAAATTTTTTTCATCGATAGAAAGCAGCTTTATCCTTAAGTGACACAGGCTATATTTTATGTATGCGGGCGCAGCCGCGGGCAAAAGTTAGTGTCTTATATTGTTCTCAAAATTGATACTCAGACTTCTTCTCTCTAGGAAAGGTTGTTTGTCACTTGTCTTCAAATTTTTTGACTAGTGAACATGCCAGCTTTTTCATAATTATTTTCCTTCAGTGTTTCAATAGTCGTGGTGAAATAAATTACAAAAAAAAGTGCCTGCTAAATGCATAACACGCCCGTTTATGTGTCTGAGTGAAATTAAGCCACGGGGCTTAATTTCAGCGGTCCACGCGCTAGAGGCGAGTCACCTATCTTCCGTTTCGTCCGATAACTATCCGGACCGAGCTCAAGACGTCGACGGCGCGCACTGTTCCCGCGCGCCTCAAGGAGTTGTCAGCAACAGGAGGGGCCCAGCTGGGTCGAAGCCTACTGGGACCAGGGTTATCTGAAAGGAAACTCGAGCCCCGGTATGAAGGCTAGAAGTAACGGGGTGGGTTTTTAGTCAGTAAGAGTCTGTCACTATCTCCCGCTCCACCCAAGAGCGAGGTTTGTCATTAGATGATTTTTGAACACCGTAAAAAAAACCTATCTTCCGTTGTTTTGATTTAATCTAAGGTTTGAACCCAAGAATACAACACTAGGCCATCACTAATCTCGTTATTTCGGCGTCCCCAAATTATTTCATCATACACTTCTGGCACGGCTGTCATTGGTTCGCCATCCCTGCTGAATTGAGTTTGAGTGACATCCCATCTGATAGGTTAAGTACGATCTTATGCGGGTGGTAATAAATCATCGCTTTTGCAACATTTGCTACAGCTTGCGACTAAGCCTCTTGAATACAGATCGCTCTAGTATTTACTGCTGGAATAAGTTTGTCGTAAACCTTGGTTAAGCTGGGTGATCTTCTGCAGAATCGGCTGAAAGTACCAAAAGTAACTGAAGAAACACAAGTGGGTTTAGTCAGCAAAAAATCTGAGACTCGCTCCACTCAGAGTTAGAGAAATTACGTGATGATTTCCCATGGCCAAAAATAAAAATCGTCAAGAGCGGATAAATTCAGACGGCTGAGACTCCTCCTTTTTTATTTAGGAGGCGGTTACCACGTTGTCAGCAGCACTCATATTTGTATTATTTCTATTCCTACGGTACAGGATGTTTAGGACCTCACTTGAAAATTATCATTATAACGGTAAGGGGCTTATTAGACACCATCATCTTCCTGCCCTTGTCCCGTTTTATTTGGGGTCGGCGCAACACGTTTTTTTCTTCCATTCTGTCCTGTCACTCGTCACGCTATCACTAACTCCCTTTTCTTTCATATCACTTCTCACACAATCCATCCATCTTTACACATATAGGCATTATTTCCAAAATTATAAATTTTTATTTTTTTCAAATCCATTTCGCCACTTTACTGAAACCCTATTTTTTATGTATAAAGTCGCCGATTTTTTTGTTCCCTTTTATATTTTTTCTATATTGGTATTTTTTATATACATGCAAAATTTTACGTATTACAAGTATTGATTTTCTTTTTTTTACGCTACAAAAATGGCTTATTAGACACCGTAATGTTTAAAAAACTGAAAGCTTTTTTGCTAAGTGCAGTACGATGTCAAAGCGACTCCGTATAAAAGTAGATACATTACATTTTTTCTTTTAGGTGGGAAATCATCTAATGATATCTCTCTATCGCGCCCTTGGGCGGGAGATCGTGTCAGACTTTTATTGACTAAAGCGTTCCTTCTTTGTTTTCATGGCCACCCATGGCCCCAGTAGGCTTCGACTCTCCTTGGCTCTTACGGTAATACACTACACTACGGTATATATTTATCTCGTTTCTAAACTAAACCAAATTGAATTTTCGGCCTCCACATGGCAGAGCAGACTATAATTTTCTTAGCCACACCACAAGGAAGACACGTACGGGGCTTATTAGACCTCGTACTACACTGAATGTGTTAAAAATAGGATGCAACCTATTTATCTTAACAGTAAATTCGGACGGTATTTGAAATCACATAGTAGTGACCCATTGTCTAAAACTGTATCAACATTTACCAATTTGAGAATTTCGTCATCCATTTGGGCTTTCCACCAGATATTCCCAAACCAATCTTCAATCAACGAGCAGAGATAGAATACGAAATATCATCAGAGGACCGGCCCGGCCGCTTATTGAAGCCAACTCAACAAGATTGCAAACACCATTGTATCTTAGGCAGTTCTGTAGTCTATACGTCGTGACTCGTGATATCAAAGTACACATCGTCGATATGTGGGTCAGGCTTGGTACAATGCCCACCTACCTACATTACTATTGTAGCAATTACACGAAACGCGAACTGTAGATTCTGGGACTAATTCTGGAAAATAAAAGGGACAGGCCTGTTGGTTGGTGGTTGGGGGCCCTGCCGGAGGTGGTGGGTTTGGATCCCAATCTGTACAAATGTTTGTGATGAGCATGATCATTTGTTCTTCATCTGGATGTAATTTATCTACAATATGTATGTTTTTAAAAATATATATGTATGTTTATCAGTTGTCTAGGACTCCTAACACAAGCTCTGCTTAGCACAGGTCTAGACAAGCTTAAAACTTGATCAACATAATCTAACCTACATTTGAATTCAGCCATTTGATTGCAAGCTGTGTTTGATAAGTGCTGACATGGTTTATTCAGGTTTTCGGTAATTTTCAAGTTGACGTACGGCTAGTATCCACCCTTACGTTGTTTACACTTCTATGTACGGTACAGATTAAGCGTTTCGCCTCGTCGTTAATACCGCATACATCAAAGGATTGGAATAATATCCCTGCAGTGATCTTTCCGCCCAATTACAATTTAGGCATCTGCAAGGCGGGTGCGCCTCACCATCAACGATTGCATCACTGCTAACCATCAGGTGGGGTCGCAGTCAAGCACTAGATTATTTATATAATAAAAAAAACAGTTATCACTCGTGCGAGTCCAAATCGGGATAGTCAATTTCCTAATTTATTCAGGTCGTTTACATCTGACACCTATTGCAGTATGTTTGATGGTGCATTATCTCTGTTCATGAGAACGCAGTTTAGAACAAACGAATATCTGAAGGAGTCATATCAATGGGCGATGCGGAGGCATGCGGGACCATTATGCATTCATTAAGTACAACCACGAGTAATTAAAAATTGGAGGAGGTTTTCTTCTGTTCAGAAAATGCTGATTTTAGAAAATATTTCCTACATATACCTCCATCTCTTTCTATTTGTTTATTTATTCAAAGCTTTATGCACAAGAATTGTACAAAGGCGGACTTACTGCCTTAGGCATTATCTGCCAGTCGACCTTAGTGTGGTGCAGAAACATAACATGGCAGGTGCAACTTAATAAATAGAGAAACATATACACTAGTAAATACATACAAAGCTGTAGTGAAAAAAGAAATTAAAACCTCCCAACCCCCAAACCCAATCGAACCCTACGACCTCGTATAGCAGTCAGAGCTACTAACCACTAGGCCAACAGGCCAGTCAAAATATACATTGGAAGCTTAGTCACAAGCCTCACAAGATATTCTCAATACATTTTACCCGACTTCCAATATATGACTGTTTGGTATTCAGAATGCGAAAAACGCAGGACTGTTCGTACCACTTTACTAAATCACAAGTTTGTACATTCAAAGTACGGAGTTAGAAATAAGTCAATCCTTCGCAAGTTTTAATGTTATGGGAAGGATATCTGTCATAGATAACGGGAAACTTGTTTACCCTTATCAGATCGGGGGTTTGCTACCCTTCACGACGAAAATAATGTGCTGGTCTAAAACAATTTTCAAATTTTCCGAGCTATAAAAGCTCGCTATGAAACAAGCTTTTAATGAAAATATTTTTTTCATAGCAATCTTTTATAGCTCGGTATACCTATATAATTAATACTCGTCAAGACAAATCATACGAGCCCAAACTCGATGGGGGTTTGTGTCGTTTAACTACCTTCCGGTTCTATCATCAGATCAGCTCCATATCATAATAATTTTGCATTGTCATCTGACTTACACAAGCATGCAAAATTTCAGCTCAATCAGTAACCGGGAAGTGGCTCAAATTTAATTTACAAGATTTGATGACAGACAAACATCGGGACAGGTGAAACTAAATAAAAGCTTGTAAAAATGATTTTCATTAAAAGCTTGTTTTGTGTCTGATTTTTGTTCGCATTTAATTTATTTATTTTTATTTACCAGATTTGTTCCTTTTTATTAATATAATATTCCACAACCATCATCACAACGCCGTCTAGTGTCAAGCTAAGCAGAGCTTGTGTTATGAGTACTAGACAACTTATAAACATACTTATACAGTATGTAAGGGACAGCCCTCCACAAATTTTAAGGGCTTGCTCAGTAGACAAAACTGAACAACCTTCCATAAATGTTTTTTTCAGGAAACGAAAATGCTTAGGGTTATATTTCACCATGGCGGCGCAACTAGTCATGCCGCCCTGTGTCCCGGTGAAATATAGCCCTTACCATTGACTAGTACATAATTATATATCGATGGCCCTTAATGATAGGTACCTTACTATAGAACTTGCACCAACTTGCACACTATTTAAGTTTGGTTAAGGGGTACAAAAAGTAAAAAAAAAAACTTTTGTAAGATTTTTACTTTTGTAAAAAGCTTTTTACCTATGTTTAAAGTTTTTTATTTCCATGAAAAATGTACACGATTTTGTTCAAAAATATGAAATTTTGCACAATATTTTAAAAGTTGATTACGATGGTGAAAATCTCTTTCCCTCGTTCCTGGCCACATTAATTTTATTACAGTTCAGCGGCGCCCTGTGTTAACATATTTTTGGTTTTACCATAAAATTCAATTTATATCTAGGCTTTGATGTTGCGGAACTTTATTAGGTGCTTACCTACTCGTATAACTGAATATACTCGTATTCAATTGTACTTTTTTTAAAGAGGTGGAGAAAATTTGTCATTGCGACTGAGGTGGGATTGGCTCGAGCCGCAGGTGAGGATGTCATGGAACCGAAGGCTGCAGTGATAAATTTACACGTGCATCAAACGAAGTTTTTTATTGAACAACACTTATGAAGAAATAAATAAGGTCTCTAAGTCAACTTGCAGATAATGCCTAAGGCATTAAGTCTAACTAACCGCCTCCAAATAGTTAATGAGGGATGTAAACCGACCTTTGTAACTAAATCGAGGAAGGAAGTTCTTGATGTAACTCTCGCTACTATTCACACTGCCAGGCTGATAACCAATTGGCATGTCAGTGATGAACCATCTATGTCTGATCATCGACTTATTGAATTCGCTTTGAATACATCCAACATTTGCGGAACTATCACTTTTAGGGATGCGAAAACCACGGACTGGGACTTGTACAGACGAAAGCTCCAGGAGAGACTCCTAGACGTCCCTAAAACCATACGCTCCCCTGAAACATTGGACTATGCTGTCACTCAAGTTACTGAAGCCATTACAGCCTCTTACCAAGAGAGCTGTCCTCTAAGAACTGTGAGGGACAGAAAAGTGACATGGTGGAACAAAAGGCTCGATGTTTTAAGGGAGGAATCACGTAGGTTGTTCAATAAGGCTAAATCGACTGACGACTGGGATCGGTATCGGAAAGCTTTAACTACCTATAATAAAGAAATCCGAAAGGCGAAAAGACTTTCATGGAGGAAGTTCTGCGAGGAGATTACTAAAGTCCCTCAAGGAGCCAGAATCCACAAAGTCTTATCCAAATCGCCTACGAATCAACTGGGACTCTTAAAGAAACCAGACGGTGCCTTCACTGCATCAGCGGAGGAAACCCTGAAACTTTTGGCGTCAACACACTTCCCTGGCTCGGTGATGGCACAAGACATCATCGTACCATATTCACCTCATATCCGCCTCTCCAGGCCTACAAATGAAGACTGGAGAAGAGCGGCGAGGTACTTTAGACCAAACAAGGTAGAATGGGCTATAGACTCATTCAAGCCGATTAAGTCTGCAGGTGATGACGATATCTTCCCAGCTCTCCTGCAGCAAGGGAAGACTATACTCATCCCTATCTTAATCAAAATCTTCAGAGCAAGCTTTGCCTGGGGATATATACCTGAGAAATGGACTACAGTTAAAGTCTGTTTTATCCCAAAGGCTGGTAAGAAAGACTACTCTCAACCAAAGTCCTTCAGACCAATAAGCCTTACCTCCTTCCTACTCAAGAGTATGGAAAAGGTTATAGACGAATGCATCAGGGATGGACCATTAAGGGCTAACCCTCTGCATCCGAAGCAACATGCTTACCAAAAAGGAAAATCCACAGAAACTGCTCTGTTAGAACTAACAGACAGGATCGAAAGGGCTTTGGAAGATAAACAGATAGCCCTATGTGCTTTCCTTGATATTGAAGGAGCTTTCGACAACGTCACCATAGACGCCCTTTCCAAGGGAATGAAGGCGAAAGGGATTGACGAGACAACTACTCGTTGGATCGAATTCATGCTCCTCAACAGAACTATCAGTGTTACCTTACACGGAACTACAAAAAGCTTCAAAACAACTAAAGGGTGCCCACAAGGAGGCGTTCTATCGCCACTTCTATGGCTACTCGTTGTTGACCAATTGCTGGTTGAAGCCTTTAAAAGAGACTTAGATGTACACAGTTATGCTGACGATGTGGTGGCTTGTGTTATCGGCCCCTGTCACAGCACGGTATCATCTATACTGCAAAGATCTCTGAACGTTATAAACACATGGTGCACAGAGAACAATTTATCGGTTAACCCGAGTAAAACAACAATAGTCCCCTTTACTAGGAAGCGAAAGTTGGACAAACTTGTAACGCCCACTGTAAAGGGGACTCGCATACCATTCTCCAATGAGGTCAAGTACCTGGGCGTAACTATCGACCAGAGACTGACCTGGAACACTCACATTAATAATGTGATTCAAAAGGCTAAAATAGCTTTAGGAATATGCTGTCGCTTAGCAGGGACGAAATGGGGCCTAAACCCTAAAATCGCCCTGTGGTTGTACACCGCTATAGTTAGGCCGATAATAACGTATGCCTGCGTAGTATGGTGGAGGAAAGCATCCCAAGTGACAGTCATTCACAAACTTAATGGTTTGCAGAGACTTGCATGCATTATATCAACAGGGGCCATGTCTACAACACCAGGAGCTGCTCTAAATGCCCTGCTTAACCTTCCGCCACTTCATCTATTAATTGCGAAGGAGGCGAAAGCGGGCATGTATAGAATAAACAGCACTGGCAAAGTAAACTGGCGCTCTCAAGCACTGAGATCGCTACACGAATCAGTGCTTGAACACGATCAGCTAGCTATGACAACAGACGTCATGCTTCCACAGTGTAGCTTCACAAGAAATTACACAGTGGAACTGCCGAGCAGAGAGGATTGGGCAAGCAACCTCATTACTTGCAAGGCTGGAAGCCTGATCTGGTTTACAGACGGATCCAAAATGGGTGAGAATGTAGGATGTGGAATATTTGGCATTAGCCCGAAATTCAGCAAAAGCTTGAATCTGGGTAAATATGCCACCATATTCCAAGCGGAGGTATACGCCATTATAGAATGTGCGGAAGCCAACCGTCAACGAAACTACATAAATCAATTAATTCTGATTTACTCAGATAGCCAGGCAGCTCTTAACGCCTTGAACTCGAATACAATAAATTCGAAACTGGTAAAAGACTGCGTTAACAAACTAAATGACCTGGGGCAAAGGAATAAAGTTATTCTGAGATGGGTACCGGGTCATTCTGGAATTACTGGCAATGAAAAAGCCGACGAACTTGCAAGGACTGGGGCTCAGGGTCATCAGATAGGACCAGAACCTTTCTGTGGTATCTCAAAGAACCAGGCCATGCAGACCCTTAAGGGCAACCTATTTGGCGATTCAAAAAAGCACTGGTTGTTACAACCAGGACTGCTACACGCCAAATCTCTTATAGAAGGCTACTCACAAAAACGAACTGCCGAGCTTCTTGAGCTTAGCAGGACGAACATCTGTGCGATAGCCCGCGCCTTAACCGGCCACTGCAAATTAAACAGGCACCTTTTTCACATGAAACTGAGTGACACTGATGTTTGCAGGTACTGTAATCAGGAGAGGGAGACGCCTAAGCACCTGTTGTGTGAATGTGGGCCCCTTATCCACAAACGGAGTATCCATCTGGGTCGACACATTATTCGCCCGGAGGAGATTAAAACTCTCAAAGCTAGGAGTATTCTAGACTTCCTGGAAGCCTCCCGGCTAAAAGAGTTACTCTAACAAGGTGGCGAGTCACAATAGATCTTTTAGGTCGCAGTGACTACATCTCCTACACTATGGGAGATGCATAGCCCCTTTTCTTCAAAAATAATAATAATAAGGCATTAAGTCCGCCCTTGTACAATTTTATGTGCATAAAGCTTTAATTATAAATACATTAATAAGCATGGGCTTGCCGGCGACTAGCGTGGGTCGCTAAGCGCCCAGTCGAATACGATAAATGTAAAAAATGTGGATGGGGCGAGCATGCGTACTTTTCCGCACTAGTGTAAGAAACAGTAAATTGCGTGCCTAGAAGCGTGTTTTCAAGTAAGTGTATTAAAAAACAGCAAGCTTGTACTGGCTAAACAGATCCACTGAAATCCGTGTGGTTCTTTCTTGAAAGGACCATCTCAGACATAAATCTGCATGGATCTCATATGATTTGACCACTACATGTCAATTTACAACTTGACTTTGACTTTAAAAGAGACTGACCTCTGATTTTTTTTTTATTTCAGCTCAGCAGGAAATCAATTTTGTTTTGAGTTAATGACATCTCGTGTCAAACTTTTACTGACTAAAAACCCACTCCCTTTCCTTCTTCGCCATTGTTCTAGGGCCCCGGTAGGCTTCGACCTTGCTGGGTCCTTACGGTTGCTGACAACTCCTTGAGGCGCGTGTGAAACACTACGTGCCATTGACCTCTTGGGCTCGGACTGGACGGTTACCGGACGGTCGGACGGCGAGCTACCTATTACTCGCTGTCCGCAAACAGACAGAGTTACCATCACATCTATAATATCAAGTATATATTAGCAAATTAACATAATTTATCAGCAAAAATAAGCGAATAATTCGCCTTAAAATCTTCCTAGCTCGTGGTTCCAATACAATGTTAGATCAGCTCGATCGCAATCTGTCCCGGCATGCCTCAAACAAACGGTATGCGCCCAGACGGCTTGCATTCCAAATGCGCCCACCAATGACTTTGGCGCACCCGGCCCATTGATAATTTACCTGTACCCGATATATGGGTAGTATGACAAGGAATGACGGCCCCCAGCCGGCTCGCTGGATGAATTTTCAATGATCGGTCTGTGGAAGATTTTGGAGTTGTTTAGGAACATAACTGTCCCTGCACACTGGCTTCCAAAAAAACGCTTGAAGCCTCTTCAAGCTTCTTCGATCACAAGCTTTCGCGCGCTTCAGCTGTTTTTTGCAGCGGCTTCTAGCTTTTTTTTTGTAGCAGCTTCTAGCCTTTTTTGTAGCGGCGTTTTTTTGAAGCCCGTGTGCGGGGTAGTTACCGTGCCTATAGGTCCCCAATACTGCACAACATGTACGGAAGTTACATTACCGTAAGATTTGTCGTGAATTGGTAAAGATTCTTTGAATTAGAGAATTACCCAACACTGAGTATCTGCCACTCAACTGCCTTCTCATTGGTAAAGATTACATAAAGGCAATAAAGCTAGATCTACATTATACCGACGTCTAACACGACTGATTTGCGCGCGTGGCGTAGATCAAGTGTAGCTCTACAAGTCTAGTTTCCATAAAAAAAATATGGAGACCGAACGTGTCCAGATATCGGCGTGTATCGCACGTGTGTGCAGTTTAATATTAATTCACTTTTCTTTTGAGAAATTGACATAAATATAGAAGAATAAATAGCAAAAATAACAAAATGAATTGCCTTAGTACGTAATGCATACTCTATGAAAATTAAAACTATAAAAGAAGGAAATACAAGCATATTTTTGTAAAAAAAACGAAACCTTTCCGCCTTATAAAAAACCAAATTTAAAAAAAAATTGGTACCACATTCAAAATATGAAGATGGCAAAAAATGAAATCGAACGCGATTTAAAACCTTCGCGCCACGCCACACACGATTTATTCATTCAGCGTTATATTTTTTCCACAATACCGACGTGTGTCTGTCATGGAAACGCGCAGAATGCCAATAATGTCAAATTATAATTTATTTGGTTTTGAATATTTAATGAGGCAATAAAATAAACGACGCATATTTTAGTTTCATACATAATTAACTAAAATATTTGAATAGAATTAAAATTATGTTTAAGCCCTGTGGTACTGAAACTATTGAATGCCTAATTACGAGTATGGTAATGTGAATTGAAAATGATAGCCGTTTCGATACTGTACCTACATTTATTACGTGTGTTATTCTTATTTGTGATTGACATCAAAGTACAATATGGGAAAGATATAATTTTTTGCCCCATTGCGCAAGAAGGAGGGTTAAGTTTTTCGACTAAATTTGTGGTTGGGTTTGTTGCATTTTAGTTTGAGAGGTGGAGAGGACGAGATATGCGCGGTTTGGAGGCAGAAACATCCAACTCTTCCACTTTTCATCACCCCATCGGAACTTCTTTCCCCTGGACGCGAACTGCAGTGCGAACCCAGGTTGGCCACTGTAAAAACATTCTGGCCTAGTAGGGCTTCCTCGACTCATCTGTAATACAGTGTCAGTGTGGAACCTCTGCAGAAGACATGAGCCACCTGCTATGCTGCCCATCCTGCAAACGTCCCTCAGTTTTCAGGATCTATACGAGGCCAACAATAGAGTTGTCTAAGTTGCCAAACATTAGTCATAAAAAGTATAGTTTGAGGAGCATCGATACCAAAAGAAGTTAAAAGAAATGTGTTTTCAGGATACGAAAAATAAAATCGGCCTTGCCATACAAATTGTCCAATCAAGTTTATCAATTTGAATGGCGAGGCTGATTTTTTTTTTTTCGTTTCTTGAAAAAAATCTTGTGGAAGGTTGTTAAGTATCATCTACTGCAAGCTCTTAAAGTTTGCGGAGGGCTGTCCCTGACACCTTTTTTTTACGGTGGGCAAAAATCATCTTATGACAACCCCCGCTCTTGGGTGGAGCGGGAGACAATGCCAGACTCTTGACTGACTAAAAACCCACCCCGTTCCTTCTAGCCTCTTCATACCTGGGTTCGAGTTTCCTTTCGGATCACCCTGGCTCCAGTAGGCTTCAACCCAGCTGGGCCCCTCCTGTTGCTGACAACTCCTTGAGGCGCGCGGGAACAGAGCGCGCCGTCGACGTCTAGGGCTCGGACCGGATAGTTACCGGACGGTCGGACAGCGAGCTCCATCTCTGGCTCGCCGTCCGCGATCCCGCGTGTTCCTTACACCTTATATATATTATTATACTGTTTTACATTTTTATGTGGGCGAAGTCTCAATCGTGGGGTGCCACGACAGAAAACCTCCACGAGTGCCCGCGGACTGTAGTTCCCTTGCGGACACGTCCTGAGGGAAGACCAGTCTGCGGGACGGTGCACCCTGGGAGGCGGCCATAGACCCCCTTAGGCACTCCTACCCAAGGGCCTCTATGGCCGTCTGCGAATGTTCTGTCTGACGGAACGCTTCAACGCGTGTCCCTCTGCTATAGCAGAGGGCACAGTGGCGAAGTAAGAGCGGGCTCGGTGTGCACTCACACTGCCGCCGGGCAGGCAGGAGGAAGACGTGTTCCTCCTTCTGCCACCGTTAGTCTCGTAGCCCCAGAGATTGTCCAAGGTCATGTTTCTGACTCTTGATGGGGGACGAGGGCCTTGGCTTAACCGCCCGGGCCGCGAGGAAGACAACCTCTATAAAAAATTACCCCAAACCTCCAAGCGGCGGCGCACCGTGAGGGAGGTTGTTAGCTTGACTAATGGGTAGCTAAATTAGTCTCTAGTGCGAACCACGTATTTGAGCCAGTACAACAATATATATACTCGTGGGAACAAAATGGATTCGAAATTTTTCATAAAACCACAAGTGAGTGATGCGCGGTCGGAGTCCGACGCGGCATCCAGAAGGAGCTCGGAGGGCTCGGAGAGTGAGGTGGAAGCGGGCGGTTCTGGGAGACACTCTAGTCTCTCCCAGAAGAAGCGCTCCGCTTCTTTTAGAAAGGAGGACGGATCGTCCTGCTCCGAGGGGCGGGCAAAGATCCCCACCAGCAGCCGTGGCGCGGGCCGAGCCCGCGGAAAGGGAAGGGGCCTCACGGCCAAGAAATCCGCCGAGCGAGCCAACAGGCTTGCCGCGGAGGGGCGCCACCCCGGTGCGGGCGACTCTGGGAGGGATCTCTCAGAGCCGTCCGGCAGCGAGAGGCGCACTGAGGCGGAGTCAGGTGGGGAGGCTGCGGTGCCCTTTAAGGAGCTGGCCGTCACCCTGCTTAGGGACATGGCCCGCCAGAGGGACAAGGCCACGCGGGAGCGAACGATCCGTCGCCACGCCGCGTCCCTCCAGGGGGCCTTAGACGCTTCCGTCAAGAAGAGGGTGGCGGAGCTCCGAGCGGAGCTCCAGGCCGAACTCCGAGCGGAGATTCGGGCGGAGCTCGCCAGAGCACCGAACAGAGGCCGCCAGGAACCCATGGAGGAGGAGCGCGAGCATAAGCAGGGGCTAAGCCGGCCCCAGCCCCAGCCCCAGCCCCAGTCCGAGCCGGAGAGTCAGCTGCTGTCACTCGTGCAGCAGGAGCTCGCTGCTTTTCAGCAGGGGCTGCAAAAGCAGCAGCTGGAATTCCAGCAGAGCATCCGGCAGCAGCTTTCTCTCCTGGAGGGTATAGTTCTCCGTCCTCCACTGGCGGCCTCTGGGCAGAAAAAGGCGGCTTCTTATGCCGCTGCTGCGGCCACGGCTTCTGCGCCTAAGGCGGGCCCGTCGGGGCAAGTGGGGCGCGGGGCTGCGGCGCTGGAGCCCGCGAGGCCAAGGTCGGAGCCTGCGAGGCCGGCCCCGACGGGCAAGCAGCAGCAGCGGCGAATAAAGGGTGCGGCGGTGCCTGCCGCTAAACCGGCAGGTTCTCCTGCCGCTGTGGCGACTAGGCCGCGCTTGCCACCTCCTCCACCCGAGGAGCCTGGCGCCGAGTGGACGGTGGTCGGCGCCAAAAGGCAGGCGGGCAAGGTGGCCAGGGCGGCCAAAAAGCGCGCGAGGCGGCAGGAGCGCAAGAAGCGGGCCATGGCGGCACGTCTTCGCGCCCCGAATTCCGAGGCTGTAGTAATTACGCTACAGCCTGAAGCGGAAAAGAGGGGCGTGACGTACGATGACGTCATGGAGAAAGCGAAGCAGGCGGTGTTGCCCCATCTTGGCGAGCTCGGAGCCGCTGCGGGCTTCCGCATGAGGCGCACTATCACCGGGGCCCGAATTCTCGAGGTCCCCGGTGCGGCCAGCGGCCCTGCAGCAGATGCCCTGGCCGCAAGGATCAGGGCGTCCCTCAGTGCGGAAGAGGCCCGAGTGTCCAGGCCCACAAAGTGCATTGACATGCGCATCATGGGCCTGGACGATTCCGTCAAGGTGGACGAGGTGGTGGCCGCCATTGTCAAAGCGGGTGGGTGCACGACCGAACAAGTTCGGGCGGGCACCATCCGTGCTGATAGCACGGGCATGCGAGCCGTAACGGTGAGCTGCCCCGTGCAGGCGGCCAAAGAGATCACGGCCGGGGGCCGAAGGCTTTTGGTGGGCTGGGTTTCGGCCCAGGTTAAGATGCTGGAGCCCAGACCTCTGCGGTGCTTCCGCTGCCACGTGGGGCACCACGTGGGAGCCCACTGCGCCGCGGAGGATCGCAGTGACCGCTGCCACCAGTGTGGCCAGCCCGGTCACAAGGCTGCAGATTGCCGTGCTACGCCGCACTGCTATGCATGTGCGGCGGCCGGCAAGCCGGCCGACCACCGGGCTGGGGGCAGGTCCTGCGACCCCCCCGCCAAGGCCAAGGGCAAGGCCCGCAGGCCCATCCCCGCCGAGGTCCTCGCCGCCGCAGCCACCTCGTTGGCCGCCGCCGCTATCGCCGCCGCACCCGCCGCCGCTGCGGCAGCGCCCCCTAGGGGGGCTCGGGAGGAGACCGTAATGGAGTGTCAATAACGGCCCCATTACGGCTCCTCCAGGCGAATATCAACCACTGCGCCGCCGCTCAGGATCTGTTGCTCCAGAGCATGGCGCAGTGGTCGATCAATGTCGCCGTGGTCACCGAGCCGTATTTTGTCCTGCCCAGTGGTGACTGGGTTCAGGACCTGGACGGCTCGGTGACCTTAATTACGTCGACCGCCGCCGGTACCCCGCCCCCCGAGTCCGTCACGAGGGGGCGGGGTTGCGTGGCAGCACGGTTCGGGGACATCGCCGTGGTAGGCGTCTACCTGTCCCCGAGCCGATCTCTCGACGAACTCCATGTCTCCCTGATGGAGCTAAATTCCGTCGTCGCTGGGTTCGGTTCCCTCCCCATGGTTGTTTGCGGGGACTTCAACGCCTGGAACACAGCTTGGGGTTCCCGGTTCACGAACCAGGAAGGGTCGGATGGTGGAGGACTGGGCCTTGGAGCTGGGCCTGGTCGTACTGAACCGGGGTTCTGTCCCCACGTTGGTGCGGATGCGGGGTGAGTCGGTGGTGGACATTTCGTTCGCCAGCCCCGCTCTGTCGCCGCGTGTCGTCGACTGGCGCGTGATGGAGGAGGTGGAGACGTACTCCGACCACCGGTACATCCGGTTTGACGTCTCCGCCGAAACCTCGGCCGCGCCGGTCCGACGGAGCCCTTGCGGTCCGCGGTGGGCGCTTAAGCAGATAGACCGGGAGCTCCTCCTGGAAGCCGCGACGGTACAGGCCTGGGTGCAAGCACCGGACAGGCCTGTCGACATCGACGTCGAGGCGGAGTGGTTCCAGGAGGCCATGTCGCAAATTTGCGATGCGGCAATGCCCCGTGTCCGTCCAGGACGAGCTAAGCGCCAGGTGTACTGGTGGTCGCCGGAGATCGGCGCACTGCGCAACGCGTGCAATCACGCGCGACGCCGGTACGCCAGGCACTGCAGGCGCCGCATCCGCCCGCCGGATGCGGAGGCCAGAGAGGCGGAGCTGTATGAGGGATACAGAGAGGCAAAACGCACCCTCCGAACGGAGATCAAGCGGGCCAAACTCGAGGCCCGCAACGTGTGGCTGGGGTCTCTGAACGCGGACCCGTGGGGGCGCCCGTACAAGTTGGTACGGGACAAGCTTCGCCCCTGGGCTCCGCCGCTGACTCAGAGTCTCCGGCCCCAACTCGTGGAGGGTGTGGTTAGTACTCTGTTCCCTGCGCAGGGGGAACACTCCCCCCCGCCCATGGCTCCGCCTCCGCCAGCGGTGTCTGACGCGGATCGCAACAGCGACGACGACGAAAATGTTCCAGAAGTGACCGAGGTAGAGTTGAGAGTGGCGGTGCGAAGGCTAAGTGCCAAAAACACCGCCCCAGGACCCGACGGCTTGCCAGGGAAAGCCTGGGTCCTGGCCATGGAGGCTCTCGGGCCTCGACTGAGAGGGCTCTTCAGCGCATGCCTGGAGAGGGGCCAGTTCCCACTTCGCTGGAAGACGGGGAAACTGGTCCTCGTAGCGAAGCCAGGGCGCCCTGCGGACTCTCCGTCCGCATACCGGCCCATTGTGCTGCTCGACGAGGTGGGCAAGCTCTTTGAAAGAGTAATTGCAAACCGCCTCGTCGTGCGGCTAACACGGGTGGGGCCGGACTTGTCGGGCGGACAGTTCGGCTTTCGCAGGGCGCGCTCTACAATAGACGCCATCATGCGCGTGCGAGCCCTCACGACAGGGGAAGCGGTGTCCCAGGGTAGGTGTGTCGTGGCAGTGTCCTTGGACATTGCCAACGCCTTCAACTCCCTGCCCTGGAGTACGATCCGGAGGGCACTCCGGTACCACCGGGTGCCCGAATACCTCTGTCATGTGGTCGAGGCGTACCTGTCAGACAGGTACATTGTCTACCCCGGTCACCAGGGAGACTGGAAACGTCGAGAGATGTCGTGCGGTGTTCCGCAGGGGTCGGTTCTAGGCCCACCCTTGTGGAACATCGGATACGACTACGTGCTGCGCGGCGACTTCCCTGACGGTGTCAGCGTGGTTTGCTACGCAGACGACACGCTGATTCTTGCGCAGGGAAGTTCGCACCAGGCGGCGGTCGCTCTAGCGACACGCGGGGTTGCGATAGCCGTTGGTAGGATCCAGGAGTTGGGACTCGAGGTGGCGCTGCATAAATCCGAGGCAATGTGCTTCCACGGCCCTCGGAACGCGCCACCATCGGACTCCCAACTTACGGTGGGAGGAGTTCGCATCGGCGTCGGGTCGACGATGAAGTATCTGGGACTCGTCCTCGACAGCCGGTGGAATTTCGTGGAACATTTCCGACGTCTGGCTCCCAAGCTTCTCCGGGCTGGGGCTGCTCTCAAGCGGCTCCTGCCCAACCTTGGGGGTCCAGACGCCTCCTGCCGGAGGCTCTACGCGGGGATCGTTCGGTCCATGGCCCTCTACGGGGCGCCGGTGTGGGCGCCGTCGCTGGCAAAGCGACCGGCGTTCATACTGAACGCCTGCCAGAGGGTCATGGCAATACGGATGGTGCGGGGTTACCGCACGATCTCCCGCGAAGCGGCGAGCCTTCTGGCTGGCCTACCACCGTGGGATCTGGAGGCAACAGTCCTTGCACACATGCACGATAAGCGCGTGGAGATGCAACGCCGGGGTGAAAGTCCACTGCCGCAACATGTCAAGGCATGGCGGACAGAGCTCCGGCGGGATCTCATGGTGAAATGGCGTCAACGGCTATCGCAACCCAGTGCTGGGCACGCCACGATTATGGCGGTAAGTCCCCTCTTTGAGGCGTGGCTGGAAAGACCTCACGGCGTCCTTACCTTCCGCATGACGCAGGTCCTCACCGGACATGGCAAGTTCGGGAGGTTCCTGCATCGGATTCAGGCGGAAGAGACGCCCGGGTGTCGCCACTGTGCGCAACGCCCGGAGGACACGGTGGAGCACACCGTCGAGGTGTGCCCTGCCTGGGCGGAGCATCGCCGTGCCCTCGTGGGGGCGATCGGCGGCGGAGACCTCTCGCGCCGGGCCCTGGTCGAGGCCATGGTCCGGAGCGAGGAGGAGTGGCAGGCGGTCGCCTCCTTCTGCGAAGCAGTAATGCTTGCAAAGGAGGAGGCCGACCGCATCAGGCAACGGCGCCCTCACCGCCGTCGCCGGGATTCCGATCCCGATTTCCGGCCACCGTAGACGCGGGCTCGCGGACGGAGAGCCATGGGCAGCTCGCTGTCCGATTGTCCGGTAATGGACCGAGTCCAAGACGTCGACGGCGCGCACTGTTCCCGCGCGCCTCAAGGAGTTGTCAGCAGCAGGAGGGGCCCAGCTGGGTCGAAGCCTATTGGGGACAAAAAAGAAAAAAAACAAGTTAATACCAACTTATTCTTCTGCCATTACTTTACAGCACTCGAACGTAAAAGGATAATATGTGAAAAGAAAAAATCAGCTCTTTTAAATATTTTCACTGAAACGAGGACATTGCTATGTGTATGCATTTGGCAAATTAGATTTTATTTCCGCCTAGTGAGTTTGCGAGTTGCTCTTTGAAATTGTTTACTTTTCTTAGCGACTAGAACTGTGAATTATATCGTTATAGCTGCTACTAGCGCCTTCGATCGCGTGAAAGGCAACAAAATAGATAGGTACAGAAGCCAATCTCATGTATTTACCTACTTCACTTTTTATACCTACGTTCGGTGGACGCACACTAATGAGCGTTTTAGCTAAAACTGTTCGACGAGCGGGCCGAAGCGCTCCGAGATATCGTGTCGGTAAGCGGTGTATGTGTGCGTTGGTCGAGCGCGCTTTGTATGTAGATTGACTTCTGTACCTATATATTTTGTGCTGAAGTCGTGACCAGTACCCCTAGCCAAGTTGCTAATCTGCAATAGTTAACGCTAGTAGAAAGCTTCAAATGTAAGGGAACGACGTCGTCTAACGCTCAGTCACGTGGTCAGAACAAAAGAATTCGACGTAATCGAAACGGTTGTAACTTGGCTAGGGGGGCAGGCCGTTAAAATGGTAACTTATGCGATTAATAACAAAACATTCACAATCTTGAGGGCGAAACAGTAAAACAATGAATGATCGATGTCTAAACAGACGGCAGATATCAGATTTCACATTTATAATTAAGCCCGCCGCTTGATAACTCCGTTATGCTTCCAACATTCCATAATTATTAGACAAAAGCTTCCTAACAAACCAAAAGCCAAAACATGTAGACCTTCTTTCACAAAATGTTAAGTTTAAAAGGAGGATCCAGTGAAAATTGGCGTTCAACCGACATAAACGTCAAACAAAGAACTCGTTAGGATTAATTATTGCTACAAGATAGGTTTTATGACAGAAGGTTTGATTCATAAAAGATTCCTAACTGACTTCAATTGGGAAGTTGATACATTTTTTTAAATTTTTTGTTGGACCAAAAAGTAACTTATTGTAACAAATAGCTAAATAAAAAAAAACAAATTCGGTCAAAATTAAAAAGCTTTACACCCCATATAACTCTGAAAGGGCCTCTGTGCTTACGATTATCGCGTTTTGCTTTCTGATTGGTTTAGAGCTTGGAGCCAGTATAAGTGTATAATCTATGGCTCGGAGAGGGCCAACCGGAGCGCCAAACGTCATAACCGAGACTAAAATAATCTTTTTTGAGAATGACCCATTCAGGGCACTCACAAAATCAGGGCGCTTGGTATAAAATAGTCACGTGCTCTGTCACCAGGTTTGGTAGATTTAAATCAGACAATTGACATCCACCAACCCGTACTTGGCCCGCGTTTTTCGGGCAATTCCCTCTTAGACAAGAGGCCTGAGTCCCTGCAGTGGGAACGTTATAAGGCTGAGTTGGTAACTAAATCAGTTTTTACAGATCATGCTGACCGATTCTTCTGCCTTACCTACTGTTTTTTTTTTTTGTTAGACCCATATATGTTATTATAGCGGAGCTCTTTGTTAGTTTATCTTGTTATTTACTCGCTTATTTTTCGTGAATAAATATTACCCTCTTAAATAATGTCTGCAGTCCCCTTTTTCTCATAAAATACGACAGAGGTAAGCTATGAAGTGCAGATTTTGTCAATAGAGTTGTTTTTAGTCCATTAAATGCCGAAATTAACCGCAAAATCATAAACGGTGACCACCGTATACATTTATACTTACTACGAATTATTACGTAGCTGGTCACTATCAGCTACGTAATAATTCGTACACACACCAACAGTATCCATATACTGTAGACACCTCCGGACATTCGGCAGTCTTTGGCTGCTGTCGTGCGAAACAACGGAAGGCAGCGTGTGGCGGTAAGAGCTGCTTCGAAGACTTCGCCGATTCTACCGATCTCTGAAAGACACGCGTGCGCGTACTCCAAACGTTCTCCAATATCGACAAAACAGATTGAAGGATGAAAAATAAAAATAATACAGATTATCATATACCTGTTCTGTAGTAAAAACCAATGTACACGTACTCAGCATCTAGTATTAGTACCACCTACGTAATATTACGTAGTTTCCATTCACTGGGTTAACCGACTTCACTAAAAGAAGGATGTGCATTCTGTGTTTTTTTAACGTTCACGGTTCACTGACTAGCGGGTAGCTCATGTGCAATGTCATGGAGACTACACATTGTGGCAGGAATAACCAGTACGCTGTTTCCGTTTTTGAGTTTTGGTTCAGCTAGCAAAGGTTTTTTGTACCAGAATTTTATTCATCTAGGTCAGTGGTTCCTAAACCTTTTTGGACCGGGGCTGCTGTTGCTTTCTTTGTTGGTAGTCGGGACCACAAGTCCGGAACAAAACTTAAAAATGACAATTAAAAAATACTAGAAATTCAAAATTGGTAGAACATTAATTCTTCAAAATCAATGCATCAATGTTACTTTTTACCTGACTACACTAGAAGGATTTTCGAGTACCTATATTTCTTTAGCACGCCACACAGTCTAAACGCTTTTTTTTTTAATATTTTAGCTAGAGAGGTGTCGTTAGATTCGTCTTAGTTGTGAGAGTGACACCGGATATATCAAAATTATTTAAAAAATGGCGGCTTTTTGGCCCCAAATTACGTTCTGACTTATTTTTTCTTGACTATTTAGGATATCTAAATTAAAAAGACATCAAGGAGGAGACGATATCAAAAGTATTACTTACTTAAGCATAGGAAATAAAACAAAACCTTTATGGTTCAACAAAAAACCATGTCAAAAAACCATGTCAAAAAACCATGTCAAAAAACCATGTCAAAAAACCAACCGCAAAAAACGACTATAACCGGTGGTGGATTACTGCCCATCCCCTCTCTTAGAGAAAAGGCTTGAGTCCCAGCAGTGGGAACATTAAAAGGCGGAAAATGCTAATTTTATTATTACAGCTAAATGCAGTATTAATTACTCCACTCTAACTATTCTTCCGACTCCAATTATGGCAACACTCTTCTCTTAAAATACACATCCCCGAGCGTCTTAGCACTATTAGATAAACGAGGCTGGCCATCGAGGCTATCCATAACCCAATCACTGGGGAGTAATTAAGAGATTGAACATTCTGGCTAGAGGCAGAATACACTCATGCCTTAGCCTACTTTGCCTTTGGCATACGTGCACTTAAGCAAATTGGCGCGAATTTTCGATAGATTTTTTTCTTCTTTTTGGGTTCAGAACTTAGCCAGTTTCAAATTTAGAATAGTAAATTTTGATACAAGTACAGAAAATTAGTCATTGCGACTGAGGCGAAATTCGCACGAGCTGTAGGCGAGTGTGTTATGGAGCCGAGGGCTGCAGTGACAAGGCACGTGTATCAAACGACTTTTTTCAATACATTTACGAAGAAATGAAAAGTCTATTGCGTGCCTGAAAACGGTAGAATAAGAGCTGGTTTTCGAGTAAGGGTATTGAAAAGTTTATATAAGTTTTTTAATACAGAATACAGTCATTTTTATTCCATTACCTACCATTTTAATGTTTTTGCTGTCCTTGGTAGAACCCCACCGCCCGCGTCTGTCGGTCTTTTCGAGAAAACTTAAAAACTACTGAACGGATTTTCCTTCCACCAATAGACAGAGTAATTCACGAAGAAAGGCATTTTATTTTTACGAGTATTTCAAAGTTTTATAACACACATGCTGAGGTATGTCGTTAGAAAAGTAAAATAATTAAGAAGCTTTCTATTTTTCTAAAGTTAGGGCTGAATTATTTACGCAAATCAATGAGCGTGTCTAATTACAACGTGAAAATTGACCTATATATATAAACGTTTCAAATCATAATAAATAAATAAGCTAACTACGGCACTATAGTTGCCCAAAATTTGTCTAACGATTTATCAACAATTTTCATTTGAGAAAGTAGAAGCAAATATTACAAACAATATTTTCAACTAAATAGTATTTAAATTCGTGTATCCATCGCAGGATCGACCTAGAAAAGGCTTCAATTTGCAACCGATTTTGATAAAATTTCACAGGTGCCCGCTCTTAGTGTAACCAAAGGTATACGTGACTGAAATTACAAGTAACGCCTGAAATATCGCCCGGGGAATTTTGGGACGAGTTTTTCGTGAGTAGAAACTCGCTGATTGGGTCCTTTTGAATAATCTTTGTATTCGTAGTTTAGGGAAATTTGTAATTGACTTAATGCTAAAATAAAGATGGAATAGGAATACATAACGTCATTACAATATTAATAAAAAATTGTTTATTTTCAATAAATACACACTGTCACAATTCAAAACAAGGTGACAGAAATACACGCAGAAATACAAGAAGCATAGTTTTGTGAACAGGGAATTTTTAGTCTTCTACAAAATAAGTCTAGGTACGCATAACTACAAATAAATTACGAACCCTGTCTCTTAAACTAAGAGAACTGCCCCTCTAGCCAAGTTACAACCGTTTCGCTTGCGTCAAATGCTACGACGCAAGCGGAACGGTTGTTATAGGTAAATAATACTTATATTACTCTAAAATATAGTTTGTTTTCGTAAGTTGTCTTATAGTTATCTCACAGATTGTGTAAAAAGTAGAGTATCCAACATGGGGAAAAAGCTGTCTTTGTCTTGGGCGGATTGAATTCCTCACTTCACTCAGGTTTCAAATTCTTTTTAAAAAAAAATCGGGTGTAGGTTTCTACTATAACATTTTATGAAAGTAAACATTTCCGGTATGTTCATACCGCTTACTGTCACCGTAGCCTGCTCGCTGAATCCTTTGTAATGGAAATGCAAATAAGTTTAATTGGGTCAAGCAAATAAACACATTACCTAGTACACGAAACATTGTTGATTCATAGTTAAGTGGGTCCTTCGAAACTACTGTTTTAAAACCACTCATTTTTAGTCAGACTATTACTGACTAATGCGCAATTACGGCGTGCGTGTTGCTAGTGATGACATAATAATGGTGCCGAAACGTGGTCGCTCACAATGAGCCTCATCAGAAGGCTCAAAGTCACCCAGAGGGCAATGGAAAGGGCTTTGCTCGGAGTTTCCTTGCGGGATCGAATCAGAAATGAAGATATCCGCAGGAGAACCAAGGTTGCCGACATAGCCCGAAGAATTGCCAAACTTAAGTGGCAATGGGCAGAGCACATTGCTCGCAGAACAGATGGCCGTTGGGGCTGAAAGGTTCTGGAGTGGCGACATCGTACTGGAAGACGCAGCGCAAGGCCTCCTACAAGGTGGACCGATGACCTGGTGAAGGTTGCGAGAAACCGATGGATGCGAGACGCACAGGATCGATCATTGTGGCGACACTTAGGGGAGGCCTATATCCAACAGTGGACGTCTGTCGGCTGAAATGATGATGATGTTTTTTTTTTATTATTATTATTGATAGGTTTGCGCTTGACCGCTATCTCACCTGATGGAAAGCGACGATGCGGTCGATGATGGAACGCGCTTACCTAGAAGAAACCTATTCACTCTCGACTTAAAGATTCCTGGGTTGTAGCTATCAGGAAACACAGACTCCGGCAAGGAATTCCATTCCTTAGCTGCACGCACAATGAATGTGTTTCCAAAACGTTTTGTGCGTGTAGATGGGATGTCCACCATATACCGGTGGCGCATCGCCGTACGTCTGGTAGTCCGATGATGGAACGGGCTAGGCGGAATCAGGTTATGCAATTCCGACGCACACTCCCCGAAATGCAACCGGTAGAAAACCGACAGGCTTACAACTCGGCGTCGATGCTCAAGACTTTGAAGCTTCGAATCGACGAGTGTATCATCGCCAATTATCCTTCTGGCTCGCCTCTCGATATGATGATGATTACTGACTAAAACCCACGCTTTGTGCTTTGCTTTCCAGCACCGCAACTGATTCTGGCTGATGGCCATCAGCCATACCCACAGAACAGGTAGGATTCTTGTGTTCTGTGGCCATACCGATCACTGGACCCCTACGGTTTTGCTGACATCTTAAGGAGGCGCACGTGTAGATACAGGTCATTGACGTTCCTATTCTTATTTGAATCGCATAAATTCATTGTATCTCGGCGTGAATCATATTACATATCTAAATTAGATAAGGTAATTCGATTACTTCATACTTTAGAAACAACGGTTATTGTTTGAATCAATAACGAAAACATAAACAGTGGATTATGAAATCAAATTCCGAAGATTCATACATAAAAACTAATTTCCGAACGAACTAAAAGTCAATGACCTGACGACGTTAAGGCTGGTATTCTCGGAAATCTACAGATTGTGACTGATGGTTAAAATTGTCCTACAATATGCTTCTCATAACTGAAACATGAAAATAGAAAAATAGGTACAAATTTACTATAATTCACTCATAAAATTGAGTAATAAAGACTTAGAAGTGTTGGAAAAATTATAGTGCTTCCAAGTTTGGTGATTTGTCGAGAATATCAGTGGTAACAATATGTCGAAATCAGTTGAACTCAACCACACATGAATAAAGTTGAAATAAACAAACTGTGATCAAATGGGCGTTGTCATACGTTTAGATACCGATAACTCACTGATTACAAACAGATAAGCCCTCGTGTACTCCGCGGCATTGGACTAAATTGAAACTAGGGCCTCAGAGATAAAAATTATGATACATTATTTCTTGGCTTCTGTGTTTTGCGAAACTTTGTTCTCACAATTTTTCCCACATAACTTCTTCGTCACAGTGTATAGCAATTAATTACTGAGATCCGCGGTGAATTAACTTGTAATTGCACAAGTTATAATTCATAAAATTAGTTCTTATTGCAGTTAAACTCGTACAGAAGTATATTATGGTGACTCATCCGAAAACTTTATCATAACTAACTTTGCCGAGTGTTTTGTGATGTGACAATGTACAAAAAGTATTTATTAACGTTGTTTCTATACGCCAGTGTTGAGTGCCAATCGAATAAGGACTTGTATAATGGACAAGCCAATAGTGATATTTACAATTCTCGAGAACAAAGTACTTGGTCGTCAAGACTGCCAAATCCGGGAGACAGTGACTACAGGACGTATGTGTACAATAACAGGAGATATGGAACAGATCCAGCGAGATATAACCCATACAATCCTAATATAAATCAGCCTGGAGGGTTTCCATACAAGCCAATCAATACAAACCCTTTGGATGACCAACTGAAGTATAATATTGTGAGTGTAAACCGCTGTTTTATTATGTATAGCACTTATTTTAATCATTCTAACTGTATGTTTCACAATTTCCTATGAGTCAGTTTTGATTTGAAGAGATTAGTTCAATAATTTCTTTGTTTTGTAAATATTGTGAGTCATCTGACAGGAAGTAAAATTATTCAGATTTTTTTTTATTGCATAAATTATACAATATTATCTTTCTAGCTTCTGTTAGTGTGAATGTAGGTTTCTGCATACAAACTTTGGACCCACATTTCACACTCTTCGGTGGTGATGAGAAAATTCCTCTCTTAGTGATTGTCTATGTCATTTTATTTATTTTATTTTCCTTGACCAATCAACAATTGACACACATACATTCAGACATTTTTTAAGTACTTATTAAAGCAACCTGTAAATTTTACAGTCTAGTCCCAGTAGTTTCAAGTGTGCATTGATGTAACAATCAATCAGTTTCTTCTTTTTTATAATGCCAAACAGAAATTAACCTTTTCTCAAAATACTTCTCCTCTACTTTCTCAATATACCTTTCGATTACTGTCAATTAGAGACACAATAGAGAGACAATGACAGAGCGAATGCCTGCGTTCACTTGGGATTTAATTAACAAACCACTTAGTGTAAAGTTTAGTGTTGCCTTTTGAGTGTCGATTTACATGGCGCAAGAGAAGAATGTCTAAAAGGATTTGGGGGAGGCCTTAGCCCAGTGGGGGGCAGTAATGGCTAGGTACAACAAACAATAATAAGCACTGATATGCTTACTCTATCAATCTCTGCCTTTTTGACCTTACACAAAGTTTTTTTTTTTTTTATTATTGATAGGCTCGCGTTTGACCACCATCTCACCTGATGCTTACCATCAGGATGATGTGGTCGACAATGTTTAATTCATGAATCCCCAAGCGACCACCGGTGGCCGCGCATCTATTGTCTTACTATTGTGTTTCTAATTGACGGTATCTGAAGGGTTAAAGTTATCTTTCTTTTCTCTAATTCTACTGTTTCATAATTTAAATGTGTGTGTAAGGTACAAAAAAAAACATTTTTCTTTCTTTCTTTCTTTGCTAGTGGCACAATATTGAAAACTCATTCCTTAAGTTTGTGGCTAAGTACTTCTTCTATTTTAGAACCGAGACCCTAACAACCCAGATGCGTTATTCCCTGGTGTATTGGGAGGATGGAGAGAGGACCTACAAGGGAGGGAGAGACGAGACTCCAGACAACTCAAGAGAGATGTCTTTGTTACAACTAACTATGGACAGGTGCAAGGGTTTAAGGTAAGTGAAAATAGAAAAAGAAAATCCAAGTAATTTATTTGACATGAAAAATAATTTTCATGTTCTAAAATAAAAAATTAAAAAAAACAAAATATTTCGACAAAAATTAAAAAATAAAACTAATAAGACTACACGTTTGAGCTTGAGTTTTATTCTAATTAAAAGGGTCTATTCACAAAATATTGACAGTATCCTAATTTATACATTACACATTATATTTTATACATTACACATATTATAGCAGTGTGAGGCAGAAGCATGTTTTTAAACAAATCTGTGTCATTTGTATGGAAATTGCATAATACACATTGAAACCTAGTAGCTTTCATTTATCTCATGTTTTACACTCATTTCATCGTATATTATATGTCACAGTATCGTATAACATGCCATATTACAATAGGCTAGTTGCCGTAAAAAATGTTATTAGTCCGTCTTTTAGACGATTATTCAAAAATAAGGGACATTTTTTTTATTGAACGTGCCATATTGGAAAAATCACTATAATGTAATGTACAGAGGCATAGCGTGGACTGATTTAGACGTGGGCGATGGTACGTCAGCGAGGCCTTTTCTTTCATAAAACCCAAAACGAGACAGCGACTGTTACAACCCAGTGTTAGACCACATCGTCGCTTAGGTACCATCAGGAGAAATAGTGATCAAACTCAAGCCTATCAATTATAAAAAAGAAACCTTGCTCTTAAAGAGCCCGCTTGTGCGACACCATTTGAGTGAAGGCGAGAGCCCTCATCGCCCACGCCTAGCTATGCTACTGGTAATGTAGATAGATAGATATTAGATATATTCTTAATTGTACACCTAAAATAAAAATTACATAACGAACTTAAAATTAATAGGGTGTTACAATAGGCAATCTTATAGCTAAAAGCGATTTTTTACAGACAACCTTTGGATGAATTTGACAGAGAAAGAGAAAAAAGAAGCTACCTCCCATATTATACATACTATAGTATCAGTCTTTTCATTCAACAGGTCTATCTCTATGACAATCCAGACCCGGACTCTGGGTACAGACCGTGGCTGTCACCAGTGGAAAGGATACAGGGAGAAGTGTCTGCATTCTTGGGCATACCGTATGCTAGGCCACCGGTTTTAGAAGGTAGATTCAAGGTGAGTTTATATTCTGAGTACAAAACAGCTGAATTAGACATTTGGTCCAAGGACCTAGCATATGAAAAAAAAAGACAAAAATGTAAAATACTAAGAAGTAGGTGGTTGTGATTATGTAACCTAACCTAAGATCTTTGATAATAAACCTAGATAAAAAGTCCTTTGGTGACCATAACAAGAGACTTTTTTGGCGTCGCATAAGAACTAATCCTGCATCGCGCAATTTAAGTTCTCCGCGCGATTTGAATATATAGAACAGCCCGAAATCATCTGCCGGGCAGTTGCCCACCAGACATAACACTAGTCTGGTCGGAGGATTGTGGGACTTTACCCTCTATTCTACTAACCTCTAAAATTGTTTTATCACAAAATAGAAAAAATTTAAATCCAAATATTTTTATTTTACATAGGCCTACATGAGAACTTATAAAACGTCAGAAAGTCAGAAGCTAGTGTGCACACTAAGCTTTTTTTTGTTTGTTAAACAAGTAACCTTTTGAATAACGTAATTAGAGACGCAATAGAAAGACAAAGAGAGAGGGAACGCCGGGGTTTAATGAATTAAACTATTAGAATCTTTATGAAACCTAATTGTGCTAATGCACATCTCTGAATTTTTGCAACCAGATTTTTAACATATATTGGTCTTTCTAGCCTCCACGACAACATCCCGGTTGGCAGCTCATGCAGGCTGTAGACTGGGGCCCAGCGTGCCCTCAGCCTGTCAAGTACACTGGCGCTACTAAGGGCATCAGGGATATGGATGAAGACTGCCTCTATCTCAACATATTCTCACCTAATGTAAGTGATTTTTACAAGCTTTTTATTAAAGTCTTATGGTGGGGTCTTATAAGGGGTCTTATGGTGTCTACACACCGAAGACGCCGGCACCACGTGGCACGAACGAATTCGTGCCGGCGGCGACGGCCGTGTTGGCGGCCTCGGTGTGGAGACACCCTTACAGATGGATGCCATTGACTTATATTCTAGTGATAGACAATCCCTTTCATGGAAACTGAAAAGTTAAAACAAAAGTTCGCTGGTGCGTTACATTGGTATTATGTCATCTAACTAACACAAAAATTTTGAGGATACTTTTTGAGGAGGCCTATGTCCACTGTATGACATAGGCCTCCTCCAAGCGTCGTCACAACGATCAATCCTGTGCGTCTTGCATCCGTCGGATACCCGCGACCCTCATCAGGTCATCGGTCCACCTTGTGGGAGGCTTCCCAACACTGCGTCTTCCGATACGTTTTCGCCACTACAGAACCTTTCGTCCCATCGACCATCTGTTCTGCGTGCAATGTGCCCTGCCCATTGCCACTTAAGTTGGCAATTCTTCAAGCTATGTCGGTAACCTTGGTTCTCCTGCGAATATCATTCGAATTCATTTCATCTTAACTCCCCCCTAGCCAAGTTACGACCGTTTCGATCCTTTTGCGTCGAACGCCTCTGTCGGCCACGCCTCCGATTCCTTTGTTCTGACTACGTGACTGAGTGTTGAGATGACTACTGAACACAGGAATCAGAGGCGTGGCAAACTCGAGGCGTTCGACCCAAGAGAATCGAAACAAAACTGTCGCTGCTGCTCTTAAAACGGTTAAAGAAAACATTGTGAGAAAACAATCATATCCTAGCACAAAAATTAGAAGACTACACGAAATGTATGTGACCAAACATCCACCAAACCCGCACTAGGTCCCTGTGGTAGATTACGGCCCATGCCCTCTCCTAGAGAGGAGACCTGACCCAAAAATTAGAATATATGACACATTCACCAACCCGCACTGGATCCCTGTGGTAGATTACGGCCCGTGCCCTCTCCTAGAGAGAAGACCTGAGTCCCAGCAGTAAGCACATTATAAGGCTGATATTACTCGTACATACATAGCACATACGTGACATTTCGCAATACTATTTTGCAACCATAGGATCGGTTACGTAGCCATCTTTTGTTTTACCTTTTAGGAACGACAGTGGGCTGCATTCAAAGCTGACTAATTTGTTAGCCTGTTTTGTATGTCTAAACCTCCTCGCACACGGGCCTCAAAAAAACGCCGCTTCTAGCTTCTTTTTACAGCGTCCTTTTTTTGTGGCTCGTGTGTGGCTGTGCCGCCACAAAAAAACGCTTGAAGCCGCTTCAAGTTTCTTCGGCCAAAAACTGACGCGCGCTTCAGCTGTTTTTTGCGAGGGCTTCTAGCTCTCTTTTTGGGGCCGCTTCTAGCGTTTTTTGTGGCGGAGCGCGGCGTTTTTTTGAGGCCCGTGTGCGGGGCTGTTTTGCTCCACTTCTTTTTTCCAGCTAAGTATTGTGAACTATTTTATATAACTTGATGTTTAGAAAATTCGGATTTCCAGCTAATTAAGCTGGGAATTAATAAATAAACTAAATAGTACATTTTGATACAAGTGGAGACACTTTTGTCGTTGTGACCGCAATGGAGTTCGTTATGGTGCCGATTGCTGTCAATTTTCCACCAGTCGTACTCCCGTTTAATTATTTCTTCATAAGTTTATTGAAAAACGCATTGCAGCACCCGGCTCCATAATACACTCGCCTACGGCTCCGTTGCAATGACAAACTTTCTGCACTTGTATTAAAATGTACTATTTTATTCCAGGAGTATTATCCCTTGGAATAATTTCCAACAGACGCGAGCGAAGCCACTAGCGCCGGCTAGTTTGTTATTACAATTATATGGAAATTAGAGTTGGTTTCCTCTCAATCCTGCAACACAAAGCATACATTGTTATTTAATTGCAAACACGTTATATTTGCACTAAAATGCTGCCAGAAACCAGGTCGGCATGTGACAGGTACTGACGATATTGCTAAACAAAGCCTTTGTCCCTAGTGGATAGTCGTGAATAGCTGGCCGATCTGATTATGAACGTAATTTATTTATAGGACAATGTATGTGTGATGTAAATATGAGTTAGCAGTCATATCTGTAGTGAACAGACATTGTTTGATTATGCGGGTGGTTTTAAGGAAAAAATGGTAACCTTTTTTTTTGGCGATGGGGAAAATCGTCTTATGACAAAACCCGCTCTTGAGTGGAGCTGGAGATAATGTTAGACTCTTACTGACTAAAAACCCCACCCCGTTCCTTTTAGCCTTCATACCGGGGCTCGAGTTTCCTTTCAGATAGCCCTGGCCCCAGTACCTATATAAAATCACTTTGTTGTCCGTCTCTCTGTCTGTCAAGATCTTGGGATCGCGAGGAGGTATCGAGTTGAAATTAAAACATTTAAAAGCATATACCCTGAGTATCCCTTGAAGCTTAACTAGAAAAAATATAGTTTGGTTTATGTCGCAAAACACGTACATTTCGACACTCTTGAGGAAATTATGAAATTTAACATAAAGCAAATGTCTTATACCAATATAATTAGAATAGAATAGAAATACTTTTATTCCGGACAGACACAGCACAACGGTTACAAACACAAAGTAAAAAAAAGCGGCCAAGTGCGAGTCGGACTCGCCCATGAAGGGTTCCGTAGCAGCAAGTAACATAATATAAAAGTTCTTGTAGTTCGTTGTAACTTCGATCGAAGTTTTAATAATAGTGTATTTTTTTTTAGGTTTATGACGTATTAAAAAAAAAAAACTACTTACTAGATCTCGTTCAAATCAATTTTCGTTGAAGGTTTGCATGGTAATGTACATCATACATTTTTTTTTAGTTTTATCATTCTCTTATTTTAGAAGTTACAGGGGGGAGGGGGGACACATTTTACTACTTTGAAAGTGTCTCTAGCGCAAACTGTTCAGTTTAGAAAAAAATGATGTTATAAACCTCAATATAATTTTTGAAGACCTATCCATAGATACTCCACACGTATGGCTTTGATGAAAAAAAAGTTCTAAGTTCTTTATCTATTTTTGTGTGAAAATCTTAATGCGGTTCACAGAATACATCTCTACAGAATACATTAAAGTTTAAACAATTGTTGTTTGGTAAGTAGATGTATTCTGTCCAGCACTAACTATAACAAACTGTAATTATACAGTTCTTATACGAGTAGTTTCGGAAAAAAGTGGCTGTGACATACGGATGGACAAATAGACATGACGAATCCATAAGGGTTCCGTTTTTTGCCATTTGGCTACGGAACCTTGAAAAGAACAAACGTACAGAGTGCACCGAATTACTAGTTATTACGAATTACTAGTCCGCCTTTGCACAGATACAGAGCAATAAATAAATAAAAAAATCTTATCGCCTGCCATTTTTACCAAGACAGGAAAAGGCTTGCAGCATTCATTCAACAAACACGATCCACGTCGGATCAACCCTTGACGGCTAATCCGACAATGGATATCCGCCAACGAAAATCCCACTATACGATAGCATCAATATTGTTCTGTTCTACTTACTAAATTATTACAATGACTGCATTACATATTCGGGGTCCATTGTCTTTGACGCGGTCGGACAAAATAGATAGGTACAGAAGACAAGCTCATGTATGTACTTCACTTTTTATACCTACGCTCGGTGGACTCACACTAATGAGCGTTTGAGCCGGAAATGTTCGACGATTGGTCCGAGACGCTACCGAGCTATCGTTTCCGTGAGCGGTGTCTATGAGTGCGTTGCTCGAGCGCGCTTTGTATGTAGATTGACTTCTGTAACTTATATTTTGTGCGGTCGGTACCACTGAATGATTCATTTGACATTGGATTAATATTATCAATTTGTAATGCTATTTGTTTAGTGTCTATTGTGTGGCATCCCTATTTCGGGCACTACTAAAGCTAAATAAATCGTGAAGCTAACCCTTTAATGGAGTTACGTGTTATTTGAACTGCGGGTTTGTTCGAAAGAGTTACCTGGAACGCAAATGAACTAACTCGCAAATGGATGGACTGGATAACTGAAGAAACACATGTGTTTTTTTTAGTCAGTAAATAATATTAAGCGTGAGAATGAGTTCCTCTTGAAAAAATCTCGCTCCTCTGACAACGAGAGAGATCTTTTTCCAAGTGGGAGTTATTTTTTAATTATTATTAATAGGCAAAAATTGCTTATAGTCAATGACTGATGGCATATAAACCCAGAGAAAAAATCGAATAATATTATTGTACCTAAATAGGCCACCTTCAGCGAAATTGTTAACGGCAGAACAGATAGTCGATGGGGGCCGAAAAGTTCTGGAGTGGCGAACGCGTACCGGAAGACCCAGCCTGAGTAGGAATCCCAAGAGGTAGACCGATGACCTGGTGAGGGTCGCGAAAATTCGATGGATGCGAAAAGTACAGGACTGTTCGTTGTGGCGACACTTAGAGGGTTCTATGTCCAACTGTGGACATCTTTCACACGAACACGAATTGCTTTACATAATAAAACAATGTACATTCGTGACACCCAGATTCCAAGTTCAACGAACCGCCATTACTTACTATTCGTAATGGAAACAGCTAGGTACATCACAAAGGTCATCAGACAATGATTCATTAACTACCGACTAATCGGTCCTAATTAGTACGATTTGTCTCAGAGCCCACAGAACTGTATGAGCCTTAACTCTCTTGGAATAAGGGTGATTATGAAACAAGAGTGGTGGCGGCGCTTCAATGTCGTTTGGCTGAATTAAGTGGACTCTAAGATTACTGGTAGTACCGGCTGATGGTTAGGCTCGCTCCCTATTAGGGCCCATTCATATTATGTAAGCATCAAATGGATGCGGGGGAAGTCTTTGGTTTGTTTTTCATGACAATAAGGACGGGGGACGGTGTCTATTGGTGATTGCGTTAACAATTTTTAGGAAAAGACTTGACCTGGTCTCTTTGTTGCTTGTATCTTTGTCAAGGCCCTTTATCTCAGAAACGCGTGGATTTATCGAGTTGAAATTAGAACCAGAACCAAACTCAGGCCTACGGTCCCTTGAAGCAGTGAAAAAATCAAATTACTAAGATACCGAAAAAAAAAGATAAAGCCGTTTATGTCGAACAACGTATAAGTATTTCGACACATTCAAGGAAATCAAAATTTATTGACCCAGAATCCTGAAATTTAGCGCAGGTATAGGAATAAATCTGCAAATAGTGTTGTTACATCACAAAAAAAAAACTTTTGCCATTCGCAAAAATCTTTGAGACTCCATTTGGGAATTGTATCTGAATTGTCTGCACGGAACCCTCAGTGCGAGTCCGACTCGCACTTGCCCAGTTTTTATTTTTTGTTGTTTATGCTCGCTTCTTAGAGATGTCAGCAAAACCTACTAGGGCCATGGGATGTGCGAAAAAGTCCCGGGGCCCTGGAACGAAGGCAAAGAATGAAAATAGGAATGGGTTTTAGTTAGAATAAAATATTTTGTTAACAATTGTAATTATTTAAATTTTTTTGTTGTAATTATTTATATAGCCTCTTTTTGGAATGTGAATGTGAGAACACTGTATAATCCACAAACACTTAGATAACTTTCTATTACAACTTACTATATTTTTATTTTATTATGATTAATTTTGTGCTTTTGTGTACAGTGTTCTTACATAAATCAGTCAATATTGTAATAAACACATTTTTTAAAAGAGTAACCATGGAGTTTCTTGCCGGTTCTTCTCCATAGGAAACGACCAATTTCGAACCGTGCACTAGCTTCTGACGTTTTATAAGTGCCCTTGTAGGCCTATATGAAATAAAATATTTTGACTTTGACTTTGACTTAGAAAAATTCTGACACGCTCGCCAGCTCTGTCCTAGAGCGGGAGAAATCATTGGATGATTTTGTAGGATTGTGGTTCTTTAAATTAAACTTGTGAAGATAATTGAGCGGCATTTATTGACTAGAGGAATCGAGAATACATAGAGGCCATAGACCACAGACTATATATTGCTAACACAGATAATCTTCATCAACAAATCATCGTCGCACTGATTCCTTTTTTCACTACAGCTTTGTTTTATGTATGTATCTAAGTATGTATTTACTATTGTATTTGTTTCTCATTTATTAAGTTGCACCTGCCATGTTATGTTTCTGCACCATCCTAAGGTCGACTGGCAGATAATGCCTAAGGCATTAAGTCCGCTTTTGTACAACTCTGTGCATAGTTTTAAATAAATAAATCTTTACATCTCCCTTTCTTTGTAAACACAGATAATCTATGCTTTACAGATTTTCCATCTAAAAAAAACTATAACTAATAAATACTATTTTTAACAACTATAGCAAATTCGTCATTATGTCCGGTTTGTTTTCGAATGCCAAATGCATTACGTTGTCCGCCCTCTATCTCTGCGTCAGTTGCTCTTCCAATTAGTGAACGAGCTGACTGTTGATGTGTCCGCCGGCTGTCCTGCATTGATTAGCGGGCTAGCTGACGTATTGCTTCATTAGACACCTTTATGCTGACCACAATACTGGCATGCCAACGAAAATTGAACTAGGTTTAATTTGTTCTCGTAAAGACTACTCAAACATGTTTTTGCGTAGTTATTATTGACTAGCTTTTGCCCGCGCCTTCGCCCGCGTACATAAAATATAGCCCATGTCACTCAAAAATAAAGCAGCTTTCTTTCGGTGAAAAAATTTTAGCAATCGGACCAGTACTTCCATAGATTACCTCATACAAAAAAAAAACAACTTTACCTCTTTATTACATACATTAGTGTAGATCGGCTCGCGCTTAACCACTATCTTACCTAACGGTAAGCTATGAGGTGGCCGAGGATGGAGGACGCTTGCCTAGAACTAACGTATTCACTTTTGACTTAAAGAGATGTCACCAAAATCGCACGGTCGAAGCCTAATGGGGCGGGGTTGTGTGAAAGAGGATTTCGCTGGGGCTTTTCCTGGAACGAACTCAAAAAAAGGACATAGGAGTTGGTTTTAGTCAGAAAAAGTCTGGCACACGCCCTCCCGATTCGCCCTAGAGCAGAAGTCATTGGATGATTTTCCACCTGAAAAAAAAAACTATAATTAGTAGATTATTCAGGTAGTAGTTTAGATTTATTCAGTAATCATAATATACTTTAAGATTTAATCCTTGCTGGCCGATCTGCGTCTCACCGTCGGCAAGGGCTGGTGCTGAAGATCAACGCTGTGGCTCCGTCCTGAACGAGTCCCAGCATTATGCTGAGCACTGGCCGTTTTGCGCGAATGTGACGCATATCCTATTTACCAGCTAGTTATAAGTCGTTATTGTTTTTTTTTTTCATTTTTTTTTTAAGATATGCGCCTTGCGTCAAAATGCCAAAGACAACAAAGAGTAGTTGCAACAGATAACCTGCACAACTCTTTTGTCTATGGTGTAGGTGCAATACCAGAGTAAATTGTTACTCAATACATTTAAGCCCTGTATACACGGCCTGGCGGGCATTTTTTTTTTTCTCTGTAATGATTTGTGCGTCTATTTAGGCGGAATAAACATGTTTTCTTTGTTTTCTTTTTTTTTGCATGTTTGACGCGAATAAACTCTTTTTCTTTCTTACTTTCTGGGTAAGTGAACCGTTTTATTAACCAATGCCCCGTTTACACGTAGCACTGGTTAATCACAGCCTCGGCCAATCGCCATTGTGTTTAGCTAAGCTAGTTATTTTAAATACACGTAATAATAATATTTGTGTTGCCTCCAGACGGACGCCGGATCCACAGCCCAGAGGTACCCAGTAATGGTGTACATACACGGAGGACAGTACACATCCGGAGCATCGAACCTGTTCCCCGGGCACATGATGGCTGCCTTCTACAATGTTATTGTGGTGTCTATCAATTATAGGCTTGGTGCTCTTGGTAAGTAGTATCATACTATCCTCATCATTTTAGCCGAAAGACGTCCACTGTTGGACATAGGCCTCCCCCAAGTGTCGCCAAAATGACCGGTCCTACTATCCTAGTAATATCATAAATGTGAAAGTTTGTAAGTACGTATGGATGTGTAGATAAATGGATTTTTATTACTCTTTCGCGCAAAAACTACTGAATGGATTTCGATGAAAATTGGTACACGGGTAGACCATGTTCTAGAATAGCTCGTAAGATACTTTTTGTCCCAGGGGTATGTTCCCTTGGGATATTTTTCTACTATCACGCAGGTGAAGCCGCTGGCAACAGCTACTACACAAATAGGCTCTTAATAAACTAGTGCGGCTCACCATCAACGATTGCATCACTGGTTACCATCAGGTGGGATCGCAGTCAAGCACTAGAAACAATAATACTTATTATAATTATTCAACAGGTTTCCTATCAACCGGTGACGAGAACTCCCCCGGTAACTACGGCATCCTTGACCAGGCGATGGCTCTCCGCTGGATATACGACAACATCACACCCTTCAACGGGGACCGGTCTTCCATCACCCTGTTCGGACCAGGTGCCGGGGCTGCATCAGCTGGTCTCCTGGCGATCGCTCCGCAGACCAGGGATATTGTCACCAGGGTCATAGCTCAGGTAAGACATAACTACTTTCCTGTTTAGTTTTATTCAATATTTTGTACTAAACATTAATAATACTAAAAAAAATGATGTTTTGAAAACCGCATTAAAATCCTTACTAATCTATAATATAAAAATGAATCACAAAATGTGTTGGTAAGCGCATAACTCAACAACGCCCGGACCGATTTCGCTAATTCTTTTTTTGTTGTGATTGTTATTGTGAGGAAAAGGTTCTTATGGAAAAAAAGCAAAATTAGGGTAGTGTAGGGTAGAGTAGGGTAGAGAAGGCAAAAGCTAGTATTATAAAAGCGAAAGTGAGTTTGTTACGTCTTCACGCATAAATGGCAAAACCGATTTTGATGAAACTTGGTACACGGATAGACCATGTCCTGGAATAGGACATAGGATACTTTTTATCCCGGAAGTATGTTCCCTTGAGATAATTTTCTGCTATCACGCGGGAGAAGCCGCTGGGAGCAGCTAGTTGGTTATAAAATGAAGCAGCAATGTCTCTGTAACTCAAAGGTTTACAGGGAGAAAACTCATTGCTGAGTTAAGCTCGCTTTTGTACATGAACTGTCTGTGTTCACGCACATACGCCGTGACCCACGCACACAACTCAGACGACAGACGGGCGCTACTTCACTTTGTGCTGTTCCGTGGCACCTGTCCGCGGAAGCGACGGAACACCACGCCCAGCGACCAAAAGTTTATTTTATTGCACACAATGTATGTGTACATTGTGTTTTTACATTATGATGTCACAAACAATTTTTAACTTACGTAATCTTATTTAAACTCCTTCCTTTGGTATTGTTCGTCAAGTCGTTGAGCTCCTTAATAGTCCTGAGTTGACCTACACGAATACTGACACTTGCATTGGCTGGAAAACCACACAGATTTGAGTGGATCTGTCCACTCAAATCTGTGTGGTTTTTTCCCGAAAAGACCATCTAAGACACTTATCTGCGTGATTTGACCACTACTTGTTTACTGTGTGGACTTTAACCTTTCGAAGACCGTAATTAGAGACACAATAGAAAGACAATAAGGGAGCGTTCGCTTGGGGTTTGTAGCGACATTTATGGCGTTACATAAAAACTAATCTTACATCGCGCAATCAAAGTTCTCCTAGCGTTTTACTATATACAACAGTCCGATATCAACTATCGGGCAGTTGCTCACCAGACTATAACACCTGCCTGGTCGGATGATCCTCCCTTTAACGGAGGTTTGAGGGACTTTACTCTCTGTTCCGCCTACCTCCAAACTGGTGACCCCGACGTGATGTGAATTAAAAGAGACTTAATTTAACATTGTATCTATTTATATCCAGAGTGGCTCAGCCTTAGCAGACTGGGCGATAATCGAAGACAAGTTCAGAGTCCAGAACACGTCGCTAGTCTTCGGAAGACTGCTCGGCTGTCCCATCGACTCTTCGTGGAAGCTTGTCAACTGTTTGAGGCAAGGCAGGAGTTTCTATGAGCTGGGAAATGCTGAGTTTCAGGTAAGGACCAAAAGAAAGTGTTCTCGATGGGATCTTGGTATTTTATAGGCTTGGCTTTAATAAATATATTTTTTTAAAGTGCTTTGATAGAATTAAGAGGTTACTCACATGGCAGAGGGAAGAAAAGATGGATGGATTGTGTGAGGAGTGATATAAAAGAAAGGGAGTTAATTATAGCGTGACGGGTGACAGGACAGAATGGAAGAAAGAAAAAAACCGTTTTGTGCCGACCCCGAGTAATATGGGATAAGAGCAGACAGAAGAAGAAGACTCACTGGGGTTGCGCAATTGCATCAGACTTGCTTATGCCAACATTTTCTTGCCTAGAAGCCAAAAAAATCGTACGAGAGGAAGTATCGAGACTTTTTCTGTCTAAAGCCCACTTGTGCAAGACAAGTTGCCTTTCGAACAATCCCGCAGTTCGTACGATCTTTGAGAGGTTTCAAACCATTTTTATAATTTTTTTCGATAGGTTCGCACTACAATTTCACCTAATGGCGACAATAGAATATGTTTGCTAATGTTATGTCTAAAGAGAGAGAGAAAACAGCACACTCCCTGGGCCAAGACTCTAGTAAAACTCTAGAAAACAATCTCACATTGCATAATCAACTTTACGTCAATTCATTATGGTTCAAAATCCAATAAACGATAATTTCCACTTATACACGTTATTTCTTCACAGCCACACGTAGGCTTCATGCCCTGGGGTCCAGTCCTAGAGAACAACTTCACATTCCCCGGAGACGAATGGTACGATGGTTGGAGAGAACGGGACTGGCATTTCCTGGATGTGATGCCTGAGGAAATGGTCAAGAGGAGGCAGTTCAATCCCTCACTGAGGTATATGACGGGGGTTACGACGCAAGAAGCCGCTTATTATTTGTGTGAGTGTATTTTTTTTATTTTGAGTCTCAAATTAATGTCGCAAATTTTTATTTTTATTGAAAAACATGGTTTTTGATATGGAAATATTTAGATGTGCGTGCGAGCCTGCCTATCCTCGTTTTTCTTCCAAATTTTTTTTTTAAGTTTGCACTTGACCACTATTCCACATATTGATAAGTGATGATGTGGTCGACAATTAAGCACGCTTGTCTGGAAGTAGTCTATTCACACAGGCCTGGGGGCCTTGGAGCTATCATTAAATGTATTTATTGGCTTCTGTAGAAATTTCCTTAGCTGTGTAACGTATTTCCAAAACATATTGCGCGTATGGCCACCATATACTGGTGGCGCATCATCGTATTTCTAATAGTCCGATGAGGTAACGGCTTGGAAGTTGGAAGGATTTTTTTCTCTCTCTTCTATTTAGATTTCTACAAAACTTAACCCTAAAATTGTGCCTATTTCAGATAAAAACGATTCCCTAGCCCCTAACTACGAGATTACCGAACAATGGTTCAACCAAAAAGTGTCAGAACTGGTCCAGAGATACAACTACACACTGAACCCCCGCGGCGTATACGAAGCTATCCGCTACATGTACACCTACCACCCCGAGCCGCACAACGTCAGCGCTATCAGAGACCAGTATATACACGTGAGTATCTTATAGATAGTGTTACAAACTTACCCCATTATAAAAACCTCACCCTAAAGGTGACTTTATTGCTTTTCAACTCATTCAACAACGCGCTTCATGAATAATAATAATATTTCATAATTCATCACGATTTTGCTGTTCTATCTAACACAATTCAGTATTTTTCTATACGTTCCTACGTCTGTATGTCGTGACGCAAGCCCAGCTGCTTGATCTCCGCTCCACTCCAATATTGTGCTATCGCTTGCTTCGCATAGACTTCGTAATATTTAGAAAGTTCAATTTAAATATGTTTATTTTTTAAAGAAATACTAATGAACTAAAATTCGATAAATTTTAAAAAGTCATAGAAGATAAGTTGTTGTTTAGAGTGTTACAGTAACTTGGTCCTGAGAGGTTGCCAATCTATATCTATATCTTCTTCTATATTATAAAAATGAGCCCCGTTTTCCGTTGTCACGGCATGGCATGAAAACGGCTTGACCGATTTGGCTGATTTTTTTTTTGTTGTGATTCTTATTGTGAGGAGAAGGTTCTTATGGAAAAAAAAATTAGGGTAGTGTAGGGTAGGGTAGGGTAGGGTAGGGTAGGGTAGAGTAGGGTAGGGTAGGGTAGAGTAGGGTAAGGTAGAGTAGGGTAGAGTAGGGTAGAGTAGGGTAGGGTAGGGTAGAGTAGGGTAGAGTAGTGTAGAGTAGTGTAGAGTAGTGTAGAGTAGGGTAGAGTAGGGTAGGGTAGAGTTGGGTATAGTAGAGTGGAGTAGGGAAGAGCGGGAGCGAAGCCGCGCGGGCAAAAGCTAGTCTATATATATAAAAATGACCCCCGTTTTCCGTTGTCACGACTTGGCATGAAAACGGCTTGACCGATTTGGCTGATTTTTTTTTTTGTTGTGATTGTTATTGTGAGGATAAGGTTCTTATGGAAAAAAAAATTAGGGTAGTGTAGGGTAGAGTAGGGTAGAGTAGGGTAAAGTAGGGTAGAGTAGGGTAGAGTAGGGTAGGGTAGGGTAGAGTAGTAGGGTAGAGTTGGGTATAGTAGGGTGGAGTAGGGAAGAGCGGGAGCGAAGCCGCGCGGGCAAAAGCTAGTGTTTTATAAATAACCCTGTATATTTCTAAATACATACGTATTATAGATAAATTACACCCAGACACAGAGAATGCACCTATGCATCACATAACTATTGGCCTTTTTAGTGTTCCGTATATTATAAAACAAAGTCCTTGCTTCTGTCTGTCTGTATGTAAGTGATAAACTCAAAAACTGCTGTACAGTTTGATGCAGTTTTCACCAACAGGTAAAGTGATTTATGGGGAAGGTTTGGTTTATAATGCATGACTATTATAGTAGATAAAAGCCAAGATTTCCAAAAAAAATAAAAATACCCGTGCAAATCTGGGGCTGGGTGCTTGACAGCCTTTCTAAATCTTTCTGGAAATATTATTTATTTTAAAACGTGAATTAGTGTTTATCCTACTAATATTATAAATGCGAAAGTTTGTATGTATGGATGGATGTATGGATGTTTGTTACTCTTTCATGCAAAAACTACTGAACGGATCTCGATGAAACTTGGTACACGAGTAGACCATATACCAGAATAATACATAGGATATTTTTTATCCTTTTGTATTGTGATTATGTACGCTGGTAAAGCCGCGGGCAAAACCTAGTTTATAATATACTATGAGTTCTAAATCATATAAAGAGTTCCTGAAAGAGGCTCTACTATGCTACAATCATTCCTTGTTTCATCCAAGCCGTGTTACAAACATTTAACAATGAATACTTTTACAGCTCCTGTCAGATTTCCTCTACCGAGCGCCTACAGACAAAATGGTAAAACTACTCCTAGAACAAAACGTTCCAGTTTACATGTACGTGCTGAACACCACTGTGGAAGCCTTCAGATGGCCAGAATGGAGACAGTATGCTCACGATACAGAACACTACTTCCTAACTGGGGCGCCTTTCATGGACCAAGAGTTCTTCCCGGTAAAGGAACGGATTGAAAATCAAATGTGGACGAATAATGATCGGAATATGAGCCATTTCTTTATGAAGACTTATGCTGATTTTGCTAGATTTGGGTAAGTGTTTATTTTGTACTTGTTTCTATTTTTTTCTATTTGTTTCGCGCTTTTGAGCAGAGATCGTAGAAATTAGTAACAGGGTTAATAATAGCATCACTCTCAAAGAGCTGAAAAGATTTGAATGAAATTTGTCATACGGTATGACTTTGTAAAGACAAAGTCTCCCAGATTATTCACCGGCAATATGTTCCCTAGAGGTTTTTCTACTTTCACGAAGGCGGAGTTATTGGCAAAAACTAGTATTTTATAAACTTTTATAACTAGTGATTAGCGTGATATTATGATATGGTAGAGAGATAAACAAAACAAGTAACTTATCACTTTGTGACAACGTATAGTGCGTTTCACGTAATACGCACGTATGTGAAACACACTATACCTATATATGACGGCTTGGTTAGCGCAGTGGTTGTGCGATTGGCGGCAGCGCTGCGTACGACTACCGCACGTAAAAAATATATACAGATAGCTGTTCCGTCGCACGGATCGCACCTTCGATACCGGAATAACTCCTAGTGTAGGGCAACCACTCGAGATTAAAAAAAAAAGTGAATTTAATTTGTTTCCAGCAACCCAACCCGCTCCCGAGTCCTCGGCATGCATTTTGAAATGGCCCAGGCGGGACAGCTGCGTTATCTCAACCTGAACACCACTTTCAACTCCACCATACAACTGAACTACAGACAGACTGAGCTCGCCTTCTGGACCATGTATCTACCTACTGTCATAGGTCGCCTTGTGCCGACCTACCCGCCGATAACTGAGGTAAGACTAGACTACAGTTAATCAATACCATTTAGATTACCAGCCGCATTTCTGCTTAGCGTCTGGACGGCAATGTTTTTTTTTTAATGTATTGCCTAAGGCCAATGGCAAGGTAATGGCGGGGCATGTGGCAAGGTTGTCGGACGAACGTTGGCCCATAAGGGCGACTCGTTGGAGAGGCCCAAGAGGAAAACAACATAAAGGGAGACCACTTACAAGATGAGCGGACGACATTTTGAAAACGGCTGGTTCAAACTGAATAGACACAGCACAGGATAGGGAAAGATGGATTTCCTTGGAGGAGGCCTTCACCCGCGGAGGGGTTCTTGCAAAATAAGCAAATTTATTATTAGATTAGGATTAATTTACTTTGCACCAAATAGGTTTTTTTTTAGTTTGTATTTTTACTTTGTATCTGTTAACTTTATTGCCAGGCCTACTGTTCACTCACGGACGCGTAGTTTCATGGACGCTAATTCGTCATTATACGCTTGGTATATACTAACGTCGTGTCGTCATGTCGTAGCTATGACAGGTGTACGCCAAGCATATAATCACGCGTCTAAGAAGCTACGCATCTGTGGAAAAACCGCTTTATATTGATCTTTATTCGCGAGCCTATTCAATTATATATTTTAGTGATAGTCTCGCATTTGATCACACCATCTTATATGATGGTAAGCCGGTGCAGTTTATGATGGAACACTCTTGAACCAGATTGTATCTATCAGGAAACAAATACCGGCTGTAAATTCTACTTTTCAGTTGTACACACAATGAAAGTATTCCTAAACGTTTTTTAAGCATCGGTCTTCCTCAGCTGGTTCTTGGAATTTGTGACAACCTTTTAACCACCTATATTGGACATATCCGACAAACACTCTTACGTTCATTCCGCCAAGGTCACACCATCCACAAACAAATACTCCATCTCGTCAGCTCTTCTGTCACCTATGCGGATTGAAGAGCTTAACGAGATGCGAGTGCCCAGACGCAAACACACGACCCTGGCGAACAGGACACGAAAATACTCGTCGGAACAATTCCACGTAAGCAATTAAAGGGTGGCGAAAACTTAAAAGTATGGATTAATTTCCAGTTTTGGTGGGAGCCCAAGCAGCCTCTGCAGATAGCGTTCTGGTCGGTGTCCAGCGCCTGTCTCGTACTCATCGTGCTGTTGGTCGTCTGTTGTATGTTGTGGAGAAACGCTAAGAGGTATGTTGTCTTAACATAGTCATTTGTACATATGTTTATAGGGTTAGTTCGAATTACTAACTGTGCCTTACAATATTATGTTGTACTCAAAGAAAATTAACTCACGAGATGAGATAAAGAATGTAAACAACTTGGAGTACATAAGATTTTTGTTAGAAAAAAACAATATATAAAAAAGTTTATTTTTAACAGTGCATCAATTTTTTTTTCCTTTCTAAAATTTTATGTTTTTTTATACAATTACTAAGGGACTCTTTTATCCCGACTAGGACCGGTTAGGCTAGAAGAGGATAATGAGGTCTAGTAAGCGAGCGAAGCGAGCTGACATAGATCCCGTCATCCCTTTCGCAGTTATATTTTTAAACTACCCAGAAGAGCATATTTTAGAGCACAATAATTAGTATTTTTGGTGGAACAAAGGTATGTTTTCCAATAGCAAAAGAGAATAAATTAAGGAACAGCCAAATACTATCCATTTAAAAATGACTATTTTATTCGTTGTCACTATTAGTATTTTGTTTTGCTTTCAAAAATTGTGTTGAGTTGCTAGACTGATTCCATGATTAAAACTATTCATAGAATAATAAAACAGACAACTAAATAAATACGGAAATACGTATGTATCACTTAAAACGCGATCGGAACAGGAATAAACTTGTTCACAAAAAGCGAATCAAATGCTCTAGCACCGACCACTTCCTGTACCACCAATCATATAACGACAGCTATCTGACGATGGTGACGAAAAACTAGTCTTTATTGCAGTTTACATTCTTTAACTCAGCTTGTTGGCCTTATTATATCCAAATTAACAAAAAAAAAGAATGTTTTTAAATGACTGACGGTTTAAAGTTGTTAAATATGTCAAAAAATCTTTTCATGCGTAATGATAAAAAATCTAAACAAAATTGATTACAAAATTATTTTTATTGTACAAGTTTATAATCGCAACAAATCATTCCATCACTAACAATATTAACACATTTTCATATTACTAACAGTTTCTGAAATTCCTTTTTGACAGGGCTTTACCACCAAAATGGAAAATGGTACCGGTGAAGTAGGTGAAACTAACATTTAATATAGCTTGTAGAAGCTTGTGAGGTGGTTCACAATATTTAGGAGTTGATAACAAGTTAAGGTCAGCCGGGGTCGGGGTTATCCGAAAGGAAACTAGAGCCCCGGTATGAAGGCTAGAAGGAACGGCGCGGGGTTTTTAGTCAGTAAGACTCTGACACTGTCTTCCGCTCCACCCAAGAGCGGGTTTCGTCAATGATGATTTTCCCCGTCGAGAGAAAAAAAAAAAGTTAAGGTCAGCGCTTGAATCGATGGTTTTCTTATCCCTCATAGTTTTTGAGCCCAGTAGATTGCCACGTCTACAGTGCGTTTCTCTTAAGAAGATCCTTTGCCGTAAAGTTGGCAATATAGAAAAACAGTGTTGCAATATTTATAGCAATTAAATTACTTGATATTAGGGAGATTAACTGATAATTCGTTACTTTTAATAATTGCCTTTTTTTTAAACTATTTTCGAATAAAGTATAGGACACTGGGCTTCATTTAGATTGTCCTGCAATTCTTTCAAATACCGAAAACGTTAGGGTGCGTCCACATCTGGCGAATGTGCAGCTCGCGAGCCGTTTGCGAGCTGCCCGCGAGCTGCGCGCGTGCAGTCACGGCAATGGTTTGGTGCGCCACTTTAGCGCAACTCATGCAAGGATCGTAAAAGGCGTGCGCGCGGCTCGCGATCTGCGCGCACTTAATTCTCGCACTTACAGTTCCGTTTTCTGGCTCAGTACTTTCGAACATGTCGGACGACACTAGTGCTTTTAATAATTCTCCTCCATCCACTCCACGACAATACATACTTAACCTCTAGAAATCAGAAACGAACTGAGCGGGTAAACAACCATTTAATAACTAAGGCGCCGCCCGCGCGCTGTTCGCGTACGGCGCTTAGGTCGCGCGCGAACTGCGCGCAGGCGGCGCAGAAGCGGCGCACGAACAAAAATGCACGCGCGAATTAAGTAAGCGACAACGGAAGTATTTAAAAATAACTTTATTCCGACAGAGTTACAGCGAAACAGTAATTAATTAAATCTAACAAAATATTCATCTTATATACTAACTTAATTGCTAACGTGGTACATCCACAGCGTGATCAGATTGACGCATGTTCTAGATAATTATAAATGCTGATCGCGCAGTGGGGAAATTGGGAAATAATAATCTAGTAAATACTTATTGTCTGACAAAGCTAATATTGGTAGGTTGGGGTTCCTTAACTCCTCCCTCCCTAAGAGAGGAATTATCCGAAGGTGTCGCAGACGGTTTCGGAGAATTTCGACAAAAGTTTATGAACTGAAATTTATATATTATAAAGATAACTATTGCTATTACAATAACCACATACTCTAAGATGGTCCATATACTGATTTCTATTGTCACTGTTTGTGTTGTATCGTCTATCTCACTAAATTTTGCACTTTGTAACACTTCTTTCACATCACTGAAGTCCACATTTCTTAAATCCACTTTCTTTGATCTTCTCTGAATGTCCTGTTGTAGGTCTGGCATCTGGATCAATGGCAGCTGGAAACTGGAAACTGTAGTGTTTGTGGTGGCGGCAACGATGACTTCGCCTATTTGTGTCTCGCATTGTTGGCCAGGTGTCACGATGTAGGTCCCAAGAATAGTGTACTTCAGGATTTCTGTATTGCAATTCTCGGTGATGATGAGATTTTCCTCTGAGTAAACCAACCATTGGTTGTCGGTTATTTTTTGTATCTTAGTTTTTTCTATTTCAATATGGTTCTGTATGCAGTTTTTGTAGTTGTTCTTCATCAGCATTATTTGTTCAATGCAGGTCTCGGTTGGAAACTGGGCTAAATTAGTTTCAGCGCAAAGAAATTTTCCATTTTCAATCTCAGTACATGGGCTTACCACGGGCATGTATTTCAATCTATTCACCATCAGGTAAGGATATTTGGGTATTATTGTAAAGGTATTTGGAGAATGGAATATAGGGATGGGTATAGCCTTGTAATAATTATATGTTTCGTTATTTATTAGGGGAACTTCTAAAACAAAAACTAACTTGTTGTTATTTATATATGATTTAAGTATGATATTACGTTCTAATTTCATTAAATTATGTTTGCTTACTGGGTATATTGTTCTAGCATGTTTAGCAATGACTTCTAACGTATTATATAATTCTGTACTATTTATAATGGATTGGTGCAATGTGTTCAGTTTGCTAAAGGCTATTGCCGTTTCAATCTCTTGTATGTTTTCGTAACAGGTCCGAAAGTTATTTAAAATTTGATACATAGTATTTAATATTTGGAAAAGTTTGTTAAACCTGAACTCATGTTCAACTAATTTTTCCATTTCATTGGTATGTAAACCCAAGTTTTTAATATTTGAATTTATTATTTCAGAGTCATTTACTAATTTATCAAAAGCTTTTTGCATTGATGATACTTTACGTTCGACCACATGCTCTTTGTTCTGTATCATTTGGATTTCTCTATCATATTTAATTGCATCGTCTTCATCTAAATTTCCTGTGATAGCTTTTACAAGTGAGCCTAATGGATTAAACAAAGCTCTTTTATTTCTATAATGGAAAGGTAAGATTTGAAAAAATCTATCCTTAGTTAGTTTAATAAGATATTCTATTTGGCTTTCTATTCCTATAGTTTCGTTACTAAGACTATTTTCCTTAATTTTAATTTTCAAGTTAATAAAATCCCGAATATTATTATCTATTTGTAAGTGTAATGATTCTAAATCTACACTTTTGTATATTGTCCAATAACTATTCCTCTTCACTGCTACTCCCCGCTTTATCGCTGCTATCCCCGGATTCTGACCGAGGTTTTGGAGGTCCAGCGTGAGTGTTGGCACCACTAGTACCAGAAGTACCAGGCACGATCTGTGGAGGACGTTTTACATTTTTTAAGGCTACTCTAGTTTTCCTTTTCTTTACTTCTACTGGGACTATATTTCTTTCAACTTCACCTATTACTTTCGCTTTTTCATATCGAGGTTTTTCTTTAGCTTTTCTAGTCCTAGTGTCTTTCATGTAAATATTATCGTCTGGTTCGAGTACCGGTGTCGTTTCGCCACCTTTTTTATTAATTATTTTAATTTTATCGGATTCTAATTTTTCTGTTATGAATTCGTAGAGTATTTTAAGGCGTTTTCTATGATCTAACAATAATTTCTGAGTTAAGTTCTTCTCTCTATCCACGTTAAATACATTATCGGAATAAGTGTGACCAAATACTAGTTCAAAAGGCGTAAAATCTGTTGCTGAATGTATGGTGTTGTTATAAGCCATGATGGCATAAGTCATAACTGATGCTGCATCTAAATCGCTTTTATCGTATTTTGCTATACGATAAATCTCAATAATGGTAGAATGAAACCTTTCTACTATTGCCATTGAACTGGGATTATTTGGCGTCCCAATATGAAGTTCAATTTTGTAAAAGCTTAACATTTCTTTAATCAAAGTATTGTTGAATTCTGTACCGGAATCGCAACTAATTTTCCTAGGCAGACCATACATGCTGAAATATTTAATCAATGCTCTAACTATCTCTGGTGTACTCCTATTCGGTACCTCTATGGCTTGTGCTATTTTACTAAATGCATCCACTATAGTTAAATAATATTTCCCTTCAATATATAATAAATCCATAAAAGCTTCCTGAAAAGGGGCATCCTGGGTTTGTGTTAACTGAATGTGGGGTTTAATCGGTTTTCTATCATATTTCATGCGTTTACATGTTTCGCAAGCATTTATGATTGCCGTGACTGTCTCTTTCATGTTTGCCCACCAATAATGTCTTTTAAGTTTGGTTAAAGTTTCTTTAATACCTCTATGACATGTTTTCCCGTCGTGGTATTTTAAAATAACTTCTTTTTGATCTTCTTCGGATCCTGTCAAATTTATAACTCTTTCTGTACACTCGATTAACTTAACTGAATCCTTTTTAAATAACTTAATTACCATGTTTGAAAAAGTTTTTCTAAAAGATGTGTGTTCGAAGTATATAAAGTACTTATGTTTTGGATCAATATACTCTTTCAAAAAGTCTTTAACTAATGTATCGTTATTTGTCGGTAAGTGAACTTCGAGAATTTTTTGTTTATTATTTGAAATATCTTTTACGTCTAATTTATTTTTAAACCATGAATGAATTAAAATCTGTTTTGGTTTAGTATCGACAGCTTCGTTTAAACTAGGAATGCCTTCGTGTTCCCTATTTGAAACTGAGTTGGCAGTGACCCCATCATCAGAATCCGAAAGTTCTATCGTTTCTATTGGAGTTTCGAGGTCTTGCAATTCGTTTTCTATAATTTTTTGTATACGTTCCTGCCTATCTCCTATATTTACGAATATTGAATCTAAATCGTCGTCAATTGCATTAATCTTAATCCTAGATAAGGCATCTGCATTCGTGTTTTGAGGGCCTTTCTTATATTTTATTTCGAAATCGTACTCTTCTAACCTTAACCGCCATCGCGTGAGTTTACTATTGGGCTCTTTCAATGAATACAGCCAAGCTAATGGTCTATGGTCTGTAAATATGGTAAACTTATTACCATACAAATACGGTCGAAAGTGCTTAACTGCCCATATTATGGCTAAAAGTTCCTTCTCGATAGTGCTATATTTTACTTCTGTGTCGCTTAAGGTTCTACTAGCATAGGCTACAGGCTTATCTGAGCCTATCGTTCCTTGTGACAATACAGCCCCGATCGCAAAATTGGATGCATCCGTGGTTAAAATAAAAGTTTTACTAAAGTCAGGAAATTGTAACAAAGGTGCATTTGTTAAAAGCTTTTTACATGTCTCAAAACATTCTTTATATTCCCCATTAATTACAATTTTGCGACCTTTCTTTAAACAAGCTGTTAATGGTCTAGTTATTTTGGCAAAATCTTTGATAAATTTCCTATAATAACCGATTAGTCCTAAAAAGCTTTTAATCTGTGTAACCGTTTCCGGTATAGGGTACCTAAGAATAGCGTCTATTTTATCATTATTTGGTTTCAAACCTTCACTTGTAATAGTATGCCCTAGGTAGAGTACTTCCTTTCTAAGAAAATGAGACTTATCTAATTGAACTTTTAAATTTGTTTGACGGAAGCGGTCAAAAACTGCTCTAAGTTTTTCTACATGTTCAGGCAAGCTTTTAGAAAAAATAATGACGTCATCGAGATATATTAAGCAATGTAAGCCTTGAAGGCCTCGTAAGACGTTATCCATCGCTCGCTGAAAAGTTGCGGGTGCGGTCTTTAACCCAAACGGCATTCTGTTAAATTCATAATGACCTGAAGGTGTGCTAAACGCAGTTTTAGCTCTATCTTTCTCCTGAACCTCTAATTGATGGTACCCGCTAGCTAAGTCGAGAGTTGTAAAGTATGTACTATTACCTAGCATGTCAAATAAATCGTTAATGTTGGGCAAAGGGTATTTATCATCAATTGTGATTTCATTGAGCCGTCTATAGTCAACTACCATCCTCCATTTTTGTTGGCCTGACGCGTCTAATTTTTTCGGCACTAAGTGTACGGGAGCACTCCAGGGAGAATGAGATTCCTGGATAATGTTATCCTTTAACATTTTCTCGACTTGACTACTGATCTCTTTTGTTTGGATAGGTGGCAATCTATGTGCCTTAATGTTTATTGGGTCTTCATTTTTTGTTCTTATTCTATGTTTAACCTGATTTGTGAAGGTTAACGGAATATTTTCACAATAAAATATATCTTTGTATTCTTTACAAAGTCCTTCAATAACCGTTCGTTCTTCTGAATTCATATGATCTAACTGTAATTTGTCTAAATTCTTTGTTAGCAAGCTGTCCACTTCTATATTATTATCTATGAAATTAACACTAACAGATGGGTCCTGTATGTATGGTTCCACTTGAAAAGGTCCCGTAACTACTAATTTTCTATTTTCTTGGCTACAATTCTGAATAACAGTTGTTGCATAGCCTTCAATACACGTAACTAATGCGGCGGGCATTCGAATCCCTTCCGTAAATTGTTTAAAATCTAACACAGCTTCCCCGTTCAGTACGTTGACTGGGAGTCTTACTCTAAGTTCACTACGAGATGGTAGATTATATATCTCTCTCATAGGCGGTGAATATATGATAGGAATATCAGTATTTTTTAAATGTAGTATCTGATTTTCCATATTAATCTTTGCCTGTAATTGCTTCAGCAAATTGCTACCTATTAACCCATCATACCTATCGTCGACACTATAGACATAAAACTTATGGGACTCTTGACTTCCAAAGGTAACCGGTAATGGGACAATAGCCGTTTCACTATGAACACTTGATGCGTGAGTGCTAACAACTTCGAAGGGTTCATACTGTAAATAATTTTTAAAATATTTATTCGCTATATACGGGCTTATAAACGATCTAACACTCCCCGTATCTATCATAAAAACTGCCTTTAATTCTGGTATAACTATATGTGGTAAGTTTAAGCGTTTATTACAATTTATTTTTATTCGTTCTCTAGGGTAGAGGCCGTTATGCAAAAATTTCCCGCCCCGGGTTCTTCGGGAGAAAATTCTTGGCACTCATTGTACGAATAACTTGAACTCTGTTCATTATTATTAGAATTATTTATGTAATTAACACGTCGTGAGCTTGCAGTACGCATGGTGACATCAGTATTCGCACCCGACGTAGATGCTTGCGCTGCAAAAGACGGCGTGCTCGGTGCATGTGCCGCGAACTGTTGGTTCGGTTGTGCAATCGGAACAAATGACCTACTTGACTGCGGTGACGCATTATTGTTGTTTGTACGATTAAAATTGTCTTGATTTCTTTGGATATTATTATGTTGTTTATAATGTCTGGGCTGATGCGAATTGTTCGGTGTAAATGTGCTGTTTGTAGCACTATTCGGTACATGTGTACTTGATATGTTATGTGAATCTTTCTTTTGATTATTAGATTCGATTGCATTTTGGTTATTTGGCAAATTGGGTCTGTTATTTCTGCTAAAATTACGTCTGTCGTTTGTTTTCGACTCATAGACTGTCTGGAAGTTTTGTTCTTCTAAAACTATTTTTAATGCATCCTCTAACGTTGTGACGTCGCGCAAACGTACTAATCTAACTAAAAATGGCGGTAAATTAAACAAGAAAGCATTCATTGCTCTGTTACTATAAATGATTTGCTTTGCCTTACGTAGAGATTCATCAATGATAGTTTCTGATATTTTAGCAAATAAAACACTTCTCATCCGCTGTATTCTATGGCAAAAATCTAAATAACTTTCACCCTTATTTATTCTACACGATTCTAACTCCATCGCTAAACAATCCTCTGTGCGTGGATCACCGAAGTGTTGGTTTAACAACTTCTTCAGCTCGTCCCACGTACCTATAGCTTCTCTTTCGCCTACCAAACTGGCTGCTTCGCCTGATAACCTACTTGTTATTACATGAAATAAATATTCATTTTGGGCTGTGGTTCCTAAGAACGTAGTCAAAATGTATTCACATTTTTTTATAAATAAAGGCAACATTCTAGTGTCGCCGCTGAATATTGGTATGATGTTAACCAATTCCTGTGGGACATGGGTTACGTTTTCCATTGTGAAAAGTTATGAAAGAAACCAACGCGGAGAAAAAAAAAATCACACTAATGTGCTACTAAACTATCACTACTCTAAAATATTAGTACAATTAGAATCTATGCAAATATTATTACGGCGTTGTCCAATCCCTAATAATACACAAACACATAGACTATTACAAGGTTGGGATATAGATGGAAGAGCTGAGAGGAAGGTGAAAAAGATTTACTCACAATTCCGCAGCTAGCTCCATGCTCCCTGAATTACTGCTGTGGCTGGTCCTCTTCCGTAACTCGAAGTGGCTTCTTAATGAATTTATTTGTTCGGCGATCTCTGCTAAACCGTAGACACGGACGTCGGCTACTCCACGTAGAATTGTATACACGGCAAACTGACTACAGAGATCCTACCGGCTGCGCCAATTAAGTAAGCGACAACGGAAGTATTTAAAAATAACTTTATTCCGACAGAGTTACAGCGAAACAGTAATTAATTAAATCTAACAAAATATTCATCTTATATACTAACTTAATTGCTAACGTGGTACATCCACAGCGTGATCAGATTGACGCATGTTCTAGATAATTATAAATGCTGATCGCGCAGTGGGGAAATTGGGAAATAATAATCTAGTAAATACTTATTGTCTGACAAAGCTAATATTGGTAGGTTGGGGTTCCTTAACTCGCGCAGTTCGCGGGCAGCTCGCAAACGGCTTGCGAGCTGCACATTCGCCGCACATTCGCCAGATGTGGACGCACCCTTACGAAACAATATCGTACCTCTTTCTCTATTAACAACTTACTTTTAGACCTGCTTTTTTTTTTCAATAAAATCACATTCTCCTCATAATTCTCCAAAAAGTGTTGCAACTACCATTAAAATCGATTTCGTTTTGCACTTCAGGGAATAATTTTGGAGGAGTAGGCAACTCTTTCCTTTTTTCTCTTCTTTTTTTTGTAGACAGACAGGGGAGCCAGCATTACGCCGAAGAAACTTCTTAAGAGGGTCCTTCTCCACTCGCTTATCGTAAACATCGAAAATGGTTTAAAAGCTTGTTACTTCATTTAATGCAATCCAACGCGATGTTTGACGAAAAGGCAACGCAAAAAAAGAGAGATAACGACTGGAAACTCTGTTAGTATTCGGTAATTCCGAGATTTACTCGAAAATTTCACAAAACTTGTTCCAGGAAATAGCTGTTTTTTTTTAAACCCTTAAAAGTTTTTGGAAAAAGTTGTCTTCATTTAGAATCTTAACTTTTTTAATTTTTAGGCAAATTATGAAGTGTCAAAGTTCATACAAAATAGAACATTTTCAGAGGTTTTTACTGGATTAGTTTTACACAAATTTAGAAATCGGTTTCTTTAGAAACCTAGATAATATCCACAAGATACTGTGTTCCCAAAATATCTAATAAAAAATGTGTAATAACGTCATAACTCATAATCAGTTATGAGCGGTTGTATGAAAAACAGTGAAAATGTGAGTCATGATGCACCACCTTAAGTGAAACACACTGTATAGCGGCGTTAGTGACGTTTTTTCAAATTGTGAATTTTTTACTATAGACAATATTACGTTTACCTTTTTAAATATTGTGAACTGTCACATATAAACGCTTTTAGAAAATGTGTGTTTGTATATATATCCTAGATTAGTTTATTGTATTTATCTATACTAATAAATGGGCTGGGTTTTTTTTAACCAGTAACATTCTGTTTTGAAAAACCATAAATTACTCGTAACTTCCAAACAACACATTACAGGGAAACCGACCGTTACTACGATGGTGATATATTTATGGTACCGGAAGTAGAAGAGAGTGGTATAGACAACAGCACGCGGTCCAGAGACAATATCTACGAATATAGAGACGTACCTATCAAGAAACCACATACGCCGCAGCCCATAAGTCGGACTGTGAGTTACTTGCCAAACTGTTTTTGTTTTATTTTCTACCGAATCTTGTTTATCAGAATATGTATCTTATACGGGCTTCGGCAACCTTTCAATTATTTCTAAAAGTTTCGGATATTTACTTAGATATACAGGGTTACTTGTAAAACACTAACAACCTTGCAGGACTGTATTACTAACATCATAAATAGCAACTTTTGTTCTATGGCTTTTTACAAAACTTAACACATTTACCAAAAACAAACCTTCAAGATTTCGTTGTTCTATCTAACACTTCAACACTGTATTTTGCTGTATCTACTTACGGCTCCCGCGCACTGTTCTCGTAATAATAGTAAGCAGGCTTCCGAAAAATTTTCATCACGCCTAGCAAGCATTCGCATCATTTACATGTACTCGACAATAGAATATTGATACACCATCATGTAAAGATAATTACTTCCGTAATGCCGAATTTCGCTACAAGAGCACGTATGTAGGTATGTATGACGCAACGCAAGCGCACCGACTTGTGAGGGTCGCTCGTAAATAGGTCAAGTTCATGTTAAGCTACCCTCCACTATTGTACTATCGCTTGCTTCGCATAGACTATGTATTATTTAGAACATTCAATTTAAATATATTTATTTTCTGATGAAATAAAATATGACACACTTTTAAAAGTCATAGAACAAAAGTTGTTGTTTGTGATGTTCTTAACACAGTCCTAAGAAGCTGCTAGTGTTTTACAAATGACCCTGTAGAGGTATCCTAAGGTATCAAATTCTCTTGTAAGACTAATTGTAATAATCATTCTCATCTCATTCACAGATAAGCCAGCCAGCAACTCTTCAATCGTCCCGGCCGCCTTCTGAAGCGTCGACGGGATCAGCGTTATCTCTCAAAGAAAGCACCGTATCTCGTGTCCCAGAACCGTTACCTAGAACAAGATCTAGGACCCAAATAGTACATGGAGTCCCACAGACTACCGTATAAACAGTAGCAGAGGCCAGTAGTACTGATTTTTTACCCTGACAATATTTGGTATAGTGACATCTATACCGCTACATAGGAACTAAAATCGGAAGGAACGAAAATTCTACATCGCGGTATCAGAGTTCTCCCCGCGATTAGATCGTATACAACAGTCCAAAAAATAACTATAGGGCAACTGTCCGGACTAGACACAACTCCCGGCTGGTTAGAGGATCCTCCCTTTTCAACGGAGGTTGCGGGACTTTACTCCCTATTTTGTTTGCATGCCACTATATGGGCATCATCTATGTCTATGATAAAGAAGAGATATGTAATGATAAAGTTACTTGAAATCGATCTCTTTAGGGTTTAAAAATTAAGTTGACACTGATGTGTTATTGCATTTGTGGTTTTAAAATGATAGCGGCCTATGCACGCTTAACGATAATGAGACCTAACTCAAAAAAGAGGTTATTTAAAATTAAAACTTATGTTTCAATAATAAGGTTCAATTTTCAAATACCCTCTTTTTTGCGTTAGGTCTCTTCTTTATTAAGCGTGCGCTGTGCCTCGAGCTGTCTTATTGCAACTCGGGACATTTTAATGTAATCATTATTCGGGAAAAAAAAAAATTCGTTCCTACATGAACTAACTTTTTGAAATCAAAGGAGATGAACCACTAGATTAATTTCTTTTGAGGTTCGTAGTTCTAATGGCCGACATATGGCGGAGGTATACCCTAGTTTATATACGCTAACAGATTGGCCTGTACATTTGAGTTTTACAGGTAAACTGGAGCGTGTATGTTGCACAACTGTGCAGGTACGAGTTATACCTGTCACGTTACCTTGTATGGACAAGGTTACCTGACAGGTATAATTGTGCAGACAAACCTGTCCGGTATATCCTAGTGTCTAAGGCTACCTTAAGACTTATTAGTCGATTATATGAATAGTACGTATACTTGGTAAATGACGTACGTACGTATTTTGTAATTTTATTCTAGTGGTAGTTCTGACATCCCTGACCACCGTAATGTTCGAGATACTATGTAGGTATTATAAATGTGTTTTAGATTAAGAATTGAAGTTTGAAAGCAGCTTTAACATTTTATACAAATATATGTGCAGCTTTATAATACTAAGTATAAGGCTAAGAACTCATGAAGCGGTTTTCAGCCGCGGCCGCGGCGGTTGCGGTTGCATAAAAGCAGATGACTAAGGGATAAAGCAGTGTCTTTAAGTCGCAGGCAGCATAGTGAATTCCTAAAGCAACGAAGGTTGCAAGTTTTAATCCCGAACGCCAGTGAGGGATTTCTATAGTAACTCCCGAGGATCGCGAGAGAGTTAATATAGATATCTGATTGAAGTGAGAATTCAAGCCGTCCAGGACAGACCAGTTAAAAAAATAATTTAAAAAAAAATTACTAAAACAAATTATATACCTACTTAAAAAGTTAATCTTAACTATCACTCGACATGTTATTACACGGACTTCACTTCTCTTAGATTTAAAGTTTTAAATTTCTGTAACGCTCCCGCGCTTTCATAACTCTTTTTCATCGCCCATCTTTCAACCGCATGTCTTGCGATAATCGCCTGCCAGGTTTGCGGGCGAAAATCGCACCGCATAAGTTTGCAGTTTCATGAGGTTTTAAATAAAACTGCTGTTTCCTCCACCGCGGCGGGCGCGGGTGAAAACCGCTTCGTGAGTTCTTAGCCTAATTAAATACAACCGCTATGCGTATTCTTAATACTTGTAAGAAAAACACCTGGCTTCACTAACTTTCTGCACTGTATTACTTATATCACAAAGTGCTTATCTTATTGCATTTTTTGCTCACTCTAACTACTGTGGCGCACACAACTTTTATACTCATATTATAGAAAATAGTCGCTTATTGATATTCTAGTGAGCGGTTCATAGATAGCTTAGCAAGTAATGACGTATTATATTCAATGCGACGTACTTTATTTAAGCGATGTTTTGTAATCCAGCGCGCCAATTTATAATACGGCGTGTTATACGATACGGCTGCCACAGAAGGACGTATCATAGACCAATAACGAGGCTCAGAAAAACAGTGCAAATACTTTCACCTCCAATCGGAAGCGACAAAAGAAAATCATATCACCATATTGCCTTATTACATGTTGTCAGTGACAGATAAGAGAGAAAGAAAGACAACTATTTTATTTGGCATACACACTCGTAGATACACACATTATTAGTTGTCTCTAAGATCTCTTATGAGATCATGCCAAATAGAATAAATCTGATCAGTATACATATTTACCACGTCATTAAGCTAAATTCACTTTACCTTGGTATTTATATGAAACTAGCTTTTGCCCGCACGGCTTCGCTCCCGCTCTTCCCTACTATACCCTACTCTCCCCTACACTACTCTACCATACTCTACCCTACACTACTCTACACTACTCTACCATACTCTACTCTACACTACTCTACCCTAATCTACCCTACACTACTCTACACTACTCTGCCCTACTCTACCCTACTCTACCCTACTCTACCCTACACTACTCTACCCTACTCTACCTTACTCTACCCTACTATACCCTACTCTACCCTACTATACCCTACCAAACTTCACATAAACCATCTACTAAATAGTCCGAACAAAGCCTAACAATTTGGTTTGGATAGGTGAGCCCGTTCTTGAGTTATAAAACAACAACGAAAAGTGGTATTGATTTTTATATATATAGATAGATGATAGTTTATAATTATATCATTGTTAGTAGTGATGCAACGGAACTGGCATAACGGAAGCAGAAACTGAAACAGATGTCAAAAGTAGATCTTAACGGAAGCGGAAACGGAAACGGAAGCGTCAACTAACACTATGAAAAAAAAGCACAATTTTACATTAAAATTTTTTTTTGATTAAAATTAGTAGTAGTCAAAATTAAACAGCGGCAAGTTATATTTAATAAAGAGTAACTTGGCCGCTTTTTCACCTTTCAGCCTATTTCGATGTTCTTCATATATTAAACCAGCTCTGCTAAATAATTGCTCGCTGGCTACCATTGATATACAACTGGCTACACTGCTGGGGGGATCATCGCTCTCTCCCCGCTTCCGTTAAGAGTTCTGTTATAAATTCTGCGGAACCAGAAGCAGAAACAGAAGTGAAATAACATGCGGAACTTCTGCAGTTGCGGAAGCGGAAGCAGAGTTCTGTTGCAACACTAATTGTTAGCAACATAAAACATTGCTTATTGATCGATTTGAGAACGACTTCGCTTAGGTTGACCTACCAGACTATTACTAAATGGATTAACAAAACAGATAAGTAATCAATGAACCGCTAATCTAGATTAAAAGTCTACATTACTACATACACGCACCCATCAGGGCGCGTCGGTCTCCTTATATTTCATATGGCAACTAGACTTGTAGAGCTACATTAGATCCACGCCACGCGACACGACACTACGTACAAGCCAGGCGTGCCCTACGTCTACGTTGATCTAATGTAGTCACCGCTTATAACTTAATCTTAATTAATTTGCTATTTTTACAATTTTCTGTCTAAGATGCCATTACCACATTTTATTTAGACTGAATTAATATAAGTCATAAATCTTCCATCTTGATTTTAGATTGTGTATTTTAACATTATTTCAACAAAAATCAAATCAATTAGGTTAAAATTATGTCAACGAATATTTTCGTTATTATTTGATCAAATTCTTGTTATTATTAACTGGTAAGTTTTATCACCAGCGCAATTTTTGTTACCTAAAAGGTATAAATTATTTCTTTTTGTTTAGCTTGTAAGGAAATTTTATTTTGTAATGTAAGATTGATACTGCACTATATAAAAATGCATGAATGAAATTAAATCTAAATTTTAGTAACCTGTCTCAGTTTCGCATCAAAGAAAGAAATATTGTGATCCGCGCTTTTATGATGTTGACCCTGAACATTTTTCATAAATAAAACGCCTTCTGTCCCAAGCAAGATAATGTTAGCGCACTTATTTTCATATAAAAAACGCATTCTGTCCCAAGCAAGGATAATGTTAGCGCACTTATTTTCATATAAAGAACGCGTTTTGTCCCAAGCAATGATAATGTTAGCGCACTTATTTTAATATAAAGAACGCGTTCTGTCCCAAGCAAAAATAATGTCAGCGCACTTATTTTCATATAAAGAACGCGTTCAGCCAAAGCAAGGATAATATTAGCGCACTTATTTTCATATATCCCACCAAACATTCCGATTGCCATTCCATGAAATAAGAAGTATGCAATAATAGTTGCTTGAACTTAAAAAACAATATTATTAATGTAAAATTAGCAGTATCACCTTTTAATATAATTATTTAAATGTATTAATATTTGTGATTGTAACTGTCCGTCCATTTTGAACATGTGCAATGTGTCTTATATCTTAGTGCCTTGGTCTTAAAAATTTTGATACAAAATATTTATTTTAGAAATGTATTCTCATGGCATCAAACGAATAATGCTGTGTATAAGTTGAAATAAATTGAATTATTAATTTGAAATTGGTTTATTTATTTAACTACAATAATAATACATGATACTACATACATGATTACATACATATAATAGAAATATCAATCAATTTCATTTGATCATTAAAAAATGGTGAAGAGGACCCAAATATATGAAAAGAAAACTATAAGTACTAGACTAATATTGTAAAGTTTGTTTTTCATTTATGAGGTAATCTCTGAAATTACTGGTCTGATTGCAATTTTTTTTTATCAATAAAAAAAGCTGCTTTATAAATGAGTGACATAGGCTATATTTTATATACGCGGGTGAAGCCACGGACAAAAGCTAGTAGTCATAGTCATAGTAGTAAGTTACATAAGTACAAAAGGGATAGCGAGATGTTTCCACCACGTCACCACACTTTCTCATGTTAATATTTGAAAACTGCTGCTTTTGCTTCAATAACCAATTTGGATGCTGTATTGTGGTATCTACGAGTAAATACAGAGTACAAAAGTAAACAGGAAAGTATGCAATTATGTAAAGTAGTAGAAAAACGTAGTAAAACAGTTTCAACTATAGTAAAGTTTCAATTTATTATTTTTAACTGTCGAAATGTCTGAGAAATGAATAAGTTCATCAATTAATTTCCCAAACTTTATTTTTGTCCAATCAGGTCACACTAGACGATGGCCCACTTACATATTAGTGCCCAAAGTGTGCCTACACCTGCTCTTTAGAGGACCTAAAAAACACCACTGACGAGTGACGCCGCTATAAACGTGGCCATCTACTGGGCCGAAAAACTTTGAGGGAAAGAAAAACCTTCTAGAAGAAGAAGGTCAAACTGCCATGATTTCATCAGTTCAGTTTCAACTATCTATAATATGTCGTTGGACCATCGCTGCTATAGAGAAAATCGTGGTCCTTATCTAAAAACTTCACTGGAAGCCTCTTCAAGCGCGTCGCTCACAGCGACAAACTTCAGGCAGCTCCCTCGCCGTATACGGCGGTGAACACATAGGGCCACAGATGAGTCGTGCCTCCCGTCCCCCGCGAGGTATCAACCGTCCTGGACGCTGTATCAGATCCACGACGTAGTTAGTACGGAGCAAGCCTGCTGGAAAGATCTGAGGCTTTTCACTGTCGAATTCTTCTTCCTGTGGCGATAGAATGATAATAATTATGTGAAACTTATCATCACCATCACCGACTAAGTCCGCGTTAGGGGGCGTGGCAGGTTAAAGTGCATAACCCGTCATCGCCTATCTTTAGGCTGTCAGATTTGGCGTGGGCAAAAGTCCTCCTGTCGGCATGATTGCATCAACATCGGTTTAAATTGAAATTGGGATAAACACTGAAATGCTGTGTATGATTAGAAAAGTGAGTTACTTACTTTTTTAATCAAAAGTGTCTTACGATAACTTAGGATAACGATTTTATAGATAGACCATAACGGAAGTCAGTTTGACAACGAAACGAAGCGTTGTATGACACACACACACACACTACTTCGTCCAATGACTGTATAACTCTCTTTGGCTGCGTCAGAGTCGGGGCTGAGTTGGCGCAAGCCGAGCAGATACAAGTTGCAACCGTACAGACGCAGTTCTCTTGACTCTGTTGCCAGCCGCGTGACCAGCACTGCTTTTGAAACTGTCTTACGGTTCGTTGTGAAGGTAATACCTAATGCCTACACCATAATAAATCATCCGCATGGTCTGGACTAGTTTGTTTATTACTCGTTATCCTAGAACATTTGTTCTATGAAGAAGTATCTCAATCTCAAAGCCATATTACTTACCGGATCCAGTTCCGGCACAGCGACCTCGCACCAGGCATACGCGCTGGAGGTGCGGAACAGTGCGCACGGCAGGCCCAGGCGGTCGGCGAGCACCTTGAACAGCAGTGCTCGCTCCAGTGCGCCGCCGCACTTCACGTAGCCCAGCCCCAGCACTGGAGACGCTAGCTCTGTCTGAAAGCAGTTGGGTGACAACATCTGGTAGAAAGAGCTCAGTAATGTTCTACCACTGTAGTAGTGGCGAAGGGTGATGGATTTTAATAAATGAAGGTCTACCACTGTAGTAGTGGAGAAGGGTGAATGTGATAAACGCTACTTTGTAACGGTGATTAACTGATCAGGGGCCTTACCATGAAGTCTTAAAATTGCAGCGGTGCGAGCGAGTAAGAAGCATGGAGAGGGAGAGGTAAGGTGTATAACACCCTATACAGCTCTATTTCTTTGGGCTGCCTGTCCACAGGAGCGAAGCGAGGCTAAATCAAAGGAGCGAAGATTTTGTGCAATCCTATTAGTTAATATTTCTCCGTTTCTTCGCTCAACAGCCTCGCTCCGCTCCTGTAGACAGGCAGCCTTAACAGTTCAGTTTAGCACGTCAAATGGCTTTCGCGTTTCAAGCTCTTGGTCATTTCTTACCATCAGATCAGCCAGATGCAAGTCCACGCTAGGCATGGAGCAGTCTCTCTCTTGAGATAACCCACTCATTTGTTCAGCGACGAACTCTGCTAACAGTTTCGCTCGCTCCTTTAAAGAAGATGTCACTTCTTCGCATTTGTCGCGGTATCTACGGAATAACAAAGGTTGGTTTCATCACTATACGAAAAAGGTACTGACTGCTGCATTTAGGGTTTTTACGCATTAGATATTCGGAACGGATCTTCAAATGCACATTGCGGATCCGGCCGAACACATTCGCAACCGCATCCTGCGGTCAGGCCCACGGCTAACCTCATAATGCGTATAAACCTTTATTGGGTAAGCCCTCTTATATTAACCCTTAAACCGTTTATGTCGGATTAATCCGAAAAATATTTTCGTGTTCATTTCGCCAGAGTGGTTATTTTCCGACCAAATACTCTATTTCGTCAGCTATTCTGTCATTTATGGGAATCGATGAATTAAACGAGATGGAGTGTGTTCTTAAATAGGTACTTTATATTATCCTGGTCAAGACAAAAAATGTAACAACTTACTTACCTTACTTCATAATGGGCGTCTTCTATCTCGAAATAATGCAAAGACTTTGATCTGAAAATATAAAGTTTTAGTCCTGAAACTGCTTGATATTCCAAAGTATAAGGAAGTAGCAACCGTAGGGGCCCACCAGGGTCGAAGCCTACTGGGGCAAAGGTCTGCTTCTAAAACGAAGGCTCGGCCCCGGTATGAAAGGCAACGAAGGAACGGGGTGGGTTTTTTAGTCAGTAAAAGTCTGACCTTGGACGGAGCGGGAGATAGCTCCGTCTAAGGGCGGGGGATGTCATCTGGATGATTTTTACCAATCGGAAGTACCGAATTATTAAATAAATATAAAAGGAGAAACTGACTGATATCAACGTACCTACACATGCGGGAGAAGCCACTGGCAGAAGCTAGTTAGAAAATAAAACATGACTAACGGGTCTCCGAACCACAGCTTCATCTTCAGCAGATAGTCCCTCAAGTCGTGGTCATCCGGCACGGGCGGGAACCGCAGGCGGCCGGACAGGGTCGTCGACAGCGTTATTTGTGAAGGGCGGGCTATAAGGAGACGGGACGTGGATAAGAAACGAAGTTTATAAAGACTTCTACAATGGCGCTATGGTCCACTGCCGTTTTTACTCTCTATCATCATTTGAGCCTAAAAACGTTTACTGTTGGACATAGGCATCCTCCAAATGTCGCCATAAACGACCGGTCCTGTGCATCTCACATACATAGGCTTCCCACGACCCTCTACTAGGTTAGGCTTTCCAAAGTTGCATCTTTCGGCACGTGGTCGCCACTCCAGAACCTTTCATCCTTATCGACCATCTGTTCTGCGAGCAATGTGCTCTGTGTTTGGCGATTCTTCAAGCTATGTCGGTAACCTTGATTCTCCTGGGGATATCTGCATTTCTACGGTGATCGCGCTAGGAAACTCCGAGCATAACCCTTTCCATTAACCACATATATGGTTAATGGAAAGCCAGTACACTTTAAGCCTTTTCAATGTAATTCGCAATTTGTCCAATTCGCAGTTGGTCCATTTCAAAAGGTTTTATTTTTTATGCAGGCGAAGCCAGTATGTTTTAAGGATACTCACTTGGACTACCATCTCCGGAACCCACGTCTGATGGCGGTTGCTGGAACATACAGAGGTAGACGGGGCTGTACGGCCGCCCCGTGTTGGTCATCAGCATCTGCATGCTGGGGAACCGCTCCCCGAGGCACTTCATGCAGTAGAAACCCTCCTGGATAATATATATTATTTATTAAAATAATTAAATCTTCTTCCTCCATGCGTCATTTATCCTCAATGCTGAAAGTCGTGACCTCGACGAATAACTTTCTTGTGGACTATATTTCGCTATCGTCGGCGATGTGGATGCCGTCGCAACTGGTTATAGGTTTGTGTTCGTGTCCTATTCGCCAGGGTCATATGTTTGCGACTGGGTACTTCATCTTGTTTAGCTCTTTAATCCCAATATAGGTGACCGATCAAATTTTTTAATTACTTGCATTTAGTTTAAATGCTTGTTACCTGAGTAAAGTCATTGATTTCCAGCCTGCCGGTGTACGCCAGCTTAGCAGACGGGTGGTGACGGAAGATGGCCTCCAAAGCTGGTTCCCAAGCGCCAACCACGTATCTAGCTTGCCTGTTCCCTACCATACTGTGGGATAATTAGAATTTAATTTAGCGGTAATTATTGTGAGCCGTGGCGATTCGCACGCAGCAGTGCCGACATTTACTTATAAGTACCAATATTAAATACATTCCTAGTTGTTTATTAGGTACCTACATAAAATTTGGTGTAAAAAAGCGAGTCAAATATAAAGCGGCATCAGGTCATCTTTCTTCACTTACTGTCAATAAACAATACTCACTAGTGAATAACCCCTAAGTCCAGATATACGTCAGCACCCTCATTGCCGACACTGGCTGCAATCAGCGTACACAGCGCGGTCCGGAGGCCAATGTGCTCGATGTATAAGTTACTGGACACCACCTGGACAAAGCATATTTACTTAATTCATGAATCCCCAAGCGACCACCGGTGGCCGCGCATCTATTGTCTTACTATTGTGTCTCTAATTGACGGTATCTGAAGGGTTAAGGGGCGACTAGACTGTTGCAAACTAGCGTTCCGACCAACACGACACGGCTGCACGCGCCAACACCTTCGGTGCTTGGGAAAACGTGCCTCCTATAGAAATATACTATGGCACCTCCCAACTAAGGGCGTTGAAGGTTACAACTGCTGTTTATACGGATTCAAACTAGCAAGGTCACCTTGGTTGGGCCGTTGGTTTACTACCGTCTGGTGGGTGACCAGGATTTAGGGTAAAGTATCTACAAACGACGTGACAACGTGCCGTATACAGAGTGTATAGTGAATTTTTCTTACGTTAACGCGATTCACACGTTTATAACGTCTGGCACTGATTGGCTAGATCCAAGCTCTTAAACAATCAAATAGCCAAACGCGGTAAACCTTTAGGTCTTGTTTACGCGATGTTTTGCAACCGTGGTAATGTTGCTATGCCGTGCCATGTTCGTGTGTAGGTATGCTTCACTGTGTCCTCCGGATGGTCATGACCCAGGCGTTTCTTCCGCCTGAATTCAAAACAAGAACCTCCCGAACTTGCAATGTCTGATGAGGACCTATCTCATGTAGAAGGTGAGTACGTGGCGCCTCCAGCCAAAGCCTCAAAGGCATTATCGCCGCGATTGTGACTTGCACAGTGCAGGGGTCCTATTCTCTAAAAAAACAGCCTTGAGATTAGCACTGACCGCAGTGACGCCGACGAGTCGAGAGTGCAGTACATTGAATTAGCAACCCAATGTATAGGTATACTGAATTGTCAATCCAATGTAGGTTTTTATGTACCTATTTGAATTTCGTCGCTGCGGCCAGCGCTGTGCTCAAGGCTGTTTTCTTAGAGAACAGCACACCTGCGCTTGATCACGCCGGTAATGTTGGATTGCCGCCCTGTCGGAAAGTAAAGGAACAGACAGTGTCTGTATCTAAAAGTATACATTTGTGTAGTTTACAATTTACATCTTAATCGACTTTATTATTAATCGACTTTAAAAAAGGAGCAGATTCTAATTCATTTTATCTTATTTAAATGTTTGTTATTTCAGAATTCCGTCATTTATAGAATAGAATAGACTTGACTTCTGAACCAATTCGGATATTTTTTTATTTGAAAGATTAAAGACTATCCGAATTGGTTCAGAAGTCTTTTTTCCACAAAACTCTATCTTTTCACGAGGGCGGCGTCAGGGTCTACTCTGCCATAGTTGCGTCGGCAAACGTCTTGGATAGTTACAAAGAAATTGTGCAGTGCTTCCAGCTTCTCCAATTTTATAATAACAACGAAGAAACAAAATTAGAAACAACCGAACCGATTTCCGAAATTAAAGTTTTTTCGCACGTGTATTTTTCACGCAAGTCGATTGTACTTTTTTATACTGTAACTAAAAAATCACACTGTAAGTTATACTGACATCTTCGCCCTTCTTGAGAGTGAACAAATCTCTCCCAACCTCCTCGGTCATGAGCCCGGTGAGCACAGTGCACGTCATTATCTTCAGGTTGATGTCGATGCGCTGTAAGACATTATTATGAGGTATAAGTGATACAGGAGCTGGTTCATCCAGCTCTTGTATCACTTAAGTATGCAACACTTAAGTATGCGTCTCAATTTGACAGATATAATTGTCAGAGTGAGTTAAACTTGCATATCTCTTGTTATACAAAATTAATTTTAGTCTATGTTGGATGCGGGACGCACAGGATCGATTATTGTGGCGACACTTGGAGGAAGCCTATGTCCAACAGTGGACGTCTGTCAGCTGAAATAATGATGATGATGATATGCGAAACCCGAAACACGTGTCTAGTATTTTTATGTAAAGATTTTAAGTTGGTACAAAATTTCATAACTGTATCATGAATAATCACAAAGTTATAAGCTTCTTATATCAGCAAAAATACATAGTCACCGAGCCATCCAGGTGTCTAAGGGGTTGTTTTACACTTGCGCCCAGCTGTTTGATGGCGCCTAATGCCTGCTATGGCCTGTCTTGACCTTGGGTTCTACTTTGTGTGGTGGTGTCCAACTTGTGACCCTTTTAAATATTTTTGGGAAAAATATAGCATGGTCTAAAAATTATGTTCTATATTAAACCTGCCAGGTTTCATCATCATCATCATCATATCAGCCGAAAGACGTCCACTGTTGTACATAGGCCTCCCCCAAGCGTCGCCACAACGACCGGTCTTGTGCGTTACGCATCCATCGGATTCCCGCGACCATGACCAGGTCGTCGGTCCACCTTGTTGGAGGCCTTCCAACGCTGCGTCTTCCGGTACGTGGTCGCCACTCCAGAACCTTTCGTCCCCATCGACCATCTTTTCTGCGTGCAATGTGCCCTGCCCATTGCCACTTAAGTTTGGCGACTCTTAAAAAAATATGTTCTATATTAAACCTGGCAGGTTTAAAGTAGTTTAAATCATCCCTTTTTATTTGAAAAACCTTTATAAATAATAAAAATCCTAGGACCCTTGCACTTCCAGTTACATACCTAACTTGGTTCCACTACTAGCGACATCTATATCGCCACACAGAAACGTAATATACAACAGCCCAGACTTTATATCTCACCTGCATTATATTGAGCAGCTCCACCATAAAATCTCCGTTCAGCATGGCCTTCTTGCTGACGTGATAGTTCTCCAGGTTGATGTAGCACTGCGCTGCCAGCCTCTGAGCTTCAATCGGTGTGTCTTTGACTGTTCACGAAAATTTCAAAAGCGACCGGGCGTTAGGCAACATAGAACTTTACTTACAACTCAAAAAGATACACTTTCATTAAGATAAAATCGTATTCGAATTCTGCTAGGGGCCTGAACCCATTGTGCCGGTCCCTTCGGATACCTACGCATCTGATAGGGAATCGCATCAGAGATCTCCACCACTAACTATGAGGACCCCATTGTGATTGCAGGCAGGCCAAGGAGGCCCTTCATTGATGCTGCTGCTTCACGAAACAGGCTTTACGATTCTCCAAATTTCAGTTGCGAAAACTAACAGTCGCTGCAACTAGCCACGGGTCCTTTAATATGCTCCTCTCTGTCATAGGAGTCAGTGACATCCCACTCCGCAAAGCCTGTATGGAGGAGGACGAGAAAGTAGAGCTCATCTGATACTAAGCTAAATACTTCAAGAACCCAGGTACTATCCGCAAAACGGTCAGTAACACCAAGGTGCTGTTGGGGTGGACCGAAAATTACATTTGTCCCACCCGTGCGCAAAATACGCGCTTAAGACGTGCGAATATCAGCTCAACATAGATTACAATAAGCACATACATTTCTTATTAATAGCTCTGAGTGATGAGAAGGTCTTCGTCTCGACGAGGCTGAAGGCAGCCTTCGGAATGATTCGGCAAAGTTCGGCTAGGGCTCGCAGCGCGTTTATCCTGATGTAGAACCAGACTGCCGCGTCGTCGCCCAGGATAGCTGGATCATAAATGCCACACTATCATTAATATTGCTGTCTAACCTATTCAGCGCCACGGATTTTTAGAAAAGAGTTCACCAATCGCCACAACTCGAAAATGCAGGGTTTCGAAAAACGAACACTTAGATAGTTCATATAAAAATGGAAATTTTCTGTGGTGATGCGGGCAAAATTTTTTTTTAACCTTTGAATGTCCCTACTCCTGGGACTCGGGTGAAGGAAATAGGTACACATTTTAAGTTAGTTAATGTCTTACTTATTGTATGTGTGTCCCACAGCTGGGCAAAGGCCTCCCTCCAAACTTCTCTGTCTAGGGCGAACTCTGGCCAAGTTCACCACCTATTTTCTACCACTCTACAAAGGTTAGCAATGCCATCAATTCTTTCTTCCCACTCGGTTCATCTTACTTATTTATATTTTACGGGAATATCATAAGCTAAAGTCGAGCATATCCAAAGAGCATACCACACAGAGCTTCAATAATGTTGGTATCGGACATGCGGACGGCTGAGGGCAGTAGCTTCGTCATGTTGGCTACGCCCATCGCTGCATCAGCTAGAAGTTCCACGTGTGAGCTGAGGAGTTGATGGCAGAAGACCAGGTCCGTGTCCGTTGCGAATAATGCCTAGACAAGGAATCAAGTTATGAAGCTGTTTGAAGAACTGCCTCTTTATAGCAGAAATTCATGGCGATTTTTTTATTATGAATCATAGTCTAGAGCTTGACCACTACCTCACCCATTACTTTATAGTTTTTGGTGATGAAATCGATGTTTGTCGTGGTTTTCAGTAGGAAGTTGGGTGGCCAATACCAAAAGTAATGATCATCATCATCTTCCTGCTCTTGTCTCTTTATTTTATCTGGTAAGGTCGCGGGAATCCGATGAATGTGAGAGGCACAGGACCCGTCGTTTTGACGACACTTTGGGGAAGCCTATGTCCAACAGTGGACGAATTTCGGCTGAAATGCTGACGACGATTTGCTGATTGAAGTTATAACAACGTTTTCTACTCACATCTCTCCCATTAGAAGTGAAAGACATTTTCGTCAGCACAGCCAGACAGTGAGGCTTCATTGCCGGCAGAGCCATTTCCAGGTACGCTATGAGGCGCAGGATGCACCCTGACTGGTACAGATGACGAGCATTCTCTTCTGTTTCCACGTAGTTGCGGAGCACACCCAGGACTTGTGTGTGGACGTCACGGAATTCGTAGGACTGAGAAAGCAGAGAGTATAAGAGACATTGCTTTTTCATGAATGTTTTTTTAAATTGTTATACAGACAACCAACAAACAGACAAGTGTAAAACACTAACAACCTTGCAGGACTGTATTACTAACATCCTATACAACAACTTTTGTTCTACAACTTTTTATAAAACATAACACATTTACCAAAAACAAACCTTCAAGATTTCGTTGTTCTATCTAACACTATTTATTTTGCTGTATCTACTTACGGCTTTCACGAACTGTTCTCGTAATAATAGTAAGCAGGCTTCCGAAACATTGTAATTAAGCCTCTAATAACCTGTAATTAAATATCTAGTACTAGATGAATATACATATTATAAAGACTTACTTTTTTTATGATGGAAAAGCATCAAATGACTTTTCTCACTCTAAGGTGGAGTGATGTCAGACTATCGCTGACTAAAGCCCACCAGTGTCCTTCAATTACCCTTTGCGTTCCAGGACTACGAAATTCCTGCGGCACTAGCGGGTGTCGGCCCTACTAGGCCCACACGGTTTTGCTGACATCTCTTTGAGGCTCTCGAGGCGTCTCCAGCTAAATATTCTTTGTGTTTTTGTACATTCAAAGCCATAAACGACGTGTCAACTAGTATCAACTCAGATATATGTATATTCACCTCAAGTATATCACAAAGGTCCAAAACACCAGTTGAAGCCCTAAACGTCTTCTGGACCACCATATCCTGGTACCTACAGATCAGCTGGTCCACGGTCCTCAGGGCTGCGTGTTGGATGGCCAGGTACTTGCTCTGCATCAGAGCCAGGAGTGATGGCCAGCTAAATTGATTGTTCTTCGTTACTTCTGCCGCGCATATTGGATCCTCCAGGAGATTGCTTAGGGTCTTGAGATGGAAGAATGTATTATTAAATTATAGTACGAAAAATTAAAGAATAATAATATAGCAGTGATGGCCGAGTGGTAACGGCCCCGACTTGTAGATCGCAGGTTCAATCCCGGCGAGGCGCATTACTTTGTGTAATTTACTTCATCACCACTGCTCTCAAAACGGTGAAAGAAAATATCGTGAGGAAACCGGCATGTCCTAAAACCAAAAATTCGAAGACGTGTGACATTCACCAACCCTCACTAGCCACGCGTGGCAGATTACGGACCATTCCCTCTCCTAGAGAACCTGAATCCCAACATTGGGCACATTATAAGGCCGACTATGCTATGCTATGCTATTATAATAATTATTTACACGTTTGCCACGTACGCCAATCTGGGCGCGTCGGTCTCCGTACATTTTATAAGGCAACCAGACTTATAGAGCTACATAAGATCCACGCCATGCGAAGTGACTCTACGTACAAATCAGGTGTGACCCACGTGTATGTCGGTCTGATGTAATTCTTCGCGAGTCAGTATGACTTGTTAGCTTTTTACCATTTCCTTTGTGAACGAGTACATTAGAAGACAATCTATAAGTCAGTGAGTCAGTTGGGTACTAAACTGACCCGAACACTGGCCCTGTGGCTCCTGAAGCTCATAAGTATAAAAAATGTACACCTGAAGACAATTCTTCTGAACATCAGGATCCAAGCTGTTCTTCATCCTTGAAAACAAACTGCTCAGTATATTAGCCGACACCAGTTGTTCGCATCCCAAGGGTTCTCTCGTTAATTCTGAGAGGACTAATGACGCGAATTCTAGAACGAAAACGTCTTCGATCTGTGGGATAGAAGAACATAATATTTATTTTTTTAAATTATATACCAATGCTTGGTTGCGATCCCACCTGGTGGTAAACAATGATGCAATCGTCAAAGGTGAAGCTCTCTATTTTTATATTAAGGGCCTATTCACTCTAGCCTTGAAGACACCTAAATAATAATCGGATGGGAAGATCGCAGCAAGCCAATTGTTCCAGTCCTACGATGTACTTGATATAAAAGACGAGGTGAAACGCTTAGTCCGGATCGTAGACGTGTTAACAATGTGAGGGTGGATACTTGTGTCGTTAAATTTCAAATCGCATCAAGTCCACTTTTGACGTTAAAATTTTTATTCTTATTTAAATGGCAGGGTAAGTATCTTTTACAATATTTTACCGAATTGAACCAAGTCCCTGCAGTTTTCAAGCAAAATAAGTTTAAAACACATCCCTTTTTTCAAATTGAACCAAGTCCATTTGACAAAACGCAGTAAGTCGCATTGAGCCAATCAGAGCCAACCGAGAGTCCGTCCCCTAATCATATTTTGTTTCAAACTGCACTAAGTCCAGTATTCTGTTAGATCAAATGAAGCTAAGTCCGAAGGACTTGTTTCATTTTGACAAAATAAACCTAAATCCAAATTAAAAATTCGTTTTTTCTCGTAATCTAGAAACATTTCATAGAAAGGATGATAGAGAATCCGATTTTTGATAGTCACACCACCCTCAAAATGAGATAATAAAAAGCCTTACTCGAACTGAAAAAAACCGCTTTTTATGAATTATATCATTTTGGACTGTAGTGAAGTACCTAACTTCAATATGAAATCTAACGACACACTTGCGTACGTTGTCAGATGGTAGAAAGGCAAGTGCGGGATCAAGTCATGGAATTCCCACACACATTCACATTCTATAGACTTTATGGCAAGCTTAATTCATGAATCCCCAAGCGACCACCGGTGGCCGCGCATCTATTGTCTTACTATTGTGTTTCTAATTGACGGTATCTGAAGGGTTAATCGAGATAAATAACGTGCGATTGGGGAGATTTATGTTCGGCAGAAGACTGCTAGGTTACGGATGAATCATCGTATACACTACTAGCTTTTGCCAGCGGCTTCGCCCGCGTACATAAAATATAGCCTATGTCACTCAGGAATAAAGCAGCTTTCTTCCAGAGATTACCCCCTTTTTTTTTTTTTTCGGGGGGAAACCTTCAAAAAGCTTCTGGTCTTTTGGGGGAAAAGACCAGGGTGTGTGGGATTCTTACCTCACTAAAACCACCCCGGTGATCACCATCAGTACATGGAAGAGAGCTCCGTGACCTCTTAAAAGACCACTCCGGAACCCTCTCTGTACAACGCCTGTTAGGGCACATCCCTGTGGAGTCTGCGAGGAGTCTCCTCTGAGAGAGATTACCCCCTACATACAAACTTACAAATTTACCTCTTTATAATATTAGTATAGAAGACACATTACAAGGATTGATTCTATGGTGTTCGCATCCTGTGAATTCTCTCCCTCTCTTTGAATTCTCTACCTGTGTCTTCACGTCCGATTATAATTTGGGTGTCTTCAAAACTAGAGTGAATAGGCTTTTAATAAACAAGTGCGCCTCGCCATCAGAGATTGCATCACTGCTTACTATCAGGTGGGATCGCAGTCAAGCGCTAGTTTATATGAATAAAAAAAAGCCACGACTTTATATCGGACATTGGTATATCTCAATTAGGTTTTTCGTTAGTTTTAAGATTAAGAATGCAAGTCCCCAAATGCTATCACTTAGTAGGGTAAGACCAAAAATTATCCACTACCTATTGGAAGAATCGCCAAACTTAAATGGCAGTGGGCAGGGCACATTGCTCACAGAACACATGGTCGATGGGAATTTAAGTTTCTGAAGTGACGACTTCGTATCTACTAGAAGACGCAGCCAACCTCCCACAGGGTGGACCGATGACCTGGTGGGGGTCGCGGGTATCTGATGGATGCAAGATGATTAGGTGAGCCCTATGTCCAACAGTGGATGTCTTTCGGCTGAAATGATGAATGATGATGATATTTTGGAAAATCAAGAAGACATTATTTATTATCTTTGATGGTACATGCAAAGGGACAATTCAAAACAACTCACCTTCACAAGCAAGAGGGCAATCTTCCTCAAATTCTGTGGGTTCACTAGCACCTGCTCTGGTCCCCTCGGCAACTGGCAGAGTTGTGCCAGGGCCTTCAGTGAGAATCTTCGTATGTTAATATCCGGATGCTCCACATGCACCAGGATATATTTGATAGCATCCAGATCGAATAACACGATGCGGTTTTGCATATCTTGCGCGGAGAACTTTGTTATCGCTCTGAGAGTCTGACAATAGAAAGAATAGTAGGCATTATTTTTTAAATTGATATCTACACGTTTGACCATTGCACTGTCTCGACTGATGGTAAGCGATGTATTGAAGCACGCTCGCCTATGCCTAGAAGTAACCTATTCACTCTTAAATCAGTACTAAGAATTTGAGATCTTTGTAAATAAGCCGATTGTCCGGGAAGACATAATTGCTACTCTAGCATCGAGTAGCATTGCGGTATCCAGTTTGAAGGGAACGGGTGTCGACACATATACCTATACAAGACATGACAACTATCTGTAGGTCATGCAAATATTGGTATCGTGCAGGATTCGATTCGAACTCTGCACTAAACGTGCCGCTAAAAAGTTACAAATACATAGGCATACCACCAGGCTATAGTATCTACGATGTTTTCGACATTGTAGAAGTCCATAGACGGTGCTGATACGGCAGGTAGGTATATCAGCTACTAGCTTATTTTACTTCCTAATAATATAACATTCTATTTTTTGAGCTACCCATTGATCGTCGTCCGCAAGCCTGGTGGCTGGAAATGGTCGTGATCCCGACTGAGGAAGTCCGTACCCTCACGCTTGTGGTAGCACTCTTCGCTAGCATTAGGTGCTGCTTTGCACTATTTCGCAAAAGGAGGCGACTGCATCCCATTCCTCCTCGCTCCCAACCACAGGTCTGTACAGTGTCCGGAGCGAAAAGTCGCCACCGTCGATCACCCCCACGAGGACACGGCTGTGCTCCACCCATGCGGGGCACATCTCCACCGTATACTCCACCGTGTACTCCAGGCATTCAACTCAGTGGTGACACCCGAATAGGAGTAGGAGACTGATGGTGTTTCTTTGACCAATTACTCGTTACCTGGCATAGTATCTCCGGTTCCGATGACTCCAACAGTACGATGGATGTGTGTGCACTCTCCGGGGAAATGGTATACGGGTGGAATGTCAGGTCCTTCTTCTCGGCAGACCGGTTCTCCCGCTCTTTTTGCAAAGGTTTTGCCATTTTTTTGTTGTTATAAACAAAAGGATTTACGATTTACAGTTTCCTGGTCGCTTGAACTCGACTTCGATCTATACCAAATATACAACGTCAAAACTGACGTATTATACCCAAAGATTTTATATATTCTATTATACCTGACCACTGAAAAGTTTTATAGCTACGTAATAAAAAGGTTTATGGAGTTTTATTAAGTTTTACGTATGTTCTAAAAGAGTTATGAATTTACATGTGGATGGATGGAGAGGGAAGCCAAAGAAAAGATGGATGGATTGTGTGAAAAGTGATATGAATGGAAAGGTAGTCAGGGATAGCGTGACCAGCGACAGAACAGAATCGAAGAAAAAAACGTGTTGCGCCGACCCCAAATAAAACGGGATAAGGGCAGGAAGATGATGATGATGATGGAGTTTTATTAAGAACCGCTCTTTATACGCAAAATGATACGATAATTTTGACCATATGAAATTATGCGCCCTTTCTAAATATATAAAACACAAAAATAGTTTCTACCTATGTTCATGTGTATGTATGTATATCATTGCATATATACTCCTGGCAAAATAAAGTGCCATTACCACAAAAAATTAACATGACAGATCTGTCAAATCAATATTGACTAACTTATTTTTAGGTTTATTTTATCTTTATGCATAGAAAAAATATATTTGTGCGTTTTGTAGCTACTTTGGCTAGAAAGTTTAGGGTGTTACAAGAAGTATGGATCCTGCCGTGGTGGGGCAGCGGGGGACTGGCTGCCGTGCCTCTGTGGACCCTGGATACTTTGGTGTTAATTGTCAAACTATTTTCCACCTGTGCAATGGCTGTTGGGAGGATATTTGTCCCGGTGACGATGAAGAGCTTGCACGGGGAGACTGTTTTGGTGGGTTATGATCTCTCTATAGTTCTAAAATACTCTATAGTTCTAGATAGTTTAGGAGTGTGCCACTGAATATGCTGATCCAGACCACAGGAAATCAATCTCTATTATAGGATTCATTTCCTGTGGTCTGGATCATGACAATAAAATTAAACTTTGCCTCCTTCTTGTATCGCTTACCTCAGTTCGTGACCACGACGATTAGTAGGACTTTGTTCTGGATTATATCTCTCCATGTTGGTTTACCTTCGGCGATGTGGTGTGATAGCGTCGCAGACTGTGGTGTCGGTATATCAGAGTCCTGCTTCTGGGTCTGTCCCAATCTACTTTCCTACCAGCAAATCCATATATCACCTCTCGTTCTGCCAATATGGCCAAAGTATTCAAAGATTCATTGGCATATGGTGGTGATTCCCATAGATGTCATGAGGTCAGTTATTTGTAGTCGTTGGTCCGATGCTCTCTCCTGTTCGATCCTGTCCGATCTTGTTCCGAAAATCGTTTTCTAAAACATCAATATCACAGCATTATGCTATTTCGAGAATTTCTAGATAAGGACAACTTCACAAATGTTGGTGAACCAAGATTCAAAATACAAGTAGCCAATAGACAGCTTTCCCAAGACAATGTTTCGAATATTTTGTTGTGTTGTAAGCTGATGTATGTTGTGGACAGGTAACAGGTGCAGGGCACGGCATCGGTCGGGAGCTGGCCATCCAGTTTGCAGAGCTCGGCGCCACGGTGATCTGCTGGGACAATAACTCCCGGCGAAACAATGCCGTTGTCGATGAAATACGACTAAAAGATGGAGAGGTATCTAACAACTTTAAATCTAGTGAATCAATTATTACGATCAGCCTTGTGTTCTGTATACAGGGGTAGTTGTAAAACACTAACAACCTTTAAGGACTATTACTAACATCATATACAACAACTTTTTGTTCTATAACTTTTTACAAAACATAATAGGTACATTTACCAAAAACAACACTTCAAGATTTCGTTGTTCTATCTAACACATTTCAACTCAGTATTTTACTATACCTACCTACGTTTATATGACACGTTGCAAGATGATGATCTCCTCCATTGTATTATCGCTTGCTTCGCACAGACTTCGCAATGGACTATTTTCTGCACTAGTGCGGAAAACAGTATATTGCGTGCCGAAAAGCGGTGGTATAAGAGCGGCTTTTCGATGATGTGTACTGAAAAGTAAATTTCCACGGGTTAAGAAAAAAATACAGGACCGGTCGATATGGCGACACTTCGGGAGGTCTATTTTCGTCAGAGGACGTCTTTCGGCTGAAAGGATGATGAGGTCTTCTCCCAATCTAATAACATTCTCCTCTCAGAGCTACGGCTACACGATAGACGTGACGTCTCGCGAGCAAGTGGTAGCAATAGCGATGCGTATGCGCCGCCAACTGTCCGACGTGACCATGGTAGTCAGTAACGCAGGGATCCTGTCCTGTGCACCCATCAGTCATCTGAGGCAAGACGCCATCCTGAAGCTTATGGAAACCAACCTGCTTGCACACTTTTGGGTAAGTAAACCTGTATCTAGCTAAAGATGAGGTTTATTAGGGTATGTGCAGTGCATGAAAAAAATACTAGTTAACTTACTAGTTTATCATTAAATAGATACCTATACTATGCGTTCCAAATGACAATAGGATCGATTGCCATTTTGTAAAGTCACGTTGTGCTGACAAATTGAAGAAATGGCAAAATTTTTTGTTAATTATTTTCTACAAATTATCACAAATCGATTTCTATTTTGTTAACAGGTAATCCAAGCCTTTCTACCAAGTATGATAGAGAGGCGGCACGGCCATATAGTTGCGATCAACTCGAGCGCAGGACTTATGCCGTGTGCTGATATGATTCCGTACTGTGCAGCAAAATTTGGACTAAAAGGTAAAGTGAACCGTTCTCGTAAAGAAAAAATAGGACCGGTCCTTATGGCGTCACTTAAAGGAGGCCTAGGTCCAACAGTTCTCTTCCCCCTAGAGAGAAGGCCTGAGTCCCAGGAGTGGGAACATTAAAAGGCTGACAATGCTTATGCAACCGTTCTCGGAAACAAACACATCTTTATGCAGGTATGCGCTAATCTTGTTTTTCCGATTTGAAATCCCTTGCAAATGGACGGTCGTTAGTAGCCCTTGAAGACGAGACACAAAAAGTAGGGAGGCCTTTGTTCGGCAATTGGACATAACAGGCTTTGTAATAATAAATAATATAAAAATGAATCCCTATTTCTCTATGGTCACGTTATCACGCGTCAACGGCTGGATCAATTTCGCTGATTTTTATTTCAATACATTTACTTGAAAACCGCTCTCATCCCATCGCTTTTAGGCACGGAATAGACTGTTTTCTGGACTACTGCAGAAAAGTGTGCGTGTTCTCCCCCGCCACAATGTTATTAGGTACATTTATTGTATAGAATCAGACTGGGCGCGCGTCGACCCCCACGCGGCACGCGTCAACCACCACGATGAGCCATAGGTCAATGACTGTTTATATATGTCTTCCTAAATGTATTGAAAAGCGTCGTTTGATGACACGTGGAAAGTCACTGCAGCCCTCGGCTCCATAATACAGAATACGCTACCGCTACGGTCACAATGACAAACTTTCTCCACTACTATCAAAAAAATGCTATTAAAATAAAGTTGTAAGATAGAAAATTATTACGACTATTTAATCTTCGTACATTTGACAGATCTTTATAGCTAAGACAGGAAAACGTTTGTCGGGTCAGCTAGTAACGAATAATTTCTGGTCCTAATCTAATCTAAAATCTAACCCCAAATATCTGTTCCAGGGCTGATGGACTCGTTAACAGAGGAGCTGCGACTGGATACTTGGACTAAGAACATCCAGACCACGTCCGTATACTTGGGAACTGTGGCCACCGGCATGTACCCCATGCCTTCGCACCGGTTCACCTCGTGGTACACCGAGATCTCTGCTAAGCAAGCTGCCAAGACTATCATTGAAGGTAGAATTGACTTCTATGACCATGTAGGTTAGGTTTTAACCACTCGTGATTGTGATCGCCTCATGAAGAACGTTTGAGGTCGAAAAGGTCTCTTGGTCGGTGTCTTGGGGTAACTTAAAAGTCGAATAATAAGAGAAGACACCCAGAAGATAGCTTACTGGCTCAACAACTTTTTTGTCTCTGTCCTGTCTCCTTGCCGATATTTGGAAGCAACCAGGTGGGCATACAAGAGCGATAGCGACGAGGCTAGACGACAACGGCGACGATGAGTTTTTGGTAAAAAATTGCTACCAATTGCGGAGACTAAAGTTGCTCCTGCGCTATCGCTAAGTTGAACAGTAACTTCGGATTTGACCGATGGTACAGAAACTGGGCTTGCTGGGACAGTCGATGGTGTAAAGATCTTTGCCAAAACAGATCTTGGTGCTTTAGGAATATTCTCACCAGTTACCTATATTGTAACGTGCGTTTGGCCCCAAAATTGAAGCGCCTTTTTGAAATTGGGGTCTTCGTTTTTTCCATCTGGTAATTCCTGCACTTCAGAAGACTTAATGCCATCGGTGCTAAGTACAATTAATGTAACCCTGTCTCAAAACATCTTCAGTCTACCATCGCCATCGGCAGGGCCGAGCCGACCCCGGCCTGCGCTTGTGCGCGAGACTTATGGATCGCCTCTTTTTTAAACAACTTTCAAAAAAAGCAAGTTCTCAATTCGGTTTTTTGGTGCATCACATGACAATTCTAATAAGCCCAAACACGGCTTGGATACATTGATTAATTATGGAGTTCCGGTGCCTATCTTCCGACTCCATTATCATCATTAGATCAGTTCGATAGTACCTTATAGCCAAAATGCATCTGATGACAATTCTAATTAGCCCAAACATGGCTATGTATAGATGCTGTAAAATTAACGTATCTAACCACCTACCTGTTCCAAAACATCTAAAGAGTCTACCATCGACTCGAACAAAACTAAGAATTCATTGGCTTCAATCTGCCTTTTCTTAAGTTTCCTTCTATTTACTTCTATATTTTGTCATTTACAGGCGTACGCAAGAACCATCGGATGATCAGCATACCTTCATGCATGAAGTTCCTAATAGATCTTAGCAACCTTATGCCGCACAAAATAAGAGTTATTTTAACTGATTTCTTTAACATTCACCACAGAGGCTGGTTTTGTTTTTGCTGAATCTTGGGGGGATCTTGTGTGAATCTCGGCACACTTTTTTAAGCTTAATTTTTGTCCTATACGGACCAGTTGCAAGTGCTGAAATGCTCAGAATTTTAAAACAGTAAGGTAGACTTCCTGCCAGCTTGAAGTTAGATAATAATGGTGAGAATGTGAGCGGTAGCTAAGTGCGAGGCGGCGAGCTGTAAGAACAAAAATATGAAAATGTTTGAACACGAGACGCCGCTCATAGCGCCCCGCGCCCCGCTTGCCGTGCCGCACACGCGTACAAAGTCGTAACCGTAAGATCAGCTACATGCTGCACCAATCATTAAAAAAATAGTATCTATTTAAGAGCAAGAGAATAATATTGAAGTTCAGAGTGCTTAGGGCGAGTTGGTTTTACGTTACACGAGCGAAACTTTTATAACCTTCTGCGTTCGGAGCTCCGATTGGTCCGCTCCAAGCTCTTAACCAATCAGTAGCCTGATTCACGTAAAATCAAACAAGCCAAAAATCGTTGAAGTTTTAGTCGTTCGATCGAAGTCCTACCCAAAATCGGTATTCACGTGTTCTTTAATCGGGATTGGATAGAACGACAATATTGAACTGGATCGAAACTAAACGATTTATCAACGACTTGTTGCCAGATAGCACAGAGTAGGTACTACTATGTTACAAAGTACTCTGTGATTTGAATGCAATATTTGACATTTTAGTCGTTGGCATCCGACCCGATCAAACAATGTTTGTCTACGAGAATACCTCAAGCCAACGATTGAATGACGATTCACATAGCTGAATACGCTCCAACGACTCTTCGATCGAAAGATTTTAAAATCGGTGTCGTTCAAACTCGATTAATGGATGTGAATACGAAAATGACAAAAACGACTAAGTCGCTTCGAAATCGTTACGGTTTTGATTACATGAATCGGGCTACTGAGAGCTTAACGCCTTAAACGTCTCGATTGCGTTTACGTAAAAATTAATCGTACTCGGCGCACAGTATTTGTGGCACTTACATTTTCTGCGTTCGCCACCATGCCACGAATTCTCACAGAGTTTTAACTTAGAAATATTTCTATATCTAAGACATATTCTATCCAAAGTTTCAACAATTCGATGATTTGTGTAAAATTCTGGTGTATTATTCTGCCCCTGATAGTTAAAAAGACGTATCTAACAAAAACGAAAACGGATAAAAAAATGTTTTAATGAATGAAACGGGAAATCGGGCCTTTTTTCCTTGTGTTAAAACCGCACTGAAGAAAGTTAGCAAAATATAAAAAATACTGGCAGATGCACCTTGTTTTCCTGATTCCGGCAATGTATATAACTCAAATCTGGAAAAAAAATTACAAGCGTCTTTTTTACTAACGGGGGCAGTATTTTATACTTGTGTTTATTTAGCTACAATGTATCCTAGATAGTACCCGTACTGTAGAATTTTTATATGACGATTTGAATATGACTTAGGTATTATTTGAATAAATCATGAACTTTTTATAATTGATTTTTACTTTTATTTAGAACAATTATAAAATTTGGAACTTAAATCAGTTCAGTCCCAAGTAACAAAAACATTGATTGATAGTAACAATATTACAAACAGGGAGGTAGACCAAAAGATGCACATTTACTTAGCAAACTAATTAAGCTACCTACTTTACGACGGAATACTTAATCCTATACAGGGTTATTTGTAAAACACTAACAACCTTGCAGGACTGTATTACTAACATCATAAACAACAACTTTTGTTCTATGACTTTTTACAAAACATATACATTTACCAAAAACAAACCTTCAATATTTCCTTGTTCTATTCGGCGGGGGTACTTGATGCGACTCTAGCGCATCAAGCACCCCCGCCAGCCAAACCCCCTCACCTTCGCTATTGTATTATCGCTTGCTTCGCATAGACTTTGTAATATTTAGAATCTTAATTCTAAATTTAGATTTTCATACAAAAATAAAAATAATTAAACTTTAGAAATTTTCAGCCCCATCAATCATCTGTTCTTGGATGTGCCCATCCGCACTTAAATTTGGTGATTTTTTGGCCTACAACTTTAGGTACAATAACTCAAACCATCAAATAATAACCAGAAAAAAACAAAATTAAAGTTCTTACATATTATTATTAGTCTGTCTGGATTTGGTTCCTGTACTAACTCCATAGTGGACCATGTTATACGTAATATGATCCATTTACGCACAAGTGTGCATTCTAAGTTGATATCTGTTCACGTTTTGCCCACACTTTTCGCACATGGCCATCTCAGTGTGTTCTTTAATATGCTGTTTTAGTAGCTTTGTATCCGTGACTTGCTTGTTACAAATATGACAGATGGTTCTATTACTTCCGTGTAACAATGAATGGCGGAATAATGAAGTTCTCGTTGCGAAGCTACGGCCACAAGATTCACATAAGTGACGAGTGGGTTCTGGTCGTGCTGTATGCTTCTTCACATGAAGGTACATTTCTTTTCTATCTGCTGATGTCATGTTGCATATTTTGCACCTGAAATATAAATAAAAATTATGATGAGATATAATAATAATATTCTTTTATTCTTATAGCTTTTGCCTGCGGCTTCGCCCGCCTACATAAAATATAGCCTATGTCACTCAGGAATAAAGCAGCTTTCTATCAGTGAAAATATTATCGCACCAGTACTTTCCGAGATTACCTCCCACAAACAAAAAAACAAACTTTACCTCTTTATTATATTAGTGTAGATAACATAATAGCCACAAGAATCAATCAATAACTTAGGAGTCTCTCCTTAGGTGGCTAAATTAAGGACTTGTTTCAGAAAGCACTACCCTTCAAAACAGTGATTTTTAGGAGTTATAGTTAGGAAGTTAGTTTCTTTGGAGCCCTATCAGCCAGTAGCTTGTACTTTGTACCCCTCCTAGTAAAATCATGGAGGAATGAATAAAATTAATAACCAAAAGATAACGGTCTTACCTATACATAACATTTTCAGGTTTCTCATGTTCCTCCTTCCTATGTTTATTCAATGCGTCGCTGCCATGAAACGTGTGTCCACAAATATCGCACACCCTCTCTTGAGCTTTCAAAATGTGTTCTTTAGCATGTTTGTAGAGAAGAAACCTTTCTTTAAACGTGTCCCCACATTCTTTACAACGGTATAAACATCCTATGGTTGCGGCATAATCCGTGTGGCACGTTTTATGGTGCTGTGTCAATCTCTCTTTCGTCGGAAACTCCTCACCGCAGTTGCAAGTGAAGACACCTGACGTATTGTGTGAAATTGAATGCTGTTGCATTTGTTGCTTAGAATTGAACAGCATGTCACAGTGTACACAAGTACGGAGAGCTAAGTCACAAACACTCAAGTGCTGCAACAATTTTTGTACTGTATCATATTTAATTTTACAACCAAAACATATGAAGGCATTTTTTTCTATTTTTGCTTGGTTTAACTTAACTTTAGGATCAGTTTCCTTTGAAATACCTTTTACTAATTGGTCTGTATCCATGACTTCTCTTTCTGTTTTAAATTTCTTTGCTATGTCTTTCTTTTTTGGACTTGGAACTTTGATAGTTTTACTGTTCGTCTTACTAATTTCAAAAGAATGTTCGTTCTTGTCCAACATGTTAACAATGCAAGGGATATCTTCTTTACCAAGGTTGTTCAGGTACTCTTCGATGTTCGCAGTATTATTAAGAAACTCCAGCAGCGAATCTGAGTTGTACTCCGAGTCAGGTAAGGGTTGTATCACGATTTTGTTTTCATTTGATTTCTTCGTCTTCTCCTGCACTGAAGACTCAAGCCAGTCTTGGGAACAACGAGCATTTAGTTGGAAATTATAGAATTGGTTCAATAATGATACACAAGACAAGCAAATGTTCTTTGGAAGATGATCGTTAGAGGATACGGTTACCGCGAGACAAGCTTTCAAGTGTAGGCTGATTGTTGGGTCCCCGATTATGGAGACATGGTCGGACTCCACGTCCAGACATATACGACAACAATTTTGCACTTCGTCACACATTTTTCATAATTTACTAATTGTATTTACCTAACGAATACAACACCGGCGAAACTTTTTGATTTTATTTTTGAAGTTTTTTTTTGGCAGAATGAGCTAAGTGACTTTTAGCAATTCGTTCAAAATCTGGAAAGTTTTTCTGTTATATATTTTTTTACTTTTCCTATCGCACTGGTTAATCTAACACAAGAATAAAACAAGTTTTTAAAAGTCGTGATTAGTTAACTATATGCAAATATTTGTACGTCTAAAATAATTGAGAAAAACAAATAATTCTTTAATTCATTTACAATATAATTTATAAACGAAGAGTAAGCTATCAGGATACAATTAGAATTCCGTTATAAAAATAGAAAATCGATTGAACAAGGAGTTACGAAATAGATATTATAAAAAGATTCGCTATAATTGATCGCAGATAGCGCCATTAACACAAAATATTAATAGTAGCCTAGTGTACTATCAAACTGCAAAATTATCCAAACTGTGGCAAAAAATTGCACTTATCAACGAAATATTAACAGGAGCCTTACAACCTAACTTAATTACTATTTGCTTATGTTACGCTCAAATTGTCAGATTATTGAAATATACCTAAACTTTTCTGCATGTTAAAAGTGTTGTTAAAATTGCACCTTGTCTTCTCTGACTAGTTCGAGTTTTTCCAATGATATTTTTACTATTTTTATACTATTCTGATGCGCTGCTCTTATTAAGGGTTCATATTTGTGGTAGGGATAATTTACAAGATGTTAGGCTTCTTCCCATATGATATTCTGCCACGCTCAAGTATTCCGCAAAATTCCCATCTGGCCGCCCGTCCACCGTTTTTCACTTTAAATTGCGCTTTAGCCATCAAATCGTACTTTTATTGTACAGAACCAGAGTTCTAAAGGGGCAAAATGATTGACCAACCGTTTGACGGTATGACAGTGACATTTGACACTCGTGTTTTGACAATTTGTTGAAAGATTTGAGGTGGGTAGGTCCTCGAATCGAGTTTCGCGAATTAATTACTTCATATCGCACTCGTAATTAATGTGTGACTATTATTATCGTGTGTAAAATCGCGGGCGTTAAACACGTTCAAATTCAAATTATCTGAACCGGACTTGTATGTGCATAATTTGAAATAAAATCCTGATACGATGTGTTTCGACGTAATAAAACGCGACAAGTGACGCTATATTGTGTATTGGTGATAAATTACCTTGTTTTACTTCATAATAGTGCATTGTAAACGGTGTCTGTAACCAGAATGTCTAAGGACGGTAATTGTGGGAGTGAGGCACAGGAATCCCTGTTGTATTCTGCCAGACATGGAGAACTGGCGGTGGTCAAGGCTATGCTGGAAGCGAAGAATGAAGGGAAACTTACTTTGGATGTTAATTGCAAAGGTAAGGATATAAAAGAAGGTTTAATAATTTTTATACCACCTATAATTCCTCTGTTAGTGTATAAAAATATAAGAGAAATGCTTACTACCACAGTAGTCATAACTATTTCTTACCTTGGTAAATTACCAGGAATTTTTCAAAACAAAGTGCTTTGCTTTAATTCATGAATCCCCAAGCGACCACCGGTTGCCGCGCATCTATTGTCTTACTATTGTGTCTCTAATTGACGGTATCTGAAGGGTTAAAGCCTGCAATACACATTGGCCAAACGTTGAAGAGTGAAGACCAATACCAACATCCAGCCAGTAAATTTGCCTTGTCTTGCTATCGCTCGCCCAACATGTGAGCGTCTCCTCAAAACTCGTCTATGTTGGCCATTTGCATTGGTCTCCTTCAAACTTGCCGAATGTCTAGACAGTAGCTTGCCTTGTGTCAATTTGCCTAGGCTCGCATTGGCCGACATGTATTGCAGGTTTAAATATGGTAAGGGTCATCTGTTGTTCATAATAATGGTAAAAAAAAAATTATTAAACCCAAGTGAATTTCGGCGTTCACTCTATTCATGAATCCCCAAGTGACTACCGGTGGCCACGCATCTATTGTCTTACTATTGTCTCTAATTGACGGTATCTGAAGGGTTAATGTCTTTCCGTTATGTTTCTTATTACGATATTCGAAAGATTACGTAACAATATGTAAGTAAGACATAATTCCCCACGAATAAGGTCAAATAAACTTTGAACAGTATGTTTATTATCATTAGGATTTAATTGCTACATGCATCAAGTCTGAGTCATTGCATTAAAGATGAATAATCCTTGTTACTTTTATCATTAGTGGTATTTGCTAGAAATAGCTTTTGAACAATAAGATAAAGTTAGCTAAAAACTAATTTAAACTTTCTAATACTTACTGTAATTAGAGACAAAATTGTTTTCTTTTTTTTTTCTTTTTCTCTACTGCTAATTGGCAATCTGCTTCGAGAGCAATAATCCAATGTGCTGTCTAATACCTGTCTTTGGTGTGGTGAGTAGAATTGTCCAGCGACGCATCTCTCACATTTATTTAGCAAATCGTTCCGCTAGGTCCTGGTCCTGATCCACACTGTGCGATTTTAATCGGGAGAAAGTGAAACTCCCAGGCCCTATTAGTTGCGAAGCTAGTTCATTCCGGTGTTTACACATTTGGATTTGATAGCTTTTGCTATATGGCTCAATTTGATTGATAACAGGAAAATGCTTGTCTACAAATCCGTCATCAAGCCCATTTGGACGTATGGCATCCAGCTTTGGGGCTCAGCAAGCAACAGCAATATTCCAATACTGGAGAGATTTCAAAGCAAAGCAATAAGACAAATGCTAAACATGCCGCAATACGTTAGCAACCAGTTCATGTACATGGATATCAAGCCGAAAACCGTTACAGAAAAGAGACACAATAGAAATACAATGAGAGAGCGAACGCCGGTGTTTGCTTGGGGTTTAGGTAGTGGTCCAACCGCCGGCGAGAAAACGACTAACTATCAGTGATTTTCTCTCTCAAGAAACGCACAATAAATGTACATTCCGTGTAAACTAAAGAGATGCATATAAGTTGCTCTCTGACTGTGACTGTGAACTCTGCCGGCGACGACTCACTTTACTAGTTTTGTTGCTGAGCAACGAGCAAAATAAACTCGCTCAGTGATGCTCATTCAACGATGCTCGCTCGCTTGATAATTTCTTTACAGTGCGGCATTGAAAGTAGATGTATGGATACCAACAAATCATTGCTACTCTCATTGTTGTCTAGCTCAGACGATGATGTGTATTTTACGGTTATGTTTTATTTTTATTTTACGCAAGTTTGCACAGGATTAGAGATGTGCCGTTGCCGGCAATATGGGAATATTGCTACCAATATTCATACATCGGTTAATATTCTCACTTTACGGCAATATTGCCGGCAACGGCACATCTCTACACAGGACTGAGCGACCACGGGCGAGAAGCGCGAGGAATCGCTTATAACCCGGCGACAAAACGATCGAAACTATACACTCGCTTCCCGCTGATCGCCAACTCGTTTATAGTTTCGTCGGCGGTCGGACCACTGCCTTAATGAATTAATTAAAATAATGGAATTTCAATTTTTTTTTAAACTGCTTTTCCATTGGGACTAAAAATCTCTTATTTATTATTTATTAAAATTAAAATCATCTGTCATCATCAACATTATATTATGTATTTACAAAAATGCTGTTAGTTCAATGTTAACATAAATATCTATTAGTATCCTGTTAATACTCATAATAATGATGTCAGCTCTGTCTAATTTTGTTCTATTTCACTAGTTTTGAGTATATTGAAGCTACTATTATTTTATTATTATATATTATTATTTTTTATGACTTCAAAAGAATTTTCACTGGCCCTATCTTGCGTTAGGGCCAGTGATCTATGTATGAAAATTCTAATGCAATCCATTAGTTGACCTAAACTAAAGTGTTAAAGGGATGGAGCTGGTAGGGTATGTAGGTCCATCCCTCTTTCTCGCTGCACAACTGTCATTTAACAAGTCATGGAAAGCCCCTGCAGTTATATTAGAGCAACCACTACTATTTTATAATAATAATATAATTGCCCTATCAGTGCCTATCTTAATGGACACATATCCAAACTGGCAGACATTCCCAATTCTTATATATTAGTAGGAAGAAGAATAATGGGATAACAGAATAAGTCCATAGAACTTTCGCCTCTTAATGTTCTTTTAATATTTTTCAGGCAAAAGTAAGACCAACCTAGGCTGGACGCCTCTCCACTTGGCCACTTACTTTGGTCACACAGATGTGGTGCAGGCACTCTTAGAAGCTGGAGCTAATGTTGACGAGGTCAATGACACTGGCGACTCGGCACTGCATAAGGCCTCTTTTATTGGGAATGAGGTAAGAATGAATAAAACATTGGAGAAGACTTCGATTTCCGTTCTAGTGTTTGCCTTTTAAAATTAATAGGATGTTTTTTTTTTGGTGGTTAATCATCATCCAAATGACATCCCCCGCCCTTGTGCGGTGCGGGAGATAGTGTTAGACTTTTACTGACTAAAAACACACCCCGTTCCTTCTTCCCGTGCCTTTCATACCGGAACCGAGCCTCCCTTTCGGAAACTGACTCTAGCCCCAGAGAAATATTCCACAACTATTATAGATCGCCGTCTAGTCCCAAACTAAGTAGAGCTTGTGCTATGAGTACTAGACAACTGATAAGCATATTTATATATTTCTAAATACACAGATAAATTACACGCAGGCACAGAACAAATGATCATCACACAATTATTTGTCTTTCTCACGACCACTGGCATAGCAGTCGGCCACTAACCACTAGACCAACAGGCCAGTCAAAGAAGAAAATATACGCAGATATGATAAAAGATACTATTCCTTTCCTACAGGATCTAGTCATCCTCCTACTCAAACACAAAGCCGATGTCAATATAATGAATGGAGAAGGTCGAACACCATGTGACATGTCAAAGACAAGAGACGTCCAACGGTTATTGGAGGCAGCTGGCAGGGCAGAGAGACATGAACGAGAGCTTCGGCTACTGACCGCTGCTAAGGAAGGCAGGATTGACGATATACAGGAGCTGGTAAGTTAGTGGCTATGATTTAGACTTTGTTTCTCCTAGATGGCTCTGTGTCAAACAGGCTGATGATCTCATGGGAAGTGTTCGGCCTCACTGGTAGAGTGGGCGCGAGGTGGGCGAAAAGGTATTCTCAAACATGTGAGTGGCCCTGACTTACGAGTTCTAAGCCGCAAGTTTAAACCCAGTCAGGCGCATTATATGTAATTTATACCATCACCACTGCTCTCAAAACGGTGAGGGAAAACATCGTGAGGAAACCGGCTTATCCTGAAACTAATATTCGAAAACATGTGACATTCACCAACCCGCGCTGGGCCCGCGTAGTAGATTACGGCCCATTCCCTCTCCTAGAGAGGAGGCCTGAGTCTCAGCAGTTGGAACATTAAAAGGCTGATTATGCTATATCCTACCATTTTACTAAAATGTTTTCTGTGATTTCCAGCTAAGCAGCCCAAACTCTCCGAACATAAACTGCGTGGACGCTCAAGGCAACACGTGCCTCCACTGTGCTGCATATAGAGGACACACAAGGCTTGCAGTGTTACTTCTACAAAATGGAGTCGATACTACACTCAGAAATAATAGCGGTAAGTAAATACTTTTTTTTTATAGTCAGCGGGATATTCGCAGATGGGTCTTATTTTTGATCTTATATTTATCTATCTATAATATAAAAATGAATCGCGAAATGTGTTGCTAAGCCCAAATCTCGAGAATAGCTGAACCGATTTCGCTAATTCCTTTTTAGTTGTGTTTGTTACTGTGAGGAGAAGGTTGATAAGGAAAAAAAACGAAAATTAGGGTAGTGTAGAGTAGGGTAGTGTAGGGTAGAGTAAGGTAGAGTAGGGTGGAGTATGGTAGAGTAGGGTAGAATAGGGTAGAGTAGGGTAGCATGGGGTAGAGTAGGGTGGAGTATGGTAGAGTAGGGTAGAATAGGGTAGAGTTGGGTAGCATGGGGTAGAGTAAGGAATAGTAGGATAGAGTAGGGTAGAGCGGGAGCGAAGCCGCGGGGGTACAGTTAGTTTATTAAGTATATACTTTCCATACATTACACTTACACTCTCTATACTATCTCATAATGTAATTGCCTTACAACCCTGAGGGCCTTCGTACACAAGACTATGTAAATACAAATTACTACAAATTGATAGAAGATACAGGCTCCTGGACGCGTATCTGTGTATGAACATACACAGATACGCGTCCAGGAGCCCCAGGGTCCTAGAACGCAAGGTAAAAAAAGAACATATAGCTCCCATGTTCTTTTTTTTTGCCTTGGTTTTAGTAAAAGTCTGACCCAATCCGCCTTAGATCGGGAAAAGTTATTGGAGGGACTAGCTGCTCCCAGCGGCTTCGCCCGCGTTATAGCAGAAAACTATCCCAAGGGAACATACTTCCGGGATAAAAAGTATCCTATGTCCTATTCCAGGACATGGCCTATCCGTGTACCAAGTTTCATCAAAATCGGTTTTAACAATTAGGCGTGAAGACGTAACAAACAAACAAACTCACTTTCGCTTTTGTAATACGAGTATTAGTAAGGATTTAGTTGCCTTTGCGTTCCAAGGCCGCGGTGACTCCTTCGAACTAACTCGCTCTCAGGAGGTTATACATGTAGTCATGGAGTCATAAACCTCCACGGCGGTTTTAAGATCGATAGATTATAGACATAAAGTGAAGGTTCGACGTACGAAAATTATTTTGATTTGTGTTAGGAAGCTGGTACATACAACGAAAGTATTTAAAAATATCTACTACCTTTTGGGGTCACTACCCCTCAAGTGTAATAGAGCGCGAGAGCATCAAAGCGTATATACCTAGAGGAAATGTTTATTTTCGTCAATATTTCATCTTCACAGTAATGCTATTTTTTTTTTTTTTGGTAGCTTTACCAACTTAGGGCCTGCGCACATCTGAGACAAGAAGTCTTAGACAGAACTGTCTGAGACGTCTCAGACCAGTTTTAGACGTCTCGGACAAAACAGTTTTGTCTAAGATATCTTGTCTCAAGTGAGCGCAGGCCCTTAATAGTTTTGATTTCATCATATTTATGTTTATGGGGCAATAATTATTACACACAGATTCTCACACTCGCCTTTTACTTATTTATGTATAGATTGTTGTTTAAAAAGTGCTTTATATCCGCCACTAGCTTCTTCCAGCGGCTTCCCTCCTGAAAAAGTAGTAAAAATATAGTTAAGGTCACAGTAACAATTCTTTCACCAGTAGAATACAACTTTATAGTGGCATTGATGGCATTCTACTGGTGAAAGTATTTTCTAAAATATTTATTTATTACAAACTAAAACATAGGGCTTTCCTTTTTATTATTTACTAGCGGCCAGTCCCGGCTTCGCACGGGTAATAAATATAGCCTTTGTTAGGGTCAACTCACACCAAAAGAGCGTCGAAGCGCAGCACGGTGTTTCTTTTGCCCAAAAAAGTGACATTCGCTTTTTATTGAAGATTTAAACTAAATATATTATTCCAAATGCAAGAGTAGAACACCCAGGTGTCAATTTCCCATACTTTATTTTAAAAAAAATATTTTAGTTTTCGTGACCTTCTGACTGAAAATACTAAAAATAATTCGTAAAAAAAAATCTATACATAATTATTTGTTTTTTGTATTTAAGTTTTATAAAGCATTTTTGGTGCACATTATCCAGTATATATTAATTCAAAAATGTTGACAAAAAGTTCAAAAAAATTTTTTTTGTTGAAATCAGTATTTATTTTTTTATATTTTTTCTAGCACGAAGTAGAACCTCTATCTAGCATAAAAAGATTCCTTGTACTAAGGTTTATCATCCACAAAAATATTACGTTCAACTTCGGCCTTTTTTGAACGTTTTGTCAACATTTTTGAATAAATATAAACTGGATAATGTGCACCAAAAAATGCTTTATAAAACTTAAATACAAAAAACAAATAATTATGTATAGATTTTTTTTTTACGAATTATTTTTGGTATTTTCAGTCAGAAGGTCACGAAAACTAAAATATTTTTTTAAAATAAAGTATGGGAAATTGACACCTGGGTGTTCTACTCTTGCATTTGGAATGATATATTTAGTTTAAATCTTCAATAAAAAGCGAATGTCACTTTTTTTGGGAAAAAGAAACACCGTGCGCAGGATAGAATTCCAGCGGCGCGCGGCGCCGCGGGCATCCGCGCGACTCGTACGAGTTTCTCATACGATAATAAGGATTATAATAATGAAAATAAAGTTAAAATTCATATGACACTGAAAATGCGCTGCGCTTCGTCGCTCTTTTGGTGTGAGTTGACCCTTACTCAGGGTGAATGTAGCTTTCCAATGGTCAAAGAATGTTTTGAAATTGGTACAGTAGTTTTTGAGTTTATTCATTATAAAAATAGGGAAAATTTGTATTTATGTGTGTATGCACACACTCCATTAGGGGGTGTATTTCGGAAACTTCTTATTTAGCGCATCATCATCATCATATCAGCTGAAAGACGTCCACTGCCGGAGATAGGCCTCCCCCAAGCGTTATTGAGCGCATGCCTACTTCGTATTAAAAAGTGCATGACGAATTTCAGCGCAATCCATTCAGTGGTTTGAACTGTGTGGATAAGATAGTCAATAACGGTTTCCTTCTGTATGAAGACTGGCTGCCTGCAGCTGAGCTTGGATGAAAGTAGAAAATTGTCCCAGAAAAATAAAACCCGGGATAAAAAGAACCATATTTTAGGTCCAATTTTCGTCCAAACCCGTACAGCCATTTGGACGGCTGTATAGGTTTGACGTGAAGAAGTAATAAAGGTGCACACATACACTCAAAAATTTTCGCCTCCATAATATTAGTATAATGTGATTAGCCGTGGCCTGATCTACCCTTTGATGCGTTCCTACACCCGTATGTCAACATCATCTATAGCCTAATTGTGCCTGCTGTTGAGCATAGGTTCCTGTTTCCTTTAAATGGTAGTCTGATCTCGTCTTAACCAGAAACATGTTTCATATCTGCAGGTCAGTTAGCAATCGACATGGCTAAAGACACAGAAATGCGGGAGGTGCTGAGTGTGCGGCCGGTGCAGCGGCTGCAGAGAACAGCCGCCAGGTTCGAGGGTCCGCTGCTGAAGAGGTCTCGGTTCTTGGGCTGGAGACCCGTTTGGGTAAGAGACTGAGAAACAGATAATATTAAAATCTTCTAGTTCGTACACTAGTAGATTAAGTTAAATATACCCGCAACTTTGGAAGTGTTAGTATTTTTATAAGTACCAGAAAAATATCTTTAGTTTCTAATATTTTATATGATTATGCTATTATTGATTATCACCAATAATTAAAGTAATAATTTAATTACTAATATCAACGTTATGTTAAGTTTAGTAAGGGTGATTTTCGATTGCCAATAAGTTTCGCACACGTCTCTGAAACAATGTAATTTTTGATAAAAAATGTAAGTGGTATTAGCCCTCTAAAGTATATTCTGATTGATTTATTGTATTATTTTTAGACACTGCCTGTTTTTAGGGTTCCGTACCTCAAAAGAAAAAAAACGGGACCCATCATCATACTTAAAAATGAATATCGCAAAAAAGGTGTTTGTAAAAATAAAAGTTTAAAATAATGTCTTAAAAGATATTATTATTTGAAGATACCGTGTTCTGAAAAGTTGGCTTTAATATTTGTGGTAAAATTTTTACCCCAGTATACATACGTTTTTACTTTGCATTTGCACTGATGAGTCACTATTTTCTAAGCGTGAATAGACTTTTTTTTTCCACAACAAATTCAATTAGTGCCAAACTAAGTAGGGGTTGTACGAGTACTAGACAACTGATAAACATATACCTGTTTATAGATAATTATATGTATTATTTCCTAGGCCGTCCTCCAACGCGGCGTCCTCCTATACTACGGCTCTCGTGCCGAAGCAGCCCGGGGCGGCACACACTGGCGCGGCCGCAAGTACCTCGACGCCGCCACACTCACCGCCGGCGACACCGAACCTGCCCTCATAGTGCTGCACTTCAGTGACGGAGACACGCACCGACTGGCGGTGCAGGGGGAGAAGGATGTCGCTGCTTGTAGACAGGTACACATTGACATAGTACTGTACAGATACTGAACCCGCCCTCATAGTGCTGAACTTTAGTGACGGAGACACACGAGGAAGCAAATGTTTCTTACTTCTATTGAAAACTGACTATGGAACTAGGGCAAAAGAATTAAATAACTGAATAGAATTGTCATTTTTAATGTAATATAGGCACTTTAGTACATTGTCTAAAGTCAACCACTTTGTTTCAGCAATGGGTAACGGCGTTGAACGAGCACATAGCATACTCCGGTCACTACCTGTGGGCGGGCGCCTCGCCAGACTCCGCGAGGGAGGCCACCGAGGATTTGGAAGACGAATGTAAACCTTTAGGTAAGAATATATGCGATTAAACTTTATTGTCCGTTTTCATCAAAACTAAAATAAAAGTAGTGATTTTGTAATATTCATAAAAATAAAACGGGCATATTTTTATTGGATAAAATTATATCAGCATAAACATTTCGTTTGATCATCTATTTTTGAATGCCAATAGAATTCGGACTACCAACTGATTGATGCAATTTGTTATTCCAAAAAGTTACTCCTGATTGATGTTTCCCTGGATTCGTCAGTATTATCAGTGTAAATACCACCAAGGTACCTTAATTTTAGAGACCTTTTTCAAATGCTGGTTTGCCACTAAACGTATAACTTGAGAAGCGGTTTACGCCTGCGGCCACCGCGGTTGCGGGCGCGCTGCTTCTGTAGAATGTAAAATATTGAAGCTTTTTTTTACGGTGGGCAAAAATCATCTAATATATAAACAACTCCCGCTCTTGGGTGGAGCAGGAGATAGTGTCAGACTCTTACTGACTAAAAACCTACCCCGTTTCTTCTAGCCATCATAATGGGGCTCGAGCTTCTTTTCAGACAACCCTGGCCCCAGTAGGCTTTGACCCAGCTGGGCCCCTGCTGTTGCTGACAACTCCTTGAGGCGCGCGTGATCAGTGCGCGCCGTCGACGTCTTGGGCTTGGTCCGGACAGTTACCGGACGGTCGGACAGCGAACTACCCATGGCAAATATTGAAGCTTCAGTCCCTTGAACATTTGATCAGAATTAAATGGACGCAACACTCGTACTAGCAAAGCTGCACTCGGATAGAGCGCCGCGACGGACACTTTTGTATAAGACCGCGCGGGCGCCCGTAGCATTGGCCCAAAGTGTAGTTCACCTCAAAATCCAATAAATTAATATTCCATTTGTTACAGGATCAATGCAAGACGCGTTAACAGCGGCGACGAACAGCCTGGCCCTGTTAGACACACAGCTACGGGAGTGTGCTGCCATTGTTGCGGCGTTAGACAAGAGCGTCAATGTCGGGAACTCACTGCACCATTCTGCTTATATGGTAAGGTTTTTTTACTAAATGTTAAAGTACTGAAGTAACTAACTAGATGTCTTTGGGTATCTTCAAAGCTAGAGTGAGTAGGCTCTTAATAAACTAGTGCGCCTCACCATCAACGATTGCATCACTGCTTACCATTAAGTGGAATCGTAGTCAAGCACTAGTTTATATCAGACTAGCTTTTTCTCGCAGCTTCGCCCGCGTACATAAAATATAGCCTATGTCACTTAAGAATAAAATAGCTTTATATCGGTGAAAGAATTTTAGCAATCGGACCAGTACTTTCAGAGATTACCCCCTACATACAAACTTACTACTACTAACTAACTTACTAATACTAATATCATAAAGAGGTAAAATTTTTACCTCTTTATAATATTAGTATAGATAAAAAGTAAAAAAAACCGAGCAAGTGCGAGTCGGAACTTACCTATGTCAATAGTTCTATTCCTGTATCGAGTCGCGAAATTTTTCCGAATCACGAAATAGTACCTACATTGTTACACTAGGGGTGAAAGTTATTTATTTCGTCCCGAAAAGGAGTTGGGACTAAATAAGTTTTGGAGGTAAGCGGAACAGAGAGTAAAGTCCCGCAAACCTCCTTTGAAATGGGAGGATCCTCCGACAAGACAGATAGGGCTGCCGTATATGTTCAAATCGCGCGGAGAACTTTGATTGCGCGATGCAGGATTTCGTATTTTCTTCGTAGTTCTTATGTGGCGTCATAGATGTCGCTACAAAGTAATTTTAACCCCGAGGTAAGCACTGTGCTTTTCATTACGAATACAAGAAGATAGAACTAGTTTCATTTAAAAAAAAATGGCAGCTGTTAGTTGAAAGTAAAACACCCTAGGGATGAAAAGTGTGACATGTTTCAGCCCGCTCCTCAGGCAACTTCAGACCTACTTTCAGTGTATGAGTAATGAAATAGTACATTGTTACACTATGGGTGAAAGTTACTTATATCGTCCCGAGAAGGAGTTGGCGGCCGAGCGTAGCGAGGTCGCTAATTCGAGGGACTAAATAAATAACTTTAACCCCGAGGTAAGCATTGTGCTTTTCATTACGAATACAAGAAGATAGACCTAGTTTTTTTTTTTAAATAATTTGACAACTGTTAGTTGAAAGAAAAACTCCCTAGGGATGAAAAGTGTGAAACTTTTCAGCCCGCTCCTCAGGCAAGTTCAGACCTACTTTCAGAGTATGAGTAATGAAAAAGTATTTTTAGCACATGCTCTTAACGCGATCCATTTTACGATCTATACTAAGCTTTTAAAGGGATGGAGCTCCAAGCATAGCATGTTTATAACTCGATGCTTCTCTCTCGCTCACACGCTTGTCATTTTAACACGTCATGGTTAGTACCCTGATCTTTGCATTATCTTTGTGTTGTGCAGCGCTTCCAACACGCGTGCGGTACGGGATCCGAAGCGTTGTCCGCACTGCGGCACTGCGCCGCCCTGGTCGCGCAAGCCAGGGATTCCGACACCGCCAAGCTTAATAGAGAGGTAAGAACTGCTGGATATAAGCCTTCCTCAAGTGTCGTTCATAACGATCGGTTCTGTGTTTTTCGCATCCAGCGGATTCCCCCGACCCCCACCAAGTCATCAGACCACCTTGTAGAAGGTCATTCAATACTTTCAATTGTTTGTTTTATTTGGATTTAAAAAAATAATAAAGTAAAACCAAAAATAATTATAAAAACCCTAAACTAATTAAAACTCCTTTTAAAATAAACTACAATATGGCAGAAAAAAGACTGGCAGCATTGCCACGCTGTATGGCAATGTTTATCCTCTGTCCAAGGTAAAAGCCAGTTCTTGTGTCACGCGAAGTGGCAACAAGACGTTTCGACAGATCTTTATAAATTTGTGAGCACTTGGTCCCATGGCCTGAGAATTTCAACCCCAAACGGTTCAAATATACAGGGTTATTTGTAAAACACTAACAACCTTGCAGGACTGTATTACTAACATCATAAACAACAACTTTTGTTCTATGACTTTTTATAAAACATAATCTATTTGCCGAAAACAAACCTTCAAGGTTTCGTTGTTCTATCTAAAACATTTCAAATCTGTATTTTGCTCTTTGCGTAGGTTGGTAGGTCCCCTCCGCTATTGTACTATCGCTTGGTTCGCATAAACTTCGTACCATTTAGAACGTTCAATTTAAGTATTTTTATTTTTGAATGAAAATGTGATGAACCAATGCATGATACATTTTTAAAAGTCGTAGAACAAAAGTAGTTGCTTATGATGTTCTTAACATAGTTCTGAGAGTTGACAGTGTTTCACAAATAACCCTGTATAACTTCTAACGCAGTGGCAGCTAAATAATTGATTTCTTCTTTAATTTATTAAAAACTAGCGACCCGCCCCAGTTTCGCTCGGGTTACAGTATTTCTCCACTATTTAATGGATGTTATGATACACATAAACCTTCCTCTTGAATCACTCTATCTATTAAAAAAAACCGCATCAAAATCCGTTGCGTAGTTTTAAACATTTAAGCGTACATTGGGATATTCTTCTTCTTCTTCTATATATAGGGACAGAAAAAGCGACTTTGTTTTATACTATGTAGTGATTGTTTAATTGCGATTGTGTGCAACAGATAGAACGGAACCGCGTGTTGGAAGAAGCTTTGGCGGCGCTAGCACGGACACACCATGCGCTAGAGATGTCCGTCGCCGAGGAACTTACTAAGGTATGGTATCATCATTAAAATAGCAATAAGCATCCTCTTTATTTGAACAAATCTAAACCTTGAAATCATAGTGACTGTGTTGATTTCAGAATGGCAAAAAATATTAAATTATTAAAAATAAAATTTTAATTTTGTTGCAAACTGAACCATGTAGAAGAGAGCTTAAGGTTTGAAATCGAATGCGTGGACTCTTTATCTGTGAGTATCGAAGTCGGAAATTGTTTGTTTTGGTTTCAGAGCAAAAGAAAGAAAAAGTCAAAGTCGTCATCAACATTGAACGACTCAAAGGAAAACTTCTTTGATGTTTTTGAAGGTATGTTCCAACAGGCTTAGACAAATAAATTTTCCGGTAGCGCTTCCGCCAAACGCTAAGTACAAAATATATGACAATGACAGTACCTCTTTTTTTAAATAATATAAATTAGTGCTTGACTGCGATCCCACCTGCCCTGCGTTCAAAAATAACCAGAGTCGAGTAGAATCGCAACCACGGATCGTTCTTTTATAACTCGAGTAGCTACTCTAGAGTCAACCCAACTAATCCTAACTCTGAGCAGGGTAAGTTGGAGTACGCGGCCAATGCTTGACATTGACAGTTGAACTCCGTTCGCATTCAAAAATGCCAGGGTAGAGTAATTACCTTATGACTTCATTAGAGTTAACTCTAAACTCGAATTTGAACGCAGCCCAGATGGTAAGCAGTGATGCAATCGTTAAAGGTGAGGCGCATTAGTTTATTAAGAGCCTATTCACTCTAGCCTTGAATACACCCGTCACCCGGCGAGAAGGCTGACAGAAAAATCATTTGTTTAAGCCTTCAGAATAATTAATTATTAACAATTAAATATCTAGGCAACCTTTTTATCAATCGACAGCAACTTACCACCCCAAGGGTTCCAAAATCTAGGGTTTTTAAGGTCAGAACTACGGTCCCGAGCGTAGCCTTGTTTTCGCTAGATGGCGCTGAACTCAAAATCTTTAAATTGTAGTTTTTTAAGGATTTTTGACGCCCAGCAAAAGCTGACATAATATGGGAACAGTCGGCGGGATTTTGCTTTATCAATCTATATTTTTCTTTTCCTTTTACTTTGTTATTTGCAATTGTTCACACGATTCGACAATATGTCACATTGAAATGGCGCAAAAAAGAGAATTTTATTGTAATATTGACTACCTCAGCGAAGCTTACGGCTGGGTCCTACTGACATTTTCTGCCAAATACTCTCAGGCAGGCACTCAAAGTAATTGCTTTATACGAAACCATTGCTTAAAAGACTTAGTATCCCAGTAAAGAAATATACTTTGTTGTTACCATTGCACCCGAGTGTGTGTTGAATAAATATTTTCTATTCTATTCTTTTAATTATTTTCATGGTCGTTATGCCTATCGTACATTCGTAACAGTCATTTATTCAGTTCTTCAAATGATCACTGTTTGGAACAGAGTCTGAAGATGAGGATGACACGTTGGTGACGGCCGGACTCTCTAGTCCGCTGGGCGCGTTAAGTCCTTGGGGCAGCAGTCCTGACCTGACTAGGCGAACTCCTATAGGTAGCCTTGACGGTAAGTGATTAATGTTTTTTTAACCATCTATTACCCTTTCGAATACCATCATTGGAGACACAATAGAAATACAATGATAGAGCGAACGCCGGCGTTCGCTTGGGGTTTAGTAATTAATCTTACTTATTTTTTTATTAAAATTATGAATGAGTTATGTATGAATGTACACATGGAGTGCCGGCGAGGTAGAGGAAAGTCAAAGAAATGATGGATGGATTGTGTGAGCAGGGATATGAAAGAAAAGAGGGTCAGTGGTAGCATGACAGCTGACAGGAAAGAATAGAAGAAGAAAATGTTTTTCGCCTGTAATATGGGACGAGGGCTGGAAGATGATGAGGTATACAGTTAGTCCCAAAGAAAACTTAAAATTCTGATGAAAACATTTCACATCCAACGTGAAATGTTTTCTCACGAGATTTAAGGACTCGTATTTAATTAATTTGATCATATTAAATCAATCAGATCAAGTTCTTTAATTTTTTTGTTTATCTGCACAGATGAATTTTATATGACATAATATATGACAAAAACCGTAGGAGACGTTTTACATAAACATGTCTTCCGTGACCGAAAACCTTTGACTAAGATGGTAAACTAGTCCGATTTTTTGGCCATTTATCCAAAAGCTGCTTGCTTAAAGCTATATCGTCGATTTTCCCAAAAAAATGATTGAAACCCTTCAAGAGTGTTCGACTTCCTTTTTGTCCCGTTGTTTGAAAATCAACACTTTGTCCACTAGGTGACAAGACCCCTACAAACGAAGAACAGGACGAGCGTTACATCCGCCGCTTGTCGGGCTCGTCAGGTTCCCCCGTGTCGCTGCACACGGCCGTGAGCGCGGCCAGCTCGCGCGGCACGCTGGTGTCGCAGGGCGGCCATGTGTACAGGAACGCCCGGCCTTACCGCAAGTCTGCTCATCCAAGGTATGTACAAGGTAGACGATCAAAGCTAAGGTCAGACACAAATGTCGGTAATCTGACGTCTTGTATCCACCAAACATTTGACAATTGTGTAATCACCCTGTATATTTCGTTGAAAAGTCCCGGAGTCTTCCTGAGACCATTCTGTATATTACATCGACAATCTTTGGGATCAGGACCTAGACCATGACATTTTAAGTAAGATTGTTTTAATCTTGCTTCAGTGTGGGTAAGAGATGGGGCTAGACAACCTGTATAGCTCTGTCTCTTACTCACACTGGAATAAGAATAAAACCCCACAGGTCATAAAATAGATTCGAAAATTTTTAGGATCTTCTGTATTGCATTTTCAAAGATATCCAAAAATCAGCCTTATGCCAGGTCTAAGCTAACTAGATACTAGTTAAGTAAATTAATAAGGAAGGTAAGTGTGTTGTTGGTATGTTTATATCAAGCTACTAGGTGGGTCATTCGGTAATGATTCGCTGTCTCACTTCATACGCTGTCAGTGCGACCTGTACGCGCGTTCTGGTGGTCTCTCTGGGCGGACACCAAAGGTGCCTGCTAATATGAGGTATGTAGAACATAGCTAGACATGGTAAGTGATTAAACAAAAAAAAAGAAAAAAAATAGGAAGTTATTACATGGTAAAATCTTTTCGGATCAACCTGCATCACTGAAATTTGTGATTAGGCTGTATATTGCATTAATTTTAGCCGTCCAAAAACTAGGTTATAGTCTGTCTATAAAGCCAACCGACTTGGGAATTTTGTATAATATTTAATAACTGCAACTTCGCGAAACTTCGACTTACATATCTGGTGACATCGCGCGACTTATGTCTGTAGCAACGTAGTTGGCGACACGTGTCGTGCGATGTTGCCAAACATGTCGAGCGAAGTCCGGCAACGTCGCGCTACATCATATGACGTCGCTGGCGACCCGTGTCGCGCGATGTTGCCAGACATGTCGACCGAAGTCTGGCAACGTCGTGCTACTTCACCCAACGTCGCTGGCGACACGTGTTGCACGACATTTGCCCCCTAGTGTATCCTTGGCTTAAGGGAATATTCCCTTAAATATTTAAATAGTACCTAAAGCTAAATACACATGAACCTGAAAAGTTTTCAAAAAAAGAGCAGGTAAGTGACTTAATTTGTAATGTTTTACTAACCTAACAAAGGCCCGCCAAAGGCGATTAAACAAATAACTTCATATTTTAGTTTCAACTTCTTATTAAAGGTCTTTCGACGCGTCCCAAGGGTTTTAGAGTGTTTGACAAAAATCTCAACAAGAAATAAGTAGGTAAGTCCAAGTTTGCCTAACCCAATATTCGGAGTAGTCCCTCAGGCAATGTTAAAATGTCGTTTGGCGAGACCGGATTAACCCCTGGTTTTGAAAGGTTATCCAATTTAATCTTGCAACTTTTTTAGGGATTGGTTATTTTTGACAGCTGTCAGTTTTGACAGAAGATTTACCGACCATCGTATTGTATACCATCCGACTTATTGAGGGTCGATTTTCTATTATGGCAACTTTTAACTAAATAATTAATACTTATGCATTTTTAGTTGTGGTGACAAAGAATAGTTAAGAAATGCGTATGAATGTGTGTAGAGATTTTACTTCATATTACGAGTAATATGTAACATTTATGTAGTCTTTTAAAAGTTTTATCATCGAAAAACAAAAGATCCCCGTTCGCCGGTAAAATACAGGGTGTCGTTGACATTGACGCACAAACGAATACCACGGATCCAGTACATAATTTTGGACCCCCAGTGTTGAAATCTTTCGTCAGATATTTCCTAATAAAAAAAAAAGTTTTCTTTTTAAAACTTAAACTGTTTAAAATCGTTATTCAAACCAACCCCAATTATATTTTTAGTAAAAAATTAATTAGTCATCGGGGTAGATAACATCGTTATTCTAATCAACCCCCAAGACATTTTTAATTTTAAAAGTACTTAATTCATTTCTTTCACTATAAATGTTAGAATAACGATTTTATACAGTTTAAATAAATAAAAGGAAACATCTTTTTTTTGTAAATAAGAAAAAGCAGACGAAAATTTCCACCACTGGGGAATCCAGAATCATGTTTTCGTTTGTGCGTCGATATCAAATACACCCTGTATACTTACGAATAAAATAACCTTACCTTCTCAATTACTAACCATTCCTAAAGAAAAAGATAAATTAACTAACCTAATAATAAGGAAAAGCTTTACTAACCATTATAATAAACGGCAAAATAAATTAACCAACGTATTAACGATAATTATAATCTGCTTATATAAATGAACGTTTCCATTACACCATTTGATTTACCGCCCCTCTAAAACGGCAGGAAATGGTCGTGGCAGTCAATTTAAATTATAGTACGGGCTTTCATTCCGCCTGCCGGAAAAGGGCGTCAAACACCGGACGCCTGAAGTGAAGTATTGACATTACGAAGCGCATGCAAACTGGCCCGGGCGACCTTGATTTCGTTTGATGGGGCGGTTTATTTAAAGTCTGAAATAGCATTTGGTGGCCTTGCAATAACTTGCCTTGTATATGTATGAGAAATATGTAGTACATTTTGAAAGTTGAGAAAGTTTATTATCGCGATCGAGGCGGAAAGCGCCCGAGCTGCAGGCGAGGATGTTATGGAGTTGTTTGCTGCAGTGACAAACTTCCACGTGTATACAGGGTTATTTGTAAAACATTAGCAACCTCTCAGGACTATGCTACTAACATCAAAAACAACAACTTTTTTACGAGTTTAAAAAAATTATCATACTTTGCTTCATCAGATTTTCATACAAAAATAAAAATATTCAAATTGAACGTTCTAAATATTACGTTGTTTATGCGAAAGCAAGCGATAGTACCTACATTAGCAGAGGGAAATTGGTCGACAGAGGTGCTGGATGCGCTTGCTTCGCGTCATACAGACGTAGGTAGGTATATCAAAATTCAGAGTTGAAATGTGTTAGATAGAATAACGAAATCTTGAAGGTTTGTTTTTAGTAAATGAATTATGTTTTGTAAAAAGTCATAGGACAAAAGTTTTTTTATGATGTTAGTAATAAAGTCCTGCAAGGTTGTTAGTATTTTACAAATAACTCTGTATTGGGTAGAAAAAATGATGTAGTTTGAAATCTCATGTGTTTACAGAATCGGACAATATGTGATATCATTGAAACAGGCGAGATATTGGTAAAAGGGAACTGAGGATGGTATTTTAGCATAAACTACTCCAGCGAAGCTTGCCGAGAGGCTAACTCGATACATTTGTTGCCAAATTCTGCAAAAAAACATTAGATTTTATGTCGCCAATTGGAAAGTAGATTGGCTTAAATTGCCTTAGGATATTGAATCCGAACAACTATATTTCTAAAGAAAGTAATTAAGAATTATGTGATTAAAACTTTCATAATTTTAAAGGGCTTTACCACAAAATAGATAGGTACAGAAGTCAATCTCATTTATGTATTTCACTTTTTACACCTACGCCAGGCGATCGCGCTAGTGTCACCGCGTTGCGCCGAACTATATGAGTGCGACCGGGCGATTGAGCGGAGAGATCGTGTCCGTGAGCGGTGTCCATGTGTGCGTTGCTCGAGCGCTCTTTGTATGTAGATTGTCTTCTGTACATATCTATTTTGTGCCTTTACTGAGAAACTTGAGCTTTATTCCGGTCTACACAGCTAGTCTTAATTAGGAGCCTACAAAATACAAATGGCGGCTTTGGATGGAGGCTTATTTGAAGCCTTGATATAATGCTATAATCAATCTTGAGTTAAAGGGATTTGGGTATATTTTTGATTGATTACAGATTATGTTCTTACTCCCTTTAGTAAAACCTCTTTGTAGTTAAATTAAATGTTTTTATTCTGTTTTCCTTGTTTTATTTTATTTGTTTTCTTTTGTTTCAGTTCTCAGTGGTCTCTTTAGAGTATTATTACTGGTCAGTATGGAAACTCAGTTATTACCACGGCAGTACTTAGAATCAGCTAAGAGTGAGCGTTTTTAAGCACATAGGTTTAGCACAATCAATGGACAAATTGCACAAAATGTTGCACTAAATATTAGATTTAGACGATGCATAGAAATGTGCAGAAAAAAAGTTATGCGCACATAATTATTTTATAATAAACAATAGTTATGTGATGTAGTGTGTATTTTGTAATCATTCCTCAAATTATACATTACAACCAAAGCTTATACAATATTTTGTAATGATGTTTTGTAATCTTTCTGTAAAATCTATTTCCGCCTTAATCACATATCAATTCTTAATACTTTCTTGCCTGTATAAATTCCTCTTAAAACTTTTATAAAAAGCCATTAATTTTACCAAAAATCAAGCCATATCTTAATTATTTAATTGTAATTATAAATAATTATTGTATTATTATACAAATCTGAAAAAAAATATTTATAATTATTTTTTACTTTGTGTTAATAATATGGTACCTGACACTATTGGTGTAAAGTGCAAATAAATTGTGATAGAATATTTTAGTTTTTAATGTTAATTTAAGCTTAATATTTGACTTGTATGTAGTTTTAATGTATTAGCAATAAATATATTATTTTATATTATTTGTATTTTTTTTTATTTTGTTAGAGATATTCTCATCCGTCAGAAGGACGTCCGTAGGGTTTTTTTATTATTATTGATGGGCTCACCTTTGACCACTATATCACCTGATGGTAAGCGACGATGTGGTCGACGATGGAGCATGCTTGCCTAGAAGTAACCTATTTACTTAAAGACCTCTAAGTTGGGTGCTGCGTAACCTTGACGTGAACAAGGCTAGCGATCCAGACGGAATACCGACAATTGTTTTTTTGCCCTGGTCCAACTTTCCGGGGTGTAACCATGCTGATAACTGACCATCTTGATCTTCTTGGTGTTACGTAATCTACGTCTCATTAACCTCCTCAGATAGAAGGCGTGAATATCTCAAAGTATAGAATACTATAGCATAATCAACCTTTTAATGTTCCCACTGCTGGGACTCAGGCCTCTTCTCTAGGAGAAGGAATGGGCCGTAATCCACCACGCGGGCCCAGTGCGTGCGTGGACGTCACATGTCACGGAAATTTTGGTTGTAGGACATACCGGTTTCCTCACGATGTCTTTCTTCACCGTTTTGAGAGCAGTAGTGATGAAATAAATTACACAAAGTAATGCGCCTGGCTAGGTTTGAACTCGCGACCTACAGGCTACAACTCAGTAAGTCGGGGCCAGTATCTCTCGGCCTGCACTGAATAAAACATAAGTCGTGTTAATCCAGGCTTGCGTCTATCTTGACCTGGGCAATTCCCGAGGTACTCGTCTTGGCATGACCTAGAAGAGGCGAGTGTGTCGGTTATGTCTTGTTCAGGATTGTGCTGGCGAGAATAGAAATTCAAGAAGCTTTTAATGAAAATCATTTTTTCATAGTAAGCTGTTATAGCTCGGTATACATATATAATTAATACTCGTCAAGACGAATCATACGAGCCCAAACTCGATGGGGCTATGTCGTTTAACTACGAAGTTCCTATAGCCACTTTTCGCTTTCATCATCGGATCAGCTGTCATAATAATTTTGCATTGCCATCTGATTTACACATGCATGCAAAATTTCAGCTCAATCGGTAACCAGGAAGTGGATCAAATTTAATTTGTAAGATTTGATGACAGACAAATATTGGGACAGGTGAAACTAAATTTAAAAAAAAACTTGTAATAAAAAGGGATAGTTGATTTTTCAGAACAATGACTAATTAAAAAATTAAAAATTATGATAATGATGATTGATGCTGATGAAGGGATGGCTTTATTTGTACAGAACTGTGAGGACTTTATGCGGTCGGTTTGTCTTAGCGCCATAAAAAACGTGGCGTTAAAATTAATCGTGAATAAATAAAAAAGAACTGAATAATTTTGAATTTGACTCTGCACACGAAGGGCTTATCATCTTCATCATCATCATTTCGGCCGATAGACGTCCACTATTGGACATAGGCCTTCCTAAGTGTCGCCACAATAAACGATCCTGTGCGTCCCGCATCCATCGGAATCCCTCAACCTTCACCGGGTCAGGTCAGGTTCACACGAAGGGTTCCGTAATAAATTATTTTTTTCCAAAATAATTTTTCCTTTATGGGATTCCCTTTTAATTTTATTATTTGTTATTGTAGCGGCAATAGCAATACACACACTGTCTGAAAGTTTTAACTCTTTAACTTTTAAGGTTTATGAGATACAGCCCGCAGACAGACAGACGGACGGTCAGTGGGGAATTAGTAGAGTCCCGTTGGTAACTTTCGGGTACGGAACGATTTGAAAAGCCATTATTTAATGCAAACATTCAAGTTGAAAGAAAGAGATGGTTGACATACACGTTTAGAAGAATTATGTATGCAAGTACCTACCTAAAGATTATCATATATACTTTTTAATTAGGAAAGGAAAAATCCTTTTCTACAAAAAGCGAAAACCCACCTAAAACTTTTTTCCTGGAAGGCTCCGATACATGTTCAATCAACTCTACCCTCCCTTATCCAGGATCATCCGGTAATCATCTTGCATCAAAGAGGGCTCTCAAAGACGACTGAGTGATTACATCTTCACTCTGTTATACCTACAGCTATCTCATCTCATCTCGGGGGTTACACCTACCGAGTGTAGATTACACTGCCTAGTCTAGAGCAGAGGTTCTCAAACTTGTATGTCACTTGGACCCCTTAGTGAATTAAGTTTTGGCTAGACCCCCGCTGTTTTATGTTGGTTTTCTTCATGCGCAGTGAAAATTACCTGCAAACATGGCACTCGTCATGTCACGTTAAAGGTCAAAGTCCAGCACAAGTACTACTGTAACTTACTGGGGCTGCCTCAATTTATTTATGCTTACAATGTTTTAGATGAAAAATAAATATTTTGTATTTTTTTTTTGTATTTTTTTGTATAAAGCAAATTGACACAAAGTTAAATTAAAACGCTTAAATGTACATAGCATATCCCTAACTCGACAACATAATACACACTTTTTTATCCAGATAACAGTTTGCTGCACCCTTTGTTTTTTTTAGGTAGAAAACCATTCAGTGATTTCTGCCGCTCTTCGGCGGAGCAGAAGAGCGTGTCAGACTTTTACTGACTAAAAAAACCACAACTGTTCCTTCTTTGCCTTCGTTCCATGACCCGGGGGTTCTCTTTCGCACAACCCATGACCATAGTAGGCTTCAACTGAACGGATGATGCGTGCTATATTTTTATTTACCACTCAAGCACGCTCAGTTTATTTATTTTTTTACATAATCGGCATGCAAGCCGTACAGACCCCTGGGGGTTCAGGAGAGGATCCACTTTGGGAATAACTGGCCTAGAGGATTGTATCAAAGGCAGAGTTTATTCACGCCCTGACAGACGGCAAGGGGGAATGTACTGACAGGATGATGTAGGTTTAATAAATGTGAACGTGTTTCTTGGGCGTGTGTCTGAGGTAGTAAAACTTTACAACCACTAAAAGTATCAATATCAAGTACATAAAACACATTATCTAACAGGTTGACTATTTTATATATCTTCTCAGCTGTTGCTTCGTTTCTGGATAGGTAGGTATAGTTGTCTCACGAAAGTGGGTTTGGATGTGTGTATAGATTCACATAGATTGACATTACGTTGTCTCTGTGTGCGTATGATATTTTCTATGATACCACGCCTTGTAGTGTTAACATTATGATCGACATTGGTACGACGCGGATGAACCAAACTTAAAGATCTTTAGGCTCCTAAGGTTGTCTGGTAGACATCGATGTCAGCGATAATACCACCATTGTACCCATACAATTAAGTTTCTGTGAAATTGTTACTATTTTGGTGTACAATAAAGTTTATTCTATTCTTACGTCGTAGAGTCACGCTGTACCTTGGCACGAAGGATCAAATGCGACCTATTAAGTTCGAGCGTGTCTTAAACTATTATGTACTCTCACAGAAATAAGAGTGCGAGAATACCGGTCCAACTTCGAAACATCCAAGACAACCGCCTTCGTAAGATAAAATAACATATGTATAAGTTCCTACTTAACCCTTTCTCCTGCTTTTGTTCAACGTGAAACGTGAAACGTGAAGAACTTTAAGTTTCCTATAAGATTAACTGTGTACCTCACCATCTTCCTGCCCTCGTCCTATATTACTTGGAGTTGGCGCGATACATTTTTATCTTCCATTCTTTCCTGTCAACCGTCACGCTATCACTGATTTTTTTCATCCATCTCACTTCACACAATCCATCTATCTTTTCTTTGGCTTCTCTCTCTTCCATATGGATTCATGGTCACATATGGTCGGTAAGCAGGTAGGCAACGGCACATCGGCAGAATCGCCGTTTTTAGGTCCCGCAGTAATGATGCGATGATGCTTAAATGTTTTCTAGTTCACGTACCTAAAAATGCAGTGTTGGAAATCCTCATACCAGATAATTATAACTATTTTCACAGAAAAGAGAAGTTAGAAAAGAAATACTTTCCGATTTGTACTAAAACGAGTGTTGCCGCTTGTCTCCCACTCTTTAGCTCCACTACAGGCAATTAACCAATACGAACGCACATTTCTCAAGTAGCAGACCACGCACACTTAGATCACAAGTTTGCTATTGGTAGTTGAACTATGAGCATTGCTCTACTTTGTGGCACGCCTGCTCTGCCCAAAAGGCCATTCTAACCTCTTTCATCTGTTCTGTGACTATTTTAGTAATCACGCGTGTCATTCCTCCTCTTGACATGAAAGCAGTGAAACGATTCTTTTTCAACTTTTCAGCCACTGGCACCACTATCAAACTTCCTCTAATATACTTAATCCATTATCGTTAATCTACACATCCATCCATTTGGCTTTTGCATACTTAATATGTCTTATTTCAAATATTAATAGCTTTTTACCTTCTCGAGTCACGAATGTTTCAGCCAATCTAATCAATAAAATCTCTCAGGCATATCTTACTTACGAATAAGGGGGAGATGTGTTAAGGTCTACGCAGATTGGAACGTCGGCGTTGTGACAAAGAATTTGAAATGTTACCCATGGACATTGAAACATCTTAATACCAATACGACATAAAGTCCCATGCCTTAAAATGATCCCGTGGCATCGGAAAAGATATTACTGTATGACGTTGAAAGACGCTTTTTTTTTTTTCTTTTCTCGACGGGGAAAATCATCTTTGACGAAACCCGCTCTTGGGTGGAGCGGGAGACAGTGTCAGACTCTTACTGACTAAAAACCCCGCGCCGTTCCTTCTAGCCTTCACACCGGGGCACGAGCTCCCTTTAGGACAACCCTGTCCTCAGTAGGCTTCGACCCAGCTGGGCCCCTCCTGCTGCTGACTACTCCTTGAGGCGCGCGGGAACAGTGCGCGCCGTCGACGTCTTAGACTCGGTCCATTACCGGACGATCGGACAGCGAGTTACCCATAGCTCGCCGTCCGCGAGCCAGCGTCTACGGTGGCCGGAAATCGGGATCGGAATCCCGGCGACGGCGGCGAGGGCGCCGTTGCCTGATGCGGTCGGCCTCCTCCTTTGCAAGCATTACTGCTTCGCAGAAGGAGGCGACCGCCTGCCATTCCTCCTCGCTCCGGACCATGGCCTCGACCAGGGCCCGGCGCGAGAGGTCTCCGCCGCCAATCGCCCCCACGAGGGCACGGCGATGCTCCGCCCAGGCAGGGCACACCTCGACGGTGCGCTCCACCGTGGCCTCCGGGCGTTGCGCACAGTGGCGACACCCGGGCGTCTCTTCCGCCTGAATCCGATGCAGGAACCTCCCGAACTTGCCATGTCCGGTGAGGACCTGCGTCATGCGGAAGGTAAGGACGCCGTGAGGTCTTTCCAGCCACGCCTCAAAGAGGGGACTTACCGCCATAATCGTGGCGTGCCCAACGTTGAAAGACGCTTAAGTTTCATCTCAAAGTAACACCATCGTGGACCACCAGATGCGTCCTCTGGCGAGAGAAGTTTAAACCTCCTGATGATTTTATCGAGTCACTGGAGGGCGTTCTTCTGTTTACAAGTTGCCATCGCCAACCTGGAAAACTAAACAGGCTCCGCAGCCAGGTTGAGCGCAGCAAAGATAATCTCCATAAATGAGGGTTCTCGGACAGTTCCAATCTTCGGTATTTATGCGGCGTCTCTCCGCAAACCATGTCCCACCTTCACCATCCTGCATCAAATTTACGTACGGACCTAATGACAGCATCAGTGGACGTTATGTGCGTTGCCAAATATTGGGCCAGGCGAGTTTTGCTATGTTTACCATCGACACGGTAAGAAGAAAATTAAAAGACGCTTTACGGGCTCGCCATGGCGCGTTACGGTAGGCAACGACATGTCGAAAGACACCGGCGCCTGCCAAATAATCAGAAATGACTGTGTATCAGGTAGCAGAAGCTGCTGATCCTTCGACATGACGTGCACTGGAATGCCACGGTATATCAGCAGCTAAAGTATTTTTTACATAGCGTGGGTAGAATGACAGCAGGACGAAAATATGTATCTTTAAGATGAGAGAAAAGGATAGGTCGCTATATTGTATGAATCTGATAACTGTCATCCGCACCATCCTATCTTAATAATGGTATCATCATCATCATTTCAGCCGACAGACGTCCACTGTTCGACATAGGCCTCCCTCAAGCGTCGCCACAATGAACGATCCTGTGCGTCCCGCATCCATCGGATTCCCTCAACCTTCACCAGCTCATCGGTCCACAATACTGGTGTAGTGTGCGCTGATTGACGACAAAATCCTTTGCCATGTCGTCCCGGTCTGCGAAGGCCTTTATTTACCAGACAAGGCTTATTTACACATATGTTACTCCTCAAATAAACGTCATAATACTTACGAACCGAGCATTATTTACGAGAAGGAATTTCATGTTATTTGTATTTGTACTTCCACTGTTACGGCGATGAAAATATGTGGGTAATTTATCATTTTATGCTTCGTTTTTTCCTTTGAATCAATATTCAGCGAATATAGAAATTTTACTGAACATTCCCGATTGATATTCAATAACTTCCGAAGGGAGGTAGTTTGTTGCGAATTTTGGCACTCGATTCACTACACAAATAACAGATATTTTTTTCATAACGTTCTTTTGTGTATGTACTTACTTACTATGATTTTTATAAATCTTATTCAAGTCTTCAAACCGAAATAAGAAACATATATCTACAATCTGGGGGATTTAAGTCAAGAGTGAACATTATTTTTTCTTGCTAAACGTGCTCCGTTGTCGTCCATATCATCACTTACCATCAAGTAAGATGGTTGTAAGCCTAAAAATAATAAGAAAAAACAGCTCCATAAACCCTTTTGTAAAAATATGTATCTATTTTACTTGGGTACTACAAAAGAAAAATGGTTTTTTGTCGCTTTAAACATTAACATTTATCTAAAGCAATGTTTTCATTAAAAGTAAAGGAAAACAAACCAATAGAGACATACAAACATTTGAGTACCCGCAACAGTGTCCGAGGTCCCACCGAGTCCCACTTGTGCGCCAACATACCTTTGCGGCGGCGCGGACGAGAGCGGGGAGGCGAAGGGTGCCGGGAGGGGGGCGCCACCCAGTCTCGCCCGGCTCTTGATAGCCAGTTGCGCCGCAGCGTTTGCCGCGCGCTCACGTTTGCAAAGCGCCCGCGTACCGCGCACACTTCGCCCACACATGACCTAGACACCAGTTTGATCGTGAGTGGTCTACGGTTACATAATACCTATTATGTTATATGTCTACTTACTTATAATGTCAGATGTTTTGCTATGATATTAGCTATTGAGATGTACTGCGCGCTAACCTGCATCGATTAGCTGTCACGCCGGATTGCATTCAATGTCAGATCGTATATCTATAGACCTATCTCAATAATTTAAATGTAACGGTTATTTTAGTTTAGTTTCTAATTATTTTTATGGACCCTATAGTGTTATAAAGCATTATTTTAATTAAAATTGTTACTGGATATGAAAATTTTTCTTCACTTTGAAAAAACTGCCTCTTTTGGCTTGTCAAATAGGCTTGCTTTTCAACATTCCGTTGCAGACTTTCTAATCTATTGAACTTAGTGCAGTTTAGTTGAATTACAGTTCTCTGCATCGTCACAGAATCGATTATTGGGAGATATTTCTTAATTTGTCCAGTATAATGGATACCTAATTATTTTTGTAGTAAGTTAATATATCTAAGCAGAAGTGAACCACTGAAAAAGGAACTGAATATATGTTTAAAATGACCTTGCAGTGTGCGGTTACGTCGCAAGCTTACCTACCGCAAAACCGCAGAGCTTTGGCCAATATCCTCAGTATCATGATACACTGACAAGGAGATTATACTCTTGGGATTTTTAAATACCGGAACAGTACGACCACCCGAAAAATCTTGATCTGTGGTAATGGCTACAAAGCACGCATAGTTTCGGAAATATCTAGAATATTCTGACTAGAATCTTGATTCATTTTTGTTTTTTTTATCTGTTATAGTTTTTTCAACATTTGTCATCATAGATGTTAGATGTGCACTCATTAGCTAACATTCAATCAGTTTTAAAACATGGCCAGCTGTTAATGAGTTTACATAGAGCAGTACATCATTGATTGATTGATTTAAGGTGCCCATCAGTACCTACGTCATTAATTGATTGATGCCCATCCCTCATTACATATAACCACCTTCCTATCGATCGGTTTTGGGTATGCGTGATTGCAACTAATGAAATATAGTCTTTATAGTACAGTACATAGTTGCTAATATTTAAGTGGGTTGTAGACCAAGAGTTAAGCTAAATTGTTTTAGCTTAGTTTGTTCATATGAGGTTACTTCTTGCACTTGGTAACACAGTTTGGTTTACATAGTTTGCGGTTTGTCGACGTATAATGTAAAATTAGCTCAGATAAGCAAGCAAAGCTAATCACTTGTCGACTGTTATTAAACCCCAAGCAAACGCCGGCGTTCGCTCCTTTATTGGGTTTATATTGTGTCTCTAATTACGATATTCGAAAAGATAATTCATACGTATGAAAAGAACATCAGATTTTCGTTAGAGATAGGTTAGTTTCATTATCAGTGTGGTTCTAGGACTTTTCGGTTTTCTTACGATGTTAAAAGAGCAGTTGTGATGAAAATTATACGAAGTAGCTCCTAGACATCCACCAACCCGCATTGGGCGCGCGTCGTGGATTACGGCCCTTGCTTTCTCTTAGGAGAGGAGACTCGAATCCCAGCAGTGGGAACATTGAATATATATGATTAATGTTCCCACTGCTGGGATTATAGGTATTACTTAATTATACTTTATTCTATTTGAAATAGTTATTATTTATTTATTGTGCACATCACTGTATTATCTTTTTTAACCGACTTCTGAAAAAGGACGAGGTTCCAATTCGGATGTTTGTATTTTTTTTTATGTTTGTTCGCGTACAATTTCGTCGCTTTACAACCGATTTGAAAAAATATTTTTTGTTCGAAAGGGTATACTTTCCAAATAGTCCCATAGTCACCAAGTTGGGATCTGATGATGGAATCTTGGTGAAACCAAGGGAACTCCTCAAATTCAATAAAAAATTTTGTGAAGTCGGTTATCTTTTAACCGGAAATATTGTTATGATCTGATCATGAACTTCGAAGATATGGAACAGAACTCCTCATAGAATCATAGCAGAATTGTCGTAACAAGTAAAATTGCTTTGTTTATACGTGTAGTCGATGACTGACTGAAAGAAAAGGGGGAGGGGGTAAATTCATGTAATATAACCGTATTTGGGATTATAAGAATCGTTATGAGATGCACTCTGGCTATAAGGTAATTTATGTTTAGCTGAAGGGTAGGTACTTTTTAGTGGTGCTACTATAACTAAAAAGTGAAAAATAAAAAACTTTTTACAAAAAAATTAAACCGACATCAAAAAGTACAAAATAACTTTAATTTCGGAAGTCGGTGTTAAATAACGAAGAGACAAGATTAGGTATCTATTGAAACCGGTTTAATTTTGAAGTCGGTTTAATTTTTTTGTAAAAAGTTTTTTTTTATCAACCCAAAGGTTGACTGGTAAAAAAATGCCTTGTTGTATTAAGTCCGCCTATGTATCTACTACTACTGAATATTAAAATTAAATAGAAAAACTTTAAAAAGCTGATTTTGCATCATCAATTCGTCACTAAACTTGACATGACAGAAGTGTTCGACTTTTCAATTGAAACCGACGTCTCCCTTCACGTATTAAAACCTTTCATTTCCTATCCACTTTCATTTATCTCGCATGACACTCTGAAATTCATATCGATATTTCAAACGGTGGAACACCAAACCTTATTCGAAACAAAATCGATTTCCCCCGACCGATTCGATTACCGATTTTCATCATAAAATGGATGGCTTGCTGAGATTAAATTGTCGTTTTTACGGACTGGTTATAACGATTCGGAGGACCCGATGAGGGACGAAGGTACTAGGAAGCTGAGTGAAGTTTATTGTCTCCGTTTTATGTGGAACGTGGTTTCCTTAAGGAGTTATAAAGATAGGTCTTCATCACACCTCTGGTGCTTATAAACAACATGATACAAAGAAACGAAGAATATTATAAGAACCTTTAGCACAATTTTTGTTCCTTTAGTAGAACATTATCTTTTATAGTCAGTTTGCTTGGGTCTGGGCTCACTCCGGACGGTCGGGCGGCGAGCTACCCATTGCTCGCCGTCCGCCCGCGCCTACGGTGGCTGGAAATCGAGATCGGAATCCCAGACTGGAGCGCGAGGGCCATTGCCTTGCGCGTGCGGCCGCCTCCTTTGCTAGTAATACTGCTTCGCTGAAGGAAGTGACCGCCTGCCACTCCTCCTCGCTTCGGACCATGGCCTGTACTAGGCCCGGCGCGAGAGATCACTGCCGCCGAGCGCCCCCACGAGGACACGGCGGTGCTCTGCCCAAGCGGGGCACACCTCTACCGTATGCTCCACTGTGTCTTCCGGGCGGTCCACACAATGGTGACACCCGGGCGTTTCTTCCGTAGGTACGCCCGGTGAGGACCTGCGACATGCGGAAGGTAAGGACGCCGTGTTGTCTTTCCAGCCACTCCTCAAAGAGGAGACTTACCGCCATAATTATGGCATGCCTAATAGACAGTACGCTGTGATGCGTTTTTTTTTCGTATTGTACTATTCGCAATGACGAGCAGTTCCTTAGAATTCCAAGTAAAACCTAATTGAAATCGTGTTCAATAAAATATTAATTGCGTAATGATGTTTTCAGGGAAGTGTAGTTCATTGCGCCATAGTAATAACATTTCCTGTAGTTGAATCTAGTAACCGTTAAGGGAAATATGACCGACTTTAATGCGATCCATTTGACGATCTAAACTGAACTGTTAAAGTGGTGGAGCTGTATAGGGTGTATAGCTCCATCCCTCTTTATCGCTTCCACACTGGACATTTTAACACGTGCTGCCGGACATCCGCTCTTGGGCGGAGCGGAAGACAATGTCAGACTTTTACTGACTAAAAACCCACCCCGTTTCTTCGTGCCTTCATACCGGGGCTGGGCTTACTTTAACTAGCTTCACTATCGACTTGACCTTTAAAAACCTGCTAAAATAATATCAGCCGGAGTAGCCCCGATCCATAATGACACCGCACTAATAAATCAAAGCTCCAATGTCCTTTGGGTAACATTAGACCTTTGAAATTCGAAGGCGGGACGAAATTAATCAGGAGAAATGGAAGGTATTCGAAATATTATACTGTTTAAGGTCCCAACCTCCCTGGAGACAAAGGGAACTCAGCAGTTTTGATAACGCTTTTTAATCTGGAAGGACGTCCCTTCCGAAAATTTTCTGTGAATTTTTGATTTTGTCTGATCATTTTCATATCTCTTTGATGACTGCGTTAATTCGTTTCATTTGCCTGTATTTTCTTTAATTAGTCGATAGCTAATGTCTTTCAGTTGGTGCTTTTATCTGGAACTCATTGTATCAAACGACGTTTTTCAATACACTTCGAAAAATACAAGTGGTGAAAGTTTGTCATTGTTACCGAGATGGAATTCACCTGAGCTGCATGCGAGGGTGTGACAAATTTCCAAGTGTATCAAACGACGTTTTTCAATACGAAGAAATAAATAAATGGGTGCTGCCCGGTGCCCAGTCCAACCCATCAACTGTAGAGGGGGCGAACTGGTTCATTTTTCCGTACAAGTGCAAAAAGCAGTAAATTTTGGGCTTAAGAGCGCTAGTACTTTTTGTATGTGTTGAAAAATATTACTACAAATTATGACCTAACTATTATCATATAATTGGCTGCCTACTTTGTCAATATAGGCTATGCCCATAATAACAAAAGATAACTAGGTATTGTATCTCGTAGCCGAGATTCAATGCCCAATACAGTTATATTTCCTTCATTGACTCGGGCTCTATGCGCCTGTTGCTGAAAGCTTTACGGCTTCGTCTACGGAGGCTTAGCTTGGCTCAATGGACCTCTGTCGCTTTAAAAGCTACTGGGTTAATATCAAAACCGTATCAGGAAATCGATCTGCAGAATATCGATGGATGAATACGTTGATATTTACTTGCTACGGACGTCTTACTTTGGTTGTAGTGGTTGTGTTATTTGTAGGTACCTCTACAAGTCTAGTTTCCATGTAAAATCTATGAAGACTGACGCGCCCAGATCAGCGTGAGTGGCAAACTGTGCGCAGTGTACTTCTACATTTAGTCATTTTAGTCGTAGGCTATTTTTTATATCCCTCACCCCCTTTTTTTTCTTTAAGAATTTATTTGGCAGGATAATGTTTGACAAATCAGCTAGTAGTTTAAAAAAAACTATGGACCTGTGAAGACCTTCATAATGAACCAATTCCGTTGGACAAGCAGGTTCCGTTTAGCTTCACACCTTTGCAGTGCAACATATACTAACAAAAAGTGTAAAATAATCAAAGAACCTACTTGAATCCTTACTAATATTATAAAAGCGAAACTGAGTTTGTTTGTTTGTTACGTCTTCACGCCTAAATGGCAAAACCGATTTTCATGAAGCTTGGTACACGTATAGACCATGTCCTGGAATAGGGTATAGGAAACTTTTTGTCTCGGAAGTATGTTCCCTTGGGATAATTTTCTGCTATCACGCGGGCGAAGCCGCTGGGAGCAGCTAGTACAAAATAAAAATAAAACTACACAATATCTATATGTGATTTCCAGTTTAGTTAGTTGGTATGGCTTGATCCAGGATGCCATCATTGAATACACCACAAATATTTACTCATCGGTCATTGTAAACGAGTCATCAAATTGGCGTGAGCGAGCACCCAGAGGACTGATCATGACAGCCGATATAGCCGACAGCTAGAGCCACTTATTGATTGATGGTTTTGTTTTTGCTGTCCATCTCAAAAACCTAACTCAATCTCACTTATTCAAACACAAATCATTTATTTCAATTAACATATTTAAAAGCACTTTTGTTAAGGTCAGTCAGCCACAATAAAGAAATATAATATAGCCTCCACCCCGAATAGCAGAATAACTATTAAGATATCGGAAAAAATTACGTAAAAAATACCTAAAAAAATATCAAAGTACATCGAAAAATGACAGCAACTGTCAAATACATTGGTCTCAATCATCCCATCATACGGTAAATAATTCCATCGTTCGGTCAATCATTTCAAGATCCAATGTGATTCACGCGATCGTACTCAAAGGAAAATTCAAAGGCAAGTTCTCATTTCCAGGATTCCGATTGAAATTGAATTTAGCTAAAAGGTATCATTATATCCATTGACTGTGATTAAACGGCACGAAGTTCGCCAGGTCAGCTAGTACCTATATACATGTATCCGAAAATTATGTAAAAAGACGTGCGCGGTAAAAGCGTTCAGAGTAATATAGACCAAATTATTTTAGGTTAAGTATAAGATAATATTATTACCTTAATAATATAAAGGTCCACTTAAGACTCCAAAAATCATAGCCCTATTATTTTGTTTTACATAGGTATTATGTCGCAATAGTTTTTCAAACCGGGGGTTGTCCTTGGGTGCACTAGTATAGCGTGAACAGGGATAATCGTCGGTTGGTATCACGTTCCATTATAGTAACCAAATGGGCCTCTGCGAGTTGGCTTCGGCCTCTTGTACGCCTCTCAAAGGCCCAGGACCTCAGGGTCCTAAGATTAATAAAAAGATGAAAATAAAGGTAATAAGATCTTCATTTTGCATATCAAGAGACTTGGGTATTTTCTCTTATTGGTCGTTTCACTCGTGCCAGAGTGGTCGTGGTTATCAAGAAGGCTCTCCGAAAGCTATCAGGGTACACCGCACGACGTCCCGCTACTTTTGCCTGCTGGCAGTCATCCGGGCGCACTTGTTCAATGGACCGCCAACAGCCGCTTTGATTTGGTCCGTCCATCGCATCGGTGGACTGCCACGCGGCCTCGTCCCGTCCACCTTTCCCGTCCCGGCCTCCTCTCTAGGAGAGGGAATGGGGCGTAATCCACCACGCGAGCCCAGTGCGGGTTGGTGAATGTCACATGTCTTCGAATTTTTGGTTCTAGGAAATGCCGGTTTCCTCACGATGTTTTCCTTCACCGTTTTGAGAGCAGTGGTGATGAAATAAATTACACAAAGAAATGCGTCTGGTTCGGTTAAACCGAACAAAAAATGTATCAACGCACAGCCGAAACTTGTGGCACAAGGTTTTCTTTTATGACGTAGACGAGCACAAAGAGAGGATTTCCCAAAATTCACATCCCAAAGGGAATGAAACGGGGTCCAAAGTTTGAGAGCAACCTGCTTTCACGCGACCAAGCTCAGGTAGAAGTGAGTCGCTAATAAAGTTCACGCGACCTGTATATAGTCATCCATTTTCTGATAAAGATTGATAGGTTACGGAATAGATTAGATTAGGAGGCATGAACATGCTAAAAAGCTTTTGTAGTAGTTATTCGTAGTGGGATGCAGAGCGTGTAGACTGATTTTAAAGTGCTAGTTAGTTTATCCATTTACCAGATACGAAAGGGTAAGTGCTTGAGATATGATGTAGCTTGATACACAAGGAGTTTCTAACGTAATTTTTTTGAGTGAACTTGAGTAGCTGTTACAGTTATTCGCAATCCTTACTAATATTATAAAAGCGAAAGCGAGTTTGTTTGTTTGTTATGTCTTTACGCCTAGATGGCAAACCCGATTTTGATGAAACTTGGTACACGGATAGACCATGACCTAGAATAGGACGTAGGATACTTTGTATCCCGGAAATATGTTCCCTTGGGATAATTTTATGCTGTCACGCGGGCGGAGCCGCTGGAAGCAGCTAGTCTCATATATACCTAGACGATACTTTTTTTTACTGTTGACAGGCTAGCGCTTGACCACTATCTCACATGATGGAAAGCGACGATCTGGCTGACTGTAAACCACGCTAGCCTAAAAGTGACCTATCCACTCTTGATTTATTATTATGTAATATTGGTGTAGTTTTGTATCTTCAAGACGCGACCTTGGTGAAATAGACCTGTTCCCTCTCTTAGGAGGCCTGCATCCCTAATGCGGGAGCATTATAAGGCTGAATATGCTTATGCGTATATCATCATCATCTTCCTGCCCTCGTCCCGTGTTATTAATTGTGGTCGCCGTAATACGTTTTTTTCTTCCATTCTATCCTGTCACCCATCATGCTATCACCAACTTCACCACCATCATGCTTATATATATATCCTGAAATATCACCAATTAATTTAAAGCTAAAATGATACTCGTAAAGTTTTATAATTACAGGAATTTAAAAACTTAACGCGCATTTAATAACTGTAAAAACTGTAAGATAATTATTCAGATCGTCGAATGATCTGACTATATTTAACACCAAAATTGTTTATTACTATAAAAGATCATTAATATCGGAATAAGTTTCACTTTGCTAGTTCGGTTTATTCATAGTGCAAAGAAAACAGTCCCAACGGGTTTGCGCTGCAATATACCCCTCTGCGGGGTTGACAAACTACGTCGTATATCTTCGCTATATTCATGTAAATATTTTGTGTGTAGCAAAGTAAATAATCGCTGGATATATTTATTTGTTCTGTTAGTAAAAAGTCTGCTTGTTTCAATAGAATAAAATAATGTTATATGTTTTTTCACATATAAGTATACATATATTTATGATTTTACAAGAGCCTTGTAAAATTAAATGAATCAGAAATGTAAGTTCCTACTTAAACTCCTCTCCTAGAGAGGAGGCCTGAGTCCCAGCAGTGGGAACATTAAAAGAGTGGATGATGACGATGATGATACTTTAGGACCTTTTTTTAAGTGGAAAATCATTCAATGATTGCTACTGCTCTGGAAAAGGGGAGCGCGTCATACTTTTACTGACAAAAACCATACCCATGTTCCTGCTTTGTCTAGCGTTCCAGGACCCCGGGTTTCCCTTTGGGAAGTCAAACTATGTTATACGGTTTTGGTGAAATCTCTTTAAGGTGCGCATGAAACACCACGCACCATCAAAGACTTGGGCTCAGTCTTGTTTGGTCATTGGACGGCCGGACGACGAGCTACCTATTGCTCATCGTTCGCAAGACCTACGGTAGCTACAAATCCGGGTCGGGATCTTGGCGGCTGGGGCGTAAGGATGTCGTTGGATGATGGTAGATCTCAGTATTTTATTAATATTGTTTTAGTAACCGGTACATGGTACACATCCCACCCATACGTACACAGCGTTTTGGGAACACATTTATTGTGCGTACAGCTAAGGAATGGAATTCCTTGCCGGAGTCTGTGATTCTAGATAGCTATAACTTATGGGTTTTTAAGTCAAGAGTGAATAGGTTACTTCTAGGCAAGCTTGCTCCATCGTCAGCCACATCATTTGAGATGGTGGTCAAACGCGAGCCTATCAATAATAATAAAAAAAGTAACGTTGTTTTGTCATTATATTATGTAACGAGTAGGTATCTACTCCAAAAGAAAGCTTTACAAACGAGAAGTATAGTAATCGCGTCTATAAAATCGTCTATCGCCATTTGTATTGAGTGCGTCGTTACCATTCACGCTAAGTAGGTTAGTGCCAGAATGTCTTTTAGTGTTCTTTTGCATTAAACGAATCTAAGCAATATGGGGAGAAGTGTTTTTGTTACATCATACTATGAAGGTTAAGTATGGGGTGATTCAGTTTTCATTGGAATCAATCACATGAATAAATTAATTAATCCCTTGGCTTGTTCCCTGTTTGGAGTCAGCCCTCCTAATACTGTCATTTTGTATCTGAATAACTTAAATCCCTAATTTTTGTTCAATATTTTCATTTATAATCGAGGATAGTACTAACACTAACACTTCCTTGCGCTTGAAGCTGTCAGCAGAATGCTAGTCCTAAACTAGCATTCTGCTGACACTAAACTATTAAGTTGTTAAACTGTAGAAATTGTATCATTAGGTTTTATTATAATGTGCGGATTTCATCACGTACAGGTTAGAGATGTTCTTAGGCTTCCATGAAATCGTATGGAACCCACTTGTGATCCTTAATTCATGAATCCCCAAGCGACCACCGGTGGCCGCGCATCTATTGTCTTACTATTGTGTCTCTAATTGACGGTATCTGAAGGGTTAAACAGGAGTTACATTAGACCGACGCCTGATTTGTACGTAGAACTGCAACGCGCGGCGTAGATATAATGTAGCTCTATAAGTCTAGTTGCCATATAAAATGTATGGACACAAACGCGCTTAGATCAGCGTACTTGACCCATGTGTGCCCAATGTATTTCTGCCTTTATTTTGCTCTTTGCGTTCAAGGCCGCGGTACTTCTTTAAAAATTCCCGCAGCAGTAGCACGGACCGTAGATAGTTATAACCTCGTTTGCGTCTTTAAAAAATAGCCTGCCACATAATATACCCCAGAATAATGATGAAAGAACACAGCATCATTTATTCCGTCTCGTTGCATTTATCTCCCGCCTCTCTGTGACAAATATCATCCTGAGAGAGACAATAGAAGCCTCCCATTGTGATGTGAACTGGCATTTTTTAATCCTGAATTCTGTTCGTGACTGGAGGCGAGACGGTCGTTTTGGTATATTTTGTAGAACTTTTTTGTCATGTAGCAACGTTATATACAGGTTTTATTTCCATGTTCGTTTTATTTTAGTACGTGAAACATTCGTATTTGTTTTCTTAAAATAAAATTCATCTCGACAACTTGCTCTTTGTCTTTTTTAGAAGTAAACATGTGTTCAACCTGTTCTACTCTTTCTTAGGACAACTTTTTGCTTTGGATGCTTGATTATTTTTATTTCAGGAAAAACTTGATGTTTTTCGAGTTTCGCATGTGTATGTTTGGAACCTTAGGTTAGATCGGAAGCCTAAAGTACTTAACTGTCCCCGCACACGGGCTTAAAAAAAATGCCGCTTCAAGCTTCATTTTGAGGCGGCCTTTTTCGTGGCTTGTGTGCGGCGGTGCCACCACATAAAAAACGTTTAAAGCGGCTTCAAGCTTAACCGGACACGAGAGGTGTCACGCGCTTCAGCTATTTTTTGCGGCCTAGCCAAAAGCTAGAAGCAGCTTTTTTTGTGGCCGCTTCAAGCGTTTTTTTGTGGCGGCGTTTTTTTGAGGACAGTAAAACGCAGAATAACTTTCCGGTTACCATGTTTGCGTTAAAATAATAGCGCTTGCAGCTGAATAACGATGACTAAGACTCCTGGGGCTAGAAATTAATTGTTTTAGAACTAAACGGAATGGAAAATTTTCAAGTTAATCTCCTCTATATCCCAAGTTGATATCCACTTGAACCGTTTACCATAAGTCCGCTTATATTAGTCATAAAGTAAATGAAGCATGTATGAATCACTTCCAAAATATTCCATGGAAAATCCAGGGGTTTCGTGCAAAGGCATTACCATTTCTTAATGTACGGATTTGTGCCCCAAGTTAGGTTTTATAGGTACATTATTTTTGCGTTTCGGTCGTGCCTGGAGACTTGCCAGAACCCCAAGTTATTAAAGAGAGTAGGTTATTAACTTGAGGTGTTCCTTATTTTTGTAAAAAAGTTTTTTTTTAAAGGAATTGTTAATAACTATGCTTTTTCAAAGCCCTCAACAGTTTAAACTATTATGAAAACAATCTTTTTTGTAATCGTTGATGTGTGGATGGATGGAGAGGGAGAGGGAGGCCAAAGAAAAGATGGATGGATTGTGTGAGAGGTGATATGAAAGAAAAGAGAGTTAGTGATAGCGTGACGAGTGTCAGTACAGAATGAAAGAAAAAATCGTGTTGCGCCGACCCCAAATAAAACGGGACAAGGACAGGAAGATGATGATGATGTGTATGTGAATAATTTTACTTAGCTTAGTAGATGGCGTTGGCATCGAAATAGATCGGGCTTTGCTTTCTTTAGAGCTCCCACATAGAACAGCGATGCGCAGCGATACGACACAGCATCACAGAAACTTGCGATGCGATTTTGTGCGATAAACTATCGGTTTAAGTGACCATACAATATGCAAAGCAAATCAATTCGTAATTTCTTGCGATGCGTCGTGTGAGCTCGCAGATATTTACGATGCGACGTGTTTGGGCCCTTAGGGTGAGGCCACAACACTGCGTTACGGTATCGCATCGATGAAACGACATCGCACTGTTTTACGATGAGACGACGCAACGAAAAAATTTAATCGTATGTAAAACTACACTGCACACATGTAAAGAACGAAATACGTTTATTCGTACCTCACAAATAAAGTAAAATTAAAATACAGTACCTAGAATTAAGTATAAAAAAAATCTGTGCAAGGCCAAAAAGGCGTCTAACTCAACATATGCTGTCATATTAAAAGCCACACACGCCGATCTGGGCGCACCTACACTACATCCACACCACGTTCGTTGTTCTACGTACAAATCAGGCGTCTTACACGTGTGAGTCGGTCTAATGTAGTTTTAGCTTAAATATACGCCATTTTCTTCTACAGAAAATTAAACTTTCATCTGGAAGGTGACAGGTGATAAATTTATTCAAAAGATTTGGGTAAACTTTTCGTTACATCTTTTCTTTCCAAGCGATTTTTATTAGACTTTTAAACTTGTGCGATATTTAAGCAAACTGTCACTTCTTTATAAGACGGCTGAGCTATGAATAATTTGACAAGCGATATGAGTTAACAAAAATGTTCGTAGGTAGCTTAGGGACAATTTCTTGGCTAGGATTTATCATTTTCTTGCCCTTGTCCCGTGTTATTTAGGGTCGGCGCTGTCCTGTTACCCAACATGCTATTATTAACTCTTTTTTTCATTTCACTCTTCATACAATCTCTTTTGTTTGGAGATCTTTTCTTTGGCCTCGCTCTCCCTCTCCATCATCATCTCGTAACTGTTAGGCTGGCTAGGTGTACTCTATTACGTACACTCTACTTCTGTAAGTAGGCTTACTTCTGAATTCAGAGAGCCCTCTAAAATCTATATTTGAATATAGTATACCTAGTTCCTTTGCATTGTGTGTTATGTAGATTCTGTATGATAAGAATTCTTTCTCAAGCTAGCTGCCACTGCGGCTTCACCCGCGTCTTTGGTTACTGCTTTGCTCCTTTTGGGTGTAGTTTAACTCTAGCCATTCTCGATAAATTTAGACTGGCCTGTTGGTCTAGTGGTTAGTGACCCTGACTGCTATGCCGGAGGTCGTGGGTTCGATTCCCACCCAGGACAAATGTTTGTGTGATGAGCATAATCATTTGTTCTGTGTCTGGGTGTAATTTATCTATAATATGTATGTATTTAGAAATATATAAGTATGTTTATCAGTTGTCTAGTACCCATAACACAAGCTCTACTTAGCTTGGGACTAGAAAGCGTTGTGTGATAGTTGTGGAATATTATTATATGTTTATTTATCTCAGGACCCTGAGGTCCTGGACCTTTGAGAGGCGTACGAGGGGCCGAAACCAACTCGAAGAGGCCTTTTTTGTGCGTTTAATGGAACGTGGTATCATCAACCGGTGATTATCCCTGTACACGCTATGCTAGTGCATCCAAGGACAACCCCCGGTTTGAAAAACTATTGCGACATAATATGGAAAACAAAATATATTATCATAAATGGACTATCCGACAAAAAAATCTCAACCAAATGTACTTTTCAGATTAGTATGGAGTATATCCATACTAATTATATATGAAAGTAACTCTATCTGTCTGGTGTGCTTTCACTGTTAAATTTCTGAACATATTTTGATGAAATTTGTTATAGATGACTCTATATCCAAGAGAAGACTTGCCTTCTTTTTATACCTAACTTCGATTTCCATGCAAGTGAACTTGTGGACAAAGGTTACTATTAGTAGTAGTATAGATATTAGATATTTTTTTCGACATCATTTTAGTCAGAAGACCACAACTGCTTGGCCTTTTTCTGATTACTTCATTTAAACTATTCCAAGATTCAAACAAAACCAGACATAGCAGTATTGAGTTTAGAAATCAATTTGCTGTGCACTTAGACATCTATGTGCATAGCAAATTGATTTTTAAATTCAATAGTACCTACTATAGAATCGTCTTCGTATTATTTACACTTCTACTCTCGTCTCCTTAAATCTTTTTATCTCATTTTCTCACCAGATTTAATCCGTTGAAGTTTAAGTAGAAAATACTTGGATTGCTAGGTATTATTTTATTACCAACAAAGTTAGATTAGTTGTTTTAATCGTGATGGATTTATTTTAGGAGTTTTATCTCTGTTTTTATTTTATGTTATACTTATTTCTTAACTATTTTCTTGTTTGTATTTATAAGGTCATGGCTTTGTTTTTACAGTATTCATATCATAAACTTCATAAATGAACGACAATCCATAAAAAATATGACTTATGCACATAAAATATAGTCGTATTATTTACACTATTAATAAATCAAGAACGGCTGGACCGAGTTTAATGATCTTTACTTTGTTGGAATCGACTCCACCCCAGAATAACTATTAAAATATTAGACAAAAAAAAAAATTAAAAAAAAAAACAAATTAACAAAAATATACAAATTATATCGAATATAATAATAAATAAATAAGAGCCTTGAACAACACTATTGGAGGCTCTCATTAGCTGGATCAAGGGCTTGATTCAGAGAGCGGTACTTCTGGACACGGCTCGTATTGTTAGGAGGTTCCTCTCTCTGGAGCCCTGACCGCCGGTAGCTTGGACCCTGTTCCTGAAACCGGTGGGCTACTTATAATTTTTTATATTTTTAAATGTTTTTTTATATCGAAATATTTGAAAATATAATTTATATGTTATTACAATGAATAAACGAAAAATGACGTATTGAAAAATAATAATTACATAAATTATTATTTGAAAAATACAAACGAAAAAGCTAATTCACTGATTGACTGTAAGTTCTGTAAAGGAAGCCTTTTATTCCTTTTTTGTTAGCTCCTGACTTAGCGTAAGAATCACGAGCCCATCCTTCCTTTTACTTGATAATGCCAAAGGGCGAGGGAAGGAATTTAATTTCGTAGTGAAGTATACCATTGTTTTGAATGTAGTTCCTTCTGAGGGTGGTTTCTTTGATATACTGGAAGGAAATATGCTACAAATCCTTGGAACTATCCAGAAAGCCAGATAAATCAAATTCATAGGTCCATAAGATGTTGTTTTGGTTACAGGTTCTGCTAATTCCCGCCAATGAAGTATGCAAATTTTTTGTTATTATTTAGTGCATAGTCAAAATATAATAACTACATCAAATTAAAATTAAATTAGTAAAATTTTTAGGAATTTATTAAATTAGTGATATTATAATATATAACGGAGGATCGATATCAGTGGGTCGCGACATCGGAAATAACACTCACAAAAACCTTTGATAACACTTTTAATTACTCGTAACACACACTCAGTACAAAATAATCAAGGATGCCTGAGATATGGCTTGATTAAGAATTTAGGAACGCGGGAAATTTAGCGTGGAGTAACCAATGTCTTCCCTGACCGCCGGACCGATTCAAAGTGCCCTCCCAATCAACCGTCACCCGACACGTGAACCTACCCCCATTCCGGGTAGCCAATTTACCTGTCAACGTCAGTACCTGTCAATGTCAAATAATCGATTATACCTCCGGATCGACATTTGACTCGACTATTCGCTCAGTGTTGCTATTACTCCACGCTAACTATCCCCAAGTTAATACTTGACGTTCCCAAACGTAAGCTGTTCAATCTAACTACATAGTTCCTCCAGTGAAAGATAGGTGGCGCTGATGCAGACCGACCGATATGCGCCAACGCTTCGACACGGCCGTCCTGATGATCACACGTCCTCGTGTGGAGTACCTGGAATGAAAGAAAATCCTCGAACAGTACTCATTCTAGTCGTTCGGCCAATCCTGGCCCAAGGTGGTGGGGCATAAAAGGTACTCTGATCAAAATCATCAATCATGTCTAGAAGAAAATCACAACAATCTCAATCTCTCAAAGCCGACATGTTGAACAACACTCAAACTCATTCAAATAATAGGAAACTCATTAAAATATTGCAGTGCTCATACTCTGACCTCCATCCGGTCTTCATCATCACACTTATAACCTCCATCCGGTTATAAGCATCAAACCAATCGACCTCCATCCGGTCTTCATCATCACACTTATAACCTCCATCCGGTTATAAGCATCAAACCAATCGACCTCCATCCGGTCTTCATCATAACACATTATAGCCTCCATCCGGCCATAAGCATCAAACCAATCGACCTCCATCCGGTCTTCATCATAACACATTATAGCCTCCATCCGGCTATAAGCATCAAACCAATCGACCTCCATCCGGTCACTAACACAACAGGCAACCTCTATCCGGTCACCTCCACATGTAACCTCCATCCGGTTACAAACAACACCATCAAGATAATCATTTCGAGCCTTTAATCAAAATAATCCTTAAAGTAGGTTTGTTCAACATGTTGCTTTATTTTTCCTATAACGTTACAGATTATAAGAAAACTCTTACTATGCTAGGTACTCTAAATGTTAAGTTGACTACTTAGTATTCAACTAGTCTTGTCAGCGTTATCATTTCCGTCATAGCTAGTCTCGTCATCATCGCCTACGTGCATGTCAACGTCAGTTATTTTTCGCAGGCGGTTATGTGCGTACTTCGAAACATAACGGTCACCATTAAGAACCTCAATCACTCCTGCGCATCCCTACAGGATCGCCAAGTCTCTCAAGACTTAATGGTTTCCCACAGTACGTCCCAGGTTTGATCAACATTTGAATTGAATACCGCGTACTTACGGACTACTGTGACCGCTAGATACCGGTTTCTAAAAGCTACGACTACAAATCAAATATCCTATAATCAGTTCATCCTGTAAACTTCATCGTCATCATCAGCCTCTTTTTTTTTTTTTTTTTTATGTTCCCACTGAAACGCGTTTCATTTTCTTTCTATTGCGGTGTCACTGTCTTTCTATTGCGCCTCTAATTGACACGATTGAAAAATTTGAAACGTTGTTAACCGACTCTTTCATAAAAAATTAAATTAATTCTTATTCAGTTTTCGTGGCGCCGCTGTCAAAAAAAGAAACTTTACCGCACGTTGAATCTTTAGAAGAACGGCCCCATAAACGAGAATATTTAGGTACAAACCACCCGAAGTAAACTACTAGACCTATTAACTGTCCCAACTGAGCTATGATAAACAGCATCGAAAGTAGGGTAGAGAGCAGAATCGTATGTACGCGATCTGCTTTCTGAAGTTCTAAATCTCCTAATTTCAGCACTTGACTTTATTTCAAATCCTAAACAACTCGATTTGCATTATGAAAACAACCACTCTTTCAAATGTAATGAAAATCCGGCTTTAATCAACGTTTGTAATACTACATTAAGTCTCTCGAAGTTCTTAATAGGTTCCATAATAATCAAAATATTGACAACTCAAACTATGACGTAGGTATTTACCGATTTTTCAAAAACCCCGTTGAAAAACAGAGATCACGTTTCAATACCGAGTGGCATAGTCAAATGTTTATACTGACCGCTGAAACACTACTGAAATCATCATCATCACCACCATCACCATCATCACCATCATCACCATCATCACCATCATCACCGTCATCACCATCATCACCATCATCACCATCATCACCATCATCACTATCATCATCACCATAATCATCACCATCATCATTTTTTTCTTCCATTCTGTTCTGTCCCTCGTCACGCAATCACTACACCTACACAACCAACACAAACACATACAACACCCTAACCTAACCCTAGCCTATATACAATCTAATTTTTGTAAAATAAAGCGCACTATGTAAACGAGTTATTTGGTCCGAGATACGTGGCAACGAATACCAGTAAGGCACGTTATTGTTTAGTTTACAGTAGTCTTTGCACATTATTTCTGACCGGTCGAGTTTTTAAGTCGAAAGAGCTAAATTAACAGACACCGTATTACTCGGTAAGATAATATTTGCACGCAACAATTCATCTACCCGCTCACGCATTATTTTTTTTTATTTTTTTTCACGCTAGACCGCTATGGTCGTCTTTTGCTAAGATGAGTCAATTAAACGAATAAGTTCACTTTTTGTAACACGCGTTTATAGCATACTATACTGTCATAGGTACACGTCAATGTCAATAACGTAAAAACTATCTATGGAGGAGTTATCACTGTCAAACAAAAATCGAAACGGTATCTACCGGATATACCGAGGGTAGATGTAATTACAATTGTTTATGTCGTGAACTTTAGCAATTTAACAAAAGAAGTGTGTCACGCACGATCATACTATTTAAACTGAATCCTTGCAACAATATTTCACGGCCAAAATATCACTTCGCAAATAGATGTTGTGAATAAAACCTCAATCAAACTACGCAAGTAATCTGAACACGCTAAACTGACCCTTCAATGTAACAAAACTGTGTTTACGTTTGCCGTGAAATAGTGATGACAGACTTTAAAGTGAAAGAGAGATAACACTCAGCATCAGAATTAAAATGGAATGTGAATACCTGACCTTGTTCCTGGTTCCTTTGACAGCACATACGTCATCCAGTCACTCGCTACGTGATGCCTTGGCACCACCATCGCCTTCACGTCGCTTGCTTCGTCCAATTATTCCACAATGTAACATTTGACAGGTAGCGTTCGACTTCAAGCGTTTTGTGTGAATCGTTTTCTGATCTGGTATCGCACTCGACACACTGCACCTCAGGCACGCACACACACACACACGCGAAGCACGTATCGGAAAGTAGTACATCGTAAACGAGCACTTGCACCCATCGCTCTTTTCCCGGTCACTAGCTGGGTGGTACGTTGTAATTTGCTCTCTGGGGATACAGCGGTACCATGGTCCAACATTTGTTGCTCAGGATTAGGGAACAACCCCAGAAAAAAACCTAATCAGACCATTTAAGTCAGCTCTTCAATCCGGTTCTTACTTTCTTAAAGCGACCATAAGCAGGGCGCCATGTTGGTCTTGGTCCGTCAAGCACATTTCTGCAGTCGTCAACCAAGCACGTGCATCTACATCTTGTTTCTCAGGATCGAAATCCGGTAAACGAAGGCCATGTGACGACGTAGTAGGTGTTTTCATGGCTTGAATCAGCGTCAGAAAATTGCGGTTCTGTTGTTCCAACAAACGCATCCATTTTTCGTCGCTAGCGTTTTCATTTTTGAACACGTGGGTCGTCGTGGTCCAATCCCAATTCTGATAACGGAGGATCGATATCAGTGGGTCGCGACATCGGAAATAACACTCACAAAAACCTTTGATAACACTTTTAATTACTCGTAACACACACTCAGTACAAAATAATCAAGGATGCCTGAGATATGGCTTGATTAAGAATTTAGGAACGCGGGAAATTTAGCGTGGAGTAACCAATGTCTTCCCTGACCGCCGGACCGATTCAAAGTGCCCTCCCAATCAACCGTCACCCGACACGTGAACCTACCCCCATTCCGGGTAGCCAATTTACCTGTCAACGTCAGTACCTGTCAATGTCAAATAATCGATTATACCTCCGGATCGACATTTGACTCGACTATTCGCTCAGTGTTGCTATTACTCCACGCTAACTATCCCCAAGTTAATACTTGACGTTCCCAAACGTAAGCTGTTCAATCTAACTACATAGTTCCTCCAGTGAAAGATAGGTGGCGCTGATGCAGACCGACCGATATGCGCCAACGCTTCGACATATATGATTTTGTAAAAGAAATAGATTTTGCTCTCGGCTTCACTAGCGTACATAAAAAATAGTTCATGTCACTCTGAAATGAAACTTCTTTCTGTCGGGGAAAAATCTTTTGTAATCGGACCAGTACTTTCAGAGATTACCTCCTGCAAACAAAAAAGTAAACTGTACCTCTTTATAATATTAGTATAGTTTATGTCATTCAAGAAGAAAGCAGCTTTTTATCAGTGAAAGAAAATTTGCAATCGGATCAGTACTTTCAGAGATTACCTCCAACAAAAAACAAACTTAACCTCTTTAAAATATTAGAGTAGATTACATAGTGCTTTATAAAATGAGTATTAGTTTTTATTTTATGATTGTGCGATGTTCGATTTCTATTAATAAACAGTAACTTGTCATCAAAAATTTATTTATGATAATTCCACAGGTTTTCAGTCAAACATAATCATGTCTACAACCTGAGCAAAGCTCTGGGCAATAACTGAAACGAGGCCACCATAAAAATACCATTTAGAATGATATCTCTAAGCAGGATATTAGCATTTTTATGCTTCGTAACCTACTTTAAAATTTAGTTAATGCGTACTTCTGTGATGTAAAATGTTTATTATTATTATTATTGTTGTTGAGACTAATATTGCCGACATAGCAGTTGTCAGCAAACCGTACGGGCCTAGCAGGGTCGAAGCCTACTGGGGCTAAGGGTCTGCTTCTGAAAGGAAAATTTAGCTCCGGTTTGAAAGGCAACGAAGGAACAGGAGTGCATTTTTAGTCAGTAAAAGTTTGACACTATTTCGCGCTCCGCCCAAGGCCGCGGAGATGTCATTGGACGATTTTCTCACCTACAAAAAATAAATAAAAAAAGGTAAGAAATCCCGATGATACTTTACCCGACCTAGAAATCGAACCCAGGGCCTTCTGGGGAAGATAAGTTCTTTTCAATAAGCTGGCATAGTTATAATTTAATTTCACGCCTATTAACGTAAGTTATCATCTATCCTTGTCACATCCAGCCTATTCAAACAATTGCACAAACGATCTAACCTAACAAACAAGTTTAATTTAATTTCTTCACAACAAATAATACAGAACTCGCATTCTATTCACCAAGTTACCCTTGACCTATTTTCTGCCCCTCCCCTCATAGGGCCTCTGTACAAGTAAAAGGCGTAGTTAGCGGGTGCTACGCCGTAGGTTGGAGCGGCTACGGCGTAGGCTCGTAGCCCGCAGTACGTAGCATGAATTTCTATTGACTACGAAGGAACGTGGATGCGGTTTTCACATAGTTACGCACAATAGGGATCTAATTTTGTTGAACGTTGAACGAATTTTTATTATTGAGAAAAAAGGTTTTATTTTTTTGTTTTTGTTAAAAGTGGTCAATTTACCAAATCTAACGATTTTTTTTTATTGATATAGACGATTGCTTGGCTGCGATCCCACCTGATGGTAAGCAGTGATGCTATAGTTGATGGTGAGGCGCACTAGTTTGTTAAGAGCCTATTCACTCTAACCTTGAAGACACTTAAATTATTAATCGGACATGAAGACCGCAGCAGGCAAACTGTTCGAATATTTTAATTTACGTGATATAAACGACGAGGCGAAACGCTTAGTTTGGACCGTAGAGATTTTTTAACGACTTAAGCATAAATACTATTCACGTTCTTATAGTTGGTAGAAAGAAGATCAGGTGGGATCGCAGTCAAACACTAGTTTATATCAATTATAGAAAAAAAGATTTTCGGAAACTATTTTTTCCGAAAATCTTTTTTTCTATAATTTACGGCTAACGGGCTTTAATCGTAATATAAAGTTTTTGTTGAACATAAATATCCTTTTAGTTTTATTCGCTATGATATGACACTTTCCAGAAACGTATGAAACACTTTGCTACATAGTGTTAAAACTCAGGTGGCAATACGAAACCTTTTAGTAAAGTAGTCAAGGCGACACACGTTCATTTACGTTATATTTTGTGCTTTATTTGGTGACTCTTGAAAGGAATCGGTAGTTTTTTTGGGAGATAAATATTAAATAACTTCTCCCACTCTTGGGGAAGTAGAAGGAGTTTCAGACTTTTACGGACTAAAATCCTACACATCGTTTTTTTTTTACGATTGGCAAAAATCATCTTATGACAACTCCCGCTCTTGGGTGGAGCGGGAGATAGTGTCAGACTCTTAACCCTGGCCCCAGTAGGCTTTGACCAAGCTGGCTCCCTCCTGTTGCTGACAACTCCTTGAGGCGCGCGGGAACAGTGCGCGTCGTCGACGTCTTGGGCTCGGTCCGGATAGTTACTGGACGATCGGACAGCGAGCTACCCATGGCTCGCCGCCCGCTTGCCTGTGCCTACGGTGGCCGGAAATCGGGATCGGAATCCCGGCTGGGGCGTGAGTGCCTGATGCGGTCAGCCTCTTCCATTTCTAGCATTACTGCTTCGTAGATCGATGCGACTGCTTCCCATTTCCTCCTTAATATGAACCTAGACCTGGCAAGACCACCACTGGCCACTGCTGATCGCCTCCACTACGACACGGCGGTGCCCCACCCAAGCGGGGCACACCTCCACCGAATATTCTAGGTGATCTTGTGCAAAGATTGTGTTCTTTACAAGTCGTAATTGCTTGAGATCCTTATTAAGTACCCAATTAATCTTTAGGAATGAAATCAAGAGCCTTGAAATAAGGTCAGACAAATTAAGATCACTCTTCTCAAAGTGAAAAGTTCTGTAATCTGAAAGAATCATTTAATTACAACTGATTACTAAACAAAGTCGCAACTTCTTAAAGTTGTAAACAAACTTATAAATGGAGGTCCAAGTTCCACTAAAAACTAGTTCTAAACACAATTGGGAGTATCGACAACGTTTAACAAATGATAGACCATAGAATCGCCTTTTGAATCTTTGTTTTTTGCAGATGTTTAAGGCTGTGTTCAAACCAAACTGACTGTCAGCCGCTGAAAGTGAGCGAACGTTACGCAGTTTATTGTATTTCCATACATAATCACTTTTTCGTTCACATCTAACTTACGATACGTTATTATGCTATGCGTAGACGCTGACATTCGGCAGCCGATTAATATAGCGTGTAACTACGCTCCGCGGACGCGTATTGTATATTGTACAGCGTATTGCCAGCATACTGTGAACGAAAACATACCGTTTATTTTCACGTTTACACTGGGGCTCACAGTGAGCTTGCTCACAGTCGGCGGCTGACAGTCAGTTTGGCTTGAACACAAACTAAGTCCTTTAAGCCAAATCTTCATATGAATAGTTCATTGGTTACCATTAGAATATAGATGTACACATTCTAATGTTTTTTTGTAATATTTGGCAGCAAATGTTTCAAGTTAATCGTCTCGGCAAACTTTGCTGAGGTAGCCAAAACTACAATAAATTCTCAGCTGCATTTTACTTTTTTTTTTTCGATGGGGAAAATCATCGTATGACAAAACCCGCTCTTGGGTGGAGCGGGAGATAGTGTCAGACTCTTACTGACTAAAAACCCCATCCCGTTCTTTCTAGCCTTCATACCGGGGCACGAGCTCTCTTTCGGACAACCTTGTCCCCAGAAGGTTTCGACCCAGCTAGGCCCCTCCTGCTGCTGACAACTCCTTGAGGCGCGCGGGAACAGTGCGCGCCGTCGACGTCTTGGGCTCGGTCCATTACCGGACGATCGGACAGCGAGCTACCCATGGCTCGCCGTCCGCGAGCCCGCGTTTACGGTGGCCGGAAATCGGGATCAGAATTCCGGCGGCGGCGGCGAGGGCGCCGTAGCCTGATGTGGTCGGCCTCCTCCTTTACTAGCATTAGGCTGACCCCACATTTGGCGTGCGCGATCCTCGGGCGTGCGAGTAGCGCGAGAGCCGCGCGCGCGCTGCGTGAGCGTCGGGTGTTGCCGCCGTGTGACGTGCATGTAGCGTACGCGCAACGCGCGCGCGGCGCGCTCGAGTCGCATTCTTACCCCTTCGCCCGCTATCCCCTTAATTTTGCCCCTATAATTTTGAATTTTGGCACTGAATATCACTTTCAATTATGTCTAAAAGTTCACTGAATGTTGCCCTCGGCATTCGTAAATAATCATAAAAATGCTTTTCACTATTCTTTATATGTCTACAATACAAAATATAGTAATCACTTTCTTGTGAACAAGAAGACCATAATGTATCTTGCCAGAGGCGTTTAGTCTTTTTATTACGTGTCTTATTTATTTTTAGTAGCAAAGCTAACAGTAGTGTTTCCTCGCCTGAGTCCATTTTGTTAGTGATTGTAGAACAGTTACGCAACGACGTGTGCTAACACGGCACTGGCCAAATTGTGACTGACTTGTCTGAAGGGGGTTAAACGCCAAGGCGAGCGCAACGCGCACGCCTTACACACGTCACACGGTGGTAACACCCGAAGCTCGCGCAGCGCGCGCTCGACGCGCGCGTTGCGTCCGTGCAGCTCGCACGCCCGAGGATCGCGCACGCCAAATGTGGGGTCAGCCATACTGCTTCGCAGAAGGAAGCGACCGCCTGCCATTCCTCCTCGCTCCGGACCATGGCCTCGCCCAGGGCCCGGCGCGAGAGGTTTCCGCCGCCGATCGCCCCCACGAGGGCACGGCGATGCTCCGCCCAGGCAGGGCACACCTCGACTGTGTGCTCCACCGTGTCCTCCGGGCGTTGCGCACAGTGGCGACACCCGGGCGTCTCTTCCGACTTTATCTGAAACAGGTACCTCCCGAACGTGCCATGTCCGGTGAGGACCTGCGTCATGCGGTAGGTAAGGATGCCGTGAGGTCTTTCCAGCCTCGCCTCAAAGAGGGGACTTACCGCCATAATCGTGGCGTGCCCAAGCTGCATTTTACCTAGATCGCGCCTGTTCGCGATCGCGCAATTATTCCACATGTTGTCCTGTTACGCAGACAGCAAGTGAAGAAGGCAGGTCTACAAAAACGTTTGAAAGAGTGACTGTGGTGGCTCGCCGTCCAGCCAGGACCAGGCTCCTGTAGACATCGCGTTCTGTTTCACGCTAGCCTCATAGATAATATAAGCAAGGGTCGACGGGGCCTGCTAGGACTGATAACTGGCAGGGTTCTTCGCAACCATGGAACTTCTGGGTGGGTTAAAAGTCAGCAAAAGTCTGACTCGCGAAAATAAGGACGTAAAGCCTTTATGAATCGTTATTTAATCTGATCTTTGACCATCCTCAAAAACAGATACATCTGTAGTAAGGATCTTTTATGCCCTACGGATCTGTAGAAATATTCTTCAAAAACATCACCGTGACAACTGAAGTGAAATAAGCTTGAAGAGAACTGTCATCCCCTGTCTTTAAGATGAATGACAATCCACTTCTGAATTTTCACGATGTTGGTTCATAGAACAAACAAGTAATTGTATATATTTATATTCGTGTATATAACAAGTAATTGTTCGGTTTTCTACAAAGAGATGTTAGGGGACAGGCCTATGTCTGCTATTGTATTATATGTCTATTGTAGTAAACTATAGGCGTGGGCAAATTGTATCATATTTTGCGATTGGAACATTGCATCTGAATAACTGGAATATTCCAGAACACTGATATAAGCGTTTTGTTAACACATTAATTGTACGTACGTCTAAAGAGTAGAATTCCCTGCTGGAGTCTGCGTTTCCTGATAACAATAACCTATGGGTATTTAAGTCATAAGTGAATAATTTACTTCTAAGCAAGCGTGTTCCATCGACGGCCACATCAACGCTTACCATCAGGTCAGATAGTGGTCAAACGCGAGCCAACCTATTATAAAAAATAAGTCTGACACTCCAAAATCAAAAATCAAAATCAAAAACGTTTATTTCAAATAGACCAATTACAGGCACTTTTGAATTGTCAAAATGTCGGTCAGTCAAACAAACAAGTGAAGCTAAATTGCACGTTCCAAAGAGTAGATCTCTATGGAGAAGAACGTGCAAGAAACTCCATGGACACTCTTTTAAATCATATGTGTTACATATAGTGTTTGGTTACATATTTCTTGTTGCTTCTATTATGTGAGCACAATGTAGATAATAATAAAAAAATATTAAAAGATAAAAACTGAATTAAGCCACTGGCAGCTAAGAGATGACCAGTCTCATCTGACGGCACCCGTTCACGAGCATGAGCGGAAAAAGTTATTTAATGGTTCCTACCACAAAAAATACTATATCGTCTCTAGAAGCAATGTTAACGGCCACACCGCGTTCTATAGTCTATGTTCAACTATGACAAGACAAAGTTCAAACTGGTTTTCCGTCTCTCTGTAAAAAAAAACCTGTCGATCAATATTTGAAACGACTATTTTACCTTTCATAATCATTCAGGCGTGAAACTGGAATGATGATTGAAGGACTTTATTCGCTTGAAGGAATCTGAAATTCAAGTAATTTTAGAGAACATTTTATTCCGATGAAACTTTAATAGACTGTAACGGTTTGGAAACGTTTCAATTTATTCAAATGTGATGTTGCGTGTAAATTCTGATATTTTATATAACTCCACCAAGCTACAAAAAGTTTTGATAACATTGTCATCTTCATTCTTTACTAAAAGTTTGAGGCGCCCTCTAGCTCCATTCTAGAGCAGGGAAATTAAGGGGGATTTTCCACCTTAAAACAATAAAAAAGAAAAATCTTGATTCTTACTACCTTCAGCAAACGACGTAACAGTAGAATATTATCCCTAGGGGGCATACTCTCCGGATAAAAAGTGTCCTGTGTGTTATTTCTGAAAAAATCTTACCGTGTGCCAAATTTCATTCAAATCCATTCGGCCGTTTAAGCCTGAAGAAATTACAAACATTTACGTCTTTCGCCTCTAAAAAATTAGAGTGAAACTTTTTTTTTTGCTTTACCCAGATTTTGGATATTTGCCTAAATGGTATCGTCATAATTTCAGTCGAAACATGTCCACTGTTGGATATAGGCCCAAGTTTCACGTCAACGAATGTTCCTGTGTGTCTCGCATCCATCGTATTCCCGTGACTCTCACCAAGTGATCGGTCTACTTAGTAGGAGGCCTTCCAATGCTACGTCTTCCGGTACGCAGTCGCTCCAGAACCTTTCAGCCCCAACGATTAACTGTTTTGTGAGCAGTGGGCATCGACCCGGCTGGGCCTCCTGCTGCTTTGCTGCTGCTGACAACTCCTTGAGGCATACTTCAAGCCCTGACTTTTGAGCTAGACAAAACCCTTTGTAACACAAGTCAAGAATTGAACGATAAATATCAGTATTTTCTAAATATAAAGTTTCCCCGTCCTCATCTCTCTATAAAAGACGTGCCACACTTGCACGCTCCATTACGCGCATACCCTCGCTGCGTGCCAAAGGACGCGTAGTTTTACGTCTTCATAGGCGCACGTGTTACTTGACCTTATTGCATCGACCGTAAAATCGGTCGGCATGCCTCTGAGAGGAGTCGGAAATGGTGACGCATAGAAGGTTACTTTTGATTATGATGATGGAGTATTTCCTTTTCTTTTTAAGTCCATATATTTTTCTGTTTACATAGTTTCTTTTAGACGTAGTTCATGTATCGATTTACAAGGCGGAAAAAAATTGAGAAAAAATAAACTTTCAGATTTCTTAATTTATTATACGTTTTTTTGTGGGAAATCATCAAATGATTATTCCCACTCTAGGGTAAAGCGAGAAGGCGTGTCTTAACTATACTGGCTATAAGCCATCTTCAGTTGCCTTATGCTAATGGCAGGCATTAACCCTACTGGATAACAGTCATTTTACTGACAGTTCTTTTGTGCGCGCGTGGTACACAACGCACCGCCGACTCAGGCTTGGTCGTTACCGGGCGGCCGGACGGCGACCTACCCATTGCTCGCCGTCCGCAAGCCCACACCTTTAGTGACCGGGGATCGCCCTGTGACTCCCGACATCTGGGATATTTCATGCGGCATCGCAAGGAATAGCCTTGAATATTAAACTATCAATGCTACATGAGTAAAACTTCGAGCAGACAGATTCCATTATAAAGGACTACATTTTGAAACTACTAACAACTTCATCAGTCCTTCTTAACTACAACTATGTTAGCAGCCTGTTTGGGTACTTCGGCAAGCTTTAGAGGTAATTGTCGACCTAAAACGAGCCGCGTTTTGGCCAAAATAGAGGACGATATTCATTTCAATTTGCAGTAATGTCGTTTATGGGTTATAAGATGGTCAGAATATTTAGTGGAGAGTTACAAATGCTGGTATAATTGTTTCTAAATGGTTTGGTTGTAGTAATTTGGTATTTTGCCAAAAGTCTTTTTGCTTTCATTCGTTCAAAGTTGAAGAAAACAGATTTTAATCACACTAATATCATAACAGTGAAAGTAGGCATATCGGTTTTTGTTCCTCCTTCATGCTCAAACGGCTGAACGAATTTCGATGAAATTCGGCATACAGGTAGACCATGTCCAGCACATTTCTTTTTATCCTAGAAATATGTTCCCTTGGTATATTTTTTACGTGAGTAAAGTCGCTGGCAGAATCTAAATGCGAGCAACTATGAGATATTTAATGCTGGATAGGTATTTTCAATTTTAGTAGTGTTTTATTCGAGACCCTCAATTTCTATACATATTCAATAATTTTTATTGGACACGCAACGTTTTTTTTTTTTTATTCCACAACTATCACACAACGCCGTCTAGTCCAAAGCTAAGCAGAGCTTGTGTTATGAGCACTAGACAGCTGATAAACATCCTTATATATTTCTAAATACATACACATTATAGATAAATTACACCCAGACACAGAACAAATGATTATGCTCATCACACAAACATTTGTCCTGGGTGGGAATCGAACCCACGACCGCCGGCATAGCAGTCAGGGTCACTAACCACTAGACCAACAGGCCAGTCCAAGTTTATAAAACAATAGTAATAGAACAGCCGATGTACACAGGTGAGCTTAACCCACAATTGGGTTTTCTTATAGCAAACCATATAAATTAAAGAGAAATTTTGCACTTTACAATTATAACTTCACAATAAAACCACATTAATTAAGTTATCCTTAAACTAAAAATATACTGAACAAATATGTGTTCACAATACATAAACTTAACAATAAATAAAACCTATACATACATATTTATGGGTCACGTCGACAGGAAATGTTCCTTATTTTTTCCCTGAAAACCTCCAACGAAGGGCTAGGCCTCACTGTGTGTAGAAGAAAATTCCAGAGGCGCACAGCACGAACGGTAAAAGATCCACTGTACCGACTTGAAGGGTGGGGAGAAAACGAAGCAGAAGAGAGAACTACCTGTTCCTTTGATCTCTCTACTCTCCTTTTTTTTCTTTCTAGCTTGTACTGTCCCACGGGTGGGCAAAGACCTCCTTCTATTCTTTTTACAACCCATTTATTACTTTCGATGCCTAAAAACATAGTAGACAAGTATTAAGTAACAACAACCAACTAACTTTGTCGTAAAACGTCTGAAAATCTTATTTAATTCATAATTGAAAATAAAGTGTACAAAATACACCAGCCGACTGCTGACACAAATTGTCTTGAGGCAAATAACTTAAATGTCTTTTTCTTTTAAGCAAAAGATCTCTAACTGTGAGATTTGTTTTTATTAACCGACTTCGAAAAGGAGGAGGTTCTATGTTCGGCTGAATGTATGTTTTTTCTTGGATTCTTTACAAATTACTCGTACTTCCTGAAGCAAATGTTGTTACTAACTTAGTGAAACTGGACAGGCAACGATAATTAGAAACCATTTTAAGCTTTTTTGTAATCTATTAGTATATAGATTCTATTTTACTAGCTACCCGCCCTGGCTTCGTTCGTACAGGTTTTTCTTTTTAACAAACCTTGTTCTGACAATTACAAACACAACAAATCATTTTGCATAGTCTCATTAAATAAATAAATCGTGATTCGAGAGATTTTGTTCGAATTGAGTAATTAAAAAACAATATACAGACACTAAACCGTTGTTGAAACCTCTACGGTCCGGACCAAGCGTTTCGCCTCGTCATTTATACCACATGGAAGAACTGGAACAATTTGCCTGCTGCGGTCTTGCCGTCCGATTATAATTAGGAGTCTTCAAGGCAAGAGTGAATAGGTTCTTAATAAACTAGCGCGCCTCACCATCAACGATTGCATCACTGCTTACCATCAGGTGGGATCGTTATCAAACACTAGTTTATATCAATTAAAAAAATAATCTTGAATATGAAGTTCCTTCTTTTTTGCTAAGAATTAATACCAAAGAATAGAATATAAAGTACCTTTTCTTATGGTCGTGCACAAATCCAGTTTTAAATAAATACAAATAGTTATTGTGACATAAATATTTTAGTTAGTTATGCGTTGTCGGAAGATTTTCTGTAAATAATGATGCGAACTGCAAAGCTGTAGCATATTATTTTGTTCTATCATCAAGTTATTGCATCGCACGCAAAATAATGACTTTTATAGGCAATATTGTTCCAATTTATGTAGGGATCTCAATTTTTTTTAAACATGATGTAGCCTATATGTTACTCAGTGAAAGAATTTTTAAGATCGATCAAGAAGTTTTTGAGTTAAATCGTAACATACAGACGAAAAATCAAATCTGTCCTCATGCACAACGTAACGAAAAATTCATGCATAACGTTTTCATCCAAAAGATTTACAGCTGTGTCATAACGTTGACTGAATTCCAATGCATGCTTCACTGCAGGTAACTAATGTCCCGATTAACTTTCTGATTCGTGCGCCAACGCGAAATTGTAACACGTTGTAGAAATCCAGTACTTTCGTACTATTATTGCCAATGCATGTAAAGTTCTAAATCGGTTTTCTTTGCTTTTACGTGGTAATTCTTGGTCCGTTTATTTTTCTTTTTATCAGACAATTCAACCTTACTCTCTTTTTTTGAGTCAATAATCAATTCACTACAAAAATATTTTATATTAAATAGACAGTAAATTATTATTATTATTTTATTTTATAATTATTATTTTATATTAAAAGACCGGAAGTTATTGGACGTTTCTACTTAGATACTCCACAGTTATTATTTAAAAAATATATAATTTATTTACCATACTACAATATTATTAGGCATGAGAGAACATAATAGATTAGGTAAAATAAATAAAATAAGCAAAACCAATATCATGAATAAAAAGTAAGTAAAGCGAAGATGGAGCAGTTATTAGACGTTTATACGATAATGCAATTATTGACTTACCAGGAAAACAACATGAGCACATAAGATGTAGACATTGCCAAACAAGAGTGTATTTTTCTATTTATTTAAAAAATTAGAGATGTGACAACAGCGAATATAATTACACTGTATAAATTACCCATCATGTAAGGTATATAATCAATATAAACTAGAAAAAGGAAAGGGCCTAGAATTGATACCTGAGGTACGCCCACCTTAACTAAAGACCCCGAGGACGTCACCCCATTAACAGTTACTTTTTGCTGTTTGTAAATTAAATGAAAATAAAATGAAGATCGGCAGCTTGTCCACGAATTCTCTAATGTTGTAATTTACAGACCAGAGAATTGTGATTAACGCTGTCAAATGCTTTTGATAGGTCACAGATATACTACATCCGGGTAACTCGCTAATCTCCACGCTTCTATCAAACACAAACAGCTTATTGAAATGACAACAATGTCGTCAGCCCGTCTCCGGGATGTAACTTATCTTCTGTTACATGTGAATTCTCACGTTTCTAATTAAGGGAATATGTGCGTTTTCCTAATAATTGTTTCAGGAAAATACCCAATGTATTGACTTTATATACCTCTGTTGCCATTCGGGGTACTTAAGCGTGGTGTATATTGTTTGGGGAATTTGATCCGTTATCCACCGAAACCCAAACACTTAGTTAATGCGTTAATCTGATTGTCCAGGGATTAATTCCTGGATGAATTAAGTTACCTTATGTTGTCAATCATATACGTATATATACAGGATTACAGGGTTATTTGTAAAACATTAACAATCTTGCAGGACTGTATTACTTACATCATAAACAACAACTTTTCTTTTAAGACTTTATATAAAAAAAAATACTTCATTTACCAAAAACAAACCTTCAAGATTTCGTTGTTCTATCAACTCTTTATTTTGCCATAGATACCTAACTACGTCTGTATGAGACAACATAAGCGCATCAAGCATCCTCGCCGTCTGATCCCAGTCCCCTCTATTATTGTACTATTGTTTGCTTCGCATAGAATTTGTAATATTTAGAACTTTCAATTTAAATATTTTTATTTGTATAAGAAAATCTGACAAATTAAAATATGATAAATTTAAAAAAAAACGTCATAGCAGAAAAGTTGTTGTTTTTGTTGTAGTTGTTATTTTGTCCTGTATTTTTCTTTTTTTATGTGGTGTACAATAAAGAATATAATAAATAAATAAATTAGTAACAGAGTCCTGAGAGGTCGCCAGTGTTTTACAAATGGTTATTTGTAAAACACTGGCGACCTCTCGGTATATATCAAATAGATTCACCATTATCATATTTTCTTGCTCGTATTCTCGACGTAACCAAAACGGGTTACGTATTATTCTTGTCAATTACTGTCCCCGCACACGGGCCTAAAAAAAACGCTGCTTCAAGCTTCTTTTTGAGGCGACCTTTTTTTGGGGTTTGCCGCCACAAAAAAAAAACGCTTGAAGCCGCCTCAAGTTTTTCTGGCCATAAGTTGTCGCGCGCTTCAGCTGTTTTTTGTGGCGGCGTTTTTTGAGGCCCGACTGCGGGGAGAGCATGTCATCTTTTGAATCATCATCTGATTTTAGCACATTCGTGTTCAAGTAAATTTTCCACTACAAGTCAATTCTTTTTAAAGGATCACAAACATACAAATACCTAACACCTACGTTTCCAATAAAATATTTAACTACCAATAAACTCCAACTGGGGTGCAAACAGAGAACGGGGTCGCCAGTGGGGTGGAAACACGAGTCGTTGGTCCGTAGCCCAGACTAGACGGGTCGTCGCGGCGGTATCGACCGGGAGCGCTGGCGACCTGCCAAACGGTCAGCTGATCGACTCACTAGGGATTTGTTGCTGTTTTATATGTTTTTCGGTAATTACTATGTTTTTTAATCTTTTAAAAAAAGTTTTTTTTTTATATTGACTGTGCTGCTCCATCATAGCCAAATTTTGAACTTTAAGTTATTTAACCCTTCAGATACCGTCAATTAGAGACACAATAGTAAGACAATAGATGCGCGGCCACCGGTGGTCGCTTGGGGATTCATGAATTAATAAGGTTCAGTTATTAATTCAGGAAACCAGCGTCAGGCAACTACCACGTACTTGTCTGGCATGTTTGCTGAATTGGACCTATTTGGTGCATGCGCGAGACACACAATGATTTTTTTTATGTGTTTAATGTAACACAAGATAAAAAAAAATTTGTATCTGTGTACCAAATAAAATATTTTTCTTTCTTTAAATAATGGTATTATTATATTTTATATAAAACTTTTGTCTCGTCTGACTTAGACTTAGCTAAGACACTGTTGCAAATACCGATTTCCAACATATTTAGGGTGCTAAACAGATTTCTCCTGAGTCGTTCGCCCCGCTTACACCTTAATCCGCATTTTTCGTAATCAGGTGAAGATGAGTTACGTAAGCTTCCTCTGTGGGATGTGATGGTGTTGTACCAGATATCTTTGTCTCTTGATCTTTCATCGTGATTTTTCCCATAACTACTTGGTTACCTTTTGGTCACGTGATAGCGAGTTTTGTTTTTAAATAGCCTTTGAGTCTCATCAATATTGTGCGTTAGTATCTATTATTATTTGTTTAATAAAGAAAAAAATCATATGATATTATTGACTGAAATGTGTATTCTGTAGTCAGATTAACTGAATTGTGTTACTAATTTTATTTATTTACTAGCTTTTGCCCGCATGGCTTCGCTCCCGCTCTTCCCTACTCTACCCTACTATTCCCTAATCTACCCTACCCTACCCTACTCTACTCTATCCTAGTCTACCCTACTCTACCCTACTCTACCCTACTCTACCCTACTCTACCCTACTCTACTCTACCCTACTCTACCCTACTCTACCCTACTCTACCCTACTATACCCTACCAAACTTCACATAAACCATCTACTAAATAGTCCGAACAAAGCCTAAAAATTTGGTTTGGATAGGTGAGCCCGTTCTTGAGTTATAAAATAACAACGAAAAGTGGCATTGATTTTTATATATATAGATTTAAACTTCATGTACAGGTAGTGGTACATAGGCGGACTTAATGCAACAAGGCATTCTCAACCAGTCAACTTTTGGGATAAAAAATACTGTGGTAGGTTTGCACAATAAACAAATAACAGATACTTCAAACGGAAAAATATAAAAATAAGCATAATATACAGTATCCGTATTGTAATATGAACCTAATTATGATCATGTACCTAACCTAACCTTACATAGGTTACGTACATGATCATAATTCCGCCTGTCGCTTACCATAATTAACTTACAAACGATCGAGCATTTCCCAAAATTGCGTTCCCGGTCGGAACGCCAGTGAAAGAGAACATAATTACATCAGACCCTCGACGTCGATCTACTGAAATTTGGGGAAAAACAAATTAAACCATTGAAATTTATATTACTCAACCTGTCAATATGACCAAGACTTTAAATTAAATAGCAATAAGATTTTATCAACAACTAAATGATCAAATAATTCTGATTCTGATCTGACATCTATTATTTAGGGATCACATCTTCGTAGAAACTTTATTAGTACATTTTAAAGTGAATTGAATGAATGTTTTAAATATAAATAATTTATTTTCTATTAGAAATTATTATTATTGTTATTTTTTGTAAAACATTCAGACACCGTGTACCTAAATTGTTAAATGAATAAGTGGAATGAAATGATACAAGTGCAGAAAGTTGGTCATTGCGATCGAAGCGGAATTCGCACGAGTCGTAGGCGAGTGTTTTAGGGAGCTGAGAGCTGCCGTGACGCATTTGCACGTGTATCAAACGACTTTTTTCAATACATTTACGAAGAAATGAATAAATGAGGATTGACTGGAGACTCGTGGGGGTCGACGCACGCCCAGCCTGATACGATAAATTTAATTTAATTGTGGCGGGGGAGAGCACGCGCACTTTTCTGCATTAGTGTGGAAAACAGACTATTGCGTATTTAATTATTATATTATTGCGTATTAATTTCCTAAAAGAGAGGGTGTTCGAGTAAATACATATATCGAAATACTTTTCTTTTTGAGTTGGGATATTATTAACTAACTTCCTCACTCTGAGTGTAGTGAGAGAGAGTTTCAGACGTGTACTGTGGTACTAACTGAAACCCACCTGTGTACCTCCAGTTACCCTTTGAGTTCCCTCAAGGAGTTGTCAGCAACGGCAGGGACCCAGCTGGGTGTAAGCCTACTGGGGCCAGGGTTAGCCCGAAAAGCAGCTTAGCCCCCGGTACGAAAGGTATCAAAGGAACAGGAGTGGGTTTTTAGTCAGTAAAAGTCTGACGCTATTTCCCGCTCCGCCCAAGAGTGGGGGATGTCATTAAATGATTTACCCATCGCGAAAAAAAGTCTCTTTGAGGTAAAAGACCGCGCTAACTCTTTCGAAAAACCCTGCAAAACCTTCAAAGGTCGACTACAATGAAGCATATAAAACGAAACATACACAGAAAATAAAGCAATTCTTTAGGGCTATCAGACACACACGCTTCTCAACTTAGCTATGTTCTATGTTTGCTTTGCACTGAACGATTGTTCCATTCACCTTAATCAATCAATCAATCAATCAATCAATCAATCATTTATTTTGTAAAACATAGGTGAATTAAGCTGAATTACATAAAATAAAATAAGTGCACTATGTTTTGCCAAAAGAATGGCGTACAAAGTTAAGGCAAAAAGCCATGCAAATACAATAGCTTAAATGTCAAGTCAAGCAAATAAAAAAAATAAAAAACATTAAAAAAGAAATAGAATTAGAGTATGTCAATTGTCGTTCACCAAAATAAAGAGGGTCCTTTTCCACTCGCCTATCGTCAACATCTAGCATGGTTTAAAAGCTTGTTTAATCTAACGCCATCCAACGCAATGTTTGACGCAACGCGAAAAAAGATAGATAACGTCTCAAAACTCGGTTAGCATTTGGTAATTCCGTGATTTACTCGAGTACATTATGGAGGGCCAAAGTTCACGTAAAATAGCTAATTTTCTGAGGTCTTTACTGGTTTTTTTTTTTTAATGAATGCCTAGATAATATCCACAAGATACCTATCTGTAAATCCAAAATGTACAGAGAAATATGTGTAATAACATTAATCATAATTACGTAAGAGCGGTTGTATGGAAATGTGCCTCGAGTTGTCTGATCTTAACGCTAGAAAAACCATGATTGGCGTGCCCATATACAGGGTGTAAGGGACAGCCCTCCACAAACTTTAAGGGCTTGCTCAGTAGACGAAACTGAACAATCTTCCACAAGATTATTTTTCAGGAAACGATAAAAATATCGGCCTCTCCATACAAACTGTCCAATTGAATTTTAAATTTTCTATTTATTTATTTAATCAGATAACTGAGATCCATCATATAAACAAGTCAAAACTAATAAGTGATAGTAAGCAGCGACTTTGTCTGCTGTACTAATTCTATGGTGACGCTGTTTTTTTCCTTTCCTAATAAAAAATCTTTTGAAAGGTTGTTCAGTTTCGTCTACTGAGCAAGCCCTTAAAGTTTGTGGAGGGCTGTCCCTTACATCCTGCACAAGGATAATAAAATTTTAAAGTAGGACAGATTCTGTTTTAGTTTCAATAACATTTTAATTAATCGATTGTTCATTTTGTAAATTAAATAGGGATAGGATAAAGGTTAAATAAAGGTTGATTCGATTAGTTCGGTTAAAGTGTCCAGTTTCTAGGGTCAGGAACGAATTGTTACTTCTAAAGGCGGTAATTTTGTTGGCAAACTTAACCCTTTAATGAAATCGTTACTAGTGGAATAATCTCGCATATAACGGTAGGTTTGTGTCATCAATTTGACGTCAAGTGGAGCGAAAATGGCGCTCGAGCCCCGGTATGAAGGCTAGAAGGAACGGGGTTTTTTTTTTGTCGACGGGGAAAATCATCTTATGACAAAACCCGCTCTTGGGTGGAGCGGGAGATAGTGTCAGACTCTTACTGACTAAAAACCCCGCGCCGTTCCTTCTAGCCTTCATACCGGGCTCTAGTTTCCTTTCGGATAACCCCGAACCCGGTAGGCTAGAAGGAACTGGGTGGGTTTTTTAGTCAGTAAGAGTCTGACACTATCTCCCGCTCCACTCAAGAGCGGGAGTTGTCATTGGACGATTTATGCCCACAATAAAAAAAAGCGCGGGGCGACGAGCGTAAGAAAATATTTGAATCAAACCACGAGACGCCGCCCGCTCTGTCGCCTCGCCGCTCCCCGCTAAGATCGAAGTTGTGATCAGACCGTAACGCAATCCATTTGACGACCGAATCCAGAGAGAGTTATTTATTTGAATCCTTAAAACATGAGTGACTTTACTGACAGACAGACTGTAGATTTATGCGAAGCAATCAACAGCACGAGCACTTGACACCAGCCGGTTCATTCTTAGAAAAACTTACTATGAATAGGTGCTTACGTGGAATGAACCGTCATTCAACTTTATGAGGATTTAGGATTGCTAGCTTTTATTTTTGGAGCGAGAGAAGTTATTTGAAATCATCAAATATTTTCTCCCACTTTGGATGGAGGGTGTGAAAATCTACCTGTGTTTCTTCAGTTGCCATTTAACGCTTCAGGGCCGTTGTGACTCCTACAACCAATCCCGCAGCTCTGATAGGGATTGGGTTTAGTTTTAACAGAAGAAGCACGTATTTCTTCTTACGAAGATTTATAAACAAACTTTATCACTACATAGTATAAAACAAAGTCGCTTTTTCTGTCCCTATATCACTATGTACGCTTAAATCTTTAAAACTACGCAACGGATTTTAATTCGTTTTTTTTTTTTAATAGATAGAGTGATTCAAGATGAAGGTTTATATGTATAATAACATCCATTAAATAGTGGAAAAACACCCGAACAAAGCCGGGGCGGGTCGGTAGTTTTTAGTATATGCGAAACCTAAAACTAGTATTTTTAGTCTAGTATTTTTATGTTAAGAATCTATGTAAAAAATTTCATAACTGTATCATGAAAAATCACAAAGTTATAAACTTGTTATGACAGCAAAAATACATAGCGGACCATCCAGGCGACTGAGGGGTTGTTTTGCACTTGCACCCAACTGTTTGCGAGCATAATTCCCGCTATGTCCTGCCGACCTGTGTTGTACTTAATGTCGGTGGTGTCCGCCTTGTGACGTTTTTAAATATTTTTGGGAAGATATATAACATGGTGTAAAAACTATTGGAATCCATTCAGTTAGGTACTGATTCTGAACAAACTATATTCAGGTTTCGCATATACTAAAAATTATGTTGTAAAATAGCATAACTGACCCCGCACACTGGCTTCAAAAAAACGCCGCAACAAAAAACGCTTGAATCGGCCAAAAAAAAAACCTAAAAGCGGCCGCAAAAAAAAGCTGAACCGCGCGACACCTCTTGTGTCCGGTGAAGCTTGAAGCCGCTTCAAGTGTTTTTTTGTGGCGACACCGCCACACACGAGCCACAAAAAAGGCCGCCTCAAAATGAAGCTTGAAGCGGCGATATAGATGAGCTAGTGTTGTCAGAGATTAGTAATAAATCATCATCAATCACTTCTTCTAATGTATAGTACGCCTTCCTTTCTGCAAGAACCTTAACGACTTTTGTTTTATGATTAACGATAACTACAAAAGTAGGAAGTTAAAGTTGACTCTAGTCGAGAGTTTGTATGACGCAACCTTTATTGATATTGATGCACTTTAGAAGTTGCCTGAAGTGGCACTTTTTCTTTGAGGTCTACAAATTACTTCTCCCTCTCTTGGGTGGAGCTAGAGGATGTGTCAGACTTTCGGTTTAATATCTTTATTTCCATTAATTCATTAAACCCCAAGCGAATGCCAGCTGAGTGACATCCTTACTAATATTATAAAAGCGAAAGTGAGTTTGTTTGTTTGTTACGTCTTCACGCCTAAATGGCAAAACCGATTTTGATGAAACTTGATACATAGATAGACCATGTCCTGGAATAGGACATAGGATACTTTTTATCCCGGAAGTATGTTCCCTTGGGATAATTTTCTGCTATCACGCGGGCGAAGCCGCTGGGAGCAGCTAGTAGGCTATATTTTATGTACGCGGGCGAAGCCGCGGGCAAAAGCTAGTGTTGTATAAATAGAAAATATACTATGGCTAACTCTGAAAGGCTACTTTCATACCGGTAAAATGGAAGATTGCGATGCTATTGACTTGATAAAGCGTTAGAAATAGTGAAGCCGTGGTGTGTTTGTTTGTCCTACTTTAGGAGTGGCTCTTATGTCATCACAGTTGGTTCTCGCTATGAGGGGCTTAGCGTCAGGTTGGTACTAGATTAGATTTATGTTACGAGGTTCTCACACTTAGAAGGTATCATGGGTGTTTGGTTCTGGTTTTTGAATCTTATTTTTCTGGCCCTAGACCGCAAGGGGCAACGGAGAGAACACGGGTGGGCCATTGATATTTTTGTTATTATTTATTTATAACTTAACCTTTTTTAAACTTATATATGTATATTATAAAGAAAGAAAGGCTCAGCACGAGTGAAATGTGATTTGTTTTGTATGATTTGTATAAAGCATAAAAGCACACGAAGGTATTTTGATAACCTTTATCCCACTTAAAACCAAAAAATAATGTAACACGCCCGTTTATGTAACTGAGTGAAATCAAGCCACGCGGGTTTGCTTTCAGCGGTCCACGCGCTAGAGGCGAGTCACCTATGTCCCGCTGTTTTGATTTAATTGAATTAAAAAATGGAAATTACTGCCTACCTTAGGGCAGTAATTTTCCAGTCCCAAAAGATTAAATCTCATTTATTTTTAAAATACTAAAGTCATCCAAAAATAAACTAGAAAAAGCGGAGGTTAAAACTAGGGTAATTAGGGTGTTCTGACACGAATAGCGCTTTATGTTTGTGTGTCGTCGTTTGTGTTACGTAGGTGTAGCAGGGTATTAGTTTCAGAAATAAATGGGGCTAAGGATAGAGAAATAGATTTGTTTGTCATCATTATCATTTGAACCGAAAGACGTCCTCTGCTGGACATAGGTCTCTCCCAAGCATCGCTATAGCGACCTACATACATACATAATCAGCCTTTTAATTTTCCTACTGCTGGGACTCAGGTCTCCTCTCTAGGAGTAATAAAGGGCCGTAATCCACCACGCGGGCCCAGTGCGGGTTGGTGAATGTCACAGGTCTTCGAATTTTTGGTTCTAGGACATGCCGGTTTCCACACAATGTTTTCCTTCACCGTTTTGAGAGTAGTGGTAATGAAACAAATTATACAATGCACCTGGCTGGGTTTGAACCCGCGACCTACAACTCGTAAGTCGGGGCCATTACCACTTGGCCACCAATGCTCTATAGCGTACCTATCCTGCGCATATCGTATCGCATGCGACCCTCACTAGGTCATAAGTCCCCCTTGTGGGAGGGGTTTCAACGCTGCGTCTTCCGGTACGCAAGCCACTCGAGAACCATTTGTCCACATCGACCTTCTGTTTTGCAAAAGATGTGCCCTGCCCACTGTCATTTAAGTTTGGCGATTCTTCGGGCTATTCCGTCTAGGACCTTACTTAAAGGTTAGCAAAGAAAGAAAAGACAGAAAAGAAAAAAAAGAAAGAAAAGAAAGAAAGAAAAGAAAGAAAAGAAAGAAAAGAAAGAAAAGAAAGAAAAGAAAGAAAAGAAAGAAAAGAAAGAAAAGAAAGAAAAGAAAGACAAGAAAGAAAAGAAAGAAAAGAAAGAAAAGAAAGAAAAGAAAGAAAAGAAAGAAAAGAAAGAAAAGAAAGAAAAGAAAGAAAAGAAAGAAAAGAAAGAAAAGAAAGAAAAGAAAGAAAAGAAAGAAAAGAAAGAAAAGAAAGAAAAGAAAGAAAAGAAAGAAAAGAAAGCAAAGAAAGAAAAGAAAGAAAAGAAAGAAAAGAAAGAAAAGAAAGAAAAGAAAGAAAAGAAAGAAAAGAAAGAAAAGAAAGAAAAGAAAGAAAAGAAAGAAAAGAAAGAAAAGAAAGAAAAGAAAGAAAAGAAAGAAAAGAAAGAAAAGAAAGAAAAGAAAGAAAAGAAAGAAAAGAAAGAAAAGAAAGAAAAGAAAGAAACGAAAGAAAAGAAAGAAAAGAAAGAAAGAAAAGAAAAGAAAGAAAATATAAATAAAATATAATACACATTGCAGCTTTTTCCCGTGGCTTTCTGTGGCCTATGACGAGTGTGTATGTGTGTACAGAAATCGTGCATTATGATTGCTTGCCACTATTGCTATATGCTTGACCACTATCTACGCTTGCTTAGAAGTTACCTATTCACTCGACTTAAAAATCTGTAGGTTGTAGGTACCAGGAAACACAGACTTCGGCAGGGAATTGCACTTCTTAGCTGACTTGTATTTTGGGTCTACGTCTTTGTGATTCAGATTTATGTCTTCAATCTCAATCAATAGTTTTACATAATAACGATCTCAAACTAACTAAACCAGCGGTAATTCTCACAAATTAATAGGAATTTTGTGAAGCTTCAGTGTTAATTGTTCCTTATTGGATACCGATACCGATACCTTTGAAAACCGATACCAATTGAGTGGAATAACGTCTATATTAGACAGATAACGTTGAAGTTAGAGCGTTTAGATGGTGTTATGAAATACAGTGTAATCTGGTTAACCGTTTTAACGCCACAGTCTAACTTTATTTTTAATATATGAAACCTGCATAGTTCAGATTTCTGAGAGACTACAGATTTCAAGATAATTTTTCATCATTTTATATTTAAAAAGATCACAAGTTGGACAACAGCGGTACAAAACAGGTCGCGGCAGATCATGGCGGGCATTAGGTGCTGGCGCATAGCTGGAAGCGGAAGCAAAACAACACATCAGTCGCCCGGGTGGCCTCATGGCCTGGTAGCTAAATGATAATCATAAATGATCTTTATTTTGTAAATAGGTTTTCAAAAAACACTTTACACGTCAATTTTAATGATGATTTGAATAATGAGATGAACCTGGTGTTTCCTAGCTGACTACTCTGAGAAGAAACACCGAAACAAACTCAGGGTTCAAAGTCTCTTTTAAAGTCCATAAAGTAAAGAACATGTAATGGTCAAATCATATGAGAACCATGCAGATTAGTGTCTCAGATGGTCTTTTGAGGAAATAACCACACAGATTTGAGTGGACCTGTCCAGTCAGTGCAAGCATTTGTTAGTAATCGTGTAGCTCAAACTTAGGACTACTAAGAAGCTCAACGACTTGACAAACAATACCAAAGATAGGACATTTGGGTAGACCGCATCAAGTACTCAAAACTGCCAGACATCATGTTAAAATACAGAAAAGGAAAAAGTAATCCACATAGTTCCCACATTCACAATAATATCTGGCTTATAACTTTGTGAATTTTCCACAGGTTTGAAATTTTGTATATGTGTTTCAGGTTCCACAAACACTGAAAATAAGTTTGTATATGTGACAAATAAATTTCGTACCTGCGTCGTCACGGCTGATATATGTGACAAATAAATTGCTTAAAACAAATTTAAATTTTCTGTCAACATAAGCAATCAATGATACATACCTACATGTTGGATTACCATGCAAGTATGATATTTTACTGATTCATGGACGCTTCAATCTTCTTTGACACAGCAAAATGTGCTAGTGCGGTCCGCTCGGTGAAAATCATATAGAGTTTTCAATTGAGAAAATCATTTCTTTTTTTCATTTTATGAAGAGCCAGACATGAATTTGTTCGTTGTACTTTTTCTGTACCGAGAATATTTCGTGAATATGTAAAAAACAACAATTTATTTAGGAAACAAGATACATTATGAAATGAAAGAATAATAAATTCTTTCAACTACCCTACCTCAGATTCATTACACAGATACATTTATGTTGTGATGTAATTTGTAGAATTTCAGCGAGACCTCCGCCGAGTTTCCTACGTGAAATATTCTCTTATTCATGTTACCTTGGTAGAAAAATAATATTTTGTGAGAAATTTTCAAAGGATAATAAGTCGTGGTTTCTTGTTTTAAGAAATGTATAAAGTACTAGTTTACAACCAGCGGCTTCGCCCGCGGGAATGTCGCTTTCTCCACAAAACTTTGGATTCCCGTTTGATCCCCTCAAGAAGTGAATTTCGGAAAATCCATTCTTAACGGATGTCTACATCCTATATGAAACCAGCCTTTAAGTTTGTAAGTGTTATAGTATCTGAGATTATACATAGACATAGGATAAGACATAGGCCTCCCGCAAATGTCGCCACAATGAGTGGTCCTCTGCGAAACGCATTCATCGGATTTCCGCAACCCTTACCAAGTCATCGATCCACTCTATAGGTAGCCTTCCGACGCTAAGTCTTTCGATGCGCAGTCGCTACTTCAGAACCTTTCGGCCCTAACGGCCATATGTTCTGCTAGCAATGTACCCGCCACTCAAGTTTGACGATTTTTCGAGCTATGTCGACAACCTTGGTTCTTCTGTAGATATCTTCCCCGCCAATTTCCATACAGTTAGTCAAAATATGTCCATACTAGCTGCTCCCAGCGGCTTCTCCCGCGTGATAGCAGAAAATTATCCTAAGGGAACATACTTCCGGGATAAAAAGTATCCTATGTCCTATTCCAGGACATGGTCTATCCGTGTACCAAATTTCATCAAAATCGGTTTTGCCAATTAGGCGTGAAGACGTAACAAACAAACAATCAAATAAACAAACTCACTTTCGCTTTTATAATTCAAAATATACCCATATCAAATAAATGTCTATGATACAGAGAGCCATCCTCTCGCTAACGATAGGTAGATATCCACCTGAAAATTCTCCGCACGTAGACGGATCAATACCTCGCGATATATATACGACTAATTTCCATTTATATTCTCATACCTTCATCAAACATATCAACGTTTAGAAATTCTATTTAAAGACTGCTGAAGTTTATAAGATGAAAGTTTATGACAATTGCGTGTTGCCAGTGATGGCATATGGCTCCGAAACGTGGTCGCTTACAATGGGCCTCATCTGAAGGTCTACTGGCCCCGCACACGAGTTTCAAAAAAACACCACTTCAAGCTTAATTTTGAGGTATCCTTTTTTGTGGCTTGTGCGGTGGTGCCGCCACAAAAAAAGCTTGAAGCCGATTCAAGCTTCTCCAACCTCGCGCGCTTCAGCTGTTCTTTGTGGCCGCTTCAAGCATATTTTTGTGGCGGCGTTTTTTAGAGGCCCGTGTGCGCGGACAATTAAAGTCACTTAAGGAAAGAGCTTTGCTTGGGGTTTACTCACGTGATCACATCAGAAATGAAGATATCCGCAGGAGAACCAAGGTTACAGACATAGCCCAAAGAATCGCCAAACTGGGCAAGACACTGGAATAGCGTCTCGTATTGGAAGACGCAGCGTTGAAAGGCTAGAGTGGACAAAGACAAGCTGGACCGATGATCTGGTGAAGGTCGCGGGTATCCGATGGATGCGAGACGCACAGGACCGCTCATTATGGCGACACTTGGGGTAGGCCTATGTCCAACAGTGGACGTCTTTCAGGTAAAATGATGAAATTTATAAAACTGATCTGAGATTTTCCTTAGTAGTTAAATAAGATTAATTGTTTCTACAAAATTCCATCTGGTAATTATTCATATTATTTTGATTGAATCGCTTTTCAATAAGCAATTAATTTAACCTAAGCAGAAATGTTATTTACAAAGCAATATTGAAATTCTTTTCTGCAATAATTATTTTGGAAATGGACAACAATATAATTTAAATAAATAATAATTTATAACAACTATTACAATATAAAATAAAACACAAGCTATTCGAAAACTGGTTGGCTATTTTTACCCTGAAAAAAAGGGCTAAGGAGTATTGGCAATAAGGATATGGCTAAGGTATATTGGCTATAAGGTCCTCATAGCGAGTTTGTCCGAAAGAGTTGGAATGCAAAGAGTAACTGAAGGAACTCTTGTGGGTGGTTTCAGTCGGTAAACTTCTGACACTCTCATCGCTCCACCAAGAGCAGGAAAATGAATTTACTGACTACAACCATACCTGTGTCTTTCCGTTGCTCTTTGGATTTTAGGATCACGGACTTTCCGGACGGACGGATGGGGAGCTACTCACTGCTCGTCGTCCGCAGGCGCACGCCTACGGTGACCGGGGATCGCTCTACGGCTGGGGCGTGAGGAAGTCCGTTCCTTAGCTACTGCGGCCATCTCTTTTGCTTGTATGCTTTGCAGAAGGATGGGACCGTATCCCTCTCACTCTGGGCCATGGCATGTAGCAGACAGCAGCGAAGTGGTATCGGTTCCTTGTGTACAGGTACATCATGACCACAGAACTCTGGTTTCTATCGAAACCGTTTCCGAACTTTACCTATATATTTTTTTTTTGGTGGGTAAAATCACTCAGACGATATCCCCGCCCATGGGCGGAACGGGAGATAATGTCAGTAGAAAAACCCACACCGTTCCTTTGTTGCCTTTCATACTGGGACCGAATCTTCCTTTCAGAAGTAGACCCTTGGCCCCAGCTTCGACTCTGGTGGGTGCCTACGGTTGCTGACAACTTTTTGAGGTGCGTGTAGAGTAGAGTTGTCCGCTTACCATCGGACTGCAAGCTACCCACTGCTCGCCGTCTGCAAGCCCGATCTTACCTATATTCTAAAACCGTCCGTATGTGGGAAAAGGGTTTGATTTTAAACAATTTATAAACGAGACACTCTCCTAACACGGCGTTGTTACAAGATTAGTAACACTTCGAAAAATATCAGAGCATGAAATAAAAATGCTGCCCGAGTTTGATGTAGGTATGGCGGCAACTGGGTACGTAATCTGTGCATTGATGCGAGCCAGTTTGTTTGCGAGATACGCTCTTATAAACGCGAGGATTTCTACTAAACAATATCGTTAGTAGCACAACAAGCTGTATAACAGTTGTATAACAGCTATATAACAGTTGTATAACATCTGTATAATAGCCGTATAACAGCTATATAACAGTTGTATAACAGCTGTATAATAGCCGTATAACAGCTGTACAACAGGTTCATATACTCGTCGTTAATAAAAAGTTTAATACCTATAGGCAGGTACTTGAAAAGTGTTTTAAGGAAGGATTACAGGGTTCCATGTTGCCTTAAAGTTTGGGTTACAACAGATTATTCGTTTTGTTTGGGTTCGTAATATGTGCATTCATGCGAGTCAGTTTGTTTGCGAGATACGTTCTTGCCAACGCGAAGATTTGTACTAAGTAATAACAAGCTGTATAACGGCTGTACAAAGGTGTACTCGTCGTTAGTAAAAAAATTATACAAGAAAAATATTTTAGGAAGGATTACATGGATCGGTTCCATGTTGTCTTTTAGTTGGGGTTACAAAAGATTATAAGTTTTGTTGTACACGGTTTTTCGAAGTTTATATTTGTGTTTTAAAAAGCATTCGTTATTAAGTTAGTATTTTTTTCAGAAGAGAAATTTTCAGATTTTTTTAAGATTTTTTTAAGAAGCCAGAAATTATGGCATCAACACTACAATACTCAGATATATGACTATGTAAGGTTTTACTTGAAGTTAATTATGTAATATAATTTAAAACGAATAAAAAAGATTTTAATCATTAAGTATACCAAATTTTTTCTTCCACGTTTTTATTCATAGAAATTTAATAAGCTTCGAAATGTGCAATTAGATTTTTTCTGACTATCCGACATTTTGACAATTCAAAAGTACCTAGTTTTTTTAGAATATCATCCAATGACTTCTCTCGCTCTAGGCAGTGTGGGAGGGCGTGTCAAACTTTTACTGATTAAACCCACTCGCACTCCAATTCAAAAGTAACTATCTTGACTTTCAAATGAGCCTGAATAAATGGTCCCAGATGGCAAGATCCTGCATAAACTAGTTTAAAGCAAGATAAATACGATTCCAAATGTACTAGTTTAATATAAGTAATGATTATGATTATAATTAATTTACCTAATCGAGTTTGTACATGCTAAACTAACAAACCCATTTGTTTCCCAACTTATTAATTACTTTATCTCCCACGCTTTTCAAAATGGCTGCCGTAGCGTATGAACTCACACATTAATTTGCGGTACGTGGTTTTTTGCCCCAATTTGCGCTGTCAAAGTTGTTATCAGCTAAAAGTCATTGATGATAACTTTGGTGTAAGTTATTTATGTTAGAAATAACTTCTGTTATATGTGGAAATTTTTTGCTTTGCTTAGATATGAGGAGCAGGTCAACCTCATCTGCCCGGTAGACTCAGTCAAACTCAGTCAAGTCACTCTCTAGAGGACACGTTTAGTGAATTAAAAGATACGTGCATAAAACTTTATTCAAAAGTCCCACTGGAAACTAACAAAAAAATAAAATGAGATTACTAACGAGTCTCTAGAAAAAGAGTAAGGGCGTTATAGAAAATTAAATCTGTAAAACCTAAGAGCAATGTATTTTGTTTGTTTCAAGTCTAAAAACGTGTCGAGTGATAGATTTTGATTAACTTGCAAATGACACTTAAATTTCTCTGATAAAGTTGTCTTTTAATTATATCTCACACATGGTATAAAAAGAAGGGTACCCAACACGGAGATAAATCTGTCTTTGTCTTGGACGGCTTAACTTCCTCACTTCTCTCAGGTATCTATAATTAACTCCCTCACAATGCTCGGGAATTAATTATATAAATCCCTCACTGGCGTTCGGGATTAAGACTTAGCAACCTTCGTTTCTTTTGGAATTTAACATGCCGCCCGCGACTTAAAGGTACTGTTTTAGCCCCTAGTTACATAATGTTTCTAGTTCGAAAAATATCCACTCGAAAAATCAAAAATTTCGAGATTTAAGTATTCAAATATGAAAAGTTCACAAGTACGCAGACTTTTCCTGAGCTCGACTAATTGTTCACACCTTTTGAAAGCATTCAAACACCGACATCAAAGAGGCTGAAAGTGATGTGGACCAATTAAATTTTCAACCCGCTGGAGTAAAAAGTTCGTGGAAAAGGGTTATTATGGAGAATATTGGATGTGTTTTAAGTAAAATGTGTACTTATACACTACACTAGCTTTTGTCCGCGGCTTCGCTCGCGTTAAATTCAGGGTAACACGGTTCCCCTGAGAATTGGGAGGTTAGAAAGAGACAAAAAGTACAAGTAGCCTATGTCATTCTCCATCTCTTCAACTATCTCTACTTAAAAATCACGTCAATTCGTCACTCCGTTTTGCCGTGAAAGACGGACAAACAGACACACACACTTTCCCATTTATAATATTGGTATGGATTATTTTTTGTACATGCGATTCAGTTCTGAATCGATTCCAATATTTTTACACCATTTTAAACTTTTTCCCAAAAAATTTTTTAAAAAGGTCACAAGTTGGACCCCACCGACATTAAGTACAACACAAGTCAAGGTAAGTCATAGCGGGCATTAGGCACCAGCACACATCTGGGTGCGTTATCCAACCTTTTAGACGCCCGGAAGGCCCGGTGATCATGTATTTGTGCGGACCATCAGGTAACATAACAAGCAACAAATTTGTGATTTTTCATGATCCAATTATGAAAATTTGTACATAGATTCTTTACATAAAAATACTAGACACGTATTTCGAATAATGTCGTATAAAGTGTTGGTTATGTGTACTTATAGGGAATTTTGTGTTATTCAAACAAAGTTACGGTTTTGTTTATTTATTTGAGGTTGTAGTAATGACAAAGTCCACGTTTACAAAATAAATATAGTTTTGTTTTAACAACATCGTTGTGTCATGGTTCAAGGCTTCCATAAACAAAAGCGATATATGATAATGTAATAACATGTTTTTTTTTTAATATAAACTAGTGCTTGACTGCGATCCCACCTGATGGTATGCAGTGATACAATCGTTGATGGTTTTTTTTAGGGTGTTAAAAATCATCCAGATGACATCCCCCGCCTTTGGACGGAGCGGGAGATAGTTTTAGACCCTTACTGACTAAAAAACCCACCTCGTTCCTACGTTGCCTTTGACGACAGCGAGCTACCCATGGCTCGCCGTCCTCAAGCTTGCGCCTACGGTGGTCAGAAAATCGGGATCAGGATACGGCGACCGCGGCGTGAGCGCCGTTGCCTGATGCGGTCGGCCTCCTCCTTTGCTAGCATTACTGCTTCGCAGAAGGAGGTGACCGCCTGCCACTCCTCCTCACTTCGGACCATGGCCTGTACCAAGGCCCGGTGCGAGAGATTACCGCCGCCGATCGTCCCCACAAGGACACGGCAATGCTCTGCCCACAATCTATTCACTCTAGTCTTGTAGACACCTAAATTATAATCGGACGGTAAGACCACAGCAGGCAAATTGTTCCAACTCTTCGATGTATGTGGTATAACTGATACGGTAAAACTCTTAGTCCGGACCGTAGAGGTGTTAACAATGTAAGGATGGACACTCGCTGTACATCGGCTTGCCAGGTGGTAGAAAGGTGATGGCGAAATCTAGTCATATAATTACTGCGTACATTCTCCAAAATGCATCCTGTGAAATACTACTGGTTTTATAGCCTTTTCTTTATATTTTTTTTCAAGAATTTCATTATCACTTCCCAGCTCCTACTGGGTTATCCGAAAGGGAGCTCGAGTCCCGGTATGAAGGCTACAAAGAATGGGGTGGGTTTTTAGTCAGTAAGAGTCAGACACTATCTCCCCGCTCTTGGGTTGTCATTAAATGATTTTTGCCCACCAAAAAAAGCTACCTGGTACTACACCTAACCTACCTTTTAATCTCATTGCAATTTTAAATAGTTGTAAGAATTTCATGGTCACATCTTAAAATACACGTTCTTTACTCAAACTGAAAATGAACTATCCTTGCTGAACACTTTCCAAGCAGCTACTACACCATTTACCAAATATTTTTAAATATTTTGCCTCAAAATAAATAACTCGAGGCGTGATAACAGGGAAATAAAACACTTTTATCATCGACAGTACAGCATCATTCGATGTCGCGATCAATATTCTTCACATTGAGAAACTTTATTTCCCCAGTCGCTACGCCGAAGCGATGTCTCAAATACTGCCAGCTCCGACATAGCGATGAACAGTCGATATACGTATACCTTCGTCAATTTTATTTTTTTACTTTTATTACTATTTTTTAGTTACTTATTTTATTTCAAAATGGTAAGTAAAACTATAAACTATTGTAACGGTTTGACCGCGGGGTCGATGAGTCTCTAAATACTCATTCTCTGTATTCAAATTAAATTACAATATTTAATATGTACTGTATAGTAAACTAGGCATACATCAAATGTTCCAGTCGGTAACATACACCACTTGCAAAACTAAGACATGCATTTAAAATTTGGTACTTATATGAGTCAATCTGGTTTATAAGTATGACAGCGATGTTCAAGTTCAACTGGCGTTGTATAACTTTGCCTTTGTTCAAAAATAGACATCTTTCGGCTGAAATGATGATGATGATTATTCATTTCCAAGAATAGGGACTTGCCAGTTTGTATGAAACACCGTAAAGATTACACGCTCTTAATAAGGAATTCAGGTTCTGTAATTTTGTAACAATCAGCAAAATAAAGCGACGAACCTATTTCGACCGTGACTATACAAAATGTAGCAAGCTACGCCGTAGCAATGTGTCGAATAATGTTGCTACGTGCGTAGCGTTTTCGTAACGGTTAGAAAGTAAGTTCTTATCGTAATATGGTTAGGTTAAGTTGATGTATTGCGTGTACTATGTATGACAAAAGTGGATAAAAAGGGTGACTAAAGTATATGGAGATTAATATCAGGTTTTTTTTATAGTGCGAAAATCATCTACTGACAACCTCCACTCTTGGACGGAGCGGAAGATATTGTCAGTCTCTTACTGTCTAAAAATCCACCCCGTTCCTTCATGCTTTCATACCGGCCCAGTAGGCTTCGAAACAGCTGGGCCCCTGCTGTTGCTGACAACTCCTTAGGTGAGGTGCGTGGGAACAGATCTCGCCGTCGACGACTTGGGCTTGGTCCGGACAGTTACCGGACGGTCGGACAGCGAGCTACCCATAGATCGCCGTCTGCAAGCCCGCGTCTACGGTGGCCGGAAATCGGGATCGGAATCCCGGCGGCGGCGAGAGCACCGTTGCCTGATGCGGTCGGCCTCCTTCTTTGCTAGCATTACTGTTTCGCAGAAGGAGGCGAATGCCACTCCTCCTTGCTCTGGATCATGGCCTGAACCAAGGCCCAGGGCATTAATATCAGGGGTCAAATTGAGTTGGTTATTCTAATTTCTTCAAATAAATATTCCTTTGGAAGACGCAACGTTGAAAATCCTTTCACAAAGTGATCCGATGACCTAGTGTGGGTCGCAGGAATCCGTTGGATGCGAGACGCACAGGAGTGGTCGTTATGGCGACACTTGGGGGAGGTTTATGTCCTACAGTGGACGTTTTTCGGCTGAAATGATGATGGCAAATGGGTAGACCTTGTCTCGCGCCCTGGTTTGAGTTATGGTCTGGAGCGAGGAGGAATTCATGCTTTAATGCTAGCGAAGGAGGAAGCCTTACGCGTTAGTGAACGAACGCCTCACGCCCCAGCCGCTGAGATTCCGACCCTGACTACCAGTCACGGTAGACGCAGGCTTGCGGACGCTGAGCAATGGGTAGCACGCCGTCTGGCCTTTCAGAAATTAACTTGACCGAGAACAGTCGTCAACAGCGCATAGCGATCCACGCGCTCCTCATCAAGAGATGTCAGCAAACCGTAGAGGCAGAGCCGATGCCCGCTAGCTAGGACAGCGGAGATTTTTTGAGAAGGAAACCCGTAGTCCTAGAACGCAAGAGACAACTGAGGGATACACGTGTGGTTTTAGTCAGTAAAAGTCTGACACTCCCTCCAGCTCCTCCATCCAGACCGGGAGAAGTCTGCGCTGGCAGAATTTAGTGTTAAATACTAGTATTTAGCTACATCTGGCTAAACTGAAAATCGACACGAACAAACCTGTGAAAAAATAGTCAGATCCATTAGACTTAAGTAACACGAAACTTTATCAATACATATTATAAAACAAAGTCCCCCGCCGCGTCTGTCTGTCTGTCTGTTCGCGATAAACTCAAAAACTACTGCGCCGCTACCGCTTGAAAATCGTTCGAGCGGTTTTCACCACTCGATAGCGCGATTCTCTTGTATATATATATATATATATATTTATTATTATTGATAGGCTTGCGTTTGACCACCATCTCACCTGATGGTAAACGATGATGTGGTCGACGATGGAGCACGCTTGCCTAGAAGTAAGTAATTTGTTAAGTTTAATGAATAACATCCATTAATTACTGTTCTGTCTTAGGTAAGACCAGCACAAATCCATCCACGTAATTAGTAATTTATCATTTTGTTTCTAGGGAGTAATATGAAGCTATACGTATGTGTATAGTCACAATTATGTCGTTAAGGCTGCAAACAACCCAAATGAATGTTTGTTTTTACAAAATATTAAGCAGTAAACGGTTGGTGACTCTTCGCGTGACCAGAGAGCTGGGCTTTTCTTCGGTCAACAAATCAGTATTGCCATTGAGCGTGGCAATGCTGCCAGCGTTCTGCCCCCCTAGCCAAGTTGCTAATCTGCAATAGTTAACGCTAGTAGAAAGCTTTTAATGTACGGGAATGACGCTCAGTCACGTGGTCAAAACAAAAGAATTGGCGGCAAGGTCAACTCGAAACGTTCGACGCAAGCGAAACGGTTGTAACTTGGCTAGGGGGCTGGACGAATTTTGTGATGCCCTACGAGTTTTCCCCATTTTTCAGCCTTTTTTACTCGTTTGTACATATTATTATTTTAAGTTTGTATATACCTATTAATTTATAATATTTAATAAAAATAAAAATATTAATTAATAAAACTTTCTACTAGTAAACCATAATTAATTGAAGACTGGGTTGTAGTTACCACGGAGTTAGTATAGAAGGTAGTTACAGAGTATTTTGTGGATCTTGACCCGGGTCTATATCGACTTCGCGGTCTAGTGACAGTGATTTTATTTTCATTAAAAAAAAACCATAGTAACTATAAAAGTTTTTTGTTTTTGCCAGACTCTTTTAAAAAAGAAGCTTTATAATTTTTTGTAACTTTCAAATATTTCCGCGACCACGAATCTTGTAGATATACGTGTTTGAAATCGTAAGGTAGGGTCAGATTGATGATTTTTGTTATCAAGCTAATTTATATAATGTTTTAATTTTTACCCAGCGGTTGGTCTTATGATCAATTTGAATTTAATTTTTTTTCGTGGTGTTAATATATATAATATTAATTTGTGGATTTCTAAAGGTTTAAATAAGTTCATAATTAGTGCACGCCATAAATATTTAACGGTCACGTCCTCCTATTGTAAAAATAAAAAATAAAGATTTTTCTACTTAAAATACTTAAGTACTTAAAAACAAATAGCTTTTGTAGGTACCTACTTTACTCAGCACTTGTTAAGTAAAGTAACTTAAAGTAACAGTTTAATTATTAAGAGAAATAGTGAATGCTAATGAGTACTTAACGTAGATTGGACGGACTTGTTCGCAGTAATAAATGTTTCCGGTTTCAACTTAAGTCCTTTAGGGTTCCGTACCTTAAAAAGGAACCCTTATAGGATCACTTTGTTGTCCATCTGTCTGTCTAACTATCAAGACATTTTATCTCGTAAACGCGTGCAGGTATCGAGTTGAAATTAAAAGCATATAGTTCTAGTTTGACGTCGAGCTACCCGTTGCTTGCCGTCCGCAAGCCCGATCTCATGCATACCGCCACCTTCTTCGAAAGGAGGTGCTCTTACACTCCGTACCACAGCCTGGACCAGTGCCATACGCAAGTGGTCACTGCCGCTGATCACCTCTGCGAGAACACGACGATGCTTTGCCTAATCGGGCCAGACCTCCACAGTGATGTCTTTCTAAACACTCCTGAGATTTACAATTTGCCTAGCAACTGTAATCCGTATGATATGAAAACATAACGTAGACTCTGTTTGAGTCCAAAACCAGCCAAACAATTTTAGAAATAATATTTATTTAAAAAACTGTAAAGGTGTGCGGACTGCGAATCTCCATTGAAACCGGAAGATCCTCCGACCAGACAGATGTTATGTCTGGTTTGGGCAACTGCCACAGAGATGATTTTTTACTCTAACTGCGTGTTGCAGGATTTGGTAGTTTAGTTCATATATGGCGCCAAAGATGTCGCTACACAACGTTTTACACAAAAATATTTATAAAGCAAGCTGCAGTACATCTCAAACCTATTATTATAAACTTTATAAATGTGACATTTACTCCGTATTTTTTTCTAGTAATTAACAAAGACAGTGTTACAAAAACTATACTGAACCTTAGTGCATTTACACGAAAAAATCAATGATGGAAACCAAATAGTCATAAAAAAACAATCCAATAGTGACCAGTGCTTAGAACTTCAACCGTTCTTCGACTCTTCGGAAGCGCTCGTGTATCTTCGGGTCTGTTCGGAAGAAACCGAAGCCAGCCGAGTGGAGAGGGGGTGTAAGATGGAAGATAATGCTGACAGGCAGTGTAAATATAGGTAAGTGGTTTCATGTAGATTATAAAGTTTGACGTTCAACATGATTTAAAAGCTGCATCATCGCAATCCAACGCGATGTTTGTTGAAGGTTTAACGCGATGTTTGATGTAGAGGTAACGTGGTGTAAGATGAAAAGGTAACGCGATGTTTGATGATGATACAACGCGAAAAAGAGAGAGAACGCATAAACACTCTGTTGGCATTCGGTTATTCCGTAATTAACTTGAACATTTCACAAAACTTTTTCCAGGATTTCCTGGAACAAGCGTTCATGCATAAACAACGCATCGTGGCGGGGATTTTCTGAAAAGGAAACCCGCGATAAGAACGCAAAGAGTAACTGAAGGAAACAGCTTTGGTTGTAGACAATAAAAGTCTGACTGTCCTGGTTCATCCAGAGATGACTTACCAAGCTTTTATTTAGTTTCACCTGTCCCGATGTTTGTCTGTCATCAAATCTTGTAAATTAAAATCCACTTTCCGGTTACCGATTCAGTTGAAATTTTGCGTGCATGTGTAAATCAGATGACAATGCAAAATTATTATGACATGGAGCTTAACAGAACAGATGGCCGTTGGGGCCGAAAGGTTCTGGAGTGGCGACCTCGTACTGGAAGACGCAGCGTCGGAAGGCCTCCTGCAAGGTGGACCGATGACCTGGTGAAGGTTGCGGGAAACCGATGGATGCGAGACGCGCAGGATCGATCATTGTGGCGACACTTAGGGGAGGCCTATGTCCAACAGTGGACGTCTGTCGGCTGAAATGATGATGATGATGATGGAGCTTATCTGATGATGGAACCGGAAGGTGGCTATAGGAACTTGGTAGTTAAACGACACAACCCCATTGAGTTTGGGCTCGTATGATTCGTCTTGACGAGTATTAATTATATAGGTATACCGGGTTATAAAAGCTTGCTATGAAAAAATGATTTTCATTAAAAGCTTGTTTCATCTTAAAAAAAAAACCCGTATCTTGCATCCGGTTTATATGCACCGTGTTATTAAGACCAGGCTTTTAAGTTCGCGTACTTGCTAGATATCAGCCACTGTAGTTTTTAGATATTAACATGCAATATATATATTGCATGTGCATTTTCTTGTCGATGCAATGGCACGTTTTAAGTTTTCTCAGCCACGTATATCGTATATCGCCGCAGAGGCATTTGCATTTATAGTGAATTTACTTTAGCGAGATTCCTTCGGGGATGCAGTGAAATATACTACAGGTGTAGATATCGTCGACGGAGCGCACTGTTCGCGCGCCTCAAGGAGCTGTCAGCAACAGCAGGGACCCAGCCGGGTCGAAGCCTACTGGGGCCAGGGTTATCCGAAAGGGAAGCTTGGACTCGGTACGAAAGGCAAGAAGGAACAGGAGTGGGTTTTTAGACAGTAAAAGTCTGACACTATCTCTCGCTCCGCCGAAGAGCGAGGTATGTCATTGGAGCCCTTTATTGGTCCCGCATGCATATATACATGGAAATATGCTCCGTATCCCTTAGACAGCAATTCGGATCAACGCAACCATTTTCCAAGAACTCAATCAATCCAGATGCGACTAGACAAAAATTTTCCAATGACAACCCCCGCTCTTGGGTGGAGCGGAAGATAGTGTCAGACTCTTACTGACTAAAAACCCACCCCGTTCCTTCTAGCCTCTTCATACCGGGGCTCGAGCTTCCTTTCGGATAACCCTGGCCCCTGTAGGCTTCGACCCAGCTGGGCGCCTCCTGTTGCTGACTTGACCTTGAGACGTGCGGGAACAGTGCGCGCCGTTGGAGAGTATCGCTTGAATGATGATCACTTAGTCTATAGATATTTTCGTACCTACAAAGGTCGATTTTATTTCCAAACTACGAACATTTCATGACTACATTTCCTGTGTCCAGGTAAAATAGAGACGAACAGACAAACGGTCACTAATGATGGCAGTCGTCGGGTTGCATTTTAATGACCTGTCTGCGTAGAGAGAATCCCGAACTGTTGTGATGGACACTAATTAATTAACAAACTCTGTATGTACACGAGCCGAAGTGTGCCAAGAGAAATAATTTTGTAATTAAAAAAAACATGAAATAGAGAGCAAAGCCTCTACGTTTTTCATGTAAATACTCTAGTGATTCTATTTCATCACTAGGTTGAAAATTTTATATGTCTTTATTTAAATTCAGAAATGGAGATGATCGTCTGATTTTGGAACAACAAATTATATGTTATTTGTATAGATACATATAATAAATCTGTAGAAGTTTTTAGTTGCGCGTGCTTCGCGTAATATATGCGAAATCAATGATACATTATAATTACTATGTGACTAGCTGTTCCCAGCGGCTTCGCCCGCGTGATAATAGAAAATTATCCTAAGGGAACATACTTCCGGGATAAAAAGTATCCTATGTCCTATTCCAGGACATGGTTTATCCATGTACCAAGTTTCATCAAAATCGGTTTTGCTATTTAGACGTGAAGACGTAACAAACAAACTCACTTTCGCTTTTATAATATTAGTAAGGATTTGATGACGTATTACTTAGGCTTTGTTTCATCGCAATCGGTTGACTATGTTGAAAGATATTCATTGACTGTTATGTGGTGCGAAGTTCGACGGGTCAGCTGGTAAAACATAAAATTCAAATATTGCAAGCCACAGGTACTTTTTATGACCATTTCCAAACACATAATTACTTTAAAATCAATACATATTATAAAACAAAGTCCTCCATCGCCTCTGTCTGTCTGTCTGTTCGCGATAAACTCAAAAACTACTGCAACGATTTTCAAACGGTTTTCACCACTCGATAGCGTGATTCTCGAGGAAGGTTTTAGTAATTTGTTAAGTTTTTGTATTTATTTCTAAAAAAACCCGTGCAAAGCCGGGGCGGGTAGCTAGTCGACTTATAATTCACACAATTCTAAACGACACTGGACTGTAATTAGAGTAAAGATAAAATCCTCAGGGCTCAGGGCTCAGTACTATTGAGCCAATTATGTCATACAATGGAGTGGGCTCTATTTATTTTATTTCCCTTCTTTTCAATATATTTGCTCTACGCGATAGGTAGTTAATTCGACTCTGGCGATAGGTAGGTAAAAACGGAGTTAGTGATAGCATGACGGGTGACTGGGTAGAATGGAAGAAAAAAACATGTTGTGCCGGCTCTAAGTAACATAATACAAGGGCAGGAAGATGGTGATGATGAACTATGTTCTATAGCTGGGCAACCTCTCTTTTCTCCTTCCAAACCTATCTGTCTTGGGCAAATTTGACTAGAAAACATAGTTTCGATGATAGTATATTTTAATACAAGTGAAGAAAGTTTCTCACTGCAACCGAGGCGGGCAAGTGTGTTATGGAGCCGAGGGCTGCAGTGACAAACTTGCACGTGTATCAAACGACGTTTTTCAATACACTAACGAAGAAATGAATAAACGGTGGTTGACTCGCAACTCTTCGTGACTGACGTGCGAACGAAACATTTTTGAACGATAGTTGAGGCGGGGGCGAGCACGCGCACTAGTGCGAAAACAATCAATAGGGTAGTTTCCAGGGTCAAAATAACTACATTTTATTTAGTCCTTATTTTAGATTATAAAAAAAATATTGGACACGTATTTTCTTTTTCGATTAAATAAAAAATAACAAAGATATATATAGCCCATTAAAGTTACGTGTAACGTCACCCCGTGCGAAAAAATGCAGCATGGCGTGACATTACACGTAACTTTAATGGGCTATATCTTTGTCATTTTTGGTTTAATTTACAAATAAAAAAATACGTGTCCCTTATTTTTGAATAATCTAAAAGACGGACTAAAAAATGTATTTAGAAACATTTTTTACGGCAACTAGCCTATTGTGTGCCTAAAAGTGGTGAGATAAGAGGGGGTTTTTAAGTGAGTGTACTGAAAAAGTTTTTTCCTCTTAATAAAATAATTATGATTCAAAGAGCTTGGCTTCTCATGGCTCGTTGCGCGCTCATTAAATTAACTCTCCTATCAGATATTCCTTGTACAAAGTTAGTTCGCAGCCAGTCAAGTAGATAACTTCATTAAGTGGGTACATTACCCGCATTGCAGGCTTGTAATGAAGGCTAGGCCGACCGTCCCAAGTTTAAATTAGCCTTCTACCTTATTAGTACTTTGATAACCTTATGCCAGGTACTTGACTAACCACTACAAGGTAGCTACAGACAGCCACAATCGATCACGCGACTGTCGCCACTACGATTTTTTTTTGAGGTAGGTAATCAGCCAACAACTTTTGCTGCTCTAGGGTGAAACAAAAGGTCGTGTCAGACTTTTACTGACTGTTTAAGTCACTTCTGTGTCTTTCAGTTACCCTTGCGTTCTTGGACCACGGGTTTCTTCAAAATCCTGCTGCTGGGTTTCTATGCGCTGACGTCGACTTGGGCCGGATGTTCAAGCCTAAGCTCGTCGTCTGCAAATCCGTGCCTACTCTGACCCTGAGGATGTCTGTTCCCTCACGCGCGCAGTGTCTCCTTCTTTAGCATTACTGCTTCGCAGGGCCCGATGAGAAAGGTTGCTGCCATCACTCGAGAACGGGGCGATGATAATTTTTTACCTGACTGATCGGTACGTCTATGTCTGTTTAACCTTTTGAGGCACTTCAGAGACTAAACGTGTGAACCCATCTTGTTGATTCTTACGTCAATTGAGATTGACAATTTTATATTGTGTCACTCAGACGCCATTTTATTTTTTATTCGCGTTCCAGGACCATGGGTTTCCCTTTCTGAAGTCAATCCATGGCCCCAGTAGGTTTCGACTCTGTGAATCTGGCACTGCAGGAAGGCTCCGACAAATATGCGTTGCGACGCGATGCGACAAAAAATAAAAAAAATTCAAGTAAAATCGTTGTCGCGCCCGTCTATGAGCCTTTCACTGAACAAAATTTTATCAAAACATAATTAAATCAAAACCTTTCCAGAGAAATCACATTAATTCATTACAGTAATAATATTACTGTAACATCAACTATTTACCTCTAATATAATTATTTACTTTTGTACCTATGTAATCAAATCCAATATTTATTCAGAGCGCTCACTTGGTATCTAAACAGACGAATATAAATCGTATATCGTGTGTATATAAAGAATATATTTATTTGTAGGTTTAGGAATAAATGGAGAGAAATAGTACCTACTTCTATTCCCTCGATATTTGGAGCATGTGAACATGTTATATTATGACAATCTAAGGATTGTTCCACGGTATTCCTTGCCGGAGTCTGTGTTTCCTGATAGCTGTAACCCGGGAATCTTTAAGTCAAGAGTGAATAGGTTTCTTCTAAGTAAGCGCGTTCCATCGTCGACCGCATCGTCGCTTTCCATCAGGTGAGATAGCGGTCAAACACGAATCTATAAACAATAAAAAAAAAGTTAACGCGGCCTTGGTACGCAAAGGGCAACTGAAAAAACACAGGTGGGGTTTTGTTAGTAAAAGTCTGGCATGTTCTCTTGGTAACGGCCCCGACTTATGAGTTGTTGGTCGCGGGTTCAAACCCAGCCAGGCGCATTACTTTGAATATATTATTTCATCACTACTGCTCTCAAAACGGTGAAAGAAAACATCGTGGAAACTGGCATGACCAAAAATTCGCAGACATGTGGTATTCACCAACCCGCACTGGGCCCGTGTGGTGCATTACGGCCCATTCCCTCTCCTAGAGAGGAGGCCTGAGACCCAGCAGTGGGAACATTAAAAGGCTGATAATACTTATATTCTCTTGTTCCACCCAGAGCGAGAGAAGTTACTTATTTGATAACTTTTTACAAAAAAAATGTGACTCAATATTTTCTACAACTTCTTTACTTAGTTTAGAGTTTTCGGAACAAAGTATAAAATCTTGTAAACCATTGTGGAAAAGGGAGGATGTAGTGACCAGACGGGTCTTGTGTCTGATCCCGGCAACTGCCCGATAGTTGATTTCAGAGTATAGATTCTATAATCACGCGCAAAACTATACGTCGATGCAGGATTTTGAATTTTACACAATACATTACGAGTAGATATAACTAACATAATGCCGAAATGAACTCAACTGAGGATATTAAATTATGAAACATTATGCAGAGTCACATTTGAAACAGCATTTAATACGAAACCACATATACATGGCGGCATGAAACCCGAAATTCGCTCGCAATATTCATATGAAATGGAACAATAAATTAACTCAAGCCTGTATTCATTTTGTGAGAAGTTCAAAATGTCAGTTTCATATGATTTATGAAACATTTTAGTCAGGATACGTGAAATACCTGCCTACGAATTTTAATTAACATTTTGATAATGTGGCAACACTACGCTTTGTGTTACAAATTGGCTTTAAACCTTAAAGGCGCGGCGCGTAGTAAGGAGTTGTCAGCAACCGTAGGGACTCGGCAGGGTCGAAGCCTACTGGGGCCATGGGTGATGCGAAATAGTTCCCCAGTGCCCTGGAACAATGGCAAAGAGGGAACAGAAGTGGGTTTGTAGTTTGTAAAAGTCCGCACAAGAGCAGGGGATGTCGTTAGATTTCTCACCTTAAAAAAGGCCCTAAAATTACTTCATCTCCTTCCCTGCTCTCGTCTTTTACAAACATTACCGACTGCGCATTCAATTTTATATAGAATACCTAGAAAAAGTATAAAATAGATAATATTTCATACAAATGTTACATTTAAATGCAACACATGTTACGCATTCGCGAATTATGCCCGCGCAATTTCGGCGCGTCTGACTAAAATGATCATATCTTCGAAACTACGTTAGTTAGCTCGCTATCAGTTATATCATTCGTTATTAAATTACCTAACAGGAGTGACCGTCAAAATGGAGGGACCAAGTCTCGACGATAACCGTAAAGAGATTTAGAGTTCTAGTGAAGGATACGTTGGTCCGAAATGCTGTCCAAGGGGTACCATCGGTCAACACGTTATACGGGTAGTATCCACCGTTACATTGTTGAAACTTCTACGGTTCGGACTAAGCGTTTCGCTTCGTCGTTTGTACCGCGTACATCGAAGGATTTTAGATGTCTTCAAAGCTAGAGTGGGTTCTTAATAAACTAGTGCGCCTTACCATCAACGATTATATCACTGCTTACCATCCGGTGGGATCACAGACAGACAGGAGTCATATCATTAACCTATCCCTTGGATATCACTTTGGACTGACGTATCCGCTCCGTTGGAGCATCTTTCTACAGCACCACATCGCAAAGGCGTCAATGCGTTGGCGGTCTACAGCTTTAATTATTTATTATTTTTTATTTTATCTTAATGTAAATTTGAATGTTATTTTTTTTATATGGGTCTTAATAATGGTACCTGAAATAAATGAATTTTAATTTTTTAAATTTTTTAAGCTTCCAAGTTGATTCAACTGAACTAAATAACCAGAGACCTGAAATTGAAATAGGTGCACTGTGCCAGCTTAGGAGGATAGAAATTTCGCCTGCCCCATCCAATTTTGCCTAATTAACTCCCTTTGTTGGAGAACAATAGGTTTTGTAACAGAACAGAAACAATAGACGGGGTTAGTATTTGTTTTATTTATAGCTACATAAAGTTTCTTCCATTATTTATTATAGATACAATATTCACAGGTCTACACTGTCCTTTCGGACTTGTATGGAAATCATTTTTAGATCAATTAATAATGTAACTTACGTAGGAGTTTTTGCGGGTTCTTTTTCATAGGAAACGAGCTATCGGAAACGTGCACTAGTGTCTATAAGTGATGTCTAGTTTCTATAAATATCGTCACAAATAACATAAGGTAGCATAAGCCGTTGAATTAAATACTTACGGTAAAAGTAAATACAAAACAATGTTTTTCATTGACAAAACATTGACGTTTTATTGATGAAATAACACTAACCATAAAATTAAATTTTCATTATTAATTTTACAGTTAACTTACGCATATTGCTAAAAAAATATTAGTTTAAATATGGATGGATGGAGGGGGAGAGGGAGGCCAAAGAAAAGATGGAAGGTTTGTGTGAGAAGTGATATGAAAGAAAAGGGAGTTGATGATAGCGTGACGAGTGACAGGACAGAATGGAAGAAAAAAACGTGTTGCGCCGACCCCAAATAAAACGGGATAAGGGCAGGAAGAAGAAAAATTTTACAGTTAACTTTCATGTAGCTCTTGGTGCAACCTACTCTTAACCCTTCAGATACCGTCAATTAGAGACACAATAGTAAGACAATAGATGCGCGGCCACCGGTGGTCGCTTGGGGATTCATGAATTAGGCTGCCAACCAATAGGATTGCACAAAATCTCCGCTCCTCTAATTTTGTGCTATCCTAATGGTTAATATTTCTCCGTTTCTCCGCTCCGCAGCCTCGCTCCACTCATGTGAACAGGCAGCCTTTTTCATGTATAAGGTGAGGCCATTAAACAAAAACATGTATTTGTCACGTAATCAAATAAAAGTCGTATATATCGATGTTTCCGAGGATCACGATTAAACGACAACACGCAACCGAACACGACGCCGATGTTACGTGTATCATTATATTTTATTGTTTGTAATATTTTTAGGGTTCTGTACCTCAAAAGGAAAAAAACGAGACCTTTATAGGATCACTTTGTAGACCGTCGGTCTGTCTCTCTGTCAAGACCTTTTATCTCGGGAACGCATGTAGGTCAGCGGTTTCTTGAATCTGTGAAAAATGAAACTTCTTCAAAAAAAAGATACTGCCGTTTATGTCGCAAAAAAGTGTACTCAGTCGGCACTACGTCGACACTCTCAAGGGCATCAAAATCCAGTACTTCCCTTTTGTATAGAATCCTGAAATTAACACGAAGCAAGGTTTTATAGCTGCACAAGTATACGATACATAATTCTGAAATCTGTTTTGTAGTTAAGTCATAAAATAATTGTGATTCGGAAAAATCTTTGTAAATCAATTCGAGAATTTAACTGTTTTCGTAGGTAAGATTGCACGGAACCCTCTGTGCGAGAGTCCGACTCGTACTTGCCCAGTTTTTTTAAGATTGTAATTGTATATTATTTATTTCTTTTTTCTTTTTTTTTTTCAACTGTCACACAACGCCATCTAGTCCCATGCTAAGCAGAGCTTGTGTTACGGATACTAGACAACTGATAAACATACTTATATATTTCTAAATACATACATTTTATAGATAAATTACACCCAGACACAGAACAAATGATCATGCTCATCACATAAACATTTGTCCTGGGTGGGAATCGAAGCCACGACCTCCGGCATAGCAGTCGAACCACTAACCACTAGACCAACAGGCCAGTCAATCTATTGACCTTTATCTGACATTACATAAATAATAACAAATAACAGGTAACGCTATAACGTTTCGAAAGAATACCAAATAACGCCTACACGAAATGAGATACAATTTGAGTGGGCAGGTCAGATACTCTACGAGGGTTTTCTTTGAAATTAGTAATAACAGAAACGAAATAATGATATAAATTATCTAATAAGATCTCGGATATAATGAGTATACGTGGCCTTGTTATTTTTTTGTATTTTTCTGCGCACGATGTTATGACATACGTCTATAGTTAGGAACATATCTAATATCATCAAATATTATCTTCATAGGTTTAGGTAACTTTTCGTTTCCATAATGTTTATTTATTGTCGTTAAGTCATCTGCCAGAGGCCATGGTACAAATCATCGACGCCGCGCATTGTTCCCGCGCGCCTCAAGGAGTTGTCAGCAACAGCAGGGGCCCAGCTGGGTCGAAGCCTACGAAATGTAACGAAGGAACAGGTGGGTTTTTAGTCAGTAAAAGTCTGACACTATCTCTCGCTCCGTCCAAGACTAAAACACTTTTCTTTACTGACTAAAAACCCACTCCTGTTCCTTTTTTGCCTTCGTGCCTGGCCGCAGGTTACACTTTCAGCCTACCTGTAGTAGGAGTCATGGTACTGCCCATAATTAACAAAAATGAAGTCTTTGTTAAATGGGCACGCCACGATTATGGCGGTAAGTCCCCTCTTTGAGGCGTGGCTGGAAAGACCTCACGGCGTCCTTACCTTCCGCATGACGCAGGTCCTCACCGGACATGGCAAGTTCGGGAGGTTCCTGCATCGGATTCAGGCGGAAGAGACGCCCGGGTGTCGCCACTGTGCGCAACGCCCGGAGGACACGGTGGAGCACACCGTCGAGGTGTGCCCTGCCTGGGCGGAGCATCGCCGTGCCCTCGTGGGGGCGATCGGCGGCGGAGACCTCTCGCGCCGGGCCCTGGTCGAGGCCATGGTCCGGAGCGAGGAGGAGTGGCAGGCGGTCGCCTCCTTCTGCGAAGCAGTAATGCTTGCAAAGGAGGAGGCCGACCGCATCAGGCAACGGCGCCCTCGCCGCCGTCGCCGGGATTCCGATCCCGATTTCCGGCCACCGTAGACGCGGGCTCGCGGACGGCGAGCCATGGGTAGCTCGCTGTCCGATTGTCCGGTAATGGACCGAGTCCAAGACGTCGACGGCGCGCACTGTTCCCGCGCGCCTCAAGAAGTTGTCAGCAGCAGGAGGGGTCCAGCTGGGTCGAAGCCTACTGGGGACAGGGTTGTCCGAAAGGGAGCTCGTGCCCCGGTATGAAGGCTAGAAGGAACGGCGCGGGGTTTTTAGTCAGTAAGAGTCTGACACTGTCTCCCGCTCCACCCAAGAGCGGGTTTCGTCAAAGATGATTTTCCCCGCCGACAAAAAAAAAAAAAATTCTTTGTTAAACAAAAAAGACTCGTGGCTATTGTCTTGATATACCACAGTAACTCTAAATGGGGCCCAATTCAATTTCTCTTTTGACGGAGTATTTTGAGCGTTTGGTGACACTTGGGGGAGGCCTATGTCTAACAGTTGACGTCTTTCGGCTGAAATGATGATGAGTACGAAGTTTGTAGCTGCGTTGTACGTTCTATATCTACGGTCGATCTTTTTAACAATTTTTTGACGTATGAAAATTATTTTGGGAACCTTGTGACCATAATAATCTTTTATATTACAAAAGCCTGGGAACATTTCAGTCTGCAGATTTATTATTCTATAGTTATATGAATAAATGGAAGAAATAAGGGTGGAGGGGTGAATGTGTGGCGGTTGACAGGGGTGAATGGATGATGACACGTCTTAATTTCGTACATACGTAAATGAATACGAGTTTAAAAAAATAGATACTTTATTTTTTAATTTTATCGTTACAAATCGATAGTGTTCCATGTACCGGATCGACCCTCCACGGGATTAAAACGATCAAAATTTTGCGGTATATAAACTAGTGCTTGACTGCGATCCCACCTGATTGTAAGCAGTGATGCAATCGTTGATGAGGAATCGGACTAGTTTATTAAGAGAGTGCCTGAGCGTGAATACTCTAGCCTTAAAGACACCTAAATTATAATCGGATGGGAGGACCGCAGTAGGAAAATTGTTAGTTAGATTTCAATATAATTTGAATTTATCAATTAGTGGATAAGCGACCAGAAACGCTGGATAATTGTATTAATACGAAGGAACGTAATACACTATTTGTTCATTCTGGGCAGCACTTGTTCCAACTTCCATACAAAGATTGGCAATGTCCTATGTAAGACTGTACCTAACCTATACATTTTATGTAAAGTTTACACGTGCCGAATTCCTACATTGTTAAAATACGGTTCACATTTTCTCAAATACAAAAAATGTCGCAACAACATTTTATCAACCAAAAAAACAGGGTTGCTTTCAAAAAACCCACGCAGAGTACAAATATTCAGAAACATTCCTACAAAAATTCTCAGCGCTCAGTACTACTCGATCTATCATCCATATAATCTTTTGTGGAGCTAAAAACTCCTTTTCAATACAAAAATGAAGGTTCTTAGCTATTTTTCGTCGAGTGAAAGGTTCCGTTTCAAGGTCAGTGGTATTGATCTCAATATTGGACGCAACTGAGGCACCCTTCCAAGGGACGGTCAGCCTGTTAATAATAATTAACTAAAGCTTGTTACATTATTCAGAGTTGTTCGGCCATGTAGGGCTTATAACGGATTACAAAGATACAAGGTGGTGGATTTTTGGAGAAAGTATTTCGGGTTTTTCGTCAATATTTTGATACATTTGCCGACCTTTTGTGTTTCAAAAAGGGAAAATATAAATCCCGATCACGTTCTGGTAGTCTTAGAAATAGAAATAGAAATCATTTATTTGCCAATAATGTAGGTAACAGATATGGTGTTAAATTGTGGAGAGTCCCAATATATTTAAATCGAAATTATCACAACGATTATCTTATTCTGTATATTGTATATTCTGTTGAAGATATTTTAAAAGACGTTTTTTAATATTTTATTTGTTTTAATTATAAATTTACAAAGATTTTTATGTTAATGTAACATAGTCATTTTTGTTTTCTTTTTCTTGTGAGAGTTTAATTTTGTTTCTATTTGTGTTAGTTTATTTTTATTAAATTTTTAACGACTTTATAATGTGAACATTTGTACGCTTTCACGGCAAAACATAGCGCCCATTTAATTAAAGTAAGACATTCATGTAAACACCTATGTTCTACAAATAAAATTCTGATTTTGATTCTTATTTTTAAATGGACACAGAACCACAAAAATGCAAGTAAAAAATAAAAGCCTTAAATATTTATATTTTATTAGTTAGTTATAAAAATGCTATGCTAACTAAAGAAATATTTAAACCACATATTTTACAAAAGTTATTTCGACTCTCTGCACTCTCATACATGTATAAATGAAGTATGCACAAAATATTTCCTCTATGTACTTAAGTACGTTTCTCTAATCCCCGTCGTTACCTCGAGGCATTTGATTAGTTCGCAAATTACCCTTACCGTCTGTCGTTCTACAAACTTGTCTGTAGCTCAACTGCCTTCAAATTAAGCGAGTAATAAGGACTCGGAGCAGAGGTGTAGCTTGGACTAATTTAGACGTGGGTGAAGGCATCAGCCAGACCTTTTTCTGTCATAAATTCGAAAACGAGACGACTGTCGCAACCCAATGTTCGGCCACATCGTCACTTACCATCAGGTGAAATAGAGGTCAAACCTCCTTCCTCCTGGCGTCGTATTCCTCAATGCTGAGGATCGTGACCTCCCAGCAACATCACTTTAACTTTTATGATGTTTCTCCATTTATTCCTGCCTCTGGCAGTGTGAAGGACTTTGTGTACCGTGGAGTCAGGAGCGGTGCGGATCTGGTCAGACCAACGTATTGGGCTGCACCTGCGAGGTTTTTTCCTTCTACTTTACCGGTCACGATTAGCTTTTCGAGTTTTCCATCGTCTTTCCTTGCAATGTGACCGAAGTAATACAGAATTTTGCGAAAACATTCGGACAACAACCGCGAAAAGATTTTTAGTTCACGCAGAATGAATACGTTGGTCCGAAAAATGTTTGGTTAAACGCGAGCCTGCTAATTAAAAAAAAAATTCGTTCTCAAAGAGTCCTCGCTTGTGCAAGGCTCCTTTGAGCGTGAGGCCTTAGGTTAGAGTCCACTTCGGCCGCGCATATCTACGGTACTGAGTCGGAGACAGTCGTGGCCGTAGGTATTTTTATTAAGAAAATTGTTTGCAAAGTATTCTGAAAATGCTGAATATTTGAGCCTGTATACTGCGTTGGTCTAGTGGCTAGTGGCCTTGACTGTTCTGCCGGAGGGTGTGGGTTCGATTCCCACCCAGAACTAATGTCTGTGTGATGAGCACGATCATTTGTTCTGTATTTAGAAAAATGTAAGTATGTTTATCAGTTGTCTAGTACTCGTAACACAAGCTCTGATCTGATTCTGAATCTTGGGGCTAGACGGCGTTGTGTGAAATTTGTAGAATATTGTTATTATATTATTATCTACGTATTATACAGGGTAATTTGTAAAACAATGGCAACCTCTCAGGACTATGTTACAAACATCGTAAACAACAACTTTTGTTCTATGACTTTAAAAAAATAATCACATTCTAGTTCATCAGATTTTCACTCAAAAATAAAAAGATTCAAATTGAACGTGCTAAATATTGTACAAAGTCTATGCGAAGCAAGCGATAGTACAATAACGTAGGGGAGCGGGGATCGCCCGATGGGGGTGCTTGATGCGTTTGTGTCGCGTCTGACAGACGTAGGTAGGGATAGCAAAATACAGAGTTGAAAATGTGTTAGATAGAACAACGAAATCGTAAAGGTTGGTTTTTGTTAAATGAATTATGTTTTGTAAAAAGTCATAGAATTTGTGTGATAGTAATACAGTCCTGCAAGGTTGTTAGTGTTTTACAAATAACCTTGTAGGTGGGTATATTATGACGGGCATTTTTGAAGAAAATTGTAAATCCAATACCGTAAATAATAGCCTGTATTGCTGCTTGACAGCTATAACAAAGGTGATGCGGGTCTTTTATTGTGTTTCAAAGGTCTCATACATTATTGACGATGTTTTTTGTTATTGACATTTATATATCTTATATCTATATATATAAAAATCAATGCCACTTTTCGTTGTTATTTTATAACTCAAGAACGGACTCACCTATCCAAACCAAATGTTTAGGCTTTGTTCGGACTATTTAGTTGATGGTTTATGTGAAGTTTGGTAGAGTAGAGTAGGGTATAGTAGGGTAGAGTAGGGTAGAGTAGTGTAGAGTAGAGTAGGGTAGAGTAGTGTAGAGTAGAGTAGTGTAGAGTAGTGTAGGGTAAAGTAGGGTAGAGTAGGGTCGAGTAGGGTAGAGTAGGGAAGATCGGGAGCGAAGCCGCGCGGGCAAAAGCTAGTTTTATAATAATAATATTGACCAGCTTCTTTTTAAGTACCCATCACTGATATTATTTTATACTAGCTGCTCCCAGCGGCTTCGCCCGCGTGATAGCAGAAAATTATCCCAAGGGATAATACTTCCGGAATACAAAGTATCCTATGTCCTATTCCAGGACATGGTCTATCCGTGTACTAAGTTTCATCCAAATCCGTTTTGCCATTTAGGCGTGAAGTAGTAACAAACAAATAATAAACAAACAAACTCACTTTCGCTTTTATAATATTAGTAAGGATAATATTGCACTCCAAAAACCGGTTTTACGTCTCTTCCGTCATAGCCACAGGTTCAATTGAAAACCAGCGTCATGCGCTACCTTGTTGTCTGGCATTCATGCTGAACTGGATCTATTTCGGTGCAGCCATGAGGCACACAACAACTGTATTTTTTTATTTAATATTTTTTGCTTCTTCTATTTTTGTTCTTCTAAATTATTTTTCTTTATTTTCTTTTGCTCGCAGCTTTGCCCGTGTACATAAAATATAGCCCCTATATATGTCACTCAGGAATAAAGCAGCTTTCTATCGGGTGATAAAATTTTAGCAATTGGACCAGTACTTTCAGATATTACCTCCTAGAAACAAAAAAAAAACGGATAAAAACATCTTTATAATATTATAGGTGTAGATTAGTGTAGATAGGCTCGCGTTTAACCGCTATCTTACCTGATGGTAAGCGATGATGGTTTTTTTTTTATCGTGGGCAAAAATCATCCAATGAGTGGAAATTCCAGCCATGCGCACAAAACATTTTGGGAACATATTAATTATCTATAGCTAATTAATTAGCCTAATTCTCTGTCAGAGTCTGTGTTTCATGATAGCTACAGCCTAGAAATTAAAGACTTAAATCAAGAGTTAATGGGTTACCTCTAGGTTACCTCTAAGGTCACTCTCCCTCTTTTCTTCACTCTTTACTTCTATGTAAAGAGTGAGTGAAGTGTGTGAGTGAGGGGGTGTGAGTGAGGGTATGTAAGTGAACGTGTGTGAGTGTTTAGAAGCAAGCGTGCTCCATCGTCAGCAATATCACCGCTTACCATCAATTAATGTATTAATAACAAAAAAAAACTATATTTCCATTCAATCTAATATTAATGAGTTCCCAATAGAACCATTGTTTTTGCTACATTATTCATAGAACTACCTTTTTCTAAGCCCCGCATTCTAAAACAATAGACAGTAGCGTACCTAAATCTCGGGCTACATTTGAATACCAGTAAGCTCTACACGGCACCAATCGCAAATGGAGTGGAGACATCATCGAATCTTTATTTTCCTTACATATCTTTATCCACACACTAGGTATATCTATACAACATTAGGTATGTAGTTTTAGTCTTAAAGCGAAACCCGAAACACGTTTCTAGTATTTTTATGTAAATAATCTGTCTACAAAATTTGATTTTTACGTTACCAGCTTATCCACACAAATACATGGTCACCAGACCATCCGGGTGACCAAGGTTGTTTTACTCTTATAAAAGGCTGGTTACGGACTATTGTTGACTACATCCGATTTCATTTTGCGCTAATAATTACTTATGTCGTTTGACTTTTTAGACAGACTTCTATAATGCAAGCATTTAAGATTTAACATGAAACGCCCCGGGTTGGGGCTTCGCCGTAAGCCAAAATACAGAATCTTCCTAGTTCGGCTCCAACTGCTAAAACTTTTGTGTATATGTTTTTACTTTTAGAGCATTTGTTTGTTAAAATGCATTTTTTGTAAAACAAATAAAAATATTATTATATTTGGTGAAACCATTGTATGCGACTTCTTTTTATTAACCTAGCAGCAAACTTGAACATCATAATTACCCTAACTTTTAACTAATTAAAACGAACTTAAAACAAATGAAAATATGGCTTCGAACAGCTCTTCCGCATTGCTGTCGACTGGTGCCCAAAACACTATATAGTTCTGAATATAGAATAGCCCATATTACACGGATATTGCCAGCATGAATAAAATGTAAAGTTGAATAATTCATTAATTGAATGCTAACTGCTGATATAAGTTAATGAATAATGCATTTTGCCACAATGCACTGCTCTTATTAAACATTCATCTCCAGAGGGAGTTAATTTCCGACTTTATTTGCGATTTAAATTGAGGGCTTAATTAAAAAAAAAACTGGCCACGTCAGATTTGCAATCTTAATAACGAGTAAAAAACGGCAAAAAAATATGTTTTTCGCATGTGAGCCCCCATAAGAATTAATTTTATTTTAATTTAATTATTTATTTAAAACAATACGTATTCTTTTTTTTTGTTAATTGAGTTCATAAATAACTTCTTAAATCTACCTAGGTATGGACAGTATCATCTGGTTAACCCTTATTCTAAGGTATATTAATATCAGAGCGACGCAAGTTTGGAGGTAACCGGAACAGAGAGTAAAGTCCCCCATACCTCCTTTGAAAAGGGAGGATCCTCCGACCAGACAGGATGTTATAGTCTGGTGGGCGACTGCCCGATATTTGATGTCGGGCTGTCGTATATGTTCAAATCGCGCGGAGAACTTTGATTGCGCGATGCAGGATTTCGTATTTTCTTCGTAGTTCTTATGTGTGGCGTGACGTGTGGCGTCATAGATGTCGCTACACAAGGTACAGTCAGCTGCATCAATTGAATATCCCTCAAATGGCCCCAGTAGGCTTCGACCCTTCTGGGCCCTACGATAGGTACATAACATATTTATTGATCCAATTGATAGGATAGTTCCCAATTCTTCCCCAGTGTGTTCTTATTTAAGTCCTTCCATTCGGCCACAGCCTAGCTGTTTATTGATTATACCATTAGGCTTCAACATGTAACAGCTTACCTGCCGCCCAAGAGAGATGCCGCCTGTATTATCATTACCCTGCCGATAGAGTATCAATATTGGCGTAAGGGAATGGCGATTATGAACGGTCCGATGAATATCTTACAAACACTATATGTTAAGCATACATTGAGTTTACTTTGAAGTATATTATTTTTAAAAGGTTAATAGGCTTTAACCTTACTCGGTTTATTCCCATCTGCCACCTTTGAGATTGCCACCGCAGTGGCGGTTGGCACTAATTCATTCCCATCGGCCATCCCTGAGTTTGCCACCGGGGTGGCGGTTGGCGTCTACCACCCCGGTGGTTGATGGTTACTATTTAGTTTCACCTGATTCCTTCGTAGTAATAGTACAGGAGTTTATTCGCATTTCGTGATCGAATGAAGAAGTGTCAACCGCTACCCCGGTGGCAAACTTAGGGGTGGCTGATGGGAATAAACCAAAGATGTCCACTGTGAGTGTCGCCACAATGTCGTCTTACATGGACATTAGATTTCTTAGACCCTCACTAGGTCCTCGGTCCACCTTGTGGGAGGCCTTCCAACCTATTGGCCCCATTGATAACCTATTGTCCTGCCCACAGCCGCTACCTACCATATCTATTAATACGCAGGTAATTCATAGTTATAAGCTACTATTTAGCCATATCTATAAATTCTTATAATACGCCAGTAATTTGAAACACACTAAATAAAATACAAAAAGACAGACTTTAGAATTTGTGCTTTATTATGATTGATAAGGCTATTTCTACAAATATATAACAGCCAGCGATTTCGCAAGTAAAAGTAGTGATAAAAATCCCACTCTTATATTACTCGAACTACAATGCATTTTAGAACATGGTTAACGTGTACCTATGGCTTTCACCCAAATCCCTTTAGCCGTTTAAGCGCGAAGGAGTAACAAACATACACACACGTGATTTGAGGCGTATTTCTTAAAATATAATAATATCTGTTTGATCATAGAGATCAAAATGTTAACAATTTTCGGAACTGTCTGAACGCCAGAGCATGATTAAATTGCAACCTTCACTTCGCCACTGAGCGTCAATATTAATATTTATTTTCCAACACCTTGGCATAAATCAATTACAAACGTTAAGATTGGCTCAGCGAGCTAGGAAATTTAATTTTGTTGCAACAGCCGCCGTTGAGGTTTCGAGCAAACGAGCACTCGAGCTTGCGAGCACTCGAGCTTGCGAGCATTCGAGCTATCCAGCGTTCGAGCACTCGAGCATTTTGAGCCCGTAGCTCGATGTGGTACCTATAAATCATTTGATCGGGTGTTTACACATCACTGGCGGGGTTTGCCAGATTACCTCATGTATTCAGTTTGATATTTTGAGCGGAATTTATGATTTTATAGTAGAATGGATTAGCACGAATGGCCTAGAAGTTTAATATTGTTTTTTTGTAGGTGGGGAAAAATCTCATCCAATGTCATCTCTGTACCATTGGGCGGAGCGGGAAATAGTGTCAGACTTTTACTGACTAAAAACCCACTCCTTTTCCTTCGTTGCTTTTCGTACTGGGGCCGAATCTTCTTTCAGAAGCAGATCCTTGGCCCCAGTAGGCTTCGACCCTGCTGGGCCCTTACGGTTTGCTGACAACTCCTTGAGGCGCGCGTGGAACAATATACGCCGTCGACATCTTGGGCTCCTCGGTCCGAACTTGGATTTTTATTGGTTAGAGCTACTTTCAATCTGGTATTACAAGCCTTTATCGATCTGGCAAAGCGACCGGCGTCCATACTGAACGCCTGCCAGAGGGTCATGGCAATACGGATGGTGCGGGGTTACCGCACGATCTCCCGCGAAGCGGCGAGCCTTCTGGCTGGCCTACCACCGTGGGATCTGGAGGCAACAGTCCTTGCACACATGCACGACATGCGCGTGGAGATGCAACGCCGGGGTGAAAGTCCACTGCCGCAACATGTCAAGGCATGGCGGACAGAGCTCCGGCGGGATCTCATGGTGAAATGGCGTCAACGGTTATCGCAACCCAGTGCTGGGCACGCCACGATTATGGCGGTAAGTCCCCTCTTTGAGGCGTGGCTGGAAAGACCTCACGGCGTCCTTACCTTCCGCATGACGCAGGTCCTCACCGGACATGGCAAGTTCGGGAGGTTCCTGCATCGGATTCAAGCGGAAGAGACGCCCGGGTGTCGCCACTGTGCGCAACGCCCGGAGGACACGGTGGAGCACACCGTCGAGGTGTGCCCTGCCTGGGCGGAGCATCGCCGTGCCCTCGTGGGGGCGATCGGCGGCGGAGACCTCTCGCGCCGGGCCCTGGTCGAGGCCATGGTCCGGAGCGAGGAGGAATGGCAGGCGGTCGCCTCCTTCTGCGAAGCAGTAATGCTTACAAAGGAGGAGGCCGACCGCATCAGGCAACGGCGCCCTCGCCGCCGTCGCCGGGATTCCGATCCCGATTTCCGGCCACAGTAGACGCGGGCTCGCGGACGGCGAGCCATGGGTAGCTCGCTGTTCGATCGTCCGGTAATGGACCGAGTCCAAGACGTCGACGGCGCGCACTGTTCCCGCGCGCCTCAAGGAGTTGTCAGCAGCAGGAGGGGCCTCTCCTGCTCCACCCAAGAGCGGGTTTCGTCAAAGATGATTTACCCCGTCGATAAAAAAAAAAAAAAAAAGCCTTTATCGATGCCAATGGGAAAAGTTCCCAGAACGCTGGCAGCATTGCCACGCTGGATGGCAATGTTGATTCGTTGACCGAAAAAAAGCCCAGCCCTTTGAGTTTTCCCCGTTTTTCAGCCTTTTTTACTCGTTTGTACATAATTTTGTATATACCTATTAATTTATAATATTTAATAGTTAAGATGTATATATTAATTTAAGTGTTTTTATAGCAAAAAAAAAAACAACAAGCCTTTAGATATTTATATATGTCATATTTATGTTGATAGATAAATCAACAGAAAATACAAAACTATGAGAAATCCCCCGTTTTCCGCCTATATATCCTACTCTGAAAACCGGATGAAAATAAAAACCTCTCAGTAAGAACTTCACGATTTCGTTTGGTAAGTCCGGACAGTTCCTTTCCAACTGGCGTCCGGTCCGGCTTACCCGGATAAACCCTCGTCAGATGCCGCCTATTCTAATTTATGAACACATTATGTATACTTGAATATATATAGCGAGGATAGTGAATTAACACCTCTTCGTATAATAATATTGTATTCTATGTTAGTACAATATTGGATTGTATCTGTTGTTTGTTTATTGTGCAAACCTACTACAGTGTTGTCTTTTTTAACCCAAAGGTTGACTGGTAGAGAATGCTTTGTTGCATTAGGTCCGCCTGTATGTACCACTACTGTACATGAAGTTTTAATAAATAAATAAATAATGTTTGCAGATACAGTGAACCAAACATCTGTGGTAACAATTGTCAATTCATAAAAAAACTTGTCAAATCATTTCCAGTAAAAGTCTGACAGTCCCTCTCACTCCATTCAGCGAGGGAAGAGTCATTTGATGATATCCCACAGAATAAAAAGGCGTTTGAGTTTCTGACTACTTCAAGAACTGTTAAAGTTTTATAAATAACTGGCAGCTGCCAGCGGCTTTGGCCGCGTGATAATAAAACAATGAGGGAATGATGTGACCGAAAGATTCAAGAGTGGCGTTCGTGCACCGGAAAACGCAGCGATGGAAGACCTCCCACAAGGTGGACTGATGACCTGATGAGAGTTGCGGGAATGGCGTCACCTGGGGCATCCTTCGGCTGAAATGATGATGATGAGATGAGATGTGTTGTGATTGACAGCGGGGATCACCGGCTCAACGTGTTTTCGAAGACACGGAGTCTTATCCCGGATGGAAGGATGCCCAAACATTAAATATCAGTTATTTAATGTTTGGGCACCCGTACCCGGACAGATCGCCCAGTAGTTTTCATTTATCCATGAGGTTGACTGTACCTATTGTTACGTATATAATTATGCCTTTTGTGGTAGTAATTACTTAGGAACTTGTGCGAGAGCAATTAACAACAATTGTGCCAGCGGTTAGGACTCGATTTGGAAGTCCCTCCACAAAATAGATAGGTACAGAAGTCCATCTCATGTATGTACTTCACTTTTCATACCTTCGCTTAACAATCGCGCTAGGGTCAGCGCCGCTCTGTCCGAGCACGCTCGGCGCGGCGATAAATACCTAATATAAACTATAAACATATTAAATGGCCACAAAGCCATGTAATCATGTCAAGTCTTAAAACTCCATAGTAGCTTAAAAAACAATAATTAGCTAATTATGTTGAATTTAAAAAAACATCCACTAAACGCGGATAAATACGCGCTAGCAACGAACTGAATTGAGTTGAGATATCATGTCCGTGAGCGGTGTCTGTGTGCGATGCTCGAACGCGCTTTGTATGTAGGTTGACTTCTCATGCTTCACACCAACATTTCTTGCGTTCACGTTTCACATTTCACTATAAAGCCTTTGAAATTGAATAGTGGTAGGAGCACAAAATAGATAGGTACAGAAGACAATCTCATGTATGTACTTCACTTTTTATACCTACGCTCGGTGGACGCACACTGATGAGCGTTTGAGCCGGAACTGTTCGACGAGTGGGCCGAGACGCTACCGTGATATCGTTTCCGTGAGCGGTGTCTATGTGTGCGTTGCTCGAGCGCGCTTTGTATGTAGATTGACTTCTGTACCTATATATTTAGTGGTAGGAGTTCTCAATTGTTTACCTTTCTCATTGGAACGAACAGACTTCGAACTGGAACTACGAACTTTCCTTAGTTCGTAGCACTGCAGTCTAAGAAATTGTTAAGTTTCTGCTGAAGTCATCTGAATGGTTTTAAGCGCTTCTAGACTTTGATGGAAAAAGTAAATATGTATGCCTTATATATGGTTTAAGACAGCGCGGGAGAAAAATGTTTGGAAGTACTTAGGTAGGTCTATGCCTAGTGGTTAGAAAATAACGGCTAGGTAAGTTTGACTCCTTGAGAGTGCCGAAGTACGCGTTTTTTGCGATACCTCCACGCATTCCCGAGATAAAGAGTCTTGACAGACAGACAACAAAGTGACCCTATAAGGGTTCCGTTTTTTTCCTCTTGAGGTACAAAACCATAAAAAAAGAAAGTTTAAATCAACAAGCGTTTATCATTATTACTTAACTAGCTTTTGCCCGCGGCTTCACCCGCGTACATAATCCCAGGATAAAAAGTATCCTATGTGTTATTCTGGGATATGGTCTACTCGTGTACTAAGTTTCATCGAGATCCGTTCAGTAGTTTTTGCGTGAAAGAGTAACAAACATCCATACATCCATCCATACATACAAACTTTCGCATTTATAATATTAGTAGGATATAAAATGTTTTCTAACACAAATAACGTTTTCTTACAATTTTTTAATTAAAACAAGCAAGTTGACCTCTGAAGCGTGTATTGTAGAATCTAGATTAGAGTTTTTATATTTAACTAGCTTTTGCCCGCGCGGCTTCGCTACTCTACCGTACTCTACCGTACTCTACCCTACTCTACCCTACTCTACCCTACTCTGCCCTACTCTGCCCTACTCTACCCTACTCTACTCTACTCTACCCTACTCTACCCTACTCTACCCCACTCTACCCTACTCTACCCTACTCTACCCTACTCTATCCTACACTACCCTATTTTTTTTTCCATAAGAACCTTCTCCTCACAATAATAATCACAACAAAAAAAAAAACAGCCAAATCGGTCAAGCCGTTTTCATGCCAAGTCTACTCTACCCTACTCTGCCCTACTCTGCCCTACTCTGCCCTACTCTGCCCTACTCTGCCCTACTCTGCCCTACTCTGCCCTACTCTGCCCTACTCTGCCCTACTCTGCCCTACTCTGCCCTACTCTGCCCTACTCTGCCCTACTCTGCCCTACTCTGCCCTACTCTGCCCTACTCTGCCCTACTCTGCCCTACTCTGCCCTACTCTGCCCTACTCTGCCCTACTCTGCCCTACTCTGCCCTACTCTGCCCTACTCTGCCCTACTCTGCCCTACTCTGCCCTACTCTGCCCTACTCTGCCCTACTCTGCCCTACTCTGCCCTACTCTGCCCTACTCTGCCCTACTCTGCCCTACTCTGCCCTACTCTGCCCTACTCTGCCCTACTCTGCCCTACTCTGCCCTACTCTGCCCTACTCTGCCCTACTCTGCCCTACTCTGCCCTACTCTGCCCTACTCTGCCTTACTCTGCCCTACTCTGCCCTACTCTACCCTACTCTACCCTACTCTACCCTACTCTACCCTACTCTACCCTACTCTACCCTACTCTACCCTACTCTACCCTACTCTACCCTACTCTACCCTACTCTACCCAAAAAAAAAATCAGCCAAATCGGTCAAGCCGTTTTCATGCTATGTCGTGACAACGGAAAACGGGTTTCATTTTTATATGTACATATAGATTAAAACGTAGCACATTCTAGCGGCACGTGCCTAAGGTTTCTTTGGTTGAATTTGTTTGAATAAAACAATAATAAGCATGTTGCTACAAACTGTTTCCTTTGACTCTTCATTGTTAATGAATATTCATTGTTTAATAAAGTTCTATACCTAATTGTATTTCCTTGTGCTGTCGTTTTGTGGATTTTTTAATAAATTAACTTCAATATGAAAAAGAAGTTCTCTTTGATAAAAAGTGACCTTGCAATTTTAACTTGAAGGCGCTTTCTAAATTGCAAGTGTTCATTTTTATAAATGAAGCTTTGATACCATGAGTTTAGCTCTAAAGATTTTTTTATATTCTTACTCGAAACTTCTAATCTCTACCGCTTTTAGGCACGCAATTTACTGTTATCCGCACTAGTGTGAAAAAGTGCGCGAGCTCGCCTCGCCAGTATTGATTGTATCAGGTTGTGCGCTAAGCGACCCCATTACTCTTGCGTTTATTTATTTCCACATAAGTATATTGAAAAACGTTGTTTGAGACACGTAGAAATTTGTCACTGCTGCACTTGACTCCACACTCTTGCGGATCGGGCGAATTCCACCTCAGTTGCAATGACAAACATTTCCACACTTGTATCAACATGTACTATTTTTCAATACTGCTTGAAATCAAGTTCAAGCCAAAAACCTATCATAAACGTTCGTTATTTCCTTTTTTTTGTTTTCGAGGGGAATCCTTCAAAAGGCGCCTGGACTTTGGGGATAAATCCGGGGAGTGTGGGATTTTTACCTCACTAAAACCACCCCGGTGATCACCAGAAAGGGCCCCATTTCGAAATTCCCCAGACCATTTCGAAACCCCCTCAGTGCAACGCCTGTTACGACACATCCCTGAAGAGACCGTATAACAGTCTCCCCTGAGCCTCTTTGTTCACGGCAGCACGTGACCACTGTCCCACCGTCTTCCCTGGAATCCCTCGATGACCTAGCAGAGTCCCCACTCTGAGCGCCTACCTAAAAAAACCTAACAAACTACTTCCAACAGATTCTTAATAATTTCCTACCTACGAGAAAAGGTTGATTACCTTGAAAACCCTCTGGGATTGTTACTGCACACCTAAATCCAACACCTTGAAAGGTACGGGTATGTATTTAAGCCGTCCTTTGTCAGCAGTCGCATACCTGTACACTAGAAAACGGTATTTACAAAATAAAATACTTACAGACAAAAATATGTTAGGAAAAATTATATTTGTTTTTTGAGTGATATACTTTTTATTTCATCCTCTGTGTATCACTCTAATATATAATAGACAAAATGTGTGGATGTTTAATCTTTCGAATACCGTAATTAGAGATACAATAAGAGAGCGGATGCGTTCGCTTGGAGTTTCAGGCCCAAGCGCCCGAAAATAGCCATAAAACAGTGACTTTCTAAAGCCTACTCCTCGGTAACGGCCAGGTTAAGTTAAAAAAAAATATATGTTTATTATAGATTCATGAACAACATTATCAACTATTTTTTTTTTCCTGCAATTAATACTTTTATCTAAAAAAATATTTAGCAATTTCGCATTTTTTCCCTACTCTTCCGAAACGGCTTGGATCTTTAGAAACATTTTTGTACATAAAAATCAGTAGTTAAATATTCTTTAAAGTGAACATAGCCTATGCAAATCAATCAATATTTCGCAAAGAAAATAATAATAATGTTCCACAACTATCACACAACTCCGTATAGTCCCATGCTAAGCAGAGCTTGTATTATGGGTACTAGACATAGACAACTGATATACATACTTATATATTTCTCAATACATACATATTATAGATAAATTACACCCAGACACCGAACAAATGAAATAAAAAATGAATTAAAAGGTCAGCGGGACTGTATCCAGGCGCAGCTGGCCGCAATTAAATGCACAGATATGTGCCGGCTTAGTGGGTACGATTATTGTGTTCTTTTAATTTTGGCAAAACAAAACAAAACATTTGTCTGGTCGGAGGATCATCCCTTTCCAACGAAGGTATGTCAGACTTAACACTTTGTTCCGCATAACTCTTAAAGTTAAAGTATTCCCAACAACAGTTCCCTTCCCCTGTAGCCAAGTTGCTAATCTGCAATAGTTAACGCTAGTAGAAAGCTTCAAATGTACGGGAATGACGCCAGTCACGTGGTCAGAACAAAATAATTGGCGGCAAGGTCAATTCGAAGCGTTCGACGCAAGCGAAACGGTTGTAACTTGGCTAGGGGGGGCTGATACAACCCGGGAATCTTTAAGTCAAGAGTGAATAAGTTTCTTCTAGGTAAGCGCGTTCCATCGTCGACCGCATCGTCTCTTTCCATCACGTGAGATAGCGGCCAAGCGTGAACCTTTTAACAATAAAAAAAACTCATCAGAATTTTCACTTTAACAAGGAAAGTCAAACGCCAATGAAGAGATTTGAATGCTATTATAAAATATATTTAGGTACTATATTCTCGTATTTTGAACCGTTTGTTGAAAGGTAACAGCTGGGGTTCGGTCCCGACGCCATATTGATCGCGTCCCAGTGACCTTGGAAAATGGGGATACCGTGCTTCTTACTGCGTTCTTTATTGAGGGGTTCCCAAGGTTTACGTTCGAATGAAAAGTTCCATATTTCGTCCTCCATTATTATCCTGATTCTTGCCGTGAGGGCAAAAGTAAAATAGGAAACCACTTTATTTAATTCCAGTAAGTATGAATTGTTGGTACTTTATTTTTGGAAGTTTTAAGTTAATATTGCTTTGGATTTTAGTTGATAATATATTTCTTGTTGCGTCCTCTGGCGATTATTGGCTACAATCAGATCTGACCATTGGTATTATAATTTTTTGAGGTGGGAAATTATCCTTCTCCTGCTGTTGGATAAAACGGGAGGGCGTATTAAACATCCCACCTGTTTTTTTTTTTTTCCACAACTACCACACAACATCGTCTAGTCCCAAGCTAAGCAGAGCTTGTGTTATGGGTACTAGACAACTGATTAACATACTTATATATTTCTAAATACATACATATTATAGATAAATTACACCCAGACACAGAACAAATGATCATGCTCATCACATAAACATTTGTCCTGGGTGTCACGACCTCCGGCATAGCAGTCAGGGCCACTAACCACTAGACCAACAGGGCAGTCAAGCCTTTTAATTTCTAAGACCACGGTTACTATTTCATACGTACCTGCATTCAAGCGACAATAAATAACAATAGTAATAAGCTTCGATGACCATCCGTCGAAGGTGTCGTTGCGCCTGATACAGAAGGCAGGTCAGACAGAAGGCTATTCCTCGATACGGCTCGCATTGTGAGGAGGTTTTTGTCTCTGGAGCCCTAACTACCGGTAACTTGGACCATGTTTTCAACACCAGCGTACCACAATTTTTTATATTTTTAAATATATATTTTTTATATGTTATTTTTATTAAGTTTAAAAATATGTCATCATCATCATCATCATTTCAGCCGATACACGTCCACTGCTGGACATAGGCCTCCCCCAAGCGTCGCCACAACGAACGCTCCTGCGCGTCTCGCATCCATCGGCTTCCCGCAACCTTCACCAGGTCATCAGACCACCTTGTTGGAGGCCTTCCAACGTTGCGTCTTCCGGTACGCGGTCGCCACTCCAGAACCTTTCGGCCCCAACGGCCATCTGTTCTGCGAGCAATGTGCCCTGCCCATTGCCACTTAAGTTTGGCAATTCTTTGCGCTATGTCGGCAACCTTAGTTCTCCTGCGGATGTCTTCATTTTTGATTCGATCACGCAAGGTAACCCCGAGCATAGCCCTTTCCATTGCCCTTTGGGTGACTTTAAGCCTTCTGATGAGGCCCATTGTGAGCGACCACGTTTCGGAGCCATATGTCATCACTGGCAACACGCACTGATCATAGACTTTCGTCTTGAGACACTGTGGTATATTGGACGAGAAGACACCGCGTAGCTTCCCGAACGCCGCCCAGCCGAGTTGGATTCGACGGTTGACCTCTTTCTCGAAGTTCGACCTACCTAACTGGACTGTCTGTCCGAGGTAGACGTAATCTTCCACAACTTCGAGTGTAGAGTCTCCGATCTTGATAGGAGTAGGCGCTACATGGTTGTTAATCATGATTTTGGTTTTATCCATGTTCATTTTAAGACCCACTCTTTCGGAAGCTCTACTGAGGTCATTGAGCATTGTGCTGAGCTCCTCCATAGTCTCAGCCATGACTACTATGTCGTCAGCAAACCGAAGGTGAGTGATGTACTCGCCATTGACATTAATGCCTAGTCCACTCCAGTCCAGAACCTTGAAGACATCTTCCATTGCGGCGGTGAACAGTTTCGGAGAAATAACGTCTCCCTGCCTCACACCCCGCTGCAAAAGGATAGGTTTCGAGATCTGGTCCTGTAGTCGGACTGACATAGTGGCGTTTTCGTACAAACACTTCAGCACCTCGATGTACCGATAGTCAATTTGGCACCGTTGGAGAGACTGCAGCACCGCCCAAGTCTCAATCGAATCAAAGGCTTTCTCGTAGTCCACAAACGCTAGGCAAAGAGGCAGGTTATACTCCTCGGTCTTCTGTATAACCTGCCGCAGCGTATGAATGTGGTCTACGGTGCTGAAACCTTTTCGGAATCCGGCTTGTTCGGGAGGCTGGAAGTCGTCAAACCTGCGCGCGAGACGGTTCGTGAGACCCCCTTAAAAATATGTAAAGGAAATGAATATACGAAACAATAATATTTATTCAAGTCAAAATACCCATCTTTTTTGTATTACTTCAGAAATAGGTTCAGTCTCATTTGAGAAAAAATAAGTACACAAGAAAATAAGTAGTTTTATTTGAAACAAGATTTACGTCTACATTCCTACCAATACTATTTCGGGTTAAAGGTCAAAGGTTTGTCTTCAAAATTAACCCTCCGCGTGCCACGCACAAAAAGTCAATTCCGATTTCCACCGACTTCTCGCTTCACACCAACTTTTAAGAGCAGCACGCAACAAATGGTGGGTTTAGCGACTCCGGGCTAAGCCGCCCTTGGCCTAGTTCCCCCGGTCGATAGTACCCGTGAATTTATTGCGAGCGTTTGGGGGTTAGCTTAGCAGGCGGCTCAGTTTGTTTGAGCAGATGTAAGGGTAAGGTTATTCTTGGATTTTGTTCTACAAATGCTTTTATGTTAATATAAACCAATTTTAGAGAGAGATAGAGCTTTAGAATTTGCTTGAGTTAGAAAGGGACGTATATATCATATTATCACATGCACGCTTATGAATGACTGCGCTAAATTGGGGTTCGTGTATTGTTTTAATTTACAGCTTTTAGATTTTCCCGTGGGCGTTAATAAACCTGACTAAAAGGTTTTCATTATGATTTATTTGCTTTGGCTGTTGAGGTTACCTTTGTCCCGCACTGAATATATATCTACTGAACTATGTAAAGATATGTACTCGTATGTACAGTAATAACTAATTGAATCACCTTAAAAACTAAAGGTACATTTTTTACATACACCTTCTTATGACTGCACGTCACTCCTGAGAGTCGCAAGGCGATCCCCGGCCGCGGACGAGGAGCAATAGGTTGCTCACCGTCTGGTCATCCTGTAAAGTCCGAGCCCAAATCATCGACGCTGTTTAGTTTTTAACTCGCGCCTCAAAGAGATATCAGCACAACCGTAAAGCCGTTTGGTCCGGCAAAGGCCACAGGGAATTTTTTACTGGATACTGCAATCTTGAAACGTAAAGGTCTTAGGTGGCTTTAATCAGTAAGTCTGCCACGCCTTCTCACTTCACCCTAGAGCCTGAGAAGTCATTAGATGATTTCCCAAAGAAAACGTCACTTTATCACTGCTAACATATCGAAGGAAATTGACAGTGCGTAAAGGTGACATGAGCCTCTTAAGTGCTGAAAGGAATTCGGTTTGAAAATTATTTCACATTATTGCTCTCTAAACGTAGTTCTACATATTATCGTATCACTTTGATCCTATCTCGTTGTTTTAGCAGCGATTTTCACGTTGACTTGGCACGAAATGCTCATTAAGAAGCGTATATTTAGCTAGCGAGTTCGATATTTGAGGTTAAGCAAGTCTTCCTGAGGTCGATCAGTGGTTGGGTGACCATCCATTAAATACCTTGGGAATGTACGCCAAGCTCGTTGGTACCGGCTATCTCTTAGATTACTTCATATTACAACTCACTTTTTTATTATGATTATTTCTGTTTGTGCTTTTGTGTACAATATTGACTGGTCTACACTGTTCTTACATAATATCTATTATTCACACATCACAAAAAGAAAGAGACAACTAACAATGTGTGTTTCAGGGCGTCGGCTTCTTCTTGAATAGTTTGTGGCCTATAGGTATTATTCTAACAGCTATCTCATTAAAACCAAACAAATTCGTCGTTCGTTTCTTTAGTAATGAGTTTCCCGTGACATTTTGGTATTCAAAACCATCTTTATTTCGACGTGGAATATTTTTAACACAAAAAAAATATATTATGGAAAGCCAAGAACTTTTGTCAAGTCATTGTAATATTTCTTAAGAAAATAATGGATCAGAGTTTTGCCTGAAGAACTTTTGTAAAGACAAAACTTCGGGCTTGTCAAAAGATAAGTAAGTCAATTTATGAAGCGACTAATTAAAATTGTTTAGTGAGCGGAGATATCCTTGAGAAGGTTTTATCTAATTTTGTGCCGTTTTTAGGAGTCGTACAAAGTTTTTTTTTAAATTTAAAAACGGAGAGAGGAGAGAGAATCATTTTACGAATGGTTAAAATCAAATTCGGTATACAAGGATATTTGTAAAACACTGGCAACCTGTCAGGTCTATGGTAGTAACCAAAGATTTTATATATCCTAGTTAGAATATATAAAATCTTTGGTAGTAACATCATAAACAACAACTTTTTTTCTATGACTTTAAAAAAATGATCATATTTTAGTTCATCAGATTTTCATGCAAAAATAGAAATATTTAAATTAATCGTTCTAAATGTTGCGAAGTCTATGTTCGCGTATCAATTTTCTAGTGTGATGAGTACACGAAGATGGTGCGAATGCTTGCTAGGTAGGTCTGATTTTTCGGAAGCCTGCTTACTATTATTATGAGAACAGTGCACGGGAGCCGTAAGTAGAAATGTGTTAGATAGAACAACGAAATCTTAAAGGTTTGTTTTTGGTAATTGTGTTATATTTTGTAAAAACTCATAGAACAAAAGTTGTTGTTTATGATGTTCTTAACTAGCACTTAAGAGGTTACTGGTGTTTTCCAAATAACCCTGTATAGTTATTGGCTATCGATCTATCACAATAATATTTTAAAGGTGAGGATAGTTTATGAGTGTGTTTGCGTGTATAGAAGAAGGAGAATACTAGAAAGCGATATTATTGCGATAGTGTCAATTATGAAACAACATTTATCATTTGAGTGGCCTGTTGGTCTAGTGGTTAGTAGTCCTGACTGCTATACCGGAGGTCGTGGATGGGTTCAATTCCCACCCAGGACAAATGTTTATGTGATAAACATGATCATTTGCTCTGTGTCTGGTTGTAATTTATATATAATATGTATCTAGCACTCTTAACACAAGCTCTGCTTAGCTTGGTACTAGACGGCGTTGTGTGAAAGTTATGGAATATTATTATCATTATTTACAATGCTCCAAAAGTTTTAATTGCGTACGGAAATTGGATAGACGTCAAATTCGAAATATGTTTCGACTACGAGTGATAGTTTCTCTTGCTACGCCGTAGCGCCTTCACCGCGCAGCAGGCTACGACTTTTGACAACGCTAAAATGTCCCCGTACACGAGGTAAAAAAAAAGCCGCTTCAAGCTTCTTTTTGAGGCGGCCTTTTTTGTGTCTCGGGAGCGGCGGTGCCGCCATAAAAAACGCTTGAAGCCTAGCTTCACCGGACACAAGTGGTGTCGCGCGCTTCAGCTGTTTTTGCGGCCGCTCTTTTCCGTTTTTTGTAGTAGTGCTTTTTTGTGCCGGCCTCTTAATAAAATGCCTAGATAAACATGCACAAGATATCCCAAAATATCTAAAGAAAGGTGTAATAACATCATAATCACGTAAGAGCGGTTTATGAAATGTAGCTCGAAAAGGACGTTCTTAAGACCTCGTGGTAGGATATCTGACCTACAAAAAAGCCCATAAAAATCCAGAAACACGTTTCTCCAACAGCTTTCATCTACCAAAGTTTTATGAACGAGAACGTATAATGTAGCCATTATGACTCGGTTCAGACAATGCTTATTTTGTTCAGGAGCATTATTATTACCGCCTTAAGAGACGAGACGGGAATACTAATAGGAGTAATAGGACATTATGCAGCGTGGAAGCCTTCGGGCTGACTTAATAATGTATGCGGCCTATTTAGCTACAGGGTGACTTGTACTCAATTAGTAGGTTTTGAAAGAATTATTTGGGTACAATGTCTTTTAGGGTGTTAAATGAAACGACTTTTCCCGCTCTTGGGCGGAGTTAGAGGGCGTGTCAGACTTTTACTGGCTAAAACTTACCCCTGTGTTCCTTCTCTGCCTTTGTTCCAGGACCAAAAGGTTTTCTTTTACACTGCCCATGTAGCCCCAGTAGGTCTGACCCTGCTGGTGCATGGAACACTACGCGCCATAGCGCGCATAGGCGCGGATTATCAAAGAAAAAATGTGGGTGGGGTTAGGAGGTTTTTTTTTTGTCTATGGGGAAAATCATCTTATGACAAAACCCGAGCGGGAGATAGTGTCAGACTCTTACTGCCTAAAAACCCCACGCCGTTTCTTCTAGCCTTCAATTCAATAAACATTTTCATTGCTAGCAAAGACCACATATACTTACATTTAAAATACATTTAGAAAGACATTTCTCGACTTCGGTCGTTAAGGAAAAGGAAAAAAAGAAAATTATCTAAAAAACACAACAAGTGTACCTACTAACATTAAACAGCTTTTCATAAAAACTTTACCGATCGTTGGAAATGGAACTGTTAACGATCGTGCGATCGACTTCATTGTTTGCGTTTAAGTTGAGTGAGAACTCGGAATAATTGGAAAGCTAATGAATACAAACACAAAGAAGACTGAGATGGTATAGAGACGCAGTATGTCTGTAAGTATCGTAAAAAAATGTAGAACAACTTTAACAAAAAGAAAAAATGAAAGTTTTACTTTTAGAAAAAATGGCAGTCGCAAGAAAGCGTAATTTATTGTTCTAAAATCTTCTCCAAGCCATTGGAAGAAGCAAGCAGTTTATGTTGTGAGGACCAGAGGGCCAAATTGATAATCTAAAATCGTTAACGCTAGTAGAAAACTTCAAATGAATGAGAATGACGTCATCTCAACGCTCATTCTCGTGGCTAGAACAAAGGAATCGGAGGCGTTACCGACTGTAGAAAGACATTCGAAACGAAACGGTCGTAATTTGACTAGGCCTGAAGAACCACTAGACGACTATTAGTTAACGTAAAAAGAAAAAAAGAGCATTGTAATGAGTGGGATTCTAACAGTCCCTACTATTAGGTTCGCCTTGAAGTCCCACAGGATGCTGCTGAAAACCAACGCCTCCTCCACCACCCCATTCAATATGATAAATTCATCACTCATAAAAGATTCTTTGTCCACAGAACCTCCCTCCCAGTGGCTCAATTCAGCCGCGGCGACTTCTCCCTGTGGTCTGTGCTAAAGAACTGCGTCGGCAAGGAGCTGTCCAAGATCACCATGCCGGTGGTATTCAACGAGCCGCTGTCATTCCTGCAGCGCATGCTGGAGTATTTGGAGTATGCGCACCTGCTGCGCATGGCCTCGGAGCAGACCGACCCTGTTGCGCGAATGGAGTATATTGCTGGTAAGGAATAATCTTCAGGATATTAGGCCTCTATAGGAGTACGTCACGATTGTCTGAAGTTCACGTTTGAACTACTATACGAATACAAACTAATGGACCAACGGTCGTCCAAACGGTCGGCCTTTCAGCGTTTTGGGAACACATTAATTGTGCGTGCATTTAAGGACTGGAATTCCCTGCCAGAGTTTCTTTCCTGATAGCTACAGTCTAGGGGACTTTAACCCAAGAGTGATTAGGTTACTTTTAGGCAAGTGTGCTCTATCGTCGACCACATCATCGAAATGATTTGGGAACACTTTCATTGTGCGTACAGTTAGAGCAGGAGTAGAATTTCCTGCCGAAGTTTGTTTTTACTAATAGCTAAGGTAAATCTTTAAGTAAATAGGTTACTTCTAGACAAACATACCGCAACGTTGACCATTTTATCGCTTACAGGTTCAAGTCCTATAAATCTTACTAAATAGGGTACTTTAGACTTTGGTTAAGACTATTTTTCAAGGGTTTGATAAATTGAAACAATTTAGAGATGGTATCAGTAGGATTGGGAGTAAATAAATACCATTCAGCGCTTTTGTGATGATTGTAGATCCCATAGTCCATAATATTACAAGTCTAAAGTTGCTTTTGCTTCGTTCTGTTCTTTGCTTGGTATAGGCTTCCTCTTGTTTGTCTCGTTCTGCCCCTTATCTAGTCGATTAAAAACAAGACAAAAAAACTAAAAAACTAAAGAGATAAACTCCTACCTATCTAAAGAAAGAAAGAAAGAAAGAAAGAAAGAAAGAAAGAAAGAAAGAAAGAAAGAAAGAAAGAAAGAAAGAAAGAAAGAAAGAAAAATAATTTATTCAGTACAGCACAAGGCCCACACAAATACAAGAACCAAAAAAAGAAATAAAAATAATAAAGATAGAAAATAAGGTTGTTGTGTGCCTCATGGCTGCACCAAAATAGGTCCAGTTCAGCATGAATGCCAGACAACTAGTGCCTGACGCTGGTTTTTAACTGAACCTGTGGTTAATCTATCCTGAGTTTTTTTATATATTATAGAATGAGGTAAAGCACACGTCTAAGTTCGTCGAAATAGAATTCAACAATATCTAAAGTGTTTTGTTAAATAATTCTATAGAGTGTTTCTGTTAGAACTCCTACAAAGTTATTCCAATAACTTACTCCAAGCAACATATTAACCCAGCAAAACTAATCGCAAGATAGTTTTTTCTCTCATCTCAAATTCAGTATGTTGAAATTAAATCAAGCCAACAAGTGGCCCCTCATATTCCTCCACATTTCTGAAATATGGAGAGCACTTGAATGAATCACGAATAAAAAAACTGGGCAAGTAAGAGTCCGACTCGCGCCTTGAGGGTTCTGTACAAACTTACGTATGAAAACAGTTCGATTTCCGAATTAAGTTACAAAGATTTTTCCGAATCTCAATTTTTTTTTTGCGACGTAACGTAATAAATTTACTGTTTTTGAGATTTTTCCGGTACTTGTGCTTTGAGACCTTGTTTCAAACCAAATTTCAGGATTCTAGGTCAATGGAAAGTACCAAGTGAATTTTGATTCTCTTGAGAGTGTCAAAATATACGTTTTTTTTTCGTTAAGTCAAAAGAATGATTTTTTCGCAGCTTCAAGGGACCGCAGACCTAAGTATAATTTCAAGTTTTTTTATTTATTTATTTATTTTTATTCCCAACAATATCCTTACAGACTAGTCCAAACCGATATTGCCCCATGCGTTCACGGGATAAAGGGTCTTGACAGACAACAAAGTAATCCTATAACTGTCCCCGCATACGAACCTCAAAAAAAACGTCGCCACAAAAAAAGCTATAAGCGGCTACAAAAAAAAGCTAGAAGCCGCCGTAAAAAAAAGCTGAAGCGCGCGAAGAAGCTTTTTTGTAGCGGCACCGCCGCACACGAGCCACAAAAAAAGGCCGCTCAAAAAGAAGCTTGAAGCGGCGTTTTTTTGAGGCCCGTGTTCTTAATAACACACGTGTGCGCTTATTTGGCTGAGAGTTGCCGTTTTTTCTATTGAGGAATGGAACCCTAAAAAAACATGCAAAACGCGAGAGAAAATAGAGCTCTAAGTGTTAAAGTGCTTCTGAAAGTTTTTATTTCAAAAAGCAGCAGGAATTTTTGCTCTAGAATTTTGATTTCTTAATTAACTAAGTTCGTTTTAATAACTAAGTTGGTATCTGTTTATTATGTTGTTTAATCCCGCAGGATTAAATGTTGAACTTTGGTTTGACCTTTCTAATTAGGCTTTAGTTTGACTCCACTGATTTTTGTGTAGTTTCAGATAGGCTTTTGTTTAGTACTTGTAGTAAGTGATTCATGACATCTAATTATCTAATAGCTGTCTTTTGATTTTTGCTGAATCAACATCATCATCATCATCATCATTTCAGCCGAAAGACTGTCAGTCCACTGTTGGACATAGGCCTCCCCTAATAGTCGCCACAATAACCAGTCCTGTGCATCTCGCATCCATCGGATTTCCAGGTAATTGATTCACCTTGTAGGAGGCCTTCCAGCGCTGCGTCTTCCGGTTCGTGAACGCCATTCCAGAACCTTTCGTCTCATCGACCATCTGTTCTGCGAGCAATGTGCTCTGCCCTGCCCTACCCTTTTTCTGCTGAATATTGGGTTTCAAATTAGACTTTATAGCAATCAGTTAATCTTCAAAGCTGGAATAGTAAGTGCAGTAGCACAGTAGTCAAAATGCGCACTATAATTAGTGTTACAGTTGCAAGAGAATAGACATCGGTGAAGGAACTTGCTATCTTTCGCTACCTCTTATCCACCAATCCCAGAAAGAAAAGTGTGGCAGTCTGTACATTTATGGTCCTTTGAGCCGGATTTCATCTCTCTTCGTCTTTTCATATTTTCTTCCGATTCATTTCTTACCATATTCTCTAGCCTAATAAATACCATTCAGACCTTTGTTAAGAAAACTTTTCGTCTGTACCAATGTTCTGTAACAATAATCCAATATTTTTCTGAAACAGAAACCTGTCTCGTTATATTTTATAGAATCCCAAAATATCAGTACGGTCAGCCGCATGCAGACGTTATTATTGAACGGCATAAACAACCTTTTATCCACAAATAAAGGTTGGGTCAAAGTAATATGATTGCGATGTACGTGCGGTTGACTGTACCACGTTCTTTCATTATTTGAGATAAACAAGATTATTTTGAGTAAGAAGGGTAGTCGTATAAAATTGAGTTCTGGCGGCTTTTCTGTTCATTAGAGGGGAATTGTTTTTGATAGAGTTTTGTTTGTCTGTTACTCGGCCGTTGATTTCATCAGCTAGGGTTATTGGGACTGTTGTTTGCCTTTTCCTGGTATTTACAGGTAGTTGGGTAACCCCTCTTGATTTGTCTGTTAGACGTGGTTTTTTATTTTATTACGGATAGGCTCGCGTTTGACCACTATCTCACCTTTTTCTTTTTTTTCCCCGATGGGGAAAATCATCTTATGGTAAAACCCACTCTTGGGTGGAGCGGGAGATAGTGTCAGACTCTTACTGACTAATAACCCCATCCCGTTCCTACTAGCCTTCATACCGGGGCACGAGCTCCCTTTTGGACAACCCTGTCCCCAGTAGGCTTCGACCCAGCTGGGCCCCTCCTGCTGCTGACAACTCCTTGAGGTGGCAACGGAGCGCGCCGTCGTATTGTAGTCTGGAAACGTATATTGAGGGTTGCGGGAATGCAATGGATGAAAGACGCACAGGACTGGTCATTGTCGTGCCACTTGGGGGAGTCATTCATTTCAGCCCATAGATATATATGGGCTTCAGCCCATACTATGTTGACAATGATGACAGTCAGATTTGTATTTTGTTTTATTTCTTCTTAGTTGATGGTAAAACAAAGTAATTTTCCTTAATTAAATTCCTTGCCTGGCCCCGTATTCCGCCAAGGTATCATTTATGATAATTTGCCATTTATAGTTTAATAGAACTCTCTTTAGTGACAGTTAAAATTTTTTGCAGACAAGGCTAACCTGCAAAAATTTAGAACTTTTTTGGGGGTATGTGAAACAGAGAGTAAAGTCCCGCAAACCTCCGTTGGGAAGGGAGGATCCTCCGGCCAGACAGGTGTTATGTCTGGTGGGCAACTGCCCGATAGATGGTTTCAGGTTGTCATGTATACTCTAATCGTACGAAGAACTTTACTTGTGCGATGCAGGAGTTCGTATTTTCTTCGTAGTTCTTATCTGGCGTCATAGATGTCGCTACTTTGTAGTTTACGTTGTTCTTCCTGAAAATGTTCGAGAGCATTCATAAGTTAGAGTTCAGTGTCCATCTCAAATTGAAACTGCTCAAATTGAACTGTAATAAATGTGATTGTAAGCCAATTGTTCTAATCCAATGTTCTCTCTACCTTTTTTAGCATTCGCCGTGAGTGCGTTGGCATCAAATTGGGAACGTCTGGGCAAGCCATTCAACCCTCTGCTGGGGGAGACGTACGAACTGGAGCGACCCGAGTTCAGGGCCGTTTGTGAACAGGTAAGGGTAATTAGGGTTAATATTTAAGCAGTAAAGTTTAAGTGGTAATCAGCTTTAGAGAGATTTAGAGGATAAAGCAACGGTGCTTTTGATTTTTGTTCATTTGAAGAGGTCTTAAGGCCCTAACTCCCGAGCAGTGCTATAAAATAGTGACTTTCTGAAGCCTTCTCCTCGGTAACGGCTTGGTCAATAGGTTTAAATATATATGTTTATTATAGACTAGCGACCCGCTCCGGCTTCGCTCGGGTGCAATATTGTACATATAAACCTTTCTCTTGAATCACTATATCTATTAAAAAAAAACCGCATCAAAATCCGTTGCGTAGTTTTAAAGATTTAAGCGTACATAGGGATATAGGGACAGAAAAAGACTTTGTTTTATACTGTGTAGTGATTCGTGTACAACATGATTTTTTCGTGCGATTAATGCTTTTGTCTAAAAAAAATATTTAGCAATTTCGCAACTTTTCCCTACTCCTTCAAAACGGCTTGGATCTTTAGAAACATTTTTACACATATAAATTGGTGGTTAAATATTCTTCAAAGTGAATATTTCGCAAAGAAAATCGATATAAAGGTCAGTGGGGCTATATTCGGGCGCAGCTGGCCGCAATTAAATGCACAGATACGCGTACTGCCGCCTAGGCAGGTACGAATAGGTGTGTGCATTTAATTATGGCCAGATGTTCAAGAGACTATGAGTCTAAACAGTTCAGTTTAGGTCGTCAAATGAATCGCGTTAGGCGGTCGTTGTAAGGCATCTAACCCTACATGCACCTGTTAGTAGTTGTAGCTGCTATCTATATAACGCTATTCGAATCAGACTGAGCATCACATATATACTTAATCTAGATATGTACCGTGCTCCACATTCATTTTTCCGTATCGCTGAGCATCCGTCCCGAGGGAGGAACAATGAGAGTTCTCTATTAAAAAGTCTTTTCACTTAGTGTGTTTAGAATCACGTATTGTGTGTGAGTGATGCTCAAGATGACGTCAGCAGAGCATACGTCACAAGCAGAGACCATATTTTTTTTTTCGCGAAGTTAGTCACTGGAAATTTCTACGACAGATAATAACAAGCTTCAAGCAGTACTGTAAGCATATTGCGGATCGATAAATACTTCATTACCGAATATATAATAGTAGATTATGCAATTAGGGGATAAGGAAGTGTCTTTAAGTCGCTTGTGGGATTCTGAACGAAACGAATGTAGCCAGTTGTAATCCCGAACAGCAGTGAGGGATTTTTTCATTCTTCGCGTGCTCGGGAGTTACTGTTCTCTTTTCTACGTTTTCCAGACACAATACTATTAATTTCTGTAATATTTTTCTACAATTTCTTCTATTTTTCTAGGTGTCCCACCACCCTCCAGTGTCTGCCTTCCACGCCGACAGCCCTCATTTCGTGTTTCACGGCTCGGTACACCCTAAACTGAAGTTCTGCGGCAAAAGCGTCGAGATACAGCCCAAGGGACATGTCACCGTTGAGTTGCCGAGGTAAGTGGACATTCGGGGAAGACTGGCAACGACGAGTAGTTGGTAGCTCGCCGTCAGGTCGTCCAGTAAGGACTGAGTCCGGGTTGATGGCGCGCTTTAAAGAGATGTTGGTAAAACTGAAGGTGCTTAGTAGAGCCGATGCCTGCTAGGCCTTTTTTTAGATGGAAAATCATCTAATGACATCTTCTGCCCTTGGGCGGAGCACGAGGGCATGTCAGACTTTTACTGACTAAAACACTCTACCGTTCCTTCTTTGCCTTCGTTCCAGGGCACCGGGGCTCTCTTTTACAACCCTCATGGCCCCAGTAGGCTTCGACCTAAATAATCGTGAATTTCTCGGAATATTTTGTATGGAAAATGAAAACAAAAAAAGATGACTGAAAAATAATTAATATATCAGTTGATTCTTTGATATGTTCTCATTCATAACGGAGTTATGGCACAAAATAAATAGGACAGAAGACAACCTCATGTATATACTTCACTTTTTATACCTACGCTCGATGGACGCACACTAATGAGCGCTTGAGCCGGAACTGTTCGACGAGCGGTCCGAGGCGCTCCGAGATATCATGTCTGTGAGCGGTGTCTATGTGTGCGTTGCTCGAGCGCGCTTTGTATGTAGATAAACTTCTGTACCTATATATTTTGTGGTTATGGGATATAAAAAAAACACGTTGTATAATCCAATTAACGCTACATTTTTTCAAATATGAACAAGTTAGTAAATCCGATGTGTTACGACCAGATTTAAATTTAAAAAGTTATGCAAATATTTGCAGAGTAAATTGGCCAGTCTCGGAAACAAACGACAATCGTTTCTTTGCGATTGGACCATTATTTTGAGTCTGGAATTGCACTTTATTTTTATGTTACATCGTAGTTGACGACCAATAATAAACTAGATATTTTTACAGTAAAATTCTTTTAAAACCAGCTTTTACCCGCGGCTTCGCCCACGTTTATTAATATACTTTAATCTAATAATAATATTTGTACTTGACTTCTCTGTTTAAGTGTAAAAGGGGGAGCCCCTTTCTCACTTAAAAAAAAATAGCCTATGTCCGTCTCCAGGGTCCCAACTATCTCTGTACCAAAATTCATCAAACTCTGTTTTGCCATTTAGGCGTGAAAACGTAACAAACAAACAAACTCACTTTCGCTTTTATAATATTAGTAAGGACCTGTTTTCGTTATATTTAAGTAGTCCCACATAGAACTGCGATGCGATACGATACATCGCAGTAAGCTGCGATGCAATTTCGTTTGCGAGCATGAAGAAGTAAAATAATGAGAATAGGATCAACTACCACACAATTTACTGTCAAATCGAGGAAAGAGATTTTTAAACTTTAATTAATTTACAAAAAAAAAATAATTTATTTACGAACTGTGAACGAAAAAAGTTTAATCAGAATCCAGCTCTTTCATTTTACTCATCTCTGAGTACTTTAATTTTGCCAAAACTTCTTCGATTTGACAGTATGACGTCACGTCAAAACATCGCAATCGATCCTATTCTCATTTGGAACGCATATTATACCAATGACATTTTAATAAACAGACATGTTTTACACTCACAAATCAACCGAAAAATGTGTTCCGCGCAGCAGCGGCAGCACTTGTGGTATGAGATCCCCTGTGTTTTATTTACTTTGGTATCATAATTGGTACACTTTCTAAACACACACGAAAGCATTTTTTATTTAATTTCGTAGCAGCGTGCAGCGTATGACTAGATCCGATGCGTGACGCTTAAAGGCAATGATCCCAATTAGGATCCTTGAGAGTCTTCACGAGTGCGCGCTCATAGCAAATCTGTTTATTTAAATATCACTGTAGTACACTCATACATTATGCAATCTTTCGCCTTTATAATATGAGAGTTGATTGATTTATAAGTTTGTACATTACATTTATCAATATTGATGACCATCGGACCTCAAGGACCGAAATTCGCGGAATAATTTTGACTTCGGTTTCATTTATATTCCCTGGAAGTTTGAACTTTGATTATTATTAATGAGTAGCTTTTGCCCGCGGTTTCACCCGCGTACATAAAATATAGCCAATGTCACTCAGGAATAAAGCAGCTTTCAAACAGTGAAAAAATTTTAGCAATCGAATTAGTACTTTCTGATATTACCTCCTACAAACAAATAAAAAACAAACTTTACCTCTTTTCTTTTTTCCTTTTTCTCCTTTTTCTTTTTTTTTCTTTTTTTTAGCTGTTTCTAGTATTTTTGTGTTTAAAAAAAAAACAAACCGAGCAAGTACGAGTAAGACTCGCACACTGAGGGTTCCGTAAAACCTTATCTTTGATAACCGTTCAATTTCCAAATTGAGTTATGAAGATGTTTCCGAATCGGACAACAAATTGATCGTATAAGGGTTCCGTTTTTCCTTTTGTAGTACGGAAATCTAAAAATAGTAATGAGTTGCTTTTATGTCATTTTATTATGTATGCAAAACTTGAGTGCCTACTCCTTTAAATTAACCCTTCAGATACCGTCAATTACAGACACAATAGTAAGACAATAGATGCGCGGACACCGGTGGTCGCTTGGGGATTCATGAATTAATATACCTTCACGTTTAACCCTTCAGATACCGTCAATTAGAGACACAATAGTAAGACAATAGATGCGCGGCCACCGGTGGTCGCTTGGGGATTCATGAATTAAATACGATAATAGATTTTCAACATACCTACTCGTTCGAAAACTGACTCCTATCCTACCCCATTGCAATAAAGCACTAGTTCAGAAAAATGCTTCGGTTAGCCCTCAAGCCTATTATTTTTTTAACCTCTGGTCACCGGGCAATCAACCCTGCCGCTCCAATAAGAAACCACGAACTATTTCTCCCAGTGATTTATTACTAAATCGTGTTTATGTTAATGTTTTTTTTTATTCGTCTGTTGAAAAACGTCGTTTCATATACGAGGGCATTTATTATTGCAGTAACTGCTTCATAACGCCCTTGCCTGTGGCTCGGGCATATATTCCACCTCGTTTACCCACTTATATCAAAATTTAATATTTCCAAAATATAAACTGATTTCGATCTGTGAAAAGATTTTAACGAAAAAGAATTTTCAAGTAGAGCATATTTCTGTTCGAAAAAGTTACCGTGGCCCTGGAACGCAAAGGACACCGGTACATTTTAATTAACACAATTCTTACACTCCCCCTCACTCCACCTAAAACCAAAGGAATTATTTATTGATTTCCACCCAAAGTTAAATAAAATAACTAGAGCATGTTTAACCGGATATATGTTTAGTTGGGGACTGAACTGATTACACATCCGACCGGTAGTGGATGTTTGGCAATCCTTTTAGAACCTTTTAGCCAACATAACGTCACTTATCGGACGTATAGCTACAGTTTCAGAATCTATTTGTCAATAAACTATAGCGTTGGTGAAAGTTTGTATGTATTTATTTATTTTATTATAATAGGAAAATAAACAGTATATTAACAACTAACAAAACTGCAAATTATGCAACTATTAACCAATGACATGGTTTTCACAATTAATTATCTATGAAGAGCATGCTTGAGAGAGAAAAAAATAAATAATGATGGTATGCACGTTAAAAATACGACACAATCACAACAATACTCGTAGGTCTTGCAGGACAAACTAAAAACAGTTATCGAACCAATGTTTGGTAAGTGTTCGACTGAATACACGCGGCTTAGAAGTAAATAAGTCAAGTTCCGAAAAGTCAACCAAATTATTAATAATTTTTTATTATTATTTTATTATGTATGCGTGGATATTTGTATATTTGTTTCTTCTTCACGCTCAAACTGCTCAACGGATTTGTTTGAAATTCAGCACTAGAGTAGACCATGTCCTGATGTAGCCTTACTTTAGAATAATTTTCTAATTTCACACTCACACACTCACTCACTCATTGTTTTTATCAATCCACAAAATCTTCATCAACTTCAGCAGCTTTGAAAATCGCATCTGATGAAATTACTGTTATCAACATCATCTCATTGTCTTCTTAGACCAATACATAACCGACACAATACTAAAGATATTTTAGCATTTGCATTGGAAGCATGCTGATCAGGATGTATCTATACTTGTATAGTCCTGCAAAGCGCCATTAAAAAGGGGGGATATTCCGACCAGAGCGTGTCGTGTATAGTCCACGCAATTGCAGATAGTTGTTTTACGTTTTAATCTTGCACAAAACTCTCATATGAAGAGGAAGGTTTTATTTCCTCTGTGGCTATACAGATGTCGTTCCAAACCCGAGCAGAATACAGGTGCGATGACTATTCATGTTCCAATTTCAAGTCCACCTTTCTTTCCAGATGGGGCGAAGCCTACACTTGGAGCAACGTTAATTGCTGCGTCCACAATGTGATCGTGGGCAAGCTCTGGATCGAGCAGTTCGGCGCCATGGAGGTGACCTGCCACGGAGGTTCTGGGCTAAAAGCCAACCTGGTCTTCAAACCAGCTGGCTTCAATAACAGGGATCTGCATCGCGTCGACGGGTTCATTACTGATGCCAAGTAAGTATTCCTAAAGGTGAATGTGATGATCTAGTTTTTCAGCGCCCTGAAAGTAACCTGTAGGTTTCAATAATAGGGATCTGCATCGCGTGGACAGATTTATTGTTGATACTAAGTGAATATTTTAGTGGTGAATGTGATAATCCAGCTATTCTGTGACTGATGGCCAATAAATTAAACATTTAAAACATGTAGGATCAGCTCATTAGGCCAGTGGGCTTAGTTTTTCTTTCAGATTACGACTAGAACCTGATGTTATCTGCCCCCATGTCCATTTTGTCACGACACGGGATCACAGTAAAATTTATGGGGTCCAAACATAGTTCTCTTGAAAACAATGATCATTACAGCCGAAAGACATCCACTGCTGCATAAGCCTATCCCATGTGTCGCTACTACAAACGGTCATTTACATCTCGCATCCATCGCATTCCCGTGACTCACCAGGTCATCGGTTCACCTTGTGGGAGGCCTTCCAACTCTTCGTCCTCATCGACTATCCGTCCTACGAGCAATTTGCCCTGCTAACTACCAATTAAGTTTGGCGATTCTTCGGATTATGTCGGTGACCTTGATTCTCCTATTCCGTCTTTCCAGCAAGAAGCGCCTTAAGTTCCTGTACGGCAAGTGGACCGAGTACATCAAGTGCTGCAGCGCGGCCGCCTACGAGCAGTGGGCCAAGGAGCGCGGCGAGGAGGCCTCCGCGCAGACCCCCTCGCATACGCCCAAGAAGATGCTCGCCAAGCTCAACAGCTTCAAGGTTGGAGCACTGCGCTCCATGTCTATACAGGACGTGAGTTAATTTCTTAATCTATGTGAAAGGTGAAACTGACTGACTAACATATCAATGCACAGACGAAACTACTGAATCTAGAAGCGTAAACTTTATGATGTAAACGGGCACTAAGAGAGGGGATGAAACGGTGTTCTAACGTTTGTATGGAGAAACCGAAGTTCACGCGGTTGTAGCCGCTGGCAGAAGCAAGTTTTTATATATTTTAAAATGCTCCTGTCGTTTGTTTGTACCACCAAAACTTCGAGAATCACTTATCCATATGACGTGTAGACGTGAGCTTGTGGACGACGAGCAATGGTTAGTTCGCCATCCGGCCTTCCGGTAACCGTCCGGAACGAGCCCAAGTCGTCGATGGAGCGTAGTTTTTTCACGAAAAGAGATATTAGCAAAACCGTAGGGGCTTAGCAGCGCCGAAGCCTAATGTGGCCATGGGTTTATTTCCGAAAGGAAAACTTCTGGCCCTGGAACGCAAGGGCAAAGAAGGAACATAGGTGTGTTTTAATCAGTAAAATCTGTCATGCCCTCTGGCTCCGTCTTAGAACACTAAAAGTCATTGCGTGCTTACTCACCTTTAAAAAAATCCATATGACGTGACGTGACATTTAGCCCTTTCGATTTAGCATTTTCCATATAATTTTGGAGTATATAATTGGGAGTATATAATTGGGCTAATAACATGTAATTAAAGTACCTGTAGGTTACATAAACTCACATCCTTAAATATGAATAGCATATTAACAGCTACAAAGTTATTTAATGTTGAATTTTAAACTGTCTTTGTCATTTCCAGTCCGATGATGCGGAGAATTCAGAAGATGTTCCAAAGTCTGATGATACCAACAACATTGAGATAGCTGGCTCCGTCACGTTGTGGGAGGCGAGGCCACGGCCTACAACTAGTGCACAGGTATGAAACCCTTCATAGACCTGATCAGTCTACCGCAGATTAAAACTGGTCATCGTCAACTTAGTTTTGACGACACAGTTGGCGCAGTAAGGTTCTGGAGTGACGACCGCGTACCGGAAGATGCAGCATTGGAAGGTCTCATATAAGGTAGACCGATGACCTGGTGAAGGTTGTGGGAATCTATGGATGCGGGACGCACAGGATCGTTCATTGTGGCGACACTTGGGGAAGCCAGTGCCCAAGAGTGAACGTCTATCGGTTGAAATGATTTACTGATGATTAGATGATGATGATGATGATAGTTGGCGCTGTGGTCGAGAGATTGGCTGCTGTGTTGCCTGTCGTGAGTTTGATTCCCGCATAGGGCAAATTATTCTTAACCCTCCAGATACCGTCAATTAGAGACACAATAGTAAGACAATAGATGTGCGGCCACCGGTGGTCGCTTGGGGATTCATGAATTAATCTTCTTACCTGATCCCTCACCAAATACCTTTCTCTTTTCAGTATTACCAGTTCACGGAATTCGCGATGTCCTTGAATGAGCTGGAGCGGGATATGAAAGGTCAGCTCTGTCCCACGGACAGCCGTCTGAGGCCCGACATCAGGCTGCTGGAGCAAGGAGACATCGATGGTGCAGCCACGGAGAAGACTCGGCTGGAGGAGAAGCAGAGGACTGCTAGGAAGTTGCTGAAGAAGTCGCCTGAGGCTTGGCAGCCCAGGTAAGTCTTTCATGTTTAACGTCGTTTGATACACGTAGAAAATGCTCTGCAGCCGGATGGAGCCAAGTGCTCCATGACATTCCGCCTGGATCGAAATGATAACCTCTCCACTTGTATCAATATGTTGATTCGTTGAGCTTCTTACTAGTGTTGAGTTCTTCTTACTGACTTAACAGGTCCACTCAAACCTGTGAGGTTCTTTCCTTAAAATACCATTGTATGGTTTTCATTTAATTACTCCATTAGATGTTTATACTATAATTCTGTTTGATTTGTTCATTAAATGTTTTCTGTATAACCTTTAAATCAGACTTTGACCTGGGAGTTTATTCCGGGATTTCTCCTTATGGTAATTACCTAGGAAACACTTCATCTAGTTAAAAATTGACATATAAAAATGACATTCATAATCCATTTGCAAAATAAATATCATTTATAACTTTAGATCAATACAACTTTATTGTTCTTAATCTCAAAAAAAGAACTATCCAGTTGTTCTTGGTTAATATTTGGTTAAACAAAAAGTAGAACTTAAGACTTAATATAACCTTCATAAATTCCAGGTGGTTCAGCCAAGGCACGAACCCCTACACCAAGCAGGAGGACTGGCTGTACAACGGCGGCTACTGGGACCGCAACTATCAACACCTGAAAGATGTCGACATATTCTAATCTACCTACCTCTAACTCTGCCCATACTCTATACGTACAAACTTGATGACTGGAAATCAATAGAGAAATACTATAATAGTACTGCAAATTATTTTTCTTTGTAGCGATATAAGACACTGTTTTACCATTTCCGAATGAGCGCTATTTCCTGAGGATACGGTGGAGGTGTGATGGACGGAGCACCGCCATGTTCTCGTGGGGGTGATCGGCGGCAACGACCTCTCGCGCCGGGTCCTGGTATAGGCCTTGGTCCGGAGCGAGGAGGATTGGCACGCGGTCACCTCTTTCTGCAGTAATTCTTGCGAAGGAGGAGGCCCGTCATCGACCTGGTGGTCAAACATGGAAAGAGACCTTAAGAAAACCCAATTGCCAAAAATCGACAACCCAGGACAGATCCACCTGGCAACGTAGAATGAGGAGACCCGACCCCAGATAACGGGAACAGGGATGGAAGAAGAAAAAGAAGAGGAGGCCGCATGCGTGAAGGAACATAGGTGCAGTTTTAGAGATCATGAGTCATGGGTCATGGGTTTTGCAGATCTAGAGTGGGAGAAATTATTAGATGATATTTTAACAGGTTAAAAAAAAAGTGAGCAACATCTCTAAGATATTTTGTCTGCCAAAAGATGAAACTTGTACGGAGATGGTAAAACGTGGTAAAAATATATATAATAATAATAATGCTATACCATTGCAAATAAGCTTATGTATATATTTTTGTGCCAAAGTATGATTTTGAAGATATTCTTTAAAATAGGTTTATTTGTGATAAATATTCCAAAGCTACAATAACTTAAATGACACGGCCTTGCTTTGGACACTGAGGCCACAATTACGTTAGTAGCTTCACCAGCTAAGAAAATTATATTTATTTTCAGTGTTTTTTTACAAAAATATAATTTATAAGTAATATTATATAATTATAAATACATATTAGGTACCAACATACATAATATTCAACTGGATTGTTATATAAAAAATAATTTACGATACGGATCTCATATTCTATTAGATAAGTAATTTTAATTGCTTAAATTTTTTTATTTAGAATGTTCTGGACGTGGTCAGTTTCAAGGAAAATGTAAATAAGAATGATATCAAAGCATACAGTGGATTTGGAATATAATATTAAATATATAAATGAACTTAAAGAAATGAAATATAAATAGGAATTATCAAGTAGTGGACCAGAACAGAACGGAGTAAATAAAAAATATTAATATTTTAATTGTGACATTGTGAAATATTCAAGGAATGTAAATTAGGGTATGTAGAAGTAAAGGATTATCTGGACTAGACAGATATCTTTCTTAGATTTGTGGTCCTTTGTATACCTAATATATTTCATGTGTTGTTTGTGGTCACAATCCTTCGAAATGCCGTGATCGATTTTTATGTTTTTTTTTTTGTACTCCCATCCCGTAATTATTATCGCGATTTTAATATTTATGTTTCGATTTATACTTATACGTTTGACATATACTATTGATATAAATATATATTGAATATACTGTGAAATATTTTATATATATATTTAAATTGGATATACTTACTGTGGACTACAAAATAATGTCTCTACAATTGACTATTGAAGACAGAAGACCATTTTGTGAAAACAAAATATGTAATTTGGATCTTAAAGACCTAGACGTCATTATATAAAATCTCAGCCTCGATAATATCATTTATTTATTAATTATAAATTAATACAACCTAATATGAATCCAATAAAACTGTATTCAATAATGCATGTATTTACCAAAGGTTAAGAGAATATTAAAATGGCTTTTTTATGGTATAGGTTTACTTAAGTTATTATACTATAAGTAAGTTTAGCTAATCTTCGCACTAAAACTTTTTTGTATTGCTATTGGTATTGATTGAATCGTTTAGTAGGTTTTATTTATAATGATAACAATAGATCTTAGGCCTACTGTTTATGGACGCGTAGCTTCATAGACGCGTACAACTCTGTTCACGAAGCGTCAGCGTCGTGATGTTGTGTAAGCTTGTTAAAAAATAAAAGGCCTGTTTTGACATTTGAGAAAACCCCAAGGATGTAACGTGGAATGACACTGAAAGAGATAATAATTAGGGATCCAGTGTAAAATAGCTACTACAACAATTTTAGCTATTATATTATTATTATTATTATTTTATTATTATTATTATTTTATTTCTAGTGTAGCTACTGTCTAAAATCGCTAGGTAGTCAAAATACAAATGGGTCTTTTTATTTTTTGACCACTTTAGTTGACCACTTCGTCGAGCTTCACGCAGGCGTACACCAAGCGTATAACGACGAATATGCGTCTATGAAACTACGCGTCCGTGGATAGTAGGCCTAAAACCACATGAGATTATTTTATTTTACTTTGCTACTGATGATTTAAGAGAGTGAAGTCAATTATTAGTCGAAATTGCTGTGTAGATAATTGTGTCGATGTTGTCTACATATGATGTTGTGTCAGAGTGGACGTCATTGATGTATATACAGCTGTGGTACAAGGATGGGGTGCTCGACGGCAGCGATCTCTCGTGCTGGGCCCTGGTACAGGCCATTGTCCGGAGCGAGGAATGGCAGGCGGTCGCGTCCTTCTGCGAAACAGTCATGCTAGCAAAGAATGGCCCTCGTACCCCAGCCGCCGAGATACCGATCCTGATTTCTAGCCACCGCAGACGCGGGCTTGCGGACGGGAGCAATAGGTAGCTTGCAGTCCGGCCATCCGATAACCGTCCGGATCGAGCCCAAGTCGTCGACGGCGCGTAGAGATGTCAGCAAACCGCAGGGTCGAAGCTTGCTGGGATCTGCTTCTGAAATGAAGACTCAGCCCTGGCATGAAAACAACGTAGGAATAGGAGTGGGTTTTAGTCACTAAATGTCTTACACACCCTCTTGCTCCGCCCAAGAGCGAGAGATATCATTAAATGATTGTCCCACCTACAAAATAAAAAACATAGATGAAGTCTTTGGCAAGAGGTCAACGGCGTCACCTGCATGAAAGTAGGAAACTATCTCACGGGAACGTACTCCCAGTATAATGTCATCATCTACCCTTGAGACAAATTTCAACCAAAACCGTTCAGCCATTTGAGCGTGAAGGAGTAATAAACACAAAGTTACATACAAACTATCTTTTTTGTAATAAAATTAGAATCCATTTTATTATTACTACATACTCACGGGTCGAGCAGTGGTGGCCGATTGGTAACAATAATAATAATATAATAATTTATTTATTGCAAGTAACAATGACTCATATACACACATCAAAAATATTATTCAGTCACAATTAATTCATGAATCCCCAAGCGACACCCGGTGGCCGCGCATCTATTGTCTTACTATTGTGTCTCTAATTGACGGTATCTCAAGGGTTAAAATTAGTTTTAAATAATAAAATCAAAATAAAATAAAATCAAAATCAAATAATAAAATCAAAACCACATTCAAACTATAATAAATTATTGCGTCACAAGCCTGTCACGTGTCGCAAACAACAGTGCATTATAATGCGACAATCCAGTCGCTCTGCAAGCGCGGCCAGCATGCTATTAGTGCTCCCCCGCACTCGATGTACCAACGACGTACCTCTCTTGCGCATCAATGTGTGGAAACAATCCACACGCGCTTCCGCAAACGGCCCCGACTTACGAGTATGTACGACGGTCGTGGGTTTAAACCCAGCCAGGCACATTACTTTGTGTAATTTATTTCATCACCACTGCTCTCAAAACGGTGAAGGAAAACATCGTGAGGAAACCGTAATGTCCTAGAACAGAAAATTCGAAGACATGTGACATCCACCAACCCGCACTGGGCCCGCCTGGTGGATTACGGCCCATTCCCTCTCCTAGAGAGGAGGCCTGAGTCCCGAAGTGGGAACATTGAAAAGGCTGATGATGATGATGATGATGATGATGACATCCTCCTCCTTAGTCGTTCACTCTTGACAGAGTGGTCGTGGTTGACGATGTTGCATTTTCGTTGGCGAGTGACGCTTCCGCGATGCGTCTCCACTTGTCCCGATTCACGGCGTCTCGAGAACTCTGGACTATTGTGGAGGAGGTTTGTGTTGCAGCCCTGATAAGGTCTGTCCAACGCGTAGGCGAGCGACCACGTGACCGCTTCCCCTCCACTTGTCCCTGGACAACGAGTCGCTCCATGGAGTGTTCGTTGCGAACAACGTGACCAAAATAATTGAGGATTCGTACGACTGTGCAAACAGTCGACGATAACCTCTGTTTGATGTTTAGCTCATCCAGAATTGAAACGTCATACTCACTGATAAATGATAAATGGTCTCCTTTCTGGCACAACATTCGAGTTTAGTAGTAGACTTTGTAAAATTGGCGTAGTCATTAGAGCTCATAGGTATGTGTGCTAATATCTTGAAATAAATTTTAACCACAACCCAATACGTCAACTTTCATGAAAAATGTATTGTCATAATTTCAAAAATTTATAGAATTACGAAAAGTGATAGAATTTTTCGTAATTTTAATACCTTTTTATGAAAAAAATACTGACTTTACACTCATATATATTAGCTTAACTTATTTTTTGTCAAATAAGTAGATACTGTTTATAATTATTATTATTACCTACTTAAAAGAACGCCTAAAGTAACATTTTTCTTTGTTAAAAACCTAATCTTGATTTTTAAGAGCATTTTTTTTTAATAGCAAGTTTTATTGATGATTTTTATTGTATACGATGAAAAATTAATGACATTAGCTTTTAAAATCCATAAACATTTGTATCATGAAGTGAGTAGGTATTGAACATTTATATCACAATAATGGTGATTATTAGGTGTGTGTTAGAGGTAACATGTTTATATCATGAATTAAATAATATTCAATAAATATTTATGTAAGTAGGTATTATATTAAAATTAATTAGTACCGCTAAATGGAGCATTTAATGCTGTAAAATACGTTGATATTACATAAATATGTTGGATTTGTTTGCTAATATGCTTTAGATAGCTATCTGCAATTTACTGTTATTTGAAAGATTAGGTATTACATTAGATATGATGGCGGAAAATTTCGTAAAATTCGTGTTTCATAATCGTTATTTATAAAAATACCAAAAGTGAGAAGAAGAAGAGAGATTTGATAAAAAATTACTTGGCATGTTTGTGTTTGTAAAATGTTTAAGTAATATAGCACCGAATATATTTTAGGCTTCCAATACTAATATGAACTCTGTTTTACCCTTTACCTAAGGTAAGTTAAGGGGTAAATATCCATTTAATAGTAGCTACACCAAAAAAGCTTTTAAGAGAATCGTTATTCTCTATTCTCTTTTTTTGCTTGTTGTTGCTAATAAGCACATTGGTATTTTGCTTTGCAAAAGTAAGGAAGAAATAAGCAATAAATAATGTGTCTATAAATATGTATGCAATATCCACTTATTATTTTAAGTGAATATTGCAAAATCTTAGATTGCTGACTCATTTATAAAATACAAATAGATTAATTTAAATGTTATATTAAAGTTAGATAATTTTAAGAGGAGTACTTACCAATTCTATGCTATTGAATTATTTGTATATTTTTTAAATATTATATTAAAGTATTATTATATATATAATATATTATAACCTTCCATTTTATTGTATAGAGAATTTAAGGTTAGATACTTACAACACAAGCGTTTAAAAATTGTTCCTACAGAGCACTAGTTTCAGACTCAATAAATTTTCTTTTTATAATTCTTATGTTTTTTTTTAAAGCTGTGGTATTTGCTTTTTATGTATACGTAAGGTAAAGTTAGCATCGTTCCAAATAAGGTGATTATACGCCAAAATGTCAGTAGTCCTTATGTGTATGTAGCAAAAACTGTAAATTTTAAATGTGAATAATCAAAATGTAAACTTGAAATAAATAGATTGAGAATTTAATCGGCTTTTTTTACAATATGTTATCTGTTTATAATGTTTATTAATTTAAAAATATATTTTAGTGATATTCTATATCTACAGAGATAGAAGTAACAATTTTAATAATTTTATGTACTCCATAAAAAAGGTAATAACTTCAAAAGTCCTTCATTTGCTGTTAACTTTGAGCAGTTCAGTTGGAAAGATAGAAGACCAGAAGAACCAAGATTACCAACATAGCCCGAAGAATCGCCAAACTTATGTGGGCAGGCCATATTGCTCGCAGAACAGATGACTGTTGGGGCCGCAAGGTTCTGGTGAACCGATGACCTGGTAAGGGTTGAGGAAATCCGATAGATGCGAGACCCACAGAACCATTCATTGTGGCGATACCTAGGGCTGACTTGTGTCCAATAGGGTAATAGGGTTGACTTTTCTGCTGAAATGATGATGATAATAATGAACAGAAGATGCAGTAGTTTTCCCCTGTGTTGTAACCTGTAAATTAGCCTTTATCCAAAACTCTCCAAAACTTTTACAGCGGTTTCGATATTTTCGATTGCAGTTACGGAGTTCTATAACATCCCTGGTAGGGGCCACAGACGCTAAAACTTAATAAAAGGGACGAAAATAAAACAAATTCTATTTAAAAATAGTTTTCATGTATTCATTAGCGCAACGTTAAATCGCACTACATTGACATCACAACCTTAATCTATTTGACAAACATGATCAACACACAATTAACACTTCAAAAGCAAAATAAAAATATATATGTTTGACTATTACTTAGGTACAATTGTCAACTTTATTAAAAATATCAAAAAATAAGCCAGGTTAAAATAAAAATAAATATCATGGAATACATATATAAGTACAATGTGAGCTGCATATTGTATAAATAAATACATTTATTTTTTTATTAATTTTATCCAAAACAAAACGGACCTTTTTGCAATCGACAGACAAACTAATATTTGGCAGAATTTTTACCTGGCATAAAAAATAAAACTGTGGCTACTAAAAAATCGGTCCATAGTAAAACCATTATTAAACTAGATAATTATTGTATACAAAGTTGACAAACCGTACCAACAAAAGAATATATTACGAGAAATATATAATATCATGTTTTAAATTCACTGCTGTCTACTTATGATGGCACTTAAAAATTCATTAAACATGTAAAAACAACTGCTAACTACCAGAAAGTATTGCAATTAATACTAAACATAATTTAGCATTAAAACCTGAAAAATAACAGCTTTATAAACATTTCAGTAAACCTATTTTTTGTTATTAATAAATTATATTTTCACAAAATTACTTTTAACTATAATAATGAGAAACATTTAATAACACGATATTACTTATTATACGTAGGTATATAAAATAACACTATACATTTATATACAGTATATATTAATATAATATATTACATATATACTAATTCATAGAATAGTATAATGTAGTATAAAATATTGTTGATGAATATATTATTTAAAAGGCAAGATTTCTAAAATAATAAATTCACTCATGCTGGTAAAATCTAGGCACTGCATTTATCACTTATTTTTCTTATTGTCTGACTATTACACTTAAATAGTATCCTAATCTAATCTAGAAACGCTTATGTAGGTATTTAATGTAAAATTAAGCATATTTCAGTTCAATAGGTCTAATGGGCAATTTCAATTATGATAACCTAAACAGAAATGGGGAGATTAAAGAGTCCTACTCACAGAACAGAAAATATAGGTAGAAGTGCCCCTAACGTGGCTAAGCACGGGAACCAGTGTCGCCAAACTCACACATTTGCGTATCAAATTGTACATTACACACATAAAAAACAGTAATATGATTGGCTACGAAGCTTCGAATTACAAACTTAACTTTTACAAATCATATTCTTATTGCTTTCATAAAATAGGTCTTATTACAACGTAAGAAAGTTGTTATTATTTGACATGACACAAACAATAAAGAAGTTTTAACCGATTTACAACGAGTTCGGCTACTCAACGCTAGATGGCGCTGTAACCAATTTATTCTATTCAGAACGCTAGTGCCTTTGAAATAGATGCCATATTCACCTGCACTACTATATAATATGTAATAGGCGTATTTCGCCTGCTGTTGACAAACGCGCGATATCTAAGAGGCACTTCCTCTACTTTTCTTTATTCCGTGGTCCTACTGCTACAGTGAGATATTATAATAATTAAAATAAAAACTTTATAAGCTTATGAAATATATATAACTATATACAATATCAGTTTTAGTATATGCAAACACCAGAAACTATGTGCAAAATTTCATAACTGTATCATGTAAAATCACAAAGTAGCTTGTTATGTCAGCAAAAATACATAGTCACTGGGCCATTCTGGCGACTGAGGGGTTGTTTTTTACACTTGCGCCGAGCGGTTTGCTAGTACCTAATATCAACTATGACCTACCGTGACCTGTGTTGTACTTAGTGTCAGTGGTGTCCAACTTGTGAACATTCCAAATGTTTTTGAGAAAAAATATAACATGGTGTAAAAACTATTGAATTCCATTCAGTTACTGATTCTGAACAAAGTAAGTGTAGCGACATCTATGACGCCACATAAGAACTACGAAGAAAATACGAAATCCTGCATCGCGCAATCAAAGTTCTCCGCGCGATTTGAACATGTACGACAGCCCGACAACAACTATCGGGCAGTCGCCCACCAGACCATAACACCCGGTCTCGCCGGAGGATCCTCCCTTTTCAAAGGAGGTATGTGGGACTTTACTCTCTGTTCCGCATACCCTCTAAAGTAAGTATATACAGGTTTTGCATGAACTAAAAATAATGTTGAATATTAATAAACATTTTTTTTCGTATTTATGTTTTTGGAAATTGCAATATTAAAATTACCCAGTAAACCAAAAGAAATAATAAAAACACGCAACGATGAGTAAAAAACCTGTAAACAATTTTAGTTAATGAAGCAACTGAAAAGATTTTTTATAAGATTCGTCGAAAAATATAATAAAATATTTTTTGTAAAAATTATATTTCGGATTAAATCTTAAACTTATAATCATAGTCGTTTATGTGGTGGCAAATACACATTGTTTATATGTATTTTAAGGGAAAAAATACAACTCCTTCCGAATTTCATATTTCAAAATTGAAAACTCATTAAACTTGTAGGTTGTATACAAAGCTGTGGACTTTATTTTTGTTAGCACTGTAAAGAAAATATCAACTGTAAGTTGATATTTTCCTGTCTCAGATCAAAATGGAAAAAATAATTTCCGAACTAATAGATACAATTGAAGAAACGATATCAACTTTTCAGTCTATTTTTTATTTTTATTATTGGACCCTTTTTATTTAGTAATAAATTTAGTACCAAAACATCAATATTTTTCCAGGTTTTTAGAAATGCTTAAATGTTGCCTAAAATAATTTTTGGTCCTTGCAACTTCTGCCTAATTTTTGCCTAACTCGGTCAGGGTGGAAACGAGTGTATCCATTTGGACACAAAATTTATAAAGCATTGTTATTTAAGAATGGGCTTCTAATCCGGAATCTAGGAAGTCCTTTAGATATAAGGGCACAGACTTCGGTAAAGTTCTGCAGATCTGAAAATTAAAAAATATTATGTTATTACTTAGAAAATATTTAAATATTACAGAACAGATAAAAGAGGTTAGAATGGCCTTGTGGGCGGGGCAGGCCATAAAGTAGGGCAATGCTCATAGTTCATTTTTAGCAAACTTGCGATCTAAGTGTGCGTGGTCTGTTAGTTGCGTAATGCGCGTTCGTATTGGTTTATTGCCTGTAATGGAGTTAAAGGGTGCGAGACAAGTGGCGACACTCGTTGTTGAACAAATCGGAAAGTACTTCCTTTCTAACCTCTTTCATCTTTCTGTAGTTTCAACGACTTGATCTTGTACCAACTCACCATGTTGATGTAGTAGAGTGAACTAGGGATGGTGATCTCCTGGTAGTTCCTCCTCACGGCGTCGACGATGCTGTCGGCGGCCTCCTGCGGCGACAGGATCTTCATCAGCGAGGGGAACTTGATCTTGGGGTTCTTGCACAGACCCGTATCCACAATGTACGGGCAGATTACTGTGAGTTTTATCTGGAAAGGAGAAATAGAGGATCTTTATTTCAATGCTTTCAACTTCCTACTGCTTTGATAGAAAGCAAATTTAATAGAAAGAAAGAAAAACGCGTTTATTTAGTACACAGTATATCTAATTAAGTAACAATCATATAAAAAATTAAGTATATCAACATTGCATGTTTCACGGCTGCGCCAAATACGAGTAGGTTCTGTTTAGCCAGTCTACTATGTTAAAACCATAGCACCCTAAAATTCAATAAAATATTATAAAATTTTATTTTATTTGAAAAAAAAAAGATATCACATTATACAGGGTGTTTGGCGCATGGACCGACACCATTTTTCCAGGGATTCGGAAGGTCATTAGCTAGGTTCTACACATACACCCTTTGTCCCAAATGTCACGGTTGGTTCCATATGATTTTTTTTTTAACGAAAAAAGTACCCAAAATATTTCTTTTAATTGGAAATAACTTTTTTGTTTGTGGGTGTAGTGGCACAAAATATTTTTTTTGCTATATATTGGAGAAAAAACTTCATTTACGCAGTTACAAATTAGTTAACACAAAAAAAAATTAGAACCACTAATAAAAAATAAACCTTCCAAGTCTGCATTGACCTTCACAACAAAAAAAAAATCCGGTTATACCTTATAGACATTGCAAAGTGTATCTAAGGACCCATTGTGGTAAGTACCTACATATCCATGTCGTTTTGGATATATTGTTTTTTTTTCGACGGGTTAAATCATCTTATGACAAAACCCGCTCTTGAGTGGAGCGGGAGATAGTGTCAGACTCTTACTGACTAAAAACCCCACCCCGTTCCTTCTAGCCTTCATACCGGGGCTCGAGTTTTCTTTCAGATAACCCTGGCCCCAATAGGCTTCGACCCAGCTGGGCCCCTCCTGTTGCTGACAACTCCTTGAGGCGCGCGGGAACAGTGCGCGCCGTCGACGTCTTGGGCTCGGTCCGGATAGTTACCGGACAACCGGACTACGTGCTACCCATGGCTCGCCGTCCGCGTCGTTTTGGATATTGAATTGTCTAAGATCATGACGTAATTGCTAAAACTGAAGGATGAAAGATCATAAACGTGACCTATGTCATCATCATCATCATTATGTATGACAGACAATGCGACTAATAAAAAACTTTTTACAAAAAAATTAAACTGACTTCAAAAAGTACAAAATAACTTTAATTTCGGAAGTCGGTGTTTCAATAGATACCTAATCTTGTCTCTTCGTTATTTAATACCGACTTCCGAAACTAAAGTTATTTTGTACTTTTTGAAGTCGGTTTAATTTTTTTTGTAAAAAGTTTTTTATTTTTCACTTTTTAGTTATGGTAGCACCACTAAAAAGTACCTACCCTTCAGCTAAACATAAATTACCTTATAGCCAGAGTGCATCTCATAACGATTCTTATAATCCCAAATACGGTTATATTACATGAATTTACCCCCTCCCCCTTTCCCCTCCCCCTTTTCTTTCAGTCAGTCATCGACTACACGTATAAACAAAGCAATTTTACTTGTTACGACAATTCTGCTATGATTCTATGAGGAGTTCTGTTCCATATCTTCGAAGTTCATGATCAGATCATAACAATATTTCTATGGGACCAACTTGGAAGCATAACCTTTCAATCAAAAAAAAATTTTCAAAATCGGTCCACAATTGACCGAAATATCGGTGAACATACATACAAAAAAAAAAACATACATTCAGCCGAACATAGAACCTCCTCCTTTTCGAAGTCGGTTAAAAATAGCGATTATGCAGAATGGCTTAATATTATGTACAATTGCATAATGACGTTGTGTAGAGAATTTCATAAATGAATTATTTTATCTAGATTATATTCACAATAGCTATTTGGATTTAGGGCCGTGTTTCATTGGGACGCCATGGCTGGCGACGTAGCCAGGTTATGACGCCAAAAAAAAATGGTTGACAACGTGACCAGGTAAGTTACACACCATACAGCAGAAGCCATTTTCTTGGCTGAGCGCTGCTAGTTCATCATCAGACTCTGAGCATCAGCTAGGGCATTGGACATGTGCGTAATATGCTTAAACACAATTTTTGCTATCTGATTTCTTTAAGGCGTTGCTGTGACTATCTTCTGGCTCCACAATGCATTCATGATCAATCTTTTAATGTTTCCACAGTTGGGACTGAAGCTTCCTCTTTAGGATAAGGAATAGGCCGTAATCGACTACGCGGGCCAAGTGCGTTTTGGTGGATGCCACATGTCTTCGAATTTTTGGTTTTCGAACATGCAGGTTTCCTCACGATGGTTTTCCTTCACCGTTTTGAGAGCAGTGGTGATGAAAAAAATTACACATGTAACAGTAACACGCCTGGCTGGGTTTGAAACCTCAACCTACAACTCAGTTGGGGCCGTTACCACTCGGCCACCACTGCTCACACAGCAATGCATTCAAAAGACGCAAAAGAAATTCCATTTTGTATGTCGCAGTCAGAGTTGCAATCTTGTATTGATGACCCCCGTACTTTAGATTTTGGTCCAGCATTGTTTAGAAAATCAGCTCGCACACATCGTGCAACACACTCCAATGTTTTATCAAGTCTTACCACATATTTTCAGTACACTTGTAAATGTAGAACAAAGATTAGCGTCATCAACACAAACAATTTCAACATCCACTTACACCACTGTAGTCCTTCTCCTTATCCTCTCTGAGTTCCTCATGCAGGGCCTCCATCAGTCCTCTGACAGCAAACTTGGTGGCGCAGTACGGTACCAGGTTGCGAAGGCCTACCACACCGGCCATCGATGACATGGCGACGATGTGGCCGTGGTTGCGCTCCATCATCGAGGGCAGGAACGCTTGAATGAGCTGGAAGAAGCAAGAAGTTCATTATTGTGGGCGTGAAATTCATACGTTAGTTGATTTTTGCAGTTCTATACATAAATTAATGCGCTTAAAGCGTGTTAAGGTAGAATTACGTTGGTCATAAGTGGGCCAAGTACACCGATTTGGGCGCGTTGAGCTCCATACATTTTATATGGCAACTAGACTTGTAGAGCTACATTAGATCCACGCCACTCGACTCTACGTACAAATTAGGCGTGGTCCCGCTTTAGTCTGTTCTTTTCCAGTCGATGAGTTTTAAGGAGTTGTTTGTGTTAGCTTGGATTTTAATTGCCATAAATATAGGGTCTTTTTTTTTGGTTGACACATTTTTTTTTATTTTTTTTTTTTGGTTGACACATGTAAAAAAAATTGCCTCATTGGCCTCATCTACCAGTTTACAACTATGGTCTTTATTAGAACTTACCCATAAATGTGCGATGATGTTAATTTCAAAGGAGCTCCTGATCTCCTTCTCCGAAGTCTTCAGCAGGGGCTTGCACGGCATGATGCCCGCGTTGTTGACGAGCATGGTCACCTCGCCTACTTCACGACGAATCTTCTCTGCTAAGGCGTTTATGGCTTCCCGATCTGTTACGTCACATCTGTGGGGGTGAAGCCATGATTTAAATGGACGCCTCTCAAAAAATTACAAATGTCTAGAACTGAAGGCGACACTAAAATAATAATATGTCTTTGGAGGTAGGTGGAACAGAGAGTAAAGTCCCGCAAACCTCCATTGAAAAGACAGGATCCTCCGACCAGACAGGTGTTATAAACTGGTGGGCGACTTACCGATAGATGATTTTGGGCTGTCGTATATATTTAAATCGCGCGGAGAACTTTGATTGCGCGATGCAGGATTAGTTCTTATGTGACGCCATAGATGTCGCTACATGTCCTTTATTTATTAAACACAGAAAGAAAAAAAAAACCATGTATCAAAAGATTGGTAAAAACGCAAAAAAAATATGTTTTAGTTTGTGAAAGTTTCATAGAAATACACCCAATGATTTTTTGCCTGATCTTCGCTTTTTTGTCTATGTTAGAATTAACTTTGAAAATAAATCACACCAAGTTATATGAAAAAAAAAATGTTAATATTCGAATTTTAAGTTATTAGGCAAATAGTCTAATTTCATTTATTTATTTTTACACTTTTAACACGTCATGGTAAGGCTCCAGCTCTGCACTTGAGCTTGGTTTGGTCTCTGAATCTGGCTGTAAATAATGCCGGCCATACACCATCCTACCTATCGTCCAATCGGTTTGACGCTACAGGTTTGATCCAATCTGTAGTTCCGTGTGTGGGAGTGGATTGGTATGACTCCTACCGATTCACTCCGACACAAGAGTTTATTATTTTAATACAATATACTAATTAGGCTATCAAAGTCTGTATTTATATTCGACAGCAGGAATGAGCTTCTTTTCTTTTTGAGGTTATGAAATCATCAAATAACTTTTCCCGCTCAAGGTGGAGCGAGAAAGACCTTTATTGACTAGATCCTATCTGTGTTCCTTTAGTTACCCTTTGCGCTCCAAGGCCGCAGTTAATTTTTCGAATCATCCTATATCTTGATGCAGGGCTCTCCAGCGGGTGAACCACGGAGTGAACAAACGCATATCATCATCATCATTTCAGCCGAAAGACGTCCACAGTTGGACATCGGCCTCCCCCAAATATCGTCACAATGAACGGTCCTGAGCGTGTCGCATCCTTCGGATTCCCACAACCATATAACAATAATACCTTTTTTTTACTTTGCCAATTAACTTTAACAGATGAAATATGCATTTTTAATTATTATTTTTTTATGTATCAAAGTATGTCTAAACAAGATTAATTATGTTTTATTGTTCTCAACATATGTAATTAATAACACCTATAACTTAACATAGATGATCGAAGTTCATACATATTAAAATAATAGGTAGGTAGATGAGAGACCTATGATTTATCCTTGTCTTATGTAAGAGATTAGTTTCCGTGTTTGTAAACTTAGTTTTTGCATAAAATATATAGGTACAGAACTCAAACTACATACAAAGTGCACTCGAGCAACGCACGCATAGACACCGCTCACGTGTCCGTGTACCGATATCTCGGTAGCGTCTCTGACCGCTCGTCGAACAGTTCCGGCTCAAACACTCATTAGTGTGCGTCCACTGAGCGTAGGTATAAAACGTGAAGTAAATACGTGAGATTGTCTTCTGTACCTATCTATTTTGTGGTTTTAGTATGCGCATCTATTGCCAATGTATTGTCTTTTAGAACTTTAAGGGTGGTATGGAAGTAAATACCTACATCGAGTAAGTAGGTACCTACCATTTTTTTATTAATGTTTTTAATAATAATAATAACACTAACCCCATCGTCGTATCTCTACGTTGACGTCGTGGTGGGGCTTGTGTGCTCCAACATGCCCTAGGTCTGTATCGGTAGAATTTCCTTTACCGTAACATACCTAGGGTGAGGGGCCAGACTAAGAGAGATACAATCCGCAGGGCAGTTTTGTGGCGAACTGTTGGGTATTAGCGACCCCACGGACCCGATCTCCCGGGAGAATTCCTGTTCTTCATCTCCGGCTTGCCTTTATTGGCCGGTCGTAGTGAACACTGACGAGGAACAGAGCTCCCACCTCTCTCTTGCCTTTATTGGCTGGCTTGAGTGGAGAGTCGCAAGAGCAAACATGCTCGGGATATGGATGCATAATCCAGTAAGGTGCTGGTAGGGATCTTGACCGTACTTCCGGGATTGTCCCGATAGCCGTGGTATGCCTCTCCACTCCTCAAGCGCCTCAGGATATGTTGCCCTCTTGTTGCTACGTCACTTCGTGCTAGCGGCCGTTTTAGGGGGCCCATTTATTGAGTGTGCAAGTCACCCCCTGCCTTTTATCGATGGATATTAATGACATTGTTCAGGCAGGGGCCATAGTCTTAACATAGTTCCATGTTACCAATCCACTTAAGACTCCAAAAACCATAGCCCTATTATTTTGTTTTTCATATTATGTCGCAATAGTTTTTCAAACCGGGGGTTGTCCTTGGGTGCACTAGTATAGCGCGCACAGGGATAATCGTCGGTTGGTATCACGTTCCATTATAGTAACCAAAAGGGCCTCTGCGAGTTGGCTTCGGCCCCTTGTACGCCTCTCAAAGGCCCAGGACCTCAGGGTCCTGAGATTATATAAACAGATGAAAATAATAATAACAAGTCGCAATAGTTTCTCAAACCGGGGGTAGTCCTTGGATGCACTAAGCATTGCGCGGACAGGGATAATCACCGGTTGATACCACGTTTCATTAAACGCATCTAAAGGGGCCTCTGCGAGTTGGTTTCGGCCCCTCGTACGCCTCCCAAAGGTCCAGGACCTCAGGGTCCTGAGATAAATAAATATATAATAATAATGAATTAAAACAGGGACTAAACTACACTCGAAGAAATCTTGCCTAAAACTCCATCGCAAACAATTAGCAATTAATTGGTTGCAAGCGATGGACTTAGTATCCAATTCCACCTTAGCAAAAAAAAACACTTTTGAACTTTGATAATAGGAACTTAACGATAAGAAAGTAAATAAAATTAGTTTTCACGTTACTCTATTATTTTTTTTATTATTAATAATAATAAATTTTCTGTTTTATTTTCTAAAGCTTGGCAATAACTTTTATATTAATAAAAACTTGATGAATTAGAGTTGTGTGATGTTTTTTTCATTTCAATTCCAATAAAACAGTTTTTATGGGCACGAAGTTATAAAAACAATTGTATTTGGCAATGAACTCTGTGCACGTGCCATCCGTATTTTGATTACAATGGCCATGCGGATCGCATAATAATGTTGGTAGGTGTAGATTTATGACCAGCGTACCGATACCACAGATTATATATTTTGTTCATTGATTAGTCATTTAATGATAAAATGGCGCGTTTATTTATTGAACAACTAGCTGTACCCCATTGGCTTTGATCTCGCTCTGCCCTCCTCTACCCTATTCTACCCTACCCTACTCTACCCTACCCTACCCTACTCTACCCTACTCTCCTCTAATTTTCGTTTCTTTTTCCATATCAATCTTCTCCTCACAATAATAAACACAACAAAAAAAGATTAGTCAAATCGGTTTAGCTTATAGTTTAGGGATCTTTGTGCAATTCACTACATTTGCACAAGGATTATTGTTCTTTTGATAAGTTTTATACTCCTAATTAAAAGTACAATACTCCATGGCCAGTCACAATTAGGTGGATTTTGAGGCAATAATATCATTAAATTCTCTATTTTTCCTATCCGCAAGAATCTTGTTTACCCTTGCATTTCTTTTCAAAAGAACGTTAAGCTGTAGACAAAGCTATAGATAAAGACTAAACAGTAATTATTTTATTATTACTTAAATAAGCGTAAATTTGGTAAAACTAAAATGTATGTAGTTTTATTTCATCATTTTTTATTTAATTCTCTTGTATTTATTTTGTACTTTTTTGTAAGACAACCAGATTGGCTAGTTTTTTCTTTTGGCATCCACGTGAAAGATCTTATCTTCTCCTTACACTGCCTGCTTACTTTACCAATGGTTGTCGTGCTGGTGAACACTTTCGGTATCCAGAACATATGATAAATCATTCGTGTTCCCACAACCGGCCTCTCAAAACGTTGTTATAAGGAGCCATTGTTGACTTGAGCTTTTGTCCAGAACCCTTATCAATAGGCCATGAAAGAGTTCCAATTTGCATTGAAGAATCACCAAGCAATCGGCAAGAATATCAATTAAACTCGATCAATCGATCCATAGGACACACAGGACCGTTTGTTGTGGTGACACTTTGGGGGAGGCCTATTACCAACTGTGGACGTCCTTCGGGTGAAATGATGATGATGATCGATTCTTGAGCAACAAGGCATTTTCAATACTAAATCCTTATTTGAATTTTCAATACTAAATATTATAAAAGCGAAAGTGAGTTTGTTTGTTTATTTATTTGTATGTTGGTTTTTTACGTCTGTAGCGACATCTATGACACCACATAAGAACTACGAAGAAAACACAAAATCCTGCATCGCGCAATCAAAGTTCTCCGCGCGATTTGAACATATTTGATAGCCCGACATCAACTATAGGGCAGTAGCCCACCAGACTATAACACCTGTCTGGTCGGAGGATCCTCCCTTTTCAACGGTGGTTTGCGGGACTTTACTCTCTGTTCCGCATAACTCCAAACGTATTCACGCCTATATAGCAAAACCAATTTTGATGAATTTTGGTACAGGGATATTTGGGACCCTGGAGACTGGCATAGTCTAATTTTTTTTAAAGTGAAGAAAGGAGGAGAAAGAGGAAAGTATATTAATAAACGCGGACGATGCCGCGGGTAAAAGCCAGTAATATACTTTCAATACTTTATTGCTGCATAAATACTATTAAAAAGCGTAATTTCTAAACTATTGTTCTGAAAACTTACTCATATCGATGGGCTTTCCCCTTCTGTTCCTTGATGAGGTCTACCGTCTCTTGATTGCCGGTGGGGTTGATGTCTACGCAGACGATGACGCCGCCCAGCTTGCCGAACCGAAGTGCTGTCTCCCGACCCATGCCGTGGCCCGCGCCTGTAATCTGGAATAACAACCGAAGATTCTCTTACTAGGACCTAGACCATGACGTTTAAAGTAAGATTGTTTTAATCTTGTTTCAGTGTGGGTAAGAGATGGCGCTAGATACTTGTGTAGCTGTCTCTCCCACCCACACTGAAACACATACACAAAACAGAGGATATATGAAGATTTCCAGCGCGTCCACCGTTAAGGTAGACTTACCAGTACAATCTCTGTTGACGCTCTTGGAGTCTGGTGGCATAAAATAATGGCATTGTAGAAAGGTGCCAGTCTTCTTCCCGTACAGTATGATCTCCAGCACATCTGCCTTGAAGACTTACCAGTACAATCTCTCCATTTACGCTCTTAGGTTCCGGTGGCACGAAGAACTGGTAGATGCAGTGTAGGAAGGTGGCCGTCATCTTCAGGTACAGCACGAAGATCTCCAGCGCGATCGCGATGCCGTTGTATACCTTCATTGCTATGCCTTGCTCGTCGGTCCTGCAGGGGAGGAAAAGAGTTGTTAGACTTTGGGTACATAAAATAAATTACCTTAATTAACCCTTCAGATACCGTGAATTAGAGACACAATAGTAAGACAATAGATGCGCGGCCACCGGTGGTCGCTTGGGGATTCATGAATTAAGAACACTAGATATTCATTAATTCAAAGACTTTGAGTAGATAAAATATTACTGCGGACTCAGATTGGCCGCTGCAGAGATAACCTGGGCAAATGGGGAGTCCTTGACGCATTGCAAATAGAGTGTCTGAGTGGAACCCCTTCACAGGATATTCGTCACCTCCTTTCCTGCCCACCATGCACAACTATCTTCACCCTTCACGACTTATACGAAGCCTAGAGCTGTCCAGGTGATCATCAAAAATATACAATTGAGAAAGGAAAAGAAAAATTAAACATACAGGATACTGTATCTTTACAAAGAGCATGACAATGCTCTTTTATCATTTATTGATCTATTTGTCAACTTCTGAGCATTATAGTAGTACATAAAATGCTCAGTGTAGAATTTAGAGAAAATGATATCTGATTTACTGGGTAAGTAGGTACTATCCTGCTGTCAATTACCAATTTATACTGAAAATAGTAAATTGAAATGATCCCAAAAACCAAATTAAAAACTAGTTTACCGTTGAAAAATAACAAAACCATTTTATTATTTTTTCTTGCCCATTGTTGGTGCGTAATTTTCCACCTGAGTTATTACAAAAATTACATACATACACTGTTTGAGGTAAACAAAGAAATAATGATTTTATTGTATGTATGACATTATATGCCTACCCAACGATATATAATTTCATTCAATGAGTGGGTCATTGAATGAAATTATATATCGTTGGTACACGATTGCTAGGTCGACCGTTAAATGATACACTGTGATTTGTTGAAGCCCGACTACATGCCTCTCATGATATTGTTATCTATCTTCTTCTATACTTATAATAAATCTGTAGAGAGGTCAATTCTGTACATGAAATATATTTCCAAAATAACTATCAGGGGGTGATTAGTGATCGATACTGATGCCAAAAATGCAAACAGTAAAATTTTTGTCTGTCTGTCTGTCTGTCTGTCTGTCTGTCTGTCTGTCTGTATGTTCTTTATAGAAACAAAAACTACTCGATGGATTTTAACGAAACTTGGTACAATCATTCTTCATACTCCTGGGCAGGTTATAGTATACTTTTCATCACGCTACGATCAATAGGAGCAGAGCAGTGAAGGGAAATGTTGGGAAAACGGGAGAAATTACTCCATTTTTAAGGTTCCGTCGCGTTTGCAGCCTTTATGGTTAAAGCTACACAGAAATCATGTATAACAGAAATGTAATGTATTAAAATTATATAAAAAATATTCCACGACAGCATCTGTCTGTTTTTTATGGTTGACTCGCAATAACACGTGTAACTCCCGATAGCTTAGCAGTTCGGAGCTTTCTTTTTATTTTTGTCTACTCTTACGTTTATAACACTCTCATTCATCCCTAATTAAAAAAAGTTAACATTATTATCTATTCAATAAAAAAAGAATCATAGAAATCGGTATAGAAACACCAAAGTTATACATGAAATATTCTAATAAGCCATCGCGCGAGAATACCGAATCATGCTATAAGGAATATTTTCGTGTAACGGTCGCCGCGCTCGACGCGGCTCGCGGCGGCAATTTTTGGCTGTTGATGCGAATAGACGTTCAGAGAGTGTTCGACCTTATTGACAGACAATAATTCATTTTAACAAACCGTGCTTATCAGCGCCACTTTTAGTCTACTCTTACGTTTAATAATTTATTTTTAGATTTCTTTGGTTGTTATTTTATAAAATAGGTATTAGTTATTTTGGTAGTGTTTAAATATTTCTTAGTATTAGTTTAATTATAAATTAAACTTTTTTTTTTATTTTTTTAGCTGTGGTTTTAAATAGGTAAGTACTTAGGTGTCAAATAGGTTATTTCATTTTATTAGACGTAGTTTAGGTACCTACTTATACTTATATTAAATCTGTAGAAGTGAAAATTCTGTACATTGAAAATATAAAAAAATAAACGGCAGGGGGTGTTACTAGACCGACACCGAACCCAAAAATGTGATTTAATTTTTTTTTTGTCTATCTGTCTGTTTGTTCAGGCATCACACAAAAACTACTGGTCCGATTACGATGAACCTTGGTATAATTATTCTTTAATATCCTGGGCACCACACTTTTATCCCGGAAAAGTATATACAATAAAAACAAACTTAATTTTGCGGTTCAATCCCTAGACCCGATTACTGTACCAACGGCAAATAATAAGTTGGTCGTAGGGTTCCGTCACCCGCTGTAGAGTTCACTAAGGGGCGCTGCACATGGCTAAGATACTATAATATTTGTGTAAATAATATGTAGTTTCCGTTTTCTAAACGTTTCGTAAATGGCGTTGGCGTCGAGTGATATCACGCTATGGGAACACTTTTTGGGATTAAAGAAAGGAGCGCGTTTTCCTATAACCTATTTATTAATTTCATCGAACATGGAGACATTGGCACCATGTCTAAGGTGTGTGCACCCCATCACGCGCGTAAGTGGAAGGGAGAGATCTGGAACGTCTCGAATCGTCTCGCGCATCACGTTGTTTTCCAGTCCCCGGGCTCTTAGAATTCGACATCAGACGTTTCAAATCTTTGATTTTAACGACCCCGTTGTTGCTGGCATAAACAACAGGATCCGCGAACGAAGTCGCTGGCAGAAGCTAGTGAATAATATAATACAAGACTTATATTAATAAAAACTAGCTTTTGCCTGCAGTTTCGCCCGCTTAGTTAAAATACCTATAGCATATGTCACTTAGGAAAAAAGCAGTTTTCTCTCGATGAAAAATGTTAGCAATCCGACTAGTAGATACTATCAGAGATTACGTCCAACAAACTGTAAAAAGTGAGTCAACCAGAATCAAAATGATAATGTCAAACGGAAATAAAAGTAAGACACATTATTCGCCGGGACGAGATTAAAACTCTTAAAGCTAGGAGTATTCTAGACTTCCTGGAAGCCTGCGGGCTAAAAGAGTTACTCTAACAAGGTGGCGAGTCACAATAGATCTATTAGGTCGCAGTGACTACATCCCCTACACTACGGGAGATGCATAGCCCCTTATCTTCCAAAAAAAATAAAAAGTTAATCAGGATTAAAATAATAATATCAAACAGAGTAGCAGTAGATATGTCAATCATTAAGAAAATCGTCAATTGTGTAATAAGTTTTCATAATTAAAAATCTTTTACCGCCCTTTTAATAATAGTTGTCATATTTTTTATAAAGTTAGAAACTGATTACCTTTACAAGGTGTAACGTTAAATGCGCAAAACCTGAAATTAGTTGGATCAGAATACCTAGCAGAATCAATTAAACCACTTTTTAATATAGGTTACATTTTTCAAAAAATGTTCATTATAAACTTCTACCTGTCTATTTATGAATAGGTCAAGTGCGCAAACCCGCCGAAATAGGTAAACAAATACAAATAGTTCAACAAGTAATCCAATTAAATTTTCTCTTACACGGCATAATAAAAGTTATTTTTTCAATGCAGGTATTAATTTTAAACAAACTAAAACTGCTCATAAAACCTTTAGTTATTTGCAAAAAAATTTTTTTTCACATAATCAGGTCAATCGAATTAAAAATCATTTGGGGTGTCTGAGGTTTTGCGCATTTAACGTTACACGTTGTATAAGCAAATACTAAAACAACCAATAATGTATGAAAATTAAAACTCTGTATAAGAAATAAATAAGCTATTATTATTATGCCCCTGACCTTTAAGGTAATTCTCTTAAAAATAATATGCATTATGCAGATTACAAATTAATTACGCATAGTAAAAACATATTGTTATCAAGTATATTGTTGCAAAGTTTTTTAAAGTAAGCGGGAATCCGACGGATGCGAGACGCACAGGACCGGTCGTTATGGCGACGCTTAGGGGAGGCCTATGTCCAACAGTGCGCGAGCCCGACTTGCACTTGCCCAGAAAGTATTATCTGACAATGCCTGGTTAGATGAATTTTACATACGAGTAACAAAAAAATATGGACGATTATTATGTCAAATATCATATCGTTATAATATATATAATCGTTATTTACATTTTCCCACATTAAAAAAAAGATGAGAATTATTTAGTTATTCCAATTTAATTCTAAATAAATATAATAATTTAGGACAATCAGGAATTCTGTCTATTTGTCAATGAAGGAAGGAAGGAATTGTGTCAATGAACGTTCTCTTTTGTATAGGATTGTTTGAAGTTAGAAATGTGTAAAATTTACCTATTTTTAGTATAATTTTTCACTAAGATAAGTATTTTAAAATACTGTCGGAGAATTACCCGGTATTACTCAGTAAATGGTGGATTACGGCCCATTCCCTCTTGCCTGAGTCCCAATTGTGGGAACATTGCCTGAGTCCCAACAGTGGGAACATTGCCTAAGTCCCAACAGTGGGAACATTGCCTGAGTCCCAACAGTGGGAACATTATAAGGCCGACTATGCTATACTCAGTAGATATTTCAAATCTTTAAACAAATAACGATAATTAATCGCGAAAACAACACAAACGCAACCAAGTGACATTGAGATCAGTAGTGAGGCAATTGTTCCACCTATTTCGCAGCGCCGTTGAGTAAGATCAGATCATTGCCCCAACTAGCTTGATTATGCAAATAACGTTAAAAACATAACCATTTGCCTCTAGGTTATTATTATTCATAAGAAATTCCATAATGTTGTTTATAAACATAAAGTATGCCATAATTGGGTAGAACTGTTAATATAATTTCTTCTTATTTACTGAAAATTTTACTGTTTAAAAGTATTATTGACTTTCTTATGGAGGGTTGATTAGAAGAAGAAGAAAATAACTATATAAAAAAAAAGTATTTGGAAATCATAGCTGCATTTTTCAAAACCGTATAAGATCATAGAAGCGATAAGTCTTCTCATTATTATTTGTGAGAAAATAAACCTCAATATACTGCAATATGTTTGAAAGAGTTACTGCGGCATACTAAAAGAGCACCTCAAGGTATATTGTGGCGCGGGCTTGCGGACGGCGAGCAATGGGTAGCTCGCTGTCCGACCGTCCGGCCAAGTCGTCGACGGCGCGCACTGTTCCCAGGCGCCTCAAGGAGTTGTCAGCAACAGTAGGGACCCAACTGGGTTGAAGCCTACTGGGGCCAAGGTTAGCGCCGAAAGGCAGCCCAGCCCCGGTATATGAAGGCACAAAGGAACGGGGTGGGTTTTTAGTCAGTAAGAGTCTGGACTCTATCTCCCGCTCCGCCCAAGGGCAGGGTATGTCATTTGGATGATTTTTACCCATAAAAAAATTGTAGCTTTTGTTTAGTAAAAGCACTGGTAAAAGTCTGCTACTTCCTTTTGCTGCAATCAGGGACGAAATAAGTCATTTGATGGTTTCCCAATACATATATAAACTTAAATAATTTGATTCATTATGTATTGACTAGCTTTTGCCCGCGGATTCACCCGCGTATATAATCCTAGGATAAAAAGTATCCTATGTGTTATTCTGGGATATGGTCTACTCGTGTACCAAGTTTCATCGAGATCCGTTCTGTCGTTTTTGCGTGACAGAGTAACAAACATCCATACATCCATCCCATTGAATTATAAAATGATCCATCCATACATACAAACTTTCGCATTTATAATATTAGTAGGATTATAACAAACAACACACCGTCAACTCAAATCACAATCACGCAGATTTTTTTAAATATAAATTTATATTTTTTAACAATGTTCTTTTTATCTTATGTATTTCCTGTGCCTGTTCTATTTTTGTTACTGTTATCATAAATAACAAAAACCATAAATAGTGGGGTCATTAACATCATGTTAATTACGTGTTATTGCACAAAAAAAAAGCATGAAGGTGTTATATGTTATTGAATGAATGTTTGTTATGAATTTTAAAATATTAGTTGAATTACTTCGTTCAGGACTCCAGAGTCAGAGTTTTATGAAAAGAATCTATGTATAAAATTTCAAAACTGTATTATGACAAATCATAACGTTATAAGCCCGTTATGGTAGGTACCAGGTTAGCGACATACAATACATAGTCACCGGGCCACATGGGTGGCTGAGGGGTTGTTTTCGTCCCGCGTCCAGCTGTGCGCTGGCGTTGAATGCCCGTTATGACTTGCCGAGACCTATTTTGTACATATTGTTGGTGGGGTCAAACTTGATACCATTTTTAATTATTTTTTTTTGAAAAAATACAATATGGTGTAAAAATTATTGGAATAGATCTAGTTACTGAATCTGAATAAACTTTATTTAGGTACATTATAAACAACGAGTTTCAATTCATTGGTTTCAATTCATTCATTGAACAGAAAGGCGATATGACCTGATAAGCTATGTCATTGCCAATAGCGACCTAGGTACACATAGTATCTATATCCGTTATTATGAAGTCGTCACGGCACAGTTCCCGCAGTGGTTAAACGATTGACTGCAGCGCTGCGCGTCGCGGGTTCGATTTCCGCACGAATCAATCAAATATTTGTATGATTTTCAGATAACTGGTTCCGGGTCCGAGTGTCTTGTGACACAACAGGTATTATAATACCTCTTAGTTATAGATTATCTACACATGGTTTTTAAAGAGGTAAAGTTTATTTTTTTATTTTTTGTTCGAAGGAAGGTGGTTTTCTTTTACGGTGAGCAAAAATCATCCAATGACAACCCCCGCTTTTGAGTGAGGCAGGAGATAGTGTCAGACTCTTACTGACTAAAAACCCACCCCGTTCTTTCTAGCCTTCATACCGGGGCTCGAGTTTCTTTCGGATAACCCTGGTCCCAGTAGGTTTCGACCCAGCTGGGCTGTTGCTGACAACTCCTCGAGGCGCGCGGGAACAGTGCGTGCCGTCGACATCTTGAGCTCGGTCTGGACAGTTACCAGACAGTTGGACAGTAATCTACCCATAGCTCGCCGTCCGCGAAACCGCGTCTACGGTGGCCGGAAATCGGGATCGGAATCCCGGCGGCGGCAGCGATGGCGCTGTTGCCTGATGCGGTCGGCCTCCTCCTTTGCTGGCATTACTGCTTCGCAGAAGGAGGCGGCCGCCTGCCATTCCTCCTCGCTCCGGACCATGGCCTGAACCAAGGCCCGGCGCGATGTTTGTTTTGATTGAGGTAATCTCTGAAAGTACTCGTCCCAATGATACATTTTTTCACCGATAGAAACCTGCTTAATTTATGAGCGAATGAGTCCACAGAGTGTCAAAGTGAGGGTGTAAGTGATTGAGTGGCTATATTTTATGTACGTGGGCGAAGCGGCGGGCAAAAGCTAGTCTATAATAAATCTAAACAAGGAAAAAAAGACGAACAACTGACATATTTAGAAATACCTAGTCTTGAACCAAGCGCGTGCGCGTGCATAATTGCATAATCGATTATTGAGATAGAACAACACACTCACTCGTTAACTAGAAGTACCTGCAAACTGGTATCTTATCAATTGGAACACGATTGTATTATGTTGAAAGGTATTAACAGCAGATATTCCTAGTTAACAATAAAATTATTGACTAATACATCACGCTCAGAAGCTTAACGCGATCCATTAATACTAAACTGAATTGTTATAGGGATAGCATAGCATAGTCGGCCTTGTAGTGTTCCCACTGTTGGGCTCAGGCCTTCTCTCTAGGTGAGGGAATGGGCCGTAATCCACCACGCCGGCCCAGTGCGGGTTGGTGGATGTCATATGTCTTCGAATTTTTTGGTTCTAGGACATGCCGGTTTCTTCACGATATTTTCCTTTGCGGTTTTGAGAGCAGTGGTGATTAAATAAATAACAAAAAATTAAAAAACCCTGCCAGGCGCAAAGCAATGCGCCTGGCAGGGTTTGACCACGACCTACAAATCGTAAGTTGGGGCGATTTGCCACCGCCATCACTGCTCTAACTGAACTGATTGAACTGTTATAGGGATGGAGCTATAAAATAGGGTGTATAACTTCTTTCTCGCTGGCACGACTAACATTTTAGCATGTCATGGTAAAGCCCCTTGGTTCACCGGGATTCCGATCCCAATTTCGACGGCGAGTAATGGGTAGCTCGCTGTCCGACCGTCCGGTATCCGTCCGGACCGAGCCCAAGTCGTCGACAGCGCGCACTCTTTCTGTCAAAGAGTTGTCAGCAGCCGTATGGGCCGTGCTCCATCGTCGACCACATCATCGCTTACCATAAGGTGAGATAGTAGTCAAGCGCAAGCTTATAAAGCTTTGCCCGCCGCTCGCCCGCGTACATAATATATGCCTAAGTAATATCACTCAAGAGTATAGCAATCGGACTAGTACTGCCAAAGATTACCTCCTACAAACAAAAAAAATTAAAAAAAAAACAAATTTTACCTTTTTATTATATTAGTGTAGATGAAAAAAAAAAACTTCTTTTTTAACAAAATAAAATACACCACAGCAATAATATCCAACAAGAAATATTAAAATTTCTCAAACATTTTTCACAACATATTCGTGAGCGAGTTTGCCGCAACCGGCAGTGGTTGCACAACCACAGGCACCACGGTACAGTGGGTGTCCAAGTTCGAGGTTAGCTGACGCAAGACGCTCATGACACGAGCCAGTTAACGTGTGCTGGCTATACACTGCAATTAAATGGCCATTAGAGCCAGTAGTTAAGTGATTCGTTTTCCTAGTTGCTTGTGATGTTAATTCAATCGTTTAAAGTGGTTAGAAGTTCAGAGTCATCTTAGAATTATTGTCGTCATTAAAGTGTAGTGCAAAGGTCTAACATAGATAGGTACTTCTGTGACGCCAATGTCATGGGCGCTTGCCTCCTGCTAAGTGCAATAGGTACTGTCCTCAAAAGCCTGAAAGGGATTACTCAAAGCGTTTGAAAATAATTTTTAATTTTAACCGGAAAGCTGGAATTTTTTTGCAACAAGTGGACTTTTTGAAAAGCTCTCGTTTTATTGGTTCAATGAAAAAAAAAAAAACACTATCCATAATTACTTCCATACAAATATTATCGACTGGCCTGTTGGTCTAGAGGTCAGTGGGCCTAACTGCTATGGTTCTATTCCCACCCAGGAGCGATCGCGAAATGTTTGCGTATTGAGCATGATCACGTGTTCTGTGTCTGGGTGTAATTTATATATTATATGTATGTATTTAGAAATATATAAGTATGTATATCAGTTGTCTAGTACTCAAAGCACAAGCTCACTGTGAAGGGTCTGAGTAGTGGCGAATGGAAGAAGGCAAATGGTTTCCAACAATGAAAATAAGTTTTTTTTTTTAATTATTATGATTTAAAATAATACAATGTATAACATTAAATGCGCAAAACCTCAGACACTCAAACGATTTTTAATTCAATTGACCGAATTCTGTGAGAAAAAAATATAAAGGTTAAGTTTTAGTTTTTAAGAATTTGTATATCTGCATTGAAATAAGAACTGTGGTTCATTTGATTCTGCTCGTTATTCTGATCAAACTATTTTCAAGATTTGCGCATTTAATGTTATACGTTGTATATTTAGCTAATTTAGATGAAAAAATAACGTTTTACTTACTTAAAATACTACTAAATTTTTTTTTTTTTATAGGTAGAGTTTGAGACCGCGGTCCCAGTTCAAAGAGCCCCACGACCCTATTTAACTAAGTTTCGGTTAAACAACCTAAGAAAAATACTTATTAATACGCCAATAAATCTTTTCAAACCAAACTTTTCAAAAAACATTATTTTGACAAAATAGGGGTCATTGACGTTCCTATACTTATTTAAAACACATTGTAAACTATGACTATAAGCCGTGGCTTACAACACGTTTGGCCAACGTTTGCGCCACAGATTGCGCCCACGCATCTTGACATGCTCGTTGCGAGATGAACAACTGTGATTTGGTTATGTTTGCTATGACTGATTTGGTTAGCGTCCTTTTATGAAAAGGTTACGTTGACTTTAGACTACAAAATGGAGGCATGAAATCTGTAAAGCTTTAGAGCCGTGTCTTTTTTTTTTCGTTGGGGAAAATCATCTTATGACAAAACCCGCTCTTGGGTGGAGCGGGAGATAGTGTCAGACTCTTACTGACCAAAAACCCCATCCCGTTCCTTCTAGCCTTCATACCGGGGCACGAGCTCCCTTTCGGACAACCCGGTCCCCAGTAGGCTTCGACCCAGCTGGGCCCCTCCTGCTGCTCCGGACGATCGGACAGCGAGCTACCCATGGCTCGCCGTCCGCGAGCCCGCGTCTACGGTGGTCGGAAATCGGGATCGGAATCCTGGCGGCAGACGTAGTCGGCCTAATTATTGTTCCCACTGTTTGGACTCAAGCCTCCTTTCTAGGAGAGGGCCCGCGTAGTAGATTACGGCCCATTCGTAATCCACCACGCAGGCCCAGTGCGAGTTGGTAGATGTCACATGTCTTCAAATTTTTGATGCCGGTTTCCTCGATGTTTTCCTTCACCGTTTTGAGAGCAGTGGTGATGAAATAAATTACACAAAGTAATGCGCCTGGCTGGGTTTGATCCCGCAACCTACAAGTGGTACGGCGGACCGTTACCACTCGGCCACCAATGCTCTAAAAGCCTATGTCAAGTAAAAAAAATTAGCAATCGGACGAGTACTTTCAGAGATAACAAACAAAAAAATATAAAACATAAAAACCAGCTTTACCTCTTTATTATAATACTGTAGATGTAGATAGTATAAAAAGCCCGCCAAATCTAAGAAGTAGGTAGGTACAGTTTGACAGTTCTACACGTAGTACATTTTAATTTTAATTTGTTGAATAAAAATTTTATAATGTTGTGATAAAATAACAAGCTTTTAATGAAAATTGATTTTTCATAGCAAGCTTTTATAGCTCGGTATACATATATAATTAATACTCGTCAAGACGAATCATACGAGCCCAAACTCGATGGGGCTGTGTCGTTTAAGTACGAAGTTCTTATGTCATAATAATTTTGCATTGTCATCTGATTTACACGTGCATGCAAAATTTCAGCTCAACCGATATCCGGGAAGTGATTTGATTACAGACAAACATCGGGACAGGTGGAATATATTTACTTCAATCTATTCATTTCATATCAAAGGTGAAACTAAAAAACATCCGAATTGAGAACCTCCTCCTTTTTTAGAAGTCGGTTAGTAAAAGCCAATTTTACAATGTAAAATAGTTTCATGGTTTTACGTTCAAGATAATAGAAATAGTGTGAGTTATGCCTATACAAATTTGTTTTTTAATTGTATGGCTCCATCGACGAACGTCCGATGATTTTGCCAATGTATACAAAGCAAGTTTTGTAGAAAAGTGTGAAACGTCAAACGCTACTTCTCAAATTTGTTGTACTATAATTATCTACCTTATAGGGCATATACTACTACTGCAAGAACCAGATTACCTACATAGATACCTACGTGAGTAAGGACCACTTCAAGGATGAAGAAACCTGTTGTATTAAAAACAAGACTGGCTGGCCTTGTGAAGATGACAATCTGACTTCGCCAAGGATCAAAAAGGACAATAGAATGCTTTAGCAAGAGATCTGCGTGACACGTGATTATCTTTTTTGTACAACATTCAGACTTTGAGTTAATTCATGAATCCCCAAGCGACCACCGGTGGCCGCGCATCTATTGTCTTACTATTGTGTCTCTAATTGACGGTATCTGAAGGGTTAAGACAAAAGTTTGTGTGATGAGCATAATCATTTATTGTAATTTATCTATAATATGTATGTATTTAGAAATATATAAGTATGTTTATCAGTTGTCTCGTACTTATAACACAAGCTCTGCTTAGCTTGGGACTAAATAGTAAAAAATAAGCCTCACCTAGTTTCTTCCAGTCATCTCTGTCGAATAGATTCCATTATCGAAACAAAATTTTGACAAAAAGAGAACTAATCTTGAGGTGTATCCTTTCAAATAGAAGAAGGATTTTTCAAATCGATTCCTAAATGACAAATCCGGAGTATAAAAAAAAATAGCTTTTGCATTTATACATTTTTTTACCATTTTAAATTAATTTAGATTACTTAAAATTGATTTCCGTTTCCCTAAGTAAAGCAGTAAGTATTATTATTGTCTGCAATTTTTGTATATCCTAAAAAATATTTCGATCTACCCACATTGCAACTAGAAATATCTACAAATTAAATACCTAGTACTGTCATTCAAAATTTAGTGTAAGCACAAAAATAAAGGTTTAAGTGGTATAAGACTATGAGTTATTTATTTAAGTTAAAGAAAACTATCCTACCGTGAGATGTACATACTAGTGCGAAGAACAGTGCAAATAAGGTTCAAATAACCGAACATCTTTATCTGAGTGTGCAGCAATATATTATGTAAGTTTAGTTTCTTTGATATTGTCGTTAATGATAAACTTGAAATTAAAGTTGAAATAAACCTAATTATTGATGTTAAAAAAAATATACAGTATCCTGTTGCATACAGTATACATTCTACCGTAACTGTCATACGAAAGACTATTCCCTATTGCTTTTAGCAAGTAAAGTTTTTAAGTATTACTAAATTATTCTTATATCGACACATTTTCTAGTATTTTGTTGATTATCACAGTTTGTGGAATGTTTAGTCTTGCTGCGAGTATCATTAGATTATTATCGTCAGCGAACCTAAGGCAATTTGGGTTTGTTCCATAAATTTATTCCAAAAATTTTCCTCTATGTTTATATCGGTTTAATCTCCGTTTTTATGTAACAAAACACTTTGCAGACTTCATTCACTGAGTTGCATTTGTTTAGTATCCAATATTTCGTTAGATAGATGAATCACATGTTTAGATATTACCGTCAAATATATTTCAGTAGCTCGTTCGAATTATTTTCATCTTCAAATGCTTTGGCACCTTTTTGTATTTTTATAACTCTTGTGATTTCGGTTTCTAGAATGTAAGGGATTTCTTTTTCATAAGTATAATGCTCTGTTTCGGTGAATACCGTTTTGTCTGTCTCTGAGTACAGTTTCTTATAGATTTGTGCTACTTTAATTTTCCATGTTTTTTCGTCAACACTGGCTAATTATTATCATATAAGCATACATTTTAGGTGTTTTTTCAATTACTTTAGACCCCGTTTTAAATAAACGATTATTTTAGATTTTAAAATAAACAAGTATGATAATCATTGTGAAGGGTTTACATATTAATCAGGTATTGTAGACAAGCGAGACAATATACTAGATATAGGAGCGACTCTAAAGATATAAATAGCTGGACCTTAAAGCAGTTCATTAAAGAGAATCGTTCTTTCAAATCTAGGCCAAGGATGGCACACATCTTGTCCAACAAACGGATCAATAAACACCACAAAGGGATATCACTAATTGACTTAATTGATAAGAAACCTAACAAGGCCTTCGGATCGAAGCCAATTAACGCGTTCAATGATCATTCATTATACGTAACAGTTATTAAAAAGAGGAAAGCTGATTGTTTGTCGAGGTTCCTAAGAATATAAGATTTGTGTATTTGACTAGATTAGAAATTTATTGTATACTAGCTTTTGCCCACAGCTTCGCCCGCGTACATAAAATATGCCTGTGACACTCAGGAATAAAGCAGCCTTCTATCGGTGAAAAAATTTTAGCAATCGGACCAGTAGTTCCAGAGATTACCTCCTACAAACAAAAAAATAACAATATTGTGTATATGTATTTACACCATAACGGCTTATAATATCAATGGATATAGAGTTCATGTACATAAGCGAGCTTCAAAGGTGTTTTATTGAAGATAATCGTTCAATGAATCATTGAGTGCTTGAGAATTGATTCTAATACCCGCCATACATGCTAGGGCATGCATGACAAGTTTACCTGTACAGGTGAGTTGTACAGGTAAACCGGAGCTTATATGTTGCACAACCATAGAAATATAAATATTACAGATGTTATGAAATATAAATATTATAGATGATATTATAGATGTCTAAATTTCCTTTCTTATATCTATGTCCACAACTGTGCAGGTTTCCATACAAGCTCACCTGACGGGTATAGCTGAGCAGGCAAACCTATCAGGTATACTCTATCATGTATGGCTACCTTTACAATAGATTGATCATGGAAAACTAATTATACCTCTTATAGAAGCCGTCGAAGAATACACTACATAATAAGGAAAGACGGTCAAATATAAGGTACTCGTAGACACTGTTTTTTTTTTATAAGGAAAATTATTCAAATGAATAAATTGGCTAACTTAGATGCTAACAATCAAAAAGTTTTAATCAGAAATCAGAATTAAAAATAGCATTCCAATTATATCTTGTCAAAATAATGAACCTTTTTTACCTTTGGCTAATAACTGGATTTATCATAGATGCAAGATTTTACGAAAACAGGATTTGTTTTTTGTTAAGTTAAATCCTTATTTATGTTTTAAAATTTATCAATTATCAAATTAATTTTGCTAACTTAGATGTTTACAAACGAAAAGTTTCGATCACAAATCAGAATTAAAAATAGCATTCTAATTATATTATCGTGTCAATACTCGTGTAATGTAATCACCTTTTTACCTTTAGTTAATAACTGGAATTATCAAAGATTTACGAAAACAGGATTTATTTTCTTGTTAAACCTTATTCATTTTTAGATTTATCAATTGTAAAAGTAAGTCCGTAACTATTGTTTGATTACGTATAAGATATTTAACAATTTTGTATAAGTAATTGCAAGAAAATTACGTTTTATGAGGAATGTGTTTTGTTATTCTGGTGGTCTTTTAAGTAAAAGACCATACAGATTTAAGTGTCCAGGCAGTGCAAGCATTTGTCGAATATTGTGAAAATAAGAGGAGCTCAACGGTGTCACGAAATATACTAAAGTAGGACAGTCAGCTAGGTCAAACTACCAGGCAATGGATACATCTACCTTTAATATAACGACCTACATAGTCCTCAAGTTCACAATATAATTATATGAGAGACACAATTTGAGTGAACCTGTCCATTCAATGCAAGCATTTGTCAGTATTCGTGTAGCTCAACTCAGGATTAATAAGGCGTTCAACGAATCAACGAACAAAACCGAGGACATTTTGAGTTGGCCGCATAAAGCATTCAAACTGACAGACAAACGTAAAACTTACAGTAAAGAACAAATAATTCATTAATCCCTGTACTAAAGTTATTTGTAAAATTAAAAAAAAACTCTTCTCTAAAAAAATAAACTCTAAATCTAATTTCTAAATTCTCTTTTGTGCGCCTACCATATGGTCTCTTCACCTCCCTAGGTTGACTGGTAGAGAATGCCTAAGGCATTAAGTCCATCTTTGTACTTTTTGTCGCATGAAGATTAAATAAATAAATAAATACCAAAGATTTTATATATCCTAGTACTAGATTGACTACGACAACCTCAAAAGCGTACCTGATAAGGAAAGTCAGAAAGAGTCCTGTCATCTCGTTCTACTAGTGTGTCCATACACTAGCTACATACTACGGAACAATTTTGCTCAAAAGTTAGTTAAAGATATTTTTGATACATTAAAATAGACATGCAAGTTCAAAAACAATTAATATGTATAATAAGCTACCAAAAGGGAACTGTGAGTTGTCTCTGTAATGACTAGGAAATAGCTGATGTCCGTATAGTATATATAATAGCAATATCCTCTTATGCGAGTATGAAATACCTACACTGATAAAAAAAATGCCTAATGTGTGTGTACCTACGTAAGACGATCACTTCTAAACGGCTGCACCTATCAGAATAAGGTTTGTCTGAAAGAAAAAACTAGTTAGTCTATCATAAAACTAAATTAAAAATAGACTGATGCGTGACATTTTTTTATTACACTGATGCGTGACATTTGTTAAATTGCACTTATTAACTAACAAATAAATAATACATTAAATAAATAATCCTCGACTGGTTTATAAATTTATTTATAATAACTACTACTACTACTAATTATTTCCGATGCCCGTTAGTGCCACAGGGAATTTCCGAAAGGGATACCACGGTCCTGGAACACAAAGGGCAACTGAAGGACACGGGTAGGTTTATTCAGTATAAACCTCAAATAACTTATCCCGCTCTAAGATGGAGCGTAAGGCGCTCTATCTTAGAGCAGGATAAGTTATTGGAAATTTTACCACATCAAAAAAAGTCTCCCACTATGTTTGTTTATCTATATCTGTTTGCAATCAACTCAAAAACTACTGAACGGATTTTTAACAACTAGATGGAATAGAATCAGGTTTTAGTATTGATTTAACTTTATGAACTATTACATCTTCAGACTACAAATAAAACTGTTGCTGAAAAAAAAAAATTAATGGCACAACTTCAAAGCCATTGTTGCCGATGGTTCTCGTTTCTTGGAAATCTACAACAAAACATAAAAATAATATATTACTAGTAGTTAACGGTTAAGCCACATACGTGCAGCATTGCGTGCGGCATTTATTAGGGACCTACCTCAGGACTAAACTTAAAGACAGTAGACTATGATTTAAAATGAATATAATTCTCGAATGTACTATATCGATGTGGAGAAGAGTTTGGAGTGCACGCTCGTCGTTTTAAGAACTGGTCACAGATAACTATATACTGAATTGGTCCGAAGACACGTACCGCATGCCGCACCTCTGGCCGCCGCTGCTCGCCGCTTTTCGTTGTGTCACGAGAGCAGCCGAAGATTGCCGAGCGGCCAAAGGCGCCCGATCAACAAAAAAGATAAAATTAGTAAAATTTGTACGCGCTTGATTTATTAAAAAAAAAATATATTGAGCCTCCTCAGATATTTAGAAATTTGCTTATAATAATATAAAACTTGAACAGTAGACAACAAAATTTTATAAAATTTAGCACCCAGTCCGTCTTCTGAATCGTTTATGATGCCCCTTCTCTATGTATTTTTACAGGCAGTTAATGTGTTTTAATTCCCGCATGAAATTCAAAACGATGTTTGTTGTCACCCTACATAAATATTTTGTAAACAAAACAGAAAACTTACCAAAAAAAACTAAATTCCACAACCAGGATACCCATCACTATTGCGAAACTTTACACAGCAACGTTTTGAACATCTTGCACACTTTATACTTTACTAAATATTGAGATAAAAACTTGTAACAATTAAAAATACAACTTTGGCTCTATGAAGCATCAGCCATATTGGTTATTGATGTCAAATTCTGTCAAATTGAAACCTCCTAAATGTTGCCTTTCATAATTTTAAAATTACTACGAATAGCTACTATATCTAAATGAAATCATCATTAAATACAAGAAGAATGCGTATAAAATTTCAAGAAGCATTATTTGAAATAAAACATTTAGTTGCAATTCATTGTATGTTGCATAAACCTATCAAAATGCATGAACACGGACTATTTAACGATAACTGGAACAATCTAAAAACTACCATCTGTTTCTTATTTTTTTCTGGTAGTATGTGAGAAAGGGACAGAGAGGATTTATCTTAGTGTCTTGCTCCAGGCCATTTTTCCCTTTTGCGTGTCAATAATACACATGAACTTAATGCTAATGAGAATAAAGAACACTTTAAAGACTGTCATATTTCTTCGTAGTCAATCTAGTCTACTCTAGTAGAATATATAAAATCTTTGATAAATACAAAATAAGACATGTACACATACATCACAAAGTCAATGTCATTGTTAAATCAATGTCATTCAAATCTTAATAAATGTATCAAATGATGAATTATTGTAAAACTTGTTTGAGTATTACAGTTTTTTTGTAGAACGTTTTGATTCTGACTGGCTTGTTGGTCTAGTGGTTAGTGGCCCTGACTGCTATACCGGAGGTCGTGGGTTTGATTCCCACCCAGGACAAATGTTTATGTGATGAGCATGATCATTTGTTCTGTATCTGGGTGTAATTTATCTATGTATGTATTTAGAAATATACAAGTATGTTTACCAGTTGTCTAGTACCAATAACACAAGCTCTGATTAGCTTGGGCTAGACGGCGTTGTGTGATAGTTGTGGAATATTATTATTATATATGTAAAACATAGGTAGGTGCGTTACAAGTCCGTCACAATCACAAACAATATTATGATTCACTTGATTAGTAAAATATCATGACAATAAATGGTGATACTTGAATGTTATGTGTGATTGTTTGGTTTAAATGACAATTTATTATGTAATATTTATAATTCCTCTATTATTACTCTTTTGAAAAACTGTTTTGGAAACTTCCCTGTATCGTTCGTCATAACTAAACATTGATATTTTGCATATGTTATTAGATATGGTTAAATAGCGATCATACTGTCATTTTCAAAGTCACAATATACCATATTATTATTGAATATTAGTATATTATTTTGTAAGTCTATTTATTTGTATATTTTGTCTATCGGCTTTAGTTGCCTGACACTAAAGAATCATATTATTATTTGCATGCATTTATTTATCCCCTAAGGTCCTGAGTCTTTGGAAGGCATACTAGGTGTCGAAGCAAACTTGCATAGACCTTTTAGATAATAATTTTTGTAGAATGTGATACCGATCGACGATTATCCCTGTACGGTCTATGCTAGGGCATCGAAGGACCCATTGTTGGTGAAATACTGTTGCGAGTATTCCGACATAATTATTACTTATGATACTTACAATAAAAATATTACTGTATACACCTTCTTCTTCTTCCTGCCATAATCCCATATTACTTGAGGTCGGCGCAACATGTTTTTTTCTTCCATTCTGTCCTGCCACCCGTCAAACTATCACTAACTTCCTTTTCTTTCATATCACTCCTCACACAAACTATCCATCTTTTCTTTGGCCGTCCTCTCCCTCTACCACCGTACCGTATGGAGTTCGGACGTAAGAATAACACCATTTCTTTCCGTGGGTGTCGTAAGAGGCGACTAAGGAATATTTTTGAGACCGTGCGTACTTTTAAGCACCTGAGGTCACCGCGTGGTGGCGGCTAAATCACCAGCAACCGCATTCCTAAGGAGGGTTAGTGTCAGGCAGGCGGCCGACTATAAAATATTTGCCAAATCCCTAGCAACATGTTTAGAAATAATTTAACTATATACACCAAGACCTGCAAAATCAAGGGCATTCTCTACTCACTCGAAAAATAGAAGGTTCTGCTTCCCGCCGTTCTTTCCAACGAACGATACGTCGAACCACATAGTACACAGATATTATCAAACCCGATCAGTCCGATCATAAAAATCACTTAAAACATAAGTGAAATTGAGGGACGTGTACCATTGAACACAGATATTATTGAATAAAATTTAACAGTTGTAAATACGCTGTGCACTCAACACGACTTTCACTAGTATGCGGGCTTGGGTTGCAGCGAAGTACAGTTGCATAATAATTAGAGGAAACGTTTCGAAAATCAGCATAATACACAATAGAGGTGCATCCTGCTATGCATCCTGCGTTTACACGCAGTATGTACGTACTGATACCACAAAATATATAGGTACAGAAGTCGATCTACATACGAGTACAAAGCGCGCTCGAGCAACGCACACATAGACACCGCTCACGGACACGATGTCTCGGTAGCGTTTCGGACTACTCTTCGAACATTTCCGGTTCAAACGCTTATTAGTGTGCGTCTACCGAGCGTAGCTATAAAAAGTGAGGTACATACATGAGATTATCTTCTGTACCTATCTATTTTGTGCTGATACGCAGTCTGTCTGTGGAGGCGAAACGATTAGGTTGTTCCAGAATATAGAAAAAACTCGCCTGATTGATCCGACCTTGACAAGTAAATATCGTAAATGACGAATATCGCAAAAAGTATCGGTCGTTATATCCTAATTGGATGTATAAATGTCTTGAATACCAGTGCGGCGTTTTTTTTTGTTTTGAAGATTGCTGCGTCTGCGGAGATAAGAGTCTTTTTAGTTTGGCACAGGTCTTTTTTTTAATTTATAATTTTAGTTTACTTTTTTATTTTGTGTGTTTTTAATGTTTTTTTGTTCGTAAAAAGCAAGTCACAATTGAGCTTTTTTTCTTACTTGGATTAATGTTCTTAGATCTGTGGTTTCCGCGTTAGATGGGTTACTGGTTTTAGCCGGCTGGCCGCAGATAGCCATATTGTGTAATATTGGTTTTAGTTGCAGTCCTAGTTGCGTACTGTGAATAAATTTTAGTTTGTTTTCTATATCTCTTTGATATTTAATGAATGTTTATTGTATGTTTAAAAACGCATCCTTCATCCTTTATCCTTCATCTTTTGAGATGCCCACAGTAGCTGTTTACGTTTTAAGACAGCGGTAACTATTTCAACAATCCCGCAGCCCTGGTAATCACAAAGCAGTTAGAAAAAGCTTAATTTAAGCTAGACAGAGTTCATTTAATTTCCGAAAATATACAAAAGTTTCTACCTAATTAAGAGATTCTAAACTTGCAAACATCATAATAATATTAACAGTAGATGTGTTTATTTCCAATAACACATTATTGAAATAGGTAGATATGTAACATAATAAATGTATATCCTGAATCTATTTCAGATATTTTTAAAAGACGTAAATTTTTATCTTAAAATAATCAAGAATAAAACAAATTCATTTTGATATATTTTGATTGCATCACGTGCTTGAGTGCGTGCGTAGATACGAATACCGATGCCATACCAATGTAGTGCATCGATGCCTATATTCATCATAATCATCATCAGCCTTTTTAATGTTCCCACTGCTGGGACTCAGGCCTCCTCTCTAGGAGAGGGACTGGGCCGTAATCCACCACGCGGGCCCAGTGCGTGTTGGTGAATGTCACATGTCTTCGAATTTTTGGTTCTAGGACATGCCGGTTTCCTCACGATGTTTTCCTTCACCGTTTTGAGAGCAGTGGTGATGAAATAAATTACACAAAATAATGCGCCTGGCTGGGTTCGAACCCGCGACCTACAACTCGTAAGTCGGGGCCATTACCACTCGGCCACCACTGCTCTTGCCTATATTATTTGCCTACAATTAGAAACCAAATTTCTTTAAAAATACAACCTAAGTTCAATTAAATAAAATTTCAATGCTTTAATCAATCATAATGTAACAGAATTTTCTAATTCAGGTGCATAAGATAGTAGTTTTTCTCGTAACTTCGCTCACGTACCTACATAAAATATAGAAAAATTAAGTGGCTTTTTATCGGTGAAAATTGTTTAGTAATTGAACCAGTACTTTCAGAGAGTTCTTTCTTTATAATATTAAGTGTAGATTATTGCAGTTAAATGTTGTATATGGTAATGAAATAATTTCGAGAAGCACAGAATTTTAAGAAAGTCATCGACTTGTTTTGAACGAAAAGGTATTTCAATTGGACCAAATCTCGTCGCGCAAATTGTGCCTATTAGTCTTTCAATGAATTCAACTTGGCGCGATTGCTTCACGAGACTACAATAAAATTTATTAGCGTTTATGATTTACAAGTGCTGTACTTTCAATATTTATGGCGACTTGTACACTTCTGTCTGCCACAACCTAACCTTGGAAATTTTGCTTTAAAATTTTGATTGTTTCCTGTTATTTTTAGTGCTTAATTTTAGCACTAGAAAAACTGCAAACCCTAGGTATATTAGTTTTTCAACATTTTGTCTAATGACGGGTTATTTTTTTGTAAGTTTCTAGAATAAAACAGACTGAATGATTTTGTTAGGTATATTTAAAATATATATGATTTTTTAATTTTAATATACTAGACTATAACATAATATATTAGTTTATTGAGCGTACAATTTATGCGTTTTACGCTAAATAAAGTAGTTCTGGAGTTTAGAATCGTTTACGAAAAAATAGTTCAAAAGTAATTTATAAAAGTCTGGAAGGATTCGCGAAGACCGTTGCTATGAAGAGACAAAAAAAAGTATTATAGTTTGGTGTTAGCCTTTTATTCGCTTATGTTGGATATATCCGACCAACATATTTGCGTTTATTCTGCCAGGATCGTACATCCACGATCATATACTCGCTCGCAGCTCTTCTATCACCTATTGGGATTGAAGAGCTAAACGAGATGGAGTACCCAGTCGCAAACACACGACCGTGGCGAATAGGGCACAAAAACAAACTAATCCAACGCAAACCGTTAAAGGTTTAAGTACCTTACAAGAATCCTCTAGGTGAGAATTTCTATAGAATTGAGTTAAATCTATAAACAATTAAACATAACGGGAGAGTATATCGTTCAGTGGGTCGTGGGACTTTTTGGACCGGGACCGCGGTCCCAACTTCCACCTGTAAAAATAATAATTATTTTTGAGTAAAATTTTGGGACCACAAGGAAAAAAATATGAAAGTACAGGTACAAAAAAATATATTTATTTCATGTGTGGTCCCAAAATACTACTAAATATTATTTGTCTAGATGGAAGCCTCACGACCCGGACCAGAGCGCGTTGCTGAATGTTTTCAAATGTATAGATGTCGCGCGGTTTCGTCGGAATATTTTCCTTCACTGTTAGATACTTGTATTAGTGTTCTTTATCGAAGACACAAGGATACTATAATCGATGAAGTTACTTCATAGTGATCATTCTACCGGTGTCTTGCCCTGGTTAGCAAGGAAATACGCTAGTAATGTGCGCTCAATCAGTTCCTTTATCGATATACCTCATATTATTATGAGGAGTATCCGATTCCTTACGTGGTTGTGCAGTGATGTGGGAAATTCTTTAACTTATGAAGAAATTACAGCATTTTTCAGGGTATACATTTGTGGCTTTAACAGTTTACAAAAAGGCTACAGTATGTCTGATATTATTTGTACTAGCTGACCCGGCAAACTTCGTACCACCAAAGAGTCAATGAATGTGGTATATCGTTCGATGTAGTCAACCGATTGCGATGAAACAAAGCATAAATAGTATATCAAGTTACTGCACGCAATCTTCACGCAAAAGTTACCTACATCGATTTCGTGCATTTTATGTGATGCGCGCACAACTAAAAACTCTAAATATTTATTATATGTATAGATATCCAAGTTCTATCACTATCTTCAACTGTGTGATTGGCTAAACGCTAGTTCTCAGCACTTAGAACGAGTTTGTTATTTTCTGAGTTTCAATTTAAACCTCTTCCTGATATAATATATTTGAACTGGTAACATTCAATTTGTCACAGGTTTTGTCGAATTTCCTGTGCAAAATACGTTGATATCTACTTTTATTTCTTGCATGATACACACAAACCTTGGAATGATGCCAAACACATACACACATGGATACAGCTAACTTGTTTTAGAAAAAATACACTTTTAGAACTGGTTTGGAGAACAGCCTCCAACCGAGTCTATATTTAGGCACTATAAGCTTGTATGTTGGTCAACCATATTTAATGCATTAAACCCCAATCGAACGCCGGCGTTCGGGCGTCCATTGTCTTTCTATTGTCTCTAATTATCACGACTGAAGAGTTAAATTACGTTTCTTTTAAGGGCGCTTTCAGTTTATGCGTTTTTGTCGACTTGCTGCGTTTTTGTCGACTTGCTGCGGTGCGTTAGTCGTACTGCTTACTATTCATACAGCAACAGGACGGCAACGTCACAAGCACCACGTCTTCAATTTGGTGTTGAATAGCGCATCACTGGCATACAAACGCACGGCAGTCAGATACATTTTCAATTTAGGCACTAGCTGTCGGACTGCTAACGTACTGCAACAGGCCGGCAGCAGTTCGACATGAAACGTCAACCTCAAAAAAAAACGCCACCACAAATAAACGCTAGTAGCGGCCACAATAACTTTTTATTGACTAGAAGCGGACATAAAAAACCGCTGAAATGCGCGACTCCTTGTGTCTGGAGAAGCTTGAAGCCGCTTCAAGTGCTTTTTTGTGGTGGCATCGCCGCCGCATACGAGCCACAAAAAAAGCCGCCTCAAAAAGAAACTAGCGTTTTTTTGTGATCCGTGTGCGGAAACAGAAGAGGATATATTTGATGTATTGTTTGTTTTTTTTTTTTATATTACGATTTAACTCAAAAACTACTTGACCGATTTCAAAAATTCTTTCACCATTAGAAAGCTGCAACTTCACTGGGTAACATAGGCTTTATTTTCAACTTTCATGCGGGCGGAGCTGCTGGCAAAAGCTATAATAGTGGCTTATAACTAAACAATATTCTTTAGTACCCAAATTCATATGGAAATGAGTGACCAAAATTAAAATTATGACACCACAGGTACTCATGTACCGTATGTTAGCGATGCACTAAAGACAATGGAACTACATAATAAATTATAATATATTAATATTTATTATGTAGTCAGTATTCAATTAATTTGTCATAAGTTAAAGGCAAGTGTTTGTTATTTCAATCAGCAATTTAGATATCTAGTTTTGGGGGGTGTTAACTTGAGTTATGAGTTTGTACTTATATACTCGTATTATGAAAAATATGCTTCAGGCAATGTTAGGAATTAGTGAACAGTCAGTTCACTATCCCGCACTGATTCTGCAGCACTCGCAACCATAGCAGGGTCATGAAGGCAACACTAATAAAACCACGGAATAAAGAAAACTGGAGGAAGTGCCTCTTAAATATGGCGCGTGTGTCAACAGTAGGCGAAATTCGCCTATTACATATTATATACTAGTGCAGGTGAATATGGCATCTATTTCAAAGGCACTAGCGTTCTGAATAGAATAAATTGGTTACAGCACCATCTAGCGTTGAGTAGCCGAACTCGTTGTAAATTGGTTAAAACTTCTTTATTGTTCGTGTCATGTCAAATAATAACAACTTTCTTACGTTGTAATAGGACCTAATTTATGAAAGCAATAAGAATATGATTTGTAAAAGTTGAGTTTGTAATTCGTAGCTTCGTAGCCAATCATATTACTGTTTTTTATGTGTGTAATGTACAATTTGATACGCAAATGTGTGAGTTTGGCGACACTGGTTCCCGTGCTTAGCGACGTTAGGGGCACTTCTACCTATATTTTCTGTTCTGTGAATAAAACCACTTCACAACAGAATTTAAAACATTTTTGGAACCAATTTGAAATAATAACTAGTCACCTCGCGGACATCTAACAGCGCCATCTTTTGGTAAAAAATAAACAATATTTCTAACAACTGGCATGTTGAGATATAATATGCCAGTGGTTTCACCGGCGTAAAAGTAGAAAATTATCCCAAGGGAACATATTCCTGGGATAAAAAGTATCCTGTGCTATTCCAGGATATGGTTTACCCGTGCAATAAGTATCATCGAAATCAGGTCAGCTGTTCGAGCGTGAAGAAGTAACAAACATACACACACTTACATACTTACGCCTTCATAATATTCATCATCAGCATCATCATCATTTCAGCTGAAAGACGACCCCAGCTTTTTTTTTCTGTCGACGGAGAAAATCATCATTGACGAAACCCGCTCTTGGGTGGAGCGGGAGACAGTGTCAGAGTCTTACTGACTAAAAACCCCGCGCCGTTCCTTCTAGCCTTCATACCGGGGCTCTAGTTTCCTTTCGGATAACCCCGACCCCGGTAGGCTTCGACCCAGATGGGCCCCTCCTGTTGCTGACAACTCCTTGAGGCGCGCGGGAACAGTGCGCGCCGTCGACGCCTTGGCTCGGTCCGGACAGTTACCAGACAGCGAGCTACCCATGGCTCGCCGTCCGCGAGCCCGCGTCTACGGTGGCCGGAAATCGGGATCGGAATCCCGGTGGCGGCGGCGGGGGCGCCGTTGCCTGATGCGGTCTGCCTCCTCCTTTGCTAGCATTACTGTTCCGCAGAAGGAGGCGACCGCCTGCCACTCCTCCTCGCTCCGGACCATGGCCTGAACCAAGGCCCGGCGCGAGAGGTCTCCGCCGCCGATCGCCCCCACGAGGGCACGACGTTGCTCCGCCCAAGCAGGGCACACCTCAACTGTGTGCTCCACCGTGTCCTCCGGGCGTTCCGCACAATGGCGGCACCCGGGCGTCTCTTCCGCTCGAATCCGATGCAGGAACCTCCCGAACTTGCCATGTCCGGTGAGGACCTGCGTCATGCGGAAAGACGACCCCAGCTGGACCTAGGTCTTTGTCTAGTGTCTCCACGACGAACGCATCAATCGAATTCCCGTGACTCTCTACAGGCATCGGTCCACCTTGTGAAAGATCTGCGTTCTTCCGGTGCGCGGCCAGCACTCCAGAACGTTTCAGCCCCATCGCCCCTCTGTTCTACGAGCAATGTGCCCATGTCAACTGCCACTTAAGTTTGGGATTCATAATATTAATGTGAAGTTTTGCGATCTATCGCCGCGGACGCTTGCGAACGGAAAGTTAGCCGATTATACTGAATACCGCATGCGCTGACTAGATTAATCAGACAGTCTAACTAACCAATCAGACAGTCTAACTAACCAATCAGACAGTCTAACTAACTAATCAGACAGTCTAACTAACCAATCAGACAGTCTAAATAACCAATCAGACAGTCTAACTAACCAATCAGACAGTCTAAATAACCGATCAGACAGTCTAACTAACCAATCAGACAGTCTAACAAACCGATCAGACAGTCTAACTAACCAATCAGACCGCCATTCATATTGCACCAGAAGCAGGGGTCAGCTATCGACGATCTCGAGATCGCCGGCAAATCCTCCAAGACGACTCATGTTATGGGCCCGACAGTTTATAATCAACTACCTGCAGCTATTTCTGGTGCCCCGACTATAGGCAGCTTCAAAGCTCGTTTAAAAAAGTGGCTTATCGAGCGAAATGTCTTTAACTTTGACGTAGGTAAATATGAATTTGGACTGAAAATTGTAGTGACTTTTAATTTTGTAATTTATTTTTTAATTTTAATTTGTGATTTGACTTCTATTTATTTTTTATTTTTTTTCGCATTTTCTTTTATTTGTTTGACGTTTTATATTATTTGACAATGTAATGAAATCATTTGTTAACATGTATTTTGAAAATTCTGTAAGTATAAAATATGACTTGTAAGAATCCCTTACCAATAAGATATAATGACTGTGACTAAAACAAAATGAGTTAATCCATGCTAAAACAAACCCCATCAAAATTGACCGCTCGACCTTGAAAATTCTCCATAAGCTTGAAAGTCAATGTCACTTACATCAGCACGTATAAGGTCAATGGTCGGCGCGTGCTCTCGTGCGCGCGCGCAGCTTGTGTAACAGCGCATGCGTGGTCAAACAAATTGCCCTAACTAGCTGTACCTGGCCGGTTGGAAGAGGATCTGAAGGTTTTCTTCCTTTACTAAGAAATTGTTGCGTAAAGATCTTGGATTTAGACTCACTTAGGTCGCCTATTTTTCCGATACAGAAAACTGGTTTAACCCGTTGTAACCCGAGCGCAGATCTACGCGGGACACAATGACTTTTTCATTGTGTCTCTAATTACGGCATACGAAAGGTTAAGTCCACTTCGTCACTATCCCGAAATAATTTAGCTTTAACTAACTTTTGCCCACAGCTTCGCTCGCGTACATAAAATATAGCCTATGTCACTCAGGACTCAGGAGTAAAGCAACTTTCTATCGGTAAAAAAAAAATTAGCAATTAGACCAGTACCTTCAGAGATTACCTCTTACAAACAAAACAATTTTACCTCTTTTTTATATAATAATATACTAGCTTTTGCCCGCAGCTTCGCCCGCGTACATAAAATATAGCCTAAGTCATTCAAGAGTAAAGCAGCTTTCTATCGGTGAAAAAATTTTAGCAATCAGACCAGTGCCTTCAGAGATTATCCTAGGCTCCAACAAACTACCTCTTTATTTTATTAAAAAATATATAGGTATAATTATAAGTTATATTAAGTTTTATATTTAATTGTGAGAGTAGTGGTGGCCGAGTGGTAATGACTTACGAGTTGTATGTCGCGGGTTCGAACTAAGCCAGGCGCATTACTTTGTGTAATTTATTTCATCACGTTTCCTCTCAAAACAGTGATGGAAAACGTAAGGAAACCGGCATGTCCTAGAACCAAAAATTCGAAGACATGTCTTACATTCACCAACCCATACTGGGCCCACGTGGTGGATTACGGCCCATTCCCTCTCCTAGAGAGGCGGCCTGAGTCCCAGCAGTGGGAACATTAAAAAGGCTGATGATGATGATGATTTGATGATTTAGTTATAATTAGCGACCTAGTTTCGCACAGGTGTTAGAAATCTTTAAAATTCTCGGCTTATATCCATGAATTATCAAAACCTTCCTAATAATTCTGTCTATTGTCTGCTGTACTATACTAGTTAGGTACTGAGTTTATGCGCACTGATGGGCAGATGCGGTGAGGGACTATAGTCGGGTTTCTGAATTGAGTTTTTTAAGTTAAAAATATCCCAAACCCAAGTAATTTGAAAGTAAATACCAGTAGTAGTTACTTCAGTACTACAGCGCGAAATATAACATCTGAGTGATAAATAATTGCTATAGGTTTACCAAGAAAACCCATGGCAATTATGTAAAGAAGTTTGAGGAATAATTCACATATTTGTGTGAATTATACTATAGATACGAAGAGTTAATATTTTGTTGACAACTTAAAAACCGATTGTAGACACGAGGCGACAATTGAAACTTCTACATAAATAGGAAGATCTTTTATCCAAGGAAGCCGTACTGGTTAAGATAATAACAGCCGCACTGGTTAAGATAATAACAGCCACACTGGTTAAGATAATAACAACCGCACTGGTTAAGATAATAACAGCCGCACTGGTTAAGATAATAACAGCCACACTGGTTAAGATAATAACAACCGCACTGGTTAAGATAATAACAGCCGCTCTAACTAAGACAATAATAGTAGCACCAGTTAAGATAATAACAGCTGCACTTGTTAAAACAAATAACAGCCGCACTTGTTAAGACAATAACAGCCGCACTGGTTAAGATAATAACAGCCGCTCTAACTAAGACAATAATAGTAGCACCAGTTAAGATAATAACAGCTGCACTTGTTAAAACAATAACAGCCGCACTTGTTAAGACAATAACAGCCGCACTAGTTAAGATATAACAGCTGCACTTGTTAAGACAATAACAGAAGCACTGGTTAAGATATTAACAGCCGCATCGTTGAAGATAATAACAGACGCACTGATTAAGACAATAACAGCCGCACCGGTTAAGACAATAACAGCCATACTGGTTAAGATAATAATAGCTGCACTGACAGTCAGTAACAGTCGTACCAGTTAATAAAAATCGCGCCGATTCAGATAATAAAAACCGCACCAAGACTTAACAAATCGAGACTCTTCCGTGTCTCAGAAAGCACAATAGGTCGTTGGTCCTAGCTGTCATTTGTAGATCTTTGACAGTTGATACGAATAGTCTGAAGCCAGGAAACCTGATAAGACTCTTGGCAAAGGGTATAAGTACTGTTACCCGATTACTGGGTTGTGGAGATCAGATAGGAAGTCGTTCCATGTAAGAAACTGATATCCAACTGCATCCAGTCCGACTAGAAGGCAATCCCATCATAGTTTCGAAGAGGCCTGAACCCTTTTGTTTTATATACATATTACAATTAGTTATACAAGACTTGGTTACTTTATAATATCAAATTGATTCAAATGACTTACCATGGCGCCTTCTCCATCAAATTCTGTGCAGCGCCATTCTTATTATTAGTTTCCACCGCAGCTGATGCCATGTTCACTTCTGAAACCAAACAATTGAAAATTAGAATAATTTGTATTTTGTACTTTATAATACCTACTGGGTTCAATCACAAAATATATAGGTACAGAAGTCAATCAATACACAAAGCGCGCTCGAGCAACGCACACATAGACACCGCTCACGGACACGCTATCTCGGTGCGCCTCGGCCCGCTCGTCGAACAGTTCCAGCTCAAACGCTCATTACTGTGCGTCCACCGAGCGTAGATATAAAAAGTGAATTACATACATGAGATTATCTTCTGTACCTATCTATTTAGTGGTAACTAATCGTATTTTGACCATTGAGGTCAAAATACGATTAGTTTGCAATGCATTAGGGTCAAACAAGCAAGCCATTATAAAATTCAGCGTTTAGTGTGATGCCCTTGGCTGCAACATTTCGGTCATTGGCCATAATTAGATAGCTTAAAGCATAATCAGCCTTTTTGAGGTCCCTACTATTGGGACTCAGGCCTCCTCTATAGGAGAGGAAATGGGCCGTAATCCACCACGCGGGTACAGTACGGGTTGGTGAATGTCACAAGTCTTGGAATTTTTGGTTCTAGGACATGCTGGTTTCCACACGATGTTTTCTTTCACCGTTTTGAGAGCAGTGGTGATTAAATAAATAACACAGAGTAAAGTGCCTGGCAGGATTTGAACCCGCGACGTACAATTTGTAAGTCGGGACTATTACCAATTGGCCACCACTGCTTTTCTCTTGGAAAAAATTGATTTCAGAAAGTCAGAGTTTCTCTAGTTATGTACCTATGTCTCATCGTTATTTAGCACTGACTTCCTTTTTTACATTGAAGACGGTTGTATGTTTTATGTTTGTAAAAAGTGTTTATTTTCCATTTTATAGTTATGGTACCAGTGGTACCACCACTAAAAAGTACTCCTCACCCAAACTTCGTTATGCTATAGTGTGCAAGTTCTGTAATAAAAACCCTGGAATATTTTAAATGTATCAATTGGGACCGGTGAAACATGTTTACTGTGTGTTGACTGCTGTCGTAATTACCTACATACATGTGTTTGCTTATGACATAATGTGGTATCATTTAGACGTGAATGCAATCGAGTATAGTTTAAATATTATCTACTCGTATATTTAGATTATTCTTGACTAGCTGACCCGGCGAACTTCGTACCGTCTTTCAATCAATGTATGTGTATATCTTTCGATATATTAAATCAATTGCAATGAAACAAAGTTTATGTAATATATCAAGTTACACACAATTTTAATGTACAAAAGTTATCTACATGGATTTCGTACATTTTACGTGATGCGCGCACAACTAAAAACTTCTAGAGATTTAAAACACGTGCAGATAAATATAAATTGCATTTTTTACTGCCAATCTTATAGGTAAAAAACATGTCCATTTACTCCATACTTCGACAAACTGTATGGAACAGAAGATTTGATGATTGATAAAAAGTTGGCAGGTTATTAAATTTGGTTTTGGTTTTTACATAAAACATATATCTTTATAAATTTTCTCATACAAAAAAGATGTTGGTGATTTTAAATCCGATTATAACCGAGATTTTTGCAAGCTAAAACAAATTTGTTAGATGAAATTAAATTCTGTTTTATTTTTAGCATATAACATTAATGTCACTACAATTTTATTTAATGAAAAAAAAAGGAATTTTGCACAACATAAATATCTTTATGCCTATATTAATTAACTATCTATATTTATAATAAACCTGATGAGGATGCTGAGATGGATGTGTGGTGTGACGAGAAAAGATAAAGTAAGAAATGAGTAATATCAGAGAAAGTTTAAAAATGGCGCCAGTGACTGAAAAGTTGAAGGGGAATCGTTTGTCTCAGTATGGTCATGTAAAGAGGAGGGATGAAACGCATGTTACTAAAAGAGTTATGAGTATACACGTGGATTGGTGGAGGCCAAAGAAAAGATGGATGAATTGTGTGAAGAGTGATATGAAGGAAAAGCAAGTTAGTGATAGCATGACGGGTGACAGGATAGAATGGAAAAAAAAACCGTGTTGCGCCGACCCCAAATAACACGGGACAAGGGCAGGAAGATGATGATTTATAATAAACCTAACCATGTACATGGTATACATATAAAACACTTAAACGTCGAAGTACTCTTCCACAATCGGTTCAGATTGGGAGAATATCTTTATTGTAACTTAATAGAAACAGATCTGGATACCATAATGTAAGGCATATTCGTGTGGATCAGGGTAATTTGTACGTCGTTTAGTATACTCGTTTAGCATCATTCTGCCGTCCACTAACTAAAAGGCCGTTAAGCCACAGTTGGTCGTTTTTCACTTTTTAATGTAGTCTTATACAACTTTCGATGCTCTATATTTTGGTCTAAGACTTATTTTTCTATGATTGATAGTTTTTGAGATACAGAACATTAAATCAATTAAATAAATTGCTTAGCTAAAAGTTAGAAAATGAATTTGAATAAAATATAATAAATACAAATGAATAAAATATATCACATATTGTGCACAAAGACTATGCCTACATATATAACTTGTAACCTTGTTCCTAGGTAGCAAACTTTTCAAGAGACATCAATTCCCAATTTTTTTGTTTTCTCGAAAAATACTTTTTGCACTTAGCTGCCTTTTAGTTAGTGGACGGCAGCATTAGCTAATGCTTATGATCGCAATCTCAAGTAACAAGAAAATCTTATCTTTCATAATAACCTAGACTAGATGTGTGATTATTGATTTGATGACATATACAAAGTCCAAAGTCAAGTTACAAATACTTAGAAATACACAGCTCAGTTTGTGTAGGGTCTTAACCATTTCACACTTGACGGTAGTCACGATTAAAAATACTAATACCAACATGTAGTTTGAGGTAAATGTCGGGTAGTTACTATTTGCGGTTTATCAAAATTCAACCAAATGTTGACTGCATACATTAACACTTTGAAATATGCTTTTGATTGCACAGGCCGGTGCGTAAGACGGAAGTAGGTATGCTAAATGACAAGCAAATTCCAATTCGAAATATTTTTATTGATATACCGTTTTTTTGGCAGATAAATTTTCAGTTAACGTTTTAAATGACAGTCATGGTTACCCTAAAAATTTTAAAATATCGCAAAAGAAAAACTATTTCTTCTATAAAAGAAACTAATGAATTTGCATGTGATTGGTCGTATATAAACCGATTGTTGACGGAACAGGGTGTTTATAACACCCTGTCCGCAAACCTCCGTTGAAAAGGGAGAATCCTCTGACCAGACGGGTTGTTATGTCTGATCTGAGGAACTGCCCGATTACTGTCACATTCGATTTCTTTTTTATCGAGCCAACATGCGCCACAGAGTTTACATGTGGATGGATGGAGAGGGAGAGGGAGGCCAAAGAAAAGATAGATGGATTGTGTGAGAAATGATATTAATAAAAGAAAAGGGAGTTAGTGATAGTGTGACGAGTGACAAGACAGAATGGAAGCAAAAAACGTGGTCGGTGAAGCAAAAAACGAAGTCGGTGTTAAATAACGAAGAGACTAAACTATTATAGAAACACCGACTTCCAAAATTAAAGTTATTTGATACTTTTCAGTGTTTTTTATCATTGAAATCGGTTATATTTTTTTTGTAAAAAGTTTTCTTTCTCGATTTCTCCAAGATCCCATCATCAGATCCTAATTTGGTGATAATGGGACCACCTCAGAACTATCTACTTTTGAACAAAAAAAGAATTTTGAAAATCCGTCCACATTTGGGGGAGTATTCGACGAACAAACATACAAAAAAAAAAAAACATACAAACAGCCGAACGTAGTACCTCCTCCTTTTTGGGAAGTCGGTAAAAACGTGGTACGCAGACCCCAAAAAAACGGGACAAGAACAGGAAGATGATGAGATGATTCGATTTTTGCCCAGCAGTTGGTCATATATGGTCAGTTTTAATAAAATAATTTTTCATGGTGTTCTCTTTTATATTTGTGGATTTCCAGAGGTTCAAAAATGTGCAAAATAAATAAAACCTGGCCTTAAAGTGGCCGACTTCCGAGTTGTAGGTTGCGCGTTCAACCCAGCCAGGCGCATTACTTTGTAATTTATTTCATCACCACTGCTCTTAAAACTGTAAAGGAAAACAGCGTGAGGAAACCGGCATATCCTAGAATCAAAAATTCGAAGACACGTGACATTCACCAACCCACACCGGGCCCGCGTGGTGGATTATGACTCATTCCCGCTCCTAGAGAAGAGGCCCGAGTCCCAGCAGTGGGAACATTAAAAGGCTGATTCACCATCATCATCATCATCATCATATCAGCCGAAAGACGTACACTGTTGGACACAGGCCTCCCCCAAGCGTTGCCACAACGACCGGTCCTGTGCGTCACAAATCCATCGGATTCCCGCGACCCTGACCAGGTTATCGGTCCACCTTGTTGGAGGCCTTCCAACGCTGCGAAAAGGCTGATTATTCTATTATTATGCTTAAAGATTATATGGCTGATTGGTGACGCTGGTGTACCCGAAGATTTATCTTATATATTCACTGAACTTACAAGACCTTCGCTAAAGAAAAGAGAATTTTTAAATATTTATGAGGATCGATTTGGTATTGTTGCCATTGTTGTGACAGAGAACTGATTATTCACATCCAGATAAAGATTCGAAAGAACAGATATTGATTATGTTTCTGTAGAGGTCAAGAACATCCATTTTTAACCGACTTCGAAAAGGAGGAGGTTCTATGTTCGGCTGAATGTATGTTTTTTTTTTTCGGTCAATTGTGGACCGATTTAAAAAATTTTTTTTTTGATTTGAAGGTTATGCTTCCAAGTTGGTCCCATAGAAATATTGCTATGATCTGATCATGAACTTCGAAGATATGGAACAGAACTCTTCATAGAATCATAGCAGAATTGCCGTAACAAGTAAAATTGCTTTGTTTATACGTGTAGTCGATGACTGACTGATAGAAAAGGGGGAGGAGATGTATCAAACTGATCTGGTGATAAAGCCGGAAGGTAATTTCATGTAATATAACCGTATTTGGGATTATTAGAATCGTTATGAGATGCACTCTGGCTATAAGGTAATTTATGTTTAGCTGAAGGGTAGGTACTTTTTAGTGGTGCTACCATAACTAAAAAGTGAAAAATAAAAAACTTTTTACAAAAAAAAATTAAACCGCCTTCAAAAAGTACAAAATAATTTTAATTTCGGAAGTCGGTGTTAAATAACGAAGAGACAAAATTAGGTATCTATTATAGAAACACCGACTTCCGAAATTAAAATTATTTTGTACTTTTTGAAGTCGGTTTAATTTTTTTTTTGTAAAAAGTTTATTATTTAAATACCTAATTGATTTTTTTTATATTTACAAGCTTTTATATTTAGTTTCACCTGTCCCGATTTTTTTCTGTAATCAAATCTTGCAAATTATATTTGACCTACTTCCCGGTTACCTGAGCTGAAATTTTACATACCTAAATCAGATGACAATGCAAAATTATTATGACAAGGAGCTGATCTAACGATGGAACTGTAAGGTAGTTATAGGAACTTGGTAGATAAATGACACAACCCCATCGAGTTTGGGCTCGTAAAATTCGTCTTGACGAGTATTAATTATATAGGTATACCGAGCTATAAAAGCTTGCTATGAAAAAATGATTTTCATTAAAAGCTTGTTATTGAATTGCTGGCGCCGAAACACAATGCCTATGGTAAAAATCAAGTTATATGCGGTGTTCCGTGTACAAATAGATCTGCGCAGTCCAAACTCGTGAAGCTTGAGCGCGTGGTATGCCCATTATCTTCAAAAGATGGCCATAGCAAGATTGTCTTACTTTTTTATTGATATTTGTTAATTTATTTACCTTATGTTGCCAATGCCAACAACAACATATTGTGTCTGGTAGCACAAACAGACTAGGTTCATATCTGACGTAAAATACGCCGAGCGTATCATCAGTTGCGTCTATTCGGTCGAATGTGTCAGTTCATATCAAACGGAAAATGAGTCGAGCGTAACATCATGCATCAATCAAAATACAAGTAGCGCGTGGCGCGCGCGACGTTGCAGCTCTTACGTCGACCAACAATGCGTTGACGGAAACGGAAGAGACGCTGTACGCTCGACGCACTAACGTATCATCGGTTGAGTGTGAACGGTCAAGTGTTTTTCTATACATTTGTCTGTTCTGGCGTTACGCGACCGATAATACGCGACGCATGTTCCGTCAGATATGAACCTTCCCTTAAACCTATGTAGAAACTTTATAAAAATGTTAAAATGTTACAAGGAAAATATAGATATACAAAACATACATTTTTATACCTAAACAATTACAGGAAAAATCGCAAATTTTTAAACCACAACCAGTTAGTATTTTTGCCATTTAACTAGTATGATTACAAGTAGGTAGTACCTATCTACAATAATACGCAGTATTTCTGTATTGCAGGTAGTACTTATGTAAGGAGGACATAACGGTGTTCGTAGGACATGTTATGGCTAAGTAAGATGGCATCAAATGCTCACTTTATTCAATTTAAATTTATGAATTGCCTATACAGCTTTTGCTCTCAAAACGGTGAAGGAAAACATCGTGAGGAAACCGGCATGTCCTAAAACCAAAAATTCGAAGACATGTGACATCCACCAACCCGCACTGGGCCCGCGTAGTGGATTACGGCCCATTCCCTCTCCTAGAGAGGAGGCCTGAGTCCCAGCAGTGGGAACATTATTAGGCCGATTATGCTATGCTATACAGCTTTTGCTAGTGGCTTCGACCATGTGACTGTAGTTTTTTTTATTGATAAGCTGGTATTAAAACTTAGAAATTTTCGTTTCGTTCAGAATTCAACATGCTGACCGCGAGTTTAAGACATTGCTTTATCCCCTAGTCAATATATCTACTATTCAATTCCAAGTAGCCAATTAATGAAACCCCCAATGACAATAAAACTAGCACATTCAAACAAACAAACTGCCAATGCCCGTCTGTCTATCTGCCTGTCTATCATCAGGCTGTATCTCAGGAACCGTGGTAGTCAGACAGTTGAAGTATTTCTGTTTGCCGCTATGACTACAAATATAAAAAAACAAAAAAAAAATATTTAAGGGGGCACCCATACAATGATACAACAAACAAGATTTTCTTGCCGTTTTTTGCTACGGAGGGTACGGAACCCTTCATTTGCGAGGTAGACTCACACTTGGCCATTTTTTTTAAATTAGAGTGTAAGCCTTCTGTAAAGTAAAATAAATAAATGATATGTGCACAAAAAAGAAGAAGAAAGAAAATAATTTTATTTGCGCGAAAAAGACGCAATCTTATTACTATCTAACAAACAAAATGTTATTTAGAACATAAGGCTTTCCTATTGTGTATTTTTCTATCACGCAGGCGAAGCCGCTGGCAAAAGCTAGTTACTTAATACATATTGTCTAACGGTTATGTCGGCAATAAATAAATTCAAGATGGAGCCCGAGGCATCAGATCGGGTGTATGATGGGCCAACGCTCAAAGAAGTCAAGGCCAGCCACCAACGGTTCACAGGCACCTTTACACCATCTGTTTCTGTGTTAATCTAGAAGCTATTTCTAATACATTCCAATGTAATGTCATAAGAATTCTAAAAATATACAAGTAGTTTTGTAATTATACTGTGATTGTATGTGATCAACATACGAGAAATTCCAATCTGTACATATCTATACACAACCGACCATCAACACACATCTATATTTTACAATCTGTGGAAGTTTTTAGTTGTGTGCGCATCACGCAGAATGTACATCGAGCCTTTTTAGGAAGAACGTCGTAAGCGACAGTGAGCGTTTTTGCAGGACTAGATTTTCTCTTCCATAATTAAAATGTATTCAATCATGATAATAAAATTTTATAAAAAAATATAACTTCATATAATTACCGATCTAATAAATTGTTGCTACTTACTAACATAATTTCTATACTTTTTAATTAAGGAAGTAGAGAAAACTCAATCCCGCAAAACAATTCAAATTGTCGCTTTCGATGTTTTTCCTGAAAAGACTCGACATAATCGACGTAGATAACTTTTACGAGTATGTATCAAAATTGTGTGTAACTTGATATATTACCAAAGCTTTGTTTCATCGCAATCGGTTGACTATATCGACATATTTACTGACTGTTAGGCGATACGAAGTTCGCCGGGTTAGCCTCTACACTAATATTATGAAAAGGGAAAATTTGTATTTCTGTGTGTATGTTTGTAATGAATAAACTCAAAAACTACTTGCACCACCCAGAAAGAAAGGAGCTATTTGCTGCTGTAAAGGTATGCGGAATAGGATGTAAATTGTTACATACCTCCGTTCAAATTATACTTATAGTTACTAGCCTGTCGGTTTTCTACCGGTTACATTTCGGGGAGTGTGCGTCGAAATTGCATAGCCTGATTCCGCCTAACCCGTTCCATCATCGGATTAGACGGCGATGCGCCATCGGTACACGTTGGACATCCCACTTACCTATACACACAAACCGTTTTGGGAACACATTCACTGTGCGTACAGCTAAGTAGTGGAATTCCCTGCCGGAGTTTTGTCTTGATGGCGGGAATATTTAAGTTAAGAGTGAATAGGTTACTTCTAGGCAAGAGTGCTCCATCGTCTATCGCATCGTCGTTTTCCATCAGGTGAGATAGTGGTCAAGCGCGAACCTATCAACAATAAAAAAAACACATCGCTCGACCCGGAAATTGTGCTCAGGAGACGATAATCTTGAAATGAGGAAGGAAGCAGAATTTATGATCAGCTGATCAATTTGTAGATAGTTTATTCAAGACTCAAAACGGGAAGTGAGATTCTTGACCTTTGCAAAGTTTTTGTTACTATCAAGTATACTATAATATATAACGTGTAACGTTAAATGCGCAAAACCTCAGACACCCCAAATGATTTTTAATTCGATTGACCTAATTACGTGAAAAAAAAAACATTAAAAAAAATTAAAGGTTTTATGACCATTTTTAGTTTGTTTGAAATTCATATCTGCATTGAAATAAGAACTTTTATTATCCCGTGTATGAAAAAATTTGATTGGATTACAACTATTTGTGTTTGTTTACCTATTTCAGCGGGTTTGCGCACGTGATGGCTCGACCTTTTCATAAATAGACAGGTCGAAGTTTTTAATAAAGATTTTTTTGAAAAATGTAACCTATATTAAAAATTGATTTAATTGATTCTGTTCGTTATTCTGGTCAAACTAATTTCAGGTTTTGTGCATTTAACGTTACACCTTGTATAATACTCGTATATTAATTATATTAATAGATAGGTATGCCAATCATACAAAGATGATTAGACAAAACGGGAAATAATTAATGTATTTAGGAAATAGACTCAAATGGGACTGAGCGGGCCAATGCACAGAGACAGCTGGGCAAGCGTCACCACGCAGTCTGTTGCTGTAGAAGAAAAGTGCCATAGATGCTGGCCTAGAAAGAGGTAGCGGGATGACTTGGGGGCGTACCGCGAGGACTGGTTTGAGTTGGTGCGGGAAAAGAAAATCTGTAAGGACTTGAAGGGCACTTTTGCCCAGCAGTGGAACAGTAAGAACTAGTTAAAAAATTAATAGGAAATAAATAAATAAGTTTCAATCTGTAAATATAATTCAATCTGTAAAAGTCATTGGTTGTGCGCGCATCACGTAAAATATAAGAAATCGAAGTAGATAACTTGTATGAGCACATTATAATAATTAGTACTTACAGAATCATCATCAACTTCCTGCCCTTGTCCCGTTTTATTTGGGGTCGGCGCAACACGTTTTTTTCTTCCATTCTGTTCTATCACTCGTCACGCTATCACTAACTCCCTTTTCTTTCATGTCACTCCTCACACAATCTATCCATCTTTTCTTTGGCCTCCCTCTCCCTCTCTTTCTTTGTGCTTGCAGAATACAGAACAAAATTAACACACAGTATAGAATTGTTTGTTTAAAAGAAAATCTTTTCGGAAACTAATGTATATTAGGTGCTCATACATATATAGACTAGTGTCAGTATTCATGAGTATGTATATTCACGTATACTTAGGTATTTATACTTACTCATTTATACATACATATAGGTAGTATTCACGTATATTCATGAGTTTAGTAACTAGGTACGGAGTCAACTTACTATGAAGAACGAAAAAAATAATCAGCTGTAAGTACCTACAGTTTTTTTTTTATTGATATAAACTAGGGCTTGACTGCGATCCTACCTGATGGTAAGCAGTGATGCAATAGTTGATGGTGAGGCGCACTAGTTTATTAACCCTTCAGATACCGTCAATTAGAGACACAATAGTAAGACAATAGATGCGCGGCCACCAGTGGTCGCTTGGGGATTCATGAATTAAGAGGCTGCTTTTCCGCTCGCCTATCAACATCGAGCATCGTTTAAAAGCTTGTTCTTCATCTAACGCAATCCAACGCCATGTTTGATGAAGACTCAAAGCAAAAAAAGAGAGATATCGGCTGAAAACTCTGTTGGCATTCGGTAATTCCGTGATTTACTCGAAAACACAAAACTTGTTCCAAAAAAATACCTGTTCTTTTTAAACACTTAAAAGTATTTCAAAAAAATTGTCGTCTTTCAGAATCTCGATTAAATGTGCAAGGCTTCTATTGATGTACTTTTTTATATTTTTAATATATTAGGAGGAGGGCCAAAGTTCACGTAAATTATCCAATTTTCAGAAGTCTTTTCTGGATTACTTTTACACAAATTTATATTTTGATTTCTATAGAAGCCTAGATAATATCCACAAGATACTGTGTTTCCAAAATATCTAATGAAAAATGTGCAATAACGTCATAATCGCATAAGAGCGCTTGTATGAAAAACAGTGAAAATGTATGTCGAGTTGCATCCCCTTAAGAGCATATTCACTCTAACCTTGAAGGCAGCAGGAAATTTTTTCCAGTCATTTGATGTTTTTTTTTTACCTACTGTTTTAGTTAGTAGGTTAGAAAGTACCTATTTAGATTTTAATACCGAACACAGACACCTTGTTTTCTGTTAGAATGCGGATGAAACATATTCTAATGTTTTTACTGTATTTGGCAAAGAATCGACTGGCCTATTGGTCTAGTGGTTTGTGGCCCTGACTGCTATGCCGGAGATCGTGGGTTCGATTCCCACCCTTAATGTTTATGTGATGAGCATGATCATTTGTTCTGTGTCTGAGTGTAATGTATCTATAATATGTACGTATTTAGAAATATATAAGTACTCGTATGTTTATCAGTAGTCTAGTACCCATAACACAAGCTCTGCGTAGCTTGGGACTAGACGGCTTTGTGTGATAGTTGTTGGAATATTATTATAATACTAGCTTTTGCCCGCGCGGCTTCGCTCCCGCTCTTCCCTACTCCACCCTACTCTACCCTACTCTACCCTACTCTACTCTACTCTACCCTACTCTACCCTACTCTACCCTACTCTACCCTACTCTACCCTACTCTACCCTACTCTACCCTACTCTACCCTACTCTACCCTACTCTACCCTACTCTACCCTACTACTCTACCCTACTCTACCCTACCCTACCCTACTCTACCCTACTCTACCCTACTCTACACTACTCTACCCTACTCTACCCTACTCTACCCTACTCTACCCTACTCTACCCTATTCTACCCTACTCTACCCTACTCTACCCTACACTACCCTAATTTTTTTCCATAAGAACCTTCTCCTCACAATAACAATCACAACAAAAAAAAAAATCAGCCAAATCGGTCAAGCCGTTTTCATGCCAAGTCGTGACAACGGAAAACGGGGGTCATTTTTATATATATAGATATAATGTATCAAGCCAGCATTCTCGGCAAACTTCAAACAGCTCCATAACCAACGAGGTCACGCCTGTTTCAAAATTTCCATTGTCTGGTTGTGCATACACTTGGGTTACTAAACATCACCAATTTCACATCACTATATTTAGCAGCAATCAATTTGTGATTGATAAAAACGGCCACTGAAGTCAAAAAAAAAAATCCCGTCTTAAAATCGATTACTTATAGTTTCTACAATTCTACATATAACACGAAAAAATTTCCAAACAACTGTTTTTTTTTAAACATTTGAGATGTCCTGACCTATTCTCTCATGATTTACACATAATAAGCGCATCATGCGCAATACATAATGTTGATTTTTTTTCTGCGAGCATATGTATCAAATAAATTTTCCCTCTCTGGGTGGAGCGATAGGTATTTTACTGACTATGACCAAAACCCACTCGTCTTCTTTCATTACCTCTTTGCGTTCCAGGTAACTCTTTTGAACCACGAAACAAAACTTAATTCATGAATCCCCAAGCGACCACCGGTGGCCGCGCATCTATTGTCTTACTATTGTGTCTCTAATTGACGGTATCTGAAGGGTTAATTCATGAATCCCCAAGCGACCACCGGTGGCCGCGCATCTATTGTCTTACTATTGTGTCTCTAATTGACGGTATCTGAAGGGTTAATTCATGAATCCCCAAGCGACCACCGGTGGCCGCGCATCTATTGTCTTACTATTGTGTCTCTAATTGACGGTATCTGAAGGGTTAATTCATGAATCCCCAAGCGACCACCGGTGGCCGCGCATCTATTGTCTTACTATTGTGTCTCTAATTGACGGTATCTGAAGGGTTAATTCATGAATCCCCAAGCGACCACCGGTGGCCGCGCATCTATTGTCTTACTATTGTGTCTCTAATTGACGGTATCTGAAGGGTTAATTCATGAATCCCCAAGCGACCACCGGTGGCCGCGCATCTATTGTCTTACTATTGTGTCTCTAATTGACGGTATCTGAAGGGTTAATTCATGAATCCCCAAGCGACCACCGGTGGCCGCGCATCTATTGTCTTACTATTGTGTCTCTAATTGACGGTATCTGAAGGGTTAATTGGCCAGTGAAGTACAAAAAAATAATTATAAATACAGCCACAGTTTTTGTTTTCTATATGTATTTACACACTCGTTATTGTACTTTTCTGAAAATCTTTTGAGTATTTACTCCGACGTGTAAATATCGAAAAGTAAACTTTTTTTAAACCTCATATTCGTTGATTTATTTAGTACTAAGGATTGTTATAAGTGACGTATTTTTGGTTTATTTTATTGTTTCATTAAGCGTTATCGTTAATGTTTAACGAGTATTAATTCGAACTGTACCAACACAATCTAAAACCACATTGATAAGCAATATTTGTATGCCCAGCAAGGAAGCATATAGTGATATCATAACAATATACCTATGTGTTATTGTGATATCATAACATTCTCAAGTGTAACTAATACGAGTGTAGGTAAGTAAATACTTTTGACTTTGACTTGAAATATTTCCAAATGGTATTTTACGGCATACTGTTTCTAGTGAAATATTTTGTTCCGTTGTTATTTATAGCCTTCTTATCGCTGGTTTAATACCGACCTTAAGTATTTGGAATTGTGGATTGCGTTTTAAACAGCTGTTTTGTGAGCGGCATTTACACCGACATGTTTGAGATAAAAATACAAGTTTATTATTAGTTACGCGGGTACATTGACATCGTATTGTAGTGATATAATTATGTTTGGAACCATTTTTTGTATGATGTACATAAATACTCTTAAAAAATGTTTATACTTTACTTATTTAAAGCTTTATACACGAGAATTGTGCAAAGGCGGGCTTAACGCCTTAGGCATTATCTGCCAGTCGACCTTAGTGTGGTGCAGAAACATAACATGGCAGGTGCAACTTAATAAATGAGAAACAAATACAATAGTAAATGCATACTTAGATACATACATATAAATAAACAAAGCTGTAGTGGAAAAAAAACAAATCCAACAAATCATTACGATGATGATTCTACCAACATCTTGCGAATATGCTCACGTGCATTCACCTTAACCCTTCAGATAGCGTCAATTAGAGACACAATAGTAAGACAATAGATGCGCGGCCACCGGTGGTCGCTTGGGGATTCATGAATTAAAAGAAAATCGGCTAGTCGCCATCCTGAGTTTATAAAAATACTCTTGAAAAATGCTGCTGTACTTTAGTCAAATAATAATTTTATTTGATATCGTATTATTTTTAAGGTAAACGGCCCAGTAACCGTGAAGTTCTGAACTTCCCTGACTTTGCATGCGCGGTAGGCTAAAACTAGTAGACTTATAAAAATAAATTTTATATGACTAGTTAGATAATTTAATATACTTTAAGTATATTGTACTTCTATTAAATTAGTATAAATGTTAACTAACAATAAAACAAAAAAAATACAAAAAGGGCTAATTGTACCAGTACTCGGTAAAGTTGTACTAGTTACCGTTAAATTGTCCCGGAATCCGGTAATTTGAATAGCGAATTTGAACTCTATTGCTTTACGTTAAAGATTACAAAAATAAAATATTTTCAAATAAAAAGGAGTAGTGACAATAATTAGGGTCTGTAATTAAAAAAATAAAAACATTAGTTTCAATTTTTTTTAATGTAATATTTCTATATATTAACACTAGTAATATTTTAGATTTATTTTAAGAAACCTTTCAACCTTCAAATTACATCTTTAAATAAAATAGAAAAACAACCATAAGTTTTTATTTTAGCCTCAATATTAAACTCAATCAATCAGTTATATAATGAGTAATAAAATATAATAATAGTCTTGCACTTCTTTAAACCACGCTCTTGAACTAAAGCACGGGTTTGTGTCAGATTTTGGGCTACTCGCTGGCCTACTTCAGGGTGCCGCTTTATGGAGGCTTCGAACCAGTGACGACCTGGTCTGCCATTTTTAAAAGGGTTTTCTCGCTTCAATTTTTTAATATGTAAGATTACGCTATCCAACAACTGCACTATAGCTACTGGAAATCCACTATCTGGGGAAAAAAGACCATCTTCTTAAATGATCTTTTATCTTTTGACAAAACTGTAGCAGGTCCTTTGGAACATCCAATAGAATAGCGGCCGCGTATTTTGTCGACCAACATTGACCGTGGAATATTGTACTGCCTGGCTGCAGCTGAAATTGAGGCACCTTTTCTAACTACCTCCATGGCCTTTAATATGGCCTTCTTTTTGTCAGACATGGCTAGCTGAAAGAAAACTAATACGTTATTTGCTAATTTCTGATTTTGATTTTGATAAGTATAAAAAGTAAAAATACAAACTTTCAAAACATATTTAGTAAACAATTTTGAGGTACGAGTATTTCAATTATTTAAAAACAAACAGCTTTTTCTCCCTTTTCTCAATTTCAGCTGATGCCAACCAGTAACTAAAGCGCATATGTTGCATAGTGTTAAAAATTTGAGCAAAAATCCATTTATAAATATCAGACCAGGTTGTCACAGATTTGAAGTAGGTAATCATAAAGCAACACCCAGAAGTAGGCCAAAGATTGGCCCAAAATTAAACAAAATTTTCAGGAAAGCAGGAGTTCATTATTATGGCACAACTCAAGTAAGCAAGCAGCTCGAAGCTTTTTACAGCACCAGAAGTCCAACTTGGAAAGGTATAGATCCCTTGAAAAATTATTCAAGGTTTAGAGGCAGTTAAATATGCAAAATAATTCACCTTTAGACAGATTCAATCATAGCTCTATGACTTTGAGACAATTTTTAATACCTATCAACGATTTTTTTATAACCTGGATAACTTTACAGGTCTGCTTTACATCTTGCACCCAAATCTGAACTCACGTGAGTTCAGTAACTTAATGAATAAAAATTAAAGCCGTGCAAGAAACATGGGAAGTACTTCCCATGTTTCTTGTAGTACAGGCGTATGAAAATGTCGACGGGAGTTCCAACTAATGAGGCATATTTATCTAACTAATTTAGTCAAAGAAGACAAAACTTGTACTGAAAATGACACACAAAAGACACCAGGTCAAGTGTCACCGTCGCTGCCAAAGCGACCGGCGACCATACTGAACGCCTGCCGGAGGGTCATGGCAATACGGATGGTGCGGGGTTACCTCACGATCTGGGCTGGCCTACCACCGTGGGATCTGGAGACAACAGTCCTTGCACACATGCATGATATGCGCGTGGAGATGCAACGCCGGGGTGAAAGTCCACTGCCGCGACAGGTCGAGGTATGGCGGACAGAGCTCCGGTGGGATCTCATGGTGAAATGGCGTCAACGACTATCGCAACCCAGTGCTTGGCACGCTACAATTATGGCGGTAAGTCCCCTCTTTGAGGCGTGGCTGGAAAGACCTCACGGCGTCCTTACCCGCTTAACGCATGACGCAGGTCCTCACTGGACATAGCACGTTCGGGAGGTACCTGTTTCAGATTATGTCGGAAGAGACGCCCGGGTGTCGCCACTGTGCGCAACACTGAGCCCTGCCTGGGCGGAGCATCGCCGTGCCCTCGTGGGGGCGATCGGCGGCGGAGACTAGCATAATTATACCTACTATTTAAGTAAACGAAATCGCCAAGAGCTTTTTCGCCCTTTCCTCAATTTCAGCAACTATCAAGCAGTACGGTAAACCATGGTGAACGTTGCCTGACCGAATACGCGGCCACTTTTTTTTGTTGAAATTGATAAATCCTGGCGAAACTAATCAGGATAATCGGATATTTTAATCGGATTATTGCATCATCATCGGTCTTTGATGGGTGTGCAAAGTTCAAAGAAATTCGGATCGCCCAAAGTTGGGCAAAATTGAGCTCAAGGGCGGTGGTTACAAGGAAACTAACAAACAGGCAAACCTACAAACATACAGATGAAGCTAATAAAAGCGTGTTAAAAACTGGTTTTAGAGCAGCAGAGCTGTAACGAAAACTGTACAAAAATTGGGAAATCATACAGAAAAACGCAAAAGCAACTAAATGCACGTGGTAACAAAACAAACAAGATGCCTAATAACTACATTCTATTGAGTCAACGGAAAATCATACTTAACTCAAAGCAATAAGAACCGTGACGGATTTAAATGCAACTGTTAATGCATGTCCCAGTATCCGGCACAAAATATTTAATATAAACTACAGTTTCAAAGGAAAATGAGACCTATTTCAAAGCAATAAGGATACAATAACGGGTTCCGGTGCAACGTATGTTACCGGGTTGATAGTGTACCAGTATCCGGTAAAAAACATACGAATTTACCGGGTACTAGGTCAAGTAGGGGTTTGTGAGTACCAATAGATGTAACATACAAAAACATTTACTTTTCGATGCAATTTACCTTAATTTATTGGTTAAATCGTTAAAAAATACACACAATTTTGTATAAAGATTAACACTCTTACTTTAATTTTATCCGTCGAAGTATGGTTAGATGATCTCTGCGACGGGGTGGTCTCGTAGTTCACTGACTGAACTTTCAACTTACACATAATTTCATTATAACGTATTTTTAAGTTTGCACAGTTTTGACGCCATTAAACTTTTTGATGAGTGTTGCCATTAAAATTGTATAAAATAGTACCAAGAATAAATTGCCATTTGCAAACTTTAATTTAATTTTGGGAGAAAGACGCAAAAAATAAAAAACTGACTAGTTAACGGGTACTGGGACACTAACGGGAATACGTACTTCTACCTTACCGATGTTTTAATAAACTTAGTTCCAGTATTATAAGTAAAATATATCGTTCAAATTATACAATCTATCAGCAAGTAGATTAGGTATTTACTCGTACTTATTATTCAAATAATTTAAATATTAGTTACATTGTTTTTAATTACATTGCTGTGTAGTATAATCACTGGTTCGATGCCATTGTATAATGTAAAATATGTTCGTTCATTGTAATAAGTGTTTACTTCACTTTTCTATTGATTTCATTATTAAAATAATATGTGGCACTATGTAGACACTATTATTAATCTGTGTAGTATTATTTAAATATATTATTGGTTTCATAAACTGCAAAAAATACTTCAACAATAAAAACTTTATAATTATTTCTTGTAATAAATCAGCATTACCCTCATAACATAACTCTATTCTTATAATTATACCCACACTTATAGTCCGCTAAAACATTAAAAGGCCGAAAAAAACTACTTACCTTAAAATAATTTTATAAAAAGAAAAAAAAGCACGATCACAGACAACTGTCAAAATTAGGCGGGAAATAATTCAATGGCGGCTGCGTCCGCTCTTGTTCGGATGTCGCGAGAGACTAGAGTAGTCGCGTTCAGCCGGTCTTAGCCAGACGGACAAGTTCATATATGACGAGCATAGTATAGAATTAATTTGAAAATGTGACGAGATAATATTGTTTATTTATTTATCCAAATAATGTATTCTTTATTAACCAAAAACAAATCTTCAACTAATTTAACTTAACTTAATTAAAACTTAGAAAATAAAAATAAAAGCCTAATTCCAACTGACCAGTTTGAAAAGGTGTGAAAAAAGTGAAAAAAATACTACTTTGACAAATATTTACCATAAATGTGACATCCACTCGCACTGAAATCGCGAGGTGGATTACGGCCCATTCCCTCTTTTAAAGAGGAAGCCTGAGTCCCTGAAGAAGGATGCTTACTGAGCCTATCTCTCCCTTTCTCAAAGCGTGATAATCATAACTATAATTAAAGCATTACAGTCTTAACACACTCTCGACTTTAGTACGACGGATTTGGTCCGTCCGTACCAAGGTCGAGAGTATCTTAATAATAATAATAATATTCCACAAATTTCACACAATGCCATCTAGTCGCAAACTAAGCAGAGCTTGTGCTATAACTAAGATAACTGATAAATATAGCATATTTCTTAATACACACATTGTTTTAGATAAATGTCGTCCAGATAGAACAAATGATCCCGCTCATCACACAAACATTTTTCTTGAGAGGGATTCGAACGACCTGTGGCATAGTATTTAGGGCCACTGACCACTGGAGCAGAGCAACATGCCTGCCAAATAAAGGTACGAGGTGGACTGCATACCACAAACTGCAACGGCAAACTGCAAGCGACAATACTAGTTTCTATTGAATCTCTTAGAATTGATTCCGAGCACGGCAACACGGCAACATGGCAACCGCAGACTGCAGCACCTGTGGTCTCGCAACCCCAGATTTCACACGTACAAAAATATCAACGTTTTTGGAAGATGATGAACAGGAATTAATTAACTTTGTTGCTGAACATCCACACAAGTCGTCATCATTCTTCTTCTTCTAACAAGAGTAAAGTATCGATAGCGTTGTGGTATAATTATTCTGTCTTGCACGAAGGTGCTGGAGTGACAGAAGCATGGTTGTATGCATTGTGTAGCAGTGACGTGTCATCGCACTTGGTATAGAAGTAACCGCAGTCGCTAGCCGCAGTTCAATCTGCGGTTGCAGTCTGCAGCCCATCTCGGAATTGTGCCTTTAGTATTAATTAATGTATGCCGCCGAGTCATGCTCGACCTTGGTTCGGACGGACGGACCAAATCTGAGCAGTGTTAACAATTTTAAAGATCACTATTTTGGATTTATTTTTACATGGAATCTTAAACCAACATCTTACCTTGATACGAGTATAAACTCTTTTCTAACTATTTGCAATATTTACAATTTTGTAAATTTTATTATTATGAATGTGGGAACTATGTGGATTACTCTTTCCTTTTCTTTTATTTTCACATGATGTCTGGCAGTTTTGAGTATTTGATGCGGCCTACCAAATGTACTTTTTTTCTTTGTTCGTCAAGTCGTGGAGCTAATCAGTAGTCCTGAGTTGAGCTACACGCGTACTGACAAATGCTTGCACTGACTGTGGTTCTTTCTTCAAAAGACAAGCTTCAATCTGGTCTTCATAGTTCTCACATGATTTGACCATTATAGTATAGACTTTAAAGAAGACTTTGACCCCTGAGTTTGTTTCGGTGTTTCTTTTCAGGATAGTCAGCTAGGAAACACTGGCCTCATGTAGTTTAATTACGCGGGCAAAAGCTAGTTGCAAATAATGGTAAGGGATCATTTGTGCGTGAGTCCGAATCACTCTTGGCCAGTTATTTATTATTAATTAGCTTGCGTTTGACACAGTCTTTCCTGATGGTAAGCGATAACGTGGTCGACGATGGAGCACGTTTACCTAGATGTTCAAGATGATCAATTTGTTCTAAATAAAACCATCTTCCTAACTACATGTGAACTCAGTCGTTAGTTTGCTATGCGTTCTAAATTAGGTCACCGACTACGAGTTGAGTACCTACTAGACAACAGTGATAAACATACTTATATATTTCTTAATACACACATATTTTAGATAAATTACTACCAGACACAGAACAAATGATCGTGCTCATCACACAAACATTTGTCTTGGGTGGGAATCGAATGATTGACGGCATAAGCAGTTAGGGCCACTAACCAACAGGCCAGTCAACTGAGTCACGCTCGATTTTGGTTCGGACGGATCAAATCCGTCGTACCAAATTCGAGAGCCTGCTCACTCTATTAGCAAGCACTGTTTGTGCTTTCTTCTTATTTATTTTTACAAGCTTTTATTTAATTTCACCTGTCCCAATGTTTGTCTATAATCTTGCAAATTAAATTTGATCCACTTCCCAGTTATCGATTGAGCTGAAATTTTGCATGCATGTGTAAATCAGATGACAATACAAAATTATTATGACATAGAGCTGATCTGATGATAGAACCGGAAGGTGGTTATAAGAACTCAGTAGTTAAACGACACAAACCCATCGAGCTTGGAGTCGTATGATTCGTTTTGACGAGTATTTATTATACCGTGCTATGAAAAAATATTTTCATTAAAAACTTGTTTATTTTTTTGTTTGCGTTTGACAACTATCTCTCCTGATGGTAAACTAAATAAAACCTTACTAACTACATGTATTTTGTGCTACATGTGAGCTCACTCGTTTGCGATGCGTTCTAAATTAGGTCACCGACTTATCGCTAATTTAGAACACTGCTATAAACTTAGGGCTGCCACTCTCATGGTCATTGTACTATAGTGAGGTATATTTACTTCTACTTTGCGTGTCGATAGCAATCTTTGTAAATAGAGTCGGCCTTGGAGAATAAGATCATCTGTAGTTACCTACGTCATCAGGCACTTATTTCTCCACTTTCATATATTATATAGCTACATGTATGTTGTTTTTATTATAAGTGTTTTATTAGTTATGTATCTATTTTATATATGTAAATAGTAACATCACGAACTACTTGCATATCTTTTCTCCTCTATCAAACCCATCCAAAGTTTGTCTGTAAAAAATTGCTTTTAGCCATAAGACCGTTCATTGTTATATACTTTCAATTTTCTACTCTCTCTGTATTTTTTTGGTGTATCACACACACTATATTAGATTAGCATGTTGGTCTAGTGGTTAGTGACCCTGACTGCTATTCAGGAGGTCGTGGGTTCTATTCCCACACAGTACAAATGTTTGTGTGATGAGCATAATCATTTGTTCTGTGTCTGGGTATAACTTATCTATAATATGTATGTATTTAGAAATATATAAGTATGTTTATCAGTTGTCTAGTACTCATAACACAAGCTCTGCTTAGCTTGGGACTAGACGGCGTTGTGTGACAATTGTGGAATATTATTATCTCCTTTATTTGTATTTTAAACATATTTTATATATTTTTACATATTTCTTAAACACATATGTAAAAAAAAACATTTAAAAATATAAAAAATAGTATTCCGCCGGTGTCGGGAGCAGAGTTCAAGCTACTGGTGGTTAGCGCTCCAAAGACAGGAACCTCCTCACAATGCGAGCCGTATCGAGGAGTACCGCTTTCTGTATGAGGCCCTTGAGCCAACCGCGCAACGACAGCTTCGACAATGGTCGTCGAAGCTTTTGGCTATGAGGCCATTGGCGACAATCGGCGCAATGATAGCCGAGTCCACATTCCACATGTCGACAACCTCGTGTGCTAAGTCAAGATATTTCATTTGTTTCTCTTTCTCAGCTTTCACGAGATTCTCGTCATGTGGCATGGTGATATCGACTATCATTGCGCGGCGCGCTAATCGATCTATTACTACTATGTCCGGCTTATTGGCCATTCTAGTCCGGTCAGTGATGATAGACCGATCCCAGTACCTACAACGTGACATGGTCATTTTCGAGATCTGGGTCGAGCACATACTTGTAGTACGGTACCTCAAAATCCACTAGGTTGTATTTCAAAGCAAGTTGCTGGTGAATAATCCAGGCTAATTGGTAATGCAAGAACTCGCCGTTGGCTAGACGAGGACAACCAGAGATAATATGTCTGATGTATGTATTTTTGTGGGAGGTATATAATTATATCTAATAGTATTTCTTTTTGCATGTTATATAATTTAATTGTTAATTATGTAATTTTACTTTTACACATGTTGTCTACATCTCTATTTTCTCCACCTCTTCTTTCGCAGGTATGCTCGAAGAGATTTTAATCTTTTGTTTCCTTCTTATTTTCTTTTGTTATTGTGTTATGTGTATTACTTTTTTAACTATTTATCTACAAATAGTTAAAAAAAAAAATTGTATAAGTATCTATCTATCAGTAGCGTCCATTCATTCCTTTAGCGAACAGGTAACAGCCCCCTAGTCGAACGCTTTGAGTTGACCTTGCCGCCAATTCTTTTATTCTTACCACGTGACTGAGCGTTGAGATCACATTTGAAGCTTTCTACTAGCGTTAACTATTGCAGATTAGCAACTTGGCGAGAGGTACTGGACACATCATCTGTAGATTTTACATATGCCTTTTGATCGTTGAGCCCTGACGCACAGGCATTAACCGAACAAAGAATGATTATGTACAAAGTCTACATATAGGTAGGCAGGTTTTATTTACACCTTTGTCATAATTCCAAAAACGGTTAGCAGAAATCCAAGACTTGATTGAAGAAATGTGTCATCTTAAGGCTGCTGGCCCTCGTCCGAAAATAACTATAAAGGAATAAACGCGAGAGTATTAGTCGGATATCCAATGTAGGCGGTGTACCCCACGAGCGTCGATTGTACATATGTCTGTACAACTTGAATGACCTTGAAAAACGCTTAATTGTCGTTTTGTAAGTACACACGTTTATACGAAATTTTTTTGGTTGAAAATGTTGTTTTCTTTATCTTTGTTTTTTCCTAGAAAAATCCAGAAAAGGTTTTTTTGGTGATGTACGTAAAAACGTGCAATTACGTGATAATAATACCCCTTCGTCACTCGAGAGGTTGAAAGATTAAATACGTCAGCAGTGTTCAAGAACACGACATGCACTTTTTATCAGGCTTTTTATAATATATTCATGACGTACATGTAGCTCGTCTTTTCTTAACTTTACTGCGGTTAGCTTCCTGTATTGCCAGATATAATGTATATATAATAATACGCGGTATCTGACTTCCGCAAGATTAATCATCAAGTGGAGTTATCAAGTGAGTTCTGGTAAAAAAACGTTAAGGCAAATATTACGTCTAGTCAGCAATTTTAATCTTTTAACCACCTACGTTTATTCCGGCAGGATCGCACATCCATGACCAAATACTTCCTCTCGTCAGCTCTTCTGTCACCAATGGGGATTGAAAACGAGATGGAGTACCTACACAGTCGCACACACCCTAACAAAAATTTTGAGTACAACGCCATCTAGCGAAAATATGGCCACGTGCGGGCCTATAGCTTTCACCTTGGTTACTGTCTGTATCTGATAGGTTTTGCTTATTTTAGGTCGTAGAAATAGAAATCCAATCTACAAAGTCTTGAGCACAGGCGAAGGGTAGCCAGCGTTTCAGTGTTATACAGGATGCATTTTGGAGAGTGTGCGCTGGAATTACATGACTTTATTCCACCATCTCATTTCTACCATCGGACAAGCCGACAAACGGCGAGTATCTATCTTATCGGCGAGTATATATCTACCTTTACGTTGTTTAAACTTCTACGCTCAGGACCAAGCGTTTAGCTTCGTCGTCTGCTGCGGTCTTCCTGTCCGATTATAATTTAGGTGTCGATTTCGTGTTGGCAACCCTAGCACACAAAATGTCAATGATCTCGCACGTGCATTATGCAGTAACTACCGGCTTTTTGATAAGATGTGTCGCCACAAGTGTTGCGACATGCTGCCGCTGTTCATTATTTACTATTATTTTGCTATTTGCGCTGCTGTGACACCTACAAGAAAGACGATTAGATGAACGATAAAGCATTTATTTTATCATCATCATATCAGCTGACATCATAATCATCTGACATATAAAACTATAGAATTTACTCATAATAATAATAAGTATTTAGTTGGAATGAATTAAACAACATAATAGATATTCAGATAAGAAAATTAAATAGTTATGTATATTAGTGCTCTTCCTCTCTCCTACCATTAATAATTAAAAATTGAAACAATTATGGACCCTGTCGGGGGGTCCATAATTGTTTAAATTTTTAATTATTTGTGACCTCATATCGACGGGTGCAAAGTAAAAAAAGTTATCTGCTATTTTGTGATTTTCTATCATCTTTATTGAATTAGTAATTATAAGCAGTTATTTAGTAGGTAATTTTTTTTTTCAAAAACAATATTAAAAAGAAAACTATTATTTTTTCGTTTTTGACACTTGAAAGGTTTCTCATGTCTTAGAATATTAAATATTTGTTAAGTTACTGCAACTATCAGAAAATCGCAAAGTTGCAGATAACTTTTTTTACTTTGCCCCCGTCGATATGTACATTATGAATTGCAATAAAAATTTGAGATTTGAGACAGACGTCCACTGTTGGACATAGGCTTCTCCCAAGTGTCGCCAAAATTAATGATCCTAAGTTTCCCGCATCCATCGGATTCCCGCAACCTTCACCAGGTCATCGGTCCACCTTGTAGTAGCATTTATTACCAATATTTAATAGACATAGTTACCCGACTCTTTCTCTTCCTATGTGGAGCAATGGCGACTTTTAATCCAGAAAAGAAACGCTCTGCGCATCTCTTTCTCTCTCACACTCGTTTGCCATATACGACGTGAGCGAGAGATGCGCAGAGCCTATGTTCGGGCCCGCCAAGATCCGTCGGGCGTACTGTAAGTAGCAATAATAAGCTTCCACATGTAAAGGACTGGGGTATCTGTGGTCAGATGAATATTATCCTTAGAAGAGTTTCTTGACCTCATCACCTCGTAACGTGTAAAGGTAGAACTACATTGGGCACACGTGGGTCACGTGCGCCAACACGTCACGTATGACAACTAAACGTGTAGAGCTACATAGATTCACGCCACGCGACGCGGCGGCGTGCGTTGCACACGTTTGCGTTGGTCTAATCAAATGTAGTTCCCACTTAATTGTTGCCAACGACTTTGGTGATTATATTGTCATTAACTTTGTCCATAACCTACTATCTATACTTATAATAAATCATAAATCAGGGCCTCAAGTCTGCTATTACAATAGTGTCAGAATGGTCTATCATTGTTTACATAACGGTTGATTTTGACAAGTTTTGGTAAACTGCTAATATAATGGCATCATTATGACTTTCCAATGGTCAACCACTGACAATCCATTGAAAGAAATCCTTTGATCGTTAAACTACAATTAGAACGTCATTGTGCAGTTATTGCTTTTAATAACCTCAATATTGTCATTTTACCACAACTCTATTGCGTGACCATTAACCGATCAATGATCAATCATTAGTAGATTACAAGCTTTTAGCAAAATGACAATGGGATCGTATTGGAATGATGAATTTATAAAAATAGCAGACTTAGGAGGCCCCTTTAGAAATTTTTAGATGTGCGGACATCACATAAAATATACGAATTCGTCATAATAACTGAAAAAAAAAATTGCGTATGACTTGATATATTACTTAGGCTTTGTTTCATCGCAATCTATCTATATTATATTATATTATATTATATTATATTATATTATATTATATTATATTATATTATATTATATTATATTATATTATATTATATTATATTATATTATATTATATTATATTATATTATATTATATTATATTATATTATATTATATTATATTATATTATATTATATTATATTATATTATATTATATTATATTATATTATTAGACCAGGGTCGATCATTTTTAAACGAAAGAGAATATAACCAATATGAAAGGAAAAATAAATTACAGGCGATCTGAGGTCAGGAAAAGGATGGGTGTGCGTTTTTAAGGGTAAAAACAGTTTATCTCGATTTCCGACAAAACTACAAGTTCTATGTAAAAAAGTTAAATTGCAAAGTTGTAGATAATAAAAAGATCTACAACTTTTGCATTTACACTTTTTTCACATAACCTCAAAATGTATGTGAAAAATTCAAATAACTAAGTTTTTGGTTTTTTTATTTTTATCTTTTACAAAAATATTTTTTTCCACGAAATTAAATAGAAACTTACTTTTTTATGTCCCAGATACACTGTAATTTTTTTGATTTAAAATGTTGGTTTTTTCACCTTCATTTTGACTTAATATCGAAAAAGAACCCTAATTTTCAATCGAAAAATCTCACGTCAAAATATCTCCTTTTTTAATAATTTCGCCAGGTTTTTTGTTCGTTAAAATCTCTAGTTTCTGATAGTGTAAAAAAAAGTATCATTATTATGGTATATTTCTCAGAAAAAGCCAAAAAACTCGAATCCAAAAATTCTTTTTCATAATCATTACCTACACAAAGGGCAACTGAAGGAACACGGGTGGGTTTGAAACTCCCTCTCCTTAAGTGAGGTACATTATAAAGAGTTCTTGTGCTTAACACAACAACCTTAACTACGGGTAACAGATGGGTTTAATTAGTCAGTAAAAGTCTGACACGCTCTCGCGCTCCATCCAAAGCGGGAGAAGTTTTTAAACCTTTAGGTACTTAAAAGTTTTTCAGAAAAATTGTCGTCATTCAGAATCTCAATAAAATTATTAATGTGCAAGGCTTCTATGGATGTTCTTTTTACAAGCTTTTATTTATTTTCACCTGTCCCGATGATTGTCTGTCATCAAATCTTGCAAATTAAATTTGACCCCCTTCCCGGTTACCGATTGAGCTAAAATTTTGCATGTATGTGTAAATCAGATGACAATGCAAAATTATTGTGACATGGAGCTGATCTGATGATGGAACCGAAAGGTGGCTATAGGAACTTGGTAGTTAAACGACACAACCCCATCGAGTTTGGGCTCGTATTTACGTCTTGACGAGTATTAATTATATAGCTATAAAAGCTCGCTATGAAAAAAATGTTTTTCATTAAAAGCTTGTTTTATATTTTCAATTAAGTATAAGTACATTATGGAGGACCAAAGTTCATGTAAAATAGCAGATTTTCAGAGGTCTTTACTAGGTTAGTTTTACAAAAAAATATGGGTTGATATCCTTAGAAGCCTAGATAATATCAAGAAGATAGCTGAGTATCTAAAATATCTAGAGAAAGATGTGTAATAAGTTATTACACATCAATAACATCATAATCACGTAAGTGCGGTTGAAAGGAAACGTACCTCGAATTGGCCGCTCAATTTCTTAATGAAAATGAACCCCTGCCATTCTCACTTTACAAATCATAAACTCGTAAACATTGCAAGCATGTGGTCCAAACGCTTGTGCAAGTGTTGCACGAAATTCGCTAAAAACTGTTAAATAGCTGCAAGAACAACTTGCGCGGGTCATTGAGGCGCTTGCAGTGACCTTCGCGGAGAATGTGCACCATATTGCCTAAAAGTATGTATGAAGTTAAGGAGTTAAAGGCGGTTTTCAATGGATGGGAGACCGGGGATGGTTATCTGCAGGGATAGGTTGAGTTTTTTTGGATGGGAGGCTAGAAATGGCTAGCGTTTTTTTGGATAGGACACCAAGGATGATTATCTATTAGGGGTAGGTAGAATTTTATTTAGATGGGAGCTCAGAGATACTGGTCTACAGGGGTGGTTTGAGTATTTTTTGAATGGGGAGACTATGGACGGTTAATTTTTTTTAATGGATGGGAAGCCAAGGAGGGTTGTCTACGGGAGTGGGTAGACTGTTTTTGGATAGGTAACCAGAGATAGTTAGATTTTTTTTTTTGGATGGGGAAACCTGAGATGGTTGTCTACAGGAGAGGGTAGAATTTTATTTAAATGGGCAACCAGGGATAGTTGTCAACAGGGGTGGGTAGAGTAGTGGGTGCCCCCTTTTGTTTGGTGGGTAATCTTTAAATGACTCCTCCTACTGCCATTTGTCTCAAGCCTGAAGTCTTTGATGCTCGCGGTACATATTTTATTCCGGTAATAAGTTCTCTTAGGATAGGTACTACTAGTTAAAAACACGCAGGCGTAGTCGCAGGTACAAGCTAGTCTGTACTACAGTAAGCATTCACCTTTACAATGCGGAGAAACACACACGGCTTTCTAGTCCAAGGTCGGCTCGTATTCATTTCTACACAACTATAGTAACCACACAGGCAGCGGAATGGCGCTTAGCATAAAATAACTATAATTTCATTATAATATTTTTGATGGCATGTCACAGTTTTTTCTGATAGGTACACTAGCTTCTGGCCGCGGCTGTAAGTTTCTCTATTCAAATTTTGAATCACTGTTTTTATCCCTTTAGGGGGTGAATTTTGGAAAATCCTCTCTTAGTGCTCGCCTAGGTAATATATAACGAAACCTTGTGCAAAATTTCAGCTATGTCTTGATATATCAGTCAGTCAGTTTATCCTTTTATTTAAATAGGGATAGACAATGACCTCTCTGTCAAATTAATGTTACATAAAAAAAAAAAATTGTATCTAACAGTTTTTAATTTTGTTTAACACAAATTGTTATCTATTATTTAATTTTAATTATCTAATTATTTTATTTACGTGATATTTTTTTTTTTTATTGTTGGTAACAATTCGCACAATAATACAGAGTTGAGCGAAATTGAAGACGCTTCCTTCTGCGAAACAGTAATGCTAGCAAAGGAGGAGACCGACCACATCAGGCAACGGCGGCCTCACCGTCACCGCCGGGATTCCGATCTCGATTTCGAGCCAAGGGTAGCTCGCTGTCCAACCGTCCGGTAACTGTCCGGACCGACCCCAAGATGTCGTCGGCGCGCACTGTTCCCGCGCGCCTCAAGGAGTTGTCAGCAATAGGAGGGGCTCAGTTGGGTCGAAGCCTAGTGGGGCCAAGGTTATAGGTGGTAAGGTAAGGTAAGGAAGCTCAAGCCCCGGTATGAAGAGGCTGGTAGGTACACTATCTCCTGCTCCACCCTAGAGCGGGGGTTGTCATTTGATGATTTTTGCTCCCCGTAAGAAAAGCGGAATTCAATTCCGCTTTTTTTTTAACTAGATTCTTACCTTTTTAACTTTTCTCGTTCATGATTTATAAATACTATGGTATTTATTATATAATATTATGGTATGGCTAGCTGATTCGTTTTGACAGCTGTGACGTAACAAAATGGCGCTAGATCGATCCTATTTCATATGAATCGCAAAGTAAATTAGTATAAGCATACTACAAATAAACTCTTGTTAAATACCCTCCTTATTTTTGTTTTCTATCGACATTGCGAAGTTTCTATTTGCGGCGTTTCTTTCTCAATTGTAAGAATTTCTTATCAGCATAATGCAAATTGGTTTTAAAATAGATCTTATCGTCTGAATTGCCTGTGTTCAACCTTTACATAATTTTTTTTTTTTATCGATGCATCGCTTCGCATCGGTAAAAAAATTAATTTATGTTTTTCTTTTTAGGTCTGAAATCATTCTATGACATCTCCCGTGGGCAGAACAAGAGAGCGAGTCAGAATTTTACTGACTGAAACCCTATACTAGGAAGGCAACGAAGGAAGTTGCCTTTCATTTTAGGGCCGGGTTCTTCTTTCAGAAGCGAACCCATGGCTCCAGTAGACTTCTACCCTGCTGAGCCATTACCGATGATGTCACGTATTAGTATCATTCTGATAATTCTATTTTATTGAGGTTTACAAAAACGAGTATATATATAAATGTATTTACCTGTCCTCTTAATATAATGGCAGTTTGCCTAAGGTCTTTTTTAGCACGGGTAGAATGACAGCAGGAAGAAAATATGCATCTTTAACATGAGAGAAAAGGATAGGTAGCTAACTACATTGTAAAAATTTGACAGTTGTCTCCCGCACCATCCTATAAAAATTGTAGTTTCTAGATCTACCTTCGCCAATACTCATTGACTAAACAATATCGACAAACTATCGTCATACTTTCATTGGCTCAATGCAGCCACAGGCGATGATCTACTTACATAGTGGAACACTATACAGTTGTGCCCCGCTTTGGCAGAACACTGTCTCCGTGGTGAGATTCGGCGGCGCATTCTCGCACCGCGGTTTCTGATTCAGGCAATGGTCTGGAGCAAGAGGGAATGGCGAAACAGTAATGCTAGCGAAAGAGACAGCCACACGAATGAGGGAAAGACATCCTCACGCTCATCTGAAACGCGGTGACCCCTGTCCGAGGGAACAGGGCAGGGTAACTGGTGGACGCACCAGCTACGATAGCCGCTCTCCGGCCTTCTGGTAACGGTATGGATCGAGTCCGAGTGGTCGACAGCACGTGTTTAGACGTCAGCAATCCGTAGGGGCACAGCAATGATTGTTTCAATTCTCTCTGGGACCCAGCAACGTCAATGCCCGCTAGGGTCACGTCACAGGGATTTTCAGAAGAGGAGACCCGTGGTCTTAGAACGTAACTGAAGTACAGATGTGTTGTTTTAGTCAGCAAACGTATGAGACGCCCTCCCGTTGCTCCCTAGGGTGGAAAAGTCATTCGATGATTCCTACGCCAAAAATAAACCTAGGGCCTTTTTAATTAAATAAGTAACTAATCTCACTCTGAGTGGTACGACAAGGAGTGTTAGAATTTTACTAATTAAAACCCAGTTTCACACAATCTCGCAACCTTGGCATGCATCATCTACTACGACCTACCTTACCAAACTCGCTGGTAACTACAACCAGCCTCACCAAACTCACACCGATCGACACGTGCCACGAGTTTTAGACGGAAACTTATGATACCTCCATTACTAAACTCACACGTGCCACGAAGATGTAGACTATGTTCTGCAATAACATGTGAGATGTGGTAGCCCCGTGTTGACTAACTGGCATTGGCGCCAATAGGTCCTTGCTCCATACCTTTAAAACAAGTTTTCGTTGGGCCCCAAAGTATTCAAAATAATGTGAGAGTATTGCAGATTGCTCACAGTTGCATTCATCGCGTACCATCAGGTCAGATGGTGGTCAAACGTCAGCCTATCCATAGTAAAAAAAAAGTTAAGCGTAAAAGTTAGTGCCTGTAGCAAATTCCATGAAGCTTTAACCCTTCAGATACCGTCAATTAGAGACACAATAGTAAGACAATAGATGCGCGGCCACCGGTGGTCGCTTGGGGATTCATGAATTAAAAGCTGGAGAGAACCTGGTGTTAATTTTTTTTAATTTTACGAGTTTGGACCAAGGTGAGATCCTAGTTATTTATTTGAGATTTTTTTTTATGGTGGGGAAAATCATTCAACGATTACAACGGTCTTGGGTGGAGTGGATGATAGTGTCAGACTCTTACTGACTTAAAACCCATCCCGTTCCTTCGTGCCTTCATACCGAGGCTCAAGCTACCTTTCGGACTAACCCTGGCCCCAGTAGGCTTCGACCCAGTTGAGCCCCAGCTTAATTTAATATGGTAAATGTCTCTGTTATAATTTTAAAAATATTTTGCAAAAAAAAAAACAAAAAATTAGTAGTGTGTAAATGGGTCTCAATTAACCCTTCGAATGCTGTAATTAGAAACACAATAGAAAGACAATGAGAAGGCACTCGCTTAGGGTTTAATTAATTAAGTTAAGAACCTTTCAAAAGAAACTCATTCAAAAGTTTTCGGTTTTTTTTTTTTGTCGACGGGGAAAATCATCTTTGACGAAACCCGCTCTTGGGTGGAGCGGGAGACAGTGTCAGTCTCTTACTGACTAAAAACCCCGCGCCGTTCCTTCTAGCCTTCATACCGGGGCACGAGCCCCCTTTCGGACAACCCTGTCCCCAGTAGGCTTCGACCCAGCTGGGTCTAAAGTGCCTAAAGTTGTCTAAAGTGGCCTAAAGTTTTCGGTTTACATTACAGAAACATCTAATAGACATATTTTGTTATACCGAACATAATGAGGGTGTTCAGGAAAATTCTCAACCCCAGTTGGCACCAATTTGCCGTCAGGTCTTTTCCTTTGAAAAGGTATACCTGACATTGACAGCTAACATTTGACGTTGACGTTGATGTCTAAGTAATGTCATTAATAGAAGCGTTTTGACAGGTGCCTGGACTTTCCGACCTTACACCTCAGTGTTGCCACCTGGTGAACGTTATTTTAGAACAACCTCATTGAACAGAGTTTCCAACTGTCCATGGAGTATCTTGCACATTCTTCTCCATAGAGATCTACGGTTTGGAATATTCAATTTGCATAATTTTTCTGATTGACTGACTTCTTGCCATTTCAAAAGTGCCTGTAAATATTTTATTTGAAATAAAATGCTTTGAATCTTTGAATCTAACTAGGTGATACACGCACAACTAAAAATGTCTATACATAGATTTACATATAAATAACATGTTATGAATTTTTGCACGGGGCCCCTGTTGCATGGGGGCCCTGTATCGGACGTCCGACGAAATCATAGCATAAGCAGCTAGACAACCTAACTGCAAATAACATTTAGGCTAAAAGTATACTAAAACTAAAATACACCTGATATCAATAATAAACCTTGATACAGATTTAAAAGTACGAAAAGTAGTCGGTGAAAAAGAACTGTAGAGACTTGTATGCAATATACATGGTGTTCACAGGCAGTGGTTCACCTTGCACTCAATAACCGGCGCTAAACGCGTGTTATGTAAACGAAACTGATTATTTATTATGTCGATGGAATTTGAATGCGAGTGTGCTATAATAAGGTGGCACAAAGTTTATTTTTAATTTTAGATTCTACTTATTTCAGTTTATCTAATACTAGCTTTTGCCCGCGGCTTCGCTCGCGTTAAATTCGGGGTAATACGGTTCCCCTGGGTAGTGAGGGGTCAGAAAGAGACAAAAAGTAGCCTATGTCACTCTCCATCTCTTCAACTGTCTCCACTTAAAAAATCACGTCAATTCGTCACTCCGTTTTGCCGTGAAGACGGACAAACAGACACACACTTTCCCATTTATAATATTAGTATGGATCCCTTTTTTAGGGTAGGCAATCATCAAATGTCTTCTCTCGCTTTACAGTGGATCGCGAGGGCGTTTCAGAGTTTTACTATTGCAGTACTGTGACAATTGCCCTTTCCTGGACTACGGTCTTTTGAAAATTCCCTTAGCCCTGCCGGGCATCGGTCCTACTCGGCCCCTACGGTTTTGCTGATATCTTTTTGATGGATCAAGGAACACCATGTGCCGTCAACGACTCGGGCTCGGTTCTTACTGGGCGGTTGGATGGCAAGCTACAAATTCCTCGTCGTCCGCAAGCCTGCGCCAATAGTATCCAGAAATCGCCCCGCGACTCCACAAACTGAGGGCGTTGCTTGTGACGGCGGCTAGGACGTGAAGATGTCTATTTCTCCTCCTTCGCTAGCGTTACTGCTTCGTAGACGGAGATGGACGTTTTCCATTTCCTCTAGCTCCGATTCATGGCATGCACCATTAAATTATTAATTTTACAATTAGGTATATCCCATGTTATATTGTTATTTATTTCAATAGTTTGTTCTCCATAAATTCTTTGATACTTTAATAACGTTTTTCTAATACGAGTAGCAAACGCCCTAGTCTGTGTTTGAAAATACATAAGGTTTTTATAGCCCTTATAGGTAGAGGTACTATTAATTAAGATTAAAAAACAAGAATGCCCATAAGTCTTCAGATTTCAGCGATTTGAATGTCAACAAAGTAAGCAACGTTATTCGCATTCCCACATTGATCATTAGCTCAAACACCGAATGTGTTGGCAACACGAGTTGCGCACGCACTATGGTTGCAATATTGAATAAACTATTGATCAAAACATACGAACGATGCCGCGTGCTGCCACACGTGATCGGCCAGCTGCACTTTCATAACAGATTGGAGAAATGGCTCTAAAAATATAAAGTAACCTTGAAGTAATTTACGTAAAAGTGACTCACTGTTCTAAAGAGTAGCCTGGGTCAATTATGCTAGAACTACATTAGACCGACGCACACGCGTAGCACGCCTGATTTGTATGTATGTACAACGACGTCGCGTGGCGTGGAACTAGTGTAACTCTACAAGTCTAGTTTCTTCATGGAGACTGACGCGCCCAGATCGGCGTACGCAGCACACGCGTGTGCAGTGTAGTTCTACCTTTAGGCTCGTGTAACTATGTGGGCAGAAGGTAAATAGAAAAGAGGGAGACCACAAGAAAGATGGGATGATGACATTAGACAAGTCGCAGGTGTCACATAGAGTGGAGTGGCTCAAGAAAGACATCAATTTTTACCACTAAAAGATTGGAGGAGGCCTTTGCCGACTAGCAAATAGATCTACACAGTATTAAGTTAAATTCAAATAAAAGACTAAGTTAACATTCAAATTTAAGATTACTAGGTAAAAGAAAACACAACAACAACAGGGTTTAACATAATTTTTAATCTTTTTTTTTGTAATAATCTTTTATTTGTTTTTTTTTATGTGCCATGTTTTCTCTTCACCACCCTAGGTAGACTGGCAGAGAGTGCCTAAGACATTAAGTCCGCCTTTGTACCTTTTGCATAAAGTGTAAAAATATGATTAAATAATAAATACCTTTTTAGAGCCCGCTACCTGGACTCTTATTTACTACTAAATAAGAGTCCAGGTAGCTTTACTTGTATTAGGTTACGATGGGGCTGGCGTGGTCCTAATGTGACTAAAAGTCCCTAAATTTATAAAAGATTTTAAAAAAAAACCTACTAATGCGGAGGGCATTGCTGTTAGAAAAGAAAGAAAGAAAGAAAGAAAAAATATTTATTCGGCGACTCTCACCAGGATCACACAACTTAAATAAAAAACAAAAAAAAAAATATGTAAAAAATAAATAAAAACAATATCATTGTGTGTGCCTCACGGCCGCGCCAAAAAGTCAGGCGATAGAAGCAATTTTTTACTGAATCGGCAATGTGCTTCTCAAATCTAAGGCTATTGTCCATACGTAACCCGAGATTTCGGGCCTCATCAACTCTTTCAATAGGCTCACCCATTAATGATAAACCAAGACATACGGGTACTTTCTTTAATTGCTGTTTCGTACCAAACAACATATATTTGGTCTTTGATGGATTTAAAGCTAAGCAGTTCTCATTTGACCATGCGGTGATTCTCTCCAAGTCGTCGTTTAGGTAATGTGCCCAAAAGACCAGCGGGATAGCCATTGCCTCGCTCTGTATGACATCATCCATCACTGTTGGGACTCAGACCTCCTTTCATGGAGAGGGAATGGGCCGTTATCCACCACGCGGGCCCAGTGCGGGTTGATGAATGTCACATGTCTTCAAATTTTTGGTTTTAGGACATGCCGGTTTCCTCACGAGGTTTTCCTTCACCGTTTTGAAAGCAGTGGTGATGAAACAAATTACACAAAGTAATGCACCTGGCTGGCTGAATGGCAAAATTTATGGCTAGACTTGGTATAATTGAAGGTGTAGCCATCATTATTACGGCACGGAATAAATAATTACTTGTTATATAGATTAGCGCCTGTTAAATGTTAGTAGTAAAGTTTTAGACCGTCAAAACTTAGTTCAATCTTGAAGCGAGTAGTTTCAACACACGATGTTCGTTACCAACATTGTGCTATGAACTTATAGAAAGGCGCTCTTTTTATTTTAATTAAAAAATGCCATTGCCACGCTGAATGGCATTTTTTTTGAGAGATTCAACCTCAAATGGCTTGAAAATATAACTGCCAATATAAGATATTTGAAAATGTAGCTTCATAGGGCTTTTTTATGACGTGTTAAAAGGTCAAGCGTGAGAGCTAGAAACAGAGATGGAGCTATTATATACCCTATACAACATAATTTTTAGTTTATGCGAAACCTGAATATAGTTTGCTAAGAATTAGAAACTGAATGGATTCCAATAGTTTTTACACCATGTTACATTTTTTCCCAAAAATATTTAGAAAGGTTACAAGTTGGACACCACCGATATTAAGTACAACACAGGTCACGGCTGGTCATAACGGGAATTAGGCGCTAGCAAACAGCTAGGTGCAAGTGCAAAACAACCCACCAGTCGCTTGTATGGCCCGCTGACTATGTATTTTTGCTGACATAACAAGCATATAACTTGATTGATTTTTTATGATACAGATCTAAAATTTTGTACATAGATTCGTTACATATAAATAGTAGACACTTGTTTCGGGTTTAGTATATACTAAAACTAATGGTGTATAGCTCCGTCCTTTTAACTATTTAGTTTAGGTCGTCAAGTGGATCGTGGTAGAACCTCTCTTTCTTTTACTAACTCTGTAAATATTTTTGTTGGATCAACTTAATAATTATGGAGTGTTTATAATGAGTTTTTGGAGGTAGGCGGAACAGAGACTAAAGTCCCGCAAACCACCTTTGAAAAGGGAAGATAGTCTGGTAGGCTACTGCCCGATAGTTGATGTCGGGCTGTCGTATATGTTCTAATCGCGCGGAGAACTTTGATTGCGCGATACAGGATTCCGTATTTTCTTCGTAGTTTTTATGTGGCGTCATAGATGTCGCTACAAGTTTGTTGTTCCTAATGCTAATTGGTGTAAGACCTATACCTACCTAAAAAAACGTATTTTGATAACTATCAGATTAATTAGTGTAACGTAGTAGATTCCATGACATCGACTTCGTCAATTACCTTGAGAAACGTCATGGAAACTGTATTTAAATTGTATATCTTACTAATTTTTGTATAATATTCAAGATGAACTTAATTAAGTTATTGTTGTTGAATTTAATTTAATTTTATATAATAATTTATCCCTATTGTTATTGCTTAGGTAAAGGAAAACATCGTGAGGAAACCGGCACGTTATAAAACCAACAATTCGAAGACATGTAACATCCACCAACCCGCACTGGGCCCGTGTGGTGGATAACGGCCCATTCTCTCTCCATTATTGCTCTAATTATATATATTTTTTTCTTATTATTGTGTATCGGTCTAGAAAAGGCCTTACTCTTTTTTCTTTTTATATATTGTCCAGTTCTATCACTATCCCCTTTTTTTTCGGTGGGAAGAATCATCCAATAACAACCCCCGCTCTTGGATGGAGCGGGAGATAGTGTCAGACTCTTACTGACCAAAAACCCACCCCGTTCCTTTTAGCCTTTTCATACCAGGGCTCGAGCTTCCTTTCGGATAACCCTGGCTTCAGTAGGCTTCGACCTAGCTGGGCCCCTCCTGTTTCTGACAACTCCTTGAAGCGCGCGGGAACAGTGCACGCTGTCGACGTCTTGGGCTCGGTCCGGACAGTTACCGGACGGTCAGACAGCGAGCTAATCATTATACCCTAGGTAGGTGCACTCTAGTTCATTTCTATTGCTCGTATATATTGTAGCAATTTTATTGTCTATAAAAAAAAAATATTTTTATCTGAATGACCCCGCGCTCTCCGATAACGTTTGGGACACACATACAGACACACATTCATACAATAACACCGTGATTCATATTTATTAGGCCCAGGCGGCGAGACTGTTAGCACGTCGATCTATCTATACTTTTAACATTATCATCATAATTTCAGCCGTAAGACGTCCATTGTTGGATATAGGCCTCCCCCAAGTGTCACCACAATGAACGGTCTCGTGTGTCTCGCATCCATTGCATTTCCGCGACTCTCACCTTCTCATCGGTCCAACTTAATTTCGGTCCAGGGCTTTTTTAACCAACTTCTAAAAAAGGAGGAGGTTCTCAATTCGGATGTTTGTATTTTTTTTTAATGTTTGTTCGCTCATAATTTCGTCGTTTGCCAACCGATTCAAAAAAATCTTATTTTGTTGGAAAGGGTATACTTCCCCAATGATCCCATAGTCACCAAGTTGGGATCTGATGATGGAATCTTGACGAAATTGAGGGAACGAGACGAGGGCGTGTCAGACTTTTACTAACTAAAATTACACCTATGATTCTCCAATTGCCTTTTGTGTCCTAGGACCACAAGTATATATATAGTGTTCTTCAGTAGTGCTGAGTATTGAGGATTTCTTCTCAACCTTACACAAGGCTTTTATGTTAAGTTGAGAAGAACTCCTCAAACTCAAAAAGGTGAGTTTGAGGAGTTCTTTGATGGCCTACACTGAAAGGCTTCCCCCCTATGTGGACCAATATAATCAACTGAATGCTGCTGGAATCCAAGGGTTGCGAAACGTCGACATGGTGAAGCTGATGGATGAAGCAGCCTATGTCCAGCTGTGGTCTTTTGGCCGAAATAACATGCTGCTGTTAGAAAGTCTGTGCCTTTATGTAATACTAGCTTTTGTCCGCGGCTTCGCCCGCCTACATAAATATAGCCTATATGTCACTTAGGAATAAAGCAGATTTGTATCGGTGAAAAAAATTTAGCGGACCAGTACTTCCAGAGATGGGCTCCTACAAACAAAAAAAACATAAAAACAAATTTTACCTCTTCTCAGGAGAGGAGAGGTTCTTCATGGCTCTTCATATAAATGGTCGAAGGTGCGGTGTGCTAAGCCAAGGTCGAAGATGGCTGAGGTAATGACCAGGTATGACCAGATAGGCATACTGGTGGTCAGGATACCCTTAGCCGTGGGTACTGACTGTATGGCTCGTTGCTCGAAAGCTTGATGATGACGTCACGAAGTAGTATCGCACAAAGCCTGCGCTGACGTTCTTTGTCGAGAGTCACTAGTTTGGAGGTATGCGGAAGAGGAAGTCCCACATACCTCCGTTGAAAAGGGAGGATCCTCCGACCAGACAGGTGTTATGGTCTGGTGGGCGACTGCCCGATAGTTGATTTTGGGGTATCGTATATATTCAAAACGCGCGAAGAACTTTGATTGCACGATGCAGGGTTTCGTATATTCTTCGTAGTCCTTATGTGGCGCCATAGATGTCGCCACATGTATATTAATGTAGAAGTGTAAATTTCCCACCATATATCCTGGGAGTTTTCCTTTTTTCATAACTTTTCACTATAACCTTTCGAATACCGTAATTAGAGACAGAATAGAAAGACAATGAGAGAGCGAATCAATTATATAATATATGTATACTTACTCAAATTAATAAACTACATATACATATAATAGATAGTCAAACAATTGCATAATCGTGTAAATATTTAAATCAGTTTTAGAATTCAAAATTTAACTTTGTCTGCCCTTGAATACTCGTACTTTGATCAAAAGCTTTTATTTTTGATGCCTTATTTTCTACTATTCAGATTATTTGGTAGTTAATTAAAGTTTGGTGGTATTTTAAGATGTTTTTTTTCTACGTAATAAAAATTAAAAACATTTAATATGTACGGAGGGTCATTCAGTCATCCGTGTTCTTTTTATTTACAAGCTTTTATTTAGTTTCACCTGTTCCGATGTTTGTCTGTCATCAAATCTTGCAAATTAAATTTGACCCACTCCCCCGGATTAAGCTAAAATTTTGTATGCATGTGTAAATCAGATTACATTGCAAAATTATTATGACAAGAATCTGATCTGATGACAGAACCAGAAGGTGGCTATTGGAACTTGGTAGTTAAACGACACAACCGCATCGAGTTTTGGGCTCGTATGATTTGTCTTGACGAGTATTAATTATAGAAGTATACCGAGCTATAAAAGCTTGCTATGAAAAAATTATTTTCATTAAAAGCTTGTTATTATTACAAGCTCTTGTTTAGTTTCACCTGTCCCGATGTTTGTCTGTCATCAAATCATGTAAATTAAATTTGACCCACTTCCCGGTTATCGATTGTGCTGAAATGTTGCATGCATTTGTAAATCAGATGAATATACAAAATTATTAGGACATGGAGCTGATCTGATGATGGAATTGGGAGGTGGCCGTAGAAAGTCGGTAATTAAATGACACAGCTCCATCGAATTTGGGCTCGTATGATTTGTCTTGACGAGTATAAATTATACAGGTATACTGCGCTATAAAAGCTTGCTACGAAAAAAATATTTTCATTAAAAACTTGTTTATTTGAGAAATTGTTTAGTTAAATGTAAGAAACCGGCACTTGTACAATAGGCATAGTTGGATGATTACCTGTAGACAAGAACACGCACCTAGGCTTTTAAGTACAGCAACTGTTAATACAATAGAAAAGCAGCTTTCGAGGACTCTGTCTGTCATTCAAGGTCTGTCTGACGCTGGTCCAGGAATAAATTAAAGATCACCGTCAGACCGTCCACCTTTTTGGTTTTCAAAGTCGTATGTCATTGACAACAAATTTTAATTTTATTCTTGCTGAGTGAACCTAGCGACGTTACTAAATAAAAAGAAACATTTATTAACGTTCCCATTAAGTTCTTGAGCTCGTACTAGCAGACCCAGTTCTAGGGCTTGAGGCTCTGCGTGACGAAATACAGGCTGCACTCGCAAAGTTTCTTCACTTGTAGGTTCATTGAAAAGTAAATATGTACCTATTGCAGTATTTGCTTCACAGAGGTAGTCAAAATTACAATAACATTTTCAGTTCCATTTACTGAGATCGCTCCTGTTTCAATCAATCAATCATTTATTTTGTAAAACATAGGTGAAGTAAGGTAGTGTAGGACATAAAAAAGAAAAATAAGTGCGCTATGTTTTGCCAAAAGAATGGCGTACCTACTAAATTAACCCTTCAGATACCGTCAATTAGAGACACAATAGTAAGACAATAGATGCGCGGCCACCGGTGGTCGCTTGGGGATTCATGAATTAGGACAAAAAGCTATGCTAATAGAAAAACATATAAATGTCAAGCCAATCAGATAAAAACCATTAAAAAAGGTAGGTATAGAATTAGAGTACCTTCACCAATCGTTCATTGGTGTTCTACACTGTCCAATTGTGGAGTTTGAGATACATAATTACTTACATAAATTATAATTGATATGTTATGTAATTGTGTTATTATAAAGACGAAAATAGCCTCTTCAAGTCCCACACGGGAGGACGATATCTTGACATGGCATATTTTTTATCACTTTTAACACACCATGTTTCCATAGAATATAATTTTTTCCACCGGCGCGGCGAAGCCTCTTACATCGCACCTATTTCAATGATTCCACATATTGTGTAGTTGTGCAAACACTTCCGATATAAAAATACACCAATTTTACCACACAATATCCATTTGGAGTTAATTTACGAATAATTGAAACAACCATTAAACTTCTTTCGAAAAATCCCACTAAAACCCCCATTAAATCAATATAGGTACATACTGATAGAAATAGTGTTGATAAATCTGTGTAGTAAATCTTTATGAATAAAATGACCAATGTCTTCTACAAGTAAATGGTTTAATTAAAATTAAAGGAGGCTGTGCAGACATAGGGTAGGCAATGAGGCATATTTAAAAATAACAACAGCAACCACACTCCACCGTAGGCGCGGGCTTGTGGACGGCGAGCTACCCATTGCTCGCCGTCCGACCATCCGGTAACCGTCCGGACCATAGATATAAGAAAGTATGGTCCAGACCGGGCCTTCAGGAGTTGTCAGCAAACTGTTAGGACCCAGTAGGTTCGAAACCTACTGGGGCCAAGGGTGTATTTCTGAAAGGAAGGCTCAGCCCCAGTATGAAAGGCAACGAAGGATTTGGGTGGGTTTTTTAGTCAGTAAAAGTCTGACACTATCTCCCGCTCCGAAAAAAAAAGCTACCTCACTACGGATTGTGGATTTAGAGGCTATTATCTTGCAACTATTAGAACAAAAATAAACAAACAGGCTTAACATTTGGATTTTAATTGGCCAAATACTATGTTCAAGTCACGCTACTAAAATGAAAGTCGGTAACATTCAAATTCTTAATCAATTACCTAATATGTAGCCCCGAAATGATACTGGCTTGTCGGACTCGCCTCGTCAGTACACCGCATGTGACGAAGAGACGAGAATATCTGTGACGCGAGTTCCACTTTCAAATTAACGCGCGAAAATGTTCAAATTAAAAAAAACTTTTTACAAAAAAAATATAACCGACTTCAATGATAAAAAACACTGAAAAGTATCAAATAACTTTAATTTTGGAAGTCGGTGTTTCTATAATAGTTTAGTCTCTTCGTTATTTAACACCGACTTCCAAAATTAAAGTTATTTGATACTTTTCAGTGTTTTTTATCATTGAAGTCGGTTATATTTTTTTTGTAAAAAGTTTTTTTTATTTTACACTTTTTAGTTATGGTACCACCACTAAAAAGTACCCCTCAGTCAAACTTAAATACCTTATAGTCAGAGCGCATCTCATAACGGTTCTAATAATCCCAAACACGGTTAGATTACATTAATTTACCTTTCGGCTTCATCATCAGATCAGTTCGATATATCCTCTCCCCCTCTTCTTTCAAACAGTCATTAGACTAGATGCTGGAGAGGGAAAGGATATATCGAACTGATCTGAAGATGAAGCCGGAAGGTAAATCTTTCAATCAGTCATTAGACTAGATGCTGATAATCCCGGCTGTAGCATCAGGTCAGATTTATGTCAACATTGCAATGAACTTAAAATTTAGTCCTGTTTAAAATGAGCCCAAACACGACTACGGTGCTGTAATTTCAAGGTTTGTACTTTTCCTGATGCTCCTGGCTTCAGCATCAGGTCTCTATGTACTTCGGTGTTCTTTATTAGCAGTACGTTTATCCACACATCGAGCCGTTTTCAATGAGCCTAACCTCGATATATCTGCTGTTTGTTGTCGAGGACTTAGGTACTCTGCAGACTATCCTGACTGCAGCATCAGGTCATGACTTGATGATCATGAGACCAAATGTGGCAAATGCCCTATCAAACATCAAAACAATTTACTAAAACAGTCCTTGCCTGTTCGAGTAACTTCTTACTGTTAAGGAGTTGTACCTTCCATCATCAGCCCAGCTACCTGAGATGGTGACGACCATACGCAAATACACAAGATACTTCATAAAATATGCGAAAATCAATAAGTGAGCCTATAAAATTTGAAGGTTGCCCTCGATTTCTCCAAGATCCCATCATCAGATCCTAATTTGGTGATAATGGGACCACCTCAGAACTATCTACTTTCGAACAAAAAAAGAATTTTGAAAATCCGTCCACATTTGGGGGAGTATTCGACGAACAAACATACAAAAAAAAAAAAAAAAAAAAAAAAAAAAAAAAAAACATACAAACAGCCGAACGTAGTACCTCCTCCTTTTTGGGAAGTCGGTAAAAAGAAGTCTTTTATCATAATTCAATTTTTGGTGTCAATTTAGATTGATTTAGAACTATTATATATTTTTCATAAAATTTGTGAAGTGATGTTTTTTAATGTTTAAGTTTATTTTATTGGATTTTCTTCAATGTTGGTCACGAGATTTCGACGAAAAAGGTAAGAGTGTAAAAATATTACTATCGATATTTTGAGCTAGTTTATGGGCAAAGGAAATTAACATCCGTAGTGGTATAGGTTTTCATATTATGAAAAAAGGGCGAATGCATTTGTTTATAGTTACTCGGGTGTTTTTAATATCATGCGGATTTCATCACGCATACGGGATTGCCCCGACCCGCACGCGTCCCGTGAGTTTATTCCCCGCATTAAATACCTACTTGTATGAAAAGGACACTTGCGGGAGTTATGCATGCGGAGCAAATCCGCATGCATAATGAAATCCGCATCCATAATGAAATCCACACGATATTAAAATCATCCTAATTATCTTCTATCGGATCAGGTGCATAATGCCACATTCGCAAAATTACACATAATCACATTAGCATAATGCCATCTTCTTCTATTCATTTCCTATGTTGAAGAAACTTAAAAAAAACCTCAACTAGTTTATTTGAAAGTCAAATATTTCTTTTTAATTAACGATATTAGCGAACAACGCAAACTAATACAGTCCAAGGTTAAGAGATATGTAAATAATGTTGCCAAAGATCGAAAGTAAAAACTAGACCATGATACTTACCTACTAATTGCCATGACCTAATTTCCTAATACATCAACAGATGTCGGAATTAGGTAGAATTATTAATGTTCTTGCGTCAAAATGTTAATTAATATGGATCTTCCCGGGATTTCTAATCAAAAATCCCGTGTGGCTAATAATATTACTAACTAGTTTTTGCCCGCATAGCGGTCAAGCTCAAACCTATAAACATTAAAAGAAAACGCCCTCTCGCTCTGCCCAAGAGCGAGAGTAGTCATTGGATTATTTCCTAACTCAATAAAAAAGGTAGATGATGGTTAGAACACGCAATCAGAAAAACAGAGGTTCAGTGACTTTTTTTTACACTATCCAATTAAAGATTGTGCACTATTATGTACTACTTTTAATTTCTTATATATTTTACATTGCAAAATTACATAATAACATGTGTTACATAATTTGTATTAAATTACATTTAGAGAGATAAACAAGATAAAGTAATAAAATACTCGCTATTGGACATGCCTTTGTATTTTTGTAAACATTTCACCTTTATTCCTTACCATTAATACATTCTATCCCATTATTCCTTATCTTCTACAAAGCTAAGCACCGAAATGTGTCCAATCCTGGTGATATGCCTCCATCCATCTTTTCTTTGGCCTCCCTCTCCCTCTCCAACCAACTACATTTATACTCAGAACTCTTTTAGTAACATGCGTTTCATCCCTCTTCTTCAGTCACTGGCGCCACTTTTAAACTTCCTCTAATGTACCATCCTCATCATACCACACATCCATCTCAACCTTCTCACCTCCGCTACAAGCAATCTTTTTTCATCTATCTTCTTCACAGCCCAACATAGAGGAAGTGCCCCTTAGATATCGCGCGTGTGTCAACAGCAGGCGAAATTCGCCTATTACATATTATATACTAGTGCAGGTGAATATGTCATCTATTTCAAAGGCACTAGCGTTCTGAATAGAATAAATTGGTTACAGCGCCATCTAGCGTTGAGTAGCCGAACTCGTTGTAAATTGGTTAAAACTTCTTTATTGTTCGTGTCATGTCAAATAATAACAACTTTCTTACGTTGTAATAAGACCTAATTTATGAAAGCAATAAGAATATGATTTGTAAAAGTTAAGTTTGTAATTCGTAGCTTCGTAGCCAATCATATTACTGTTTTTTATGTGTGTAATGTACAATTTGATACGCAAATGTGTGAGTTTGGCGACACTGGTTCCCGTGCTTAGCCACGTTAGGGGCACTTCTACCTATATTTTCTGTTCTGTGCATTCACATAACATAGCAGTCATACAGGTCTTATCACGGACTTGTAAATTTTACCCTTCAACTAGTGTCAGACTTACTGACTAAAAACCCACCCCGTTCCTTCTAGCCTTCATAGCGGGGCTCGAGCTCCCTTTCGGATAACCCTGGCCCCAGTAGGCTTCCCAGCTAGACCCCTGCTGTTGCTGACAACTCCTTGAGGCGCACGGGAACTGTGCGCGTTGTCGACGTCTTGGCCTCGGCCTGGACAGTTACTGGACGGTCGGACCGCGAGCTACCTATGGCTCGCCGTCTGCAAGCCTGCGATTTTCGGATGGATATCCTGCGTTGATCCGATGGGTTACGTCTCTACTTTATCAAAGAATGCCATAGACATTTTACTTTCACGTGGGTGAAGCCTCTGGCTGAAGCTAGTCGTGTATAAAGCCTTTTATCTATGGTCAATATTGGTCATGATTGCGTCATAAATAATTGCTATTGAAGCTTCCCTTATCTCACACGAGGAACACCAGTCGGCAACAGATCTGATTTTGTGGACTTTGTATTACTTTGTATTAACTAGTGAACCGTAACGGGTTCGTACACTTGCAAATTATAAATACAATATCCGACTAATAATACATATAAACGCGAAAGTTTGTATGAATGGATGTTTGTTAGGGTGTTTTTAATATCGTGCGGATTTAATCACGCATGCGGGTTTGTTCAAAATTGCAATCAAAATGAAAAAAACGCGTCATGCGTGCTTATTCCACGCATTATAATAAACTAGCTTTTACCCGCGGCTTCGCCCGCGTTTATTAATATACTTTACTTTTTCTCCCCCCTTTTTCACTTTTTTTTTATAAAAATATTAGCCTATGTCCGTCTCCAGGGTCCCAACTATCTCAATCTCTCAATTCTCTGTACCAAAATTCATCAAAATCGGTTCTGCCATTTAGGCGTGAAGACGTAACAAACAAACACTCACTTTCGCTTTTATAATATTAGTAAGGATATTTGTATGATGGATATTTGTGTTGGTTATGCGTGCGGAGCAATCCCGCATGCGTGATCAAAACCGCACGATATTAAGAACACCCCTACTGTTTCGCGCAAAAGTTTTAAGGTGGTGCATCATGACTCACATTTTCACTGTTTTTCATACAACCGCTCATAACTGATTATGAAGTTATTACACATTTTTCATTAGATATTTTAGAAACACAGTATCTTGTGGATATTATCTAGGTTTCTAAAGAAACCAATTTCTAAATTTGTGTAAAACTAATCCAGTAAAATCCTCTGAAAATGTCCTATTTTGTATGAACTTTGACACTTCATAATTTGCCTAAAAATTAAAAAAGTCAAAAAAGTAATCCTCTAGAGACCTTGCAAATTTTATTAAGATTAATAAATAACGACAACTTTTTCCAAAAACTTTTAAGGGTTTAAAAAAAACAGCTATTTCCTGGAGCAAGTTTTGTGAAATTTTCGAGTAAATCTCGGAATTACCGAATACTAACAGAGTTTCCAGGCGCTACTTCTCTTTTTTTGCGTTGCATTTTCGTCAAACATCGCGTTGGATTGCATTAAATGTAGTAACAAGCTTTTAAACCATTTTCGATGTTTACGATAAGTGAGTGGAGAAGGACCCTCTTAAGTCTCGAGCATCATTACCGAGTTGCTAGCCTTGGTTTTCTATTGTTTAAATTTCGAGGAGTGTGCATTGGATTTCACAATTAATTTCGCCAAGTCTGTTCCATCATCGGACCACTAGACGTACGGCGTTGCGCTATCGGTACATGGTGGACATCCGACCCATACGTACAAAGCATTTTGAAAACACTTTTATTATGCGCACAGCCAAGGAGTGGGATTCCCTGCCGGAGTCTATGTTTCCTGATAGTTAAAGTTATAACCTATGGGTCTTTAAGTCAAGAGTGAATAGGTTACTTCTAGGCAAGCGCGCTCCATCGTCGGCACATCGCTTACCATCAAGTGAGATAGAAGTCAAACGCGAGCCTGTCTACACTATATCTACACTACTGGTAAAGTTTTTATTTTTTTGTTTGTAAGAAGTAATCTCTGGAAGTACAAGTCCGATAGCTAAAATTTTTTCACCTATAGAAAGCTTTTTCATTATAATATATGCTATATTTTATGTGCGCGGGCGAAGCCGCTGGCAGAAGCTAGTAGGTACATTATAAAAATTATTATTATTCCAGTTATATGCTGTGTTTTTCTTTCTAGTATTGAAAATTGCATCAATATCCCGTTGGTAGTTTATGAGGTGTGGATAAGTAGACAAACAGAAACGCAGAAAATGATTTTGTTTTAATTTTTAATTACCACGTAAAGATTTTTTCAAGTTCTGACCTTTGTACTTACCATTATTTTAGTCACCTTTATTACGCTTTTGAAATCTGTTTGACATCCTTAGGGCGGCCACACACTCGCGACTTTACGGTCGTATGACGTTTAATTATTGAGACTTATAAACTAAAGACAGCTTTAATATATATAAAATAGTATATTCACCTGCGATAATGATTGTCAAAAAAATTCAAAATATACAGGATATCTTGATCACATAAATTTAAATTTATTAAAGTCAATCCTAAATACTTTATACTCTTAAATATATGTATACACAGGTATGTTATCTTTATTATACAAAATACTAGCTTCTGCCAGCGACTCCGTCCACGTAAAAGTAAGTTTTCCTAAGGGTCGAATCGGAAAATGTTCTCTTAGTCCTCGCCTACGTCATAAAAGGAAAGCTTTTTAAAATTTCACGCTCCTAGCAGTCCCTTTATTTCAGGAACGCGTGGAAGTATCGAGTTGAAATTTAAACCTTTTTAACTAGATCAGTGGTCCCTTGAAACTGTGAAAAAATCAAATTTCTGAGTTAACGAAAAAAAGTTACGGCCGTTTATGTCGCAAAAAACGTGTATTTCGACACACTCAAGGAATCAAAATTTATAGGGTACTGCCCGTTGACCTAGAATCCTGAAATTCGGCATGAAGCAAGGTCTCATATTATAGGAACAAATCTGACAATTGTAAATTTGTAGTTACGTCACAAAATAAAACATAAAAATCTTCATAATTCAATTCAGAATTTAAATTGTTTTCATAGAGAAGTTTGTACGGAACCCTCAGTGCGCGAGTCCGACTCGCACTTGCCCAGTTATTTTTTTAAATTTTACTTCTCACTAACCAGTCGAGACTAATTAGGTTCCAATCCTAAAACATTTTTCTTCAAAATGAATAACTTTACATTACTTATGTATTTTAGTCTAACTTTCGTAATAAATATGTATGTACATAATGTTGAAGTAATATCAGAAGACACACCGGTAGTAGTAGAGGCCTAGTTATGTAATAAGAAGGTAAACTAAAGAAACATGCTCTTGAGTTAGTTACCGACTACCCTCTTGACATACTTACTATACACACTCGTATACTAATACCTTTTTCTATGAGTTTTATCATTTTTAAAATTCATGGTTCGACAAAATAGAAAGTTGATTTTTTGAATAATACGATATACATAATTAATTATGCATAAGTAGGTATAGTCTGTCTAAAGTCAAACGACTTGGGAATTTTGTATAATATTTAATCATTTAAAAAATACTTATATTCGATAATTTTTATAAGGGTCTTTTGTTAGTAAACAATGATCAAGATCTCTTAATCAACCTTGATTTTTGAACCAGTGTTGACTACGCTAGATTTTATTTTACGTTAAAATTACCCAAGTCGTTTTTGTCAAATTACAAGAAATTGGGCTAAATTGAAGAACTAAGAGATGAGCAAAATTGAAGAACTCGATTCTGATTACACTTTTTTCATTCACAGTTCGTAAATATATTTTTTTCTTTCTTATCATATAATCAGTTATGTAGACTATAAACAGATGAGGTGTAGGGTGCTGCCCCCTGTGGGGCCTGCCCTTCTTTTGGTATAGTCACATGTAGGTGACTTTTCTAGTCAAAGATGTTACGCCGTTTCTTCAGTCGGCGAAAACTTTCAAGAATAGTAAGCGGTCCTGCTAGCTGGTTTGGGTGCTTTTGGAGACGTGCCTTGTAATTGGCACCATGGCAGTCGTAAATAAATTAAATTTTATAAATTTCTTGCTTTGCTTAGGTACCCTATTAATTCTTAAATGACCTTTTTTTTATTTTTTGTCGACGGGGAAAATCATCTTTGACAAAACCCGCTGACGTCACAACATGACAATCGATCCTATTCTTATTTAGAAAGCATTTTACCTAAAAAATTAATACACGTTTTCACATGATTCGATTTTTTGTGCACAAGAAAAAAAATAGCAAACAAGCTCTCACCGTTTAAGTCGCACGTGTGTAACTCGCCAGCTAATCTAGCCAACAGCGAGCCTTATCAGTCGTTATCAACAACACTGTTTAACGGTTTAATCACATTTTATTTAGTAGCAACAGAGACCACGGAGCAACAACATGTAAGTGTTTAAGTTCTTATTCGTGTGTTGATAAGATATATATTTTTAAACTACTTACTTTATCATTGTAGTCAATGTACTCTTTAGCTGATATAGCTGTGATTGGGTGTCATTTTGTAATAAATAGTTATGAAATTATGAGCTTGAATACCTCGATATAAAATTTGAAAAAAGTGTTGCGCTGATCGCAAGTAATATGAGATGCCAGGGTTATCCGAAAGGGAGCTCGAGCCTCGTAATGAAGGCTAGAAGAAACGGGGTGGGTTTTTAGTCAGTAAAAGTCTGACACTATCTCCAGCTTCGCCCAAGAGCGAGGGTTGTCATTGGATGATTTTCCCCACCATAAAAAAAAGTTGTATGGGATAAGGGTAGGAAGAAGAAGAATATATAATAATAAAAACTTGGTACTATATCACATTTCATTCGGAAATATATTTATAAACTAAAAATTAAATCAAGCATCTGTAACCGATATATAATTTATTCCTATGATATGAGGCATCAATAGCCTGAAAAATTCAATTTAAGTTTTGTGCAATTTACAGGTTCACTGTCGTAACAAATATGGCTATAGGTACTGAATGAGATAAAATCATTAAAATCGTCAATACAACTTAGGGTTAGCTGAACTAAGAGGGTTGGTATACCAGCTGTCAGGTATAACCTTAGTGTGTAGGTAGTGTGTACCTATGGCTAAGTTTATACCTGACAGTTTCGCCTGTAGAGTTATACCTGTCTTGTAAGCTTGTGTGGAAACCTGCACAATTGTGCAACATACACGCTCCGGTTTACCTGTAAAGCTCAACTGTACAGGCAAACCTGTCCTGACGGTATATGCTAAGTTTAGGAATTATATTTTCATGAAATAGCAATTCAATAAATAATATAAATAAAATAAAAAATAATAAAATCTTTATTAAACCCTTTACACAATATTATTTCACCAACAACAATATTATTTATCAACAATATTATTTATCACCCCTGAGTTTGTTTCGGTGTTTCTTCTCAGGGTAGTCAGCTAGGAAACTCCGACCTCATCTAGCTTAAACAGACAAAAAAAAAATTGACGTGTAAAAGTGTTTTTTTAAACCTATTTGCAAAAATAAATATCATTTATCATTTATTACATATTTTTGCAACAAGTAAATCTTAAATTAATAACTATGCTAGTATCCAACAAATAACTATGTGTAAAATTAACTATATACCTATTAGGACTTATGAAACTAATACTTTAAACCTAAAGTTATGTAAAATTTGAGCAACAATAGTGTGAGCCTAGGGCTGGGAGGGTTACGTACACTACAAACTTTTGCCTTTATAATCTATACATTCTACTAATATTATAAATGCGAAAGTTTGTATGTATGGATGGATGTTTGTTACTCTTTCACGCAAAAACTACTGAACGGATCTCGATGAAACTTGGTACACGAGTAGACCATATCCCAGAATAACACATAGGATACTTTTTATCCTGGGATTATGTACGCGGGTGAAGCCGCGGGCAAAAGCTAGTATTATAATAAATCTGTAGAAGTTTTTAATTGTGCGCGCATCACGTATGCCCATATATAAATGTACAAAATCGATGTAGATAACTTTTATGCATTAAAATTGAGTGTAACTTGATTGCGTTTTGTTTCATCGCAATCGGTTGACTACCTATATCGAAAGACATACTACATTCATTCACTGTTAGGCGGCACGAAGTTTGCCGGGTCAACTAGTGTAGAACAAAAACTACACCGGCCTGCTTCAGAATATCTAAGTAATATCTATATCTAAACATTTAGATGGATTTATGTGCTCAATTAGTAAGCAAATTTCATTAAATATATCTGCTCAGAATGAGAGCAGTGGTGGCCGAGTGGTAACGGCAACGACTTACGAGTAGTAGGTCGTGGGTTCAAACCCAGCCAAGCGCAATACTTTGTGTAATTTATTTCGTCACCACTGCTCTCAAAACGGTGAAAGAAACCATCGTGAGGAAACCGGCATGTTCTAGAACCAAAGTTCGAAGACATGTGACATTCTCCAACCCGCATTGGGCCCGCGTGGTGGATAACGGCCCTGGGCCCATTCCCTCTCCTAGAGAAGAGGCCTGAGTCCCCAACCGTGAGAACATTATAAGGCCAACTATATCTGCTCAAAACGACCAAAATATCAAACATACGTCATAATAGTTATAAATAAATTTTAATATAAGTAATATTCTATTTTTATCATACCTGTTCTGAAATTATTATTATTCTAATTGACTTGGTAATTAAATATAATTCATGTTTATTCATCAAAGCAAAGAAGTCAAAACAATTGTTAAGAAGCCACTTATTTATTTAGTATACTTTTTTGTATAGCATGATTACAATCTACGAAAAGGAAGGAGGGTTAGGTCATTAGATGACTTCCCACCATTGATAAACAAGGTGTAACGTTAAATGCGCAAAACCTGTTTGTTTGATCAGAATAACGAGCAAAATCAATTAAACCACTTTTTAGTTTAAGTTACATTTTTCAAAAAAATCTGCATTAAAAACTTCGACCTGTCTATTTATGAATAGATCAAGCCATCACGTGCGCAAACCCGCTGAAATAGGTAAACAAACACAAATAGTTATAATCCAATCAAATTTTCTTATACACGGGATAATAAAAGTTCTTATTTCAATGCAAATATGAATTTTAAACAAACTAAAACTGCTCATAAAACCTTAACCCTTCAGATACCGTCAATTAGAGACACAATAGTAAGACAATAGATGCGCGGCCACCGGTGGTCGCTTGGGGATTCATGAATTAATTTTTTTTTAAATGTTTTTTTTCTCACTTAATTAGGTCAATCGAATTAAAAATCATTTGGGGTGTCTGAGGTTTTGCGCATTTAACGTTACACGTTGTATTATTAATTCATGAATCCCCAAGCGACACCCGGTGGCCGCGCATCTATTGTCTTACTATTGTGTCTCTAATTGACGGTATCTGAAGGGTTAAGAACGATACGTTACGCGCGAAACCTGAGTCTAGGTCACGGTAATAGTATCATACAGTATTGTAACTCGGCCGTATTTTTTAAATAAATGCCTACAGCCACGCGGTACGTAAACATGCGACAGGGCTGCCCATCTCCAGCATTATAATTACGTTTGCCTAGTTTGTTTCCGTTTATTTTTGTGATTGTAAATATACTTACTTTTTTATATAAACAAAATACTTTGTGGATTGAATAGGAAGTGTTCAATTAAAATGCGTGTTGTTTTTTGGTTGGTAGATTTAAATAAAATGCTTTTTTTAGTATTATTTATACACATAGCACTATTATTAATAATAAAATACCACGTCTTTACTTTGAATTATACAAACTAACAATAATCGCGCGATAATTGTTAAAAAAAAACCGTCGTGTCCGTTCGTCACTGCGGCATAGTTGCGACGGCCGCGACTGTCTACATACCGAGACCATGCTACAACCGAGGCGCGTAGGTATAGCTCGAGTTTCGTCCTTTTGTAGGAAGTTGGAATACTGTATGATATTATTACCGTGTCTAGGTTAAGCGCGTAAAATGAGATTTGTGTACAACTACATGCACGGGAGAAATGTGATTTGTTTTTAACACGCTTATATTAGCTTCACCTGTTTATTTGCTTGTAACCAACGCCTTTGAGCTGGATTTTGCCCAACTTTGAGCGATCAGATATTCTATAAACTTTGCACAGTTATCAACGATGACAATGCAATAATCCGTTTTTTTTTTTTTGACTTGCATACACGACTTTGACCATTTATCCCCTTAATATTTTTATCATATTCGTGGCTATTCACTAAAAATATTGGATTATAAAAACCCTGGGTTTTTTGTATATCAATGACTAAAAAGTGAAAAATAAATATACTTAGTTTAAAAAAACTAAAAAACACGCTTTCATAGCGTATCAAACTAAAAAGTGTAAAATAATTTTCAATATAGGTAGAAAATAAGAATAATGGACGAAAAATATTAATATTGTTGTGAAAAAAGCATGGAGTGCTCGATTTACAAGAAATATGGTACGAGCAGTGGTGGCCGAGTGGTAATGGCCCCGACTTACAAGTTGCAGGTCGCGGGTTCGAACCCAGCCAGGCGCATTACTTTGTGTAATTTATTTCATCACCACTGCTCTCAAAACGGTGAAGGAAAACATCGTGAGGAAACCGGCATGTCCTAGAACCAAAAATTCGAAGACATGTGACATTCACCAACCCGCACTGGGCCCGCGTGGTGGATTATGGCCCATTCCCTCTCCTAGAGAGGAGGTCTGAGTCCCAGCAGTGGGAACATTAAAAAAGGCTGATGATGATGGTACAAAGCGCCACGCTTGTGGCGCGCGTGTTTTTTTTAACTTTTTTTTTGTATGATTTTTGGTTGTATAAACCAAACCTTAATTCCACTTATAACAAAACAAAAAATACAGTGAAACTTGGTTAAGTGGGACCTGGATAAGTGAGAAACCTCCATAACTGGAACTCATGCTGAGGTCCCAACACTTTGGCACTGAATTACCTCTGTTAGTGGGACTAGGTAAGCCTCTATATCTGGGATTTGTTCTTTCGATTTATCATCATAGTTACCTCTATAGCTGAGACAGCGCATATATGCATAAACCGCTGTAACTGAGATAACATTGTTTGTTTACTCATTCTCAACTGCAATAACCTGTATTCTCACCTCTATTAATGAAACCCTCTGTAAATGAGACAGATATTTATTTATACCTGTATATCTGAGACACTGGGTAAGTGGAATACCTCTATAAGTGAAACGACATTGCAGGTCCCTTGATGTCTCACTTAACCAGGTTTCACTGTAAATTTGACTGACAGAAATTAAGCCACAGGGCCCTTGATTTCAACGGTCAACGCGCTAGAGGCGGGTCACATATCTTCCGCTGTTTTGATGTTATCTAAGCTTCCCACATTAAAAAAATAATACATACAATGGGCACCCTTATCGCATTCGAAGATTTCTTTGAGACAAACTCATGTTGTAGGTAATATAATTAATTACCTTTGTTTTACGTAACATCATTTATATTATATCTACGTACGTATTTTAAACAGATTATCTTAATTAAGTGTTATGGACGACCCTGACTAGTGTGAGATCGTTAGATTTGAGATAGGTATACCCACTACGGATAAAATTATCAAAGTTATAAAATATACGTATCACCTCCGTCATTTAAAAAAATAATCATAAAATGTAGACGATTTGACGTCTACGAGTGTAAAAAATATTCGTATTAAGATAAGTAACTTTATTTGTTTATATCATAATAATTATTATGTTGTTATTATCCCTACTAGTCCCTACTATATTATTATTATATTATTAATATTATAAATGCGAAGGTAACTCTGTCTGTCTGTCTGTTACGCTTTCACGCAAAAATTACTGAACGGATTTAGATCAAATTTGGTAGGTAGGTAGAACAGACACTGGAATAACTCATATGCTACCTATAATTCCACTGCTGAGCACGGGTCTCTGCCCGCGCGATATAAACTGTAGTCCACGCGGGCGAAGCCGCGCGCGGAAAGCTAGTTATAATATAAATTTCAATAGTACATTGTATTAATCAGGCAGCTGTCACCTGCACCATCGTATATCAATTCTCGCGGGCTTGCGGACGGCGAACCATTGGTAGCACGCTGTCCGATTGTCCGGTAACTGTCCGGACCGAGCCCAAGACGTCGACGACGCGCAATGTTCCCGCGCGCCTCAAGGAGTTGTCAGCAATAGCAGGGGCCCAGCTGGGTTGAAGCCTACTGGAGCCAGGGTTATCCGACAGGGAGCTCGAGCCCCGGTATGAAGGCTAGAATGAACGGTGTGGGTTTTTAGTCAGTAAGAGTCTGGCACTATCTCCCGCTCCGCCCAATAGCGGGGGTTGTCATTGGATGATTTTTGCCCACCATAAAAAAACCTCAATCAATCAATTATAGTGTAGTAAGGGGTAAACTTTTATTTTGTAATGCTCTATAGCAGTGGCTCCCAAACTTATTTTGTCTACTGCCCACTTTGAGAATAAATATTTTTTTAGCGCCCCCATTTTTTCACCTATTTAAAAACCACTATAACTTCAAATTAAATTAATTAATTATTGTGACCTAGATATTATGTATATTAACGGAGAATTCTAAACGAAACTTTTACTATAACCCGCAAGTTGAAACCTGAGCGCAGTAGGTAACATACAACGGCGCTTAGGTCTCAAGTTAACTCTTACGGGCACCACCTGCCAATAAGAATGATTATTGAAACGCAACTTTATAATATTAAAACAGATTATCTTTTATTAAAAATATAACTAAAATAATCAATTCTTATATAAAAACTAATGTGAAGGATGAATCTGATGCTGTTTAATAAGTTTGTTGATATCAGGTTCCAATTTACTCAAGAACAGTCGCAAGTCGCCACGTTCGGTAACAGTAAAATAGGACAGATATATGAACTACGCGGATAGAAATATAGAACCGAGTTTAAGCAATCTTTTAATTCATATTAGTTGATGTTCACAAGTTGTTGTTGAGAGTCGAGAGCTCTTGCAGTCGTTGTTTAAGAGGCCTCCTAGCTAAATAAAATTACAAATCACCCCTCCCACCCCCCCCTATACACAACGCCTCCATTTTCTTTCTGGGTCTCTTCCCGCCCCCCTTGAGACCTGCAGCGCCCACAAGGCGGGCGTTATCGCCCACTTTGGGAAAGACTGCTCTATAGGAACAAAGCATTAATAATATATACTTACTATAGTAATATTAAATAGCTGGTTAAAAAGGTATTGATAAGAACTATAAAGGCAAAAAAAAATTGCAAATTTTAATTTAATCCAGTTTAATTGCACTTTTGACTGGACATTATCTAGTTACAATAAGATAAAATAACAAGTTTCGTTAGCTTCAATTTGACAAAGACTGACCGATCAAATTGAATTTGATTCTATTTTAAATTAAAACAAAACTGTCCCTAATCTTGAATGAATTATTTTAAAAAGTACTTATTTTTGTAAGTGGTTAAACTCGTCGGTTAAGAACAACAGATATCAAAGTAACTTTTAATGTATCAAGGTTCTGTGACGTCACATACCAGTCAAAATACAAGTACCTACTTACTTAAATAAAGGTTCGTTCATAGGGCAGTTGTGATGTATTTTCATTTGTTTACTTACACAAAAAACTTTCTCAGAAAGCACGTAAAGCCGTTTGTCCCGGATGTCTTTCGTAGATCTCTGATAGTCACAGGTAGTCAGATGCTAGAAAGTCTGACTATTCGAGTAGTATAGTGCGTTGGGGTAAGATCGGCATTGGGGTAAAAACGTATAAATATATAATTATACCACTTATTTAGCTCTTTTTAATGCTAGTCATATTACGTGCCGCGTCATTATGTTCCACCTTGCCCAGCAATGTAGCTGGCATTAAAGATAAAGCTAAATAAGTAGTATAATTGATTTATACGTTCTTTACCCAATGCCGATCTTACCCCAACCCACTTATCGTGTTGCCCAGTAACTGGGTTGTGGAGTTCTAATTGGCAGTCGCTCCTTGTAAAATAGGTACTAGTAACTATTTGACCACACCTGACTAGACTAGAAGCCGACCCCAACTCAGTTGGGCAGAGGCTAGGGAGCTGATAATGACGAAGCCTGATTGTTCATATAATATTTCTAACAGTAAACATGAGCAGTCAGAATTATGTGGATTTTGTGGAAATAATTTGTCTAAGTTCAATATAGTGGAAAGTCTGATTTTAACAAATATTACTTAAACTAAAAATGTTGAGTACAGCGCCATCTAGTAACGATATAGCCACGTTATGACCAGTAGCTTTCGTTTTATCTAAAATTAGATTCGCTAGGGTATAGGTATCTGATAGGTTTGCCTGTACAGTTGAGCTTTACAGGTATACCCGAGCGTGTATATCTATCTTAAAACATATTAAAGTATTATAATTTTATTGATGAACTAGGTGCAACTAGCTGCCAGCAGCTTCACCCGCTTGATAGTAGAAAATTATCCCAAACGAACTCACTTCCGGGAATAAAAAGTATTCTATTTGCTATTCTAGGACATGGTCTATCCGTGAAGTTGTTTTTTAAATTTCATCGAAATCCGTTCCGCCGTTCGAGCGTAAAGAAGTAACAAACATGTAACACTCCCGATGACGGTTGTATGATTCCATCTTTTTTTTCTTCGTTTTGCAGTCAAAACACACTTTTAAAAAAGCAATTCAGATGAACCAGGCCATGTATAGCACGCATAAAAACATCAACAAGATATTAAATGATAATTGTTTCTACCAGCTTTTATAAGGATTAATAAATATTTTAATTACTTAGTAGATAAAACAAATCAATGACTAATTAGTTTTTTTATCTAAAATTTATTGTTAGTCCCTATGTCCGAAGTACGAATGAAACATTTCATAAGACTGTGATTTTTGATTGTATTATATCATTCAAAAAGCCCAGTTCTAATGGATGGGTTGCTGCAGAAGTAAAGAGCTGTCGAGGCTGACCTAAAAAGAGTGGGCGAGATTATCTGGACGCGTAGCTACAGCTTTTAGCTACCGCAAGGATAGATTTGAGACGGTGCCGGAGAAAAAAGTCTGGTAGAACTTGGAGGAGACGTTTGCCCAGCCGTGGGACAGTAATGGCTTGCGAACGGCGAGCATAGGGTAGTACGCCGTCTAAGACATCGCCGTATTGTTCCACGCGCTCCTCAAGGAATTATCAGCAAACCGTAGGGAACCAGCAGGGTCGAATCCTACTGGAACCAAGGGTCTGCTTCTGAAAGGAAGATTTGGTCCCGGTATGATAAGAGCTGTCATTAGATGATTTTCCCACCTACAAAAAAAGGACTAGATATAAAATCGTTATACTACCTGCTAGACGTTACTTCAATATTACAATGTCCGAGACCCGCCACCGACCGCTTTGCAGCAAGAGATCTATTGCATAACTGTTCTATGTTTTTTTCGACTTTCCCAACATGTTGGGACACACATAAATATGGAAACACATATATACATATATGTATACATGTGTTTCCATATTTACATATGTTATAACAGACCCACTGAAGATTTTCTCATGAATCATTTTGTCTATTGCTGAAAACTGCATGAAAATCCGTTGTACTTGAGTACATCACAAACAGATGTACCGACACGTTGGAGGACACTGTCTTATAAATATGCATATATTTTATACTTATATATTGTTGCTGTTTTAAAATGAGTCATACAAAGCAGAGTTAAAATTTTGTTAAACTGAGATTAATCAAACGGTATTAAAATCGTTGCTGCACTTTCATGTATTTGATTAAACGCCCGCAAAAAGAAACATCTTTAATTTTGAAACATCAAAACGAAAAACAAATAGAAGAAAATATACCTATCTCTTACCTATACTCGAAGAAAAGATCTATACTGTATGAAATTAATACTCAGCTAACTTGTAGTGAGATAGAGAGGCTGTCATTATTATTTAAAAAAAAAACGGCTCTTCTGTAGATACCTACTTATATAATATGTTACCGGCCAAACCAAAATCTGGTTGAAATATTTCGACTAGGCTAAACCAGTTCTCCCGACACACACCGACATATTATGTATCTGGGTGATTATAAAAAAAAAAACCGCTCCGCTCCCACCTTAGGCCTCTAACCTATCATGTCTGTGTCGAAAAAACTAAACTAAAACTCGCCCTTGAACTAATATCACAAGTTAGGCCGAGGCGAAACTAGCTCATCTTAAAGATGAAGGTGAAGTCCTGGTTCATTAAACTCGTTTAAAAAGAAAAGACTCAAATGTTAAAACGGTCACATTTGAAAAAGACCCTTGAATGTGACTTGGAACGAAACTTAAAGGAACCAATAAAATAATAATTAGGGGTCCGGTGTTAGCTATTTCGGTAGTAGCTACACTACACAGGACAAGTCGCTAGGTAGTCGAAATACAAATTAGTGATGTAACGAATATTCGCATTAGTATTCGCGAATATTCGCAGAATTCACAAGAAACATGCGAATATTTGGCAATTTTTCTTGACATACAAAAAGGTATTTAAGTATTGATTGAACGGATATAGAATGATAATACAATTGATGTGAAGAATGTTAAATTTCAACGAATACACGCGAACAATATTCGCGAATATTATTCGCCAACGCGAATATATTTGCGATTATTGATCGCGTGTTTGTCAAGAAAAATTGCTAAATACTCGCATGTTTCTTGTGAACTCCAATGCGAATGTAAAAATGTGCGAATATTCGCGCGAATGCGAATGCGAAAATCTGTTACATCACTGATGCAAATGTCAAAACAGGCAATTAATTTTTTGACAACTTGAACGCCTAGCAAACCCTTTGACCTAGAACGCTACACAACGGTTCCTTTTATGATGTATACAAAGAATTAGAAAGTACTTTACCAAATTCACCCCCAAAGGAGATGAAAGAAAGTTCCATTTGTATAGAGAAACCTTTGACGCGGGCGAAGTCGCTGGAAGAATGTAGTGTTTTTATAAACAACAGAGCTTAATGTGAACTTGCCCGAACAGATCCAGTTTGGTACAAAACGCAGTCAGTGTGGCCGCACCCTTAATCATATGCCAAAATCGAATTATACAAGAACTGTATTCTTATTAAAAGCCTTGTTAACGCTGGCCGTGTGCCAATTTCAAAAAAAAATAATTAAACAAATATTTTGCAGTCTAGTTTTTATTTTTGGTCTGAAGTGTAACTAATAGAAGTATGAAAACTTCCAGGGCAGACGAACCACAGATTATATACGCGATCAGAATCTTCTTCGAGGTGATATGGATGATCCTGCGTCTCGACGTGGAGATTGTCAAGTCTCTCTTCAGGTTCGTGCTCCCACAAGATCCTAAGGATGTCACAGAAGACATTATATTGGTAAGTATTTTTTTTTTCGTTTTTTTTTCTATTGGCAGATAATAATTTATTTTAAGACAATTTTTGGTCCTTATTATATATTAGTATCACTTATATCTATTAGATCAGAAATTAATTAATATTACAATTGGGTATTCTTACCATAAAACAAACAACATATTAAAATAAATTAATTGTCATTGAAAAAAATGTTTTTATGACATTAACAAACATTAAAAAAAACGTCGCTAAATTAAATCAAATAAAACTAATATTTAAAAAAATTTCAACAAATTAATAAACATAATAGGTACATCATCATCATCATTATCATTTCAGCCGATATACGTCAACTGTTGGACATAGCCCTCTCCCAAGTGTCGCCATTATAATACTTATTTTAAGTAATTAAAAATAAACGTTGTTTTGGTCATCACACTCATCACAGCATCACACTAATATTATAAAGGCGAAAGTCTGTGTGTGGATGTTCGGCACACGGATAAACCATGTCCTGGAATAGCTATTGGATCAGTTTTCATCCCGGGATTATGTTCTCTTTCACGCGGTGCAAGTCGCTAGTTATTTATAACTCTGTCCATTCCTTCGTGTTTATATATTTTATAGCTCCTAGAGATGCTGATTTAAACATTAAATGGAATAGGTATATAGGTACATAAATAATTGGCCAAATTAAAAGTTGTCACTTCTTACCAAATTTTACATTTTAAGGACCGCTTACAACGTGAAATCTGAAAAAGTATAATATAAGTAAGAAAATATAACGATAAAAGTTTTTTTTAAATCATATCATAGTCAGATATTTTCGAGATATTTTTATTTAATTGTCTATTTTTATATTTACAAAATAGTAAAAAAACGGCAAATGCTACCCAAACGTTTATCCTGTCCTGTCATTATGTGGTGTACAATAAAGTATATTATAAAATATAATACCTACTTCACAACTATAATTATATACAACAAAACAAAAGCATATAATAAACATCCATAATTAATTGGTATTAATTGGTTGGTTGGTCTAGTAGTTAGTGGCCCTGACTACTATGCCGGAGGTCGTGGGTTCGATTCCCTGCCAGGACAAATGTTTGTGTGATGAGCATGATCATTTGTTCTGTGTCTAGGTGTATTTTATCTATATATAAGTATGTTTATCAGTTGTTTAATACTCAAAACACAAGCTCTGCTTATCTTGAGACTAGACGACGTTATGTGATAGTAGTAGGATATTATTATTATTAATTAAAACCAACTAAAACAATCTAAAATATGGCACCGAAAAACTCCTCCACATCGCAGTCGACTAGTACCAACTGTACCCAAAAGACTGGCGGTATTGCCACGCTGTGATAATAGCGCCAGTCACACAAGACAATGCTTGCACTCAGTCCAAGGTAAAATACGAGTATCTTGATTAAAAGTAGGTCAGATTTAAGAATTCTGTTAAAGAATACGTATCAAATTGTACTTGGCTCAAAATTTTGTTTAACATCTGTTTTTCACTAAAATGATTTAATTTGACAATGAAACATTATTACGGTAGATAGCAGCTGATAAACTATAATCTGCGATATAGTGTCATTTGCGTAATAAAAATTAAATAACATGATACAATACATTTCTTATTACCAACCCACATTACGGCATCCATTTACAGTATTTAATTTTTCTATTTTGTATGCCAAAATCAGAAGTTTAAGTTTGTAATTTGTGGAGTTATAGTCATTGCTTGGTTATGCCATAGTCATTTATTTATTTATTCTCTAGCTTTTGCCCGCTGCTTCACCCGCGTACATAATCCCAGGATAAAAAGTATCCTAGTGTTATTTTGGGATATGGTCTACTCGTGTACCAAGTTTCATTGAGATCCGTTCAGTAGTTTTGGCGTGAAAGAGTAACAAACATCCATACATCCATCCATACATACAAACTTTCGCATTTATAATATTAGTAGGATATTAGTAGGATTTATTTATCTTTCTTCTATATATATAAAAATGACCCCCGTTTTCCGTTGTCACGACTTGGCATGAAAACGGCTTGACCGATTTGGCTGTTTTTTTTTTTTTGTTGTGATTGTAATTGTGAGGAGAAGGTTCTTATGGAAAAAAAATAAAAATTAGGGTAGCGTAGGGTAGAGTAGGGTAGGGTAGGGTAGGGTAGAGTAGGGTAGAGTAGTAGGGTAGAGTAGGGTATAGTAGGGTGGAGTAGGGAAGAGTGGGAGCGAAGCCGCGCGAGCAAAGCTAGTTTATTTTAAAATTGACACACCAACGACTCATTCACTAAATAACAATTCAGATAAAATAACCTATGCAAATTATGAAAAATTATGGTGAATTTGTCACTTAGGTACAGGCGTGCACAGCACTTATATAATAAAATCGTTAAAAAAAATTATTTCAAAATAGCATTGGAATAAATAAAAATGAAAAAATAAGTTTAATTAGTCATGTTAGCAAATGGCCGGGAAAATTATAATAATGAAGTTAAAGCATTGTCCAATATAGCACGAAAAAACTGGATTCAGGATTATTACGTGGTTTATTAGTTCATAATACTCGTTTAATAAAAAAAGACCTGTGGCACTCGGAGACTGCCGCGATAAAGCTATTACATAGCATTTTTTATCAACCTATGCAATTATTATTATATATTTATTTTATTTATGCATTTTTTTTCTTTATTTTTTTTTTCTTTGATATTAATTCAAGTTACACTTTGAGCGTGGTGACCGATAAAAAAAAAGACTCACATCAGAATCACAAATAATTATTGAAGTTGACAAGTTGCCATGACAACCATATAGTGGGGGGTGTTAGGTTTTTTTCGTTATGGAATTTCTGGATTCGGTCTCCACGCTCAAGGCCCGTGATAGAAGCTATGCGATAGCTTAATATCTTTTATAGCAAAGTAACAAAGTCTTAATATTTATGTTTGCAGTTGATTAATGATAAAGACAACAATGCATTTTTGTAGTTTTTTCTACTTCCGTAATTAAAAAAAAAAAAATAATAAGAAAAAAATAATAATTAAAAGTAAATAAGATACCCTTGACACTCTTGCCACCATTTACTCATAGACATTGTGAACCAGTTACACTTTCGACTATCGCTGTCGCATCTGAAGCTACAAGCTTCTATCATAATTGCGCGGTCACGAATATTTTTATGGCAATGACGTTTCTAACCGATAATAAAATTAAACTGAAACCGGTTTTTATTTGGTAAGACTAGGTATCCTGCATACATACATATATTACATAATCGCGACCTGATAACATTGACATTTAAACGCTTTTTATACAAGTTTCATAAATTAGAAAAAAAAATTAAACATATCATACTATAATTTAATGCTTTTTTATATAAAAAATCTTTGAGTAAATTATTATGCGAGCAACTGGCCACTACCATTTTCAGGCTATGTCGGTAACTTTGGTTCTACTAAAATAAAACACGCCCTTAGACTAAGTTAATTAGACAACTAAGTTACATTTTAAAAGAGTATTCATGGAGTTTCTTGCCGATTCTTCTCCATAGGAAACGACTAATTTGGAACCGTGCACTAGCTTCTAACGTTTTATAAGTGCCCATGTAGACCAAATTTGAATTTTACAATCATAATTAAAGCACTAAAATTTTACTTAATTCATGAATCCCCAAGCGACCACCGGTGGCCGCGCATCTATTGTCTTACTATTGTGTCTCTAATTGACGGTATCTGAAGGGTTAAATACACTAAGGTAGTGTTTTTTAAGAAATTAGTTTATTATTATTTCTGCAAGTAAGATAACTTATTTCTCGCGTCGATTCCGATTAAGTGCGTAAGCACTAATAACTTGATATGGGAATCGATGATAGTGCCTCGATGTTGGTATACCCCACAGATATCTATCTTTATCGGTGTAAAGAGTAACGTTCCATGGAGTTTCTTGCCGGTTCTTCTCCAAAGGGAACGACCAATTTGGAACCGTGCACTAGCTTCTGACGTTTTATAAGTGCCCATGTCTAACTATATTTGTGGTATACGCGCATACACAAACATTTTATTAACGCAATCAAGATTTATCAATTAAGTATTTTTACATAAAAAAAAAAATAGATAAAAAAAATACCCATTTTAAAAATAGCACAATTTGATTCAGTTTGTGATTCTGAACATACTACTTTCAGGATCTGTATTTAACATGTTACTTTATGTATATATGTTGTGTAATTACTAAACAGGGTTACTTGGTATTTTTTAATTTATTTAGTTTCACAAATCTGCGAATCTCCGTGATTTAGTGGTGATATGCGCCCGACACGATTGTATGAGTATTAAGTACACAAAAGGATTATTATGATATCTTACACCGTGTACTTTGAGCTCATTGCTGATATGTATTGTAATGATTTCGTGATAATAGAGTACAAAGACTTGTTGATTTTTCCACCCAACTCATTATGAAACGAAGTTGATAAGGGTAGCATGTACCAGTTGAACCGTAAACTCACTTTTTTTTAGAAAACGAATTCACTTTAGCCAGGTTCTACTCCTTTTGAACATGTTTAAACCTCTGGACATCCAGAACCTAATATAAAAAAAGAACACCAAGAAAAATATTTGATTAAAATTGACTGTATGACCAACCGACGGGCAAAAATCAAAACAAGATTATAAATTAGTTGGCTTGAAAAAAAAAATCGCAAATCTGATCCTACTTATGATTCCAAACTTGTTTGTCTACAAGTCTGTCATGGAAATATTTGTATAATAATAAAGCTTGTTTTTTAAAAGGGCCTCGCCAAAACGAAGATCTTGAATTGTTATAAAATTTCTTTTTTATAAAAATAAAATCCATAACAAAGGGGCATTAGGCGCACAATGCCACACTCGCAAAATGACACATTCGATTTTCGCAAAATGTCTTATTCTCAAAAGGCCATATCGCAAAACGTCACATTAATCGTCGTTTTTTCGTCCTGTGTAAGTTATGCAATAATAATAATTAGCAAAATGTCATCTTCGCAAAATGCCACTTTCGCATAATTTCACTTCGAACTCAGTCCTTTTTTTTTTTAGATGTTAGTATGTTTTTATGATTAACGACATCTGGTTAAAATTTAATAACTGCTAATTACAAGTAGGTATAGCTATTTATTATTATAACTAATATTATAAAGGAGGACAGCTTGTTTTTTACTTCGTAGGGGTAATCTCTGAAAGTACTGGTCCGATTGCAAAAACTTTGTCACCGATAGAAAGCTCATCATAAACTTTCGTCTTGAGCCACTGTGGTATTTTGGACGAAAAGAAATAAATAAACGATGTTACATAATTAATTCTTTTTTCAACAGATAACAGGCGCTGGCCATGGCATGGGCCGGGAGGTGGCCACCAGGTTCGCTAGGCTGGGAGCCAAGGTAGTCTGCGTGGACGTCAATGCTAAGGGCAATGAGGAAACCATCAACCTGATCAAGCAGGAGAAGGGGAAGGGATACCCATATGTGTAAGTTCTTTTTTACTTAAAATGATATTATGACTGTAGAGAGTAAGGAAATACAAGAGAAGCAGTTCCACAACTATTCCACAACGATCACCAGTCCCAAGCTAAGCAGAGCTTGTGTTATGGGTACTAGACAACTGATAAACATACTTATATATTTCTAAATACATACACACATATTATACACAACACATACATACATATAATACATACATATTATAGATAAATTACACCCAGACACAGAACAGATGATCATGCTCATCACATAAACATTTGTCCTGGTTGGGGATCGAACCCACGACCTCCGGCATAGCATTCACGGCCACTAACCACTAGACCAACAGGTCAGTCAAGTTGGTGAACTGTGTGATAGGAACCGACCCGACATAAATAAATGAATACTAGCTATGGTCCGCCCGCGGCTTCGCCCGCGTGGACTACAGTTTATATCGCGCGGGCAGAGACCCGTGCTCAGCAGTGGAATTATAGGTAGCCTATGTGTTATTCCAGTGTCTCTTCTACCTACCTACCAAATTTGATCTAAATCCGTTCAGTAGTTTTTGCGTGAAAGCGTAACAGACAGACAGACAGACAGACAGACAGAGTTACTTTCGCATTTATAATATTAGTAGGGATTCTACAACTATTCAGGTGGATTTAAGAACAGTGGTGGCCGAGGGGCTCCGACTTTGTTGTAGGTCACGGGTTCAAACCCTGCCAGGCGCATTACTTTGTGTAATTTATTTCATTACCACTGCTCTCAAAACGGTGATGGAAAACAACGTGAGGAAACCGATATGTCCTAGAACCAAAAATTCGAAAACATGTGACATTCACCAACCCGCACTAGGCCCGCGTGGTAGATAACGGCCCATTCCCTCTTCTAGAGAGGAGGCCTGAGTCCCAGCAGTGAGAACACTCTTCAGATACCGTAAATTAGAGACACTTTAGAAAGACAATGACAGCGTGAACGCCGGCGTTCGCTAGGGGTTTACTAAATTTAAAAAAAGGCTTGTTCCTAAAGCCACCACAGATGAAATTTCATATTCGGGCATCGTACCTGTGTTGATGACATCCACTGACAAACTATAAAATGGCGAAAATCTGGCTGCCACGGTCTCTCACTCTATACGACAAAGTACCTACTACAAGTTATCTCACTGGTTAGTTAGAAAAAAAAAGTTTTTTTTTTAAGTTTGAAGAGTCACACAGGTCGAACAACAAAACAATATAAATTAAAAACACAAACGGACGGAAAAGATCAACTTAACCCTTCAGATACCGTCAATTAGAGACACAATAGTAAGACAATAGATGCGCGGCCACCGGTGGTTGCTTGGGGATTCATGAATTAAAACTAACAAAAAATTTGACCAGATTTTTATACTACAACATTTAAAAAAATAACGCAGCGACTGGGACGTACAGCATAGTATAGTTACTATGTCTTCTTTTTAGGGTCCCGTACCCAAAGTATGAAAACGGGACCGTATTAATAAAACTCCGTGGTCTGTCCGTCTTTCACCAGACAGAATCTCATTAACCGTGATAGTTAGATGTTCACAGATGATCTATTTCTGTTGCCACCATAACAACAAATACTAAAAAACAGAATAAAGACAAGTTCCTAGAAGCAACCTATTCAGTCCTGATTTAAAGACCCCTAGGTTACTATCAGGAAACACAAATAACGTTAGGGTAGGGTATTTCACTCCTTAGTTCAGGTCAGGTAACCCAGACTCCCGCAGAGAATTCCACTCCTTAGCTGTACGCATAATGAATGTGTTCCCAAAACACTTAGTACATAGAGGTGGGATGTCCACGATGATGGAATTAAGTTTATCGAACTTTACATATATATAATCAGGTCTTGTCATTAGATAATAATCGTTTGTGGTTACATTAGCATACTTGTAATATGCTAATTTCACATAGAAACTGGCTTTAGATCCTCTAAAGAATTTACCAGAAAAACTAATATGCCGAGTTAGTTTTTATGACTGCAGGTTTATATGTAGTTATAATCAGTGTTGAATGAAACGTAGACTTACATACTTATAAATAATATTCCTTAATAATAATAATAATATGTGTAAAAAATAAATAAAGAGATAATAATATTGTTATATTTTTAAATGTTTTTTTTAAGTTGTCTTTTTTTTTTAAATATTTAAAAATGTGATAAATATGTATATAAAATGAATAAATGGAATAATAATATTCCACAACTATCACAGAACGTCGTCTAGTCCAAAGCTAAGCAGAGCTTGTGTTATGAGTAAGTACTAGACAACTGATAAACATACTTATATATTTGTAACATACATATTATACTGAGTGGGAATTGAACCCACGACCTCCTGTAAAACAGTCAGGGCCACTAACCCCTAGAACAACAGGTCAGTCAAAATAAATCTTATAACTATGAGATAAAGGGAATTGCTCAATTTGTTCGACGCTTTTACCAAATAATAGTATTGCTTGCCCTTTGAAATGCATAGTTTCTGCGTTGGTACTCTTATTATGATAAAACGTCTTTTTTTGTAGCTTTCATGGATAAAAGTACTATGGTATTACAGAATAAATAAATTATAAAATAAAAATCTTATATTTCGGACGAAGGCCATATAAGCAACCCGTTTTAAAAGACGGCAATTTCATAGATAAATGCCATTGATATACAAAGACCTATTATGTACAAGATATTCACTAAAACCTATTTTAATTTTTTTTTATTCATTTGTCTTTTGTTTTTTTTTTACTATGAGTACTTAAAGAAACTTCTGTTTTTATGAGGAGGGAAACGAATTTTTTTAGTGTTAACAAATTTAATTAGTGTTTTTATTGTTTTATTTGGCTTATTCCGCCGATGACGTAACCACATTAGTATGTTTTATTACTAGACAATTAAAATACTTAATTATAGTAAAAAATATTTGTTATCAAGTACTAAAAGCATTTCTCAATGACATAGTATATATATATGTATATCTATCTATAATATTATAAATAATAATAATAATAATAATTTATTTATTCAAAGACAACTTTTGGTCCACATTATATGTTAGTATCCCTTATTACTATGTTAGTTCAGACAAAAGTATGTGTGTATTTATGTATGTAGTTATACTTATTTATGTCTTATTATTTTATTCATAGTACTTCTAATTTTCAAATTGTACACTAGACCCTACCCTCTATCATCTCTCTCTATCGCTCAAAGGTTTGCTGGAAGAAAACTCATCTTTGAGTTAAGCTCGCCTATGTACATGAACTTTGTTAACCACTTATTTTATAAGTTGTTATAGTGTACAATAAAGAATTAAGAATTAAAACAAGAAAAATAAAAACACTTAACTAATTAAAAGTATTTGGGCGATGTGGTTGCTAAGCGACAAAGCCCTTTAATTAAATAAAAAAATTAAAAGTATATTATACACTAAAGGCTATAACTACTAGTTAAAATATGGCATCATAAAATGCTACCTACTAAAAGTCATAAAACAAAATTGATGTTAGGAATCGGCAAAAAAAAATCTTAGTCGTTTTCAAGTATTTTTGAACAGGTTTTACATTTAATTACTTTTCAAAGCATAAAAAAAAGTATTTAAATTGTAACTATAGGTACGGCAATACGAAACACAGAATTATAAAATACTTCAAGTACCTAATGGGAACAGTCCTGTGTCCTGCAATTTTCACTCGAAAAATGTATACATAATAAATTTAAACTGTAGAAGTGTTTTAGTTATGCGCGCATCGCAATGTATTTTAACTTAATTTATTGCTTTTAAACATTAATTCATAAGCTTAACTAAACCTGTTACTCCATATTTTTTTTAAAACACACAACGTTACATATATAATCATTAAATTTTATAAACTAATAGGTATATATACAAACTTAAAGTAATAATATGTACAAAAGTGTAAAAAACAAAAGGAACTTATAGGGCGTCAAAAAATTCGTCCACATCGATGTCAATGGGAAATGTGCCCAGAACGCTGGCAGCATTGCCACGCTGGATGTCAATGCTGATCCGTTGACTGAAGAAAAGGCCAGTCCTCTGGTCACGCGAAGAGTCGACCATAGTCATTTTCATTAAAAGGCAATGAGATAAAAAGATTTAATAAATTACTTTTATACATTAAAATTGTGTGTAACTTGATATATTACATCGCAATCGGTTGACTATATCGAGAGATATACTACATTCATTGACCAGTTCGGCAGTATGAAGTTCGCCGGGTCAGCTAGTTACTTCTAAAAATACTAATTTATTAGACTTTTCCTCTCGCTACGTAGAAATTAAGACATGTGCAACAATAAGAATAAACATTATAATTTAGTCTTAATAATGAAATTGCTTTTTCAGCTTGTACTAGTTTAAAACGAATTCAGATCTTATCTTTATTTTAGGTAAAATGCATTAGTTATTTTTAAACTCTGGATCAATTAAATTTTGACCGGTCATTCATCTCATTATATTATACACTAGCGCTCCGTCCCGGCTTCGCACGGGTAATAAATATAGCCTATGTTACACATGGTGAATATTTTCCTCTTTATAATATTAGTGTAGATTTATAATTATTACATGTCAACCTTTTAAAAAAATACATAATTTTGTTAATTGTAATAAACTAGTGCTTGGCGGCAATCTTATCTAAAGAAAGAAAGAAAGAAAGAAAGAAAACGCGTTTATTTGGCACAGAGGTACACACAATGAGATAACACTATAATTATGGTACACGAACTTAAACCTAGAATACATCTACATTGTATGTCTCACGGCTGCGCCAAATAGGTCCAGTTCAGCATGTTGCCAGGCCACTACGTAGCAGTTGCCTGACGCTGGTTTTCAACTGAACCTAGCTATGAGTCTACGGATGTTAATCAGTTGTTTGGTGTGAGGTAAATAAACATAATTATGTATATTATTACATGTAGGTATAAATGAGTGTGTAGTAAATGATAAATAATAAACATATATATATATATATATATGAAACAGTCATCATCAAAACGTACGCAAATTCAATCGCACAGTCATTACTGCTAACAAAAAAAAAAGAAATAACCGGTTCTAAGCGATTAAATTTACCGTAATTCGTATTACGTATCTGATGGTAAACAGTAATGCACTCGTACCTAGATGGTGAGGTGCACTAGTTTGGAATTAAGAATTCAATTTGTAGTATATTTTATCTTATTGTAGTATATTTTATCTTATTGTACTATATTTTATTTGTAAAGCACTTCACTAAGCACCTTTTTTGACTGAATTGTCGGTCTAGTGATTAGCACCGGCATAGCAGTCAGGGTGCTATGCCGGTCGTGAGTTTGATTCCCACCCACGACAAATTTTTGGTGAGATGAACACGATCATTTGTCTTTGTCTAAGCGTAATTATCTATAATATGTTTATCAGTTGTCTAGTACTCATAGTACAAGCTCTGCTTAGGACTAGATGGCGTAGTGTAAAAGTTGTGGAATATTGTTATTATTATCCACAATCATTATGGGTACAGCTATGAAGTGGAATTCCCAGTCGGAACCTGTGTTTCCTGATAACTATAATTAGTCGAGAGTCAATAGGTTGCTTTTAGGCACATGTACTTCATCGTTAGCAGATCATCGCTTCTTGAGATAGTTGTAAAACACTTCTACACTAATATTATAAGGAAGAAAAGATAGTTTTTTTATTGTTTGTAAGTAGGAGAGGTAATATCTGAAAGCACAAGACCGATTACTGAAATTATTTTACCGATAGAAATCTGTACGTAATAAAACCAAACCTTGTCCATCTTGCAGGTGTGACGTCACAGACAGAAAAGCCGTCTTCGAACTAGCAGAACGGGTAGAGAGTGAAGTCGGAGTGGTGACGATCCTCGTCAACAATGCTGGCATCATGCCCTGCAAGCCGGTGCTTAAGCACAATGAGAAGGAGATCAGGACTCTTATGGATATCAATGTCAATGGGAATCTTTGGGTGAGTTTGTTATAAACTAGCGTTCTAACCAAGATGACCTTGGTTTGTGTTGCGGCTACATAGACGTAATCCACGCTCCAACTAGTGATGTAACGAATATTCGCATTCGCAAATATTCGCAATTTTTTTGACATTCGCATGCAAATTCACAAGAAACATGCAAACACTTGGCAATTTTTTTTGACGAACAAAAAAAAATAAGAATCGTCAGCAGCTGACTATTCTGAGAAGAAATCTCAAATAATTTTAGAGGATTAAAAGATGACACTCCCTCTCGCTCCACCCAGAGCAGGAGAAGTTATTTTATGATTTCCTCGCTTAAAAATTATGCTTACTAATATTATAAAAGCAAAAGTGAGTTTGTTTGTTTCATTTGTTTGTTTGTTGCGTCTTCACGCCTAAATGATAAAACTTAGAACACAGATAGACCATGTCCTGAAATAGGACATAGGATACTTTTTATCCCGGAAATATGTTCCTTTGGAATAATTTTCTGCTATCACGCGGGCGAAGCCGCTGGGAGCAGCTAGTATATATAATTTAATACAACGAGTGTACCTTGTACCTATAGTAGTGAGTCATACAAAAATTAAAATCTCAACACCATTATATCAGCCTTTCCGCCAATCAAGTTGTCAACACTTGCGCGTACGCATAAAATGTCAACCAACTTCCTAAATAGGTATAATGTACTCCATTAAACTTCAGTTACACAATAATTATTGTTACAGTAAACGTTTTTGACAATAAAACCTTAATCTACTTTGACAGTAACAACCTTTGTAAAGTTTTTAGTGTATTTTTGCACTGGAAACAACTCATTGGTTAATTATTTTTGGTATCACTGCATGCAAAGTACTGGTCAAGGGTAAAATCTCAATAAAATTGAAGGGCTTGTCTTACATTTTTCCGGAAAGTAATAATAAGTCCCTTGACTGAATTTTGGTTATTACGGAAGTAAATTTTAACGGAGTTTCCAAACTCAAAACTCTTGAGCTTCGATGCATGTCGGTTTTCTGTCGTAATATATTTCGAGGAGTTTACATTGTAATTGCACAGTTTAATTCCGCCAAGCCGGTTCCATCATCAGACCACTTAACGTACGGCATTGCGCCACTGGCAGACATCCCCTAAATCGGGGTGACCCAAGTCATAAGTCATTACAAGTTTTCTATGTTTAACTAAGTGGATCAGGGTCCAGAATAATTGCGGCAACGTTGACAAACATTGAATGACATGGCAAAAAAAAAAACACTTGGTTCCGGGTAGCCTACTTAAAATATTATAAAACTTTATATATTTCAAACGTTGTTTTATTCGATAAAATGTTATTAAACAAAAGTTTATAATTACGGTCGTTTATTTGTAAATTAAATTATTTCGAAAACTTGTTGTTGTATAATGATGAAATACGAACCTTGTTTTTGCCAATAATTAGTTTTCAAGTGAGTAAATATTTTTTGGTGAACTAATAGGATACCGTTGGGCTCAGCAGCACCATATCGGCAGCATAACTGATGTTGTTGACACTCAAGTCATCAATGTGACACCCGATTTTCTTGCTACTGAGCACAATAATCTGATCGTTAATACAATGGTTAAACTTAAAAACCCCACACTCCAATCCGTATATCATAAAGCCTATCTGGTTATATTACCAATACTGGAAGATACGCAACAGCTTCGCTGACACACTTCTCTCTCGCAGCTTTTCTGAAATAAGGATATTCGAACCTGTCGGCTATCATCATCAGCAAATGTTGAAGCTGCCAAGTACCGTAGCGTAAAAGCAGTCGACTCTAACGGCAGCAAATATGCCCGAAGCACTATAGTATCGCGAAAGCCCCATCAGCGCCCTGAATGCGTTAATACACGGCTTGTGGGGTGTGACACACCCTCAGGCTGCACGTGTACTAGGGATGCAAAAAAACCTGAAAAACTCTGCTTGACTCTTTATAACATTTAGTTTTTTTTTTATTTTTTTTTTAATATTCCACAACTATCACACAACGCCATCTAGTCCCATGCTAAGCAGAGCTTGTGTTACGGGTACTAGATAACTGATAAACATACTTATATATTTCTAAATACATACATTTTATAGATAAATTACACCCAGACACAGAACAAATGATAATGCTCATCACATAAACATTGGTCCTGGGTGGGAATCGAACCCACGACCTCCGGCATAGCAGTCAGGGCCACTAACCACTAGACCAACAGGCCAGTCAAATTATATATGTCAGTTTACTCTAATTATAATGAAAACTCTTCTCCTAGATGATCCAAGCCTTCCTCCCAGCGATGTTAGAGAACAATTACGGTCACATCGTCGCCATGTCGTCCATGGCTGGTAAGATGGGTCTGCGCAACCTGGTCCCGTACTGCGGCAGCAAGTACGCCGTCAGAGGCATCATGGAGGCGCTCGCTGTTGAGCTGCATGAAGACCCTAGGGATACTAATGGGGTATGTATAGTCTATATTGTTAATAACGAGATGTGTTTTACGAAAACTTGTGACCTAAATATTAGCACGTTAACAAAAGCACAGCAGATTTTTTCTACCCGTTTGTAGGTTCAGAAGACGCCAGAATAGCTGATACTGGAATAATATGCTCTTGAAGAATGAATAGTTTTTAAATGCATATTATAAAAATCTTGCTTAGTCACCAGACATTTTAGAATAATTATTGATCGCGGTTTGCTGAAAAGTGGTGGTCTTTTGTAAGCACAATGTTTAAAGAAGTTTCTCTAATGAAAAAACCTCAAATAGCTAAACCACAGTTTTACGATACGATATTTAAAAAAAAAAGAAGTTCATGGTATTTCTTGCTGGTTCTTCTCCATAAGAAATCACCTATTGGAACCGTGCACTAGCTTCTGACGTTTTATAAGTGCCCATGTAGGGATATACAGAGCGTAAGGGATTAGTCTCCATAAACGTGACCGTGCCTTGCTCAATAGACGAAAATCGGCCTCTCCATACAAAATTTGGAACTTCATTGGACAGTTTTTATGGAGGCTAATTTTTTTTTTCGTTCCGGAAAATAATTCATGTGAAAGATTGTTCAGGTTCTTCGACTGAAGCAAGCTCGTTAAAGTTTACGGATGACCCTTAAATCGTATGAAATAGAAAGGTTTTTTTTTAATTTTGAAAGAAAAAAAGGTAAAATTTATTTGTGATCAATTCCAGATCAAGCTAACGACAATCTGCCCGTACATCGTGAACACGGGCTTGTGCAAAAACCCGCGCATCCGCTTCGAGGCGCTCATGAAGACCGTGAACCCGGGCGACGCTGCCGACCAGATCGTCGACGCCATCCGCCGCGAGTACCACGAGATCACCATCCCTAGTGACCTGTATTATACTAACAAGGTGAGTTATTCCATATTATACAACATTCGTTTATGCAAAACCCGAAACACGTGTCTAATATTTGTATCTAAAGAATCTAAGAACAGAATACAATAACAGTATCTTGAAAAATCACAAAGTTATTAGCTTGTTATGTTACCTGGTTGTCCACACAAATACATGGTCACCGGGCCACTTAGTGCCCCTGCACACCTAAACCTACCTACACCTAGTGGCCTCGAAAAAAGCCAAGCTTCTTTTTGAGATGGCCTTTTTTTGTGGCTCGTGTGCGGCGGTGCTGCCACAAAAGAACGCTTAAAGCCGCTTCAAGCTTCTCCGGCCACAAGCTGCCGCGCGCTGCAGCTGTTTTTTGCCGTGGCTTCTAGCTTTTTTTTTGTGGCTGCTTCTAGCGTTTTTTTGTGTCCTCAGTCGCCTAAGTGGCGACACTTGGGTGACTGAGGGGTCGTTTTGCTCCCGAACTCCCGAAAAGAAGTTCTTTCTTCACCAAATAAATTCCTCTTCTTTTCTACTATCATATTCTATCATTCAACGCTGCATATTTGAAAGACCTCCCATAAGGTGGGCCGATGACCTGGTGAGGGTCGCAGGAATCCGATTGATGTGAGATGCACAGGACTAGTCGTTATAGCGACACTTGTGGGACACCTACGTCCAACAGTGGAAGTTTTTGATTCGTCTTTTAACCATTTCTGCCTCTCGTTCCAGCTCTTCAACCTGTTCCCGCCCGCCGGTGGCAAGATTTTGACTGACTTCATCGGAACTGGACTGGACCCCCAGGATTAAGCAATAAATTAGTAAATCAAGAAGACATTATTGTAAAATTGTAAATACAAATTCAACATGACATGACAAATGCATTTCTAAATAAAATAATAAGTTGTTGGTATATAGTTTTTATTTAAATAGTACTTGACTGCGATCCCACCTAATGGTAAGCACTGATGCAATCGTTGATGGTGAAGCGCACTAGTTTATGAGCCTATTCATTTTAGCATTGCAGACATCTAAATTATAATCGGAAGGGGAGACCGCAGCAGGCAAATTGTTCCAATCCTTCGATGTACCATGACACTTCCGCCTGACCATCGCTAAGTTCATTTTCACTTGCACTCGAAACGAAAACGTCAAAGGGTTTGGTATAGCGCTGCAGAGCAGGATTTGAGCCATAATTGACAAATCCAGACAAAAAAATAACAACTAGGTACTTACAATGAAAGGACTTACTTTATTTCGAAGCTTATTAGATCTACTTAACTCTTATCAACTAAATAACACAATATTTTATTAGACTAAGAACTGAGACGTAACTGATCTATAAAGTGCATTCACATTATTCTTAAAACAAATATATATTTACATTTATAAATACATGTATACGTACTTATGTATTTATAAATTTAAGGCAGTGTCTGCACAAAATATTAGGTATCTGTCTATTTGTGTTGGCATATTTTTTAAATAATGCATAATACAACAAAAGTACATTAATAAATTTTGGTCTGTCTAATCACCAACGTGACTTATTGGTACATAGCTAATTTTATAGGGAGTAGGTAACTAAGGCTAATAACTTTTATTTTTCAAACAGAACGCAAAAAAAACCTTTTTAAAATTGTGATCAAATGACAGTGTTTTTAAGTTTTTACACGAGTCTACAAGTCAAAAATAAAAATCTTAAAAATGGTATCCTATATATTTATCTTAAATAACAATTTTTAATCAATATTTACCAACGCTCGTTGTGGCGACGCTTGTGGGAGGCCTATGTCCAACAGTGGACGTATATCGGCTAAAATGATGATGATATTTTACCAACGTGACTGCCCCGGATGGGGGTAATGGTTTATTTACTTATTTATAAGAGATCCTATTTAGTCTATGTCTTATTAGTTAGAGTCTTCAAGAAGGTGGTGGTGTGCCTCTTCGTGGGCAGACACTGTCCAAATGCTTCCAGAAGAAGGGGTTCTTGCTCTACTGCTTGTCTGAAATTAAAAGTATTTTTGTATTGGAGCACTTATAAAGGTGAATATTTCAGAGTAACTCGCGAAATTCAAATGTTTGCACGTTTTTATCAAACAACATCTCCCGCTCTGTGTGGAGAGAGACTTAGAGTCAGATTTTTACTGATTAAAACCCTCCTATCTACTATATCTTTGGCCAGCTTCATGTTATCTCAGAGTCACGAGACCGATGCTACTTAGAATCCAGAAGTTTTCTCCACGTGCAGGCTTCGACCCTGCCCTTCGGTTTGCTAACATCTCTTGAAGGCGCGCGTGGAAGACTTCGCGCCGTTGACGACTCAATTTCGATCCAGACGTTTACCGGACGGCCAGCCGGCAGACTATTATAACCACTACTCGCCGTCCGATGACCACATTTTGGCGTTATCAAATTTCGAAATTGCAACTTTTTACTAAAAGAACATTAAGCCAAAATTACCTATAATCATCTAAAGACACCGTTCCATCTTTGTCCACATCCAACTTCTTGAGAACCAGTTCCACCAGCTCGCGAACTCCTTCATCAGGGTCCTCATCACCAGGCTGTTTTAGCAAGGAGTTCCTGAAAATATGAGAATAGAAAGAGATACTGTATTCGTATCTTCTGTAAAGCATGATCAAACCAAGAAGTCTTTTGAGAACAAGAACGCAATTTTTAAAAGAAAATTATGAAACAAAAAGTGTACCTGTTTACAATATCGCTTGTAGTTAATTTTAGAAAATTTTTGGAATAAAAATTGGAAAAAGTAGGTTACAAAATAGATTAAATTATGGGAGGTTAATTGTTAGTCATTTGGCTTCTTTAATAGTTAGTTAACAATAAAAAAATAGTTTTTTGAAAGTTGGCTTATTGCAGTTCTACTCTCTACTTGATGATCATGATATGTCAAATAAACATGCTTTCTTTCATTCTTACCTCAACAGCAGAAACATTTCTTCTCTAGTTATAAACCCATCATTATTCAGGTCGTACACCTTGAAGCAGTACCCGATCCTCTCTTCAGTATTTCCTCTGAGCAGTACACTGAGTCCTTTCACCCACGACTCGAACCTCAGCGAACCTTCTCCACCTACCGCGCCACGCTCCCAAGTCATCCACATGCGTTCCAGGATCGCTTCTTCTGTTACCAGGTCGAAAGTATTGTGCATCACGTCTCGGAAGGTGCTCTGGTCTATACCCTAGGGATGTAGTAAATTAGGTAAGGTTAAAATTTCAATTTTGTTTGAGTGTGTCTTTTTTGTGGTGGGGAAAATCACCCAAGGACATCCCCGGGAGAAAATGTCAGACTTTTATTGATTAAAAACCCACTTCTGTTCTTTCGTTGCTGGGCTGAATCTAATTTTTAGAAACAGATCCTTGGCTCCAGTAGGCTTCGACCCTGCTGGACCCCTACGCTTTGCTGACAACTCCTTGAGGCGCGCGTGGAACAATACGTGCCGTCTTGGGCTCGGTCCAGACGATTACCGGAAGGTCGGATGGCGAGCTAAGTTTGGGTTTGTCTTGTGACATTGTGGAGTCTAAGATATGTAGTTATTATACGAACAGCGTCATCAACTAGTTACCCACCTTTTCTTAGGTATTTTAATGTGAGACATTACAGTATAATGTCACACTGCAGATAATAAATTAGATGGTTCAAAATAATTATGTGAAAAATAACAAACTACCTAATATCAAGTAACTTTTAATATCCAGGGTAAAAAAGTTTCCAAATATTAAACTTTCCGAAAATCCAGCGTTAGGTAAGCTGGCTTTTTTAATAATCTAACTTAAAACATAATGTTCATCATCATCATTTCAGTCCAAAAACGACCACTGTAGGACATATGCCTCTCCCAAGTGTCGCCACAATGAACGTTCCCGTGCATCTAGCATCCATCTGATTCCCGCATCCTTTACCAGGTCATGGCTCCACCTTGTATAAAATGCAACGTCTTCCGGTTCGCGGACGCCACTCCAGAAACTTTCGGCCCTAACGGCCATCGGTTCTGCGAGCAATGTACCCTGCCAATTGCCACTTTAGTTCGGAGATTATTCGTGCAATGTCGGCAAACTCGGTTCTCCTGCGGGCATCTTCATTCTTGATTCAATCACGCAAGGTAACTCCGACCATGTTCACAGTAACATTATAAATAAATGCATTGGACATCATAAATCGTACTGGCTAGACTAAAGGGCTATAAAAACAGTCTTGGTTAAAAAAACTTTGGTCTACGAATACCACAATTGTCTAAACAAGCCATGCGGGGTTGGAGTTAAGACATATTGCTGAAGCTAACGCTATGTGGTCTTCTTTACTCGATTCGACACGCGAATAGCTCGATAAGAAGAGCTTATGCTGTAGTATAATGTTCAGTGATTACTTCTACTAGCGGCTTCACTCGCGTGAAAGTAGGTTTGTATGAAGATACAAACATGAGATAGTGGTCAAACGTGAGCCTATGCATTATTAAAAAAAATACTTTAGACCCCATTTCATCCCCTTGGGGAGGGTAAGACAGAACTGATACTGTACTGACGGTAGGTCTTGTGTCTTACCTAAGCCTAAAATATTTCCACTATCCAACCTCAAAAAAAAAAAATAGTTGATGCGTGACGCACAGGACCGGTCGTTGTGGCGACGCTTTAGGGAGGCCTATGTCCAACAGTGGACGTCTTTCGGCTGATATGATGATGATGATAACTAATTGTTTTAAAATTACATTTAAATGTTTAAAATTACGTTTAAATGTTCAAAATTACATATAAAAGTTTTAAAATTTCATAAAAAAGTTTAAAATATTCATTGGTTATCTAGATTTTGACTAATGTGACCAAGCTAATAATTGATCAGAGATTGAAAAAAATACTAATTCGTACTATTGCTTGAGTTAACTACGAATTAGTAAAACAAACCTTAAAGGTTTGTCGACCTGGGAAGAGGTGGTGAGACGACCTCTAAGCCTATCTTGCCTATCACAAGGACTGGTTCGAGGTGACTTAAGAAGAGCATACTTGGAAGAAGTTGGGGGAGACCTTTGCCCAGCAGTGGCTATAAAACATAATAGTTTGTCAACTGGCAATTGCACATTTCCGATAAACAAGCTTTTAATTAAAATCATTTTTTTCATAGCAAGCTTTTATAGCTCGGTATACCTATATAATTAATACTCGTCCAGACGAACCATACGAGCCCACACTCGATGGGGTTTTGTCGTTTAACTACGAAATTCCTGTAGCACCTTCCGGTTCCATCATCAGATCAGCTCCATGTCATAATAATTTTGCATTGTCATCTGATTTACACGCGCATGCCAAACTTCAGCTCAATCGGTAACCGGAAAGTGGGTCAAAAATTTACAGGATTTGATTACAGACAAACATCGGGACAGGTGAAACTAAACAAATGTAATATAGTAATATAATAATTAAGTTTATCAATTTATGTACCCGTGTGCCCCATTTAAACACTCTTCACTCTTTTTTTTTCACTTAAATTAAAACTCGTTTTCTCGAAACTTCTAACATCATTTGACTTCCGCATTTTCCGGTATTCATGACAGCGCAAACAATCATTAATTTCAGACTAAATTGGACTTTTAATTATTTTAAATGTTGAGCCAGTTTGTCTAAAATTACAGTTTCATTTCCGTAAATGCAGCATAAACATAATCAGCTTCGTAATGTTTCCATTGCTGAAACTCAGGCCTTCTCTCCAGCCAGGAGAATGAATAAGCTAAAATCTACCTACAACGCGGGCCCAGTGCGGCTTTGTGGACTTCAAATGTCTTAATTTTTTTAGTTCAGGCCTTCCGATGTTTCCTCACGATGTTAAATAAAAATCATCTAAATGACATCTCCCGCTCTTGGGCGGAGCGGGAGATAGTATTAGACTCTTACTGACTAAAAAACCCACCCCATTCCTTCTTGCCTTTCATACCAGGGCTGAGCTACCTTTCGGAGCTAACCTAGTCCCCAGTGGGATTCATATACTTGGTTGGGTTTGAACCTACAACCTACAACTTGTAAGTCGGGGTCTTTGCCACTAGGCCACAACTGCTTCTCCTGCTACTGCCGTGAGTGCAATTCGAAATAAAACTATAGACAAAAAAAAAATTTAAACGAACCCAAGTGGCATTGCCATCCTGTATGGCAATGTTTAAGGTATTGGGAACACGAAGTGTCAACTAGGCGTTATGCAGTTAATAATAAACCGTAATACCGTAATCATTGTTTTGAAAAAACTTTGCTGTGAATCTGACTGAAAATTATTTGACGTTAAATAACATAGACGGACAAATTCATTTTCAGACTTAAATATTTATAGTTTTCGTCCCTCAATCCTGCAATTAAATATATTATAGAAACCTTTGCTGTCTAACAAGTGATATAACTACATAGTTTCTAAATACATAAAATCAAATACTTACCTATCTGTTACTGCAATAGCAACTATTGACATAGATAACCCCATTACAACTTCATAGAACAACCTGCGGCCTATTTCCTACCCCTGGCCATATGATCGCACGCAACAGAGAATATATACCCTGAAGAAACACTGCCTGTCGTGTACCCAACGGTAAAACTGTGAAACAATAGCGCTCCTGAACTAACCCCCTTAATTTTTATTTACCTTTATTGTTATTGAACTGGCACTTACAATACACTTATCCTTACTAATATTATGTATAAAAGCGAAAGTGAATTTGTTTGTTACGTCTTCACGCCTAAATGGCAAAACCGATTTTGATGAATTTTGGTACAGAGATATTTGGGACCTTGGAGACGGACATAGGACTATTTTTGTTTTAGTGAGAAAAGGGGGAGAAAGAGTAATAAATGAACTTTTGGTACAGAGATATTTGGGACCTTGGAGACGGACATAGGACTATTTTTGTTTTAGTGAGAAAAGGGGGAGAAAGAGTAATAAATGAACGCGGGCGAAGCCGCGGGTTAAAGGTAGTATAATAATCCTTACTTAATATTATAAAAGCAAAAGTGAGTTTGTTTATTTGTTTGTTACGTCTTTACGCCTAAATGGCAAAACCGATTTTGATGAATTTTGGTACAGAGATAGTTGGGACTCAAGATACGGACATAGGCTATTTTTTTTTTTGTGAGAAAAGGGGTAGAAATAGTAGAGTAAGTATATAAATAAACGCGGGAGAAGCCGCGGGTTAAAGATAGTATAATAATAAATTTAATAAATATTGGAGTCTATATTTCCTGATAATTCATACAACCAATCTCTATTCGCTAACATAGCATAATCAGCCTTTTAATGTTCACACGGCTGGGACTGTAGCCTCCTTTCGAAGAGGGAATTGGCCGTAATCCACCACGCGGGCCCAGTGCGTGTTGATGGATGTCACATGTCCCCGAATTTAGTTCTAGGACATGCCGGTTTCCTCACGATGTTTTTCTTCACCGTTTTGAGAGCAGTGGTGATTAAATAAATTACAGGAAGTAATGCGCCTGGCAGGGTTTGAACCCGTGACCTACAACTCGTAAGTCGGGGCCATAACCACTCGGCCACCACTGCTCCATAAAAAAAATCATCATCATCATTTCAGCCGACAGACGTCCACTGTTGGACATAGGCTTCCCCTAAGTGTCGCCACAATGATCGATCCTGTGCGTGTCGCATCCATCGGTTTCCCGCAACCTTCACCAGGTCATCGGTCCACTTTGTAGGAGGCCTTCCGACGTTGCGTCTTCCAGTACGAAGTCGCCACACCAGAACCTTTCGGCCCCAACGGCCATCTGTTCTGCGAGCAATGTGCCCTGCCCATTGCCACTTAAGTTTGGCGATTCTTCGGGCTATGTCGGCAACGGGGGGGGGGGGGGGGGTTTCGGGGTATAAAAAAAATACTCGTAAATATTGGACTATACATTTCCTGATAAACATAAACAACCTAAACTCCATTCGCAATAACACTTGACAATATAAACAAACCCTTTTTACTGTCCGTTCAATCGATTTTGACTTTTATTGCGTTGGTAATATGATAAATGGCGGCTGCAGTTTTTTGTTTTTATTACCATTCTTATGCTTGAAGAATGTCAATATAAATTCATCCCGGGATGATGGGGGTCAGAAGTTTGTATGGAGAATACTTCTTTCACGCGGGTGAAGCTGCTGGCAGAAACTAGTCTAGTATAACACTATTTCCTATCGTACTCCTCTGTAACGTCTTGTCTGGTTTTTTTTTTTTTTAATTTATTTGTGTATAATTGAAAAGTATGAGAAGAGGCTATCATATTTAGCCAACTCATTTTTAGGGTTCCGTTCCTGAAAAGGAAAAACGGAACCCTTACAGGATCAGTTTGTTGTCCGCCTGTCCCTATATCGCTGTGACCCTATATCTCGGGAACTCGTGGAGGTATCGACTTGAAATTATAACGATAGACTCAGGTCAGCAATGCCTTGTAGCTGTAAAAAAACAAATTACTAAGTTGATGTATAACCCCGTTGACGTAGAACCCTGTCAGGGAAGTAAGGCCTCATAGCACAAGTACCAATAGGAAAAAATCTGTGAATTTACAGTTATGTCACAAAAATAAACTTTTTTTGCGATTCGGAAAAATCTTCGTAACTTATTTCGGGAATCAAACTGTTTGTATAGGTTTAAGTTTGTATGGAACCCTCAGAGCGCGAGTCCGACTCGCACTTGACCTGTTGTGTTTTGATAATTTATATGGCAGGACAAAGTTTGCTAATTTAGCTAGTATTAGTATAGATAGTAACTTACATCAATTTTGGGTGAATGTCCAATAGCGGTGGTTGGAGCGGCAGCTTGCGCACTGATCACCAGTCGACGGTACATGTTGTACAAGGCTTCGATCTCAGCCCTGGAACAGGAAGAGCTCTCATGAACAGACTAAATAAATAATACACATTAATAATACTAATAACATTAATGACATTGTTCAGGCAGGGGCCATAGTCTTAACATAGTTCCATGTTACCAGTCTACCTAAAACTCCAAAAACCATAGCCTTGTTATTTAGTTTTCCATATTATATCGCAATAGTTTTTCAAACCGGGAATTGTCCTTGGGGGCACTATAGCGCGTACAGGGATAATCGTCGGTTGGTATCACGTTTCATTAGAATAACCTAAAGGGCCTCTGCGAGTTGGCTTCGGCCCCTTGTATGCCTCCCAAAGGCCCAGGACTTCAGGGTCCTGTGATTAAATAAATACTAATAACAATAAATAATAATAATTTATTTATTTTATTTAATAATAATATTTTTTTTTTTTTTTTTCGAGAACTAGATACCTATGTCTCGGAGATAGTTCGTTTTCTATACACATTTTAATTTATTTGTGACAAACTAACACACACACACACACGGTCAAATGACTTAGATTAGGCTTCTAGGGTAATCTTTATTTCATTTTTTACACGCTGTTTTTCCGTTTTTTTTTTTTTATTATCTATTGTTGATAGACTCGCGCGTTAAGACGAAAACGCCAGGATAGCCAGTAACATTCAAATTTTCTTAAATTGTTTGTATTTTGCCGCTTCGCTCATCTGTATCAGGTTCTATATTGATTTGCAAAAAGTTTATCGCGTTTGGCTCTCTAATTAATTAAGAACTTAAAGCGGGCTAATTGGGGCGTCGAAAGCATAAACAAACTCGCACTAGGCACTATGATTAGAAACGCCACAGTCATCGCGGTAAGTCTCCACTTTGAGGAGTGAAGAGGTGCTACGGTGTCCTCACCTTCCGCATAGCACAGGTCCTTACCGGACATGGTGAGTTTGGGAGGTTCCTGTTCCGGATTCAGGCTAAAGAAACGCCCGGGTGTTACCATTGTACATTCCGCGCGGAGGACATGGTGGACCATATGGTAGAAGTGTGCTCCCCATGGTTGGGGCACCACCGTGGCCTCATGGAGGCAGCGACAATCTCTCGCGTGGGGCCTTTCGTGGAGGCTAGCGAAGGAGACGACCGCAAAAGAGAAAGAACGTATATCCTTACGCCCCAGCCACCACGACAAGAGACGCCCCGCGCGTCGACAGTCATGGAGCGATCTCCGGCCATCGTAGGCGCGAACGGTGAGTAATGGATAAATATTCCACCCACGCCTTAAAGAGATATCAAAAAACTCGAAAGTTAAAGTCAAAGTCAAAAACGTTTATTTCAAATAGAGCAATTACAGGCACTTTTGCATTGTCAAAATGTCGGTCAGTCAAACAAACAAGTGAAGCTAAATTGCACGTTCCAAAGAGTAGATCTCTATGGAGAAGAACGTGCAAGAAACTCCATGGACACTCTTTTAAATCATATGTGTTACATATAATGTTTGGTTCCATATTTCTTGAAGGGTCCCAGCAGGGCCGATGCCCCCTAGAACAACTGAAGGAGCATAGATTAGTTTTAGCGTAAGTTATAGTCAATTTTCATCAAGAACTTTACACAAAGACAAGGATATTAGACAGCATTGTTACTATGCAATGCTGTCAAAGTCTTTGTGTCACCTAATCTTTTTGCGCTATAAATGATTACTTATTTACCCATTTCAAAGACTTTGAAACTTACTATAGGTGAGTTCAAAAACAATAACTATTCAAAATGTTTGCTTTTTAAAAACAAGCTTTCTTATTTTTTTTTAACTTTCAAACATTTCCGCGACGTAATCTCGTAGAAAAACACGTATGAAATCGGCAGGCAAAAAGGCAGATTTGCGTTTTTTTTTGTGCCAACTAATTTATATCATGTTTTGATTTTTACCTGGCGGTTGGTCATGTAGTCAATTTAAAAAAAAAAATTTTTCATGGTGTTCTCTTCTATATTTGTGGATTTCCAGAGGTTTAAAAAAAAATCAAAACCTTAATACTAAGTTGATACTAAATTTTATATCTCATCTTTTTACTCCAGTTACTAAGAAGAATAATACCTCAATAAAGGTACAAAATACTCGTAAAAAACATGTTTATACCGATCTCACAGCAAGACACAATAATTTGTCCGTTTTATAGTCACCCGTACGTAATACGGTTCACTCGTAAACTAGTAGAAGACAGCTATCACGCACTCTATCGTGTAGCCGAGGGAACTAGGCGCTAGTACTGGTGACCTAGTGTCTATTCTCAGGGAAAAATGGTACACGCAATGTGGAAAAAATGTGTAGAGAAAATGGTGGCTAAACAAAACAGAAAAAGCTAGGTGGCTAGAGACAATTCGAAGGATAGCAAGTCTATACAAGGCGAATACATGTTAAAGCAGGGGGATTTGAAAAAGGAGATTGCAGTTTTTAAAAAAGTAACACAATTGAGAAAGGTAAGTAAAACCGTTGAAAACTGTAACGTTTTCTTGTGTAAACAAACATAGAATATTGTATTTATAATATAGTTCACTTAAGTTCAATTTTGTAATCCTTGCTGGCCGGTTGGCGTCTCATCGTCGAAAACGGCTGGTGCTGAAAATCAGCGCTGTGGCTCTGTCCTGCACGAGCCCCAGCATTATGCTGAGTACTGGCCGTTTTGCGCTGATGTGACGCATATCCTATCTAGCTGATAGTTTTTAAGTAGGATATTGGTATTTTGTTTATTTTTATTTATTTTTAGGATATGCGTCATGTTGGGCGCAAATAAACACTTTTTCTTTCTTTCTTTTCTTTTCTTTCTATTTCCATACTTGTATTATAGATAGGAAAGATTTATAATTGTATATTTGTTTCTAATTACTTAACTCAAAAAGTATTGAACCGATAAAAAAAAACCCCAATAAAAGTTACTTAGGTCATGGACTCATGGTTCGACTTTTGAAAGGGGTTTCCCTTTCCCATAGTTCTAGAACGCAAAGGGCAACGTAAGGAAAATAGTTGTGGTTGTAATGAGTAAAATTCTGACTCTCCCTCGAACTCCGCCCAAGAGCGCGAGAAGTTTTTAGATGATGCCCCAACTTTAAAAAAAAAACACTGACCGACGTAGGGTGAGTATATATTTTCTTCTATCACACAGCCGAAGCACTTGCAGAAGCTAGTCTTCACTAATATTATCAACACTTCTAAAGAGGTAAAGTTTATTTTTATGATTTTTTGTTTGTAGGAGGTTATCTCTGTTAGGTCCAATAGCTAAAATTTTTTCACTGACAGAAATCTGTTTTATTCCTGAGTGATATAGGCTATATTATATTCACGCGGGCGAAGCCGCGGGTAAAAGATAGTCCTCAACAAAACTGAAAACTTTACTAACAAAGTTATTTGAAAGCACACAACAAAAGTCAACTAAAATCTCCAAACTTTCAAATCACTGACAAATAAACTTTTTTTTAAATTTAACACTAATATACTACATATATTTAATCACTCACTTATTGAAATGTGTGAGTCTATACAACGCATCAAGATGTTTTTCCTTCAGTTTCTTGTTCGGCATCATTGCACGTGTATCATGCTAGGACCGTAATATTTTATTACCGAAGCGACCTGCCCCGGCCGCCTATACCCGCCTTACTGAGCCTCGACAGACGGAGGGTTGAAAGCCAATAGTAATTTCGATCGTTTATAGCTTACCAATTCAATGGGTTCATTTAGGGTTAAATACGTGTTAATACACATACGAGGTTTTGATTATGTTATGTAAAAGTCTTACCATAATAATTTAGGGTTTTATGGTAGCCATATCTTTTTTATTGCTCGTCGAAAGGCCGATTAAAAAAGTTGTAGGTTCATTTTTACCTTGGAGAGTTCAAACGTTATGGAAACAAATAATTGTGCGTATTGTCAAGAGTCTGTGTTTCCCGATCTATAGCCTAAGTGTCGTTATGTCAAAAGTGAATTGTCACTTCTAGGGAAGCGTGCTCCACCGTCGATCACATCATCACTGGTGAGATAGTGGCCAAGCGAGAGTCTAACAATAATATTAAAAAAAATGATTTAAAAGAGGAAATGAAGTTACCAACGGCTTATAGTTTGAAAACTTTGTTCAAATGAATTAAAAAGCTCGAACAATTAATTTTAGTTTGTTATCTCACAGCTATTGCAATCCTACTGCTGGGCAAAGGCCTCAATCAAGTCCCTTCAGACATTCTTGTCCCGCGCTGTTCTGGATCAATCCTCGTGGTACGCGTCAAGATCTTTCGCCGCCTCATTCTGGACCCTCTACGTGGCGACTCTAGCTCAGTAGTCACTGTGCATTTGAATGAAGTCACCAACCTAATCTAATTTAGAACTAGCTGCGATCATAACTTGGCGAGATGGGGTTTTATAGACTCGTCGAATACTCAATGTGAGTTCGGCGCCCCTGTTCAAAACATGTGCCACATGTTAGAGTGCCGTAAATGTCCATATACCTGCGCCATGGAGGATTTAATGAGTGCCACCAATTCTGTAGTTAACGTAGCCACCTACTGGGAACACTTTAACGAGTTTACCTTCGATTCGAAAAAAAGAAGTAGGTTACTTCGTAATGTATTTAGGTTACAAGCACTACTCGTAAAGAAAATAGGGATGGTTTATATGTGAAGTGATATGAAAGAAAAGGGAGTAGTAATAGCGTGACGAGTAACAGGACAGAATAGAAGAAAAAAAAGTTTTACACCGACCCCAAATAAAACGCGACAAGGGTAGGAAGATGATGAGATAATGATTATGGTCGTGGGTTCGATTCCCACCCAGGACAAATGTTTATGTGATGAGCATGATCATTTGTTCTGTGTCTGGGTGTAATTTATCTATATTATGTATGTATTTAGAAATAAATAAGTATGTTTATCAGTTGTCTAGTACCCATAACACAAGCTCTACTTAGCTTTGGCCTAGACGGCGTTGTGTGATAGTTGTGGAATATTATTATTATAAGCTCTATTCGTGAATACCTAACACCTACGCCTTTCGCATCCAATCAACACTCTATCATATAAATTCCCGCCGTTTCACTCGTCAATCACTGTACAACTCACTTTACTCGTCACCATCACATTTACAGCTTAACAACTCAGTATTCCTGTCGACCTCGCTTCATTCGAGGGTTCAGAACCATGGCTTTTTAATTTTTTGCAACCATATCAATGGTTTGTAAATAGCTACAATAATAAACAGCATAATTTGCGTGCGTGCGTCCAACAAAATTGATTTATGTTTAGTTTTATAATTTCTCATGTAAGTGAATTTATTTAATTTTTATGGGAATAAACGATCTCAAACCTCATAGTTTACTTAGATTGATAGATAGATAGATATATTTTTTATTTTATACCAAACATTAAAATTACATGAGAAACGTAAAATTAATAGGGTGTCACAATGGGCGGTCTTATCGCTAAAAGCGATTTTTTACAGACAACCTTTGGATGGATTTGACAGAGAAGGAGAAAAAGATACACAGGTAGTTTGTGGTGTACTACTCTGTCAAGAAAGTACCGGGAAAAGATCAATAATACACAAAATGTCTTTTATTCATCCAAATTTATTTTATCACCTTCAAAGTATGGTCCTTTAGAAACGATCCACTTGCGCCAACGAATAATGCATTCATCAAAACATTTTTTAAACGCTGCTTCCTGAATTGAGTTCAGTTCTCGCCGCGAATTCTCCTTTATGTCTTCTATCGATTGAAAACGGGTGCCACGAAGTGGTAATTTGAGTTTAGGAAAAAGAAAAAAGTCAGCGGGAGCCATATCTGGTGAATATGGTGGTTGCTGGATGGTATTTATTGAGTGTTTGGTCAAAAATTCGTTCACAATGATAGCCTTGTGCGAAGGCGCATTGTCGTGGTGCAAAATCCAAGAATTTTCTTTCCACAAATCTGGCCTTTTTCGTCGAATTTGCTGTCTTAAACGCCGCATAACGCTCAAATAATATTCTTTATTTACCGTTAGACCTTCCGGTAAGAATTCAGAGTGCACAACACCGCGATAGTCAAAGAAAACAGTCAACATGACTTTGACTTTTGATCGACTTTGGCGTGGTTTTTTCGGTTTCGGATCAGTTGGAAGGCGCCACTCCGAAGCTTGTTGACTAGTTTGCATGTCAAACTCGTAAACCCACGTCTCGTCACCAGTAACAATGCGTTTCATCAATGTTGGGTCCGAACTGACTCGTTCTAGCATGTCCTCAGCGACTTTCATGCGATTGAGTTTTTGGAGAAAATTCAGATCTTTTGGGACTAGCCGAGCAGCAACATGTTTCATACCCAAATGATTAGTTAAAATGGTACGGATCGACTCGTGCGATATAGAAAGTTCGGCGGCTATCTCTCTCAGAGTTGAATGGGGATTTTCAGTCACTATTTCCTTCACTTTTGCGATGTTAACTTCAGTTGCAGACGTTGACGGCCTACCAGAGCGAGGCAAATCTTCCATCACATCTCGACCGCTTTTGAACGCTTTGAACCACTCATAAGCACGAGTTTTTGATAAAGTCGATTCACCGTAAGTCTTCTGTAACATTTTCAGTGACTCCGAACACGAAATTCCATTGGCGATGCAAAATTTAAGACAAACTCTTTGTTCGATATTTTTGTCCATTATGAAATTCGCAATACACACTATATATGATATTACTAAAACCAGCACTGTATTTAATATAAAGAACAGATGCAACTCAAACTCCGCGCCAAAATGGAAAACAGTTGTGCCAATCTAACAACTACAAAAAAACAAAAATTTGAATTTGGAACCATAAACAAATCATCCATTCCCGATACTTTTTTGACTGAATGTACTATTTACATATTATATACAATACACAATACTTAGCTAGCTAGAATGACTTTTTTTAATGTTGTTAATAAAAAATTTACGAAATGGAATCAAACTACCTATAGATCAACATTAATGTATCATCAAAAATATTTTTTAATTTCATCAGTACCTATGCGAAATTAATTATTTAAGTTTACACATAATTATTGCAATCTCTTACAGGGATGTCGTCATTTGACCAAGTTGAGACCATCAATCATAAATTATTGCTCAAATGCTCTAATGTTTATAAGTTGCACATGAGCTGCTTGCATGAGCACAATGGCAAAAGGTCGTGTGACGTCAAACGACTGGCATCGCGTACAACAAAATTATTACAACTTTATAGTTCCGTAACTTTTTGATTTGTTGGGATATTTTATTCTAAAATCTCTGTTATACGAGTTTAAAATATTTTTTTGTAGTAAAGTAGATTCGGACATATACACTTCAAGGGATTAAAAAAAATCTGGGCAAAAATGAGACCAAACAAATGACTATCAACCAACTCCGTAGACGCGAGCTCGCCGACGGCGAGCCATGGTAGCTCGCTGTCCGACCGTCCGGTAACTGTCCGGGCCGAACCCAAGACGTCGACGGCGCGCACTGTTCCCGCGCGCCTCAAGGAGTTGTTAGCCACAGGAGGGGCCCAGATGGGTCGAAACCTACTGGGACCAGGGTTATCAGAAAGGAACTCGAGCCCCGGTATGAAGGCTAGAAGAAACGGGGTGGGTTTTTAGTCAGTAAGAGTCTGACACTATCTCCCGCTACACTCAAGAGCGGGGGTTTTTTCATAAGATGATTTTTGCCCACCGAAAAAAAAAAAACTATCAACCAACTTACTTAGAAAACCTGGTAGTCTTGAACAGCATTTCGAAGACTTTCTGCGGCGGCTTGCCTCCTGTCACCGGTTTCTTCGCCTTGGGCTTCGGCCGTGGGGCAGGGGTCGCACCCTGTGCCTGCTGGCGCTCCGCTCCATGTTTCCCAGCTGTTAAGAATATGCGTACTCCGCGGAGGGCTATGGCACTCGCTGCCATGCTGATCTGCTTGCCGTCAGTGATTTGTGGTGGCGGCATTGTCTGTTAGAAAAATAATGTTTAAAGCTGAGTTTTTAGATCGCCTTTGTAAATAAGCTGGTTTAAGGTCTTTAGCCTTAGAGACACAATAGAAAGCCAATGAGAGACGAACACCGGCCTTCGCTTGGTGTTTAGTGAATTAATACTAAAGAAAGATTCTAGATACAGGCAACCGGGTGGCCAGGTCCCCAGAAAGAGGAATTAAGTCAAGAGTGAATAGCAGCGTTAATTTTAAATGCCCTTTGCATTCTAGGACTGCGGGTTTTCAGAAATTCCCGCGGCCCTAGTGGGTCCCGCTGGGCCCCTACATGTCACGTAACACGTAACTTGGACACGGTTCGGACGGTTACAAGTTTAGCACCCGTAAATGTAAAATTTAAAGTATCAACAAATCTATTCTTCTGTAGGTTCTAGATTTTTAAACAATTTTCAGAAAATGTCTAAACATTCAAAAATTTACTTCACAAGAGTCTACGAAATCCTGAAACCACATCGCACATTCATAAGTTAAACATTCTTCCACCACTTTGAAACTTTTAACTCAGACATTAGCATACCATGTAGCATACCACGGATTCTATCGCCCCCATTAGGTAACTCAGATATGCCATGTAGCTGTATTGTAAGGTGTTAAGAGCGTTCAACCCGAAATACATTTTCATACAACCGCTCTTACGTAATTATGAAGTTATTACACATATTTCTCCAGATATTTTGGAATACAGTTATTTTGTAGCTATTATCTAGGTTTTTTTTGTAATCAAAACATCAAGAAAAGACCTCTGAAAATCGATGTAACTTAGGCCTTTCATTTTTACTTGTAAATTTAAAAAAAAATAAACAAAAGATAACTATAGAAACCCCGCACATTTAATCAAAATTTTAAAATGCATGTTTATAATCAAGATTTAAAAAAAAATGCATGTTTCCTGGAACAAGTTTTGAAATATTCCAATAATTGACGGAATTACCGAATGCCAACAATGCTTTCAGGCGTTGTCTTTTTCCGTGTTGCCTCTTTATCAAACATTACGTTCGATTGCGTTAGATGAAACAACAAGACGATAGAGAGGCCGGAAAGGGCCCTCTTAACATAACCTAGTTCAAATAGTTGGTACGAGGCACCGACTGCCGATTACCGAGCTGATACAATGCTTAATTACCAAGTTTGTTGCTACTGCTATTAGTAGATAAAGTTGGATGAACATGGTTAGAATACCTTGAATAGGAGTTTTCTGGTGTGGCTTGTTTGGTTGTGGATTAGCAATCGAATTGGCATCGCTCCGAAATGTGGTTGCTTACAATGGTCCTCATCAGAAGACTTAATCACTCAAATGGCAATAGAAAGGGCCATACTCGGAGTTTCCTTGCCTAATCACATCAGAAATGAAGATATCCGCAGGAAAATCAACGTTACCGATATAGCAGAAAGAATTGCCAAGCCTAAGGAGGAGTGGGCAGGGCACAATGCTCGCAGAAAAAATGGTCGATGGAGACGAAAGGTTCTGGAGTGGCGACCACGTACCGGAAGAAGCAGCGACGGAAGGCCTCTCACATGGTAGATCGATGACCTAGTGAGAGATGATCCAATGGATGCGAGACGCACACGACCGGTCATTATGGTGATACTTGGGGGCCTATGTCCAACAGTGGACGCCTTTCGGCTAAAATGATGACGGTGACACATCGTTTTTATTATCAATGTTTTAAATTCAATTAAGTCTTCAAAAGTGGGGTCTTCAAAAGTGCTTTCTGCAGCATATGTATGGTATACATTATCTGTCTCGTCACTAATTGTCACATGACTCCTCCGCAGGTGAGATGTCATCATGTCGATAAAAAATAAATAAAAAAACCTTTCTATAAAAAAAAATATCACCGACTTCACTAAAAAATTGAATTGAATTTGAAGAGTTCCCTCAATTTCGCTAAGATTTCATCATCAGATCCCAACTTTGTGACTGTGGGACCATTTGGAAAGTATACCCTTTCTTACAAAAGAAGAATTTTTCAAATCGGTTGGCAAACGACAAAGTTATGCGCGAACAAACATAAAAAAAAAATACAAACATTCGAATTATGAACCTCGTCCCTTTTTAGGAGTCGGTTAATAAATAAAATATTGCAATACATTAAATTAGTTCAGACATTTTTTGTTTTATTCAGAACCAAAAAACTTTATAAACTTCAATGAAACCCCAAAATTTCCAACCGCGAATAACTGGATAATAAGTAGGACAATGACAGTCGGCATCCATCACAGGTCCAATGATTCATTAGCATCGCTGCACCATCCATTACATCCATGTCTACAGACGACACGCCATTCGTCGCTTATGGTTTCATTTTGGAAATAGAACAGGCAACTACGACGCAAGACATATGTCGAAAAGTTCAGGTAATGGCGGCTTTATGTAAGTTTTAGATTAGAGAAAGTTTTTTCATATGCGTATTATGGGACATATGAGAAATGTTGGGTGCCTACTGATAATAGAAAAAGGCTTTGACATACATGGAAAATCGATTTTTCGTTATATACATTTATGTATTCTGAAAATAACTGAGGTATGACATGTCATGACTGATGTTTTTTTTTAGGTGGGAAATTTATCCAATGACATCTGCCGACCTTGGGCGGAGGAGAGGGCGTCAGACTTTAACTGGTTAACATATAGTATAATATTATTTTGCCACTGCCATTGTGATTAAAATATATAGGTAGGTACACATGCTTAACAGGACACGGTCCAGACGGACAGCTAAATACATGATGAATCAATAAAGACTCCTTGTTCGTACTACGAAACCCTAAAAACTGACTAGCTATTATATTAGCTGACGTTGTTTACCACCACGTAGCCAACTCGTAGTCGCTGCTCGATCGCTACGAAGAAGAGCCGCCTACGCAGTCACATATCTCGTAGCCGCGTAGTCGCAGCGTAGCAGGCGAATAGCAATTTGCCTTTCTATCATACCATACCGGATGGCATGTCGTTATTCCCTTGGAAGATGGGTAAGGCCTTTAAGTATGGAACGTTACTTGTGTCGATACTCTCGTACCTTCACATCTTCCAAGCTCGTCGTGTTGTGCTGGTGCTGCCGGTGCGGCTGTGGAGAACCTCAAGTGGCGGAAATATAATAACCTTGTTGGAAGTTCTATTTTCAAACCGTTTGTGGTTGGATGAAACTCTCGGAACGGTAGGCCCACAAGTTGTATAAAGATTTGACAAAACGTCTAGTTGACATTTCGCGTGATTCAAGGGTTAAGAGATAAGAGGATAAGCATTGCCATTAAGCGTGGCAATGCCACCTGTCTTTTGGGCATATTACCAGTCGACAGCGATGCGGAGGAGTTTTTTGACGCCATATTTTAGTTTCATTTTAGTTAGTTGTAATTAGGATAGTTTTTTTTTAATATAACAGTAATTATAGTTAAGTTTTTTTTAATTATTCGTGTAAATAAATACCTATAGTTTCGTTCTAATTTACATAGTTTAATTATTTTGTTTATATAGGTACCAATCGTAACACACCTGTGACTAAGGCTTTTCTTTATAGTATGTTCTTGTTTCTCCAGTAGGTAACCTTATTTATTTCAGCATCCTGAAAATCTTGTTTCATACTTTTTCAGCGTTGTTCTTTTTTGTCGTACTCGAGTTTTAGTATTTTTATTAGATTTTGTATAAATGTTTAGTTAGTATTTAAGTTTCTTATGTAGGTAGTAGGTACTAGTTATACTTTTGTAATATTAAAATTTTTTTAGGACAGTAAAAAAAGTATAAATACTCGTACATATAATATGTGAATTTATTTAGACATGAAATATAATAATATATTAAAAAATAATTATATTCGAGAAATTCCAAACTCTCTTTTCATTATAATATTGAATATTTGCCTTAAAACATTTATCGTTTTACCCTTTTCCACCTTCCATCAATAGATTCCTAATGTCAACCAAAATTTCAATTTTATGCACCCTTTAAACTTATTTACCTTCTTTCACATTCTTTAACCCCTCCCCTACTAATTTAATTTTTATTCCCATAAACCGTTCCTTAACTGTCAAAATATTGCACTTTTCCTTATATTTTACGTGTTTTGAAGCTTTATTTCTTTAGATACTCGTATTGAACTTTGATAGGTTGGTTAAGTACGGCTATGAAGACGTGGCATTCAAAGAGTGAGGAATCACGCAAACTGACATAAAGAAGGGATGTTATGTGTGCCGTGCGCCACTGTGAAGGGTGGGGTTGAACACCATACGGGTTTTCTTTCCACTTATGAAATGCAGGAAATGAAAGAATTGGGTCTTTTGAACATGCGATATGGCATGCGTCGTATGAGACTTTTATGGGTAGCCTAAATACTTTCAGATGAGATGAAGAATTAATTCCTTTAGTCTCAGGGTAACAGCCAGTAATTAAGGCCAGGTTCTACTAATTTTGTACTTTTTTAAACCTCTGGAAACTAGCAAATATAAAAGAAATCGCCATGAAAAATTACTTTATTCAAATTGCCTATATGAACAACCGCTGGGCAAAAATCAAAACATTATAAAAATTAGTTGGGACGATAAAAAAAAGGAACCAAACCCTAACTTACGATTTCAAACGTGTTTATCTACGAAATTATTTTTTTTAGGGAAAACTTTATTTATTTTATAATTATATACATCTTAACTATTAAATATTATAAATTAATAGGTATATACAAACTTAAAATAATAATATGTACAAACGAGTAAAAAAGGCACAAAAACGGGGAAAACTCAAAGCTTTTTTTTAAAAGCTCTACGAAATTACGTCAAGAAAATATTTGAAAGTTACATTAAATAAAAGTATAGTAAATAAACAACTCATTAATAAAATAATATATTTTTTTAAATTACCCCATTTAATAATATTACCTACTACATCATTGTGATAAACATAAATACGTAGTTCGTTCAAAACTAGATCAACGATATTACCAAGTTATTAAATAAATTACCCTCAAGCTTCGCTTAAATGGGTAGTTTGAAGCCAGTGGTTGTAGATCAATTCACGTTACCAGTGGCGTAGCCAGATGTGGGCGATTTGGGGCATTGCCCTCGGCCTCACACGCTTAGGTGCCTCGCGTATGCGAGGGTTTTGTTTAAAAATTTACTAGCTTTTGCCCGCGTCTTCACCCACGTTCATTAAATATAGCTTGGAATAAAGCAGCTTTCTATTGGTGGAATTTTTTTAACAATCAGACCAAAACTTTCAGAGATTACCTCCTACAAAGAAAAATAAACAAACTTTACCTCTTTATAATATTAGTAGGTATAGATAAGCCCGCGTTTAATCACTATTTCACCTGATGGTAAGCAACGATGTAGTCGAACACTGGATTACAACAGTCGCTGTCTCGTTTTTTTTTATTGTTGATAGGTTTGCGCTCGACCGCTATCTCACCTGATGGAAAGCGACGATACGGTTGACGATGGAACGCGCTTACCTAGAAGAAACCTGTTCCCTCTTGACTTAAAGATTCCCGGGTTGTCTCTGGCTATCAGGAAACACTGACTTTTATGAAAGAAAAAGGCCTCGTCGATGCATCTCACCCACGTCTAAATTAATCCACGCTACACCCCTGCACGTTACCCATGACAAGTCAACCGCGACTTGCCTAATTTTCATAAAACAAGGAACTGCCGATTTACTATCAATGTTGTGAAAAGGGTTCCCCCAAGACTAGCTAAAGGGTTATTAATGTTCGAACGAAACGATATTTTACGTTACCATAAATATACAGAGTACACGTTTAAAATTGTAATTCATTTAGGTAATGAGAAACTGACTGACTGACATATCAACGCACAGCCGAAACTACTGGGGCTAGGAGCGTGAAATTTTCCTTTAGGTTTCCTTTTATGATGTAGGTGATGCAGCATTATCATGTTGCTTAATTCGTTTAGCTAAATAAAAACTTTTTCGTTCGCGTTAGTTTACCTTTTTCTAATATTATTTTTTTTGATTTGAACTTAGAATAGGAAAATTTGGAGGTTTGACAAGGAAAAATTTTATTTGTCATTCGGCGACGAAATTTTCTGAGAAAAAGTGCTTGATGAACACGAATTAAAAAGGAAATGTGATTATAAGTAATGATCTAACTGCGAAATGTTTGGTGAAACTCGGTAGTAAATAAAAAACCGATAAGTGTTAGTCAATATAAAGAACCGGTATGTATTTTAAATATTTTAAGTTTTGGCTGCTTTGAAGGTTCAGTTTCGTGTCTCATAGTGATAATTTTCCTTTTCTTCTCACGATAGATTATTTGTCAATCGGTTCTTGGAGTATTCTTGGAGCATTCTGGATATAGACATAGAAATTCACAGAAGTGGACAGTACAGTCCACTGCAATTCATAAATGCGTGCGCCAACTAGCGCATGACGATACTAGAAAAAAACCCCGGTGGACATCGTGACGTCACTCCACGTGAAGTTTTCATGATCCCTATTTTTCCTTATTCTATAGCAATAGCAAGTAATATTTGAGTAGTTTTTTTACGCTATCTGTTTTATATGTATAAACACAGCAATTCGTGTAAAAAGGTTGCGGAATGAACCGATTTCTTTGATAGTTTACGAGTCCGCGCCTGAGGTCCCGTGATTGCAATCCCGTACCTATAGGCACAACTTCCAAATTATAAATTTTTATTTTTTTTTATATATCCATCTCGCCACCTTACTTAAACCCTATTTTTATATATATAAAGTCGCCGAATTTTTTTATTTCCTTTTATAATTTTTTCTATGTTGTTTTTTTTTTAAATGCAAAATTATACGTGTACAAGTGGTGATTTTCTTTTTTTTAACGCTACAAAAATGGCTCTCCGGCTAACATGAAGTAAGTGTTTTTACTTAATAACTTTAAAAATTTAAACGATTCTACTTAAATTATTTATTTATTTTTTTGCCTTATTGAGAATGGTCACTCCCTCTGGGAGCTAATGATTCTTAAGCTTATTGGTTTCAGGACGTGGATTCTTCCATTCAAGAAGGGTATTATAGGATTTATACCACCAGTACAGATGTTTGAAGCTGTTTTTTTTCCTTGACATATTATTTTTTCATGAAATGTAATGATTTTTAATGAAAAATAATTTTGTGAACTATAAAACACATAACTGCCTTTTATTTTATCCACTTATCGCAGCAAATATAACGATAGGTTTCCTGATTTTTATTCCATATCCTTAGCTAGCGGTAGTTAGAACCCGTAGGGTATATATGGTAACGTGTGAATGTATAGGCTTCGGTTTTCAAGGTAAGCTTAGTCATCATCTTCCTGCCCTTATCCCGTTTTACTTGGGGTCGGCGCAACACGTTTTTTTCTTCCATTCTGTCCTGTCGCTCGTCACGCTATCACTAACTCCCTTTTCATTCATATCACTTTAAGGTAAGCTTAGTATGAACGGTTATTTAGCCGATATTTTTGCTTTCTAGCTTGGCGTTTGCTGACTGCTGGTTGCTGGATTATTTTTGTCCAGATGTTCATGCCGTGCCTATTTTTTCGCTAGGATTTAATTGACTTTAGTCTGTTCTTTCATTCGTTATTAGGTCTATATTAGTTACATCATGTCAGAAGAGGGGTTCCCTATTGGTGAGACACCATGTCGTGATAGTCCCATCATTTCGCGACCACAACCTCCTCCTATTCCGCCAAGAGCTTCTCGCGCTTCTTTACAAAGTGTCGTTCCTTCACCAGTAAGATCTGATGAATGCCTACAATTTACCAGGCAATTCTCTCTTACTAAGTGGAAGATTAGTTTCGATGGAAAGACCTGCGTTCGGGAATTTTTCACGAGTATAGAAGAATGCAGGGAGGCCGACAATTTGTCTGAGGGATATTTAGTCAAGCGATTCCATGAAGTCTTGTCAGGTGTCGCACTTCAATATTTTAGATCGATCCGTCGCCCGGGTCTTTCCTTCTTTGAGATCAAAGAAGCTTTTTTTAATACATTTGGTACGACAGATTATGAATTTAAGACCAGTCAAGAGATCCGTAACCTTAAGCAGAGACCGGAACAATTGATTAGAGAATTTATTATCGAAGTGTCTTATTTAAATGCAAAACTGTATAAGCCTATTGAAGAACCAGAGTTGTTACAAATCATTACTCACAATATGTTGCCAAAATACACTCCTTGCTTATCCATCCAGAGATTTCATGACATTAATAATTTAATCGAAGTCGTTACTCATTTCGAGTCCTTTCTAGAACCTCCAAAGGCGGTAGCCAGTCTCAATTGTGTTGCCGACCAGTCTACTTGTCAGGCTTTTAACTCGTCAAAACCCAGGCCGAACAAAACTTCCCAACGACCAAAAACTAGTAAGCCTTGGTTTTGTCCTAGTTGTAGTCAGTCTAAGCTTTGTTTAAAATGTAATAAATTTGGTCATTCTTACCGCTCTTGTCCAGAGATCTCAGGCATAATTTGTTTTAAGTGTCGTACTCCTGGATTTATTACTAGAGAATGTCCGAAATGTAATCCTAAAAAATGCTTAAACCACTGGCGATACGCTTCTTCCCGTACAGTATCCCCAGTGTTTACTTCAGATTCATTTGATAACCGACCGTTTATAGAGGTATTATTATGCGGTAGAGTCGTTAAAGCAGTACTTGACTCTGGTGCTCAGATGTCACTTATTAGCGATAATTTTATTCAGCAACTTGGTATTTCTTTGACATCAAAAAAAGCTTGTCCCCGTGTTATATCGGCTAATAATTCACCGATTGATATTCTTGGTTCTGTATATCTTCCAGTTAAATTTAATGATAAAACTTTTATTCATCAGTTTTTAGTGGCAAGTTCGATGTCATCTTCTGTTATTTTAGGTATCGAATTTTGGAATTAATTCGGTTTGACGTCTATTTTGACTCAGGCTTTTGATAAAAATATTGACGGTAATATGTTTATCCCTTCTGTTCAGCACTCGCCCCCTCAAGTTTCTTCCGTTAATGAGGTTCGTGTGCATCGTAAAGGTTCGCAACATAAAGTCCCCGATGTTCTATCCAGGATCCATGCTAATCCTGTGTCGTTCGACCAGGGTCCTGAACACACTAATGACCGTTGGTATAAGAAGGTATATATAGGTGCTCGAGACTCGCCACAAATGTTCCCAGCATACGCTATAAACAATGGTATCCTTATGAGACGCATGCCTGTTTCTAATCCTTTATCTTCTGAACCATGGCATGTGGTGTTACCAGCTGAAAAGGTTCCAGACGCTATTTGGGAAATTCACAATAATTTTCCTTCGATACATCCCGGTGTTACTAAAACGTATCTAAAACTTAGGGAGTTGTTCTACTGGCCAAATATGTTCCGTGACGTCACTTCGACGTTAAGTCAATGCGAGGTTTGTAAAGCCTATAAAATTTCGAACACGCAACCTCGCGGTCAGATGTGCTACCCTAAAGAGGTTTCCTTGCCCTTACAGATGATTTCTATCGATATAATTGGTCCATTGCCCTGTGCTTATTATGGTTATAAATATATCCTTTCTATGGTTGATGTATTTTCGAAGTATGTATGGCTAGTTTCTCTGAAAAAGATTGACGCTCTTTCTGTTATAAAAGCGTTAGAGTCTGAGATTTTCTTTAATTTTGGGGTTCCGCGTACTATTCTTTGTGACAACGCTACAGTTTTTCGTAGTAATCAATTCCTTAATTTTCTCAGATCTTTCCATATTCAATCACCTACTTTTACGCCATATTATACACCCCAAGCAAATACGGTTGAGCGATACAACCAAAGTGTTATTACGTGTTTAGGTATTTTGGTTGGTGAGAACCAAAGAAGTTGGGCTAAAATGTTACCTAAAGTTAAGCTTTACCTCAATTCTTGCGTTAATCTAGCTACTGGCTTTACGCCTAACTTTCTTATGTTTGGTAGAGAGGTCCTTATGGATAGCGGTCGTGTATATAGTCAGACTCGAAGCTCTAATTTGGCAGACAGTCGGGCTCTACATGCTTCAAACCTATCTTCTCTCAACGAAGTTTACGCAAAGGTTGCTGATAATCTTTCTTTAGCTTTCCTCCGTAACTCTCGTGCATATAATTCTAATCGATCAGCTATCACTCTGAATGTTGGTGATATTGTATGGAGAAGGAACTTTTGCAAGTCTTCTGGAAATTATTTTTTTTCTGGGAAGCTTGCTCCACGTTTTATTAAGTGCCGCGTGATAAGAGTAATTTCTAGGACCACCTATTTGCTACAGGATTGTGATTCAGTCCACTCCGGACAATATCATATCAAAGATATCTTAAAATAAATTGGATTAAATTCTCTTTATTCCATTTTATCATTAACATTTGCTTTGTAACACCTTTTCCTCTTTGGTTTATGGCATATTTCTTTGCATAAGTTTTTTAATTAAGTTAAAAACTTTTTAAATTATCCGTTAATAATGACATTTATTTATTTTTATGTTATGTCAACCTGCGTTCTTAGATTGCTTGCGTAATTAGGTTGTTTTATTTCTTTTGTTTAACACAAATGATTTGTCATTTAACAATCAATTTGAATTTTTTCTTTAACTTAATCGACTTAAGTTAACTTTTTCAAACTTAGTTGTTTGTTTTTTTTTGTCCAATTTCTTTCGTTTCTTTAACTAAGGTTGGACTTACGTGTTGACGTTATTTATTTTTTGGGAATTCCCGGGTTTTTTCTTAATGTTGTTAGGTAATAGTTTAGTCTTATGTTAAGTTAGGCTAGCTTTAATTAGATGTATGATCCCCGGATTTTTTTTCTTGTTGTTGCTAGGTAATAGTTAAGTCTTATGTTAATTTAGGCTAGCTTTACTTAAATATATAGTTCCCTAATTGTTCTTCATAGTTGTTAGGATGTGGTAGGTTAGTGTTTTACTCTAATTGGACAGTATACATTTTGATTTTTGAGTTCGTTATTTTCTTTCATATTCTCCATAGTCGTAATTGAGATGTCGTGGGTTTGCGTGGATAACGTGTAGATGTGGAGGCCTCCGTGTTTATTCAGTATCTATTGCACTTCGATATCGTATGATTCAGAAATGATTCCTGCTGTTGTCTTTGTCTGTTCCAGTTTATCTTTTTTCTCACTCGTACTTTCGTCCTTTTTTTCTTAGAAAGGGGGTATTGCAGCATTATCATGTTGCTTAATTCGTTTAGCTAAATAAAAACTTTTTCGTTCGCGTTAGTTTACCTTTTTGCTAATATTATTTTTTTTGATTTGAACTTAGAATAGGAAAATTTGGAGGTTTGACAAGGAAAAATTTTATTTGTCATTCGGCGACGAAATTTTCTGAGAAAAAGGGCTTGATGAACACGAATTAAAAAGGAAATGTGATTATAAGTAATGATCTAACTGCGAAATGTTTGGTGAAACTCGGTAGTAAATAAAAAACCGATAAGTGTTAGTCAATATAAAGAACCGGTATGTATTTTAAATATTTTAAGTTTTGGCTGCTTTGAAGGTTCAGTTTCGTGTCTCATAGTGATAATTTTCCTTTTCTTCTCACGATAGATTATTTGTCAATCGGTTCTTGGAGTATTCTTGGAGCATTCTGGATATAGACATAGAAATTCACAGAAGTGGACAGTACAGCCCACTGCAATTCATAAATGCATGCGCCAACTAGCGCATGACGATACTAGAAAAAAACCCCGGTGGACATCGTGACGTCACTCCACGTGAAGTTTTCATGATCCCTATTTTTCCTTATTCTATAGCAATAGCAAGTAATATTTGAGTAGTTTTTTTACGCTATCTGTTTTATATGTATAAACACAGCAATTCGTGTAAAAAGGTTGCGGAATGAACCGATTTCTTTGATAGTTTACGAGTCCGCGCCTGAGGTCCCGTGATTGCAATCCCGTACCTATAGGCACAACTTCCAAATTATAAATTTTTATTTTTTTTTATATATCCATCTCGCCACCTTACTTAAACCCTATTTTTATATATATAAAGTCGCCGAATTTTTTTATTTCCTTTTATAATTTTTTCTATGTTGTTTTTTTTTTAAATGCAAAATTATACGTGTACAAGTGGTGATTTTCTTTTTTTTAACGCTACAGTGAGTACTAAGAGAGGATTTTCCAAAATTCGCTCTCTAAAGTAATGAAACGGGTGTTCAAAGTTTTGTAAAGACAAACCTACTGTCACGGGAGTGAAACCGCTGGCAAAGGCAATTTTTCTATTACAAGCTTTTATTTAGTTTCACCTGTCCCGATGATTGTCTGTAATCAAATCTTGTGAATTAAATTTGAACTTCTTCTCGGTTACCAATTGAGCTGAAATTTTGCATGCATGTGTAAATCAGATGACAATGCAACATTATTATGACATGGAGGTGATCTGATGATGGAACCGGAAGGTGGCTATAGGAACTTGGTAGTTAAACGACACAACCCCATCGAGTTTGGACTCGTATGATTCGTCTTGACGAGTATTAATTGTGTAGGTATACCGTGCTATAAAAGCTTGCTGTGAAAAAATGATTTTCATTAAAAGCTCGATTCCTATTTTTTTTTAACGGAACATCATCAGCTTATCACTACAAGATATTAAGTTATCTTAGCTTAGGTATTAGCTGTAACACTTAAATATCACAATTAATATACCTTGTAACCTAATGTACTGTTATTTGTAAAACATGTTAACTTGAAGTTGCAAATAAACATTTTTTTTTATCGTCATAACTTCTTCCAGTCTGGGTCGATAGAGAGGGAAACGCAAAAGGCAACTCTTTCAGCAAACCCGCAACCCTAGCTGGCATAGGGCCTAGCGAGCCCCGCCATGAATTTTCTTAGCAATGGCTTCTCTAGTCGCTTATACCATAACGGTATTCCGTGTGTATACAGATAACGGTACAGTCAAATAACGATAAAAGGGTTATTTTATTTAAATAACCATTTTATCAGTTTCTTCGATGTTATCAATGCACGTATAGGCCATGCATGAACGCATTTGCATAGAAATCCGTATGGCTGGATACGGCACGCGATGGCCCCATACGTTTTCAAATAAATCCATTTTTGTATAGTTTTTAAATGTTTTATGTATTTTATGGGGGGTTCTATGATAGGTTTATGTGCTTGGAGCAATGGATATAAAACTGAAGGTTGGAAAACTAACAATATTAGGTTAACTGACTGTCTGAGACAGCAGTGAAGATAGAACGGAATTTTACTTGGAAATGTTTTTTTTTTTTGGTAGTGGTGGGATGGGTGGTAGTTTGATATCTTCCTCAAAACCTTTAGGCAGTGGGTATCTAAAGAATTAGATCTCTGTCTAATCATAAACATGCGTCATGCTATGATAATCTTTCATAGCATGACGCATGTTTATTTAGAGTAATTGATCAGAACATTTTGTAAAAATACCGCTTTGTGTTATACTCATATAATCTTGTGTCTAATTTTCAAAGTTCCAAATATGGAATGCAAGAAAAATATTATGAGCTGACAAAGGCGCCTTCGAAAGATAGGTATTGTTGATTTTAAAAAAAACGTTGCTTGAACAAAACATTTGTTTCAAACAGTAGGATACTGTAAAGATCTGGGAAGAGATCTGGAATGTTAGGACCAAGGCCAACGACTATAAGAAATAAACCTATAGATACCAAACACCTACCCTCTCTAGTCGTATGTAGACCTGTAATATGCTTTATTTATTATTATAAACACATACAATTGTTTAACAGATATACCCAAGGTAACTAAAGTATTCGAATAATTCGAATAAAAATAGCCTGACACTCAGAGATGCGACTAACAAACTGATCAGATATCCATTAGTGCATGCAACATACATACATAATAAATAATCGATGGTCAGTCTCAAGCAGCACCCTGGAGAGCCGCCACAATTTATATAGAGGACAACACACTTAGTGTCACCCTCTCAAATGCCACCAATGTGCAAGAAAAAAATATCCAACCGTATATTATGTAACAATAAAAAAAAAAACGAAACAAGTACAGCCCCCTAGCCAAGTTACAACCGTTTCGCTTGCGTCGAACGATTCGAGTTGACCTTGCCGCCAATTCTTTTGTTCTGACCACGTGACTGAGCGTTGAGACGACGTTATTCCCGTACATTTGACGCTTTCTACAAGCGTTGACTATTGCAGAATAGCAGCTTGGCTAGAAGTACTGGTCTTGTACAAAGCTATACTGATGAACTTTCAGATATCTACTCCTGAATACCACATTAAGCGGCCATTGAAGGACGCGCGCTTTTATTTGGTCAATAACCCTTATCTACCATCACAACTTACAAAACAAATAGTTCAAAGCATTCTAAATAGATACTTTCTATTAAGCCTCCTTTTAGCCCTACAAAACCCCTTTTCAATCACCACATTTTCATTCACAAACTAACAAAAGCACCTTACCCCCAAACGCGTTGGTAAAATCGACCAAGCGCCGCCAAAGAGTACATCGCCTCACTATCAAAGCAATTTACTACAGGCAAACTAACTATAGAGTACTGACCTTCCGTGATTTATGACTTTACTCCCCTGACGACAACACATACATACGAAACATGTGATTTATAATAGATACAGTGCGTTACGCTTAGGTATATAGACTGTGTCGTTTGACCGTTGCTTGGTTACACATTTTCGGGAATTTCAACGTGTCATTGATTTTTGGCAGCCGAAGGGTTAGTTTGCTCTTTGACATTGACGAAGTTATAGCCGCAAGCTACGGAGGAAATGAGGAAAATATTCACGAAAATGATAACGATCATGCAGGTATTTGGAAAGCGACATGGCTTTCTAAATGATTGCACTATACGATATCACTTTCCAATTTCAGAAAGCGAAAAATATCCGAAATCTTTTCGATGCCTGTCTTTGAAATAGAGATAGAGTTTGAGAAATGCCATCGATAAAATGTCCATTTTCCGTTTCAAAATGGTTTCTGCAGTGCTCACCTTCTTGAGGACGACGAACAATGGGTAGCTCTCTATCAGGCCGTCCGGTAAGGACTAAGCCCAGGTCAAAGGAACGTCAGCAAAAAAAAAGCAAAATAAAAAAAACCGTAGGAGCCCGGTAGAGATATGAGAACTTTTAACAGACCAGCCATGGTCCTGGAACGCAAAGGTTTAATGAAGGAACAGGATGGCTTAGTCAGTAAAAGTCTGACAGGCTCTCTTGCTTCCCTAGAACGAAAGAAGGCATTTAAAGATTTTCTACCTCATAAGGTAAAGGTACCTACTAGCTACCTTCTTTGTGGCTGACCCTGTAGATACCTTCAAAGAATGAACCTCTTATACAACATTAGTTTTAGTCAGTTTTATGTAAAGAATCTATGTAGGTACAAACATAACGGTATCATGAAAAATCACAAAGTTATAAGCTTGTTATATCAGCAAAAGTTGCCGCATTGACGCTTTTGAGATGTGGTGTTGGAGGAAAATGCTTGGAATCCACTGGTCAGAGCACCGGACCAACGATTCCATATTAGCCGAACTCAGAGCACCCATGAGACTCACCACAATATGCCAAAGAAGAATCTTTGATTTCTTTGGCCATATTGCCAGAAAGAGAGGTGATAACTTCGAAAAGTTGCCTCTGACGGGAAAAATTGATGGGAAAAGACCCAGGGGCCGGAGTCCATTACGTTGGTCAGACCAAATCCGTGATACACTGGAGACCACAGTCTGCGACGCCATCCACATCGCCGAAGACAGGACAACATGGCGAAATATAGTTCATAAAAAGATTATTCGTCGAGGTCACGGCCCTCAGCATTGAGGATAAACGACGCAAGGAGGAGGAAATCAGCAAAAATACATAGGCAGCGGGCCATCCAAATAACCGAGTTGTTTTGCACTTGCAACCAGATGTTTGCTGGCGCCCAATGCCAGCTGTAACCTGCCGTGACCTGTGTTGTACATAGAGTCGGTGGTGTCCAGCTTGTGACCTTTTAAATATTTTTGGGAGAAAATATAACATGGTGTAACAACTATTGGAAACCATTCAGTTACTGATTCTGAACAAACTAATATTCAGGTTTCACATGAATTAAAAATTATGTTAGGGTTTTTGGCAGAATTTTATCGAATGAAGGTTATTGGTGATCGGTAATATTGTAATTTTTTTTTCTTTTCTGTATTGACCAGTGCTTGATTGCGATCCTACCTGATGGTAAGCAGTGATGCAATAATTGATGTTAAATCGCACTTGTTTATTAATTCACTTCTTGCTTTTGCCCACGGCTTCGCCCAAGTACCTACATAAAGTATGTCACTCAGGGATAAAGAAGCTTTCTATGAAGGAAAAAAATTTAGCAGTCGGACCAGTACTTCCAGTGATTACCTCCTACAAACAAAAAAACAAAACCTCTTTATTATGTTAGTGTAGATTAAGCCCCAAGCGAACGCCAGCGTTCGCTCTCTCATTGTCTTTGTATTGTGTCTCTAATTTCGGTATTCGAAAGGTTAAAAGCCTATTAACTATAGCCTTGAAGGTATCTAAATTGTAAACTGGTGGGAAGACCGCTGCAAGCAAATTGCTCCAATCCTTCGGTGAACGCGGTAAAACAACGTGGAGTAACGCTCAGTAAAAAGACTCTTAATAAACTAGTTAACGGTTCACCATCAACGATTACAATCGATTCAAATCGATGCAATCACGGTCAAGTCATAGTTTCTATCATTAAAAAAAACATAAAAATATTTTTCAGTTTCGTTTGTTGTGCATTCCGTGTTGTGGACTGAAAATGCAGGCAAGAGGATATCTTCTAGTAGGAAAAAAACACATAGGTACATAGTAGAATACATAGACACGTTATTTATTGTATAACTAATTTCGTGATGTATATTAAGAAAAAAGGATATCGTACTTAAATCATTATATATTTTCTTTTTATTTAGTTAAAATGTACATCTACACATATAAAATCTAACTTGGCAAAGTTACATCGTCGTCTTTAGCGATGTTTCGAAGCCTGAAGATGGCATTGCAATATTTATTGAGGTTTATCACAACATCAATAATGGCTGTCAAGTTTCTAACTGAACGATAGCATCAGGTATTTCGTCTCCCTTGACAGTACAACTGCTACTCATCTGCATATACAAGATACGCACACTGAAATTCGATAGTATTGATATATATTTGTATAAATTTATTTATCTCAGGACCCTGAGGTCCTGGACCTTTGGGAGGCGTACGAGGGGCCCGAAACCAACTCGCAGAGGCCTTTTAAGATGCGTTTGATGGGACATGGTATCAACCGGTGATTGTCCCTGTACGCGCAATGCTAGTGCATCCAAGGACAACCCCCTATTTGAAAAACTATTGCGACATAATATGGAAAACAAAATAATAGGGCTATGGTTTTTGGAGTCATAAGTGGACTGGTAACATGGAACTATGTTAGGACTATGGCCCCTGCCTGAACAATGTCATTAATATCCATCGATAAAAGGCAGGGGGTGACTTGCACACTCAATAAATGGGCCCCCGACAACGGCCGCTAGCACAAAGTGACGTAGCAACAAGGGGGCAACATATCCTGAGGCGCTTGAGGAGTGGAGAGGCATACCACGGCTATCAGGACAATCCCAGAATTAAGGTCATGATCCCTACCAGCACCTTACTGGATTATGCATCCTTCTCCCGAGCATGTTTGCTCTTGCGAATCTCCACTCAAGCCAGCCAATAAAGGCAAGAGAGAGGTGGAAGCTCTGTTCCTCGTCAGTGTTCACTATGGCCGGCCAATTAAAGGCAAGCCGGAGATGAAGAACAAGAATTCTCCCAGGAGATCGGGTCCGTGGGGTCGCTAATACCAAACAGTTCGCCACAAAACTGCACTGCGCATGTTACGGCAAAGAAAATTCTACCGATACATACCTTTTTTTTTTTTTTTTTTTTTGTTTTCGGGGGGAAACCTTCAAAAAGCTTCTGGTCTTTTGGGGGAAAAGACCAGGGTGTGTGGGATTCTTACCTCACTAAAACCACCCCGGTGATCACCATCAGTACATGGAAGAGAGCTCCGTGACCTCTTAAAAGACCACCCCGGAACCCTCTCTGTACAACGCCTGTTAGGGCACATCCCTGTGGAGTCTGCGAGGAGTCTCCTCTGAGCCTCGTTGTGCACGGCAGCACGTGATCACTGTGCCACCGTCTTTCCTGAAGTCACTTGGTGGGCGGACAGAGTCCCCACTCTGAAAGCCCGTGACCTCGGAGTCCCGCATACATACCTAGGGTATTTTGGAGCACGCAAGCCCCACCACGACATCAACGTAGAGATACGGCGATGGGGGTATTAATATTATTATTAACAAAAGTAAACACAATCAATCAATCAATCAATCAATCAATCAATCAAATTTTATTGTGGATCATAGGTATGTACAGTACAGTTCTTAAATATATGAAAATTTAGATCAGCTATGTCCCGCCGTTGGGCATACAATAATTACATCTGGATAAACAATAAATTAATATTAAATTTAATTAACATTATTACAAAATATATTTTTTCATTTAGCATAATAATAAAACATTAATGGAAATGTCAAATTTAGATTATTACCTAGAAATTAAAATTAATTGCATATAAGGTCAAAAAATTAAAAAGAATAAAATCATAACAAATTGAAACAGGTAAGATGTCAAATTATACACATAAAATTAAAAAAGTATAATTAATCACAATACTAAAATGAGGAATTGCAAAATCATAACATAAAATATAATTATAATAATTCAGGTCATTGAACACATCATGACTCGGTGGGACTATATTTTAGTAAAGATTTGTCAGACAGAAATTCTTTTACAGAGTAATAACTCCTGTTTACTAACAGATCATGGAGAGTCCTTTTAAAATTATCATTTTTCATAATTGTTCTGATAGGCCCTGGTATATTATTATAGATGCGAGAAGCTGAACAAAAGATGCTCTCATGCATCAGGTGAGTTTTACTGGCCGTTGTGCGTAATTGATCCTTACGCCGTATACGCGTGTAGTAGTTAAACAAGTGAATATTGTTTTTAACAAATACTGCAGCCTCAAGTATATAGATGCATGGTAGTGTTAATAATTTATTGTTTTTAAAGAATGGCTTACAGGAGTCAGTTTCGCGCAAGTTGAATATAGCCCTGATGCAGCGTTTTTGAGCAATGAAAGCGCGCTCTCTTTCCGTACTGTTGCCCCAAAATATTACACCGTATCGGAGAATAGAGCCAACATAACCATGGTAAGCCGCTAGCAAAGTACTCCGATTTGCTATTCTCCCTAATCTATACAATGCATATGAAAATTGTCCCAGCTTTTTGCAAACATGCTCAATATGAAATTTCCAGTTAAGTTTGTGGTCAATATGTAGACCTAGAAATTTCGTTACTTCCGTTTCCTCAATGTCACTATCAAGGTAATGAATTTTTAAAGTACCTGTACGTCGGGTTCGTATTTTAAAATCCATTATTTTAGTTTTATCAATATTAATCACTAAATTATTCATTCTAAGCCAATCTATAATCAATACCATTGTTTGGTTAATGTCAGATTCTAAATCAGTTGAATTATCATTAGTAAATAAGACGGTGCTATCATCAGCAAACAGTGTAATGTCGTGAGCTGTCACCGAAGGCATGTCATTTATATAAATAAGAAAGAACAGAGGGCCGACAATAGTTCCTTGAGGAACACCGAATTCTACTATTCTAGACTCAGATACGTATAGTTCTTCTGTTTTAGTACTAAGATTTATCCTCCGCACTTCTGTGAATTGTTGTCTATTGCTGAGGTATGATTCTATGAGTTTGTACACATTGCCTCTTACACCATATGCATACAACTTTCTTAAGAGGATTTTGTGATCGACACGGTCGAAAGCTTTCGACATGTCCATGTATAATGCGACAGCTGGCAACCCTTTATCCAAATTAATCATTACCTTCTGTAAGAAGTTATAAACTGCCACATTTATGGATTTGTTTTTCCTAAAACCATATTGATTGGGGGCTAAGATGTTCTTTGCCTCAAAGAAATTATAAAGACAGTTAAACATAACCTTTTCAAAGATTTTTCCAAAAATAGGTATTAATGCAATGGGCCTGTAATTACTCATGTTAGTTTTGTCTCCTTTTTTGAACACTGGCTTTATAACCGATATTTTTAGTTTATCTGGGAAAGTGCCTTCTTCTATACATAAATTGATAATGAAGCTAAGTGGTTCTGATATAATATGGGCTACATCTTTGACAATATTTGTCGTAACGTTATCATAACCGGCACTGTTTTTATTTTTTAGAGAAATTATTATTTTATTAATGTCATCAGGGATAGTTGGTCTCATAAAGATTGAATTAGAACAAGAAGACACATAATACCACCTTGAGGAATGCCAGTCTGAAAACCACACCAGCAAGATAGATCTGTAAATAGTGCAGGAGAACTCCAATCCCCGTGGGATTGAAGTGATGATTGAAGAGATATGGACGAGGTTGTTATAATTTCTGTTGTTATAGTCGCTTAAGGTTCTTGGCAACCACAGCAACAGCGGCAGCATATCACAATGACCTAAGAAAAGGATGGCGCAAAATGTCGACAGAAGTAGTTACCCATAGGTAGATAATAAATAAGGTTCAAATGCTTTCTGGTCACTGGTCATAGTCACGAGCTAGGCTATAGGGTTCTTATACTGCTGGAACATGGGTGGAACCCTGACGGCAATAAAACTTCATTATATGATTGTCTTTCATACTTCAATTGCATAACAGGCCATGGTAACGGCCACCGGGTGTCGCTTGGGGATTCATGAATTAAAATTGTCATTATGATAGAAATATAAATAACAGTACATTAGGTAAGTACCTACATATTCCATCTCGATTTGAGCGCTTCAATCGCCATAGGTACCACCACGGAAGGTACCACCATATAGGTGACAGAAAAGCTGACAAGATGGAGTACCTAGGTAGTTGGTCAACCCTGGCGGAAAACCCGCGAGATTATTACTTTTGGGTTTCACATTATAAATTTTATGAGACCAATAAATAAAAGTTCAGTAACATAAAGTTCCTGTAACAAAAATGATTAGTTAAAAAATCGGATGCATGCGATTCTTACATTTGACTGTTATAGCGCCATCTAGGAATACATTTCAGAAGTACTGATAACCACAACATGAAGTAGGCTACAAATGTGATACGTTTAGTTGTCAAACCAAAATGACTAACCAAGTAAAAATCACTATAGAGTTCCATACAAAACATTCATTCTGATGTAATCGAAAAACTAAAATTACTTGTCATAAGGTAGCATAAATTAAACCCAATTTTATTGTTTTTCTGCTACGTACCAAAAGTTGTGTTACGTTTATTTCGGATCAATACTGAAACAAAACGTTTTCTTTCTGTTTTATCGGCTTGCGTGAAGTTATAAACAAAACAGTCTACTGTCAAGAATGTCATCTTGCTGCTGTCAATTTACTAATGTCAAATCAACAAACGAAAACGTAGTGCTTCGTTCCCTAAATTCATCCTTTGTTGTGTTTTTAATTACATTATTGAATGAAATAAACAATAAAAGTGGACGAGTATACTGTGTGAGTGTTTTGTGAGAATATCTGCAAAGTTTTGTGGTTGACTCGGTTGGATATTTAAAAGAAAGAGCAGCGTGTATCGGTAAGTATTTTTTGTTTTCATTTTTTATTTGTGTATTGCATTCATGGTCTAACTGTTTTTTGTGTTGTTTGTCCTTAAATAAGGAAGTAATGTATTACGTGATTGAACTCATAGGTTCGTGAGAGTGAAACGTAGTAAAAATATTGTGTTATCATGTTATCATTAAAATTTTACGCTTGGATGAACACAAACGTTTAAAATTTGAATTTGTTCCAACACGGCACGGCTGCGGAAACAATATTTGAAGTGAAGAACTAAGTATGAACCGCGTAATAGCAACCAGTTACTTTATTCTTCATACAAACTTTCTACTTTGGTACTAACTTAGAAAAGAAAAAATTCTATCCTAATAAATATCCGTTTAGAATCTTATCTTAATCTTATTATCTAATAATATTAAATCTAAATAATCACCAGCAATAATAAGTCAAAAACTAAGTACCTATTGCATGTTGTAATTATTATTGTCTCTACTTTATTTATTAGACCATAATAACTATCAACACCTTGTTAATTCATGAATCCCCAAGCGACCACCGGTGGCCGCGCATCTATTGTCTTACTATTGTGTCTCTAATTGACGGTATCTGAAGGGTTAATTGGCTCTCAATGTTATGAAATAATATAAATCATTGATAAATGATATGCTTAATTAATTATACCAAAGTCACAACACTTCATAAATGTTATCGTAATTGTGTATTTGTTGAGGTGTAGAAAATAAGTTAGTTGTAACTTAGGTAAGTTCTACATGCTATATTTTCTCAGAAAATTGGTAAACACTGAATTTATGACTCTTGTATGCACATTGTCTTATAAAGAACTTTGTCTCTGGTAGTATTATAAAAGTACTGGCATCTGATTCTAATATCTCTAAAATATTATTTTTTTGTGATGCCTTGTAGCTTGTACTATGTTAATTCATGAATCCCCAAGCGACCGCCGGTGGCCGCGCATCTATTGTCTTACTATTGTGTCTCTAATTGACAGTATCTGAAGGGTTAACTGATATTTAAAATAGATTATTTTTAACTTTTTAATTTGTTTATTATTAAAATGAAATTTACTTATACTGTTATTTACTGAAGAGTCAGTGGTGATGATTAAATGTATGGGAACTAGCCTTTTGCCATCATTGCAGCAAATATCAGGTTGTGGATAGCTACTGAGAAATAATGTTGAGCCTCTTTTATCCATGAGAACTGAATAAGACTCAAAACCTGTAAAAGCATACCTATTTTGTATTCATAATAAGATTAATTAAACTTTTTGCACCATCCATTCTACTGATTTTGACTTTTATACCATAGCTATAATAACGGCATTAAAAGAAAGAAAAAAAGTGGTTACAACACAAATTTTTTACTTCACCTGCCATATGTCATGCTACTAACGCAATGGAACTCAAAATGGGTTGAATGGACAATGAAAAAGGTAAGTTTAAATGTCTAAGTTTTTCCGAATGTATGACGTCCCGTTTATGACCATCCCGCTGTGAGCAGTAGCTAAGTGCAGTGCTGCGAGCGATAAATTCAAAATTATGAAAATATTTGAAGCACCCCACGAGACGCCACTCATGGCCCCAATTTGACAATGCCACCCCGCTCGTCGCGCCACTCGCTGCTAAAACCGTCATCGTGACCAGGCCAAAACTGTGCCTACTGGGGCTAGGGTTCTCCGAAAGGGAGCTCAAGCCCCAGTATGAAGGAACGGGGAGGGGTTTTTAGTCAGTAAGAGTCTGACACTATCTCCCGCTCCGCCCAAGAGCAAGGGTTGTCATTGGATGATTTTCCCTACCATAAAAAAGGCCATAACTGTGTAAACTAAAAATAACACTGCATTAATTTTATTAATTCATGAATCCCCAAGCGACCACCGGTGGCCGCGCATCTATTGTCTTACTATTGTGTCTCTAATTGACGGTATCTGAAGGGTTAATCCCGAACAACATAATCTTATCACCTAATCAATAAGCATGACTAATTGAAACTGATACTGACAACTATCTTAATGTAAATTATTTGCAGCACTACCGTGTTTTGATAACTTTTGATAACATGCTAATGCTGCCTACTTCATTTAGATACGAACATTAATATAATACTAGCTTTTGCCTGCAGTTTCGCCCGCATACATAAAATATAGCCTATGTTACTCAGGAATAAAGCAGCTTTCTATTGGTGAAAAATGTTAGCAATCGCACCAGTACTTTCAGAGACCAACAAACAAAATAAAACACACTTTACGTCTATAATATATAAATTAGTGTAGATTTTAATTATGGAGGTATTTGCTTGTTAAAAGAAGATACGGGGAAACAGTGGATGCGAGACGCATAGGATTGGTTGTTGTGGCGACGTTGGGGTGGCCTATGTCCAACAGTGGACATCTTTCGGATAAAATGAAGATGATTATGATGAAAGAAGAAATGACACAATTTGTATGCTCTAACCAAAGTGAAAAAAATAATTTATTTCATCCATACTGCTCTCATAACACTGAAAGACATCATCGCATCACACAACATCTTAAGGCATATAGTCCCTTGAACATCTGGTTAGAATTAAGTACACACATGCTCGTACTCGGTGAAGAAAGACATCTCGAGAAAATTCGAAGACATGTGACATTCACCAACCCGTACTGGACCCGCGTTGTGGATTACGGCCCATTCCCTCTCCTAGAGAGGAGGCCTGAGTCCCAGCAGTGGGAACATTAACAAGGTAGATGATGACGATGATGCTCGTACTCCCGCCTGCGCCCGCATAGAGGCCTGCTGCCTTTTAGAACCATTTTCTTTGCGATAAATCATCTAATAACTTCTCTTGTTCTAGAGATCTAAGATTAGTGAAAAAAGTAGTACTTATGTAATGTGAAAATTGTGTTACAATTTTTTTTTTTTACAATGTCATTTTATCTAAACTTGCCAAGTTCCAGAGGGAGGGAACAAAAAAAAAAAAAAGAGCTATTATACTATAAAGCTAGAACTGCATTAGACTGACGCACACGTGTAACACGCCTGATTTGAATTGTATGGTATTTTCTGTATTGTATCGTATTCTACTTCTTTTTTAATTTAACCCTTCAGATACCGTCAATTAGAGACACAATAGTAAGACAATAGATGCGCGGCCACCGGTGGTCGCTTGGGGATTCATGAATTAAATGTATGTGTGAGGTACGAATAAACGTTTTTCTTTCTTTCTGTTTTTCTTTCTTTATTTGTACGTAGAACGACGTCGCGTGGCGTGTATCAAGTGTAGTTCTCCAAGTCTAGTTTCCATATAAAATCAAAAGTGTATAGAGACCGATGCGCCCAGATCGGCGTGTGTGGCACACGTATGGGCGGTGTAGTTCTACTTCCCTTCAGATACCGTCAATTAGAGACACAATAGTAAGACAATAGATGCGTGGCCACCGGTGGTCGCTTGGGGATTCATGAATTAATGATTTGTAGATCTATTTACAAACCAATGTTACCAATACTTACCTACCTAACTCAAATACTACCGATTGATGTGCGGTGTGCGTAATACAGCCACTTTATACATTAAAGTGATATATTAATGTACTTGGTTCATTCCAGGATGTTACAGTTTAGTTCAATTATTTTGTTACTAGTGTTGTGTACATGCGTTATGCAATGTTATGTTGCCATCAGTCTAACAAAGGAGCATCGTGATATCCAGTCACTGGGTTGTGGAGTCTGATAGGCAGTCGCTTCAAGTAAAACATATGTAGGTATTCAGCCGCATCCTGTTAGATTGGAAGCCGACCGCAGTAGGGAAAGACTTTTTTGAAGATAGATAGATTCTTTGTTGTACACCAAAAATAAAAAAAAATGAAGGAAAGAAGGAAAGGTTCTAAAGACTTCTTCCGCTCTAGGGTGGAGCGCGAGGGCATGTCAGACTTTTAATGACTTTTTAGTTAGTCACTATAGCCACCCCTAAGTTCCTTCGTTGCATTCGTCCCAGGGCCTCGGGTTTTACTTTCACACTACCCGTGGCTTCGGCCCTGCTGGGCGCCTACGGTTTGCTGATATCTAGTTGAGGCGCGCGTGAAACAATACGCGCCGTCGACAACTTGGGATCAGTCCGGTCGGTCGGACGGCGAGCTATCCATTGCTCGCCGTCCGCTAGCCCGCGTTCCGTTCGACCTCCTCCTTTGCATTACTGTTTTACTGCTTCGCAGGAGGCGATGGCCTATCTATCTACTTGGATTGTTTATCTAGCTTTATCTACATTCTCCAGTATGACACACATATGATTCACATGTGCCATAACTGCTATCATAGCAAGGGAATATAAAAACACGCATACCTTATCAGGTCGGCTAGTCGTGGGAACACTTTGAACTACTTACTTACGCCTATTTTAAGAAAAAAAAAGAATAAACACAAGAGCTAAGTAGGCTTTTATTATTTACTAGCTTTTGCCCGCGGCTTCGCTCGCGTTAAATTCGGTGTAACACGGTTTCCCTGGGAAATGAGGGGTTAGAAAGACACAAAAAGTAGCCTATGTCACTCTCCATCTCTTAAATGGGAAAGTGTGTGTGTCTGTTTGCCCATCTCTCAGTTTCCACACACACTTTCCCATTTATAATATTAGTATGGATTTATTTAAACTTCATGTAGATTTAATGCAACAAAGCATTCTCTACCAGTCAACCTTTGGGTTAAAAAGATAACACTGCATGTGCACAATAAATAAATAATAGACATTTTTTTTTATTGCTGCATTTCTTAACAGCATATTATATTGTTAACCTGAAAAGTAAGGCGACCATAAATTCATACTTAATAAACAGGATAAAAGTCTTATAGTCATATTATAACAAACAAAGTCCCTCGACGCATCTGTTTTTCTGTTCGCGATAAACTTAAAAACTACTAACTTCTGAGCGAATTTTTACCGACAGACAGAGTGATTTATGAGGGAAGTTTAAATATATATATAACATTCGTACATGCATATTATAGTATCTACTTAGAGAAAAACCGAAAATTTCAAAGATTCGTACACCCGTGCAAGGCTGCGACGGGTCGCTTGATCGATATAATATATACACAACTGCTTCATCATCATCATCATTTCAGCTGAAAGACGTCCGTGTTGGACTTAGGCCATATCCCCCCAAGTGTCGCCATAATGACCGGTCTTGTACGTCTCGCATCCAGAGGATTCCCGCGACCCTCACCAGGTCATCAGTCCCCCTTATGAGAGGCCTTCCAACGCTGCACAACTGCTTAACGTACAAAAAAAATATGTCGTCTAAAATTTAAATAAAAACCTGACCTGTCAACCGTCACGTAAATGTATGTATTATCTATGTAAATGAAACCTGAAAACGAAAAGGGAATAAATTCCCTAATCCAAAGATCCTTCAAAGTTAAGCTGAGCTTAGTCTAACGATATTTCTCAGTAGATACATTCACTCAGATTAAAACAAAATAAATTCTATGATGGTGTTGACGTCATCATGTTCGCGGGGCAAACTAGGACAAAGATGGGCCTAGACAGAGAAGTTTGGAAGGAGAAAAGGAAGCCCTTTGCCCAGCCGTGGGACACAGTAGGCTATTCAAAAAAATGCTATGACAATTTTATAGCAATACTAGATTATGCCAGCGGCTTTGCCCACGTAAAAGCAGGTTTCTCTATACAAACTTTAAAGCACCCAATCCCCTGAGGGGGTCGCGGGCTCGCGGACGGCGAGCCATGGGTAGCTCGCTGTCCGACCGGCCGGTAACTGTCCGGACCGAGCCCAAGACGTCGACGGCGTGCACTGTTCCCGCGCGCCTCAAGGAGTTGTCAGCAACAGGAGGGGGCCAGCTGGGTCGAAGCCTACTGGGGCCAGGGTTACCCGTAAGGAAGCTCGAGCCCCGGTATGAAGAAGCTAGAAGGAACGGGGTGGGTTTTTAGTCAGTAAGAGTCTGACACTTTCTCCCGCTCCGCCCAAGAGCGGGAGTTGTCATTTAATGTTTTTCCCCACCATAAAAAAAATCTTAAGCCTTAAGGGGTAAATTTTTGAGTTTCTTAAAAACGTTTTAAAATTTAACCTTCTGCAAAATTTTACGCTTTTAGCCCCTTTAGTTTCGGCTGTACGTTGATGTCAGTCAGTCAGTTTCTTTCTACTTTAAAAGACATAAGTGAAGTATTTAATGTAATACATAAGAAATATTAGCTCACGATAAACTTAAAGGCAATTTAAAGAGCTCGCTATTGACTTCATTACTCAACAATTTACTTTAGCTTTCAGTTATTACCTTCTCGAAACACCATTAGGTAGTAGGGTGACCATGCGTTTGTAATAACATGCATATTGAGTATTTTTTCAGGAAAATTACACTAATATATATATATTATGAATGTGAAAGTATGTATGTATTATGTTTTTAATTCGCTCAAACATCTGAGTGGATGATGACAATAATTCACAGTAGTATCTGTATACGAGTAAATAATAAAAAACTTTTTACAAAAAAAATTAAACCGACTTCAAAAAGTACAAAACAACTTTAATTTCGGAAGTCGGTGTTTCTATAATAGATACCGAATCTTGTCTCTTCGTTATTTAACACCGACTTCCGAAATTAAAGTTATTTTGTACTTTTTGAAATCGGTTTAATTTTTTTTGTAATTAGTTTTTTATTTTTCACTTTTTAGTTATGGTAGCACCACTAAAAAGTACCTACCCTTCAGCTAAACATAAATTACCTTATAGCCAGAGTGCATCTTATAACGATTCTTATAATCCCAAGAAGTCGGTGTTTCAATAGATACCTAATCTTGTCTCTTCGTTATTTAACACCGACTTCCAAAATTAAAGTTGTTTTGTACTTTTTGAAGTCGGTTTAATTTTTTTGTAAAATGTTTTTTATTTTTCACTTTTTAGTTATGGTAGCACCACTAAAAAGTACCTACCCTTCAGCTAAAATTAAATTGCCTTATAGCCAGAGTGCATCTTATAACGATTCTTATAATCCCAAATACGGTTATATTACATGAATTTACCCCCTCCCCCTGTCCCATCCCCCTTTTCTTTCAGTCAGTCATCGACTACACGTAATAAACAAAGCAATTTTACTTGTTACGACAATTCTGCTATGATTCTATGAGGAGTTCTGTTCCATATCTTCGAAGTTCATGATCAGATCATAACAATATTTCTATGGGACCAACTTGGAAGCATAACCTTTCAATCAAAAAAAAAAAATTCCACCACCAAAAAGGTCCACAATTGACCGAAATATCGGTGAACATACATACAAAAAAAAAAAAAACAATCATTCAGCCGAACATAGAACCTCCTCCTTTTCGAAGTCAGTTAAAAATGAATCCCTATTTCCCTTGATCACGTGACGTCATCATGCGTGAACAGCTAGACCAATTTCGAACGTAACCGTTGGCAGAAACTAGTCCTCTACGCTACGAGTACGTTAATGAAAACCTAAAATCTTATAAAACCCTGTACGCGTGATTTAGTAACATGTTATTTTAAGGTTTATGTAGCGACATCTATGACGCCACATAGGAACTTAAATTCTAAATCCTGCCTCGTGATTTAAGAGTTCTCCACGCGACTACAAATTAAATAAAACAGTCGGAAATCAACTATCGGCCAGTTGCCTGGACCGGACTCAACATTCATACGGTTAGAGTAACCTCCCTTTTCAACGGAGGTTTGCCTGACTTTACATCCTGTTCCGCCTGCTTACTATAAAACAAGCTTTAATGAAAATATTTTTTTCATAGCAAGCTTTTATAGCGCGGTATACCTATAGAATTAATTCTCGTCAAGACGAATCATACGAGCCCAAACTCGATGAGGTTGTGTCGTTTAACTATCAAGTTCCTACAGCCACCTTCCGGTTCCACCATCAGATCAGCTCCTTGTCATAATAATTTTGCATTGCTATCTGATTTACATATGCATGCAAAATTACAGCTCAATCGGTGACCTGGAAGTGGTTCAAATTTACAAGATTTGATGACAGACAAACATCAGGACAGATGAAACTAAATAAAAACTTGTAAAAAAATGTTTTTACTTGTGGATGGATGTAGAGGAAGGTCAAAGAAAAGATGATTTGAGAAAGTGAGCGTGTTATGGTGTAGCGTGACGGGTGACAGGACAGAATGGAAGTAAATGTGATAATTGTCGACCCCAAATAATAGGTAAGTACTTTCCTCTAAAGCTTATTTTATCTCATCACCAAAAATGGTTGAAAGAATTAAGTTCAGTTACAGCTGACAGCATTCTGCGTCTGATCCGCATCAGAAAATAGGTCATTGAACAACATATTGGTTAACCCATTTCGTTCTGTCAGTGTTACTGTGGTAAATATATATTTTGATACTAGCTTTCCGCCCGCGGCTTCGCCCGCGTGGACTACAGTTTATATCGCACGGGCAGAGACCCGTGCTCAGCAGTGGAATTATAGGTAGCCTATGTGTTATTCCAGTGTCTCTTCTACCTACCTACCAAATTTGATCTAAATCCGTTCAGTAGTTTTTGCGTAAAAGCGTAACAAACAAACAGACAGAGTTACTTTCGCATTTATAATATTAGTAGGGATTAGTAGGAATAACTTAGGCCTACTGTCCACGCATGCGTAGCTTCGTAGACGCGTATTCGTCATTATACGCTTGGTATACAGTGCGTTTCACTTAAGAAGTTACATCGGCGTAATGTTGGCTCCCCTGTCTGTCTACACAAAAAGAAGGGAAAAAAGGAAAGAGTTGCCTACTCTACCAAAATTGTTCCCCAAAATGTGAAACGAAATCGATTTTAACGGTAGCTGCAACACTTTTTGGAAAAGAGGAATGGGATTTTATTTTAAAAAAGTAGGTCTCAAAGGAAGTTGTTAATAGAGAGGAACGATACTGTGGCGTGGCGTTTTCGTTATTTGAAAGAATTGTAAGACAATCGGAATGGAGCCCAGCGCCCTATACTTTATACAAAAATAGTAACAATAAAAAAGGCAATTGTTAAAGTAACGAAGTATCAGTTAATCTCCCTCATATCAAGTAATTTAATTGCTAAAAATATGGCAACATTATTTTCAATACTACCAACATGACAGCAATGTAACTTCTTAAGTGAAACGCACTGTAGGCACGCTTGCTCACGGCTTACGTCGCCGCGTCGTGTCATCGTGTCTTTGCCGCTTTGTCGTCAGAGTTTCATAGTTTTGTACGTAAGCTGTGAGCAGGCGTACACTAAGCTTATAGTGACGAATACGCGTCTATGAAGCTACGCGTCCGTGAACACATGCATTATTTACTCCTTTTTCTACATGGATGCGCGATTTCGTTCATAGCATGTTGCATAATATAGTCAGCCTTGTAATTTTCCCATTGCTGGAACTTGGGCCTCTATTCAGTTGGCCATAATTTACCACGCGTGCCCAGTGCGGGTTAATGGCAGCCACATGTCTTCGAAGTCCTTTCTAACTAATACCTAGACCAAAGGCATCAAACCTACAGATACATATCTAAGGAACCAGCATGAAACCATTAAAATTCTAATTAATAACTATCCCAGATCAATCTACAGATAGGGACAACTACCAAAAGTTTGTTTGTCTGAACGCTAATCTCAAGAACTAGGTACTGATTCGATTTGAAAAATAACTATGGTTCGATAGCCCCCCCACGAGAGCGGAGCAGTAATCAAAGACACAGGTAGAACCGCGGGAAATGGCTAGTTGAACATAAAAGGCACGACTTCCTTCCGTGCACTATGCATACAAATTCGTAATGACGAAATAACGGTGAAGGTCTGGCCCTTTCCGATCGTAAAATATTTATTTCGAAAGACTCCTTTGAAAATGTTTTAGGAATTCAGCAATATTCCGAATCAAAGGCGGAATTTTCTTTCCTCTGTGTTCCAAATGTAAAAGCTCTAATAGTACCTACGACAGAAAATACTGATGGCAAAAACTGCAATAATAGGATAATTTCCTCAGCATCATCATTTCAGCCGAAAGACGTCTACTGTTGGACATAGGCCTCCCCAAATTGTCGTCATAATGACAGGTCCTGTGCTATAATTTCCTACCAAGGACATAATATTTTGGACAGTTCTCATTTCAAGATGTACTAAAATGTACTAAATTGTGTGCGCAGCTGATCGAAACTTATTACAAACAACATACATGTCGGTCGTCAAGTTTTTACTGCTATTTCATTGGCAGGCAGATATTTAAACCATTTTGTGACATTTAAAAAGGTTACCAAAACAATAAAATGTCCTCAAGACGTTTCTTGAAATGTCGTCAATATAATTGTCGAGACTCGAGACCTTTCTATATCAAGACTCCTAGCTCAAAAAATAGTTGGACAGTCCTCAAAGTTATTCGACATCTGGAGAACCTAGCCAATAGGTACCCGGCAGCTGGGCACACTGGCCTGTCCTAAGTGCTGCACTGGATAAACTGGTATGGGGCCACTAACGGTCCTTGAACCTCCATACAACACCGCACTTGGCAAATTATTACCGGCAAGAGTTCTAGAATTTTCGCAATATCGGCTTAGTTTAATCTCAAACTTTGAAGGATTCGGAGGTTCTCGTTTGTAACGGTTCCAAGTACTAACTGTGGAAAGTTTTTGGTATTAGAATATCTTATTATTATGTTGAAGCAATTTGAGTTTTGTAACAGGAGCGGCAATCGTAAAAGTAATATTTCTTGCCAATTTCTTCGTGCGACATTCGGAAGTACTGCAGTAATTAAACTTTTTTGACCTTCTTTTTCGAGGTAAAAATTTTATTCATTTACTGGCCTACAAAATTCGCACTTGCGAAAAAATACTAGCTCAATTTTCGTCTGAGCATTTCAGCTGATATACATCCACTGTTGGACATAGGCTTCCCCCAAGCGTCGCCACAACGAACGATGCTGTGCGTCTCGCAACCTTCGGTTTCCCGTAACCTTCACCAGGTCATCAGTCCACCTTGTTGAAGGCCTTCCAATTTTCGTTTACATTTGTTGTATTACAGTTTATTTCTTACGTTTTAGGTTACTCCTAGACAAGCGTGCTTCATCGTCCGCCACATCATCGCTTACCATCAGGTGAGACAGTGGTCAAACGCGAGCCTTTAAATCTTAATTAAAAAGAACAGCAGTACTACGTCAGTCTTGATCAAGCTACAACTTAGAACATTAACAAAAACTACATCTCGATCCAACGCATGTCCATTTGTCCGACATTTGGCATCGTAACGATCCACCACAACGGCATCGTATTGTACAAATTCGGACATAGTTTCTGCCCATACCGAATTCCGCTCACCAGTTTGTGGTCACTAACGGTTACAAGTCGACATTTCTGCGTGACCCCTGACATATGCAAGCCGTGCGTTCCTGGAATTGGTAATTGTATAATCTACATTTTCGGAATTTATACGTAGAGCTTTGATTGCTTCGGCCATTTTGTCCTATTAACTACTAGCACTTCAGTAATTTTGGCTGTAATAAAGTAAGTTATTACTTGCCAAGACTAGAAATCAAATATATTAATATATTTTTAATTTCTAGCCTAGACAAGAGGTTTTCGACTATTAGTTCTAAGAAATGTTTTATAATAATTTAGATCGAATTACGGTTTCATTTTCGTTTTTCAGGAATCAGAGAAATAAATTAAATAGGTTTGGTTTGGGTTCTGGAAATTGTAGCGATCATCTCAAAATCATATCAGACTTTTATTAGGTTTAAAATATGTATTTCTGAGCAATAATTTATTAAAATGTCTACTTGGCGGCAAAGATACCGCAGTTTTGTGCCAAATACATTTTTTACTACTACAGTGTACACATCACATACATATATTATATACATTTTAAACGTCGCGATTTCATAGTTTTCTTTTTCTTAATCATCATCACAATCTTTTATGTGATGTTGATTAAGAAAAAGAGTTATCGTAAACTCTGGATCTGTAGCTAAATAGGCTAGGTTGCCATCTTGTGCATGCCAATATCTACCTGTGGCAAAACATGCAGGCCATTCTTTTAAACATAACATCTTGCAGTATTGTATCCAATTTGTACCTAATGCATAATCATGTTTTACAAATAAGTTATCATCTATCCGTTGACACAAGAAAGATCTTGATCTTTTATCATAGGTAATTTGGTACTAATGTAGACAGCTAGTGATCTGGAGAAAGATTATTCCATGAAACATGACAGAGTTGCGATTATGACAAAAAAATTACCTCAGATTCCTCATAATTCTGGTTAGCACAATTCCAACATATCCCAGCGAATTTGTTTAACAAATACCCAATGCAAATAAACTATTAAACTCTACAGAAACTATAAATTAAACAAAGAACCCTAAACTCGCAAACGCGCATATTGTGAGTAGGACAACGAAACAATCAACAAATGCCAACAGTATTTACACAAACAAGGAATCTCATAACAATTCCTTCTCTTCTGTCTGTTATGAGAATTGTTGTTTATTAATTTCTCCAACTCGAAACAAAACGCTCACGAATCTTATATAGTTAACAAGGACCAACTTTAGTACCCTTTGGAAATTTAAAACTCAAAGAGACCTTGGGCAGTTTTCTTTCCCAGAAGAGGGACCTAAAGTATTACCTAACACCGTTTCCTTGTACAATTTAATATAAAACAAGCAAACTCGAAGGTCCTAAATCCTAAACAAACAAAATATGAATTGCAGACTCCAATTCAAAACTGAAATTCGTTAGTGAAGTTAACTTTGTTAGAACCTCGGTGATTACAGCCTCGTTTGGCTCCGACCACGTTCGGGATTCGGCAACGAATTCTCAGATACGTACATCACATATATATATTAGTGAGTTTGACCTAGTTTTTTGTTTGTTTGCCAACCTGCACTGCTTTGTAACGGTCAAGGATTCCTGCTAATGTAGATTCTTATGTGTTTTCCAATTTTCGTTTCGCTGAACACTCGCAATAACATCTAAAAGTTATGGCTATTGAAAACGATTTGCATAGTAAAGATTTTACATTTAACAGACTTATTTTATCTTATTCATCGCGTGGTTCTGCGTCGCTAGTTCACTCAACAGGCAGGATCGTTGCAAGAAAACTTTGCTTGTATCATTCAATTAGTTCAGGACTGTTAGTTTTCTCCAACATTTCCTTATAAAAGGGAAACTTCATTTATATTCGCGTTCCAACTTCGAAATTGAAGGCAAATTATCTCTTCGGCTTCCTAGTTTCCTCAGGTCGATTATAGGATTTACAGAGTTTTTGCTTCGGAACGCAAGAGGAAGTGATTTAAAAACTAATCTGCCATCTGCTTCATTCTAAGCAATCAGAACGACATCAGTCATCTTTTTGTCAACGGAATCACGATGTGTATCCTCAGAGAAACAAGTCTTGCAATTAACGCGTCCGGTGTTATGGGAGTAATCTAAGCGTTTCATCTCTTTTTTACCTTCTTTAAGTGTTTATTTCTGTCTCTTTTCGTCCTAGTGGTTGGAAGTTAGATCAGATAATGGTAGTAGCTAAATGCATTACCTCGCGCGTTCAGGTAGCGTCGAGCATAAATTCTTTATTGCGAAGAGTTAGCTTGTTTTATGTGGAAAAGTTATTTTTGAAACTTTGTTTTTGATCTTGAGGATTTGAAGTAAACATAAAACGTTCCTCATATTCGCTGAAACAAGCAAAACATTGAACCTTTGAAACAAATATAGTTTAAACACACTTCGATTTTGGCCTACGACGCAGAATTTGGAGCGGCAATTTTCTGTTAAATGGTATTCCTTGTTATAAAGCCAAACAATAATAGGAGATGTCGCAACCTCATTTTTCGTGTCTATTTTTTATTTGACAATCTAGCTTGGTCCTAGGTATTCTAAAAGTAACTAGTTTTCTTTCTTATCAAAGCGTAACAAATCCTTAGACACGAGGTAATAACAATTATGTGACGAAATTTGTTGGCAGTGAATTGAATACATACTTATTTTTATTTCATTTTGCTTTTTTATGTTGAAGTTATTGGCCTCTTCAGTGGCTATTTGGTGAGGCTAGACTACCGTTATTCTTGCAGACATGCAAACTGTAGCCTACTATTTAGTCTTAACAAAAAGTTTGTAAAAGCTACATTCTCAAGGCATGATTCCCACGTGGTCAAGACTCATTGCCAATGTTTTGTAATAGCTATTAAGATCATCAAAATTAATAAGATTCCTATCTTATCAGTCACACTTATATCTACCGCTGCAATAAACCAACGTGATTTAGTACAAATTGTTTGCAGAAATCTGTTGAAAAACAAAGAAGTTCGCAAGAAAACGCGATGCCGACTGATTGCAGGTAACGTCCGTGGTCCCTAGACAATGGCTCATTACAAGGCATTACGAAAATAAGGTGTAATTTGATGAAAAAACAGCAGAACTCAAAGTGGGATCCGTAGCTGTCTATGATACTTTACGAAGCTGTAATGTAGTAATACATTTGGAACTGAGGATTTTATTAACAGAAAAAATATCGCCTTCGTTGATATGTTCAAAATGCAAGAACCAAACTCATTTCGACAGGGTCTACGCTAAGAGTCGCTACACAACTAGTTCTGTGTTTCCCTCATCTACTAGACTCCCACCCACGGCTCTTACCAGGTCTTGGTAGCTTTGCAACGTTAGGCTTTCGATAAGTGATTGTCACTTTAGAATCTTAATTTCTTAGGTTTTAGGTTTTTAGAGAAGTAATAACCAACTTCTGTCGCTCTGGGTGGAGCTAGAAGAAATTACAGACTTTCAAACGTTTACTGACTGATACACCCCGTATAACTCTTTCGAATAATTCTTCAGCCCTTCTCTAGAACCTTACGTCAAAATCGTTCTGCGCATAATTTGTCCTGCATCATGTCAGGTGAGAAAGTATTCAAACGCGAGCCTATCCAGAATAACAATAAATATTGTATGTGTAAATGACTTAATATTTATTCTTGACTGTTTTTGCAAGATTTATTTACTTATAAGTAATATAAGAAACATCATGAAAAGGTTTCACAGTTACTCACGTACCTCTAAAATCTCCAAGCGGCGATACACAAAATGACTCAGCAATTTAGTTTCATAATCGTGGTACACTTTGTAGAAAATCGGTGTGCTATGGACTGACTGGTGATTGAAATGGGGGCATTAGTGGGTTCACGAGAACTTAGCTCGCTTACTGGCTTTATGTGCTGTAATAAATCAGCGTCACTCCATGTAGAACCAAGTTTCTGACTTCCGTTAAAGTTTGGGTAAGATTTTGATGGGTTTATCAATTTTTTCAGTACTTTTAAGGAAGTTCTGGTAAATTAGCGCTGGGTGTTTGACGCCCAGCAATTGCTGAGTTGGCGGCCCTTTCGGTTCAAGCACATTTAATGCAACTGTATTGTATTTCTGTACTCTTTTTCTTATATTTTTCTAGTTGTTTTTATTATTTTTTATGTTGTGGTATTTTGTGTTGCTTGCTCCGAATAAATGCTATTCTATTCTATTGCTAGATATTGACTAGCTTAGACTAGGTACAGAACTGGTCCCTATTAGCACTCTTCCTCTCTCCTACCATTTAAAATGTTGATATGCTCGACAGGGTCCGTAATACGATATGATATATTATATGTAATTGTACAGTCAATAGAGGAGATGAGTAAACAGGATCGACAGGATATAGTTGAAGTTTTCATGGAAGCCAATGGACGGATATGAATGAATTTTATTAAAGATTTGTTTCTTTAATACGATTTTTACTGTTTCATTCATATCTATCTATCGGTTTCCATGAAAATATCAACTCTATCTGACTACTCTAGTTACATACGTCCTTTGTTTACTGTACATTTTAAAGATTTCATGTTTGAGGAGGTGATAGTTCTCTAAAGAGGATTTACGTTGAAGAAGCCTGAATTTCCGAATTTTGTTTAAACGTCAAAATCTTGATCACAAAATGAAATCGATTTCTACTTAAAATGTTTAAATGAAACGTAATAACTAAGGTGTTGTACAAATTATGTCTGACCAATTTACTGATTAAAAACAATCATAGACTGACCAGCAACCAGAAATACTTATTTAAAACACTAGTCATCTTTTAAAGTAAGTCTATAACAGTTCCGAGTAAATGTTATGAAAAACCAGTAACAAACGTCCTTCATACCAACCCTCCAACACCCAACCACCAACGTGATTGGCACATCCGATGCTGCATTTGCGTCCTTGAACTTTCAAAGGCTTGTTACAAAAGCATTAAGGCCCTAACTCTCGAGCATTGTCATAAGACAATGACTTTCTGAAGCCTACTCCTCGGCGATTGGTTTGAAAAAAAAAAATTATTATAGATTCATGTACACCGATACTCGTACCACTGTAAGTTCGAGCTGTAGGTCATGGATTCAAACTCAGCCAGGCGCTTTACTTTGTGTAATTTATTTCATCACCACTGCTCACAAAACGGTGAAGGAAAACACTGAGGGAACCGGTATGTCCTAAAACCTAAAATTCGAAGACATGTCACATTAATCAACCCGCACTGGGCCCGCGTGGTGGATTTCGGCCCATTCCCTCTCCTAGAGAGGAGGCCTGAGTCCCAACGGTGGGAACATTGAAAGGCTGATTATGCTGTATGCTATGCTATGCAGATGTTCAAGGGACTATACGCCTTAATGGATGTAGTTCCTCAGTGTTGGTCACCAACGTTGGTGGTTACATGAAAGCGGATTGCGTGTCACGGTTATGATTGATGTTACCAAATTGATTAGTAACGTGCTCGCACTGTTTCCTAGTTTTTCTTTTAATAACCACTTACGTGAGGTTTTTTGTTGATTTGCAATGCGTAAGTGTATTTGCGGTAGGTTTATAATTTGCGTACATCCTTTTAAAATGACCAACATAGAAATTGCAACTATCAGAAGCCTGCCACGGGAATATCTGACAGGGATACCTTGGTTCTTGAACGCAAGAAGCAACTGAAGGACACAAGCATACAGGTGGTTTTTAGTCAGTAAAATCTCTCATCTCTCGCTCTATCCAGGAACGACAGAAGTTACTGGATAATTTACTACCTCAAAAAAAGAAAAATACTCAAAAGTTTGTGTTTAATAGTCGTTGTCAATAAAGAAATGTTTTGTGGCATTTCTGAATAGGATTAAAGCTTGAAAATCAAGGCCGCGGAAAATTAGACACGTATTTCCACGAAAAACAAATTCTATTAAGTTCTGAAAATCTTTACGCCCGAGGACCATATTACTTTTTCTGAAAAAAGAAACAATTTTTGTTACATCTATCGTGTTTATTTTTAATCAGGGACGAAAGCACTTAAAACATTCTTCCATGTCACAAATAGCTGTTAGAAAAAAATATACAGTTCAGAAATATATTTTCTTTGCATACTTTTTCCTCCAGTGCTATTTACTTGGTCTGAAAGCCGAGCAAATACAGAGACTTGACACCGAATCTGACATCAATATATTAAAGTCTAGCCGCACATAAATTGTCGCCAGGCTTCTGTCTATCGTTCCACGAGACATGTAAATGTGCCAGCTAAAAGAAAAGAAAAAGTAAAGAGATTCTTCCTAAAAAATCTGTTGAGTTTTACAACCCGAAACTTGAGAATTGTAAAAGTAATCACTCCTCCAGTCATAACTAAAATCTTGTGCATCGACACCGAGTTCGTAGCCTGTCAGTTTTCTATCAGTTACGTTTCGGGAAGTGCATTGGAATTGCACGATTTAATTCCGCCAAACTAGTTCCATCATCAGACCACTACGGCGTTGCTCTACCGGTACACACATTACACACCGGTGGACATCCCACCCATACATACAAAACGATTTGCACGTATGGTTGGGATTGGGAGGCACTCGTTTATTGTACGTACAGCTAAGGAGTAGAGTTCCTTAAGAGTCTGTTTCCTGATAACTACAACCAGATGGTCTTTATGTCAAGAGCGCTTCTAGGCAAGCGTGCTTCATCATCGACCACATCATCGCTGTCAGATAGTGGTTAAACGCGACCCTATCAATAATAATAATAATAAAATGCATCAGATTTTATAGAGATTTTGTCGGGGTTTGTCTGGCAGTTTTATCATACCAAAATTACAAAAGCAAAAGTTTGTATGTATGTTATATGTTAGGTTACAAAAGGCAACATTTTAACAATCAAACGGATTTGAACGACTTTAAGCTCACGGCTACACAATGTCCTGGAACAAAACATATAATAATTTTTATCCTGGGAGTATGTTCCTTTAGGATTATCGAAGTCGGGCCCAGTGCGGGTTGCGGGGTTTTCCTTCACCGCTTTGAGAACAGTAGGTAGTGATGAAATAAATTACTCAAAATAATGCGCCAGGCTGGGCGGGGGTCGTTACAACTCGGTCACAACCGAGCGTAATGGATTACGGCCCATTCCCTCTCCCAAAGATGAGGCCTGAGACCCAGCAGTGGGATCAATAATAGGCTGATTATGCTATGCTATGTTATTCGAAGTCACTGGCAGAAGCAGTCATCAATAAATCTCTCTCATCACACTTGTATTGAGGTAACCCTTCTTGCAACTCCTTCGAAGCTCGGACCATCAGCATAATTGAAGAACATTAGCATTAACATTCAGTCGATGACCTACATCCATTTAGGTTAAAGCCATTATAGCTAACTGGGGTAAAAAACTAACAGTCATTGAGAGTTTTGCATAACAGGATAACGTAGTGACTGCAAGCGGACTCCTCATCATCATCATCATCATTTCAGCCGATACACGTCCACTGCTGGACATAGGCCTCCCCCAAGCGTCGCCACAACGAACGCTCCAGCGGACTCCTGTTTGACGAAAATATAACATACTAGCTTTTGCCCGCAACCTCGCCCGCGTACATAAAATGTAGCCTGTGTCACTCGGGAATAAAGCAGCTTTCTATCGGTGAAAAATTTTTAGCAATCGGACCAATACTTCCAGAGATTACCTCCTACAAACAAAAAAAAATAAAAGAAAACTTTACCTCTTTATTATATTTTAGTGTAGATAAATAAAATTACAGTATCAGTATTTAATACCAAAATAAAAATTTTCGATACCTAATTTTTTTAACCAACTTCTGAAAAAGGAGGAGGTTCTCAATTCGCATGTTTGTATTTTTTTAAATGTTTGTTTTAAATGTTTCGTCGCTTGCCAACCGATTTGAAAAATACTTTTTTTGTTGGAAAGGGTACTTCCCAAATGGTCTCATAATCACCAAGATGGGATCTGATGTTGGAATCTTGGTGAAATCGAGGGAACTCCTCAAATTCAATTCAATTTTTTAATGAAGTCGGCTATTTTTTTATTTTTCCATTTGTCTGTTGGTTTCTCTTAATCTCTAAAATAGCTGGGCCGACCTTGGCAGGACTTTCACTGGTAGATAGCTTATGTTATAAGAGGTACCTAGGTACCTTAGGCGTCACATTTCTAATTTTAGTTCGCACTTAATTCGTACTCTAAGAAGTTGTACCTAGATATTTTGTAGTTTTGTAGCTGCTATACCTATTGTATGCGTAGTCACGACTCCTAAGGAATATTAATGGTTTGAGGTAACTGGTATTACCCGAATACGTTATTGCTATGTTATATTTATATCTTAACGATTGCATCACTACTACTTACCATCAGGTGAGGTCGCAGTCAAGAATTAGTTTATATCAATAAAAAAAAAATAGAATCTATAGCTCCACATTATAGTAAGTAGGTATATTTTCGTCAGGGTTTTCTATGCTCAATAAATGTGTTCCTAAAATGTTTTCTATGTATGGTTTTTTTTAATAGGGAAATCATCCAATGACTTCTCACGCCCTAGGGCGTAGCGTGAGGGCGTGTAAGACTTTTACTGACTACACTCACACCTATATTTCCTTCTTTGCCTTGCGTGACCCTGGGGTTCCCTTTCTGACTACCCATGATTCTACGTATGGGTAGGATGTCAAACATGTACCGGTGGCTCGACGCCGTAAGTCTGGTAGTCCGATGATAGATAAATGAAATAGTACCTACCTAAATTACTTTGAGAATTTTATATTTTAACTTTTAAGATATTTTACTGCATCAATATCTCTCGCCGTGTACACACTTCCTGCTTAAATTTATCCTCGCAAAGAACCTTCAACAGCAAACCTGGTGTCCTTATCCGAATATAAAATGTCCTTTCTTCCAAAATCTTACAACGAGGCTTAAGGAATATCTCGGATCTTTTCCGTGTCCGATTGAAAAGTTACCGTCTACATCGGATTGTCCGATAATGTATTCACAGCCACGGAATCTGTCTTCAGTTCCACTCTTGAAGAGTTTCCTTATATCAACGCTATATCTTTGAACAGATCTAACTTTTGCCAGCGGTTTCGCCCGTCTAAGGGCCTGCACACACTTGAGACAAGACAGTCTTAGACAGACTTGTCTCGCAAGTGCAAGACAGATTCTTCTATGCGAAACATGTCTTTCTAAGACTGTTTTGTCTCGCAGGCCCTAAAAGTGGGTACATAGTAGGTTTCTCCATACAATAAGATTGGAAAATCCAATTATAATGCGTCGAGCAACGTCATAAAAGGACACATTGTGCAAAATTTCACGCTCCTAGTCCGAGTAGTTTCGGCTGTGCGTTGAAATGACAGTCAATCAGTTTCTCCTTTTATAAACAGAACCAGCTTTTGCCAGCGGCTTCGCCTGCGTAGAAGTAGGTTTCTCTGTACAACCTTTGAACCCCTGTTTCAACCCCTCAGGGTGTGAATTTTGGAAAATCTTTTCTTAGTGCTCGCTTACGTCATAAAAGGACATATTGGGTACAGTAGTTTCGGCTGTGCGTTGTTATGTCAGTCACTTTCTCCTTTTATATATGTAGATAAATCTGAGAACGGAATAAGGGCCTGCACACACTTAAGACAAGACGTCTTAGACAAAACAGTTTTGTCTACTATACGGGGCGATAGGGCTGACAGACAGTTCTGTCTAAGACTTTTTGTCTCAAATGAGCGCAGGCCCCTAATAATGTTAAACACGGACATTGAATCTTTGGATATTTTTCGTATTACCCGTAATTGGAGGGGAAAAGATTTCTGGTTGCAATGAAGCTTTTGTAAACAGTTGTATGGATTCTGTCGTGTGCATGATTGGGATTGGGATTATTATTCCAATTCAGGAAGCGTATCGGCTTTGTAATTGAACCAGTAATCCATTCGGTTGCGTCGACACATTTCAATTTGTTGAAGACTTTTTATTTGGTTGATTTTTTATTGATGCCATTCAAAGCAAGTAATACTCCTATACTCATATGACAGACGAACATACGGACAAAAACGTATTTATTTTTTAATTGATATAAACTAGTGCTTGATTCTAACCCACCTGATGGTAAGTAGTGATGCAATCGTTAATGGTGAAGCGAACTAGTAATCCTGCAAAGATTCTGTTTTGCAGACAGTGGCTATGGAACTTTCAAATCAGCTATCAATATGGAAAGGCAATGATCGCAAACATTAAAGTAATCTTAGGGCATCATCATCATTTTAGTCGAAAGACATACCCTGTGATGCTGTGTCCCCTGTGACCTGTGGACATAGGCCTCCCTCGGTGTTGCCATAACGACCGGTCCTGTGCGTTTCGCAACCGTCGGATACCCGCGACCGTCGGTTAGAAATTCCATTTCTTCCTTTTATCCGCTTGCATTAGATTGATCCGACGAATGTTTTCGTGTCCTATTCGACAGGGTCGTGTATTTGCGACTAGCTATTCCATCCAGGGTAGATAGAGTAGGTGATAGAAGAGCTGATGAGATGGAGTATTTGGTCGTGAATGTGTGACCTTGGCGGAATAAATGCGAGTGTTTGTGAGATATATCCCACCAAGACGGCTAAAAGGTCAATGATTTTGGTAAGCTGAATATCCTAAGTTGCATTAGGTATTTGTACAAGAAAACCCGTTACCAAAGCTCAGATAAGATCTCATGATCCACAGCAACGTTTACAGTTTTTTCACTAATTAGTCGTTACTCATCTTCCTAGTTTTTAGTGCTCTTAGTAAACGACTTCGCACGAATATAGCCGTGAGACTAGGTGTCATTATCTATTCACTATCTTCTGATGACCTAAGATTACTCACTGCTCTCTGAACAGATGGTCGATGGGCATGAAAGGTTCTTAAGCGACCACGTACCGCCGTAAACGCAGCATTGGAAGGCCTTCCATAGGGTGTAACGATGACTTGATGAGGGTTGTCGGAATGCAGTAGATGCGAGACGCACAAGCTCGGTCGTTATGACGACACTTGGGAGAGGCCTGTAGGTATACAACAGTGGACGTCTTTCGGCTGAAATGATGATGATGATGATCTCTACGCGTTCTTGAGAAAAAGGGTCTTGACAGACGGACAACAAAGTGATTTTTAGGTTTCTGTTATTGCCAACTCAGGTACAGGAACTATAATAACAACAAGCTTTAAAGAAAATATTTTTTTCATAGCAAGCTTTTATAGCCCAAACTCGATGGGGTTGTGTCGTTTAACTACGAAGTTCCTATAGCCACCTTCCGGTTCCATCATCAGATCAGCTCCTTGTCATAATAATTTGCATTGTTATCCGATTTACACGTGCATGCTCAATCGGTAACCGGGAAGTGGGTTAAATTTAATTTACAAGATTTAATGACAGACGAACATCGGGACAGGTGAAACTAAATAAAAGTTTGTAAAAATTTTGTTCCTGTTCATTTGTCTACGTACTCTAACCATGACCTGTTCGTGTACTTGCTACAAATCTGCTGGTCTTATCATCTCTGTCGGTATCATGCAAAACGGTTATTATAGAGCAGTCTTTGTTCTCTGCGGTAACGATAACATCATTGATTTATTGGGAGCGAACTACCGTAATATTACCGTAACGTGTTGTGGATTAGAAACTGGTCCAGTACCGATGGACGTGTGTTAAGGTCGAGGTACTATACAAGGTGTAACGTTAAATGTGCAAAACCCGAAATTAGTTTGATCAGAATAACGAGCAGAATCAGTTAAACCTCTTTTTAATATAGGTTAAATTTTTCAAAAAAACTTCATTAAAAACTTCGTCCTGTCTATTTATGAATAGGTCAAGCCATCACGTGCGCAAATCCGCCCATATAGGTAAACAAACACAAATATTCGTAATCCAATCAAATTTTCTAATACACAGGTGAGGTTTTGCGCATTTAACGTTACACGTTGTATACAAGCAGAACAAATACCTATAGTATTCATATACGTATTGTAAACCAAAGTTCACCTATCGTTCCATCGGTGTATGGTGGACATCTCACGTACACGCACAAAACTTTTTGAGAACACATTCGTTGTGCGTACAGCTAAGGAGTGGAATTCTCTGCCGAAGTCTGTGTTTCCTGATGGCTACAAACCAGGAATCTTTAAGTCAAGAGTGAATAGGTTACTTCTAGGCAAGCGCGCTCCATCGTTGACCGCATCGTCGCTTGCCATCAGATTAGATAGCGGTCAAGTTCAAACAGAGAGACGCATTTTTTTTTATTGTTGATAAACAATAAAAAAAAACGCGTCTGTCTGTATCATCATCTTCATTTCAGCCGTAGAACGTCCTTTGTTGGACATATGCCTCCTTCAACTGTAGCCTCAACGAGCGGTCCAGCATCCATCGCACTCCCGTGTCACCAGGTCATCGGTCCACCTTGTGGGAGGCTTTCTAACGCTGCGTCTGCCGGTGCGCAGTCCCAGTGCGTCTTTCGGCCCCATCGACCATCCGTTATCCATGTCTGTCTGTATGTACGCGATAAACTCAAAAACTACTGACTAGATTTTCATGCGGTTTTTTACAATAGACAGAGTGATTCATGAGGAAGGCACAAAAAGTATCTGACCCGCCCTTTCGCTTCACCGTAGAGTGGGAGAAGTCATTTCCCACCTCAAAAAAAACAGGTAAGTAGATATCGTTTTCATTCAAGAAATATTCTTATCAAAAACCGATTGCTATGACAAATGAAACTGAAAATGCTTGGTAGCCGGATTATTGTAGACTAGCTTTTACCCGCGGCTTCGCCCGCCTTTATTAATATACTTTACTCTTTCACACTTTAAAAAAAATAACCTATGTTCGTCTCCAGGGTCCCAACTATCTCTATACCAAAATTCATCAAAATCGGTTTTGCCATTTAGGCGTGAAGACGTAACAAACAAACAAACAAAATCACTTTCGCTTTTATAATATTAGTAAGGATTTCATATAAGAATCGTTGTCTGTATATTGTCAAGATAAATGGAATGGCTTGGCAAGCTCATGGTTCAATACATGAAGGTGTAATGGTTTGTTGATAAATAGCAGCTGCATTGCTGCAACTCGTCTGCCTAGTAATGTGTTGTTTAGCACAATAATAGCACTAGATAGAAATAAAGAATACTAGCTTTTGTTCGCGGCTTCGCACACGTAAGTTACATAAAATATAGCCTATGACACTCGGGAATAAAGCAGCTATCTATTGGTGAAAAAATTTTAGCAATCTGACCAGTATTTTCAGAGATTACCTCCTACAAACAAAAAAATAAAAAACTTTACCTTTTTATTATAAATTGTTAGTGTAGACATCTCACATGATGGTAAGCTGGTCGGATTTTCGCCCCTGCATTGCATCTCCATGCGCAAATCGTGCAGCGTGCCAGGACATTTGCCTCAAGATTCCACAGTGGTAGGCCAGCAAGGAGGGTCGCCGCTCCGAGGGAGACCGTGCGAAATCCCCGCACTATCCGGATGGCCATGAGCAAGCGTTCAGCATGGCCTTCGTTATGCGTAGGGGTTTTTTTTTTTCGGTGCGTAAATTTCAACCAGAAGACATTCCCCGCCCTTGGGCGAAGCAGGAGATAGTGTCAGACTCTTACTGACTAAAAAACCCACCCCGTTCCTTCGTTGCGTTTTATACCGGGGCCGAGCCTCTCTTTCAGAAGTAGACCCTTGGCCCCAGTAGGCTTCGACCCTGCTGTGCCTCTATGGTTGCTGACATCCCCTTGAGGCGCGCGGCAACAGTACGCGCCGTCGACGACTTGGGCTCGGTCCGGACGTTTACCGGACGGTCGGACAGCGAGCTACCCATTGATCGCATTCCGCAAGCTCGCGCCTACGGTGGCTTATGCATATGGGTGGAATATCCACCATGTACCTCGGCGGATCGCCGTGCGTCTATTGTGTAATGAGAAACACAATTTAGCCGAGACTATTGAATTAATTTATTCAATAACACTTTGCCTAGAGGTTGTTGGTCCTTTTATGATATAGGTCTATAAATAATAGGAAAGGATTTTCCAAAATTCACCCCCTAAGGGGATGATACGGGGGTTGATAGTTTGTATGAAGAAACCTACATTTTCGTGGACGAAGCCGCTGGCAGAAACTAGCTTGTATATCTTTTTTATACAGAACATAAAGAAGCAGTAAATATGTTAAAATCTTCAGAATTCTAGATTAGTTTGCTCTTTTCTCCCACATTCGCGGTTCGTCGTCCTAACATTGTCGGTTGCTTTAAATATGCATGTATCATTCACTTTTATTTTCTTGTACGCATTGCAGACGAGATCGGTTGGTTTCCAGGGAGTATGAAGGAACAGAAAACACGCTGATCTATATCGTTTTGTATTCCTTTCCATATCCCTACGAGTTTGTAAAATTGTAGAGGCTCCTTTTCCACTCGCCTATCGTCAACATCGAGCATGTTTAAAAAGCTTGTTACTTCATCTAACGCAGTCCAATGAGATTTTTGACTAAGAGGGAACGCGAATAAAGAGAGATAACGCCTGAAAACTCTGTTAGCATCCGGTAATTCCGTGATTTTGTGTTGCATGCCCCAATTTTCTTTTGGATCGCTTCCTCCTACACATATAAATTAGGATTGAGCTTGAGATTCACAGGCTGACGACACCTTCAAATATTAAAAAACATCAACACATCATCATCTTTAGTAGTCGGCGTTGCGTACTAACTACCTACAGGTCATCGGACTCGCTCAGCTGACGTTTTCTTCAAGAAATTAATTTCGTAAATGCGTAAATTAATACAAGTTAAAAAAAGGTTCTTTATGTTTTGGTTTTATCGTTACAAATCGATAGTGTTGTAGTGTACCGGATCGACCCTCCACAGGATTAAAACGATCAAAATTTTGCGGTGTATATCTGCAATAGAATTCTAGTTGTCCTTCTCAGTTTCACCTGCATCTTTAATTACTGCTCTGCTGTCATGTGGGGTGTAGTGTGATGTTAAATAGCCTTCCTTGACAGATAGGCTATCTAACTATAAAATATTTGAAACTAGCGACCCGTCCCGGCTTCGCTCGGGTGTTTCTCCACTATTTACTGGATGTTATTATACTTATAAACCTTCCTCTTGAATCACTCTATCGATTAAAAAAACCGCATCAAAATCCGTTGCGTAGTTTTAAAGATTTAAGCGTACATAGGGATATAGGGACAGAAAAAGCGACGTTGTTTTATACTATGTAGTGACAAACTCTTTAGCTTTATAATATTATATACTCTACATTACTGTATCTTTTAATTATGGATATCTTGTAACTGCCGGTTATTTGCAAGTCTTAGTCCCACGTTATATTATTTTAGTGTCTTACAGTTGGTATACATTGTATTCTAGGAATATCTCAGATCAAAAGCATATTAGCCCATCTACGCTAATACCGTACGTATAAATTATTTACACGTGTACCCCGGTTTCTATTTATTTCACAACGTAGTCTACCAAGCAACTTCTTGGAATTGTAATGTTAATCTGAAATAGCTGTATTATTCGAGAAACTCAGTTTGATTACTGTAGGATCGACTGTCGACACTGTCAGTGTAGCGACATCTATTACACTACCTACGTAGTAACTAAAATACAAAAACCTGCATCGCAATATCAGTTCTCGGCGTGATTAAAACATAAAACAAGACGAAATCAACTACTGGGATGTTGCCCGGACCAGACGCAACAATCTGGTCAGAGCATAAGGCCTCCGACCAGACGTGAAAAGTGTAAAGTCCCGCAAACCTCCGTTGAAACAGCAGGCCTTTTCAACGGAATTTTGCGGAAACTTTACTCCTTGTTCCGAATACTCTCTGCCCTCTAAATAGGTAAATCCCACACAATTCGGTATGCCAGCCAATCAGAGGAAGGAAGTCCAGTCGTCACACGCTTCAATGAACATTGCTATGCATCATACGCGAGTCACGATCGGGACGATGACGCTTTTAATGTTTTTCTTAGAATCCTCATTTTGGTAATGTAGTCAGTGTTTTGTGTAGATGTCTAGTCCATTGTGCAAATGCTATGTTATCGCTTTTATGTTCTTCAATTACCATAACGAGCGTTTCATCTCGCTGCTGGGTATTTTCTCTGTAAACTGTTACTAAACCAGCTTTATACTTTTTCGCTGTCTTCTTTAACTGGCTTCTGTGTACTTTACTAGTGCTTTCCAGTTCTTCACCACTGTTAGGTTTAGTGGTGTTCATGTCCAATATTATATGCATATGTCCACATTTCAATCTCACTTCATGTTATCGCTATCTGAATTTCATTCTTGAGGATATCATCTAGTAACTTCTTTTCCTCTGGGTTGCCACCCCAAAAAAAAGTAAAAGTAGTAAAACCTGTGTTCCTTCAGTAACTCTGCGTTCCATGGCTGTGCTAACTCTTCTGAACAAACCTGCGGCTTGATCTCAACTTCTTTTAATCTGAATAATATTGAATAACTTTTACTCCCAATCGGCCTCATCAGAAGGCTTGCTTGAAGTAGAACTCAAGAACTCAAAGGGCAATGAAACGGGCTATTAATCGGAGTTTGCTTGCGTGATCGCATCAGGAATAAAGTTATCCGCAGGAGAACCAAGGTTACCGACATAGCCCGAAAAATTGCTGTTGAGTGTCAGTGGATACAGCGCAATTCTCGCAGAATAGATGGCCGTTGGGGCCGAAAAGTTTTGGAGTGCAACCGCATACCGGAAGACGTTGGAAGGCCTCCCACAAGGTGAAACGATGACCTGGTGAGAATCGCAGGAATCCGATAGATGCGAGACACACAGGACAGTTCATCGTGCTACTTTTGAGGAGGACTTGTTTCCAACAGTGGACGTCTTTCGGCTGAAATGATGATGATGTTAAATGTTACATCGACACTTGTCTAATTTATTCGTTTCGAATGCGCAGCGCAGTAGATAGACTGCCAATCAAAGAAACATTACAGAGTATTTTATTTAGACACGATGGCAATTACTTTGTAATAAAAACGACGAGTATTGTTATCATTGCCGATGTTACTTATGTATCGTTGAAATGTCGACAATGTAGCTCTCATTTATAAATAGCTTATTACAGGTGTTTTCGTCATTGTAAATTAATTGTATAGGGATTTAAAGATCAAGTCAGTTACTTCCATATTAAACACTAGAACTTAGCCCACGACTTCGTTCGCAACATTGTTTTCATAAAATCTACCTAACCTACCTCTTAAATCATATTTGGGGGTAGTTTTAAAAAATATGTAGGTATAACAGTCTTTATTATTTAGTTATAAGTTTATTAACACAAGAAATAATAAATCTTCCATACCAGCATTAAAATCACGTAAATTCTTCTAATACTGGTAGTGTTTATAAATAATGGCAACCTTATTATTAACCCTTCAGATACCGTCAATTAGAGACACAGTAGTAAAACAATAGATGCGCGGCCACCGGTGGTCGCTTGGGGATTCATGAATTAACTTAGGTTGTCTACTATTCGTGCTAACTTTGTAATATATTTCAAATATAATTAGAAATATATTTCAATAGTACCTAAATATAATGTTCGCTTACAGAATGTGATTTTGCATACCAACGAAATTCCACCTTTTCAGTTACTCCCACTAGGTCCAAAATCCTAATAGCCTCCATAAAATTTCACGTGCCGAGTCCCAATAGTTTCGGCTATGTGTTGATATGCTAGTCAGTCAGTTTCTCCTTTTACATAAGTAGACTCAGATTGAGAAGATCCTCTTGTTGTCATACACAAAAAACAAGCTTTTAATGAAAATAATTTTTTCATAGCAAGCTTTTATAGCTCGGTATAGCTACATAATTAATACTGCCTAGTTCCTATAGCCACCTTCCGGTTCCATAACCAGATCAGCTCCATGTCATAACAATTTTGCATTTTCATCTGATTTACACATGCATGTAAAATTTCAGCGCAATCGGTAACCGGGAAGTGGATCAAATTTAATTTGCAAGATTTGATTAAAGCTAAACATCGGGACAGGTGAAACTAAATAAAAGCGTGTAAAAATAATCTTTTAAAGACAGCCTAATTTATCGAGTTCCCTTCAAAAATTACATCACATTTCATTTACGTACGAAATATTCAAATGAAAAACTTTTTTTCCTTAAAAATACCCTCCTCAGAACCTACCTACGGTTTAAGCAAAATGGCTTCTTTCTACATAATAGTGTCATTGTTATACAATTCTATAAAAAGGAAATTCTATATATGTCAACCCGCGACTTTTGGCTTTTAAATTGCTATTTTTACGCACCTACGCGACCTCGGATCCTTTTCGTAACGAGTTTTTCTCTGTATAATTCGGTTAGTCCCTCTCTGCGCTTATATTATTCGACTAATTGATGCTGCCTACTCATATGATGTAATAAGTTCCCCATTAAGGCACCCACGGATTAGGTAGATTGGTTTATTGTGAGCACAAAGCTCAATGTTTCTTGGCACTAATTATTCTCATCTAATTTATTCTGTACAGTGTTATTGTCCTGTGGTTTGACAGAAACCATGACTAGTTTGTCTGTTGGTAGACTTAGAATCATTACTTTCGTAACTACTTTATTTATTACATAATATGTCTTTTTCTTCCAATCATCTCTATCACTTGTCACATAGTTAACGTCTATCCTAGCAGGTGTCGTTTGACACAATCAATCCATATTTTCTTTTTTCCTTCTTTTCTTATAGCTTATACTCAAATATCAATCAATCTATAAAACTAAGCGTTTATTACAAATAAACTATATAACTAACAGGCACTTTTGAATTATCAAAATGTCAATCAGAAAAATGGACAAGAACCTGCAAAAATTTCCATATATCAGAACTTTATATGTATTTCGAAAATTCAGAGGCCTTACCATGATGTGTTAAAATGTCAAGCGTGTGAGCGAGAAAGAAGGATGAAGCTATACAGCTCCATCCTTTTAACAGTTCAGTTTAGGTCGTTAAATGGATCGCTTTAAGAGTCTGTGGTAGTGCCTCTGGTCACATATCTTCAGTAAACCTTCTTTGATCTGGGATTAACAGCTATCTAGTGAAGTTAACGCTTTACAAGGCTTAGGAAGACTGATGAAGACCCAAATTCAGTTACTCTAATCCCTTTACCATTTCGTTACTTGATGAATGTTTCATTAGCAAAGTGACCGTAATCAAATTTTCTTAATTACGTTTTCGCACTCGCAGCTCATATATGTTCGGTACTATATTTGGTTTCCTCTCGTGCTGCTAACAAGCCAATTATGGTTAATTTATTCATAACCACCTTGTAACTGCGTAATAATTAACTAAAGCCGACAGTTGCAAACTTTTTATGGTGTGTGCTGCCTAATTTGAATGGTTCACTTTTTTGTCGGATGAGGTAAGTTATGATAGAAGGAAAAAACCACAGCAATGCGGTTTTAAGTTGCTTGTTCATTAACTGGCAATTTTTGGGTGAGCCAGTGTGTTTAGAAAATAAAAACCCAGAAGAAAAAAATTTAATGGAAAATTTTATTGATCCGAACTTCGATTAAGTAATAACGTCATAAGTATGAAGTAAGGAAATAATAATAATATTCCACAATTATCACACAACGCTGTCCCTAAACTAGTCCCAAGCTAAGCAGAGCTTGTGTTATGGGTACTAGACAGCTGATAAACATAAATATATATTTCTAAATGCATACATTATTATAGATAAATTACACCCAGACACAGAACAAAGGATCATGCTCATCCCATAAACATTTGTCCTGGGTGAGAATCGAACCCACGACCTTCAGCATAGCAGTCAGAGCCACTAACCACTAGACCAACAGCCAGTAAGTCTTACCAAAGAACGTACAGTAAAAAGAAATAGCAAACATTTCGGAACTCCACACAATTAGACTTAACTACCATTTAATTTACTTAAACATTTTTACTCTGTTCCGTTTCATTGAACTCGAAAAATGTCCCAGGATAATTGACTTCCGGGAGCTATCAAAATGTCAGTAGCATTCCCATTTGCCATATAGTTTCGATTACACGCATCGGTTCAGTTCCATCTAGTGACGTAATAAACGAGACAGCTGACTTTAGTCCTGTGGGTTTATTGCAAGAAATATTACGTGTCTAGAAAATAAACAGACTGATAATAAACCCATAAATAATAAGGTTTTATGAAAGAAAATTTTAGCAAAATTCGCTTTGAAACTCTTCAGTTTCAATCATCATTCAGTGGTGTATTTAATCAAATACACCATCTATATATATAAAAATCAATGCCACTTTTCGTTGTTATTTTATAACTCGAGAACGGGCTCACCTATCCAAACCAAATTTTTAGGCTTTGTTCGGACTATTCAGTAGATGGTTTATGTGAAGTTTGGTAGGGTAGAGTAGGGTAGAATAGGGTAGAGTAGGGTAGAATAGGGTAGAATAGGGTAGAGTAGGGTAGAGTAGGGTAGAGTAGGGTAGAATAGGGTAGAGTAGGGTAGAGTAGGGTAGAGTAGGGTAGAGTAGGGTAGAGTAGGGTAGAGTAGGGTAGAGTAGGGTAGGGTAGAGTAGAGTAGGTAGAGTAGGGTAGACTAGGGAAGAGCGGGAGCGAAGCCGTGCGGGCAAAAGCTAGTTGTGTATATAATATTGTAGTATCTGCCAAACTAAGTTTGGTTTCCGTACCCCGTCTGTGATAGACTATTGTGTGTGGGCTGAGGGATTTATTCCAACCAGCCACCTTAATGTTGTAGTTTTCAGCCCAATCTAAAGCAAAATATACAACAGTCTACAAGCTTGTTCTAATCAAGATAAGGTTCATCAGAATCTCAGAATCGGAAAAGATGTGATAACGAACAGCTCCAAACAGAAGTATATTAGTTGGCAAAATAGGAGTAGATACAGTTATCGAAGGGCTACACGGTTCACAGAAAGAGGTGGAAAGCGAAGTGGCCCATTACCGGGCAAGCCGGGTCATACCGGTCCGGATGCCAGCTTCCGTTCAGCCTCGCCTTTACCTTGCTCCTCGTTTTAAGGTCACAAGTCAATGTCACGCTGAAGATAAGAGTTTGTTTGTAAAGGAAAAGTTAGACTAACATTTGTACAAGTGTTCAAATGTTCGGACTCATTCGAGGCGCTTCGCAATCCTGTTAGAAGTTTTCGAGTGTAAAAGAGCGTTTTGATACGCTGTTGAATTTTACGTTTTTATTTTGTTTTTGTTTTTTTAATGTTTTATTTCGACGATCAAATCAAATGACTCTTCCCGCCCTGAGTAGAGCGAGTAAGAGGTAGTTTTAGAATTTTACTGTCTAAAATTCACCTGTGGGCTGTGGTCTTTCAGTTGCATTTTGCTAGGGCTAAAACAATTGTTTCGAACAATCCCGTAGCCCAGGTTATTACATAGCACTTATTGGCACATTTTTATTTAAAGTATTTACGTAGATTTATACTTTTTTGTTGCGTATTTTTTCTAATTTAAAATTAAGTTCTTTTGCCAAATTAGGCTGACAAAGTTGGACTACAACTGTTACTAACGCGATCCATAAAAGTTGTGATGTTGTTTCCATAAATGTGTATTCCAAAAAAAATTGGTATACGAAACTTTTACATTTCAACTTCAGTATGGGCAATAAATCGTAATTTTTTGACTGCGGTTATTTCCCCAAAGTATAATTTAACCCTTCAGTCCATATCCGAATATTTAAGACCTACCATTATTTTAATTCAGCACAGCCCAAAATACAACCCCAAGGGGTAAGCAATTGTTGAACCCTCCAGAAACAATTACTGTTGACAAATTTGGCCTTTAGAACATTATCTTGTAACGTATAATAGCTTCCCCTTCAGTCCTGTAGCTCCCATGAAACCACTGAGTTCTGTTTGTGACGTAACCTCACATACATATATCAGTAACGTTTCAGTTTGTGGCAATTTACATAATACTGTCTGTACTATTATTCTCTTCAAATATGTGTTTGTGTGACTGTTGTGTTGCGTCTCTGTCAAATTTATGTTTTCTCTTCTATTCTTAACATTTCTTTTGATATGCCGTAATCTGGTTAACTTAAACTGATAATGATGATGAGGATTTACTATTTGGTGTTGACTCATCACCTTCCTGCACTTGTCCCATGTTGCTTGGAGTAGTCGCAACGTGTTCTTTTTTCATTCTGTTCTGCCAATCGTCATACTATCATCCTTCTCATTGATATAATTCCTTACACGATCCATCCATCTTTTCTTTGACTGCGCTCTTCATTCGTCTAACCATATGTAAATTCATAGTAGTTAGTTTTAGTTAAAGTTGTAGCATCAACTTTTCAACCACTGGCACCATTTTGACAATACTCTAATCAAAATTTTGTTTAGTATATTATCAGCAACTAGTAAAATCAATTCGAATCATAACTTGAACTACAAAAAACAAATATAACAAATATTTTTTAGGGAAAACCGACGGTGCAGCGTCGACAGCACTAAGCTGAGAAATGTCATGATCAATGTTTCAAAACAAACAGCTTGAGTAGGGACTAACATCGACGATAATACCTATAGGCATGTCTGCATTTGTTATGATTACATCAATAAGTTTTAATTAACTTGACTACGAAATCCCTCAGGCGAAAGCCTGAGGTATTTCAATCAGCTCTTATCCCCTAATTGAATATCAAATTAATGTTTTAAAATCTATGTGTTTCACATTTGTACGGTTTTAAGTTTTGAGTTAATTAACTTACGGAAAGTGTATTCATTTATTTTGGCTTAAATTGGATTTTCTCTCTGGTGTGCAATAAAAGAAAGGTCCAGGAATTCAACAAAGAATTTAGTTGATCTGTATTTTGTTGCCTGTATAGAAAAGCTATTTAAAGAATTTCAGTTACTTACTGAAGAATTTAAGGTTCCAATGAATAAATCAATGTTTTATAGTAGCTCCTATTATGAGTTATAAGGATGCAGTCTAAGCCATAAATGGTATATCTTTAAAACGTTATGGCAGGATTTCCCTAACGCGTAAACAGTGATTGCCCAATAACCATTAGTATTATAACAATCCACTCTCTGGTACTAAATCGATTACTTCTTTTATTTTCTGCTAATTAGAGAAAAAATGCATTAACTTCTATAGCTAGATTTTTCCTAGATATTGGATTGCTAACTTTCTAGTTTCTAACTCTAAAAACAATGTTCAAAGTTCTGAGAATTTTACAATTTCCAATGATTGGAACAATCTAATTCTGTCTACTTTAAAAGTTATTACACGCTTCATTTTAGTTATTCAATACCTTACTTTATTATCTTTAGCACATAAGAATCGTTACACCTTTGTAATCATCAGCATTGGCCTTAAAACATATGTTATTATTCATGAATCCCCAAGCGACACCCGGTGGCCGCGCATCTATTGTCTTACTATTGTGTCTCTAATTGACGGTATCTGAAGGGTTACTGCTATAGAAAGATTATCTTTACCAAATTCTGCCCGTTCTCCGTATTTCGTTTCATTGTCATCATCGATTACAAATCTTTGTTCTTAATTGGCAAGTCTACTTCGATATCATGGTCGAGCGACTCCATGCTCTATTTTCTGTCCCATTTCTAACAATAAACGATCTGTTGCGTCACTATCAATAAATCTGTCTAGTTTCACAGAATGCTAACCATGGTTGATGTTATTGAAATACGTTGTGGAACCAGGCAGCGCAATCGTTGTCGTTGCTTTAACTTTTGCTAGGTAATGTTCTATGGCTTTTGTTGATTTGGTGTAAGTATTATTCTTTTGTAGGTATCAGAATTGTCTTCATTATTTATAATATTATTATGTTAGTCACTTTTATCAGTCATTTCATCAATATCATTATTATTCTTGCCGAATGATCCCCCCATTGCTAGCCAAAGATTTACTCTTTACGTATGGTAGTTTCATGTTGTGCCGTTATTACTAAAACTTCAAATACCTAATATTAAGTTTCCAACTACCTAAGGATATGACTTCCTTATATCGTATTCGAGAGCACTTGCAACATAAATCTTCAGATCAAATATTTCCGGATCAAAAGTGAGCGGAGTTATGACTCCCGGTGGGATAGGAAACATTATGATGCCAGCAAAAGTTTTATTACGGACCCGAAAATTTTAAACGAGTTTGTGGAAAGTGCATGTACGAAAATATGGATCAAGAACATAGAACTTACGGATACGAGTATTATATTAAACTACCAGTTATTACTTTTGTGATGATTCTGGGAGCAATTTCTTGCAAGATGCTTTGAAAGTTGTAATTACCAATTCAAAGCAATTAGCAACTTTTTAAAATGACTGTTACTGTTATGTTATTTCTGTTGTGTGAATGCATTCATCACCAATGAATGTGAACCTAGTGACTGTTGCCTAATAAAAAATATATCTTCTCTTTTTTTACAAGCTTTTATTTAGTTTCACCTGTCCCGATGTTTGTCTGTAATCAAATCTTGCAAATTAAATTTGAACCACTTCCCGGTAACCGATTGAGCTGAAATTTTGCATGCACGTGTAAATCAGATGACAATTCAAAATTATTATGACATGGAGCTGATTTGATGATGGAACCAGAAGGTGGCTATAGGAACTTTGTAGTGAAACGACACAACCCCATCGAGTTTGGGCTCGTATGATTCGTTATAAAGGCTCGCTATGAAAAAATGATTTTCATTAACCCTTCAGATACCGTCAATTAGAGACACAATAGTAAGACAATAGATGCGCGGCCACCGGTGGTCGCTTGGGGATTCATGAATTAAAAGCTTGTTGACTTCTGTAACACAAGACCTAGTTCAGGAACCAGGGCTTGAAAAAGTTTGTTACCTATATACTTATTATCTTTCCATCACTTCCATAAATCAAAGTCGGTAGGTCCTCAAACACCTAAAAACAAAGGTAACTACAAAATAAAAAATCTCCGCAAAAAATAGTGTAAGAGAAATCTGGTTCGTAGCTGAAACAGCCATAATTTTTTACATGAGTTAACCAAAGGTTTAAATCCGGAACTAATCTGAGATTGGTGGAACGCCTTAATCTACGATTTCGACATAATGCCGTGACGTGCTACGTAGCCCGCGAGATAAACTATGATAAAGATTGTTTACTTTAATTAGTTGCACAAGAGCTGCTGTTCAATTCACCGTACTTTGTAAATGTTTAGTACAGTAACTTGTTAATTTGTTAGTTTTCAAAGAATTTTAGTTTTAATAAGAACGTTATTGTTAGACGATTTTTTTTTTATTATTATGATGGGGTTGTGACGTTTAACTACCAAGTTCATATAGCCACCTTCCAGTTCCATCATCAGATCAGCTCCATGTCGTAATAATTTTGCATTGTCGTCTGATTTACACATGCATGGAAAATTTCAGCTCAATCGGTAACCGGGAAGTGGGTCAAAAATTTGCAAGATTTGTTTACAGACAAACATCGGGACAGGTAAAAATAAATAAAAGCTAGTAAAAAACCTGTTAGTATTATATGTTGTTTAATATTTACACTATCTACACTAATATTATAAAGATGTAAAGTTGGTTTTGAACTGCCGGTCCGATTGTTAAATATTTTTCACCCATAGAAAGCTGCCTTATTCCTGAGTGACTATATAATGTGTATATTTTAGTTTGAATGGCTATATTTTATGTATGCGGGTGAAGCCGCAGGCAAAAGCTAGTTAAATATAATCAAATAATATAAGCTAGTCTCAGCTTGTTTTTTGCACACCCAAAACTTTTCCAAACGAACCTATTCTAACTCCGCAAAAAGAATAAGGTCTTATTGTAAAAGTTGGCCGCCAAGTATTTCGGCTACATCATTTATCTAGGCAAAGTTACTTAATTATACTTGTACTTACATATACATACTTGTCAGGATATAGTGACTTTTTTTGAGGTATGATATCATCCAATGGCTTCTTCTGGTCTAGGTGTCAGACTTTTACTGACTAAAACCACACCTGTCTTTCTCCTGTCCTTGATCTGTCCTTCAGTTGCCCTTTGTGTTCTAAGACTACGGGTTTCCTTTTCAGAAAATACCCGCGAGCAGCTTGTGGCTAAGTACGAACTCTTCTCTTACACGTCTGTGTGCACATGGGTTTTCTTTGTTTTTTAAATTCACGCAGGCTCTGAATCATTTCATACAAAATCAGTCACGGCACTAAGAGGCTCAGTGTGCCATACCTTGCGTCTCCCCCCGCACACACGCGCGAGTGCACTTGTTTCACCGCATGTAGGCGCGTGATCTGCATGAGCGAAGCGCGTTGCGTTGAGCGCGCGTTGCGTGGATGCATTTTCTGTGTGTTGGACTGTGCGTATTTTCTATGCAAACGGAGATACTTAAAAGCAACGTTAAAACACGCATTCACACGCTGAACACAGGCTGCGTGGTGTGAGGCAGTGTGATAATCGCCTTACAGTCACTTGAGTCTCGTAGTCAGTCTCCTTCGAGTCGAATAGAAAATAAGTCAATTGATGATATCCTACCTCAAAAAAAGGTATTAAAAACCAAATTCGGCAATCAACATCCTGAAAACATAAATGTAGGATCTACACACCACAGGGAATTCAAATTCATTAGTAAGCGTTGCATTTCATGCCAAATTGGATCGGGAAAGCGTCGAATCAGTTATGCGCAGTGTTTGATGCTTGCTGGATCAATTAAGTATTTTATGTAGATATGGCTTGCTTCTTATTTTACATAGCAGCAATTTGATTTTATTATCATGTTTTGTTGTACCGAGGAATTCCCAATGTGAATTTTTCAATTCATATGTAGGTACTGTAGCGGCATCTATGGCGTAACATAGAAACTAAACTACGTAATCCTGCATCGCGCAAAAAGAGGCCTCCATGCGATTTGAACATACACAACAGCCCGAAATCCTTGGCCTTCAGACCAATGAATAAGGCTTCGTTCATGTAATAAAAAAGAAGAAGCCTGCCAGTCACAATCAGTGCGGTACCGCATTGAAAGATCCAAACATGTTGCTGCGTCCTTCTATTCCATCGACGCAACTGTATGTGTCACGTCTGCATCATATTTTGTCATCATCACAGGCGTAGAGGATGTCGTGGAGTAATTTTTTTTTTATCCGATATAAACAAGTACTTGACTGATATACATACTATACATAAAGATGAAGACCAAGTTCATCCTGAGAGTTAAAAGGTTAGAGTCGCGTCACAAGATCAACGAAAAAAGAGGGATGGAGAATTTAAAAAAGGCCTTTAATTTTTTAATTATGAAAAAGCCGACGAAAAATTCCACCACTGGTTCCAGAATAATGTACTGAATTCATGGTTTTTGTTTGTGCGTCGATGTCAATACTATGACTAGACTATGTATAGGTCCATTCCTTTAACAGGTCAGTTTAAGTTGAAAAAAAGAGAGTCGGTACAGGAAGGAGGTCTCACTTCCTGTACCTACTCTCTTTTTTTATTATTTTTAGTTGTTGCCGCTATATTTTATTGCCTACATAGAATAAATTTTATTTTATTCTATTCTATTTCCCACATCTATTGATAAATGCTTGTTTATACACAGATTCCAAGTTACCCACAGCTTTCAACGCACGTCCTTGACTCACTAATCGATGAGGCGTGATCGGAAGAATCTCGACTCTTGATTACTAATTAACCACCATTAGTCATGGATTCACTACGTTTAGTAGGTTTTTTCCTAAAGATCTCCGATGGGAACTAGAGAAAAAATATTGTGGTGCTCCAAGAACGATGATTTTAGCAATTCAATTTCGTACTCCAGGCGGGGGGGGGGTCCTGGCCTCCTGGTCCACTGGTCTTCCTTTCGTATTAATATAGACTAAAGAGAAGATCATCTATGAGATGGACTGGCCGGATAAAAGCGGCAGTAAATGGCTGACCATCACTACACCGTAGGAGACCAGCTGGGTCGAAGCCTTCAGGGGCCAGGGTCTGTTTCCGAATGGTATGAAAGGCTAGAAGGAACGAGGTGGGTTTATCAATCAGTAGTGTCTGACACTATCACCCACTTCACTTCGCCAAAGGACGGATGTCATCTGGATAATTTTTACACAGCGAAGAAAAAAAAAACTACACGAATGCACGAGAAAGGCGGCCATCAGAGAGGAGTGGCGGCGTGTTGTGAAGCTTGCCACCAACACCTGAAGTGATGGTCACGACCACTCCTTCAAGAGTGCTACTGATAAGGTAGAAGATTACGAAGCAAAGAGGATTTTTTTTTGTTAAATTTATGAATAAACTCAAAAATTACTGGGACGATTTTAAAAATTCCTTCGCTACTTTAAAACTACTTTTATTTATTTATTTATTTAATCTTCATGCAACACAAAGTACATAGGCGGACTTAATACCTTAGGCATTCTCTACGTCAACCTAGAGAGGTAAAGAGACAATAAGGTAGGCGCACAAAAAGAAAATTTTGTTTTGAAATCCTACTTTATCACAATCACAGAAATATTGTAAAGGCGAAAGTTAATAAAGTGGTATGTATGTTTGTTACTTTTTAACGCTCTAACAGCTGAACAGATTTGCATGAAATTAGACACGGGTCGATCATGCCCAAATATACGAGTAGTATAATAGATACTTTTTACTCCGGGAATATATTCCCTTAGGATAAATATCTACTTTAACACAGGCGAAGCCGCTAGCATCAACTAGTCTCTGACCAGAGCCTATGATGGTTTGTAAACTTTGTAAATGACCGTCTCATAAACTTATTTATTAGGTCATAACCAGACGGAACAATGGCGTCAATCAACGTGAAAATGTGACCCAGACAGGATATCGGGAAAACATTTGCGTATAGGCTTTCGAGCCAAATGATTGATGTATGTGTCATTTAAGTAGTGCCTTCAGTGACTGAATAATGTCTTTGAAAAAACACGTTAAAAAAATTCTTGCCCTGATAAAATTATTCAGTCAGCCTGAGGAGTAAATCCTAGACCGCAAAGTATTTTCGTTTACTAAAACCGTCTATCAAAAGAATTTATAACACAACTCCTTTGACATACCTATAATATACATACATATACTACATTAAATTGCGAAAAATTACTTGTACTATGCTTTTATATTATTATTATTGATAGGATTGCGCTAGACTATTATCTCCCTTCATCAGCATCTTTATTTCAACCGGAAGACGTGCACTGTTGGACAAAGGCTTCCTTCAAGCATCGACATAACGACCGATCTTGTGCCTCATGCCCTACTAAAAACGCATTTTCCAGTACGCGTTAGCCACAGCAAAAAATTTTGGATCCAGCGACCATATGTTCTGCGAGCAATGTGCCCACTGCCACTTAAGTTTGGCATTTCTTCAGGCTATGTCGATTCATTTGCGGATATGTATATTCCTGATACTCCGAGCTTTCCGTTGTCCATTGGGTGACTTTAAACGTCCTGATAAGGGCCATTATGAGCGACCACGTTTCGAGATATATATTATGCCATTTCCCTCTGGTTGTAGCTAACAGGAAACACAAACTCCGGCAGTTAAGACCAGTGGAAAATAGAGTGAACTTATTCTTCCGTATAACCATAATAAAAAACCCTCATAAAATAAACGGTTGTAATGAAAAGAATCAGTTAGTTCCACGGAGACGCTACGGTCCAATAAATTTCACTTAGAACAGTCTTCTCAGAAGAATGGAAGATCAAAATTAATGATCCTTTGGCTTTTAGCACGAGCTAACTTATAATTGAAAGATCTAGTCAATTGCATAGCAGAAACCAGGACCTAGACCACGACGTTTGAAGTAAGATTGTTTTAATCCTGTTTCGGTGTGGGTAAGAGACAGAACTATACAGGTTGTCTAGCGCCATCTCTTACTTGTCCCGTAGATATTGTTTCTCAAGTATGCCTCTTATAATATGGACCGATGATCTGGTGAGGGTCGCAGGAATCCGATGGATGTGAGACGCATAGGACTGGTTCTTATGGCGATGGTTTAGGGGGGCTTATATCCAATAGTGGACTCTTTTCGTCTTGAAAGATGATGAGGTAGCAAAGATTTCCCGGGTAATGGGCTTGTTCGAAAGAGTTACTACCCTGAAACGCATAAGGCAACTGAGGAAACGCGGGCATCCACCAGTATAGTCAGCGAAAGTGTGACATATCGGTGTAGGCTATGCAATGCCTACGCAATTGTGAAGCGAAACTGCGCGAATGGAAAAAACAATTCTTGATCTATTGCTTAAATGTTTATCCACATCGTATCTCTTATCACACTTATCCGTATTAGCTAGTTAGCAACTCTATTGTAGCCCCAAAACATTTCATTTTCGGTGCATAAATTATCAAGACATTTGCAACTTCACATCAGTCAGAAAAACTAAGTACAATACGATATTGATTTACGATCAAGTCTGTTAATCGAAACACTTTTATTTATTAGCCTAATTAGTTTTAATTAATTCCCAAATTGGTTCATAGATGGCACTAGAATAAAACAAAAACACGTAGTTAGTTCCGTTTGTAGCTGGTTAATTATTACCGGTCGAATGCACGCGAATTCGTTTTCGATAATGCGTTTAAATTCGACTGACATCACATTTAACGCAATTTATCAATCATTTTGTACTTTGTAACAATGATAGACATAACAATAGTATAGTAAAGAAAGAAAAACAAACTGTGCTCACAGTCTATTTGAAATGACTAGACCACAAAGGAGACAGGTATAGAAGTCAATCTACATACAAAGCGCGCTCGAGCAACGCACACATAGACACCGCTCAGAGACTCGATATCTCGGTCTGGTTGGGACCAGTCCGCTTGAAACACGCGTCTGAAACTTTTTTTGTGCAATAATAGAGCAACGTAAAAAAAGTTATTATAAATGTTCAGTTTGTTTAAATTCAATATTAAATGGTGAATTATTATTTTTGAAATTACCTGTTGTTTGAGAGAGGTACTTAAGTTGGCAATTGCTTCTATTTCGATGGATCGTTTTAGCGTAATACAGATCAATTATGTAGGTAGCTAATCCGCGCTTCGGCATCCAACCCCGCGCCATTAAAGCTAACATGACTTTGTGACCATGTAATATTTTTACAATTTATCATTATCATCATCATTTCAGCCGAAAGACGTCCGTTGGACATAGGCTTCCCCTAAATCCTCCTCTTACAATTTATATTAGTTATTTATCGCCGCTTTGGTCGCGCTCGCACAGAGCGGCTCCGACCCTAACGCGACCGCCGAGCGTAGTTATGAAAAGTGAAGTACACACATAAGATTGACTTCTGTACTTATCTATTTTGTGACTAGACCCAATTGTGACACAGTAATTGGTAATATTGCACTCAGCAGAATTGCAAATAATACAAAGCAATTACGGCATGTAAGTACACAATGGGAACATTTCTGTGTGTCACTATTACAATTTCGTGTACTCCTATTTGCGGATTGATAATCGTGTGACCGATTACAGAATCGTGTTTCACACCGTTAATCGTGAAGTTTCATTAGGTTTGTAAGTTCAAATCTTTGAAATACATACACTAAAGGTGCTTTTCCACCGGAGACGTGTTGTGCTACGTTGCTATGTATGCGTTTGATATCCACCAATCATATTCATTGGTGCTGAAACGGATTCATCTAAGATATGTATTTTATATGGAAGGATGCGTGCAATGGATGTATGCTATGGGTGCGTGCTATGGATAATCACGAGTGGTATAGCTATGTGCAGAGCGCCTACTGCAGGCCCTTTAATTTTTACACTCTATTAAGTGCCCTGCTATACATCGCATAGCTAGAGCTGTGGAAACGGTCACATAGTTTCACAGCTTAGCTATTGCATCCCTGCTTACAACATAGTCAAAAGCAGACTAAACCTTCCTCATGAATCAGTGAGAAGTGTATTGGTGATAACCACATGAAAATCCGTTTATTTCATTAAAAAATCATCATCAGCCTTTTTAATGTGCCCACTGCTGGGACCCAGACCTCCCCTAGGAGAGGGAATGAGCCGTAATACAACACGCGGGCCCAGTGCGGGTTGGTGTATAGCACATGACTTCGAATTTTTGGTTCCAGGACATGCCGGTTTCCTCACGATCATTACTTCATTCGAACTGAAAAAATCATACTGAGCTTTAGCCTTGTTTTTTTTTCCATTCGAATACGAAACAACTCGTGTTATAAATCCTCCCTAATCTGTTTACCCGTCTCACACTCTAAAAAACTGAAATGCGACATTCGAAGCAATACGTCCGTTGCCTTGACATTGGTTTACTCCGCCAGTATATCTAGATCCACCCTTTTAATATCCTCGTGTTGTTCGTAGAGGTCTTGTGGACTGGTGACGGGGTCGTGTTGAATGACTAAAAGTGTAATATCCGTTTGATCCTCTACTTTGTTGTCTTCTCTTCATATGTGTGTATGGTGTCGGGTATCGACAAAGGGTTTAGCTCTTGGTTCATTTGATATTATTGGAGTTCGCACGTGTCGAGTGTTCTTGATATACTGTAGCATCTTTGATGTACTGTGGCATCTTTGATGTACTGTACCGTCTTTGATGTACTGTAATGTCCTTATTAGAGCTACAGTCAGTTTCATATATGTAATGATGAGTTAGTTCAAACCTTGTGAAACGAAAAACGTTCCCAATTATTATAACCAAAAAAATAATGTATTTACGAGACAGGCAACTGTAACTCGCCATTGATCTATGCGCACTGCGAATACGATTGTTTACGAATAATTTCTAGTGATTTGTAGCTTGTATTTTATTTTTACAAGCTTTTATTTAGTTTCACCTCTCCCGATGTTTGTCTGTAATCAAATCTTGCAAATTAAATTTGATCCACTTCTCAGTTACTGATTGAGTAGAAATTTTCATGCACGTGTAAATCAGATGACAATGCAAAATTATTATGGCAACGAGCTGATCTGATGATGGAACCGGAAGGTGGCTATAGGAACTTGGTAATTATACGACACAACCCCATCGAGTTTGGGCTCGTATGATTCGTCTTGACGAGTATTAATTATATGGTATAACAAACTATAAAACCTTGCTATGAAAAAAATATTTTCATTAAAAGCTTGTTTCATGTTAGTATCACGATATGGCCTGACCGGCCTGTTGGTCTAGTGGTTAGTGGCCCTGACTGCTGGAGATCGTGGGTTCGATTCCTACCCAAGGCAAATGTTTATGTGATGAGCACGATCATTTGTTCTGTACCTGGCTGTACCTAATTTATCTAAAATATATGTATTTATCGGTTGTCTAGTACTCATAGCACAAGCTCTGCTTAGACTAGACTAGACGGCGTTGTGTAAAAGTTGTGGAATATTATTATTGTATCTTCTGATTCTATTCAAATAAAAGGTCATAAAGATTATTTTCTCAATAATATTGCCACTTATTCCATAGAAATCAAAAACCTTTTAAACACTATGCCAACTTTTCCAATCTAAAACCGTTTGAAGTAAACACTTGGGATTCTGCAATAAAACTTTTATTTAAGACCCAAACAAATTGCTAAGTGGTACCAGAGTGCCTCAGTTTCTGTATTTTTTAATAGGGTTGGCAACCCTGTGGTAATTAAATTGACGTGACAGTATAACTTTTTACCTGTGTGCATGTATCTCATTGACGTATAGTGTATCTGTGTGTGTTTATTTCAACGTCAAACGTCAAGTTGACAAGTCATCAATCTGACATTTACCAATAGATTTGAACTTTTTTCGGCACGTTTTGATACCTATTGCATTATCGTGATAGTACCTACATGTGTGTGTACCGCTTAGTGAAATAAAGCCAAAAGGCTTTATTTCACTAAGCGGCCGTTCAAATTAAAGTATTTGATAGATATACCTACAGCAATGTAAGTTAGATCTATACTAATGACGTCGACGGCGCGCACTGTTCCCGCGCGCCTCAAGGAGTTGTCAGCAGCAGGAGGGGCCCAGCTGGGTCGAAAACTACTGGGTGCCAGGGTTGTCCGAAAGGGAGCTCGTGCCCCAGTATGAAGGCTAGAAGGAACGGGATGGGGTTTTTAGTCAGTAAGAGTCTGACACTATCTCCCGCTCCACCCAAGAGTGGATTTTGTCATACGATGATTTGCCCCATCGAAAAAAAAAAGATCTATACTAATATTATAAAGAGGTAAAGTTAACTTTTTTGTTTTTATATTTTTTTGTTTGTAATCTCTGAAATTACTGGTCCGATTGCGAAATTTTTTTCACCGATAGAAAGCTGCTTTATTCCTGAGTGACATAGTCTATATTTTATGTATTTGAGCAAAGCCGCAGGCAAAAGCTAGTCTATTCATACAACCAATTCTTCCAGGAGATCGGTCTAATCGTGTAGTTCGTTAGTACGATGTAGCAATCGACGCTACAACTTTACCACGATGGAATCTGAAATGCCAGTTACTGGTTATTCAGAATACATTTCTCGATCATGATCCACGCTGAACTTTGCCGGCGTGATCCCAGCGTCGTGAAATCGTGATTTATCTGCGTGTTTCGTGAAAGCGTGATGATCCTCTTTTGACATTAGTTAAGTCTTTCGTAATATTAATCTGTTCACGGATTTAACCTTTCCAATACTTACCGTATTTTTTTTTTCTCGACGGGGAAAATCATCTTTGACGAAACCCGCTCTTGGGTGGAGCGGGAGACAGTGTCAGACTCTTACTGACTAAAAACCCCGCGCCGTTCCTTCTAGCCTTCATACCGGGGCACGAGCTCCCTTTCGGACAACCCTGTCCCCAGTAGGTTTCGACCCAGCTGGGCCCCTCCTGCTGCTGAGAACTCCTTGAGGCGCGCGGGAACAGTGCGCGCCGTCGACGTCTTAGACTCGGTCCATTACCGGACGATCGGACAGCGAGCTACCCATAGCTCGCCATCCGCGAGCCTGCATACTTACCGTAATTAAAGACACAATAGAAAGACAATGAGAGAACGTTCGCATTGGTTTTTGGAGTTTGTTTAAGTTATTGTTTTAGGAATATAGATACTTATACAATGTTTTTCTGGTCAAATACTTCGTAAAATTGTAGTTCCTATACTCTTATGTACTTTTGAACAAATTCCAAGATTTGTTTTCCGTTTAAGTGGTAGTAGGCAGGGCACATTGCCGGTAAAACGGATGGTCGATGGGGCTGAAAGGTTCTAGAGTGGCGACCGCGCACAGTAAAACGCAGCGCTAGAAGGCCTCCCACAAAGTGGACTGACGACCTGGCGAGAGTCGCGGAAATACGGTGGATGCGAGACGCACAGGGGCTTCCCCCAAGCGTCGCAATAACGACCGATCCTTTGTGTTTGCCTCCGCCTATGTCCATCAGTGGAAGTCTTTCGGCTGATGATGATGCCTTCGACTTCTAATGGTTACTTTTTAAGGGTCCCGCACCCAAAGGGATAATGGGACCATATTTACTAAGACTCAGTTGTCCATCTGTCACGAGGCTTATCTCATGAACCATTAGATAGTTGTCACAGATGAAGTATTTCTTTTGCCGTTTTTTGCTGCACACTTCGTGCCCGAGTCTGACTCGCACTTGACTGGTTTTTAATTAAAAACAAAAAAAAAAGCTAAGTAAAAATGCTGATTCCTAATTCTCAAGAACGCTTATGAAGAAATTTTAAAAGAAAGGTTCGAGCCCCACTCTAGTTTCAGAAATAAATTCATAAGACCCTCTTGAGATTAGCTTTGCCCGCTGCCCACAAATTGAATTTGAAAAGGATCCCAGCTTAACTCAATCCCTTAGCGTAACATGCTTAGTAATTAATCTTGCATATTTATGTTAATGCACAGCTACATTATTGCTGAAAATATTCTTAATGTAGAGCCTGACACGAAGTACCAAGAAAAAAACACTAATGCCTTGATCACACGCACCGCGTGGACAAGCGAGACAGTGCTCTCGGCCGAGTACCTACTCGGTACGTGTAAACACAGTGCCCGGCCGAGAGCTTATCTCTACAACTCGCTTACATCACTGTCTCGGACGAGCAACATTTTACTGTCTCGCCCTTTTACTCGGTACGTGTGATCAAGGCATAAGTAGTTTTGTTTAGCGTTTGTTATTTTCGACTATGATGACAAATAGGTAAACGAGCGATATGCATCGGTGTGTGTTGAGTGTTTCTTAAGGCATATAGTCCCTTGAAAATCTGCACACATACTCGTCCTGCCCTGCCGCCTAGGCTGCAATGCGAGTATGTGTCCATTTATCCTATCCATGATAGAGGTTTTAATAAAACACGTATTTTCGAGTAAATCATTGAATACCGAATGTTACCGAATGCTAACAGACTTTTCAGTCGTTGTCTCTCTTTTTTTGCGTTGCCTTTTTATCAAACATTGCATTGGATTACGTTAGATATAGTAATAAGCTTCTAAACCATGCTCCATGTTGACGATAGGCGTGTGAAAAAGCAGCCTCTTAACCAGCATTTTTTTTTTAATTAGATAACGTATGTATTTCTAAAGATTAAAGCCGATTGAAAGGAGTACCTAGGGAAAAGAAGTGAAAAAATATAATGTCATACGATAATGCTAGCTAGGCTTCAGAAAGTCACTGTTTTATGGCACTGCCCGGGCGCTTGGGCCTTAATCTAATTATTACCATATCTACAAATGATCTTGGTAAGCGTCGAAAGTCATTACGTTCATATATTGCATAATTGTTCTGTCTATCAAGTATAACCGTTTTGTTCTCGTACCAAACTTGATTTATTATGTGTTAACCCCCGGCTTTGTCCGTACAATTTCGTAATAAAGGATACTCCGCTTCGTAAAGTAGATCTTGTTTCTACATCTCCGGTCATTACTTTGCCTGCGGGAGCGTATAATATTTACTGATTTGCTGATAATATAATTCTCTCAACTTTCTGTTTTAGTGTTTATTTATAATAAATAAATAAACCACTTGTTATTATAATAATGATTTGATGATTTATTTTAAATGCTATATTATGATTTATTCTAACTTTCACACTTGCTTTCTGAATTCTAAATAAATATTTATTAAACTAACTGAAGATTTACAACGTTTGCTGATGGAATGTGTCTGAAATAAAGATAAACTCGACTCGCTGCTGTACTAGTGTGATTCACTATCAATGATTGCATCACTGCTTACCATCAGATGGGATGAGCGCAGTCAAGCATCCAGTGCGTATGATATCCATATCATTTAAAAAAAATAAAAAAAAATTACGCAACTTGCAGCTGAGCAAACTGAAATTAAATATTTTTAATTTGAATGGCCTGTTGGTCTAGTAGTTAATGGCCCTGACTGCTACGCCGGAGGTCATGGGTTTGATTCCCACCCGGGACAAATGTTTATGTGATGAGCATAACCATTTGTTCTGTGTCTGAGTATAATTTATCTATAACATGTATGTATTTAGAAATATATAAGTATGTTTATCAGTTGTCTAGTACCCATAACACAAGCTCTGCTTAGCTTGGGGCTACACGGCGTTGTGTGATAGTTGTAAAAAGAAAAAAAAATAGATTCGATGTGCGTTTAATTCAGAGCATTCTATCAAAACCGAATTCGTAGGCGGTTGGTAATGTTATGCTTAATAACGGTTTCTCAGCCACTGCAGACGAATGGAAAGGATGAATCACTATTCGTCCTATTGGCAAAAATATTTGAGACTAGCTGACCCGGCGGACTTCGTTCTGTCTGTTCTGCCTAAAAGCCAATGAATTTTTAACAGACTTCCAAAAAAAGGAGGAGGTTTAGTGTTAAAGTAGCTAGCCAAAAAATAGACCAGCATAATTTATTTCAAAATTACATTTTAAATAGAGATGGCTTTGAATTCTTAGTTTGTTTTTCATGTTTTTTTCCGGTAAGAGAGGATTACGTACTAAAAAGAAACTGCAAAATTTCAAGCTCCTAGTCTCAGGTTCTTTTATAAATAGTTTAAATTCCAACCATACCTCTAAACTGTTTCATAAATACCGTAATTATCCATTCACATCAGTTACGCAATATATTAATAGGAAGTAATTACAATTTTCTACAGTATCTACTATCTATTGTAATAAGACTAATATAAGTTGAAAGGTGAATGTTCGGACACTAATCTAGAAACTAGTTATTCAAGTTCGCGAATATTACAGCTACATTACATAAAAAAATACATAATAATGTTCCGTGTATCTCATTTAGCATGGATACGCTAATTTATACCGTAACCCTGTAAGTAACTATGAGATTGTATTTTGTCAGTAAAAGTCTGACACCCTTTTTTTCCACCAAACTGAGAGGCAACACGTCATGGTAAGGCTCCTATCGTCATCATCAGCCTTTTTAATGTTCCCACTGCTGGGACTCATGCCTCCTCTCTAGGAGAGGGAATGGGCCGTAATCCACCATGCGGGCCCAGTGCGGGTTGGCGAATGTCACATGTCTTCGAATTTTTGCTTCTAGGGCATACCGGTTTCCTCACGATGTTTTTCCTTCAACGTTTTGAGAGCAGTGGTGATGAAATAAATTACACAAAGTAGTGCGCTTGGCTGGGTTCGCACCCGCGACCTGCAGCTCGTAAGTTGGGGCCGTTAACATTCGGCCACCAATTCTCTCTGAGCTCTGCAAAGGCTAGCAGGGTTCCTACTGGGGCCAGGGTTATCCGAAAGGGAGCTCGAGCCCCAGTATGAAGACTAGAAGGAACGGGTAGATTTTGTTTTTAGTCAGTAAGAGTGACACTATCTCCCGCTCCGCCCAAGTGCGGGGGTTGTGATTTTCCCCACAGTAAAAAAAGCTCTGCAAAAGCTCCTATACATATTATATGCTACTAGCTTTTGCCCGCACCGCTTCGCTCCCGCTCTTCCCTACTCTACCCTACACTACTCTACTCTACCCTACTATACCCTACTCTACTCTACACTACTCTACCCTACTCTACCCTACCAAACTTCACATAAACCATCTACTAAATAGTCCGAACAAAGCCTAAAAATTTGGTTTGGATAGGTGAGCCCGTTCTTGAGTTATAAAATAACAACGAAAAGTGGCATTAATTTTTATATATATAGAAGATGATAGATAATATCCACTCATAATGATTGCGCGTACCAGCATCTCGTACGTATAGTAACTTGTTTTTTTTTTTTGGTTACAGGTGGAACAATCAGTCAGCGTAATAGACGGTAAGTACTTTTGTTCTATTGTCTTATCTGGTTCAGTGGTCTACGATCCTATTGTTTCAACTGTTAGGTACATGGTGACTGTGAACTATTTAGCATGAATGGGGAAAAGGTCACCTCTATACCTTCTCTTGTCTGAGTGACAAAGCCTTTTTGTTACGAAAAGCCTCTCTTTTCTTCCAACATGTATTGCTCATGATATTGGTATTGTATTAGTTTCCATAATCATCTTATCCTTACGGACAAAGCGTTTTGGGAACACATTCATTATGCTTACAGCTAAGAAGTGGAATTCCCTGCCGGAGTCTGTGACTGCACAATGAAGTTCTAATGGTAGGTCACTGATTAAAAGAACTTTGAAAATTTTAGCAGATTATTTATCGCATACGTCGGACATTCATTTGTTTACAATTCATACACGAGATTACAATTTTATGCCTGCTGCTTCTCTCAGTGGAGTGTCAGTGGTTGAACATTGGAAAGTCATAATGACGCCATTATATTACTAAACTTGTCAAAATCAATGATGGACCATTCTGACACTATTGTAATACAAGACTTGCGGCCCTGGCCGTCGAGAGTCTCGATTCCCTACCGTAGGTTGTTGTCTGGCTTACGGAGAACTAACAATGTTCAAAAATTTTGAACATAAATAAAGATCCAGGAAAAACAAATCAGACTAATATATTTTACAAGGCGAAAGCTTGTGAGTATGATCAGACGTATCCATTTATTGCATGTTTTTCAGAATTTTGAAGCTTGAAGAAACTTGAATATCGAAATTCTGTCCCAAGCGCTTTTTAATCTTCTTTTTGTCAAATATGCCCCTCATCAAGTATCGGTACTATTCTCACCTTAAACCTGGTTTACTTAACTAGGATTACTAAGTGACACAATCTATAATCAAACACTTAAAATAATATGAATGTAAAACATTGGTTTGGGGCGAATATTCACCCCGCCCGTGTGCTGTAGTGTTTTAAACCAAACTGTTGATCTGCCATCCTCAGATTTTTACAGAACCGCGCCTATATTCGCCAGGCAACCCGATCCATGACAGCACCTCTTTTGTCCGCATCTCTACCCATCCCGTTCACAATCACAATAGTATTACGTCACCCCCGCCATAAACACGACAGTATCACAAAGACGACCCAATTCACACCGGCGCTTTCCATTTCATCGTTTATTTAGGCGACATCAATTAATAATGCATTAGAAGAAAAAATGTATGGTACGCATGCGTGTTTGATGAAAGTGATAACGTATCTACATGTGATTTACTTTTACTCAACTCGTTGTTGTAATTAACCCAAATTGTGAGCACGGGCTATTTAATTTGGCTCAGAAAGCTGTTATATTGAAGCTTCGCGAACCGACATTCGGTATTTTGTAAAATTGCTCTCAGGAGTTTTAGGCTGCCTGTCCATTGACGCAGAGTAAGACTGCGGAGCGGAGCGGCGCAGTAATGGGTAGCGAAATCGAAATGTGTCTGTCCATTAATACGGAGCGAGGTAGTGCGGAGTGGGGTTGCGGACTGTGTGAAGTTAGTATCTGCTGCCAAAGCTGTGCTCAAGGCTGTTTTCTTAGAGAATTGTACTGCACGGGTTGCAGTGCGATATCCCTTATTACCACGCGGCCAGTTTACCTCTTTCCCGCACCCGGTTTTCGGTTATTACGCAAATTCGTGTCCACTGAAACTGAGCGGAGATTTTATGCAATTCTATTTGTTAATATTGGCACAGCTCCGCTCCGCTCCGCTCCTTTTCACTCTAGTGGACAAGTAGCCTTACTGAAAGTGGAGGTGTAATTTATTGGAGTATATCTTCAGAGGCTATAGCGATGTTCAACTACCTGGGCTATTAAAACCTGATCTCGTTTAATTAATTTTATATTAAGACTATTGAACCTTTTCCGAAGGTATGGGTTATCGGGCTTTTGGAAAATAATTGCCTAACATTATATAAAAGGCTATACGAGTATGTATCTAAATACTTCTGCCAGCAGCTCCGATCACGTATACCTAAGTAAATACATAATTAGATATTCTAAAGGAATATACTTCTGGTAGAAATAGAATCCTGTCTTATTCCAAGACATGGTCAACCCGTGTGCCAAATTACATCCAGGTTCATCCTGCCGTTTAAGCGTGAAGGAGTAACAAATATATGAGTATACACACACTCACAAATCTACCTACATATAACTACTTCTCATTTCTACTACATATAATAAAACTGAAGAGTTTGTTTGAACGTGGTAATTTCAGGAAATACTGATACAAATTGAAAGAATATTGTAGGATAGCCCATTTATCGTGGAAAACTACAGATTTCACCTATATCGTGATGTTATAGGTGAACACTATAGCATCACTCTACAACCCTTAGGAGTGGAGCAGTAACCAAAGAGGTGGGTAAAACCGCAGGGACAGCTAGTTTCTAGGTTCATAAACTTATGCCTTTCCAATATTAGTATTATATTACATGCTCTACTAGCTGCTGCCAGTGGCTTCGCACGTGTGAAAGTAAAAAAATATGCCAAGAAAACATACTCCCGGGATAAAAAGTGCTATACCAAAACGTGGTCCAAAATTTATCGAAATTTGTTCAGCCATTCAAGTGTAGTAACAAACTTACAGACTCACAAAATTTCGCCTTTATAATATTAGTGTGATTATCGTAAAATAACCTTGAAAAACGTAACAAACCCAATTTTCCTGTAATAACGGTTACCAAATCAGATTATAATATGAGTATAACCGCCATTGTTATTAAATGCAACAACGAAATAACTAAAATATGACAGTTATGACCAGAGATGTTATAGATCTCTGTAACCGTAACCGAAATCGATATAAAAATTTCGTTTCGGATGTAATCGGAGTCTAAAAGACAGATTACGACAGGGTTTTGTTTGACTTGGTCAAAGAAATAATAATCTAGACTACAAATAAAAGTCAAATCTTGCTATTTGTATTTTACTTTTACAATTTTAAAATTGTAAAACCTAAATGATACTATCTATACTACTTGATAATCCGAGTCTAATATCCGTAACGAAAAGTATCCAAAACCACCGGATAGTCAGAAATATATTCACATCCGTAACCGTGATAATCTTTACTAGAAATGAAAGTCAAATCTTGCTATTTGTTCTTTATAATGTTAAAATTCCAATATCGGTAACCAATACTATCGAAACTACCTGATAATCCGAAATAATTTCATATTCATAACCGTAATAATCTAGACAAGACATACAGTAAAATCTTGCTTACTTGCTGTATTTTATGATTTTTATTAAAAAAAAAATAAGTTCCAATATCTGTGGTTCTGTACCCACCGAATAATCCGAAATAATTTCATATTGATAACCTATATCAACTATTCGAAACCTGTATAATATTATTCCCATATGCGTACTTATTGAGATCCGAAATTTCATATCCAATGACATCTCCAGTTATTACCAACGGTATCGAATACAACTGATACTCGTATTATGCAAAACGGAAATGTAAACAGTTCGCCAACGCGAGTAACACAGAAAAAAAACATACGCGATTCGATACGATACGTTGCGCAAGCGACTGTAATAGCCAAACTTTCAGCTATTTCAGTTTTTTTTATTGAATTGGGCAAACCCTGAATATATAGCTCTTTCTTTTAACAGGAAATAGTTACCCGGTTTAGTTTTTTTTTTGTGTTGAAAATCATTAAATAACTGCGAAAAGACTAATTGGTAATCCAGATTTGGGTAAGTCCAGTCTATAAAGCCTTGAGCACAGACGTAGGCCTTTCGGTATTTTAGGGTCTGCTTCGGAAATAAAGTATCGGCCCAGGTATGAAAGACAACGAAGGACCAGGATGCAAAAACCGCCCAAGGGCGCAGAAATGTCACTGGATGATTACCCCATCGAAAAAAAGCCTTGTGGTATTTTACCGGACGCATTTTGGACAATGTGCGCGGGAATTGCATGACTTGGTTCCGCCATCTTCTTTCTACAATCGAACAACACGACGTACAGCGAGTATCCAAAACTTCTATACTCCGGACTAGACGAAAGACTGGAACAATTTGTCTGCCGTGGTCTTCCTATCCGATTATAAATTAAGTGTCTACAAGGCTAGAGTCAATCGACTCTTAATAAACCAGTGCGCTTCACCATCAACCATTGCATCACTGCTTTCCATCAGGTGGGATCGCAGTCAAGCACTAGTTTATATTACATCATTTCAGCTGTCACTCCTCTCACCTGTCTCTCCTTCTGTCTGTTACTGTGGTTGTTATTTTTAGACACAACATTACCACCAGAAGCCAATAGATCACAATCAACTTCGCATACCATAACCAGTTATTTTCAACACCGTATCGACTGAGCGTAACACAGTATTCACATATTGCATCACATTTTCACATATCATTTCAGTAACGTAACACCACACTTGTTAACTGTTACGCCTAAAAGTTGACACGTCAAGTTAGTGTCAAACCGGTAACTTGACATAGATAACCGTCACGCCTGAAGTCTAAAGAAGGGTGAGGCTGAACGGCAATATTGATTGTTAAGAGTATTAGCAGTGAGCCGGGTATATTGCTCGAAGAACAGATGATCGATGGCGACGAAAGTTTCTAAAGTGGCGAACACCTAACGGAGGAAGAGGAAGGAAGACGCGACTTTGGAAGGCCTCCCACAAAGTGGACCGACCGGCCTGGTGAGGGTCGCGGAAATCCGATGGACGCAAGACGCACAGGACCGGTCATTATGGTGACACTTGGGGGAAGCCTATGTCCAACAGTGGACGAACGATGGAACTTCTTAAAGGCTCATTGGTCTACATATACATATATATGCTACGGCATATAGTAAGATCTTCGGACATCGAGGTCACAACCTTACGACCAAGATTTCAGCCAGCATAGATATAAATCCGGTAAGACCTATTGGTCCTTAGTGGATTGCGACCAACCACGACTATTTTCAACCACAACAAATGGCCCACAAGGGATCCAAAGCTGTCTGTGATACATATTACCTATGTTTAAAGGACGCGTTAGTAACAACCAACTAATTTGCAGTAATTCGAATGATTGTGTTAAATGCCTACGTGATGGAAGACCTTTGTTTGACATTCAATGTTTGATTATGTATGTAGCACATTATGTAGGTGGTAAGTGGGTGTTTGTTGTAGTATCTTGCCCTTTTTCCTTGTGTTACAGAAAAGAATAAGTGTTTCTTGGAGGAAAAAGTTTTATCGTGATCCTGGAACGCAAAGGACCACTGAAGGACATAATGTAGGTTTTTGTCAATAAAAGCCTGTCACACCTTAGAACTAATGAAGTCATTTGATGATTTCTGACCTCAAAAAAGGAAAATATTACGAAAATTAAAAACGATAAAAGTGATAGATTTTCTAACGGATCTGATCAGCCATATGGACTACATAGCATTGCTAAGCATGTGTAAATCTAAAGTGTGACCTATACGACCCGTGTTTTTGTTGAAGTATAACAAAAACAAATCTATCCTACTTTGACACTATGATCTTTATCTAACCAATACATAATCATAGTATTTAATAATCCGAGCCCCTTGTCACCTCTTAGGTGAAATTCCTAGTCTAGTTACAGTTACTGTTTTCTTTAAGCTTTGCTTAAAAGCACAAGTCTCACGTAATAATACTGAAAATACCTTCCAGGATATAAGTAAACGGTTATTATTGAAATCCATAAAATAGTGTCCACTCACCTACCCTAACAGTTTTTACGTCAAACTTTTGCTTGTCACTTTACAATCTTCTCCAAATATAAAAGAATCTTGGAATGGTCCCAAACCTTCACTAGCCATCATCGTATTTGACAGTGGCCTTCAAAAACTACCCCTTTAAAACGTGGCATGACAAAAAAGTTAAATCAAGTACCTACTATATTTGTATGTAGGTAACACCATGAGAACGAACATTACAAAGCAGTTAATGTTTTCTCGCCATACAAAGTAATTAAAACTGCAACAAAAGAACTGCTAATAGCTCTGCAGACAGTTGAAATTAACTCGTAACAAAACATTTAGTTCTCGGATGTAGGCGACATAAACATACGGACATAGTGCATAATATTAAAATAAATGTGTGGTGCATCTAATTATGGCCGTATGTGTAATTCTCCAGTACTGGTAAAGAAGAAGTATGAAGTTTTAAATGAGATGAGGTTTCCTTTTAAGATCGCATCAGACAAATAGTTTGCAAAAGAAAGCTCCTTCGTTACCAACAATGCTGATTAGAATGAGGCGGCCACTGCCCATTTCCTCTCGTTCCGGATCAAGGTCTAAACCAGGGCCGGGCGCGAGAAATCGCCTAAAAAAAAACGTTAGCGTAAAGCGTTGAACACCCCCACTGTGTCCTCTGGGAGATCCGCATAATAGTGACATCCGGGTTTTTCTTCCGCCTGAATCCGAAAGAGGAACCTCTCGAACTTACCAAGGTCGATGAGGACCTGTGTCATGCGGAAGGTGAGGATGCCCTGGCTCCTCTCCAGGCATTCCTCAAAGAGGGGACTTACCGCTGCGAATGTGCCGTGTCCATAATGAACGCCCCCTAATCTTTGGTGTTTACTCGGCGTTTACCGTTTATGGAAACAAAAACCTACATTTAACAACGTTTACAAACTGTGCTCTGATTGTTTTGTACTACAAATAACACGCCTCTTTCACTTATACGTCAGTTTTGATTTTGTAGTGTAGCGTTTTTTTTTTTTTGAGATAGTGTTAGACTCTTACTGACTAAAAACCCCACCCCGTTCCTTCTAGCCTTCATTCTGGGGCTCGAGTTCCTTTCAGATAACCCTGGCCCCAGTAGGCTTCGACCCAGCTGGACCCCTCCTGTTGCTGACAACTCCTTGAGACGCGCTGGAACAGTGCGCGCCGTTGCTGATGCGGTCGGCGTCCTCCTTTGCTAGCATTCCTGCTTCGCAGAAGGCAGCCGCCTGCCACTCCTCCTCGCTCCGAACCATGGCCTGAAACCAAGGTCCGGCGCGAGAGGTCTTCGCCGCCGATCGCCCACACCTCGACTGTGTGCTCCACCGTGTAGTGTAGCGTTGATACTTGATACAATATGCACCAGAATTTGTTGGAAGGCGAAAAGGGAAACTGATAGTTCTTGTAGCATGAACACAGTGGGTAATTTTGGAGAAATAAGCATGATATTAACAAATAGATTGCATTTCAAACTCCAAATGATTTATTAGTAAATATGTGTATCTACGAGTACATAGGTGTTATTTTCTGTATGTAAAGAGAAACTTACTTTCTTGTGGGCAAAGCCGCTGACAGATCTAATAAATAATATAGGTACAGAGCAGTGACGAAGGTTCCATACAACTCGATTCCCACCGGCTTCCCTTCAGAAGTTTAGAACACAACCACTCTCTACCGTAATTGAGAAATGGCACAATCAGTAATTATAAAACTACAAAGAAACATTACAAAACGCCTACACTAAGTATACACTATGGACATTAAATCAACAAAATTTGCTTTTCAACAACATGTTGCTTTAAGATAAGCCGCAGGCGCAATCGGCTTTTTAGCGTTTAAATTTCTATACAAGATATATGTCATGACGTCACATAAAGGTCAATAAACTTGCCGGCTTAAAGCGCTCCGGCAAGCCGGTTTTTTTTCGAGTTATTTGATAGAGTTGCATTGAATAGGCTTAAAAACTACTTGACTGTTTTTAAAAATTCTTTCACCATTCGAAAGCTACATTATCCACGAGTAACGTAGGCTAAATTTTATTTTGGAAAAAAATAGGGTTCCGTAAGATATTTGGGTTTCTCGGACACAAGGTGTAAAAAATCAATCAGAAAAGTTACTTATTTTGCGTACGCTGCCTAAACTCTAAAAGATAGGACCATAAAATGTTGAAATTAATTGTAGATCTTATAAATATCTACAAAAAAGTCAGCGAAACAGTATACCTATCTATGTCGAGTGAGGCACAACAACCATTTTTTTATCTAATCATCTTGATTTTTTTTTGGATTACATTTGAACGCATTTATTTTACTCATGCTATTGACCCTTATCAAAATAAATTATTTCATCACTAAGTACAGTTTATGTAGATAATATTTGGTCTTTGAATGATTAAAATTGGACGTTTGGTTTTGAAGTTATGGCGAAATTAAAATATTACGATTTATGCTGGACGGCCCAAGCGTCACCAAGGCGGGGCTCGGGGGTGCGCGTGCGGGAGGTGAGTTTAGATCTATGAGTAAGGTCGTGCGCGAAGTCTAATAATTTTCGTGCGATTTTTTTTAGTTTTCGTTCTTAAAACTACACCTACGCAAAAGTTCTTCTCAGAGCTGGTTTTTTTAAACATTTTCATATATCCCTTTACAATAAATATCAACATGCGTAATTCAAAAACAAGAACGATTATCTGACCTAGCAATTATTTCTAGAAAAACGTTCTTTACTAAAAATTAAGAATCTTCCCGGCTTTAATGATAATGTCTTAGCGCACTTTGTAAGAAAGAATAGACGAATAGCTTTAGAGTATAAGTAGTATTATTAGTACTTAGTCGATTAAGTTAACATCATATCATCATTTCACCACAAACGGCTTTTATCAAAGCCACTTCTATTATGCTTGCAAGTAGCGTTGCCAGGCGTCCGGATAAAGCCGGACATAGTCAAGCTTTTAAGTGGCGTGTCCGGCCAAATTTGAGCATTTTTGGCTTTTGTTAGGCTTTTTAAAGACCATTTTGTTTAGAATTGTCATTAGAGTTTTGCCTTACCTTGTATCGCTAGAACAAGCAAAGTGGACATGTAATAGTATAACAATAATATCACTTAATCTTATGGTTTTTTCATTAGAATTTAAAAAGATTTCATGAATTTTATTAGACTTAAAAAAAATGTCGGCCTTTTTGACCAAACGTCCGGCTAAATAGGATAGATTGTCCGGCTTTTCAGTTCCAGGACCTGGCAACCCTACTTGCAAGACACTGTTTCAATATCTCAGTGCTTACACGTATAGTAAAAGTGGACTGAAGATACATCTGCCTATACAAGACTGAAGCCAGGATGCCAATCACAGATTTTCGGTAAGGACTCAAGACTGCGTGCCCGCGCTCGGAGTAGGCTAGGCAAGCATTTTTTTTTTGCTCCGGCTTACCTTTCTCAATATTTCACGCTTCGCCACTGGTACAGAGTGAATAAAAAAACAGTAGTAGGTATCAGTAATATTTATATTTATGAGCCCAAAGACGCAGGCCATATTGTCATCAATGGCCGTGGTGACTTTCAAATAATCCAGCAGAAATTATTTTGCCTTTTAAAGTTAAATCAATACATTTCCAGAATCAATTCCGGAACGCAAGTTGTGTGTATTTAGCAGAATAATTTCCTCAGTAAGTAATTATGTAAAAGCAAATTAATCGAGAACTAAACACGACGTTAATTACTTTTATCTTGTAATTGTATGGAATTTACAGTATTTTAACGATACCCATTAGTTACACGGGAACAGCTATGAGAATTAAATCGTAATAAAAAGTGGAATTGCTAGACAATGAATGTTTAGTAACCTACTGCCTTCATCGATTGCTTATCGATACTTTTTTGTTTGATTTCTTACTCGCATTGCAGATAGGGTTGTCAAACGACTGGTACAGCTTTTTTGTTGTAGATAGGCTCGCGTTTGATTACTATCTAATCTGATTTTAATCGATTATGTGTTCGACGAAGAAACACGCGTTGTTTACGAATAGATGTAACCAGATTCAGTCTTCGCTTATAGACCTGAGTCTAACCTAAGTTGTAGCTATCAGGAAACTCAAACTCCGACAGAAAAATTCGATTCCTAGTATACAAACACCCAATAAAGGTCTTTCCAAAAGTCTTATTACGCCCAGTACCTATGCAAATCGCTATACTGAGCATAGTAAGACGTTTTGAATACGTTTCCAAACAAATTAGACTCTGTCTGACCGGCAGGCTTAGACAATTGACTTTTCTGTTAGCATTCCTGCCGGACGCTAAGTACAAAATATATGTTAAAGACATTAACAGTCACGTCACTTGTCATACGACTTTTCCGCAGGTAATAATTCTTGCTAGCGTATGCGGCGCGGTTTTTAAGCCGGGCAGCCCTACTCCCATTGCCAACAATGCAACACACATAAGATCGAGCAAATGAGCTAACATTACCGACTTGTTCATTAGAGCTAAACACGTAATTATCGATGTCAGTATTCGATAGTTACGATTGATAGCCACTACACTACTTACGTTTAGCGGACGCGGCGGGGTATGAAGCATTTACTTTTACGAGCAAACAAAGATTTATTATATTATATTATTATTAGGAAATTATCAATTGTACCATTTTGAGGGTCCATTCCTAACTTGGCCAAAACGGAACCTTTATAGAAACACTTTGTAGTCCGTCTGTCAAGGGCCTTTTTTCCAGAAATGGAGTTATTAAACTGAAATTAATATCAAATAATAAGGTTTGCTACCGAGCAGAAAAAATTAACTACGAAAACAAAGCAGTCTAAAGTTAAGGCCCTGTGGGCTTTGTTTATGACGCATATTTCGTAAAATAATCAAAACTTATATGCTTCCCGTTGACCTAGAATCCTAATATTTGGCAACAAGAGGTCTCACAACAGATGTAAAAGAAAAAATCGAAAATAATTACTTTTTGCGATATGATAAATTCGGCATAGGTAACTTTGTACGGAACCCTCGATGCGCGAGTCGGACTCGCACTTGACGGTTTTTTTCTGTTTAGAAAATCATCAATCATGAACTTCTCCCGCTCTTGGCTTAGCGATTAAAACCTTCAGTTGCCCTTTCTGTTCCAGGGACGCGATAACTTTTTTAAACAGTCTCGCAGTCAGCTGGTGCTCCTGAGAGAGGAAACACGTGCCCGATTCATGGCAAAACTCACATCCCTATTACATGTGACCTATAACGTCAATCAGCGCTAGGGTCGGTCGAGAGTGAGTTCCAATCCAACCAATCGCAACAGAACAGGTACCAAAGGCCTTAAGCTCATTTCAGATGACGCTATATAATAGCATATAGCTTATAGTTCATAACACAACTGTATCGCTCACCATACATTTATTAAGAACACGTTCACACTTTGCTTTTGTATATTAGCAAAAGTAAAAAAAAAAATATGGTGCGGAAAAAATGATGAGCTTAACCGATCTTCACGACTAGTAACTCTGGAACTAAAGAACACGAGTATCGTGTTCTTTAGTTGGCCCTAGTTTTTTGTGTTTCTTTTTTTTGGGAGTGGATATCATCTAATGATTTTAACCGTTCTACAATCGACTTTGTTCCTAGACTGACTAAAACTCATCTATGTTCCTTCACTTTGTCGGACTACTGGTTTCCTTTCCAAATATTCCTCATGGATTTTTACATTTTTTATTAGAATATTATAAGATGTGACTCTTATTTAGCAGAGTAGCAGAAAACAAACAGCACAGCTTTTGTATCACAGGCGTATATTTTACAGTGACGTTACACGAATCAACAACACTTAGCAACGCTTATGTATGATGCTGCATTGCTTAAGGAGGTCGGATCTCCATCACGCACCCTCAATGCATCAACATGTATAAATACACAGTGTGCATAGACCTTTAACGTTCTTACATGTGTACGCACCCTTAACACCGTAATTTGTAGCTGCACCTTTAATTGTGCATATAAAATACATTGGGTCTATCAAAAACAAAATTAGCCATTATAACAAAAACAATATCAAAGAACTATAGAACAAAACATTTTTAACAACTAACCTAGGTCTAGATTACCCGCCCCCTATTAGAATATTATAAGATGTGACTCTTATTTAGCAGAGTAGCAGAAAACAAACAGCACAGCTTTTGTATCACAGGCGTATATTTTACAGTGACGTTACACGAATCAACAACACTTAGCAACGCTTATGTATGATGCTGCATTGCTTAAGGAGGTCGGATCTCCATCATTTTTGTTTACTCTTTCGGTGAAGAAAATATTTCAAGTACTTGATTATTTGTTCGATATCAGTTCTATTTAAAATATCTGCCAAGTATGATTGAAAACTAGCTGTCAGTAGTCGATTGATTCCGATGAAATAGATTGTTCACTTATATTCTTGGCACTGAGCCAGGTGATCGATATTTTATTAGCTAAACTATTTTGATGGACCTGGTTGTCGATTTTTGAGCTTGTTTTGCGTAGGCAGACTGCCTATATATCATATTGTAGTTCTGTCTGAATATTTGGTGTGGTTTGGTTAAAAACTATGGAAACTGGTCTTGTTATACAAGGTGTAAGGGATAGCCCTCCGCAAACTTTAAGGGCTTGCTCGGTAGACGAAACTGAACAACCTTCCACAAGATTTTTTTTTTTCAGGAAACGAAAAAGAAAACCAGCCTCACCATACAAAATTTATAAACTTGATTGGACAGTTTGTATGGCGAGGCCAATTTTTTTTTAGTTTAGCCCAATATCTGGGCAAAAGGCCGGTAAATCCATTTTTTTTATTATTGACTACATCAAATTGTAATGAAACAAATTAACTGATAATCTAAAAAAATTGTTAAATCTAAAAAGCCAAACTAAATCCGGACAGGCCTGACCATGTCCGGCTGTACGCCAACGCCAGTTGCGGCCATATCCAACTTCAAAAGTCTATCATATCGTACCTAACATTTAATATTTTGCTCGTCGACTATTCCTTACAAGAAATCTAAGGGTAGGGTTGTGCAACACGTGATTGCAATCTGTCAGTACCTGATACTTCTGTTCGATGTCTTTACGACCGTTCAAGCCACGTGAAACGCTTGGTGTAATCGATTTCATGCTTTTACATTCGCGTGAAACAAATCGGAACACGGGCGCATCTTTCTCTTGCAGATTTTTATACTTCTAGTAAGTATTTTCTTTTAAGTCAAGTGAATATTTTACTTCTGGATAAGCGTGCTGTATCCTCGACCACATCGTCGCTCGCCGGGATTCCGATCCCGGTTTCCGGCCACCGTAGGCGCGGGCTTGCGGACGGCGAACATTTGGTAGTTCGCTGTCCGACCGTTCGGTAACTGTCTGGATCGAGCCCAAGTCGTCGACGGCGCGCACTGTTCCCGCGCGCCTCAAGGAGTTGTCAGCAACAGCAGGGGCCCAACCGGGTCGAAGCCTACCAGGGTTATCCGAAAGGGAGCTCGAGCCCCAGTATGAAGGTTAGAAGGAACGGGGTGGGTTTTTAGTCAGTAAGAGTTTGAGACTATCTCCCGCTTCGCCCAAGAGGTTGTCATTAGAAAATATTCTACCCCAATAAAAAAAAACCACATCGTCCCTTTCCATAAGGTGAGACAGTGCGAGTCGAGAACACACAAGAACAGTAAGAAAAGAAAAATTATATTCACAAAACTCATCTTGTCATCCTCTACACTAGTAGAAGATGACAGCTGCTTCTCTTGTTAGACCACATAATAAAATTATAAATAGTCCTTTTAAAAATACGGGCACGTGTAACTTGAATGAACAAATTCAAAAGGTCTACTTCACCGACGCAGGCTGGCAGGCGCCTAGTTAATTGATTCTTATAAAAATACTCCAGGTGCAATATACTTCCCATTATATGAGACACTAAACCAGATAAAGACAGGATACCGTCACTTTTGGCTCAACTTTACAGATCATTGATCACTACAGAATGTATAACATTCTTTAACATCGATAAAATTGTATCGATATCTCTCTGACCCTGACCGTAGCACGAACGTATCTGATTCATTCCAATTGTTTCGTTTGTAAATAACTCGATTTTACCAGCATTGCGTGAAAATGCCTAGTCTGGCCATATTTTTTTGCATCTAAAAGAGTATCAAATTTTTTATTCTTTCCAAATTCAAATTTGGAACGAGGTTAATTTATTCAAATACTGTATAGTTTTAATGCGCTTTTTTTTCCTCGCTATTTCTAATAAGAGGCAGAGCAGTGGTGGCCGAGTGGGAATGGCCACGACTTACGAGTTGTAGGTTGCAGGTTCGAACCCAGCCAGGCGCATTACTTTGTGTAATTCATTTCATCACCACTGCTCTCAAAAAGGTGAAGAAAACTTCGTGAGGAAACCGGCATGTCCTAGAATAGAACCAAAAATTCGAAGACGTGTCCACCAACACGCACTGGGCCCGCGTGGTGGATTACGGCGCATTCGATGATGATGATGATTTCTAATAAATGGAGACTGGAGAGTAGTATTTAAGAAAACAGAACTGATACTGTGAATGTTCTGCATTTAGTGAAGTCTAAGTCTAAATGTCACAATAATATGGAATCGTTTAATTTTTTTTTACAATTATGCATTTATATGGATATTTTTTCAATGGACACAGACAGTGCGTAAAGCGATAGACGCATGGCTTAAAAGCTTAAACACCTGCCTGTGTTAAGGTGGATATTTTGAGTAGAAGTATGTGTTCATTTCTAGTCGAATCTAAACAATAAATTAATACATACTTCTACTCTCACGTGTCATTATTCTACAAATATTTTTGTTTTTATGTAGATTGTTATAGTCTGTCTAAAAAGGCAAACGACTTGGGAATTTTGTATAATATTTAGGCTGCTCGCCCACGTCCGATAATCGGTGACCGATTTTTTGTAGGAGAAAAATAGAACACACTGATACAGCAATAGTGCAACGCAGACGTCCTACAAAAAGTCAGTCAGAAATACAGAACAATGTTAAAAATATACAAAATCGGCCCGATTATCTGTCCTACAAAAAGTCTGACATGGGTGGGTAGCGTAAATAATTTAAAAAAATATTATATTCGATACTTTTAATAAGGTTCTTCTATTAGAACTTTGATTATTGAACCAGTGTTGATTACATCAGATTTCATTTCACCCTAATAATTATCCAAGTCGTTTGACTTTTTAGACAGACTCTACCTATGATTTTATTATTTCTACTAACTTAACACAATTTATGGCTTTAATGGGTTTAGGTAGGGAATAGGGATTGTTGCCACTTAGTGATAAAGCCGTTGGTCCTGGTTTTCATAACTAGATCTTTGATTCGGCCCTGGTAGGTACAAAAGGCAAGAAGGAACGGAGTGGGTTTTTTTGTCAGTAAGATATATGGGAGATAGTGTCAGCACTATCTCCCGCTTCGCCCAAGGGCGGGAGATGTCATTTGGTTGATTTTTGTACACCAAAAAAAATAATAGTAGTTACAGGAAGACCGACCATCCATTCATCCAAGGTGTATCGTGGGGACCAGTTACTGGGTTGTGAAGGAATGATAGGCAGTTGCTCCATGTAAGCCGACTCCAAGCTGGTTGAGAAATGGCTAGAGAGATAATGACTTAATTATAAAGTAACATTGTACTGTAATTGCAGTCCAGTAATTTTTGAGAACTACAAAAAAATCTGTTTTCATAATATTAGTTGAGATACAAAAAAAAAAATACAAAAAAAAACTCGAAGTGACTTCAATGCAAAAAAACACTGAAAAGTACAAAATAGCTTTAATTTCGGAAGTCGGTGTTTCTATAATAGATAGTTTTGTCTCTTCGTTATTTAAAAAAAAGCATTCTAATTTCCTCCTTCTTTTCGGAGTCGGTTAAAAAATGTTATTTGTTTGTACTAAAAGTTCACACGAGCGATGCCACAGTGAAGCCTAATCATGTAACACGCCAGTGACCTAGCGCAGACTCAAACCCAGCAAGCTGGAAAAGTCAACATAAAAATAAAATATACATGAAGTAATATCCTAAAAACTGTAGTGGAAAGTATTCTAGAAAAGTTATTCCACGTGGATGTCGGTGAGAACTAGGTCGTTTCCGCAGTGTCGCAGTACCAACTGTGTCAGGGTTTCATCCGCAGGGGACTGGGCTCTGAATAATTTAGATAGGTCGCTAATAGACGTTAACTGCTGTCAATTGTCGTGTTTAACAAGTGAATGGGAAATGATTTTGATTATAAATAACTAGCTTTTGCCCGCAGCTTCGCCCACGTATGTAAAAGGAATAAAGCAGCTTTCTATCAGTGAAAAAATTTCAACAATCGGACCAGTAAGTACTTACAAATATTACCTCCTACAAACAAAGAAACAAACTTTACCCCTTAAAGATTATTAAAAAAATATTAGTGTAAAAATAAATACTTTTACTCGTAAATTTTTTAGTCTTCTATCTATTAAAGAACTATAATTTAAACATGTCTAGGATCTGGCAAAAATAAAATTTAGAGTTTTATTCAGTTTCAACATAAATATTTCCAACATGAAAAACATTTGAATGTTATTTCTGAATATGAAAGCAAATTCTACATCAAAAATAAATTCCTAAATAAACATCCCACTATAAACTCCAGCAGAATTTTATAAAGCAAAAATAAGTACAGTTTTATTTATACTGGGAAAAGTAATGAACAGTTTTCACTGTCTGACAATGATATTCATATATTCAAAGCGTTTGATCAACACGCACGGTCGATTTTATGCATCGCAGACGATACCGGTTCTCCATGGAGGCTAAAATTTAAGCTGTTTACCTTAGAAATAGTATCAAGGTCGTTTGTGTGCATATGAAGTTGTTATATTCATTTTTTGTTTGGTTATAAGGTATAGGTAGCTAAAGATTTTACTGTGTAGGTCCGCATTCCATTCCATTCTGATCAGCCCCCCTAGCCAAGCTAGAACAGTTTCGCTTGCGTCGAACGCTTCGAGTTGACCTTGCCGCCAACTCTTTTGTTCTGACCACGTGACTGAGCGTTGAGAGCGCGTCATTCCCGTACATTTGAAGCTATCTACTAGCGTTAACTATTGTAGATTAGCAACTTGGCTAAGGGTACAGTTTGTCATTCACCATCACGCATGCGGATTTGCTTCGAATTTGTACCCCCGCAAATGTCCTTTTTATACAAGTACGCGTGTTCGGACGCGTATTTGGTGGGGCAAATCCGCATGTTTAAAACACCTTAAGGGTAGTATGTCTGTACCTCGTTGATCTCGTGGTTGCAAGGGCGATGCTGAGAGTGTGCCTGGGTTGAACTAAAACTACTACTGAGTTTTTCCACTAGGAATTACTTTTTAGCAGCCTACAGTTTGGGAATAGTGGTGTGACACCCCCATGCCTCAAAAAGCGTCTTTACGAGCTGGTCCAGCTACTAGTTTCTCTCCGGACATGTCAGATTACCACGCCATCGGACTATGAGAGTAAAGGAACAGGGAATGCACCTGTGTCTGCGCATACACTTATGCATCATAATATCTCCCCTGCCAAATTTGCCACCGCATCGAAATTCGGTTGAGATAGACAACAAATTCAAGCTTGCATATTACGATGTAACCAGTGTTAAGTCATCGTCCCTTGTAGGTTGTCGTGTACAGGCTATGTAGGTTAGATTAGGTTAAGATTTAAAGGAAACATTAACGACACCAAAGTACTGCCTTCCTATAACTGTTAGGTACGGGAAACTGAATCGTTTGACTGACTAAATATTTCCTGTATCATATAATAATATCGTAGTCAACTACAGGATTTCCGTTGGGATAAGTATTTTTATGCCATTATAGTATTGGAATATCTATTATATTTTAGTAAAACTATAAACTACTACTAAATGAATAAATTCAAAACGACTACTACACCAACTAACACAACAAAAACCACGAATAAACTATAACTATAGTAATAACTTATTCCACCAACAACATTTCATTCTGTGAAAAAGATATCAGATCTCATGTAGAGCCAAGCTTTTGAATCTACACGGCCTAACTCTACCGACCCTAACTTCACAAATTCTACATATCAGTAAAAATGTATGGCTTCGCCGTTTCGCTACCATCGTGGAGGTGATGTGAATATTTAGTTTCTGAAGTAAGTAACGAAACAGCCAAGCCATGGGGGCACTCCCGTGCCCCCAGATAAGTAATGTAATATATTTATTTTTGATTAGAGTTTTATTGGTTCTTGCAGGACATATCAAACCCATTGTAGGTACCAAATCAACAATGTAGATATTGTTCACTCAATAACAACCTAATAAATACTACAATACTACTTACGACTCGTACACGAAGGGCTCCGTACCGTCCGTAGCAAAAAATGACAAAAAAAATATGTTTGTTGTATAGCAGCAATAGAAATACATCATCTATAAAAATTTCAACTGTCTAGCTATCATGGTGTATGAGTTACAGCCTGATGACAGACGGACAGACAGATAGACGAACAGCGGAGTCTTAGTTGGGTCCCGTTTTACCCTTTAGAAACGGAACCCAAGTCTTCGGAAGTATATACCAAGTTGAAGTACTGTTAACACACAAGCATCCACGCACCCGGTGGTACCAGGAAGGCATAAAAACAAGACGGGCATAACTTTCGCCCGCTCCGATAAACAAACGGTTTCAGGAGTCCGCTGAAGCGACGCCGAATGCTTAATTAATCGTAGTGGAAGACTGGAGGCTAGCGATCTATGAGGACCACTTGAGCGGAACGAAGATATAAACAATGTAACTCAAGTGTACAAGTTTGATACAGGATTGTTCGAAAGAGTTACTGTAGCCCTGAAACACAAAATATACAGAAGTCAATCTACATACAAAGCGCGCTCGAGTAACGCACACATGGACACCGCTCACGGACATGATATCTCGGAGTGCCTGGGCACGCTCGGGACAGTTCCAGCTCAAACGCTCATGGCTCGCGGACGGCGAGCCATGGGTAGCTCGCTGTCCGATCGTCCGGTAACTGTCCGGACCGAGCCAAGGCGTCGACGGCGCGCACTGTTCCCGCGCGCCTCAAGGAGTTGTCAGCAACAGGAGGGGCCCATCTGGGTCGAAGCCTACCGGGGTCGGGGTTATCCGAAAGGAAACTAGAGGCCCGGTATGAAGGCTAGAAGGAACGGCGCGGGGTTTTTAGTCAGTAAGACTCTGACACTGTCTCCCGCTTCACCCAAGAGCGGGTTTCGTTAATGATGATTTTCCCCGTCGACAGAAAAAAAAAAGCTCAAACGCTCATTAGTGTGCGTCCACCGAGCGTAGATATAAAAAGTGAAGTACATACTATGAGATTGTCTTCTATACCTATCTATTTTGTGGCTGAAACGCAAAAGGTAATTGAAGAACCAGTAAAAGCCTCGCTTTACGCAGAGCGAGAGGTATCTTGAAATGGTTTCTCACCAGAAAAAAACCAGCAAACCGAGACTTTTCATAACAGAACTGGTAATTTTTAGAATTACATTATATTGAACACTTGAATTAGTACTAAGTTCTTATGAAACTACAAGAGCAAGTAGACAAATTCTATTCAATTCAAAATATTTTATTTCACATAGGCCTACATGGGTACTTATAAAACGTCAGAAGCTAATGCACGGTTCCAATTGGTCATTTCCTATGGAGAAGAACCGGAAAGAAACTCAATCGTCTGTTTACTGTTTTTAAAAAAAATTATTGAGTTTTACAGTATTACAATATTAATTGGTATAAGAGGACAGCGTAGACCAGTAAAAAGTAAAAAAAGAGTAAAAAAATTGTCTGTGCAATCTACAGTCTTCTCACATTCACTTCAAAAAAAAAGCTACATATAAATAAACCTATTAATAAACGCCTTGATTATATAACAATAATAAATTAATATTTTTTATATTATTTTGTTTTTTTCCCGTTCAAAAGTAGATTTGAACAATAATAAATCATTCAAAAAGTTAGTGACATAAATACTGCGAAGTCATCTTCCTCAAGTAACGAAACTTTTCCCTATTAGCAATTACTGTAATAAAGTTATAAACTTGAAAAGCTCGTGGATGTCGAGTACCCAATATACTATGTAAATATGTACTGAAATTGATAAAAGCACTTAGCGAGAATCAGGTGTTCAGTCAACCATACCTTGCGAGAAATAGATTAACTACGAGTATACTTGTACTCAAGTACACCCCACCAAATGTATAGCATAGCATAGTATAATCAGCCTTTTAATGTTCGCACTGCTGGGAATCAGGTCTCCTCTATAGGAGATTGAATGGACCATACTCCACCACGCGGGCCCAGTGCGGGTCGGTGAATGTCACATGTCTTCGAATTTTTGCCTCTAGTGTATGCCGGTTTCCTTGAGGAGATGGGATGGACTGTACTCCATCAAGCGGGTCCAGTGAGGATTGATGAATGTCACATGTCTTCGAATTTTTGGTTTTAGGACAAGCCGGGTTCCTCACGATATTTTCCTTCACCGTCTTGAGAGCAGTGGTGATGAAAATTAAATAAATTACTCAAAACAATTCGCCTAGCTGGGGTTGAACTCGCGAGCTACCCAAATGTATAATTGAAAGCAATTCCTATGAAAATTGAACCTTTTATAATTCATTTTGTTCTTGAGGAAAACCACAAAACCCTGACATATTTAAAACTGATTCAAATTTAGTTTTATGTAGTCATTATAATTGTTGAAAAACCATGGACTGTAAACACAAACAGGTAAATGATTGACAGAAAAACATGCAGCGTTATAGAATTGAAAGAAAAAACGAAAGAAACATATTTATTTTTACAGACATGACTTATTAACACAAAATGAAAATTGGTAATGATAATAAAAAAATAACAATTGATCAAAAAACTCAACTACCTCTTCATTGCATTGCAGGTTTCTTCTTTATTTCTTTTGAACACAGAACCAATATGGTGTACAGGCAATGCCCGTAACCACAACAACGTTGAAAGAGGCATGCATATAACCGCATGGCAAGCCCTACCGCACCGCTGCGGTATGCGCTTACAGTCATCGTCCTCGAGAGGTCACTCACGGGAGTTCTATGGTATTGCATGTGATGGTGACATAGCTAGATTGACGTGCAAATCCACAAAGGTTGGTTGGCAGACAGTTTTTTTTTTTTATATTATGGATAGGCTCACTTTAGTTATGAATTTACATGTGTATGGATGGGGAGGGAGAGGGAGGCCAAAGAAAAGATGAATGGATTGTGTGAGAAGTGATATAAAAGAAAAGGGAGTTAGTGATAGCGTGACGAGCGACAGGACAGAATGGAAGAAAAAAACGTGTTGCGCCGACCCCAAATAAAATGGGATAAGGGCAGGAAAATGATGATGGATAGGCTCGCGTTTGACTACTATACCACCTGATGGTAAGCGATGAAGTGACCGACGAAAGTTCTCTTAACGATTCTGTAATCACTTTTCTTGTATAGAATCACAAATACTCGGCTTTAGTATTTGACAATGGGCGAACGGATATCGCCGATTAGCTGCTACATCATCCCGAAATCACGAAATTCGTAACGTTACAAAGTCTGTTATGTATTAGTCCATTACATGAATCATGTCTAACTATTTCAGTCTTTGACGTGAAGAAGATAAACTCTAACGGTCCAATAAAATACCGAAATCAATCAAATTATAAATAGAAACAAAATCTTTATTGCCTGTTTCCTTCTGCTCGGGATCGAAATGACTGTTATCCGTCTAAATTATCAGTTGTAGCTGTAGCGTACTATTTTGATGATCAATTTAATAATTGCGGGTCTCTTTATGGAGACGGAAAATTATAGCCTTCTTACATTATTATTCTCATCTATATATATAAAAGAAAGTCGTGTTAGTTAAACTATTTATAACTCAAGAATGGCTGTACCGATATGACTGAAAATTCGTGGGTAGGTAGCTTAGTGCCAGGTGACGGACATAGGATACTGTAGAGTAGGGTAGAGTAGGGTAGAGTAGGGTAGAGTAGGGTAGAGCAGGGTAGAATAGGGAAGAGTGGGAGCAAAGCCGCGCGGGCAAAAGCTAGTTTCTCATAATAATGACTTTCCCCATGCGGTATGCCTTATTCATAATATCATTCAGGTTCAATCCGCATAGTGAAGTACTAAGCGCACATAAAACACGAAGGCTCTACAACCGGGTCAGGGACACCGCATAGAGTTAGCGCCAAAACACTTTTACTCTAGTGTTCGAACGCGATACGGTTCTTACAGAAATACAGACAGCCACGCAATGGGATATTTTATTCAATTGCAGCTTCAAGTTTCTAATGACAGTCCAATTTCGTTTTGGTTGAAATGGCATTGCGCAAAATATTGTCGAACGCATACCCAGTTTCCGTCTTCACTGAGATTTTTGTTATGGGAAATCCTTAGTAATTATTATTTCTTGACTATTCATTCGTGCCGAGATCTAAGCTTTAATACCCTATTGTTAAAAGATTTTCTAAGATAGAAGTCATTATCAGGCTTGCCCCATTGTTCTATGGAAACTATTATGTCATCTAGATAAAACGGTAATTTAAAGGCCCCGTGAAACGAGTGCTTCCTCATTGTCATTAAAGTGTTAACCAATCGGCAGGTCCATTAAATTTTCGCTCTCTGCATTAAATAATTTAACGACTTCATTTCAAGCAAAATACATTACCGTTTCCGTAAAGCGCATTGGAGTTACTGCATATAATAAATTAGTAGTGCATGCAGATTATCATAATCTATGGTAAATAGACGCGGTTCATTGGTGAAGGCTTGTCGCCGGCGGACGGGCTGAGAACGCAGCCTGCCAGTCGCGGTTTGGCGCGCAAACCGAACGGACGTGTGATTAGTGCTGTTGTATTTCGTATCGCTACGCGGTATTGGGATATATGGATTGAAATTCGTGTTTTGTGAATGATTACAAGTTAGTGAATTGGATTTGACTGAATCGCGTGTCGACATAATTGGCTTTTCACGTAAAAGTTGAAAGGTAATTTTTATTACTGATTTTTTTATAGTAGCGACTGCTTTTTAGGTAGAACTAATTGTGGTTTCAATGTTTTTGTAATTAGAAACTAATAACGTTTGGTTTTTATAAATATTTTTAGACAAGGTTACTAGATTTAATAAGCGCAATAATTAATTATGGCCGGTATCCAAAAGAATACAGGACTAAACCCATATACGCGTCTACGCAAAACCCACATAAAACCATTGAAGGCCAACGTCCAAAATGTCTAGATGTTATATGAAATTCCTGTTTTTATTATTTTTCTATTCCGTTCTCCGGAGATATTAAAACATGGCCAGTAAAACGTGAGACCATTCGTTCGTCGACCTTACCGAAAGGGATGTTCTGAGAAACGTGGGCACTTGGGACGGGAGAGAAAAAAAACTTAAATAACTTCTTAGCATTCAAGTCAAACCCTTCTCTAGTTCAGGGCACGCCACCCTGTCGAGGTAAATGTGAACTTTATGTTCTATAGATACCTGTGTTTATGGCTTTCTGAGCAGGAAGTTTTAACGCAAGAATTTGTAATATATTGTGGAAGAAACGCTGTCATAATTCATTGAGCACGTAAATTATTATGAGGCGTAACTCGTTTATGTCTTATATCATTATTATCACGTACAGTAATTTCGATGGTTATCTGCTTGTATGTTAAATCTAATTAGTCGAAAGCATTGTTTAGTTTTAGTGTGTCTTTAGTTTTAAGTACATCTTCTGCTAACTTGAGTTCTAGGGAATTTGCATGAGCATTACCGAGTGAATCATAGTCTGCTCGTGCGTTTGATTAATGAGTGTGTGCATCCTTATCCGTGTCACGACCTGTTGTTTCTTTCATGACGTTCTTTACTTTTCTGAAATCAACCGTTGCCTTTGTTTCTGAAATACTCTTTTTTAAAGAAAAAAGTTTGGGCAACAAATGCTCTAAATTGTTGGACCAGAATGAAGGTTTCGTTGTTTTCAATAAAAGAAAACAATTCCAATCTCGCTCGACCATCGAAGGCAAACGATTGTTGTTTTTTTTTATATCAAGAATCTCTCTCCGTTCACATGCATTCCAATCGAAACAGATTTCCTAAACATTTATGTTTTGATCGTTGCATTAAGCAAATATGAGTATCTCGAAGAAATTATCTTTTTATAGTGATTTTACTTCAATATCATTTAAAGAATTGTAGTCTTTGTTTTAATGTAAGTACTTCTCTCAGACCTTGGTTTTATGTACCAGTGTTTGCTTTGTTAATATCTTTTTTCGGGACTGAGTCCGCAGTAATAAAACGGCACTGTTTTAAGAGAACCGTCTTTATCCTTTTTCTGTTTCCTAAAGCTTTTTGACACTCTAATTTCCAAACCGTCTGTTACTTTAGTAAAAGCATTATTCGTCGTTGCCAGCGTCTTCATTGGTATTAATGTAATTATTAAAGTTAGTATGTCTTAAAATTCTATACAATAATCATCACTAGACGTCAAATACCTGATCTAGATATTATTGATTGCCTGTTTCGATGGAACCTTGAGGTACGTATAATTTGCTCTAATTCAACTAGCTAGAAACACTAGTTGAATTAGAGCAAATTACCTCTAGCCGCTGAAAGGCTCTTCGATAGTTTATTGAAATGGCATTGTCCACCTACACTAATAGTATATAAAGGTAAAATTTGTAAGTTTATCTATAGGATATAATCTCTGAAATCGATTTTGATCAAGAAAAAAGCTACATTACTCCTGAGTAACATAGATAGGCTAATACTTTTTGAGCCAAAAAGATTTGACGGCCAGGAAGAGAGCACGGATCAGCTAGTATTCTTATATTCGATTATACTTTATCGTTTTCATTTCTAGTTATCATAGTAACAACATCGCTGTAGCTTCTGAATACGATACTTCATCGGGATCTTCATTCACTGGTAAGCCTTTGTTTACCTGTGCCAATCCACACGGGAATGATTTTTTTTACTTGGTGTCTGATTACCACTTAGTTGACCTAGTGGTCACAAACGCGAATGCCGAGCGTAGGGTTTGAATCCTAGGTCGGGCAAAAAGAAATACTGGGATTTTCATTAGCAATGACTCACTAATAACCCGATGTTTCAAAGTAGTGTGTCACCCCCTCGCCGGTTCTGCATCTGATTTTTCCTTGGTCGGGATGGACTGCGTCATATCGGAATATGAGTGTAAAGGGACAAAGTGTGAAACTGTTTGCGCACACACTTGTGCTGTAAATTCTGCACACTTGTGTACAAGCTTATGCACTGATGATTGCCAGTGCACACACACTTGTGATGTGAAGTGTGCACACTATAATATCTCCTGCATACTTGACTAATCTCCAGTGAAATTGGCCACCGAGATGGAAATTCTGGAGGATTATTGATACTAATTTAGTTATGTTAACTCACTAATGAACGATGACAATAGCTAAAACAACTGTGTGGGAAGGATTGTATTCTGATACACGTGACATGAACTAAGCTTGTCCCCGTTTGGGTACAACGCACGTTTTGAATTAATTAGTGACATGCGGTTTTCCTGACAAAGGCGGATAATAGCCATTAATTAATTGTATAAGTACAAGAAATGGTTCCACACTGCCTATATGCATACACTGCAAAAACTTAATGGTGTCTCAGCTCTTGAGAGAAGACATTTTTTATGCGTCTGATACAGTTTTCAAGATTAATGAATAACCACATCATATAAAAATCGCTTTTTTTATAAAAGAAATATGATTCAAAATTCCGTGCGTAGCAACGTCGCGTCGGAGTTGCCCGAAAACCCCAAATTATATTTTTAATAGGACCTCTAAATGTAGCGGTATTTTTCCAGGATCGTGTCCAAAATATACGGTACTCCTCCATTTAATCTGTTGGCTTATTAGGGGTGTCCAAATGGTTTTTAAAATTACCGTAATAGAATTTTTCACCGCAGAAACATGCCTCGATCGAGAGGATAGCAATTTCGTTACATTACATTTGTCACTTAAAATTAAAAGCTATCCTTGAAATGTCCTTGAAATTACCATGGAAATGAGTATTTACAGACGTAACAATTTGGCGCGAAATTGGCTATTACCCGAATATAGAACCTCAGAATCGTAGGCGTCTCAGAACTAGACGTAGGCGGGAAACGGTGGTTTACAATAGCAGTACAGTCGTCTATCGATTTTGTACATGTTTCCGTCCGTATAACATTATTGACGCCTTTGTTTAGATGTGAACTAGGATAACGGAAATGAATTTGATGTAACATCGTACGTTATAACCTTAATTATATTATCTTCATCATCTATTGTAGTATTAACATTCCATTGTGTTTTATCTTCAATGCATATAGTCGTTAAAATTGAACCAGCCGAAATGAGACAAGCTCAAAGAGATTGTTGAATTACAACCTCGGGCTTTTATGAAGATTGGAAATCGAATCCAAAGATAAGAAATCGATATGGAATCGATACTTGAAATTATAGCATCCTGCCAACCATATATTACCGCAATATTTACTCAACCAACAGCTCTGTATATGGCTTCATCCTTCCGTCTGTGCGTTACATGCCCGTTATTTTTCCTTGTATCTGCTCTATTCAATAGGTACCCGGAAAATAAAGTTGATTTATTCCAATAATAAATTATGTTGAAGAAATATGCTCGACCTGTAATTTCAGCTGAAGGACTAAACCCTAAATGCTGACGAATTCTCAAGGAAAAAAAACACAAACCGTCAATTACATGAATCAGGAGTGCAGAATCATCTCGGAGTATTGACCTCGCAAGTTAAATAGTTTTGCGGTAACACATCACGTCTGCCGCAACCTTTCTCGTATAATAGAAAAAGCGGTGACAATCGTTCATGTCGTGTTAGCCTAGTATTCAGACTGTGTCATTGCCAACAATACAGACATACTTACAGATGTACACGATGCGGTTGAAGTTTTTGTTACGATAGTATCGCTATTCAGAAACGTGGCTGTTAGAAAGACGATCGTCCGGAACTATGGTAGCTGGTTTAACATTTGTCTCCTAATCTTGCTCTAATTCAGCGTTTGTCTCAATTTTTATTTCTACTACTCCGTTTTCACCACTTAAGTAATTATTTACGTCGTTAACTGCTACTAACCTAAACTGCTCATTGAAAGCTATTCTTTCCCTGGCAGCATTCAACTGTAGTAAATAGTATTGCGAGAACTATATCTTGAACCCGACATGTAGTCTCTTGAGATCAGGCGGATTCGAAAACAAACTCCGGTCACAATATTTTATTACTTTATATTTTTTGGCGCACCGATAACATGGTATATTAAATTGTCTTTAACAAGTTAATTTATCTTCCTTTCAAATTCTATTCAAAATTTTCGAAGTATATTCGTCTTAACAAATCCGCATACTAACTAGGCACATTTTTCATGCCTTCGATATCAGTGTCTCCCACCATGCATATGAAACCAAATAGGTTGGAGCTACATCTTGTTAAAGTCCCAAACGTGGTTTACTCAAACTTCAGTATCCACAAACTTCCTTTTGCAATGTAAAATGTGGCTACTGAACCCCTAACTTACTGATGGTACTTTTAAAGTATTTCCAAGAAGTTTCTTAACCGCTTTAAGTCGCTACTTAAAAGAAGTTAAATGAAGTTCGTTAGTTACGGAACTTGAGAGAGTTTTAAAATTACTTATCTGGAAACTTCCTGGTCCGAACTAGTCTGGTTATTGAAATATTTCTCTATGGAATTTTTTCCAGTAAAAAGCTTCGTACATTTTCCTAGCTTAACGATAGATTTGATAGCTGTAATGTTAATGAGGGAAAAACTGTTGCTGTAGATTACTAGTTTATTTAAGTGATCCTCAAAATCCAGTATGATTTATGCACGAATCAATTAAGTTTATAAATACCTTTTCAGCCCTCATTTTACGGGCTGTGTCTCAATTTCCAATATTATCTAGTCTTTCATTAATTTCCAACACTGTCTCGTCCGCGATTCATAATGAAAATGTATTGTGATCAATGTGATGGCCTGAATTGATTTATTCATTAATTATATCACTTTGTTCGGCCACATACATTTTTATTCTGTTATGTTTGATCTGGATGATACTGAAATTGGTCGTACTATAATCTTCTTTGATTGTATGCGAGTTTCTGTTTGCTTTCGCATCAATGGGAACAAATCAATTGTTTTTACCTGTATTGTGTATTAATGTTATTGAATTATTGTTTCCTTTCAAACGCAATAGTTCTATGTTATCAATTGTATCGTATATTGTGTGGATTTATATATTCTTTTTATGTTTTGTTTGACCTTCACAAATGCGCATTTTCAATGCTAAGAAAATGCGCATTGAACTCTAGTCATTAATTGAAAAATATACGAGCAGTAAATCATCGTCGCGTCAATCAGTATAGCTGCATTGTTCTTCTAAACTTAGCAACGGATTTAAATGCGGTCACCACCGCGATTGGTGATTTTTTTCTACATTTAGTGTAGATAGTTCCATAAAAACATATGCTTCTTTATTTTAAAAATTTCAATGTTTTATCAAGTTGTAAACGCCGCCCAAAGCAGGGTCGGGTTGTTAATCACCTAATCAAAATCTCAAGAACTACTAGTTCGAATTGATAAATTATTAGTGTGGTTGGATAGCCCATTTACAAAGCTTTCCTCTTGTCTGTATCTTCTCTGAGACTATACATATGTCGTGACTAGTTCTTAGAAATTGATCACTTCATGATATGACCAAATAAAACTGGCCTGACCCTATTAAACGTTATTATCATTTTTACTGATACGGCCAAACGAGGATTGACTTAACATCAAATGTTACCGTTTGAACGATCTGGCCAGTTTTATTTGGCCATATCATGAAGAGATCAATTCTAAAATCTGGACGACACATAACATCTGCAACCAATTAGAACGGAGCAGTAACCAAAGACATGGGTGAAACCGCGGGATGACACTAATATAATAAAGAGGTAAAGTTTGTGTTTTTGTTTGTTGGAGGTAATCTCTAGAAGTACTGGTCCGATTGCTAAAATTTTTTCACCGATAGAAAGCTACTTCATTCTTGAGTGATATATTTTATGTGCGCAGGCGAAGCCGTGGGCAGAAGCTAGTAAATAGTAATTTGTTATTATTCCTCTAAAACCTTATCTGAAAATACAAACTTTACGTCCTTTATTGTCTTTTGAATTCTAATGAAGGCTTACCAATTTTCGTCCCATACTTCATAGCTAACAATACAATGATTGAATTGATTAAAAGCCTTTATCAACTTAATTGTACGTTAGCTTTAGCTTCGAACAATAGCTCGTATATTATACTGATTATGTTATAGACTATTATGGAAAGCTTATCGCTGTAAAGCGCTTCGCTTTTATAGTTAGGTTTATCGCTGAAAGCGATTTCTTACTGAAGTTGATGACTCCGCCGATTGAATGAGACTGCTAGCTAAGTTGCTTGTAAACTAGGTAGTGCTTAGCTGCGATTCCATTCTGATGGTAAGCAGTGATGCAATCGTTGACTGGCTTATTAGGAGCCTATTCACTCTAGCCTTGAAAATACCTAAATTATAATCGGACGAGAAAACCGTAGTAGTTCGAGCAAGTTGTTCCAGTCCATCGATATACACGGTATAAACGACGAGATGAAATGCTTAGCCCGGACCGTAGAGGTGTTAACAATGTAAGAGAGACACTCGCCGTACGTCAGGTTACTTTTGCTATTTACACTTTTATTGAATAAAAAAATACGAGAGTAATACTTTATACTGCGTTTGTACCTATGTTTTGTAAGATGCATATATATATGAAATATGCAGTAATTTTAAAGGTGCTGATGACCTCGAGTCGATTACTCATTGCATTGTATTTTTTTTCTTATTTAAGTTAACAATCCCAGAGGTAAAGGTAAGGCCTTTACCACAAAACGACGCATTCGATACTATAATAAAATACGCAGTGTCAACAAGCTCCATGTTAGTGTGTTACTATTTGTATTCTTACTCCAAACCGGTTTCTCTATCGTGGCTTGTATGACAACTAAACTGATTCGTGTAAATAGTGCAAAGTGCTACAAAGTGGAACATTGCCCGCATCGACTACTAAATTGACAACGCTTCCTTCTATGAACTAACGAACATTGACATAACCGTGCCAATTTGAATAAGGAACTAATTATCGTGACAAAACCGTGCACACGTTAATTTCGTATCGACTCCTACGCACCCGGTTCAACGCTCGCTCATTCATTTCGCAGAGTCAATGACATTAATAGCGCTCATTGAATAAATCGCCCAAAACCGACGATATTGAACAAATCTTCTCATTTGGAAATAAATTGGAAAAAAAAAGAACAAATGAATATCAACTTGGACGCTCCATTAAGTTTAAACGGTTCTGTTCTTGAATTGATATGTTAATTTTGAGTGTTTAGCGCCTTTTTCTTTTGGAGATCATTTCAAAATTCTTTTACGAATGTGCTTTTGGGCATTTTTGTGCTGTCTTAACTGCTTTTGTCTCGTTGAACACCATATTATGTTAATTGAACAATTTAAACTGCTGCAAAGCGAACACATTTACTGAAAATTGGTCATGAATCATATATGATTCATCAGACTGGATAAATGTTAAATTAGATCTCTAACCTACATCTTCACAAAGTCCCGAACAAACCACAAAATTGGGAGCAATGCCTAGAAACATAAGAACCAATTCTCGCATCACTGACCACAATATAACATTATCCTTGTCCAACTGGGTCACACACAACTTCTAATCCTTAGAACTAAGGCCAGGTCAGTAGACACACAGATTAAATAACACTACCAGTCTTCCGGCAGATATTACACAATTGTCTTCACGAATAATACCTTTAAATTCAAGGGTGGGACAAATGATTTCCTTCGATAGCGTCTGTTCTTGTGACTCAATGTCAACTATTGTTATCGAGACAGGGAAAAGTTAAGTCACCTTGTACTTGTTTGCAGTTTTTGGTAAAGCCTTCTTGTTTGTTTTTTTTTAGTCGGACTGATATCCTTTGGCTGTGGCTTGTGTGTGTGTGGTTGGTGTGGCTTGGTGTTGAGTCACTGCAATGTTTCAATCAGCCTAGCCTATTTTAAACTATATCGGGGTTCGTTTTTAGTCTAACTGGTTGCAGCTTGATATCTTCTCTGACCTCCACAACACTCCAACACGATACTTCTTGGCAAGACTGGTGTTAGATTTCCTAGCTTCTGACTATTCGTAGCGACTGTCAATGATCTACAAATGACAGCTGGAGTCAACGGCTTTTTTTTATCTGATATAAACTAGTGCTTGACTGCGATCCCACCTGATGGCTTATTTAGAGACACAGGAATATCGATATGTTAAGATGGTAACCCATCCACTGACTTAAGAGATCAACCCAAGTGACTATTATTACTTAACGACAAACTCTTCACTCTACGAATATTTGCTTCCTCATCATCTTAATCTTTTTGCCCTTGATGGGTCTCAGCAGGAAAGATGGTGATGACGCCGTCCTCTAATAACATAGCTAGGTATCATATGAGGTCGATGCAACACGTCTTTTCTTCCATTCTGTCCTGTTATCCCTTACGCTATCAATCACTAACTCCCTTTTCCTTCATATTACTCCTCACACAATCGATCCATCCTTTCTTTGACCTCTCTTTCTCTCGGTCCACTCACATGTATCTAGACTCTATAACTCTTTAAGAAACATTCGTTTCATCCCTTCTCTTCACATGAACATATCAAAACAAACGATTCGAATGTTTGGTTCCTATTATTTCCAAATATTTCAATATAGACGTTGGTGGTTAATATTGCGTGATTTTACGACTTCTATTTTAGTGGACGATTACTCATAAATCATTAATGACTTTCGCTTAGGCTGTGACACAAAAGATTGCGAGACCAGTTTGAGCCATTTGTGCTGCAACTCAAAGAAATAAAAGGCACAATACATAAGTGGGACACTCATTTTTTAGGGTCAGCCAGTGACAATCAATAGTCAGGTTGTACTATACTTAATATGATGGCTTCTTGATGGCTCTCTCGCTGTTCAGGTTGATCTATACAACATTATTTTCAGTTTATGCGAAACATGAATATAGTTTATTCAGTATCAGTAACTAAATGGATTCCAATAGTTTTTACACCATGTTATATTGTTTTCCCAAAAATGTTTAAAAAAGTCACAAGTTAGACACCACCGACACTAAGTACAACACAGGTCACGGCAAGTGATCGCGGACATTAGGTGCCAGCAATCAGCTGGGTGCAAGTGCAAAACAACACCTTAGTTGCCTGGATGGCCCGGTGACTATGTATTTTTGCTGACATTACGCCCTTATAACTTTGTGATTTTTCACGATACAGTTATTAAATATTGTACATAGATTCTTTACATAAAAATACTAGACACGTGTTTCAGGTTTCGCAATACTAAAATTAATGTTGTATAATCTAGTTGTAAAACCTTGCAGCAAAGTTATTTTTTACTAGGTACTTTTTCTATAACAATAGCTTACTAACTTATCTCACACAGGTCACACAGCATTTTGAGCATAGATAACTTAGTCACCGTTCAAATAACTCCACAGGTAAAAAACCCCTCTGCAGTAAAATAAAGCATTCGTGTCGCCTGACCACAGATAATGCTTTTAAGTTGTCAACGCTTAACAAACAATATATGCATGTAGATTATACAGATATATCTGTCCACGCAAAGCAACGACCATGAACTTTAAGTACAACATGCTACGATATTTATGTACCTACTACTGGGTATATTCGAATGCCTGCCAGACCTGACCCTAATTAATGCATATCAAACCCAAAAGTTGTGACTGTTTCTACCGTCAAACAGTATTTATGGATTAAAGTTTACGTATTAGTGTGGCTACGGTTTGCGTTACTTCTGTTTTACGGGCCTCGGTTACTATGGTGTGCTTGGTAGCATGTCGTGTTATCTGAATAACTTTAGTAACAAAGATACCCTGGTTATAATCGTTAGGCAGATATTCAATTTTGATTAAAATTTCTCTTGCAATTGAAGTTTCTTGGACGAGGTTCCTATTATAAGACCTTCTACTAGTCATAGGTAAATATCGTGTTGACGATTAGCCGTGGTTATTTGTTGAATAGCTGTTATTTCTTTCTACGACTTCTTTACTATGAGAGATACCTTCATCGTTGCTTTTGTTATCCTAATCCACCCCAATGGTACCTTCCCGTGCTGTCACTATTTCCCCCTGTCTTTCTCCGCCTTTTTCTTTCTTATTAATCCTTATTAAATATAATGTTGATACTGTCCTATTGTTTCAATACATTCATCAAATTCATCGTAAACATATCGTTTGGTCTTTGCATCAAAGTTTACAACTCCATGCAATATCAAACGACTACGTTCCAAGAAGATACATATTAAACAATTATACAATTTATTATCTACCTTCATAAGTACCCCTATTATATGAACGCCTTTAATTGTCTTAGGTTAGTGGCAGTAGCATATCGAAAATTAAGTCGAACCAATTACATGGTGTGTAAACATAATCATAGGTTTGATGCATAGATAGGCACTATATTACTTTATAATTACACTGTTATTATTAATCCCTATTTAATTATAACTACACGCAGGGAATTTCGTATCAGATATAACTATTTTTTCTATATAACTATTCTTTCGTATCACTATTTCCAGTCTGTTACCAACATCACTTTAAAATTTAAAGCATACCATTTTCATTCGATCGCCCTTTTCAAAGCTTGCTTTCAAACGAATGTAGTCTCCACAATAAACCACTTTGCATGTCAATAAGAGCTATATTCCGGTGCTATTCAAAGTCTGGGAAGTTAAAGGAGCTAGTGTGAAATATTTTCGCTTCAATCGTTCCTTGGGGCTCTCGTTACTGTGTTACATTCAAGACAGGTCGTTGAGAGTCAGTCTTTTGATTCCCTTTCCATTGGTTCGGTTATAAAACTTCTCGTTGCCATGTCCCCTGTGACCTTTGAATTGCGTTGATCTCGCGATCAAATAAATTGTACGGTGAAATCTGGCTTAGGTACATACTGGATCCCGAGGAGTTTTACTTGTTTTTGGGTTTTAGTTAAATTGTACAGTTAGGATGGTTTTCTTTCTTCTTTCTTATCGTCAACCGATTAGTGCAATAAAGTATGACAGGATAAGAAAAGTCCTTCCACTCCGTCCTGTATAAATATAAAAATTTTGAGAAATTCAAAAATTTCAAGCGTCAAATACGATTTTAATTATTAAGAAGTGTATTTGTTTATAGACCACTACTTGTTTGCAAATTTCTAGACAGTTAATATTATTATTTTTTGTAATTATGTAGTATTATTTTAAGGTTAATTTAAAACGTTTATCTTTAATCTTAATCACCTTTATGTTACTCTTAAAACCTTCAGTCTTTCAACAAGTTTCGCACGACTATCGCAGGCTTAATTAAAACTAACTCATGATGCATCCAATATACTTATCGCCCCACTATGTCGCCTTAACGACTCTCCTTGAAGATTTGCATTGCAAATTAACTTTAAGCGACAATTCACGAGTTTTTATGAAACGATCAATATTAACTTAGCACCTCCATTCGTTGTGTTAGGACAGCTGTGAGTATATATATTTGTCTAAAGTACTTCTGCTGTGTAAGTCAAATACATGATTGAAGAAATATGAAGGTTTCATTGTTTAATTCTTAAGCAACATCAAACTTTGTAACGGGTAAATAGTCAGCCGAAATAATAACGTCTACGAAAGCATAACTTAAATATGAAAGTTAGGTTTTGACTGGTTAAATTATAATTTCAAAGTTGTTGTTGTTTTCGTTGAATCAAATTGTTTTGATCCGAACGTCAATATTTGTGTTGCTTTCAAAACTATTGTGGTTACAAGCGAGCATTTTGTAACTAACAACACTGACAACTTTGCGTGTTAAAAAGTTACGTTACGTGTGTTAGTGTTGCACTTTATTGTTATACTAGCTTCTGCCCGCGACTTCGTCCGCGGAAAATTTCTTTTTTTTAAATAAGATTACACTCGATTAGACGCTGCGCACGTTCAGCGCTAGATTCCCGAGCACGGGCCTGCGATGTTATGACATTTTGCCTACCAAGCCGCCGCGAGCGTTTAGCGCTAGTCTCCCTATCCCTTGTCTCAGAGACATGCTGCCTTAACTCAGATAGACGGTGCGCACGTTCAGCGCTAGTTCATCGAGCACGGGCCCGCGATGTCCTCACATTTTGGCTAGCGAGGCGCTGTGAGCGCTCGGAGCTAGATTCTCTAGCGCGTGCTTGCGATATATATTCTCTATTTCTCGAGAGGCGCTGCTCATTTTCAGGAGCAGATTCTTCCGTACGACGTACTCGAGCGGCTCTTGTCTGTGATGTCTGCCGGGACAGTTGAGATTTCCTTTTAGACATGCTCTCAACAAACTACGCACAGACTTGAAAACAATTATGAACAAAAGGAGAGCGACTCGAACACCGTCCGCCTTTACAAAACAAAACAATCGTAATATCGAATAACTCGTATCGATTATTACGATAGAACGAGGTACGAAACTACGAACATACAAAAACGTACAACGAAATTACGATATTTTCGATTATGAGGTATCTATCAACAACAACAACCATACGAACGAAACAACCGAAACCAATAAGCAACTGACAGAAGAACTCCAACTAACGACAACGTGGGCATAATAATTCGAGAGGGTCATCAATCCACAGAAAGTCTTAACACCGCGATTCAGAAAAATTACGTAATTGCAGAACGCCATCTATGGGCAAATAGGTGAAACGTTGGGCACGCCACAATTATGGCAGTAAGTCCCCTCTTTGAGGCGTGGCTGGAAAGACCTCACGGCGTCCTTACCTTCCGCATGACACAGGTCCTCACCGAACATGGCAAGTTCGGGAGGTTCCTGCACCGAATTAAAGCGGAAGAGACGCTCGAGTGTCGCCACTGTGCGGAACGCCCGGAGGACACGGTGGAGCACACAGTCGAGGTGTGCCCTGCCTGGGCAGAGCATCGCCGTGCCCTCGTGGGGGCGATCGGCGGCGGACACCTCTCGCGGCGGGCTCTGGTTGAGGCCATGGTCCTTAGCGAGGAGGAATGGCAGGCGGTCGCCTCCTTCTGCGAAGCAGTAATGCTAGCAAAGGCGGAGGCAGACCGCATCAGGCAACGGCGCCCCCGCCGCCGCCGCCGGGATTCCGATCCCGATTCCCGGCCGCCGTAGACGCGGGCTCGCGGACGGCGAGCCATGGGTAGCTTGCTGTCCGATCGTCCGGTAATGGACCGAGCCCAAGACGTCGACGGCGCGCACTGTTCCCGCGCGCCTCAAGAAGTTGTCAGCAACAGCAGAGGCCCAGCTGGGTCGAAGCTTACCGGGTCCAGGGTTATCCGAAAGGGAACTCGTGCCCTGGTTTGAAGGCTAGAAGGAACGGGGTGGGTTTTTAGTCAGTAAGAGTCTGACACTATCTCTCGCTCCACCCCAGGGCGGGGGTTGTTATAAGATGATTTTTGCCCACCATAAAAAAAAAATAGGTAAAACGTCTGCACAATGAAAGTTACGCTAGGGGCATTTTGCGTTTTAGTAATTTTATATTATCTTCGAAACTGTATGACCAATTGCTATGCTGTAAATGGCAAATCTTATCTGTATAATGTTCTTGTGATACTAAAATAATTTATTGTCATAAGAATTAATATTTTGTTGCTCAAATAATCAACCAAACGTAAGTATGCCGAAAAAAAATTTTTTTAATGCAATAAAAGAAGTATAAAAGATGAAATATAAAAGATAGAGATATGGTACCGCGGACTTTTTTGTAGAAATAATTAAGACGAACCAGGTAGCCATACATTGTTTTTAATTTTAAGCAACTGTTTAGGCAGCGCACGCAAATAATTCTATTTTATGAGGTATTTTTTTCCGACTTGCTAGACAAAATTTGTGATAGCTCGGTTAATATACATGCTATAGAAACAATTTACAGCCTATAGCACTCAGGAATAATGTAGCTTTCTGCCAGTAAAAAAAATTTTAGAATTGGATTATTAGTTCCAGAGATTAACCCCTACATACAAACTTACAAACTTACAAACTTACAAACTTACAAACTTACAAATTTTACCTCTTTATAATATTAGTATAGACTAGCTTTGCCCGCGCGGCTTCGCTCCCGCTCTTCCCTACTCCACCCTACTATACCCAACTCTACCCTACTCTACTCTACTCTACCCTACTCTACCCTACTCTACCCTACTCTACCCTAGTCTACCCTAGTCTACCCTACTCTACCCTACTCTACCCTACTCTACCCTACTCTACCCTACTCTACCCTACTCTACCCTACACTATCTTAATTTTTTTTTCCATAAGAACCTTCTCCTCACAATAACAATCATAACAAAAAAAAAATCAGCCAAATCGGTCAAGCCGTTTTCATGCCAAGTCGTGACAACGGAAAACGGGGGTCATTTTTATATTGTATATAGATAGATGAGAACACTCGAAAAGTGGTTTAGGGAATTGTGTGTAAGCAGTGTCTGAACACAAGTAACAATAACAACATAACGATACGATGACACGTTACTACGAAATTGATTTTGCCTAATCAGTGTTTTGAATAACCAAATCATTGCATAGTGCATAGCATAAGTCAAAACATAGGTACTAAAGAAACTTACAAAATATGGGTTAGGAAATATACCACATTTTTATTATTGACAGGCTCGCGTTAGACCATACCTCATCTGATGCTAAGCGATGATGTAGTCTACGATTATGATACTTCATGATTTTCATAAAGTGAGAAGAGGGATTTTTGAGTTCTGTGAAAAATCTACACATAATAAAACATTCGATTACAATACTACAGATCATGTAAACATTAGAGATTCCATTGCCGTGAATGCCAATTCAGTAGAAGACAGAGTCTCTGAAGGACCCCAGGGAAACGCGTTACTACGAGAGGAAACAAACATCGCCACTGAACTTGGTTGTTATATTTTATTCATTCAGTCCTGTTACATGTTTGTGTTAACAAGCAATAATACGGATACGCAAAGAATCACAGGTTTTGTTTAGATAACTTGTAAATATTAATACAATGGTCATGATTGGTTATTCGGACATTGTTCGTTTCTTTGGTGATACTATCGTTCATTCTGGATTGGTATCATCTTCAAATTTACTAATACAAATGAATATGATGATTATTAATATTCAAAAACCCGGAAAGCTAAAGATTTAGAAGAATTTTTGGTTGAAATACCAGAAAAATCATTAATTCCTGAAGGTTCCTTATGTGTATGTTGATTGGAGCTTAAAGACGATTGCCTTTGTCTAAACAGGGCGACCTTTAACTAAGTTACCTTTTAAGTATCTACCCGTAAAAACCTTGACTGAGGTCAGGCCTAATTCCCTATGAATATTTATTTTTAGATACGAAAACACATTGACCTTGAACGTTATCAACATAACAAATCAACATGTATTTTTGGGCTTTATTCAGTATTACAAGCTATTTTAAAAAGCTACGAAGAATCTGGATAGTAAAATGATAGGTTAGGTCGTCGATCCTAATGATGATGCTATAGGTTTTCAATTAGCAAATTTCAATTTATGAAATTGTTCAAATGTATTACTGCCCTGGCGGTTGCTATTACACAACTTCTGTATCCACATATGCCAATTGACTATCTTATCGATACAATCTTGTCTTATACATTACAATGCAATTTACTAAGGGTTAAATTTTTAACGATTTAGACGATACTCAATCCAGTTTTATTAAATCATCATCACATAATCATAATATCATCCAGGTTACCAGAACATAAATTCACACGCACTATCTGTTCAGTGTTAAAAACATCTGAAAAAAATGTATGAGATAATATTTCTTCATAAACAGTAACACATTGTTAGGTTAGCAGGTGATCAATCAAATTAGTGCTTGACAGTGCAGAAATATTACTTCTGTTAACTTTGAAGCAAAGAAACTCTCAGTGATTTATTTTATTCAAGATTGTGTTTAGCAGAACTAGTAATTGCAAAACGTGAATTTTATCTTTGTAATTTGTTTTCATGTTAGATTTTTATTTCTGTGATTTACGTATAAAATGTCTTTTGGATTTGTTTAAAGCCTTTGACACCATGACCCATAAGATTTGGCTTTAAAATAACTGCTGATATAGCTGTAGGAAAACGTAGCATTGGAAGGCGTCCTACAAGGTGGGCCGATGACCTGGTAAGGGTTGCGGGAATCCGATGGATGCGAGACGCACAGGACCGTTCATGGTGGAGGCACTTGGGGGAAGCCTATGTCCAACAGTGGACGTCTTTCGGCTGAAATAATGATGATCGCTGTAGGAATTTTTATACTTTTTTTGAGGTGGGAAATAATAAAATAACTTGAACGAGCGGGCATGTCAGACTTTCACTGACACCTGTGTTCCTTAAGTTGCCCTTGACTTTCTAAGGGTAACTCTTTCGAACAATTCCACAACCCGAGGTACATTTGTATTCAATTTTAAAACATTGTATTTCAACATCTCTGTTACATAGGCAACAACTCAAATATCAAAACAGTGTCACGCAACAACATTCAATTGTTTCCGCTAATTTGAACTTTATCCTCCCCATAAGGCTTCCTGTCAAACACACTTCAAAGTAAAACCATTGAGACTAAGCCAAGGACCGTACAAAACTTGAGACGTATGTAGGTCAACCATGTGAGGGTATATGTAAAGCTATTTGCACTGGGCTTGGCGAGGAATGCCGAGTTTAATTAATGCTAGACCTAAAAAATAGCACCTTAATTGCTTTGCATACTCCAGAATTGAAGGACGTTATGAAAATTTTTGTCCACATATTACAAAAGACACAGCCTAGCTACTTGAAATAATTTCAGTAGTCCAACACAGAAAAGTGATAAATAATAGCTTGCTGTCGTATTATAGATAGATAGATAATTATGCACTACAATAGTGTACAACATCGCACATCTTTGTCCCTGATAACTATTGCCGGGCAAGACGGCATAAATTATTCGTAGTGCCACGTTGCCGTACGGTTGCACGACGTATGTCACCTATTCCGCGAATGTTAATTGCACTCAACGCTCTCCTTGAATCCAGTCCTAGACTAGATCTATTCGCTGATGAATGGAAGGAGATATTGACTGAATGTCTGGCGATTTGCGAGAAGACTGCATGAGAGGTTTAGTTATAATATCTGTTCTTTAATTCTTTAATGTACACTATAAAAACTTATAAAATAGGTGGATAACACTGTTATATTTTCTTTAATGTGTTTTTACATAATTTGTACCTATTATAATCAGTGTAATTGACATTCTGTCGTTCTGGTTAAATAAATAAATCTTTGAGCTACTAAACATACCTATATAAGTCGAAAACATGTGACATTCACCAACCCGCACTGGGCTCGTGTGGATTACGGCCCATTCCCTCTCCTAGAGAAGAGGCCTGGGTCCCGGCAGTGGGAACATTAAAAAGGCTGATTATGGTATGTTATGGTAAATTACACATGATAGAGGCCAAATCAGACTTCTATTCAATTCTATTGATGAGATACCATTCATAAGAAGCTAATCCAGCGGGAACTTCACGACTCTCAGTAATGAGGAATACGACTTAAGGAGGATTCAATTGCTGCCGCCCTTTTGCTCCATCCAGAGCGAGATTTTTATGATTTCTCAAAACAATATAGTACGAAATACACTCAACTGCAAACTGCCCTGCTGCTGCAGTTTAAGTTGTATCTGGTCTTAGCCATAAGCAGCATCTAAAGGAAATACTTTCAAAGTTAAAACACTAATTCAATATTTACACAAGCAAGCGAGTATAAGAACTCAAACGAAACTCCGGGCGAGAAGCTGCCTTCGTTTATTTCACTCCAATTTTAATTGCTTTTGGCTCAAGAGCTCCTTCGTTCACACTTACCTGGATTCAAATATGCGCCTTTGAGGTACCTTTCGCTATATCTAGGTCAAACATTTAATAAGAGGTTAATACTTCGCACCAGCTTAAAGAACTTCGCTCGTTGATACAGGCTTCATTAGTGCGACCTATAAAAATTGTGCTTTAATTACTTCGCGCTCTTCAAATTAGGAGGCGAAAATTATAAATCTGAATTATTAAGTTCGGCTCTCTTAAAAGATATTAATGAGAGTTTGCTAAGATAATATTTCTTAATATTTAGAATGGAGGTTCGTGAAATTATAATAGAATTATACAAACCCAAGGCTGCTACAGAATTAATTTGTTTTTATGTTGTTAAAATTCCATTTTCTGTCGTTTTGTTGCTAATTTTTCAATTTCTTACTACACCGTTATCTAGAATGTAGATTTAGCGGTCAATATCCGTGACGATGTCAAAACTTATCTTCGCTTTAGATATATTGTGTATCGACCTTCGCATGGATGCAAAAGTACACGTCACATTCGATTTATGCAAGGATGTAGAAACTGTATCTCCGTGAAACGCTGAAATGCATACAGACTAGACGCCTGCACAGTGCAACAGTTTGTCATACTTGATCTCGTCAATTTAAAAACGATTTTGCCAATCGGCAGTGCATTCTTTTCTTTAACTGCATAATTGTTGGTGCTTTATTGTGTTTTTTGTGTTCGTATCGAAAAAAGTATTCTATTCAATTCTAAAATTTTTAGCAGCCGTTTTTATCATGCACAATCTTTTTCTCTATTTTCGTTAACTAAATAAAATAACAGTAATCAAAGCAAGCAAACAATCACATACGTAAAGAAGGCGTATACGTAAGTATATATCACTGTGATTTGTTCGTGCTTCACAATCATGGCCAAAGGGGTGACTGGATGTCGTAGTGTAAACGATGCAATACTACGCTCACCGTTCCCCGTACGATCAGGGTCGATAGCACGTACGATTGTCTCCATATTATTTTATACTTCTGTGCACGCGATTCGTATCAATTGGTAGTGAACACGCTAACTCTCTATCTTACTATCGTTTGTTGTTACTCCACTTTGACGTAAAAGGAGGGTAATGTGTTTCGTGCCGAAGTACTGAAAGCGAGGTGTAAGTGTTACTTTCAATTGAGAAAAAGTAATTAAAGTTTGCCAAGGTGTTAGCGAAATCTTAAATGGTCATGGTATTGTATTAGAATGGCATTGTGGAATCGTCTTAATAGTGGTATTTTTTCCATTTGCGTCCCCAATACTAATTTCACTACTTTTATTTCGGTATATCGGTGCTTCTGACTCACAGGCATCCTAGAATAAACTGTAAATGAGATTCCTAAAGCCAGTGTTTTGTTAGGTGCCACTGGCTGCAAAGACGGTGACACAGCTTTATGTATTCTTAGAATCTCACCCCATGCAGTACTAAAACTAGCTGCTTCAAATGACTCACGAGAACAAGAAAAGAAAGAACACATTCTAACGCTGGTCACGATCAAATACGACTTGAATGTAGAGCGCAAAAAGTTCGCCGATACAAAAACGGTAAACTTTGTGACGTGACGACCAGTCTGGCAGGTTGCATCATTCTATGTCATCAAGACACAACCGTGCTCGTTGGTGTAAACAAACGAGGCTTATTTTAGCATTTTAACTGTTTGCATGTTAAAAAATTCTAAGCGAGCATTAGATATGGCGAATTTGAAGACGCCATAATGGGATTTCTCACATAGCCGAAGGTTATGAATGTTGCATTCGGTTATATGTGACAAATGAATATATGTGTAGAATGGTGAAAATAAAAAAGCCGATAAAAGGATTTCAAAGTAAATATACTCGGGTACCCTGTGCTATTGTTTGGAACTGATTTGTGTTTAATTGGCATACTAACTGAATAAAAGACAATGAAAACCGAATTCTACGACAACAAAATTTAGTCTATCATACTGTCGAAAACAAAGGCAGGGTTTTGATTCAAATTCACAAAATTGAAAAGCTTAATAACAGTACTTTTGTGACAATAGATCTATTGTTTTGACTGTTCGTACTAACCGTAATAATTGTACCAGAAAGAATGTTAATTCAAAAAACAGTTTTGGAAATCAAACATGACCTGAACGGTTCCACATAATCTTCGATATCATAGAAGCAATGCTTGCAAGTTTTAATGTGAATTCTAATAACACAACTCTTTGTTTCGCTACATGCCAAATTACACTGAGTTCTGCGTATGTCACGGCCTATTACGCTGTTTACGTCAACCTATCCACATTAGCGATCATGTCAAAACTTACCGGCTACGCTTATGTTTAACACAATGGATGTTCTTGAAGCTGCCATAGACGCCGAGCCCTCAACTGCTACGGAGTAACTTCCCTCGCTAATTTACAATTTCACTCAGAATTAATCCTATCAAACCTTACTGGAAACAGTATAGAGTTGGAAATTCCATGGCTACATGTTCGAGAGATGAAATGAAAAGTTGGTTGTTCTCGTCAAGCTAGTTATTGTAGTTGTGCCGTCATGTGATATCTGGTTGCAATAGGAGCAGTCGTGACCACATAATGTGGAGCCAAAACTAACTGTAACAATGCAATTGCATTATATTTTAAACAAAACACTCGAATTTTAGGTCAATGTCACTAGGTCGAACGTATGGAAAGGCCTAATGCCGATGATACGACGATATGTAGGATCGTGTATGATCCGGCCATAAGTAGACCGGTATATTAAGAAGTACCAGCAACACACAATTAAACGCATAACTTCACTTTCTTCGTATGAAGCGATCCAAAGAATAAGAGAAAGTAAAAAATGAATTCATAACAAATACATATCTGTCTGGTTGTTCAAAAGCAGATGTTTACAAGACTGAGATCCTTTAACGATGATGCCAAAATTACAGTAATTTTTGAGATAAAGGAAACAAATCAAAGTAACGGAAACATTTATCGAGATTCCGATTACGTTAAATCTTTCTATTGTAGTAATCGGAACACCATTACGCAGTTAGAAGAGGCCCTTTGTAGACAATATAGAAAACTCTTTCAAAGAACAAAGTCGTTCACTTGAAGATATCGAGTAAACTGTATTAGAGACTCGTTTGGGTATATACCGAATGTAAAGTATCAATTTTGGATGTAGGTTAATATCGTTCGAGATTAAATTTGAATAGGCTATTATGAAGGAGAGAATTGGTTCGCGGAAGCCTCATTTTCTCTTACATCGAAATTAATTGAAAATTATAATAACGTATGCCTAACGTGTAGATCGTAGCGTTACACCGTCACTTCATAAATATATCTAGCCCTGCTTAAGCCGGTGGATATAAGTTGTCTTTCAACCTACGTAGTCTAAACGAGAATGTCTGCAAACATCCTGTCTGAGCCATGTTTCCTGACAACCTGTATCCGTATCCTGTGTAACTTTTACTTATCTAGATGTATCAATTTAAAATCTATAACTAGAAGGTTTTTGCAATATTTTTTTTTCAACGTCTATGCTGATACTGTGAGGAGTGATATGAATGAAAATGGAGTTAGTGATAGCGTGACTGGATGGAAGAAGAAAAATGGTTGTGCCGACCCCCTTAGTAATATATGACAAGGGCAGGAAGAAGATGATGAAGCTGATACTGCCATTCCTCCTCGTCCTCATTATAATGTTTGCTGTTTTTTTAAACAATATCTGAGAAAAAAATAAACGTGAGGTAGTGACATCATTGGTAATGCTACTAAATATCAGGTAATCTCCTCGAAATGATCACTAACGTCAAGGACCTATTGCAACTCTTTCTTGTGGACTTAGGGTGGGTAGAATGATAGACTTGTTCGCCAGGTAGTTTATAGTTTGCGTAGATAGATGGCTCCTATGTATAAGGGCCAATGTGCAAATTAACAACTTTTTAATAGAGGCTCTCAAACTTTGAGAGCAGGAAAATGTAACAAACTTGTAAAAATATATCATAATAACTTTTAGAGACTGTTGAAAAGTTGTCAATTTACATATTTGCCCTTATACATAGGACCCATCGATTAATTTTTGAATAATGATTATTTTGCGCTCAAGAAATAAAAGAAGACATGTAATAAATTCTTGAATATATAACCTGTAATCAGACATTCCCAAAAAAAATTTCAACAGTGAAAAAGGAATATTTTCTCAAAAGATTACATAAGTATTTGATCTTTCAAAACCTCATCTCTCTTTCAAGAGAGCAACGAGCCCTAAAAGATATTTGAATTTTATATGAACGCCTTCAAGGATTACTTCCAAGTTCTTTCGCTGTATATATAGAAGGTATCTACATCATTTTGTAGAGTAGGTGTCTTAAATCTCGGTATATTCGGGCCTTTATTTTATCCCAATGAAGTACCTTTTTTTTTTTTTTTTTTTCTCTCGACGGGGAAAATCGTCATTGACGAAACCCGCTCTTGGGTGGAGCGGGAGACAGTGTCAGAGTCTTACTGACTAAAAACCCCGCGCCGTTCCTTCTAGCCTTCATACCGGGGCTCTAGTTTCCTTTCGGATAACCCCGACCCCGGTAGGCTTCGACCCAGATGGGCCCCTCCTGTTGCTGACAACTCCTTGAGGCGCGCGGGAACAGTGCGCGCCGTCGACGTCTTGGCTCGGTCCGGACAGTTACCGGACGATCAGACAGCGAGCTACCCATGGCTCGCCGTCCGCGAGCCCGCGTCTACGGTGGCCGGAAATCGGGATCGGAATCCCGGCGGCGGCGGCGGGGGCGCCGTTGCCTGATGCGGTCTGCCTCCTCCTTTGCTAGCATTACTGCTTCGCAGAAGGAGGCGACCGCCTGCCATTCCTCCTCGCTCCGGACCATGGCCTGAACCAAGGCCCGGCGCGAGAGGTCTCCGCCGCCGATCACCCCCACGAGGGCACGGCGTTGCTCCGCCCAAGCAGGGCACACCTCAACTGTGTGCTCCACCGTGTCCTCCGGGCGTTCCGCACAGTGGCGGCACCCGGGCGTCTCTTCCGCTCGAATCCGATGCAGGAACCTCCCGAACTTGCCATGTCCGGTGAGGACCTGCGTCATGCGGAAGGTAAGGACGCCGTGAGGTCTTTCCAGCCACGCCTCAAAGAGGGGACTTACCGCCATAATTGTGGCGTGCCCAGCACTGGGTTGCGACAGTCGCTGACGCCATTTCACCGTGAGATCCCGCCGGAGCTCTGTCCGCCATACCTCGACCTGTCGCGGTAGTGGACTTTCGCCCCGGCGTTGCATCTCCACGCGCTTATCGTGCATGTGTGCAAGGACTGTTGCCTCCAGATCCCACGGTGGTAGGCCAGCCAGAAGGCTCGCCGCTTCGCGGGAGATCGTGCGGTAACCCCGCACCATCCGTATTGCCATGACCCTCTGGCAGGCGTTCAGTATGGACGCCGGTCGCTTTGCCAGCGACGGCGCCCACACCGGCGCCCCGTAGAGGGCCATGGACCGAACGATCCCCGCGTAGAGCCTCCGGCAGGAGGCGTCTGGATCCCCAAGGTTGGGCAGGAGCCGCTTGAGAGCAGCCCCGGCCCGGTTGAGTTTGGGAGCCAAACGTCGGAAGTGTTCTCCGAAATTCCATCGGCTGTCGAGAACGAGTCCCAGGTACTTCATCGTCGACCCGACGCCGATGCGAACTCCTCCTACCGTAAGTTGGGAGTCTGATGGTGGAGCATTCCGAGGACTGTGGAAAAACATGGCCTCGGATTTGTGCAGCGCCACCTCGAGTCCCAACTCCTGGATCCTACCAACGACTATCGCAACCCCACGTGTCGCTAGAGCGACCGCCGCCTGGTGCGACTCTCCCTGCGCTAGAACCAGCGTGTCGTCTGCGTAGCAGACCACGCTGACCCCGTCAGGGAGGTCGCCGCGCAGCACGTAGTCGTAGCCGATGTTCCACAAGGGTGGGCCTAGAACCGACCCCTGCGGAACACCGCACGACATCTCTCGACGTTTCCAGTCTCCCTGGTGACCGGGGTAGATAATTGACCTATCCGACAGGTAAGCCTCGACCACTCGACAGAGGTATTCGGGCACCCGGTGGTACCGGAGTGCCCTCCGGATCGTACTCCAGGGCAGGGAGTTGAACGCGTTAGCAATGTCCAAGGACACTGCCACGACGCTCCTGCCCCGGGACACCGCAACCCCTGTCGTGAGGGCTCGCACGCGCATGATGGCGTCCACCGTAGAGCGCGCCCTGCGAAAACCGAACTGTCCGTCTGACAAGTCCGGCCCCACCCGTGTTAGCTGCGCGACGAGGCGGTTTGCAATGACTCTTTCAAAGAGCTTGCCCACCTCGTCGAGCAGCACAATGGGCCGGTACGCGGACGGAGAGTCCGCAGGGCGCCCTGGCTTCGCGATGAGGACCAGTTTCCCCATCTTCCAGCGAAGTGGAAACTGGCCCCTCTCCATACATGCGCTGAAGAGCCCTCTTAGTCGAGGCCCGAGAGCCTCCATGGCCAGGACCCAGGCTTTCCCTGGCAAGCCGTCGGGTCCTGGGGCGGTGTTCTTGGCACTCAGCCTTCGCACCGCCACTCTCACCTCTACCTCGGTCACCTCTGGAGCGTTGTCGTCGTCGTCGCTGTTGTGGTCCACGTCAGACACTGCTGGCGGGGGCGGAGCCATGGGCGGGGGGGAGTGTTCCCCTCGCTCAGGGAACAGAGTGGTTACCACACCCTCCACGAGTTGGGGCCGGAGACTCTGAGTCAGCGGTGGAGCCCAGGGGCGTAGCTTGTCCCGTACCAATTTGTACGGGCGCCCCCACGGATCCGCGTTCAGAGACCCCAGCCACACGTTGCGGGCCTCGAGTTTGGCCCGCCTTATCTCCGTTCGGAGGGTGCGCTTTGCCTCTCTGTACCCCTCATACAGCTCCGCCTCTCTGACCTCCGCATCCGGCTGGCGGTTGCGGCGCCTGCAGTGTCTGTCGTACCGGCGGCGCGCGTGGTTGCACGCGTTGCGCAGTGCGCCGATCTCCGGCGACCACCAGTACACGCGGCGCTTAGCACGACCTGGAGGGACTCGGGGCATTGCCGCGTCGCAGATTTGCGACATGGCCTCCTGGAACCACTCCAATGAAGTACCTACATAATTCGCCGCAAAAATTCATAATTCTATTTAATTCGGAACGTCATCACTACATAGTATAAAACAAATTCGCTTTTTCTGTCTCTATATCCCTATGTACGCTTAAATCTTTAAAACCACGCAACGGATTTCGATGCGGCTTTTTTTAATAGATAGAGTGATTCAAGAGATTTTATATGTATAATATTGCACCCGAGCGAAGCCGGGGTGGGTCGAAAGTTCCATATAAAATTTATTAGTGAAACTATTTTAGTGCCTAACTATCTAAACTGTCAAACCATTTATTTTAAAGGATATAAAAAAAAAAAAACTTTATTTCGGATAAGTGACATCCATATGGGTTAGTAACAATATAGAAAAAATTTAAACCTATGTTAGTAAACTTACTACTACCTATTTATTTATTTTAAAACAAGGTGGTTGTTCATGATACATCTATGAACAACATCACCTAACAGAGGAGAGTCGTACCTCCCCGCTATGGTCTTCAGGATGGAGTTGGAGCTAGCCCGCACTCTGCAGAGCAAAGAGGCAGACTTCTGTCTGACGATGGCGTGAAATCCATCGACGTGTGCCTCTGCGAACATACCTGATGCGCTGCAGAAACGGGGCAGCCCCATCAACATCCTGAATCCGTTATTATATTGGAGCCGCAAGGCGCTGATAGTCCGCTGAGTATAGTTGGTCCACAGGCTGCACGTGTAAAACACTTGACAGTAGGCTTTAAAAAGTGTTATCTTAACGGGTCTGCTACACCGTACAAATCTGCGAGCCAACACATTACATCGAACTGCCAGCGCCCTACGCCCTATATCACCCGAACTGTGCTCCTTATTTCATTACCTTTGGACACTCAACCCTTTCCGTTATGGTGTTTAGAATTTCGTTGGAGCTGCCCCGAACACGATACATCAGGAATACCACTTTAGTATAACATACCATAATAAGCCTTTATAATGTTCCCACTGCTGGAACTTAGGCCTCCTCTCGAGGCAAGGGAATGGGCCGTAATACACCACGCCGGCCCAATGCGTGTTGATAAAGTCCACTCTAATCCACCACTCTATTTCGCAAACATCCCTGTAATGGCTCAGGAAATTTAAATATAAATTTTAACTGTTACCAGATATGGTTTGAAACGAAATACGAGTACTTTTAATCATAGACCTGCCAATAACTCGGTTCGCACAGAGTCTGCAGGCGAATGTCCCCAGTCGCCATAACTCACAAATTGCTCGAAGGCCGATGCTTTCAGTTTAACGGTCCATTGACACTGTATATTGGACAGGATTAAAGTCTAAAGTTTTCTTAGATATTGTTGAAAAGCTCTTTTTTGGGAGGAAATCACGACAAATAACTTCTCACAGTCTGCGATTTTTTTAAGGTCAGAAATCATCTAGCGAACGCCACTTCTACAGTGGCGTTTACTTAAGACTTTTACTGGCTAAAACCACACGTAAGTTTCTTCAATTGCCCTATGCGTCCCAGGAACACGGGTCCTCCTTTCAGAAATCACCCATAGCACTAGCAGGCTTTGGCCCTGCTGTGGACACCTGTGGTTTTGCTCACAATATCGTTGAGGCGCGCGTACTAGGACGATTTCGTAGCCCAAATAAATAGATATATAGATAGATAAAACATACTACCAACTTATTGGCAAATTTCTGTTTTTTTTTTCATCTAAATTATTTCTAGTTTAGTTTTATGGCTTTGGCCCTGCTGGTCCCCTACGGTTTTTCGGACATCTCTTTGAAGCGCGCGTACTCTGACGATCTCGCAGCCCAAATACTAAAATTCACGGACAAGTTTTATTTTGTCATCGTAATTATTTCTGACCTAGCTAGGTCAAGGGCCCTGTATTTTATTTTCAGTTCATATATTGGAAACGAGCCTATAAGGTTTATCAGAACTGACAGAATCGTTTTGTTTTCTTCCATGTACTTACTGTCATTTTCTTTGCCCATTTTCCTTATCACCAACTGTAGAACTTGATAGAATACAACAGGTTATTTATCCATGATTATCTCTAGATATTTGTTCAATGCCATTAAGTTAACGAATAGGACTGAACAGTGTTTAGATACATTGTCAACCACCATCAAATTCTAAGAAACGATCAAAGCGTCCGTCCATCGTTGTATTAAGTCCAAACAATTTCCGTGAGTATTTCTATGAAAGCAGTGTCCATTGCGTGTTCTGAAGTGACGATTGTTCTCACTCCCGTTTTGCTGACGTAACGTGGAAACTCCGTGTTGTGACATCGCACGTTTTCGTGAGTCATGACCACAGGTCGGAATGGTAGAGTTATTTAAGTACTTATACTGATTTTATACAGCGAAAGAATAAAGAGGATTCGCCTCAAATCCCGAGATTAATTTTAAAGAGCAGTATTTTTTTATGACATCAAAAACACATCTGAAAAATTTTTATTTCTATCGTGTCAGTTAGAGACACAATAGAAAGACAATTAATTAATAATGAATCAATGACGAGAACGAAGAAGTGTATCAATTCGTTAACTTCACCTCAGTTGATCTTTTTCAATAAAAAATACTAAAAAAAAATCGTATCTTAAGTAATTTTTATGTTTCATCATTATTATTTATTTGTAATTTTGTAGGTCACGGGAGATTTTTCATTAGAAATCCCGGGAAGATCCATATTAATATATTATTATTAGTATATTTTTAATTTTCTGACTCATTTGTATACACTGTGTCTACATCTCCCATCCAACTCTCCTGTCGCAGGTCTGCCGGAAGAAATTTAATTTGAAATAAGCACTCTTTTGAATTGTACTCTTGTATCTGTATTTGTCCATTTCATTTTTAAATGTTTGTGTGTGTACATAAATGAATAAATTAATTAACTAATATCAGCATTTCGGTGCTAGTACATAAATAACTCTACCTAATTCCGACCTCTGGTATTTTTTTCCGAACCTATTGACCCAGCCGTTACCGAGGAGTAGGCTTCAGAAAATCACTGTTTTATGGCAATGTTCGGGATTTGGGGCCGTAACTTTTAATTTATCGTAGAATAGACACGCCCATCGATATACGTTTGGATAAAACGCTGGTATTTTGTTAATTTCAGACCAAAATGTTCCAGCCTAATCCATGTTTTATATTCTTGGAAATCAAACAAGTTGTAGGCGAACAGAAATGGAAAATAACAAAACTCTGCGTTTGATATTTAAAACTGATGATAGAACCAACGTATTTAGAATGTTTTTCGACCTTGTAAATAGATAATTACGTCGACATCGGTATAATTATGAGTAATGAGAGATAATTGACACTCGATAATGATTATGAGTGGAACTTTTCTCTGAGAAGACTCAAGTACTCTTCAGTGAAAATTTTTAGTTGATTCTTTTACGAGAGAAACGAAATAAAAAAGTCCCGCCAGAAAATTAATGACTACATTTGAGGTGTCGTCATCTGATGCGACATTACTCATAGTCATTATATCTAAGATGTATAGTTAAACAGATGTATAATAAAGACAAGCCAATCTCATCACCAAAGAATTATTAATCAGCGGATTTATTAAAACTAGCTTCTGCGAGCGGCCCACGTGAAATATAAATATAAATCCTATGTCACTTAGCAATAAAGGAGCAGTCTACTGGATAGAATTGGTCCAGGAGTTGATTCATTGTGTTTAATCATTCCAAACAAAAATACAAAGCTTTTCTTTTATAATATATTTTAAAAGTACCTGACACACAGGACCGGTCGTTATGACGGCACTCGTCCAACAGTGGACGTATTTCGGCTAAAATAATGATGATGATTTAAAAAGAATCGAATCGTGGACTACGCTTCTCATCTGAAACAAGCTTTTAATGAAAATATTTTTTTCATAGCAAGCTTTTATAGCTCGGTATACCTATATAATTAATACTCGTCAAGACGAATCATACGAGCCCAAACTCAATGGGGTTGTGCCGTTTAACTACCAAGTTGCTATAGCCACCTTCCGGTTCCATCATCAGATCAGCTCCATGTCATAGTAATTTTGCATTGTCATCTGATTTATACACGTATGCAAAATTTCAGCTCAATTGGTTACCAGGAAGTGGATCTTAATTTTCAAGATTTGATGACAGACAAACATCGTGACAGGTGAAACTAAATAAAAGCTTGTAAAAACGAGTCCAACTTAGCAGCAGGCTCCTACAGGCTACACGCCTATATCTTCAACGTTTAAAAATTTCAACATTGTTTTCTAACACACAATCCTGTCCCATATTAATGTTTTTCTAGAATTCTCGGGCGTGATCTGTCTACTTTCCGTCAAATAAGCCATTAGTATTATTTACTGGCTTTAGGGATATGAAAAAAAATGAAAAGAAGATGAGTTGAGCCTACCTGTTTTGAAAAGTAATTAGGATGTTGTTAATGGATTGAAAAAAAAAAAACTTTATGGTCTCAAGCTGTATAGACATAATATTGTAAGAACATTTTTTTTAAATAGTAGCCATAAAGTTTCTTGCCGGTTCTTCTCCATAGAAAACGACCAATTTCGAAACTAAGCAGAGCTTGTGGCATGAGTACTAGACAATTGATAAACATACTTATATATTTCTAAATACATTCATATTAGATAAATTACACCCAGACACAAACCAAATGATCGTGCTCATCACACAAACATTTGTCCGGGGTTGGAATCGAACCCACGGCCTCCGGCATAGCAGTCAGAGCCACTAACCACTAGACCAACAGGCCAGTCCAGAATAAAGTTGACAAATACTCTCGCAAGCTTTTCTATATTAATTCGTATTCTGCAATTCACAAACATATGGAATTGATACAAAATATTGCTATGCAAAAAACATCGTCACTACATTTTATCAGGTTGGAGCAAACAAAGAGATATAAAGGAATTGCTTCAGAAAACATTCTCTTCAGAACCGGATACATGTTAATTCAGATTAATAGCAGCGTCACCAATCTTGACATCATTCCCCTTTGCTCGTATTCCTTGAAGATAAACATAGCATAGCATAGTCGGCTGTATAATGTTCCTACTGTTGTGACTCAGGGCTCCTCTTTAGGAGAGGGAATGGGCTGTCCTCCACCACGCGTGATCCACCACGCGGACCCAATGCGGATTGGTGGATGACACATGTCTTCGTATTTTTGGTTCTAGGATATGCCGGTTTCCTCACGATGTTTTAAGAGCAGTGGTGATGGAATAAACTACACAAAGTAATGCGTCTAGCTGGGTTTGCGACCTAGAACTCGAAAATCGGGGCCCTTACCATTCGGCCATCACTGCTCCAAAAGAAAAACATATCTTTACATTTCCTAACTCCTAAACTTCTTTTACGACATTGCATTTAGCTAATTAGGCTGTAGTATTTTCTTTTCCTACTACAAAAGTTCGTAAGATTCCCGTGGGATAGTAAATAATTAAGTTTCTCGCCGACGAGGCTTCCACCAGTTTAACTTTAAATGTACACAAGTAATCTCTTGATCAAATACCGAGGCAGTCTCTGTTGGTTTGTCTTACTTATGCAGGCAGGATTGGAGACCTTTGCTTCATTAGGTATAACGATGGACCTATTGATGTTAGGATAGTTTTTTCTGAAGGCGAGATTATTTCCAATGAAAATTTTTGCTCTTGGTAGATTTTTACTGACTAAAACCCACTCCTATGGTCCTTCGTTGCTTTGCATTCCAGAACCCCGGGTTTTCCTTTCAGGAGCGAACCCGCGGCCTTAGTAGGCTTCGACCCTGCTGAGCTCCTATGGTTTTACTGACATCTTGAGGCGTGCGTGGAACACAACCCGCAGTCGACGACTTGGAGTCCGTCCGGACGGACCCATTGTAACGATAGTTATAGTTTGTTTTATTTCGGGTAACCAAAACATAACATCGTGCCTGTACAAATATTACCGACGGTTTAAGCAATCGTACGTACATCGAAAATTATCCGCTGGAGAACCAAGTACCTACACCGACATAACCTTCGTCATCGCCTAAATAAGTGGCAGTGCACAAGGTACCTACATTGCTTGCGAGACAGATGGTCAATGAGGTTGAAAAATGAAAACTGGCGACCGCGTACCGGAAGACCTATCGTTAGAAGGCCTCCCGCAAAGTAGATAGATTACCGGGTAAGGGTCATGGATATCGGTTGGATGCGAGACGCTCTGGACCAGTCGTGGGAGGCCTGTGTCCAATTGTAAATGTCTTTTGGTTAAAATTAAAATATGTATTATTTATTTATATATTTAATCTTCATGCAACACAAAGTACATAGGCGGACTTAATGCCTTAGACATTCTGCCAGTCAACCTAGGCCACCCTAGGTGACAGAAGAGACAATATAGTAGGTGCATAAAAAGAAAATTTGAGGTAGCAAAGTAAAAAGTATACCTACATTAAGTTAAAATACAATAATAACGTACGTCAAACAATAATCCACCCGTAGAGACAACTTCAATAAATGCTCGATAATTACATACTTTTGCAAATACCTACGAGTTATAGCAGCAGTAATAATTGGTGGAACTCAAATACCTACAGACTTTTATGAGTAATAGCTTCTAACCTCTGTATCGGTCTCGTGTTCAGAAAGGTCAGTTTCATAATAATGGTTCTTTTGTATTACAGTTTTTGGCAGCGTACATTCGAGCCCGACCTGACATTTAACCTACGCTTTTCTTTTCGAACCTAAGCGAAATTATTTATTATTTATTTATTTATTTAAACTTCATGTACAGTAGTGGTACATAGGCGGACTTAATGCAACAAGGCATATTACTGGCAATCTGTAGGTATCATTCAGATATTCTATACAATACCCAGGCAATGTACAAAATACCTGGGGCGTCCAGGCAATGTATGAAATATTATATTATTGTCCATTACTTACTTTACCTAGGTAATGTATACAATACTTAGGGATTGCATAGAGTACTTACCTGCTGGTCCATCAGCAATTTATAATAAAATACCGCCCGTCATATTAGAACTTAATTAAACAAAATTTAAATCTTGTGTCAAACACACATTATGCAGGCTAGTATATTATAAGTTAGAAAGAAAGAAAGAAAGAAAGAAAGAAAGAAAGAAAGAAAGAAAGAAAGAAATATAAGAGTATACAGGATTATACTGACAAAAATATAAGAGTAATCCACCAAATAAGACAAAAATGCTTGGCTCAAAGCAGGTGATGCTCCACTACCACTAGGGCGCACAAATTGATTGGTTTAGAAATTACTTTTACATATTTACAATACAAAACGTAGATTCACGGTTTGTATTTACAATTTGGCACACGTATTTCGAGCGAAAGTCCAATACCACTCGTTATTGTGTTTCAACAGATAAGTAAATAAGATGCTAAATATATTATGAGTAGGTAATCGTTGATACATGTGATCAAATCCATATAAGTCATTGACGCTGATTCACTGCTCTGATCTCTGATTAATTTCGCAGAGAGGTCCGGTGGTTACGTCATGTCTTATAACATCACACTGTCTTTTCGACTTTGAAAAGAGCTGAGTAATGAAACCGAAGTTCTCTAGGACGGATCCGATCTTAATGTCCCCACACACGAGCCTCAAAAAAACGCCGCCACAAAAAAACGCTAGAGGTGGCCTCAAAAAAAGCTAGAAGCCGCCGCATAAAAACTGCTGAAGAGGCTTCTATCTTCAAGCGTTTTTTTGAGGCCCGTGTGTGGTACAGTTAAGTGTTCGCCCACTTCTCGCATTTAGTGGATTCCTCTAGCCCCCGATCTGGTCATCAGCCTCCCACTAAGCTTTGGGAAGACCTGACGCTGCATCTTGATTCATTGGAAATATGAAGGAGATTATTTAAGTATCTGCATTTACCGATAAAACTAAGCTATAGATGTTAATTAAAATGCAATTTAATTAAATTCCAACGTTGTAATCACAGTAATGCTTACATTTAACGATAGTGATAATGTCATGAACTTGAGTTGTAACGGGTTTGTTTGCACTGTTATTTATTATGTTTATATTGTCGCCAATTAATTTTCAATCAGCTGTCCATATGTGCCATTATTTCAAGTGTAATAAAAACTGAATACCATGGGATATGATCGTCATAATGATCTCAATGAAGGTCATTTTATATTGGTAACTTGATTGGTCTTTGTAGTGTACTATCAGTATTTTTTAGATTATCGAATTCATACATACAGACAGACGTGTTTTGGGACTTTTTTTATTAAGTACCTAATGATGTGTCATTAATTCTGAACCATCTTAAAAACGTAACTGACTTTTTGAAGTACCAGTAGGTACGGGCACTATCATCATCATCATCATTTCAGCTGATAGACGACGGCTGTGTGACATAGACCTCTCCCAAGTGTAGCCACAATGAACGATCCTGTGCGTCCCGCATACATCGGATTCCCGCAACCTTCACCAGGTCATCGGTCCACCTTGTTGCCTTCCAACGCTGTGTCTTCCGTTACGCCGTCGCCACTCCAGCAACTTGGCTAGGGGTCTAGCCAAGTTGCTAATCTGCAATAGTTAACGCTAGTAGAAAGCTTCAAATGAACAGAAATGACGTCGTCTCAACGCTCAGTCACGTGGTCAGAACAAAAGAATTGGCAGCAAGGTCAACTCGAAGCGTTCGACGCAAGCGACACGGTTGTAACTTGGCTAGAGGGCTGAACCTTTCGGCCCCATCGGCCATCTATTCTGCGAGCAATGTGCCCTGCCCATTGCCACTTAAGTTTGGCGGGCACTATAAGCAGTATTTGTTTCGTAGAGAGTCCTCCATTAATAATTCTCTAAGTTCGTTGCCACTTCAATGGTGCTTACAATATGACGGACCTTTCAGCTCCAGGCTCTATAAACGTTATATTTTAATAGAGGGACTGGTTTTACAGCGTCATAAGGGTTATTACTTTAATTTATTTGAGTTACTAGTTAGCCTAAGCTATGACATATCTCCGGAGCGTGACATTTGGCACGAGAAAAGATGGCCTATCTTTTTCTGAATAAAAAGAATCTTTTATTGAACCAACCTTGTTACTTCAATTCCCTTTTGCATTCCAATTTCTGAAACTGAAATCTGCAGTTCTAGAACGCAAAGGGTGTGGTTTTAGTCACTCTGACACGTCTGCCGCTCCACCGTAGAGCGTCTGAAGTCTTAAGATGATTTCCCATCTCAAAAAAAGACTGTGTTACCCAAAATCCCGCAGTCAACAGTTTGTCTTAATTTACAATCTTGTGTCTACATTCCAAATACTTTTCCATCTTAGAATAGAATTGTTTCCTAAATAAATCACACAAGTAATGCAAGTAGGTACGTACCTAACATCCATCACCAGTTAGTAGCAAAATAAATAATTATGTACTTAAAACGATATAGCACCTACTACTAACACGGCCTTAACCCAGCAGGTAGTTGAGTTCGTATGTACAAACAATAAATACTGGCCATATTGTGGTAGAATTGCTCACTGTACTTCAATATTTACTTTGGCCACACTGCCTACGCAATGATGTAACTGTAGTGGAACTCAAATATGCTTGCGATATGTATTGACCTTAGGTCAGTTAGGTCAACAATAACGCCCCAGTCGCCGTGACAGAAGTCGCCTCGGGCGTCGGGAGCCACAGAGCGTTTCCTGGCCACCGTAACGGGTTTGCGGACGGCGAGCAGTTGGTAGCTCGCCGTCCGCTCGTCCTGTAAGGACAGAGTTCGAGTCGTCGATACGTTTAGTATTCCACGCGAACGGTGAACCTCAAAGAGATATCAGCAAAACTATAGAAATCTAACAAGGCCGATGCCCACTGGGGCCACAAAGAGTTTCTGAAAAAGAAATCCGTGTTTTTTTTATTGTTATTGATAGGTTTGCGTTTGACCACCATCTCACCTGATGGTAAGCGATGATGTCGTCGACGATGGAGCACGCTTGCCTATAAATAACCTATTCACTTTTGACTTAAAGGTCGATGCTAGACTGCAAAGGACAAATTGAGGAGCATGAGGGGATTTTAGTCAGTAAAAGTCTGATACTCCTGCTCCACCCTAGAGTTGGAGAAGTCATATCGTCGGATGATTTCCGACGAAACAGTTGTACGGTTTTACAGACTTATAACATCATAATGATAGTTGAAATCACCCGCTTTAATTCTTCTGCTAAAGAATCCGGTTCTGTGCCTACGTCCCTTTAGGTGTTTAGTACGTGGCTTTGAAAATATTGTGAAATCGAAGGAGAACTTGTTTCTAAACTGAAAAGGAATATCACACATTCGACGAACACTATATAGTGGGTAGAATAGCCAAGCCTTTAATGGTAAAGACATAGTTAGTAATGTATGAACGTGTGCTTTTCTTAATATGAGATCACAGTGACCACGTGAAGGTATGAATTATACAGTATCTTATGCAAGGTGTAATGCAATCTATACATACTACGTGATGCATATACATGCTGCATACATAATTAAAAAGAGCTTTTTTTTCATTTGTCTGTTTGTTCTGCCTAATCTTCGAAACGACTGGACTAGTTTTAACGGAACTTTAATTGGTATACAGCTGATGTTATAAGCCGTAACTTAGGCTTACTTTTATTTTAAAAAAGCATTTAGAGCATAATAGCATGTGGCCAAAATTTTTGCTTCTGCGCAAAAAATTGTGGTCAAATAGTATTTTGCTGTTTGAGCCTGAGTCTAAGGCAGACATAGTCGCGGAAACCGATTAGATGCGAAAGTAAACTAGCCTAAGATTAAAGGGCTCCATTGTAGCAAAAGATGGAAAATTGGCAGGCAATGATAAAAGAGGAATAGTTCGGAATCCCAATAAATCAGAGAGCTTGCAGTCTCTACTAGCCAGTCCTAGTCGCAAAATGATCCGATGCTATAACTACACATTCATCCTACATACATCCAAAGAGAAAGAGAGACTAGACTGTCGTAACCACAGTCTATATAAACAGTTGTCGCTTGAAGGAGTTTGGACAGAAGTCTGTGTTTGTATTGCTTGGCCTGCTCCGTGGTCAAACAACAGTGTTTGAAGAGCTCTCCTTATTTTTCTTTATAAGACAGATACTTAGAAGGTCCACTGGGATCAACACAAGACAGCGATTGAGCAGTAACTTGTGAAATGACGACAGGAATTTGTTTTATTTTTGTACATTACTTAATTCTATGTTAGTTTTTGAGGTCATCAAATACCTCCTGCCACTCTAGGTGGAACAAAATGGAATGTCAGAGGTTTACCGATCAAAACCCACCTGTATTGCTTGTCCTATAGTTACATTGCTATAATAGTCCGCGGTAGCATTTGCACCATCATTTCAGCCCAAATACGTCCACTACTGGACATAGGCTTCCCTCTCCCCATGCCTAGGTAGGTACCTGCCTGTTGCCTTAAATGAAATTTGAATGTGGCACCAGTGACTATAAAATATAGGTAACATTAAGTGTCTAGGGCAGGGCATTCCCTGCCCTGAGACACAAGTATTTTGTAACATCACTATGCTACACGGTGCTTAAAAATCGCTTTTTGTGCGCTTGTGTATTTCTTCCAATGAATTTATACTGTCAGTGAACCTTCTGAAGCGTTGTAATGTGACAATGTCCAAGGCATTACACACACAAGTAGTCCTCTAGACAGTGTGGTATACCAGGCATATTGTGTTTATAGATCGACCGCAGGTCTCCAGAAAATGGTCTGGGTTATGTCGTCAAAACCGTTTTGTCTGATTTTTTTGCCTGTAAGTAAAGCTTTGTTACCGGGGTATTGTTGTTAGGTATTTATGGAAACAAAGCTCTGGTATATTATTATAGTAGACTTGTTGAAAGTGTTAGGTATTTGCAGTTGACAGTTGCTAATTCGTTTATATCTTGTAAGGTCCTGGAAGGTTACCACGAATAGGAGGTACTACGGTCTTTGACAAATGACTTTTCTGTTAACTTTCCCCCTAAGTACTACTCTCTTCTTTTGGATGGATTTGCCAAATACCAGCTTGAGGCGAGCCAAGAAGTTTATCGGCAATGATGCACTTGTCGAGTCAAAGCTTCAAATTCTTGAGCATCGACGCGGAATTTCCTGTCTGTCGGTTTTCTATCGTTTACATTTCGTGGAATATGCTTTAAAATTGCACAAATTAATACCAGCAGTTCCATCGTCAGACCACTAAACGTACGGCATTGCCCCTCCGGTACATGGTGGACATCCCACCCATGCATACAAAGCGTTTCGGGAGTACATTTATTGTGCGTATAGCTTAAGAGTAGAATTCCTAGCTGGAGTCTGTGTTTACTGACAACTACAACCTAAGGGTCTTAGAGTCAAGGGTAAACAGGATACTTCTAGGCAAGCGTGCTTCAGCGTCGGTCATTAGGTGTAATAGTGGTTAAATGCAAGCCTAACCATAAAGAGCTCGAGCCCCGGTATGAAGGCTAGAAGGAACGGGGTGGGTTTTTAGTCAGTAATAGTCTGACACTATCTCCCGTTCCGCCCAAGAGCGGAGGTTGTCATAGAATGAGTTTTGTCCACCATAAAAAAGCCTATCCATAAAAAAATACAAATGTGGCAATAAACTCCTGAAGTCTTAACAAGTGGCGTAACAAGTCTGAAAGAAAAATTTCTTAGACAAAAGACCACAGTATGACTATGGCTTTTTCTTACGCTTCAGTTACAAATGAATTTGTTATTCGCTACACTGACGAAGAACTGACTATTTGGTTTTGTAAAGGGTGTGACGTCACGAAAATATATTACTTTTATGACCACTTTTTGTTTTGTTCCGCGTAAAATATTACCTCTCTTTGTATTGTAAATTGAGTTTAAACTTTAGCCCATTTTTACACTGTCCGACCGTCCGGTAACAGTCTGGACCGAGCCCAAGGCGTCAACGGCGCGCACTGTTCCCGCGCGCCTCAAGGAGTTGTCAGCAAAAGCAGCCGGCCCAGCCGGGCCAAAGCCTACTGGGGCCAGGGTTATCAGAAAGGGAGCTCGAGCCCCGGTATGAAGGCTAGAAGGAACGGGGTGGGTTTTTAGTCAGTAAGAGTCTGGCACTATCTCCCTCTCCAACCAAGAGCGGGGATTGTCATTGAATGATTTACACCACCAAAAAAAAAACCATTTTTACGAATATTTAACAATGTAGGTACTCAATTTTCACTCAACCATAAATTCATTTAGTAACAAGATTTTCAAATCTGCCACAACTAATATAATTAACAGTTGCTAAACCTAATTATTTATTGTTACATTTTGTCATTTGTCAGTTTGTTACAATAGTTTGTAATTGAATTGAGACGCCTCGAACCTCGATCAAGGACGGGACATGGATAGCCAACGAAGGGAAACGAGGCTTGTCATAGGTATTTGGTAAAAGTGGCAATATTGCTGGCACATTTTGTAATTTTCTCGTGAGGCCCTTTGAATCTTTTGAATGAATTATTCTACATCGTCCATCATCATCATTTTAGACGATAGACGTCCACTGCTGGACATAGGCCCCCAAGTGTCGTCACAATGAACGATTCTGTGCGTCCCCGCGGATTCACGCAACCTTCACCTGGTCATCGGTCCACCTTGCAGGAGGCCTTTCTACATTGTTGATCAGCTGTAATTATCCGACAGTCTACGAGGTCAATGCTTTTCGACTATGATAGTAAGTGTGTATGTTACCACAGGGATCGAACAGAATATAAGTGTATATACCCTGACAAATTCTCTCTGACTCCCATTTGGTGCAACATTGAAGTTAGAACTAAGTACATAAGACCGACGCACACGTGGACCACACGCGTGATTTGTACGTAGAACGACGTCGCGTGGCGTGGATCTAGTGTAGCGCTACAAGTCTAGTTTCCATAAAAAAATTATGGAGATCAACGCGCCCAAATCAGCGTACATGGGTCACGTGTACGCAGTGTAGTTCTTCCTTGGTTGTCAAATGGATTGCGTTAAAAACTCGTGGTGGTCTATCAAAAGCTATGAATAAATATCACAGCATAGCAATTGATCCTGACAATAGATTTAGCAATGACATGACCTGCCTTAATACTCATAAAAGTTTGACGATGGCTGGAAACCATAAAGCATTTTCAATTATGTCAAGTGTTTATGATTAATGACGCGTTTCGTTCAACGTTTACATCATAAACAAACTTTTAATTAAAATAATTTTTTCATAGCAAGCTTTTATAGCTGGGTATATCTATTTAAAATTAATACTCATCAAGACGAATCATACGAGCTCAAACTCGATGGGGTTGTGTCGTTTAACAACGAAGTTCGTATAGCAACTAGCCACCTTCCAGTTCCATCATTAGATCAGCTCCATGTCATAATAATTTTGCATTGTTATCTATTTACATATGCATGCAAAATTTAAGCTCAATCGGTAACCGGGAAGTGGGTCAAATTTTATTTGCAAGATTTGATTACAGACAAACATCGGGACAGGTGAAACTAAATAAAAGCTTGTAAAATTTTCCGCCCTAGTAATAATAATAGTAATAGTGATAGTAGTCACGGACTCACTTAAACCTTCGGTTATATTCACGAAACCGTTGATTAAGTTATTCATGAAATTAATTGTGAAGGAAACATGTTATTTAAGTAAACACTTGTACAAGGTTAGGTATTGCTGAGTCGTTGACCTTTTCTTCATTCTTTATTTCACATAAAAACTTAACATAGTACAAAGTGATTTAACAATTCATGTACACCGCGTTTCAAATGAAAATATGATCGATCGCCATGTTGTGACGTCACAATTTACTGTCGAATCGACAAAAGAATCTTTTAAACTTTAATTATTTTACGAATTTTTTTATTTATTTACGAATTGTGAAAGAAAAAAGTTTTATCAGAATCTAGTTCTTAAATTTTACTCAACTGTAAGTTACTAAATTTTGCCAAAATTTCTTCGATTTGACAGTACGACGTGACGTCACAACATGGCAATCGATCCTATTCTCATTTGGAACGCATAGTACAAAGGCGAGCTTAAAAGGGTCCTTTCCCACTCGTCTATCGTCACCGTGAGCATGGTTTAAAAGGTTTTTGTTTCATCCAACGCAATGTTTGATGAAGAGGCAAAGCGAAGAAAGGAAATGCCGAAAAGCTCTGATATTCGATAATGCCGACATTTACTTGAATATTTCACGAAACATTTTCTAGCCGTTCTGGAGGAGTTAAGACGTAAGATAATAAAACACTGTGACAAGAGATTTATGTATATTAGATTGATTATACATACTAATAATCGTGAAGAAACTGTCATGTCCTAGAAGCAAATATTCGAAGTCATGTGTATACACCAACCCGTGGGCCTACGTGGCGAATTACGGCTTATTCCCTCTCATCGAGAAGAGGCCTGAGTCCCAGCAGTGGGAACATTAAAAAAGGCTGATGATGATGATATTCTTTTTTTTTTCACAACTATCACACAACGCTGTCTAGTCCCAAGCTAAGCGGAGCTTGTGTTATTGGTACTAGACAACTGATAAACATACTTATATATTTCTAAATACATACATAATATAGATAAATTACACACAGACACAGAACAAATGATCATGCTCATCACATAGACATTTGTCCTGGGTGGGAATCGAACCCATGACCTCCGGCATAGCCTTCCACGACATGTCTCAGTTTAAAAAGTCTTTTTAACCAGCTGTTCTAGCTAAAACAATTTTCTATTATACTTTTGTTGCTGACTGTACAGTATACGCAAGTTTGCCCGCTAAACAAACTTACTACTTAATATGAACATAACTTATATTGTTTGTTTGTTACTCGTTTCTACTTTCACGAAACAATACCTGTGTATGTTATTCTTTGTACATAAGGGAATATTATGACATAGTAACTTATTTGAACTAGGTACTTACTTACTCCGAAACATTTTGGTCCTTTGGGCACTACAAATGCTGTTTAATTAGTGTTGGTAATTAAGATCAACCGTCACGTAAAAGGAAAGCTTAGTAAGCAATAAAGCGAAAAAAATTTTCATTATCATCATCATTTCAGACAAAAGACTTCCACTGTTAGACACAACGAGCGTATTTTTTTATCGTATACTAGCTATCCGCCCCGGCTTCGCATAAGTTCTTTTCTAGAAATAAATACACAAAATTAATAAATTATATACTATAACCTTCCTCGAGAATAACGCTATCGAGTGGTGAAAACTGCTTGAAAATCTGTGAAGTAGTTTTTGAGTTTATCGCGAACACAGACAGACGCGGCGGGGGACTTTGTTTTATAATATGTATTGATAAACTTGTGCTTGACTGCGATCCCACCTGATGGTAAGCAGTGATGCAAACGTTCATGGTGAGGCGCACTAGTTTATTAAGACCCTATTCACTCTAGCCTTGAAGAGACCCTTTTTTTTATGTATCCAAGTGTATGATACGTAGTTTTTGACGTTAGGTAAGTAACTAATTTTTTTTTTATTCACCTAAGTTCAATCTCACTACATAAATTAATTTAATTTTCAAACGATTAAGTTTAAAACATAACATCCTGAACGCCTATCAGAACGCCACACAAAACTGAACCTAATAAACAGCTCTAAACATCGCATGGAACACGTCCACGTCCTCGTCACGCAACGTGCAGGCTTTAAGAACCAATTTACATATTAACGAGCCGCTTCTTTGTTCTAGGTGTAAACATCTCCGGTATAACTGCATGATAGTGCGGTGAGGGAGATCGGCCGATCGTAGTCGGTAAGTACTTGTCAATCTTCTTGTCTAGTTCTTTGTGTGTCGTTTCCTGAAACAGAAAGATCTGATTAACACCTTTTGTTAGAATAGAAAGAAAAAGAGTTTAAAATAAAAACAAATAACAATGACGACTTATAAGCGGTAGGATATGCGTCACATCCGCGCAAAGCAGGCCAATGCTCAGCAAAATGCTGGGGCTCGTGTAAGTCAGAGCCACAACGCTGATTTTCAGCTTTGGTTGCGTGGGGTGGAGTTGGATAGTATCAGACATTTACTGACTTAAACCCAGTGTTTCTTCAATTGCTTTTTATGGCGAAGGTTGCGGTAACTCCTTCTAACAATCCGCAGCTCTAGCAGGCATCGACCTTAACAGGCTCCATCGATTTTGCTGACATCTCTTCAAAACTCAAAGTGCCGTCGACTTGGTGCTTACCGGACGACCAGACGGCGAGCTACCCATAGCTCGCCGTCCAGAATCCTGTGCCTAAGTTACCCGGTACTCGTCCTGCATTTCACGATGCCGATGGCGTCTCGGCCCCCGCAGGGCGTAAGACTTATCCCTACCACACGGTTTCGGCGTTTGATCAATATTATTTACATCTTTAATTAGAAGACAAATTGAAAGACAACCCACAGTCTCTAAAAGTCTGGGTTTTTTTACAAGGAAATAGGAAGTTTTGTATACAAGAAAGTCATTTTTACCGATAACAAACATAACACAGGGCCTATAATTCAGACACAAAATAATAACAACTTGAAACCCAAAAAAGCTCAATAAAAATATAATATGACTAAAATACCTTTACACGTCTCTTCATAAAATATTCAACTAGATAAATATCTGTCAGAAAATAGTTCAGAAAATAATATTCGTAGGTAGAAATCCAGTACCTCTCACACTCCACCGCCGATGACAGGTTTAGGCCCGAAATGATAAGGGACTCCCAAGGTGAACACATTTCAATTTCCAAACAGCAGATGAAAATACCTACTATATTATTTCAAGCTTTACTTTATTATATGCCTCTACACTGTTCTTGTTATTGTAATGCAAAATAACTACCGATAAATAAATAAAAAAAAATCAACATTCTTTCTCTTAGGGTTGCATTACATCAGTATTTCGCACTAGTACGGAAAAGTGTAAAGTATCAGGCCGGACGCCGCACCGGTCTTTTCCAACTGGCAATGCCTTAGCCCCACTGGCAGCACATCAACTACCACTGTCAGCGCTTTAATTCCTACTGGCAGCGCTTTAAATGTCGCAGCATGTTGCTGCGTGCTCAGTTACGTGCCTTTTTGGCCTTGCACAGATTTTAAAGTTCTTTTTAATGTATCCTAATTCTACTGTATGTGTGAGGTACCAATAAAGGTTTTTCTTTCTCTCCTTCTTTCTTTCATCAGCCCCCGTTAGCAATTTGTCAGCTTCAACTGGCAGATCGTCAGCCCCCACTGACACCGATTCAGCCCCTTTTGAAGCGCTTAAAAATAAAATTAATCCGCGGGTCATTTCTGAGAACAATTTCTTACTAGATATTATGTTTAAAAAATTCATAAACATAATTTATGTTTATGAAACTTTGCTTATTACTTTCTCGAAAGTGTGTTGAAAAATGTCGTTTGTTATACGTGGGTAATTGTTATTGTAATTTCTCGTCTCTAAAACGACCTAGACTTTGGTTTGGGCAGATATTTCACCTCGGCTGCAATGACAAACCGCTCACGTGCATCAAAATGCACTTTCAGTATCTCCTTGTATACCTACACATGTTCTAAAAGCTTTTCATTTACAATCCAGAAGCGGTTCGTTGCCACGGAACTCTTGGACATGTTCCAGAAATTGTGATTTAATTCGGATCGGTTAGGGATTAACATGTTACTGACACGCCTTTAATTCCTGATGATTAACAGTTCCCAGAAATATATCGAGAAGACTTGGAACAGTCGTTTATATCGTAAGTGTGATGATGTTTTCATGGGCCATAGCTATTACGAAGTTTTAATATCATTTTTTTTTTAATGAAAAATATTTTTTTATAACGAGCTTTTTTCATGCAGTAAAAATCAAGACCGTTCCAAAGCAAGAAAAAGAAACTCATATACACGATTACTTTTTCTTTTTGCTCTTAATAGTTCCTATGGCTACTCTCCGACTTGTCATCCAACTTAGGTAAATTCCATTCGCAATATCATTAGACTTTTAAACAAACCTTTTTTACTGTCCGTTCAACCGATTATGACTTTTATTGCGTTGATGTCAGAACAAATGGCGGGTGCAGTAACAAGTTGGTATTGTTAATACTTTTTTACTTTTAACGCCGTCCTTATGTCTACAGAATAGAAATCAAAATCGTAAAAAAAAAAATGTTATATTTCTAGCCTTATTGTGAATGGAGTATAGGTATTCGAAACCGTTTAATCTGTTAACACTTTATAGTATACCAATGAGCCAAAGTTGCCAGTCTTGTTAGGCATTGTCTCAAAAGTAAAATAACGGAACAACTTCATCAATCTTCAGTTATATTATGTTTGAGCCGTTTGGGGTTGAAACACTAGGACCATGGGTCCGAGCGCTCATCGAGTTGTTCAAGATATCAGCAAACAGTTGGTCGACTCTTCGCGTGACCAGATGGCTGGGCTTTTCTTCGGACAACGGATCAGCATTGCCATCCAGCGTGGCAATGCTGCCAGCGTTCTGGGCACATTACCCATTGACATTGAAGAAGCGCTCCGCTTCTTTCAGGAAGGAGGACGGATCGTCTTGCTCCGAGGGGGGGCCGAAGAAGATCCCTACCAGCAGTCGTGGCGCGGGCCGAGCTCGCGGGAAGGGGAGGGGCCTAACGGCCAAAAACTCCGCTGAGCGAGCCAACAGGCTTGCCGCGGAGGGGCGCCACCCCGGCGCGGCCGACTCTGGGAGGGACCTCTCGGAGCCGTCCGGAAGCGAGAGGCGCACCGAGGCGGAGTCAGGCGGGGAGGCGGCCATGCCCTTCAAGGAGCTGGCTGTCACCCTGCTTCGGGACATGGCCCGCCAAAGGGACAAGGCCACTCGCGAAAGGACGATCCGTCGTCACGCCAAATCCCTCCAGGAGGCTCTGGACGCCTCCATCGAGAAGAGGCTGGCGGAGCTCCGGGCGGAGCTCCAGGCCGAACTCCGGGCGGAGATCCGGGCGGAGCTCGCCAGAGCGCCGAACGGAGTCCGCCAGGAGCCCATGGAGGAGGGGCGCGAACAGGAGCAGGGGCAAAGTCAGCCCCAGCCCCAGCCCCAGCCCGAGCCGGAGAGTCAGCTGCTGACATTGGTGCAGAGGGAACTCGCAGCTTTGCAGCAGGGGCTGCAAAAGCAGCAGCTGGAGTTCCAGCAGCGCGTCCAGCAGCAGCTGTCTTTCCTGGAGGGCATTGTTCTGCGCCCTCCACTGGCGGCCTCTGCCCCGAAAAAAGCGGCGTCCTATGCCGCTGCCGCGGCCGCGGCTTCTACGCCCAAGGCGGGCCCGTCGGGGCAAGCGGGGCGCGGGGCTGCGGCGCCGGAGCCCGCGAGGCCAAGGCCGGAGCCTGCGAGGCCGGCCCCAACGGGCAAGCAGCAGCAGCGGCAAAAAAAGGGTGCGGCGGTGCCTGCCGCTAAACCGGCAGGACCTCCTGCTGCCGTGGCGACTAGGCCGCGCCTGCCACCTCCTCCACCCGAGGAGCCTGGCGCCGAGTGGACGGTGGTCGGCGCCAAAAAGCAGGCGGGCAAGGTTTGGCCAGAGCGGCCAAAAAGCGAGCGAGGCGGCAGGAGCGCAGGAAGCGGGCCATGGCGGCGCGTCTTCGCGCCCCGAATTCCGAGGCTGTAGTAATTACTCTACAGCCTGAAGCGGAAAAGAGGGGCGTGACGTACGACGACGTCATGGAGAAGGCGAAGCAGGCGGTGTTGCCCCACCTTGGCGAGCTCGGAGCCGTTGCGGGCTTCCGCATGAGGCACACTATCACCGGGGCCCGAATTCTCGAGGTCCCCGGTGCGGCCAGCGGCCCTGCAGCAGATGCCCTGGCCGCAAGGATCAGGGCGTCCCTCAATGCGGAAGAGGCCCGAGTGTCCAGGCCCACAAAGTGCATCGACATGCGCATCATGGGCCTGGATGATTCCGCCAAGGTGGAAGAGGTGGTGGCCGCCATCGTCAAAGCGGGTGGGTGCACGACCGAACAGGTTCGGGCGGGCACCATCCGTGCTGACAGCACGGGCATGCGAGCCGTTACGGTGAGCTGCCCTGTGCAGGCGGCCAAAACCATCACCGGGGAGGGCCGACGGCTTTTGGTGGGCTGGGTCTCCGCGCAGGTCAAGCTGCTGGAGCCCAGACCTCTGCGGTGCTTCCGCTGCCACGTGGGGCACCACGTGGGAGCCCACTGCGCCGCGGAGGATCGCAGCGACCGCTGCTACCAGTGTGGCCAGCCCGGTCACAAGGCCGCAGAATGCCGTGCTACGCCGCACTGCTACGCATGTGCGGCGGCCGGCAAGCCGGCTGACCACCGGGCTGGGGGCAGGTCCTGCGACCCCCCCGCCAAGGCCAAGGCCAAGGCCCGTAGGCCCATCCCCGCCAATGTCCTCGCCGCCGCAGCCGCCTCCTTGGCCGCCGCCGCCATCGCCGCCGCACCCGCCGCCGCGGCAGTGCCCCCTAGGGGGGCTCGGGAGGAGACCGTAATGGAGTGTCAATAACGGCCCCATTACGTCTCCTCCAGGCGAACATCAACCACTGCGCCGCCGCTCAGGATCTGTTGCTCCAGAGCATGGCGCAGTGGTTGATCAATGTCGCCGTAGTCACCGAGCCGTATTTTGTCCTACCCAGGGGTGACTGGGTTCAGGACCTGGACGGCTCGGTGACCTTAATTTCGTCGACCGCCGCCGGTACCCCGCCCCCCGAGTCCGTCGCGAGGGGGCGGGGTTGCGTGGCAGCACGGTTCGGGGACATCGTCGTGGTGGGCGTCTACCTGTCCCCGAGCCGATCTCTCGACGAACTCCATGTCTCCCTGTTGGAGCTAAATTCCGTCGTCGCTGGGTTCAGTTCCCTCCCCGTGGTCGTTTGCGGGGACTTCAACGCCTGGAACACGGCTTGGGGTTCCCGGTTCACGAACCAGAGGGGTCGGATGGTGGAGGACTGGGCCTTAGAGCTGGGCCTGGTCGTACTGAACCGGGGTTCTGTCCCCACGTTGGTGAGGATGCGGGGTGAGTCGGTGGTGGACATTTCGTTCGCCAGCCCCGCTCTGTCGCCGCGTGTCGTCGACTGGCGCGTTATGGAGGAGGTGGAGACGTACTCCGACCACCGGTACATCCGGTTTGACGTCTCCGCCGAAACCTCAGCCGCGCCGGTCCGACAGAGCCCTTGCGGTCCGCGGTGGGCGCTTAAGCAGATGGACCGGGAGCTCCTCTTGGAAGCCGCGACGGTACAGGCCTGGGTGCAAGCACCGGACAGGCCTGTCGACATCGACGTCGAGGCGGAGTGGTTCCAGGAGGCCATGTCGCAAATTTGCGATGCGGCAATGCCCCGTGTCCGTCCAGGACGAGCTAAGCGCCAGGTGTACTGGTGGTCGCCGGAGATCGGCGCCCTGCGCAACGCGTGCAATCACGCGCGACGCCGGTACGCCAGACACTGCAGGCGCCGCATCCGCCCGCCGGATGCGGAGGCTAGAGAGGCGGAGCTATATGAGGGATACAGGGAGGCAAAACGCACCCTCCGAACGGAGATAAAGCGGGCCAAACTCGAGGCCCGCAACGTGTGGCTGGGGTCTCTGAACGCGGACCCATGGGGGCGCCCGTACAAATTGGTACGGGACAAGCTCCGCCCCTGGGCTCCGCCGCTGACTCAGAGTCTCCGGCCCCAACTCGTGGAGGGTGTTGTTGGCACTCTGTTCCCTGCGCGGGGGGACCACTCCCCCCCGCCCATGGCTCCGCCTCCGCCAGCGGTGTCTGACGCGGACCGCAACAGCGACGACGATGACAATGCTCCAGAAGTGACCGAGGTAGAGTTGAGAGTGGCGGTGCGAAGGCTGAGTGCCAAAAACACCGCCCCAGGGCCCGACGGCTTGCCGGGGAAAGCCTGGGTCCTGGCCATGGAGGCTCTCGGGCCTCGACTGAGAGGGCTCTTCAGCGCATGCCTGGAGAGGGGCCAGTTCCCACTTCGCTGGAAGACAGGGAAACTGGTCCTCGTAGCGAAGCCAGGGCGCCCTGCGGACTCTCCGTCCGCATACCGGCCCATTGTGCTGCTCGACGAGGTGGGCAAGCTCTTTGAAAGAGTAATTGCAAACCGCCTCGTCGTGCGGCTAACGCGGGTGGGGCCGGACTTGTCGGACGGACAGTTCGGCTTTCGCAGGGCGCGCTCTACCATAGACGCCATCATGCGCGTGCGAGCCCTCACGACAGGGGTTGCGGTGTCCCAGGGTAGGTGTGTCGTGGCAGTGTCCTTGGACATTGCCAACGCTTTCAACTCCCTGCCCTGGAGTACGATCCGGAGGGCACTCCGGTACCACCGGGTGCCCGAATACCTCTGTCGAGTGGTCGAGGCGTACCTGTCAGACAGGTACATTGTCTACCCCGGTCACCAGGGAGACTGGAAACGTCGAGAGATGTCGTGCGGTGTTCCACAGGGGTCGGTTCTGGGCCCACCCTTGTGGAACATCGGATACGATTACGTGCTGCGCGGCGACTTCCCTGACGGGGTCAGCGTGGTGTGTTACGCAGACGACACGCTGATCCTAGCGCAGGGAGAGTCGCACCAGGCGGCGGTCGCTCTAGCGACACGCGGGGTTGCGATAGCCGTTGGCAGGATCCAGGAGTTGGGACTCGAGGTGGCGCTGCATAAATCCGAGGCAATGTGCTTCCACGGCCCTCGGAACGCGCCACCATCGGACTCCCAGCTTACGGTAGGAGGAGTTCGCATCGGCGTCGGGTCGACGATGAAGTATCTGGGACTCGTCCTCGACAGCCGGTGGAATTTCGTAGAACATTTCCGACGTCTGGCTCCCAAGCTTCTCCGGGCTGGGGCTGCTCTCAAGCGGCTCCTGCCCAACCTTGGGGGTCCAGACGCCTCCTGCCGGAGGCTCTACGCGGGGATCGTTCGGTCCATGGCCCTCTACGGGGCGCCGGTGTGGGCGCCGTCGCTGGCAAAGCGACCGGCGTCCATACTGAACGCCTGCCAGAGGGTCATGGCAATACGGATGGTGCGGGGTTACCGCACGATCTCCCGCGAAGCGGCGAGCCTTCTGGCTGGCCTACCACCGTGGGATCTGGAGGCAACAGTCCTTGCACACATGCACGACATGCGCGTGGAGATGCAACGCCGGGGTGAAAGTCCACTGCCGCAACATGTCAAGGCATGGCGGACAGAGCTCCGGCGGGATCTCATGGTGAAATGGCGTCAACGGCTATCGCAACCCAGTGCTGGGCACGCCACGATTATGGCGGTAAGTCCCCTCTTTGAGGCGTGGCTGGAAAGACCTCACGGCGTCCTTACCTTCCGCATGACGCAGGTCCTCACCGGACATGGCAAGTTCGGGAGGTTCCTGCATCGGATTCAAGCGGAAGAGACGCCCGGGTGTCGCCACTGTGCGCAACGCCCGGAGGACACGGTGGAGCACACCGTCGAGGTGTGCCCTGCCTGGGCGGAGCATCGCCGTGCCCTCGTGGGGGCGATCGGCGGCGGAGACCTCTCGCGCCGGGCCCTGGTCGAGGCCATGGTCCGGAGCGAGGAGGAATGGCAGGCGGTCGCCTCCTTCTGCGAAGCAGTAATGCTTGCAAAGGAGGAGGCCGACCGCATCAGGCAACGGCGCCCTCGCCGCCGTCGCCGGGATTCCGATCCCGATTTCCGGCCACCGTAGACGCGGGCTCGCGGACGGCGAGCCATGGGTAGCTCGCTGTCCGATCGTCCGGTAATGGACCGAGTCCAAGACGTCGACGGCGCGCACTGTTCCCGCGCGCCTCAAGGAGTTGTCAGCAGCAGGAGGGGCCCAGCTGGGTCGAAGCCTACTGGGGACAGGGTTGTCCGAAAGGGAGCTCGTGCCCCGGTATGAAGGCTAGAAGGAACGGCGCGGGGTTTTTAGTCAGTAAGAGTCTGACACTATCTCCCGCTCCACCCAATAGCGGGTCTTGTCATAAGATGATTTTCCCCGTCGAGAAAAAAAAAAAAAAAACCCATTGACATCGATGTGGACGAATTTTTTGACGCCCTATAAGTTCCTCTTGTTTTTTACCCGTTTGTACATATTATTACTTTAAGCTTGTATATATACCTATTAGTTTATAATATTTAATAATTAAGATGTATATATGTATATGTTAATAAAGAAATACTTAATTCACCAAAGTTAAATCAAGCTTCAGCAGACCGTACCAAAGTAATTACTAGTCCTAACTAGTAACTAGAATGATGGAAAATACCAGGATTAATTACTACAGTACTCCGGGAGGGACTGCCCTCATTTCTCCTCTTCAATTGATGGACGCGCCAATGACATAAGAACTGGGAGGATTTATCGATCTACCCTCCAGTTCCTTATAATTGCGGTGATGTAATCCTAACGTCAGTGATGGAGTAAATATATTTTCTGGTCGCTTTACAAATTAGGACGCAATCCCTTTTCTCATTTAGAGGACCCTTTCCGCCGTTAGGATAAGTGGAACTTAAGTTGGTTTATACAGAGGTCCTTTCACTCAAAGGAGATTGGGCTAAGGACCAAGTTATCAGAAATCAGCAAGGAATGAAAAAACATTCTTCAGTTTTTTTTAACCCTTCAGATACCGTCAATTAGAAACACAATAGTAAGACAATAAACACTAAATATAAACTAGTGCTTGACTGCGGTCCCACCTGATAGTAAGCAGGATGCAATCGTTGATGGTGAATCGCACTAGTTCATTTAGAGCCTTTTCATTCTAGCCTTGAAAACACCTAAATTGTAGGTAATAGTATAGAAAGACCAGGCCACGTTGAATGGCAATGCTAATTCTACGGGCGAAGAACAAGCCAGTTCTCTGGTCAAATAAAGTGTCGATCAGTTGGCGTGAAATTTCCTTGAAAAGGAGACTCGTACTCGGACCCCATGACCCAAGAGTTTCGACCCCGAAAGGCTCAAAACTGTAATTACTTTAAGGTTAAAGTATTTGCACCGTTTGATGGTCTCAGTAGCCGCAGCGGCAGGACCGGCACAGCCTGCCTGCAGCTTATTAACCGACTTAATTTTACTATGCAGCAAACGCTGCAAACAATAATATACAGTTTCAATTGTCATATTTACATTCTGAACCAATAGCATAGCATAGTCGGCCTTATAATGTTCTCACTGTTGGGACTCAGGCCTCGTCTCTAGGAGAGGGAATGGGCCGTAATTCACCACGCGGATCCAGTGCGGGTTGGTGGATCTCACATGTTCTGAAGCAATAAAGATAATTAAGATTTTTTCTTTCAAAACTGAAATACCTTAAAAGAAAACGAGCAGAGTACACACTGTCTGAAGCATCCAAGCCACCTTTATAAAGAAAGACGCGACACAACAATGCGCTCTCTTCGTAAACTTATATTCGGCACATCTTGAGTCTGCGAGCGTTATCATAGCGCCGACAGCCGCAGAAACTACCTGGACAAACAAAAGATGTCCCCTACGCTTGGAACAACTCACTGACTTGGGTTGAAGTTGATTTTTGTCAAATTCCTAAAGAAATTAGGTACTAGTACGTGTTTATTTTTGTACTAAACAATAAATATCATAAAAAAGAAATCCTTTTCTAAAAATCTCTTCAAAATTGATTATAACTCGAAGCAGCAATTAGCAATAGAATATTTTTATGGGTTGGGCTCGTAGTGACAACAACTCGTAACCTAATGGCGATGATGTCATAATATAATAGGATGTGTGCATCCTTTTTGACTTCCTTGTTAGTTTCCTCTTCCACCAGATTTCAAATCAGATTTGAGAAATTATTTCTATTTGTGTTTTTAGATATAGTTACTTTTTGATACAAATAATTTAAAAAAAGAAAAACAATAAATAATTAAGGAATTTCACAATAACAATGAACGGACGGGAAGGCCGCAGCAGGCAACTTATCCCAGTCCTACGATGTACGCTGTATATTCCCTATTCAAACAGTATCCTGAATAATTTCAACTACTAGCATTTGCCCACGGCTTCGCCCGCGTACATAAAGTATAGCTTATGTCACTCAGAAATAAAGCAGATTTCTATCGGTGAAAAACTTTTAGCAATCGGACCAGTACTTTCAGGGATCCTACAGACAAAAAAACAAATCTTACCTTTTTATTCAATTGATATAAACTAGTGCTTGACTGCGATCCCACCTGATGGTAAGCACCTCTTTATAATAATAGTGTAGATAATCCTATTTCGAGTTGCAAAAGTAGTAAACTAACTTCAACTTAGAGTCGTATACACCCGCATGGCCTCAAAGACAAGATAGAGGGCCTCACTCCCACTGTTTTTGCTTCCCTCACATTCCCTCACAGTGCGGTGGAGCGCGCCTATTTCTGTAGCTTTTACCTTTGATGAGTGTACTAGTAGGTTTCTTTACACGAAGTAACAATGAGAAGACATGTCGAGATTTGTTAACCTAGTTATTACGTTGGGCGTTCTTTTAACGTGGAGGCTGCCTATTTCTTTAGAGCTTTTTTTTGGGAGATGGGAAATAATTTAATTATATTTCTCACTCCAAGGAAGAGTAAGAGGGTGTGTCAAACTTTTACTGACTAAAACCCTCATTAGTAAATAGTAGTAGTTAGAGTGAATAAACTAGTGCGCCTCACTATCAACGATTGCATCACTGCATACCATTAGGTGGGATAGCGGTCAAGCACTGGTTTATATCATTTAAAAAAAAAAGTCGAAGAGGTAGCCTTTGCGATCTAGGACCACGGGTTGTTTTTTATCGACTTCTAAAAAGGAAGAAAGTTCTCAATTCGGATGTTTGTATTTTTTTATGTTTGTTCGTGCATAACTTCGTCGCTTGCCAACCGATTTGAAAAATTATTTTTTTGTTGGAAAGGACTTCCCAAATGGTCCCATAGTCACCAAGATTAGGATCTGAAGATGATATCTTGGCAAAATCGAGGGAACTCCTCAAATTCTATTCAATTTAATTGTGAAGTCGGTTTAAAAAAAAAAAGTTTTTAGTGTAGCCGGTTTTTTTTTATTAATAAAATCCTCAGTCGGCCTAGCGGGTATCGGCCCTCCTGGGCCCCTACGGTTTGCTGACTTCTCCTTGATTCGTGATTGGAGCACTACTTATCGGACGGACTATCCATTACTCGTCTTCCGCAAACCCGAGCCCACGGTTGCCGGGGATCGCTTTGCGACTACCGACGCCCGGAGGTTACTTTAGAGCCTCGTGTAAGTAATTCGAGAATATTATAGATACGATTTATGATAATTACAATAGCACCCCGCTGCTTGTAATTCCGGGCGCGTTGTAGTATTAAACTGGGAGCAATTATTGCTAGTAAGTTATTGCTACGGGGAACGGGCCGAATTAGAGCATATTAGTAAAGCAACGTAAATTAAGAAAGTTCGTTATGAGATAAATGGTAATATGGATTCCCTGTGCAGCGCTAACCCCAAATAACTTGGGACAGAGGTTGAATCCAAGAAATTTCAAGATAAACATTCAAAAGTCATCGCCGTCCTGGAACGCAAAAAGGAACTGAAAGACCATAGGTTTTTTTTTTTTTCTGTCGACGGGGAAAATCATCATTGACGAAACCCGCTCTTGGGTGGAGCGGGAGACAGTGTCAGAGTCTTACTGACTAAAAACCCCGCGCCGTTCCTTCTAGCCTTCATACCGGGGCTCTAGTTTCCTTTCGGATAACCCCGACCCCGGTAGGCTTCGACCCAGATGGGCCCCTCCTGTTGCTGACAACTCCTTGAGGCGCGCGGGAACAGTGCGCGCCGTCGACGCCTTGGCTCGGTCCGGACAGTTACCGGACGATCGGACAGCGAGCTACCCATGGCTCGCCGTCCGCGAGCCCGCGTCTACGGTGGCCGGAAATTGGGATCGGAATCCCGGCGGCGGCGGCGGGGGCGCCGTTGCCTGATGCGGTCTGCCTCCTCCTTTGCTAGCATTACTGCTTCGCAGAAGGAGGCGACCGCCTGCCACTCCTCCTCGCTCCGGACCATGGCCTGAACCAAGGCCCGGCGCGAGAGGTCTCCGCCGCCGATCGCCCCCACAAGGACACGGCGTTGCTCCGCCCAAGCAGGGCACACCTCAACTGTGTGCTCCACCGTGTCCTCCGGGCGTTCCGCACAGTGGCGGCACCCGGGCGTCTCTTCCGCTCGAATCCGATGCAGGAACCTCCCGAACTTGCCATGTCCGGTGAGGACCTGCGTCATGCGGAAGGTAAGGACGCCGTGAGGTCTTTCCAGCCACGCCTCAAAGAGGGGACTTACCGCCATAATTGTGGCGTGCCCAGCACTGGGTTGCGATAGTCGCTGACGCCATTTCACCGTGAGATCCCGCCGGAGCTCTGTCCGCCATACCTCGACCTGTCGCGGTAGTGGACTTTCACCCCGGCGTTGCATCTCCACGCGCTTATCGTGCATGTGTGCAAGGACTGTTGCCTCCAGATCCCACGGTGGTAGGCCAGCCAGAAGGCTCGCCGCTTCGCGGGAGATCGTGCGGTAACCCCGCACCATCCGTATTGCCATGACCCTCTGGCAGGCGTTCAGTATGGACGCCGGTCGCTTTGCCAGCGACGGCGCCCACACCGGCGCCCCGTAGAGGGCCATGGACCGAACGATCCCCGCGTAAAAGACCATAGGTGGATTTTAGTCAGTAAAAATCTTAGATTCACTCTTGCTATACCCAGAGCAGGAGAAGTTATTTGATGATTTTCTGCCTTCAATTTTTTTTAATAAGTATAGATTAAAAACAATAATATGATTAAATAGATTTATCCTATTTCAACCCTTAAGGAACTCCTTAAAACCTTAATAAGGCGGATTTTCAACTTCTTTTTAACCAAAAAGAAGTTGAAAATCCGCCATTCTTGGTTCGTGAAAAGTAAAAGATCCATCTTCTTCTTCTTCCTGCCCTTATCCCGTTTTATTTGGGGTCGGCACCACACTTTTTTTTTCTTTCATTCTGTCCTGTCACTCGTCACGCTATCATCAACTCCCTTTTCTCTCATATCATTGAAAGTAAACTAAAAGATCTATATTACCCCAAATTTGACGCGAGTGAAGCTACAAACAAAAGTTAGTCAATTATAAACAGACAAGCTGTTTCTCTTTCTACTGCATCCATAGAAGTCTTATCTATAACTTTATCACTAATTATTTTCTGATTAGTTGTAGACGCATCAGATAAAAGGCATAAGTTTAGAAACCTCCTTTCCTCATATCGAGAAAATTTTGCATTTTTATTCATCTACTTACTAGCCGCCCATTGCACCATCTTGACTTAAAATACTCATTATCTTTTTTCTTCCAAGACAATTGGCTTCAAAATTCTAGACGGTTGTTAGGTTAGGCATTTCACGCCAGGTCATGCGTATCGAACCATATCGCTCGAGTAGGTACACCCAAAAAGATAATCACTTCACGGTGTATACTCTCAGACAAATGCACTGTAATTGTGGACTCGACTGTATCTTTGTACCATGTGTGCATTACCGTTTGTGTATTGTTCTTATTGATGTTGGCATTAATTGCTTCGTTGTTGATCTGCAATTTCTTTTGTTATCCTGGTCTTTCTTTATCTTTGTTTTCAGGTTTAATCAAGTTTTAAACTGATTGCTCCAGTGTAGCACGCGTTGCAAATACAAATGTTTTAAGTTTTTTGCACTTTTCCGGTCAGTATCTGGTTCTGTTGATTAAAATATGATTTGTGACCTTGGTCTTTCACCTTAAGAGCGTCCTTTTCGAGATACATTTAAATACAACCGCTCTTACGTGATTATGATGTTATTACACAACTTTATCCAGATATTTTAGATATACAGCTATCAGCTTATGGATATTATCTTGGCTTCTATAGAAATCAAAACATACATTTGTGTAAAACTAATCTAGTAAAGACCTCTAAAAATCTGCTATCATATATTAAAATTATAAAAAAGTACATCAATAGAAGCCTGTACATTTAATCGAGATTCTGTATGACGACAATTTTTCTAAAAAATATATTTAATTCATGAATCCCCAAACGACACCCGGTGGCCGCGCATCTATTGTCTTACTATTGTGTCTCTAATTGACGGTATCTGAAGGGTTAAGGGTTTAAAAAAAAACACGTATTTCCTGGAAATTTTTTTGTGAAATATTGGAGTATATCACGAAATTACCGAATTCCAACAAAGTTTTCAGGACTTATTTCTCTTTTTTGCATTGCCTTTCATCAAACAACGCGTGTTTTAATGGATTGTGATAGATGAAGCAACAAGCTTTTAAACTATGCTCGATGTTGACGGTAATAAGCGAGTGGAAAAGTAACTTGAGTGGTCACAGTCGTGCTCGTCTTTATTTTGCACTAGCTTTCCGCCCGCGGCTTCGCCCGTGTGGACTACAGTTTATATCGCGCGGGCAGAGACCCGTGCTCAGCAGTGGAATTATAGGTAGCCTATGTGTTATTCCAGCGTCTCTTCTACCTACCTACCAAATTTGATCTAAATTTTTTCAGTAGTTTTTGCGTGAAAGCGTAACAGACAGACAGACAGAGTTACTTTCGCATTTATAATATTAGTAGGGATTCCCATGTTCAGGTGTGTGTATTTGACGTTTGTTCATTAATTGCATCAGACTCGGTACTTCGGTAGTGCGAGAAGGAGTGTATCTTACTAACTCCTACCTGCGTGTTAGTTGCCCATTGCGTTTCAGAGCCTCGGTAACTCCTTCGAACAACCCTGCAATGTTATTCTCAGCTTCTAAAGTTCACAGTTTGTATGCTCAGCTAATTAAGTTAAAACAAAAGAGCTTTTAAGATAATTCCTCCATTGTCTACTCAACAGGTTGAAAGGTTTAGACTTCCAATTACTGAAGCTCAAAAGACCAACGTTTCATAAAAATGTCTGCTAAAGTGCTTTGAATAGAAAATGTTCTGAAGATGTTACTTAGGGTTAAAAGGAATTGAGCGTCCTATTCACTGAAGCTTTATACAATCTTGGCTCAATTAAATCGTCGAGGAGTATAGGAACGTAATGAATGGTCGGTATTATTCTCAGGGGCGTAACGCCGTATCAATAATACGGGGCCCCCAAGCTACAGGGGCCCCGTGTAAAAATTCGTAACAAATTATCCACAATCTTCAATTCTCTTATTGATGAAAGGTGCGTAATCACGAAATTATAGAATGTTCTATTTTATAGCTCTCTCCATTCGTTTTAGCGTTCTCTACATAAGATCACAATAACCTGTCTTCTATTCCATGATGATGACATACATGATCTCTCGGTCTTACATGATGACATAGACAAAACCTATCCAGTTAATCTGGTCATATCTTTCTAGGCCTATCGTCTCGAGTTTTTGTCCTAGTAGCTTCTAGGTAAAAAAAAAAACTACTATAACTTTTGATATGGGGCCCCATTTTTATTTTTCGGTGGGAAAAATCATCAATGACAAAAACCCACCCCATTCCTTCTAGCCTTCATACCGGGACTCGAGCTTCCTTTCGGATAACCCTGGCCCCAGTAGGCTTCGACCCAGCTGGGCCCCTCCTGTTGCTGACAACTCCTTGAGGCGCGCGGGAACAGTGCGCGCCGTCGACCTCTTGGGCTTGGTCCGGACAGTTACCGGACGGTCGGACACCGAGCTACCCATGGCTCGCAGTCCGAGATATGGGGCCCCTTTGAAACTAACTACGCCACTGTTTATTCTCTATCTTAAACAATAATTGTAATATAAAATAGGTTGTGAATAGCATCGGGGCTGCCTTGTTGCTTGTAGCCACCTGCTGCGCTCAGGGCCGTGGTCTCGATTCACACAGCTGGACAATTCATATATTATGACCTACACGGGCTGTATTTTATATCGATTCAAATCGGGAATTCATTGGCCATATACAGGGTTACTGGTAACTTGACGTATTCCTTGCAGAACGTCATGGTAGGACTATAATGCAACCAATTACTATTCCAGCGCCTCAAGGAGTTGTCAGCAACCGTAGGGGCCCAGCAGGGTAGAAGCCTACTAGGGTCAAAGGGTCTGCTTCTGAAAGCAAGGCTCGGTCCCGGTATAAAAGGCAACGAAGGAACGGGGTGGGTTTTTTAGCCAGTAAAAGTTTGACAGTCTGACACTATCTCCCGCTTATGCAATTAACTTGGGAGACTAAATATCTAGGAAGTAAGTAATAAGGCTACACATGGTTATTGTCGTGGCAATTATGTGGAACACATCAGCCAGTCGTTTGCAACGTTTTGGGTTCATCTTTACAAACACAGCTAACTCCATTATGTACAGACTAGGTAGTGTTCATATTTTGTGCTGATTTAAGTATAGCATGCGACTATCGATCGTTCGTTGTGGCGACACTTGGGGAAAGCCTATGTCCAATAGTGAACGTATATCAGCTGAAATGATGATGATGATAATGATGCGACTATCAGTTGATTTAAGCATTAGGTACCCGTAAACATCTTTTCTGAACTAGTGCGAACTGGCGACTTTTGTCACCTTGACTTTTTCTGTCACCGTGCTTATGAACTCAACATGTGGTGCGCGCACTTGTACACGTGTCAGTTAGGTAAAACATAACAATAAAGTTTTCTTTTTCATTTCTACTTTCGCAGGTCTGCTGGAAGAAATTTCTTTGGAAATAAGCAGTACCTTTGTGCTAATGTCTCTTATGTATTATCTTTTTTTGTTATATTTGTGTGTACATAAATAGTAAAATAAATAAAAAAGTATTGTCACCCTGACAAAAGTCAACACTGCGCGCTAGCTCTGCTTTTCTTGGTTGAATTTCCCCAGAATATAAACTACTAGCTTTCCGCCCGCGGCTTCGCCCGCGTGGACTACAGTTTATATCGCGCGGGCAGAGACCCGTGCTCAGCAGTGGAATTATAGGTAGCCTATGTGTTATTCCAGTGTCTCTTCTACCTACCTACCAAATTTGATCTAAATCCGTTCAGTAGTTTTTGCGTGAAAGCGTAACAGACAGACAGACAAAGTTACTTTCGCATTTATAATATTAGTAGGGATAGGGATAACGTAAGTGAATTCTACTACCTATAGCGTAAAAGGCAGCAAGGAGTGCTATTTCATTTAACGTTTTATTATTAAAGCTAACATGCGTTGGTCAACAAAATCCCCACAAAAGAATTAACCGCGCACGCTGACTCAGCCACCCACGATGACGTCACAAAAACGCACCTTTACCCTCGAAATCCCGTACGCAACACATTTGTAGCTACCTACCCCGCTCTGACCCGAACGCGTGTAAAGGGTGATCCACGTTCATCCTGGCCGAATCCACCACGTAAATTATCCCGGAGCCTTTTATACGCGTTTACGGTACCAAAAAACTGGTATTTATTCTTGTGAAAAAGTTCCTGGACGAACGGTATCCGGTTACGTGCCAACCGCCGTGAATAATCCTTAAGGCTGGGTTTCCACCAAAGCAGAGATGTGTGCGGTGTGCTGTGCGAGAAGAGATGTTTTTCAGCTCGGGGGACTCCACCAAAGCGGAGATGTGTGCGTTTTCGTCGTTCGCTGTGCGTCTTCCGCGCACAGCTCAAATCTCCGCTTCCATTGCGCCATACAAGTCTCTACACAGCGATTACCACTGAAGCTGAGTGGAGAGGAGATGTGTCAAAAACAGAATTCTTGTTTAAAAAACATCTCCTCTCCGCTCGTCTCGTCTTCGCTTTGATGGAGTCCCGGCCTAAATGTTGCTCACAAAATATTCTATCGGTAAGGCTTTAGCGTCACCGTCCGTCTCTCTTGGGAGAAGCGATATCGAAGAACAAAAGGGGATTATATTATTCTGCCTTTGTAAACGTTGTCGTAACGATGCAACATTTACTCAGTTCCGCCTATTGTCTTTATAGAGATAAATCTCACGAATACAAGTACACGGCTGGAACTGGTCTGCCATTTAAATTCGGTGACTAGGAAACTTTTGTGAAATGAATGACTACTAGTATACTATTAATTTTGCAAATTTTACAACTAATGACTACTCCCGCTCTGAGTGAAGTGAGATGGAGTTTCAGACTTTTACTGAACTAAAGCCTAGTGTTCCTTCAGTTGACCTTTGCAGGGGCCTAGGTTACACCTTCGAACAATACGTAGCCCTGGCAGGCATCGGATCTGACTGGCCCGTTAATCTTGACATATCTTAGAGACGCGCGAGGGTCAAAACCAAAAACCACATGAGTAAATAAACGGTTTATTTACTCATGTGACAAAACTGCGCCGTCGATTCAGGCTTGGTTCCTTATAAGACGGCTGAACAGCGCTACTCATTGCTCGTCATCCGCAAGCCCGTGCCTACGGTAGCCAGGAATCACTTTCCGCCTCCCAACGCCCACGGCGGGAACCAGGGCGCATGGGTTATCTCCAACTTCCGATTTCAGCCGCTTTCACTTCGTACCAAACTGCAATAAAGGCGTTTTTCTCTGGGCAAAATATATACTATTCTATTCTGCCCAGAGAAAAACGGCTCTTTTGAAGCGGACGTACGGAGTACGGATACTATTTGCATTGGTCATAATCTTAGGTAGTGTTTTGAGAAAAATATCGCTCGGATTTGAGTAAACCTGTTCAGGCAGTGTGTAAGCATTTACAAATAAGCGCTAATCCCGCCGACAAACTGTTACGCAGTTTGGTGGGTTTATGAAATGTACAACCTTTTTGGTCCAAATAAATATACAAGGTGTAAGGGACAGCCCTCCGCAAACTTTAAGGGCTTGCTCAGTAAACGAAAATGAACAACCTTCCACAAGATTTTGTTTCAGGAAACGAAAAGAAAAATCAGCCTCACCATACAAAATTATAAACTTGATTGGACAGTTTGTATGGAGAGGCCGATTTTTTTTTCGTTTGTGTGAGTTTTTAGTCTCCATGTGGTTGTATAATCTAGCTATGTTTATTTTGTATTATGTTCCTACTTATTTATAATCCGATACAAACTGCATAACGACAAAATAAAGACTAACCGCGAGAGCTTAGCCTCCACGTGTAGAGGGGTGATAAGGAGCTTACGGGACAGCACTCCGTATTTATCTATTATTCAAGGGGCGGCGTGGGAGACGTGGATTGGTTTAAAGGATACTTGTCTTCGTGATAATCTCTTTTTAAAAGCGTTGATGTTAAACTCTGATAGGTTTTTGGGACGATTATGTCGGCCTGTATATCTAGATAGTGTACTTTTTTTTTCTGTTGCTATTCTATCGCAGACATGGTGGTCTATGCCATTTTTACAAGCTTTTATTTAGTTTCACCTGTCTCGATGTTTATCTGTAATAAAAAACATAAAAAATAAAAATCTTGCAAAATAAATTTGACCCGGTTACCGATTGCCGCGGCGATTTTTTTTTCGTTTCCTGTAAAAAAATATGTGGAAGGTGGTTCAGTTTCGGCTACTGAGCAAGTCCTTAAAGTTTGCGGAAGGCTGTCCCTTACACCCTGTATAATAGTTACACTGAAATATACTTCGAAACTTTGTAGTGTTTATTCAAGTGAACGTTTTATGAATTTGTAAACGCAAATCGTCCATACTAAAAATAATCTTCAAAGCTGTTACACGTGCAATTGGACTAATAAAATCTTCAAAGACCAGACATTTATTCACTCTTGAATATTAATTTTCCTTTCTTTTAATGAGATATCTGTTTCTGTCAAGTTGATATGATAGAGCTTAGTAGAAGGTAGGTGTAGTAAGAATATGTCTTTATTTTTGGTGGGAAATCATCAAATAACTCTTCCGGTCGGAGCGGGAGATACTGTCAGACTTTTACTGACTAAAAAACCCACTCCGTTTCATCGTTGCCTTTCATACCGGGGACGAGCTTTTCTTTCAGAAGTAGACCCTCGGCTGGCCGCAGTAGGCTTCGACCCTTGGCTGGCCCCAGTAGGCTTCGACACTGCTGGGCCCCTACGGTTGTTGACAACTCCTTGAGGCGTGCGGGAACAGTAAGCGCCGTCGATGACTCGGGCTCGGTCCGGATAGTTACCGGACGGTCTGATAGCGAGCTACCCATTGCTCGCCGTCCGCCGGAAATTGGGATCGAAATCCCGGTGGTGGCTGGGGCGTGAGCACCCTTGCCTGATGCGGTCGGCCTACTCCTTCGCTAGCATTACTGTTTCGCAGAAGGTAGCGACCGCCTGCCATTCCTCGCTTTTTTTTTTTTTTTGTCGACGGGGAAAATCATCTTTGACGAAACCCGCTCTTGGGTGGAGCGGGAGACAGTGTCAGACTCTTACTGACTAAAAACCCCGCGCCGTTCCTTCTAGCCTTCATACCGGGGCACGAGCTCCCTTTCGGACAACCCTGTCCCCAGTAGGCTTCGACCCAGCTGGGCCCCTCCTGCTGCTGACAACTCCTTGAGGCGCGCGGGAACAGTGCGCGCCGTCGACGTCTTGGACTCGGTCCATTACCGGACAATCGGACAGCGAGCTACCCATGGCTCGCCGTCCGCGAGCCCGCGTCTACGGTGGCCGGAAATCGGGATCGGAATCCCGGCGACGGCGGTGAGGGCGCCGTTGCCTGATGCGGTCGGCCTCCTCCTTTGCAAGCATTACTGCTTCGCAGAAGGAGGCGACCGCCTGCCACTCCTCCTCGCTCTGGACCATGGCCTCGACCAGGGCCCGGCGCGAGAGGTCTCCGCCGCCGATCGCCCCCACGAGGGCACGGCGATGCTCCGCCCAGGCAGCACACCTCGACGGTGTGCTCCACCGTGTCCTCCGGGCGTTGCGCACAGTGGCGACACCCGGGCGTCTCTTCCGCCTGAATCCGATGCAGGAACCTCCCGAACTTGCCATGTCCGGTGAGGACCTGCGTCATGCGGAAGGTAAGGACGCCGTGAGGTCTTTCCAGCCACGCCTCAAAGAGGGGACTTACCGCCATAATCGTGGCGTGCCCAGCCATTCCTCGCTTTACACCATGACCTGTACAAAGGCCCGGGAACACAATAATTTAGTTATTTTGCTCCATAAGTGGGAGTATGCCTACAATAAAGTACAATATAATTTATTTTCCTTGACGACAAAGCTGTTCCTCTCTTGTTTGACATAAGCTTACTTAGGTCGCGTACGCTTCGCTACTTTGCCTTCACTCCAAGTTTAATGGAAAGGGAACAAACTGGTTTTCGTACCTAATTGGTATCTAAAATGCGTTGAGTGCTTTAGGGTAGCCCGCGAAACTGAAATTGTCTTAAGTTTTTTTTTTGCATTTTGCAGGTCTTAAGATATGATTTTCGAGCAAAAAAAAAACTTCTTTTATATAATAATGGCGACGTTTGGGGAGGCCTTTTAAGAGGCCCAACAGTGAACGTCTTTCGGCTGATATGATGATAATGATGATGTAATAATTAAAATCATTAATCCTGAATTTTTTTTCTTCTGGTTTTATTAATGTTTTTCTACTGTTTTGATAGACTAAAAAGATAGATTCTCTTTTCGGTTATATTTTTTTTATACCTTATTGTCTTTATTTCTTTTTAATTTTTTATTTCATAGTCCTACTACAAGATAAGCAACTGCTTTTAAAGCGAGTCCTTAGTTAATTGTACCTATATTTATAATGTATATTAAAAAAAATATATTTAGTACTGTACCGTATTCATAGCACGTACAAAAATAATAAAGTAAATTAATAATAAAAGTAGATATTCATAGTTATCCATTTCTTTCATAACTGATGAAACAAATTGGTAACTACAAAATTGGATCTACCCTCAAGCCATCAAGAAAATGGCTGAAGATGATAACAACATTCTAAATCAATGGCTTATCTTGTTGGGAATGTCGTAAAAGTTAACTGGGGATAAATAGTCGATATTTTAGCTGGATAATCTCTTTTCTAATAGCCTTATATGTCGCTGAAAACAGTTTTGACAGTGACTTTTATAGCAAAGTGCTTATATTTCAAATCAAATCAGAGCGTTTTTAGGGTTTTTGTACCTCAAAATGAAAAAACGGAACCCTGCATAAAGTGATAAATGGAATTTTGTATAAAGCAAGGTTTATAACACAAGTAGGTATAGGATTAAAACTGAAAACAGAAAATTTGTTGTTACAGCACAATTTTTTTTGCGGTTTTGAATAAACTTCGAAATTCCTATAAGTTTGTGCGGAACCCTCTGAGCGCGAGTCCAACTCGCACTTGCCCAGATTTTTTTTTAATTAAATCACTAATAAAAATCAGAAAAATTAAACAAACTGTAAACTCTAGAGCATATTCTGAAAGGAAAACCTGTAGTCCGAGAACGCAAAGGGCAACTGAAGGAAACAGGCATGGATTTAGTTAACAAAAGTCTAACATTCGTCCTTGGGCCTCCAACAGACCTAGACGTTAGAAAACAGGCGCAGACATTACAGGCGCAGCGGGGCTAATGCCTGCTTGAGCCTCGGGGAATTTCTAGAAAGGAAACCCTGGACTTAAAACGCAAAGGGCAACTAAAGGATACAGGCGTGGTTTTAGTCTGACACGCCCTCTCGCCCCGCCCTAGAGCGAGCGAAGACCTTGAAAGATAATTCCCCACCTAAAATAAAAATGTACAAGAATTTCCCTATTTGTATTTATTTCCGTAAAACTCTGCTGTTCAAATCAAGCCTCCATATCGATCGCAGTCCCCAACTTTTAACTGCGGGGAAAAACTTGATTGAAACAAAAAACTGTCGTTAACCGTTTTAAAAGTTAGAAGTTCTTGTTTCACGCTCGTGGAAAGTGTGTCAAAGTACGAAGGCTTTTTATTTAATGTTCAACATTTTTATGTTGGTATGGATATTGCGAGACAGTCGCATAATAAACAGCTTTTTACAAGCTATTATTTAGCTTCACCTGTCCCGATGTTTGTCTGTCATCAAATCTTGCAAATTAAATTTGACCCGCTTCCCGGTTACTGATTGAGCTGAAATTTTGCATGCATATGTAAATCAGATGACAATACAATGTCATCTGATTTACAATGACATGGAGATGATCTGATGATGGCAATAGAAGGTGTCCATAGGAACTCGGTAGTTAAACAACACAACCCCATCGAGTTTGGGCTCGTATGATTTGTCTTGATAATTATTAATTATACCAAGCTATAAAAGGTTGCTATGAAAATATTATTTTCATTAAATGCTTGTTGTAAAGGTGCAGACGGCGCTATAAAAGCTTGCTATGAAAAAAATTTTTTCATTGAATACTTGTTAATATTCCCACTGCTGGGACTCACACCGTCTCTCAAGTCAAAAGAAAGGGCCGTAATCTACCACGTGGGCCCAGTGCTGTAGGTGACAAAAGTGTTCGAATCGGTTCGGCGTGTCCTACATGCCAGTTTCCTCACGATGTTTTCCTTCACCGTTTTAAAAAGCAGTGGTGATGAAATATTACACAAAATAATGCACTTGACTGGGTTTGAAACCACGACTTGCTAAGCCACCGGATGGCCGGACGGCGAGCTACTGAAACGTAATGAGCAGCTGGAGGAACACGGTTGAGCTTCAGTCAGTACATATCTGACACTCCACTCTCCACTTAGAACGAGAGAGTTATTTAATGATTTCCCAACCAAAAAAGAAAATAAGATCAGCCTGCGGTCGACTGCACGTACCATTTCATAATTAATTTTAACTTGACCTTGAATAACATTTCTGACAAATAAAAATAAGGTTGTAACCAATCAATTATATTTTCGCTACCACAACTCAAATTATTAAATATCACTAACAAGCTACATTTTTCGTAAAAATAATAATGTCCATAGGAAGGAAAAAGAACACATAACTTTCCTCATACCAAAGGTCACCCCTGGCGTTCCTCTAACACACGTAATTGTCGTACAAAGGCACCCAAGTGCACGTCGCTTACAATGTCAAAAATGTCACACACACACTTGCCTGCTTTGTGCACTGTGCGACGTGCCTGGCTTTTCTCCCATCAACTCAAAATGAAACTTGGCTTTATAACAAATATTCACGAGTACTTCATGCACCACATCCCGGAAGACGTAGCGTTGGAAGGCCTCCTACAAGGTGGGCCGATGACCTGGTAAGGGTTGCGGGAATCCGATGGATGCGAGACGCACAGGACCATTCATTGTGCGGCACTTGGGGGAGGCCTATGACCAACAGTTGACGTCTTTCAGCCGAAATGATGATGATGATGACTTCATGCAATTACTACCAGCAGTAGTGGCCTAATGGTAACCCGGACTTACGAGTTTTAGTTCGCGGTTTCAGATCAGTTAGGCGCATTACATCATCACTGTTCTCAAAACGGTAAAAGAAATACATCGTTAGGAAACCGGCATGTCCTAGAACCAAAAATTCGAAGACGTAACATCCACCAACCCGCACTAGGCCCGCGTGCTGAATTACGGCGCGTTCCTTCCTCTAAAGAAGAGGCCCGAGACCCAAAAGTTGAAATATTATAAGGCTGATTATGCTATATGCAATTAATATGGGAGGAAAAAGAATACAGTCCAAAGAATAGAATTTTATTGTAGTAATAAATTTTAGATTCCACATAATGTCCAGTTGCGAAGACAAAACTACACCAATTTTACATTAAAATGTTTCCTAGGAATCAATTTGCAAATAATCAACCAGTTTGCAAAAGTCCACAGATTACCCAATAAATCAAATCTTCGCACAAAACTATCCAACTACGCAACACTATAACATCACTAGCTCTAACCATGTCAAAAGACGTAATTTTCCGGCGGGTTCCCTCAAATTACTTGAGAGGGAGTGTTCACGAGCTGTTACTGTAAATGGGGGGTAACGAAGCTTGCTGTGGAACCGGCAACATGCTCCGGTAACGATCATTTGTCACGATATGCTGTATTCGCGAGAGGAAAGTGTGACTGTAATGAAGATAGGCAAGTACTTACTGGATTCCGAACAGCAGGAGCCGGCGATGCGGTAGGCCCAGAAGGGCGTTACGATTGGGACTCCTACCTCAAGGATTGGCCAGAAGTGGCTAAGGACAAAAAAGAGTGGAATAACGGATGGCTTTGCCCTGCAGTGGGACACAACGGGCTCATAATAATATTAAGTACTTAGTTATGGCTCTGATGCAGTTTTATAAAGCAACTAGTATAAGTACGTGGCTTCGCCCACCCGAAAGTAACGAGCTATCCGAAAAGAACATACTTCCTGAAAAGAAAATCCTATGTATATCCCATTTCAACGCATGGTCTCTCCATGAGCTCCATCGTCGACTACAGCGTCTCTTTCCATCAGATGAGATAGTTGTCAAGCGCGAGCCTAGCACAGCAATGAAAATACATAACGTTCAGTCGTTTGAGTGTGTAATAGTAACAAACATACTCATAAATACACACACTATGACTAGATTTAGCCATTTTTATTTGTCGTATATACGAAAAAAATGTACTACATAAGCACTACCGAGGTATTTCGTTTAAACTCGCTTTGTCGTCGTGGCGTAGATACTTTTAGTAGGAGAATAACACAACATGCAAAATATTGAATTTATATTGTAAGGCAGCTTTATGTTGAAGGGTAAGTTTAGGTGAAATACAAAGCTGTAATAACGACTAAAGTTTGAGAAAACAAAGCGTAAAAAAATAAAAATCACAAAGTCCATTGAAAAATTGTGTAATCTTTCCTTTCTGTAAAAAAATGATTTCATAAAAATACAAAGACGCGGAAAACGTATTCAGTTACGCAATTTCCAAACTTCTACAAAAGGATTAAATCTATGTACTCGTATTTCAGAAAAAGTTCCGTGAATAATAACTTCGATATTTTAATTAAATCCTAGAAAGTTCCCAGTAATACCGTAGCTCTCTAATGAACGTAAATTTACGAGCAGAAACTCAGGTAATATGAATTGCTCAGTTCTGTCTCAGTTTGCAAATCCCTTTCCGTGAGTTACGGGTACATGCGATGGAGTATTAGGGTCACCGCACACGGGCCACTAGAATATTTTCTGTAGTTTTCATATATTGATCTAGACTCGCCGCACACTGTTGACGCCGGTGGTCGCCACACGCTACAAATCGTCGCTGCTCGCTTCTTCTGGCCCGCACCGGCCACTAAACGCCGACACAAAACTTCGTCTCACGCTATTCGAGCCGGATGATGAACGATGGGTAGCTTGCCGTCCGGCATCTGCACTGAACACGAGTCGACTACGGTACGTAATTTTCCACGCTTAAAGAGATGCCTGCAAAACCGTAAGGTCTCAGCACGGCCGAACTCTACTGGGTTATGGATTAACTTCCAAAAGCGAAATTTGAGGTCCTGGAAAGCAAGGCACAAAAGGAACATGGGTTTGGTTTTAGTAAGTAAAAGTCTAAGCCCTTTCGCTCCCCCCTAGAGCGCGAAAAGTCTTTGGTTGATATCCCACCTTAAAAAAACGCCACTTGCTCGTTTATATTAATACATAGAATAACTACGCCTTCGAAACAGATCAATTAAAACATGAGTCTGTGTCCATTATGATATTGGGCGCATAATGTTAAAAAAAAAATAGCAGCCCGCAAGTATCAACCTCCCACAAGTGGCTATCGCGCGCTTTACGTACCTTTGTAGTCGCTCCTAGTTTCTATGAGCAACCTTTGTAGCTGTCGCGTATTGCCCGTGTACGTCGACCCCTAAACATTCGGCGTTGTTACAAAACAGAAGCTAAATCCGCGTTTTGCAGCGTAACGGTCTTTTTGTTCAATTCAAGGCTGCGATAAAATCATACGATTAAGGAGACGCTTTTTGTCGTACATGAAGTAATTTGTAGTCATTACTGAGATAATGACTGGTACAATTGTTGCAAGATGTTGTGAAACTTTGGTTTTGCTAGTATTTTACTTTACACACTGTCAAGTTGCTTGATGCTTCTCATTCCCTCGCAGCTACTTACACCTAACTCGCCATATACATCGCGGTATCACAGAACATCACTAGATAACAGCGTAACTTCAACTATCGTATAGTTGCCCGGGCCAGACACAACACCCATCTGGTCGGAGGATCCTCCCTTTTCAACGGACTTGACACTTAGTTCCTTATACCCCTAAAGTTCTTCATCTTCATCAAGTTACTACTTTTTCTTTTTTAACCGACTTCGAAAAGGAGGAGGTTCTATGTTCGGCTGAATGTGTTTTTTTTTTTGTATGTATGTTCACCGATATTTCGTTCAGTTGTGAACCGATTTTGATTTATTTTTTTTTATTGAAAGTTTATGCTTCCAAGTTGATCCCATAGAAATATTGTTATGATCTGATCATGAACTTCGAAGATATGGAACAGAACTCCTCATAGAATCATAGCAGAATTGTCGTAACAAGTAAAATTGCTTTGTTTATACGTGCAGTCGATGACTGACTGAAAGAAAAGGGGGAGGGGATGTATCGAACTGATCTGGTAATAAAGCCGGAAGGTAAATTCATGTAATATAACACCGTATTTAGGATTATTAGAATCGTTATGAGATACACTCTGGCTATAAGGTAATTTATGTTTAGCTGAAGGGTATGTACTTTTTAGTGGTACTACCATAACTAAAAAGTCAAAAATAAAAAACATTTTACAAAAAAAAAATTAAACCGACTTCAAAAAGTACAAAATAATTTTAATTTCGGAAGTCGGTGTTAAAAATAACAAAGAGACAAAATTAGGTATCTATTATAGAAACACCGACTTCCAAAATTAAAATTATTTTGTACTTTTTGAAGTCGGTTTAATTTTTTTTTGTAAAAAGTTTTTTATTTTGGGTCCCGAACAGGGTAAAACAGGAACCTATTACTAAGACTACACTGTCTGTCCGTCTGTCTATCGGTCTGTCTGTGCATCACCAGGCTATATCTCATGAACCATTATAGTTAAACAGTTGAAAATTTCACAGATTGTGTATTTTTGTTTCCGCTTTAACAACAAATACTAAACACATAATAAAATAAATATTTAAGGGGATCCCTGTTTTATTTTATTAACTTGACCCAAATCTAAGCCTAAATCGAGATTACTTACTAAGCATCATTATTTTATAATACCAAGCCCTTTTATGTAAATCTCTACCGCTTATAACTTAACACATTGCTTTCATTAATGAGAGATAATTCGTGGAAACGCGGGGTTGCTAATACCCTTTATTGTAGCGTCATCATCATCATCCTCATATACATCTCATACATATCCACCTATGTACATATACATTCTATATACCAGGCCATCTGTTTCAGTTCCAAACGTCAAATGTAGAATTAATGTGAACTTTGTATTCTGTTCAGTTTGTGATTTTATTTTAATTGGATTAAAATGTATATTTAAGTAGTTCAAAGGAGGGATGGAAAATTGGTGTTCATAATTTTAAGCTAATGGGATGAATTCAAGCATTTTGTAGATGTTACATAATTGTCTGTAAATGGTTGTTGTCAAAACTTGTTTCGACTTACTATAATTTTGTCATTGCTTCTTTACCGTGCTTCTTTATAAGTACTATAGGACAAAGCTTTTCGAGTGTCCGTCTGTTTACAGAAAGGCTAATAAACGGGGAAATTATGTGCATAATTTACGACCGAAACCGGGGTGGTTCACTAGCTAGTCTTAAAATTGCGTCATTTCTCCAAAAAAATTGCTTTTTTTCTAAAGATAGAAACATCTTCATTTCAACCGAAAGAAGTCCTCTGTTGCTCATAGGAAAAGTGTTTTTAAACCTATTTGCAAAAATAAATATCATTTATCATTGTGGGTCTCGCATTTATAGAATTCTTGCGACCATCTCCAGGCCATCGGTCCACCTTATGGGAGGATCAACACTGCATCTTCCGGTGCGCGGTCGCCACTCCAGAACTTTTTGGCCCCATCGGCTCCATCAGCTTCTAGGTCCTGTAGTTTCGGCTATACGATGATATGTCAGTCAGTCAATTTCTCCTTTTATATATATTACCCCCTAAGGGGATGTAACGAATCCGAAGTTAGTATGAAAAAACCTACTTTTACGTGGGTGAAGCCGCTCCAAGAAGCTATTTATGCGTAAGACACATACTAACAAGAATATTATCTTCATTTCAGGTCGGAAAGTCAGGGGGCCTTGTCAAACTGTCGTCATGACATTACACTGGTGGATGCACTGGTTCTGGGTGACGACGCTGCTCACCATCCACGGTAAGCTTAGTACTTTATCTTTAATCTTTATTATCAATAAAGTTGCTACGGAATTTCATAAAGCCCGCCGTTAGCCTTTGATGAATTCCGGCTCACATACTTAGACTTAGTCAACCGTTTTAGAGATAATGAGAGATCTGGTATGTCCTTATGAAAATTCCAATGTTTTATTAAATTTTAGGATTTGTTTGTCTCTCCTAAAGGAGTGGTAGCCAAGTGGTAACGGCCCTGATTTACAAGTTGTAGGTCGTGAGACCCAGGCAGGAGCTTTACTTTGTGTAATTTATTTCATCGCCGGTGCTCTCAAAGCGGTAAAAGTAAACATCGTGAATTTATAAGAAAACCGGCATTTCCTGGAACCAAAAATGCGAAGATATATATACAACCATAGTTTTATGTAAAAAAATCTATGTAAAAAATTTCAAAACCGTATCATGAAAAATCACAAAGTTATAAGCTTGTCAGCAAAAATACATAGTCGCCGGGTCATCCAGGTGACTGAGGTGTTGTTTTGCACTTGCATCCAGCTGTTTGCTGGCGCCTCATAGACCTTTCACCTGCCTTGACCTATGTTGGACTTAGTGTCAGTGGTGTCCAAACTTTTTAATTTTTTTTTTTTCATTGGATACAAAACTTGTGAAGTAACATAATAGATGAAAATGCTATCTATAGGTGGCTCTAGTGAATACCGTACCTCTTTTCATAATATAATATTACTCAGCTTTTTCTAAGCCTCTTCAATCAGCTAACCGATGAAGAGCACTTCGTTCTCCTCATAATTGATTTGTTCGCAAAGGTCAAGGTGATCTGGCTTCCACTCAGCCTCTTCAAATATAACGGAGTCATCATCGTGAGCCCTTAGTCTTGGACCTATGAAGCCCTTAAATATCTATTAGGTCAGGTTTTTTGGTGGAAAATTTTAACTTTATGAAAAACTAGCTGACACGGGTAACTTTGTACCGCCTTTAGCTGAATTTATTGACCGAATAATTGAATGATTGATGATAGAGAAGAATTTATTTGACAGTTGCTAACATTTTTCGATGTGTTTGGATATTTTTCAAATTTTTATTTAAATGGATGTTTTTTAAAAGTTAGGCTCAGATCAAGTTGAAAGAGTAAACCTTAGAAGGCAAAGGACACCTGAAGGTCACAGGTAGGTTTTAGTCATTAAAAGCCTGACAAGTTCTCTCGGAAGGAGCCTAGAGCGGAAGAAGTAATTTGATGATTTCTCATCTTAAAAAAAAATATATAAAATAAGAATATACTCTTTGGAGGCATTTATGCTCAAAGCTATTGACTGCATATTATAAGTAGTGAAAATGAACAGCTAAGAAATGGAATTCCCTGCCGGAGTCTGTGTTTCCAGATAGCAACAACCTAGGGGTATTTAAGTCAAGAGTGAATAGATTATTTATAGGCAAGCGTACTCCATCGTCGACCACAGCATCGCTTACCATCAGGTAAGATAGCGGTCTAACACGACCCTATCAATCTATTTATTTAAAAGAAAGTCGTGTTAGTTACACTATTTATAACTCAAGAATGGCTGTACCGATATGGCTGAAAATTGGTGGGTAGGTAGCTTAGAGCCAAGTGACGGACATAGGATACTGTAGAGTAGGGTAGGGTACTGGGTATACCCAACTCTACCCAGTTGGGTATAGTAGGGTGGAGTAGGTAAGAGCGGGAGCGAAGCCGCGCGGGTAAAAGCTAGTACCTAATAAAAAAAGTATGGCTACTTGTAATTCCTAGATGTAAAAATTAACAATGTATCATACTATTTGTTTACAGTACTTCCATATAGAGACGACAGCGCTTTCATACTTCCTTTATACTGTATTTCAGAATTTTCAGCTACAGAATTTTATATCGCCTTCTTTTCTTGAGGCGTAATATACTTCGGACGACGAAACTTCCGCTTACACGCTTACGTTGTTTCAGCTTTATTTTCGTTGACATACCGGAACAAAATATTTAATAAAGAGCCAGTTTTCCTTATCTTAACTTTTGAATATTGAAGTATGCATTATATTACTTTCTTGATATTTATATAGGTACCTAAGCTAAAAGAGTTAATAAAATTATATTTCACTAGCTGTTGCTAGCGATGTGAAAGTATAAAGTTAGCCCAAGAGAACATACTCTCGGGATAAAAAGTATCCTAGGTGTTATTCCAGAGCATGGTCTAACCGTGTTCTAAGTTTCATCGAAATCCGTTTAAATGTTCGAGCGCCAAGAAGTTACAAACATACACACTCACAAATTTTCGCATTTATAATATTAGTGTGATATATATAACCTTATTTTTAGTACCGATATGCGAAACCTGAAACACCTGTGTCAAAAAAATAACAATCATTAAATAACTTCTTCCGTTCTGGTTGAAGCAAGAGGGTACGCCAGACTTTTAGGTGCTCTAACCCACCGGTGTCCCTTCAGTTGCCATTTGCGTTCCAAGACTGTGATAAATTTTTCAGACATTTCCGCAGCTCATGAATAAAACGGATCGCGGAATTGCAGTCAAGCACTAGTTTATTATCATTAAAAAAAAAAAGAAAAGGTATACCTACTGAGTAACTTAATTGAATCTTAAGGTGGTGCATCACGACTCACATTTTCACTGTTTTTCATACAACCGCTCATAACTGATTATGACGTTATTACACACTTTTCATTAGATATTTTGGAAACAGACTATCTTGTGGATATTATCTAGGTTTCTAAAGAAACCAATTTCTAAATTTGTGTAAAACTAATCCAGTAAAAACCTCTGAAAATGTCCTATTTTGTATGAACTTTGACACTTCATAATTTGCCTAAAAATTAAAAAAGTCAAAAAAGTAATCCTCTAGAGACCTTGCAAATTTTATTAAAATTCTAAATGATGACAACTTTTTCCAAAAACTTTTAAGGGTTTAAAAAAACAGCTATTTCCTGGAGCAAGTTTTGTGAAATTTTCGAGTAAATCTCGGAATTACCGAATACTAACAGAGTTTCCAGACGTTATCTCTCTTTTTTTGCGTTGCCTTTTCGTCAAACATCGCGTTGCATTGCATTAAATGAAGTAACAAGCTTTTAAGCCATTTTCGATGTTTACGATAAGTGAGTGGAGAAGGACCCTCTTAATACAAAACACTAACTTGATTGGTCCACCATAATGTCTCTCAAGAGTTACTGGTCTATTTTAAAACATTACACGTGGTCTCCTTTCCATACTACCTAAGCTCATCAACATAAGTGCTAAAGCTGCCTGTATAAAGGATTGAATTCCACAAAAGTTCAAGGTCCCACTAAAATTCACTTACAAGTATCTATTGGCAATAACGGCCAGTCACTGGAGCCATTTCATTTAATTTGTCGAATCAGGCAACATTGGGTCGGGGCGAAGTGCCAAAAGATGGCGACAGGTACAACCTTCAAACTCTTAAAGATAAAAATAAACTGGTGGAGGTTGGAAAACTTTCTGCTTTGCACGTGGAACCTCAAAGTGTAATAAGTTTTCAAAGAAAAACAGTTTTTCATGACAAGATTTTATCGCGCGGTTGTGTACCTACTGATCACATAGTAGTTCCTATAGTCACTATCCGACTCCATCATCAGGACAGCTCAATGGAATCATATTAATGCATTTGTCATCTAACTTACATGATCCGATGCCTATTGGAGCCATGGCTTGACTTCTGAAAATTCGCTCTAGGGCGGAACGTTAAGGCATGTCAGATTTTCACTGACTAAAAACCACTCCTATGTTCTTTAGTGGCCCAGCGTTCCAGGACCACGGGTTTTCCTTTCAGAATCGAGCCCATAGCCCCAGTAGGTTTCAACCCTGCTGGGTTTGACGACATTTTCTTGAGGCGTGCGTGAAATACACCTCGGGCGGACACCTCGGGTTCGGTCCGGACGGTTACCCCGGACGACGTGCTACCCTAGCTTTAAGTTGTGTAGGTGTAGTCCTCTTAACATCTACCTACATGCCAAACTAAACTTTGAAATTGGTAACAAAGACAAACTGTTTCCAAGCAAATGGATCAAGGCCAATAGCTCCAATATCAAATAATACGCAAACCATTCATTATGTTCACGAACAATAAGGAAACTTCAAACATTACGGGTTAGGACGTGCAATTTTAGTGATTTCAATGCTATTGTTGAAATCATCTCGAACAATTATTTGTACAGGATGGATGGTTTGGTATATTCAATAGTGTTGGTTTTGGCTCATCTTCAGTGGACTTGTGTGGACTGATATAGGTTTGGTCTGTATTTGTATTTGTGATAGTTATTCCACTGGCTCTTTGTACTGTATATACAAGGTTATTTGTAAAATACTAACAACCTTGCAGGACTGTATTACTAACATCATAAACGACAACTTTTGTTCTATGATTTTTTACAAAACATAATGCATTTACCAAAAACAAACCTTCAAGATTTCGTTGTTTTATCTAACACATTTCAACTCTGTATTTTGCTGTACCCACCTACGCCTCCCACGCACGAACCCCGCTCGGCTCCGCTATTGTACTATCGCTTGCTTCAAACAGTACGTTGAATTTAAATATTTTTATTTTTATATGAAAATCTGCTGAATTGATAAATTTTTAAAGGTCATAGAACAAAGTTTGTGGTTTATGATGTTCTTAACATAGACCTAAGAGGTTGCTTGTATTTAACAAATAACCCTGTATAATCATATACGTATGAGCTAGCGCTAAAGTAGTAGGCTTCGACCCAGCTGGGCCTTGCTGTTACTGACAACTTCTTGAGGTGTGCGGGAACAGTGCGCGCCATCGACGACTTGGGCTCGGTCCGGACAGTTACCGGACGGTCGGACAGCGAGCTTCCTATTGCTCGCCGTCCGCAAGCCCGCGCCTACGGTGGCCGAAAATAGGGATCGGAATCCCAGCGGCGGCGAGAGAGCGATTGAGATTGATAGTGTGACGGACAGGACAGAATGGAAGAAAAAAACGTGTTTTTCTGACCCCAAATAATGCAATGGCAGGCAGAAGATGAAAAAGATTTAAGAGTTGACTGGCCTGTTGGTCTAGTGGTTAGTGACCCTGACTGCTAAGCCGTGGGTCGTGGGTTCGATTCCCACCCAGGACAAATATTTATGTGATGAGCATAATTATTTGTTCTGTGTCTGGGTATTATTTATCTATACTATGTATGTATTTAGAAATATATAAGTATGGTTATCAGTTGTCTAGTACCCATAACACAAGCACTGCTTAGCTTGGGACTAGACGGCGTTGTGTGACCGTTGTGGAATATTATTATTATTTTATGTTTGCTACGTAGCGCGTAGTTAGTTAAACCAATAAAGTATATACCTTTAATTAAGGATTCAAAGCTTAGCGAGTAGTTACGTCGTCCTTTTTGTTCGCAAGTTATTTTTCATTCGCTACAACTCAATTAAAACTTGTTCCTAACAAGGTTCGCTTTGAAACTGGAACAGTTTTGATACAATAATCCCTCGTTTGCTTTCAAACTAGTTTTTCTTTTGCCCCACGGTAAATTGTTTCTTATAAAGTATGATAGACTAGCATTTGCCAGCGGCTTCGCTCGCGAATAGAGATATGCCGTTGCCGGCAATGGGTATTTTCTTGCAATATTGCCACCAATTTTCATACTTTGGGTAATATTGCCGGCGATATTGCCACCAACATTCCCATTTCGCGGCAATATTGCCGGCAACGACACATTTCTACTTAGGAATAAAGCATCTTTCTATCGTCGAAAAACAATTTAGCAATCGGACTAATAAGTACTTCCATAGATTACTTCCTACAAACAAAAATATAAACAAAAAACTTTACCTCTTTATTATATTAGTGTAGATAGTGTAGACGATATACTAGGATTTGCCAGCGTCTTCGCCCGCATGAGTAAAGAAAATATAGACTTACGTTGCTTAGTGATACCTACAGTAGCTTTCTACTGGTGGTAAAATTTTGAAAATCATTCCAGTAATTTTCAAGTTAAATTTTAACATACATACAAACAAACAAAAAAATCAAATCTTTCCTGCTTATAATTTTAGTTTAGACGAGATTTAAACTATATGAAACTATATCCTATAGTAAGAAACACATATGTATGTACATATAGTTTTATTTAAAAAAATAGTGGTGTAGTAAAGAAACTCACGCTTCTACTTTCTTAGATATTTTATTTTTTTGAGGTGTGATTGAAAGTCACCTGTGCCCTTTAGTTGCCCTTTACGTTCCCGGACCACGGTAACTTTTTCAAACATTTCCCGCATTCTCTTTGTTAGCTAAAGTTCCAAAGTTTGAACACCAACGCAGTTAATATCAAAGTAAGGATTCCTTGTAACACCCACTCTGTTTGCGACATTGAACGCATGCTTGGCATTTTTTATAAAGGACTAGCTGCTCCCAGCGGCTTCGCCCGCGTGATAGCAGAAAATTATCCCAAGAGAACATACTTCCGGGATAAAAAGTATCCTATGTCCTATTCCAGGACATGGCCTATCCGTGGCCATTTAGGCGTGAAGACGTAACAAACAAACAAACAAACTCACTTTCGCTTTTATAATATTATAGTAAGGATTTCACTGACCTGTTGGTTTAATGGTTAGTAGCCCTGACTGCTAAGCCGAAGGTCGTAGGCTTGATTTCCACCTAAGCCAAATTTTGGTGTGATGAGCACGACCATTCGTTCTGTGTCTGGGTCTAATTATTATGTGTAATATGTATGTATTTAGAAATACCTATTATGTGTATCAGTTGTCTAGTACCTACTTATACCACAAGCTCTGCTTAATTTGGGACTAGATGGCGTCGTGTGATTTTTTATTATTATTATTAGCTGTTTCATGTAAAAAAAATGTTACCTTTCAAATGAACAACCAGCACTTGCTACGTTACGTCTCTCATTAAAAATGCCTGTTTCCCAACAATGGTAAATTAAAAGACTGATTATGAACCCGCAATTACTAGAAAAGACCTAAAAAAACAAAACATCCTTTACAAACAAAACCAACCCTGTAGGCATGCGTCAAACGTAAAACACCACTCTACGGCTTAGCCACCTAAGGCCACATATGTACATTACAAACCATTAGCCACTCTGGCACCCTCAGGCTGAGGCTACATCAAACAGCGATGCGACCGGCGATACATGAGCGATTAAAACAAATAATTTATTCACGTTTATGGCTACACTGTACACCAAATATATAATATCAAATTATATATTTGGTGTACAGGAAACACCAGCCATATTTCCTCTTCACCAACTTAGGTTGACTGGTAGGAAATGACCAAGGCATTAAGTTCGCCTGTGTACCTTTGTGTTGCATGAAGTTTCAATAAATAAATAAGAATTTCTGTTTGTGGCTACATTACGCGTGACAGACAATTCGATCGCTGTGTAATTTAGCCACATCATCGCCATAATTTCGCTTATAATGTAGCCATACCATACTTCAACGGTGAAGAAAAACATCGTGAGGAAACCGGCATGTCGTAGAACCAAAAAATCGAAGACATGTGTCATTCACCAATCCACACTGGGCCCGCGTGATGGATTACGGCCCATTCCCTCTCCTAGTGAAGAAAGTCCCAGCAGTGGAAACATTAAAAGGCTGATTATGCTATACCATCCTTAACTCGCTTCGCTCTTCCAATCGCATCGCAAATCGCTGCCCACTGTAACCTCACCCTCAACCCCTCCAGTACGTACTGGCGTTAAAAGCCGTCCTCCCAATGTCTCCTCACCAACCGTCGAGCGTTATCTGAAAAAGGTCCTTTATTGTTGAATAATGAATGGCGGTCTTATTTATGAAATTCTCGCTGAAAATATCAAGAATTTTCTTCTGCGCTTCAAAAATTTTATAGCTTTTAATTTTCGCTCTCAAGAGGAATATTTTTTCTCAAGCAATAACCAATTCTTGGCTGAATCAGAGAATTAAACTTCTAAGTTAACGAATAAAAAAGATACGGCCGTTTATGTCGCAAAAAACGTATGTATATTTCTCTCAAAGATCGAAATTCATAGGGTAGGTACTTCTCGTTGACCCAGAATCCTGAAATTTGGCACAAAGCAAGGTCCTATAGCACAGGTATAGGAAAAAAATCTGAAAACAGTTTGTTGTTACCTACATCATAAAAAAAAAATTGCAATTCGGCAAAATCTTCGAGACTCCATTCGGGAATTGTAGTTTACATGGAACCCGCAGTGCGCGAGTCCGACTCGCACTTGCGCAGTTTATTTTTATTTTTTTTAATATGTTATTAGGGGTAACTCAAAAATTCTCTACTTTTTAAAATTAACGTCGACGTTTATGCCAGAAGGCTCCGACCACACTACTTAAATCTGAAACCCCAACTTGCGAACTTATCCTAAACCCACAGGCTAATGAAATTAAACTTCCTAACACCGTTATCGTTAACCGTGCCACAGCTTAAGTGCTAAGTCGAATCTTTGAACAAACTAGTGTCTCTGGAAACTGTCTGGTCATTCATATGCTTGTCTATGTACTATATAATAGGCTGCTCGCCCACGTCCGATAATCGGTTGCCGATTTATTGTAGGAGAAAAATAGAACACACTGATAGCAATAGTGCAATGCACACGTCCTACAAAAAGTCGGTCAGAAATACAGAACAATGTTACAAATATACAAAATCGGTCCGATTATCCGTCCTACAAAAAGTCTGACATGGGCGAGCAGCGATAATATGCATTATGATGTAATACGCAGTTTTTAGCGGGTTTTTATCAAGTACAGTTCAGTGTTGGTTTATTTATTCGCAAATGAATTCCTAGTGGATAAACATAATCAAAAAGTAAAAATCATAAAGCCTTATAATGTTCCCACTGCTGGGGCTCAGACCAAATCGGTCTAGCTGTTCACGCGTGATGACGTGACCAAGGAAAGTTGGGATTTATGTATGGATTCATATTAATTCTAATAGATCAATAATTAGAATGAAGAGTATTTGTGGTTAGTTATAAACTAACCACAAACAGCCATATTTAAGGGCTATACAAACCACCAAACGAAGTTAAACCATGTAAGGTATAAAGAAGATGATACACGTATTTGTGTAAATCCCAACGTAATAGGAAACAAAGCCCACCAAAATTCCAATGACGTGCATCCTTGCAGGATAAACAACGAAGCCATATTGTTTTCCTTGACGTTCCATGTTCGAACGTCTATGAATATACTCATTCGATTTTCAAATGTTGTATTCAGGCAGCCTGCCAGCCTGTATTCTCGAAAACCAACGTATCCCAACATCCATAGATATTGTAAAGCGTTTGTATCAAGATGAAAGCGCTAGGGCAGCCTTCGAAATTAAAATTTTCTTTTTTCAGCATTTTGCAGGCTAGTGTCAAGTTGTAAAATATAATTTTTAACATAATCATTGAAATCAGCAATAAAACAATCTTAGTTCAACTAACCATATTGTATGACTTTTTCATGAAATTGGGATTCAACAAAATTTTATATTTGTAGGACAACTTAGAACAACCATCTTCTTACGTATTTATTATCTACATTTTGCAGCTTTCTGTCCACTTTGTTTTACTAAATTAAAACTAAAAAATAGTTAGTTTAAAAAAAAGATAATAATTGGACCCACTTTTCTTGAGCAACATTCCTTCCTAATTTCAGACGAATTTCTGTTTGTATCAAGAAGCAAGAGTGCCACAGTGAACTAGAGTGACAAATTAGCGCAGCTAAAATGGTGACTGTAATCATAAAGAAAAATAAATCATTGAAACAGATACAATTACAGTATCATATCAACACATTGCTGAGCGATCAAGCATTGACATTAATGTGGGAACGGCTTGCGAAACACGAATGATTAATGTTACCAATAACGATGCCATATCCAGTGCAATGATTCAACACAAACATGGCAGCCATATGTGGGGAATATTATTTGAAGGTTTAGTTAAGAGGCCATACCCTGAACCTTAAAATATGATATAGGGAGTATGGCTGGTAATGTTATAATTGAAGATTTTAGCTGAGGTGGGAAGGTACTTCACGTAGGAACAGCTGCTCAACCTGTATCAAGTGCAAGTTCGATCGTGTATGGGCGTTTCAAAAGTAAACAGCTAATGAGTGGAATTCCTTGCCGGAGTCTTTAGGTCAAGAGTGAATAGGTTACTTCTAGGCAAGCGTGCTCCGTCGCCGTCCACATCATCGCTGACCATCAGGTGGGATAGTGGTCAAACGCAAGCCTAACAATAATAAAAAGTCCCTACTACGACTGTGTAAAATGTCTTAAAATATAAGTCGTACGAGCGAGACGTTGACGATTCGAGTTCGGTGCGGACGGCGAGCTGCCCATTGCCCTCCATCCGCAAGGCTTAGTCTACGGTAGCTAGGAATTGGGGTCAGGATCCCGGTGGCTGGGGCGTGAGGGAAGACGTACCCTCTAACGTGTGTCCGTCTCCTCCGCTAGCATTACTGCTTCGCAGGAGGCGAACGCCTGCAATTCCTCGTCACACCGGACTCCGGACCATGGCCACGTGCGCCAATGACCTTGTGAGGGTCGCGGGAATCCGATGGATGAGATGGTTGTTCTGGCGATACTTGGGGTAGACCTATGTTCAGCTATGGACGTCTTTACGCTGAAATGACGATGATGAATAGAGCTTAGCCTCCATAAGGCGATATGTTGTCTAGCAAGTTAGCTTAGTATTTGAATATTTTGCTGCTTCTGGAATAGTTCCAAAGTATAGTAAAGGATTTGATATCAAGAGAAACGCAACACCCTAGACATTTGTTGTTTACGAGTAGCTATGCCAGGTCATATTACGAAGTAAAAGCTTTTCAAGGTCGTGAAACAAAAATCCTTTCTTTCTTATTCTCTTAAGAAATCGTCCATACTAAGAATGACTGGGTTACTCCTGTATTGTGGGTGTGTTCACAAACATGTAAACTCACATTCACAGACACTCAGACCCAAAACAACTTCTCCCCTCCTTGCGTCGTTTATCCTCAATGCTGAGGGTCGTGACCTCGACGAATAATTTTCTTGTGGACTATATTTTGCCAGGCTCTCCTATCTTCGGCGATGTGGATGGCGTCGCAGACTGTGGTCTCCATTGTAATACGGATTTGGTCTGACCAACGTATCTGATCCTACCCCTGGGTCTTTTCTCATCTATTTTTCCTGTCAGAAGCAACTTTTTCAGGTTATCACCTGTTTTTCTGGCAATGTGGCCACAAAAATCAAAGATTCTTCTTTGGCATATGGTGGTGAGTCTCATGGGTGACCTGAGTCCGGCTATTGTGGAATCGTTGGTCCGATGCTCTGACCAATGGGTTCCAAGCATTTTCTTTCAACACCACATCTCAAAAACAACTATCTGTATTCCATAATATAAATATTTTTTCCGTGCGTGAATCAAACCCGCGATGTGTAGCCCAGCAGTCAATTGCTCAACCACTGAGTTAACTGTGCTGTTAATATATTTTACTAACAACAGTAAAATCATTGCTAGGTTTAACCTTTACTACATAAACAAATTAACGCCCACAATTTACGCACGTTTTAACAATATTCGAATGAGCGCCCACGCTCCTATAAATATTAGTAGCTTTAGCTAGTGGCTTCGCTCGCGTGAATATAGAAAAATATCCCACAAGAGAACATATTTAGGAGATAAAAAGTATCCATGTGCTACTCTTATTATGTTCTATACTGCTTATGCTCGGAGTATCTTTGCATGATCGCATCAGGAGTACTTAAATATATCCATAGGAGAACCAAAGCCGCCGACATACCCCTAAGCCAAACTTAGTTGGCAGTGGGCAGGGTACATTGATCGAAGAAAAGATGCTCGATGGGGCTGAAAGATTCTAGAGTAGTCGGTCCACCTTGTAGGAGGTCTTTCAACGTTGCGTCTTGCGGTATATAATATAAAATATTCCATAACTATCACATAACGCCGTCTAGTCCCAAGCTAAGCAGAGCTTGTGTTATGGGTACTAGACAACTGATAAACATTCTAAATACATATTATAGATAAATTACACCCAGACACAGAACAAATGATCAAGCTCATCACATAAACATTTGTCCTGGTTGGGAATCGAACCCACGACCTCCGGTATAGCAGTCACTAACCACTAGACCAACAGGCCAGTCAAATAAATGAAGCAATAGCCTGCAACCGCCACACTAACGGTTCATTTCACTTCCACCCACACACCGATCGATAGCCATTACCACTCGCTGTAATGCGATGCCGGTATAAATAAAAGGAAAAACCAATAAATTACCTTTACCCTATATTTTAGCTGATGGCTTCGACCTTGGTACCAGTGGCCTGGTTGTCACACGTGACTCTGTGAAAAGATTTTACCTTGAACGATTTCATTTTTATATCTGTCAACACATAGGTATTAATTAACCAAAGCTAAACAGTTTTTAAAGGTAGAACTACACTGCGCACACGTGTGCCACACACGCCGATCTGGTAGCCATGCATTTTATATGGAAACTAGACTTGTAGAGCTGCACTTGATCCACGCCACGCAAATCAGACGTGTGCGTCGGTCTAATGTAGTTCTAGCCTAGCTTGACGTTGCCTTACGTTGACTGGCCTGTTGGTCAGTTACTACTCCTAAGGCCGTTTGTCCACCACCGCGGTCACCGGAACGTCACCGAGAACGAGATGACGGCGCCGATTTAGCGATACATACATTTTTATGGCCATGTGTCCACCGCACGCCGGTCACCCGAGCGCATCTTAAACTTAAACTCGGTCCAAAATAATCTCGTTCTCGGTGACGTCCCGGTGACGGCGGCGGTGGACAGACAGCCTAAGCCTACTACTAAGAATTAGTACTCCTATATTATTGTAGACCATGGTCTGGTGAAAGTTGCGGGAATCTGATGGATGCGGGAAGCACAGGATCGTTCATTGTGGCGACACTTGGGAGGCCTGTTTCTAACAGTGGACGGCAATCGGCTGAAATGATGATGATGGTCTGACACTCTTTCGAAAAGACGATGGCTACTAAATAGATCGTAGTAATGCCGATACATACACCGATTTTGCAGACACATGAGAATCGAAGTAAATACATAATACAATAAGCTACAGCCTCGTGACCTGACCTTGGGTACGTTCGGGGACTCTTGTCTATTCCGTGAAGTGTGAGTCGGCGTAATGATAGATTAGTGTGAAAGGCTTCGTGCTTATACATAGGCTGATAAAGCCACTTCACACTGGTATTGATATATAACGATTATATTGTTGTCACATGTATGATAGGTACAACACTCTTTATTGTACCTATATCATGACGAATGAGAGAGTTAGTTAGCTCATTTATGTCCCACTGCTGGGCGAAGGCCTCTCTCTCCCTTTTACACAAACGTCTATCTTCGGCCATTGCGGGCCAGTGCCTCCAGTAGTTGTCCTGCTCATCTTTCCACTTTCGTCTTGGTCTACCGCGATGTCGCCTTGTGGCCCGGGACCTAATGAGTGGCTCTTTAGCCATTTAATTAGAATGAGAGAATCATCATCATTTCAGCCGATATGCGTCCACTGTTGGACATATGCCTCCCCCAAGTAGGTATCGCCACAATGATTGATCCTGTGCGTCCCGCATCCATCGGTTTCTTTCGGTAGACCTTTGGGACTTTTCCACTCAGATAGGAAGAACATAGCTACCAGTGAAAGTGCGAATATCTGACTCAGCTGACTGTCCTGGGTACCGCCCATCCAGCAATTCGTCTATAATAGCGCAGTGTCTTTCCAACTTAGTAAATCACCAAGTCAATGTCTCGAAACTATAATACGGCGTAAACAATGCGCACACGTCGGTCTCACTTCAAGCTCTACAAAGCACGACCTCATCAACTGGCATATAAAACTAGGAGCCATTACTGTTCTATGCTGATTCCTTCATCACCTTGTGTTTAAGTCGCTATCATTGTCTTTTGATCCTGTACCTACCTACTGCTACTGTTTGACTGACCTGTTGGTGGTTAGTGGCCCTGACTGCTATACCGGAGATCGTAGGTTCGATTCCCACTCAGGACTAATGTTTATGCCCCAAAGTTGAGTAGCATCGTGCGGCTTTAGTCACCCGTGAAAACCCCACATTACTGAATGGCCGGACGGCGAGCTACCCATAGCTCGTTGTCCGTAAACCTGCGTCTATGGTGCCCGATAATTGCCTAGCTGTTATGTAATGAAACACCGTATTTTGGTTAGCCAAAGAGTATAGTAAGCCGACTGTCTTTATTATATCTAAAGGTTGAAAGTTTTGTGCACATAGAAGATATCTATGATACCCACAACAACTTTACAAGCTTTTATTTAGTTTCACCTGTCCCGATGTTTGTCTGTAATCAAATCTTAGTAATTAAATTTGATCCACTTCCCGGTTACCGATTGAGCTGAAATTTTGCAGGCATGTGTAAATCAAATGAGAATGCAAAATTATTATGACATGGAGCTGATCTGATGATGGAACCGGAAGGTGGCTATAGGAGCTTGGTAGTTAGACGACACAACCCCATCGAGTTTGGGCTCGTATGATTCGTCTTGACGAGTATTAAATTATATAGGTATTATACCGTGCTATAAAAGCTTGCTATGAAAAATATATTTTCATTAAAAACTGGTTTACTTAGTTTTCATGGTGAGAATTTGGCAGACTAGATCGGCTGTATTTTAAGCATACTTAATTTTTTTTTATTAATGCCACCAGAAACTATATTCCTCATAGTTACAGTCATTAAACTCAGTCAACATGAAGCGACAAAGAAATTAAAAGAGCTTTACAAAAAATGGACGGTTTTTGTCACATTTTCCGCTTTTTTTATCTCTTCATTCCATTCAGTGAATGCTTAGATCTATTAAGTCCTCAGTAACCGCTGAGATTATTTAGTGCAGTCTCTCGTGTAGGTCATTGCTCCGCTCACTGCTTGCTCACGACTACACCAAGTCACTTGTTTAATGTTTATTTATAAACTACTAGACTTGCGCATTGTCCACTTAGAGTTGGTAATTATGTGAGATATGCCACTCTGGAGTACAAGAAAGATAAGTGACTAAAATCTGTTTGACGTCTGTCTAGCCTGTTAGTAAGTTAGGGCTGCCGGATTGTTCAAAGGAATTACTTTTTTTTAATGAAATTAAAATGATGATGATTATGACTTCTGACACTCCCTCTCGCCCCACCTAAAATGGTCGAACTTATTCAAAGATTTCTCACCTAAACTAAAAATAAATGACCGGTGATTTAGCGGCGGCGACGTTTCGTCATAGCCAAATCCGACGGTCATCCCCAGCGGGCGTGTTTCGACTACAACGGTGATTATGGCTGCCGAATACATCGTTGGTAGGCACCGAAACTTAAACTTAAAATACATCAACATTTTGTGTCTCACGGCGTAGCAGGCGTACATGCACTTAAGACACTCCAACATATGGCTCATACCCTGAACAGGGGCATCGCACTCAAATTAAGTACCTATCCGACTGGTCTATGAAACCCCATTTCGCCATATTATGTTTGCTGCGTCCCTCGCGTCGTCTGATGAAGAGCTTCAAGAGAAGGAAGATATTTGAGGGTTTCCCACGTAAAAGCCTGTTAGTAAGTTTTTGTGGAAACTTGATGCGATTGGACCAGTTGTGGTCAACGGAGATTAGGAATTCGATATGGAAAACTCAAGTCTGTGGTCAGTGGTTTAGGATTAGATGTTACCATATCTTTGACTGGCATGGATATTGGTTGGTTTGGTAGCTAAAGCCTATCGTACATGACTTGAAATTCACTAAAACAAACCACATTGGATGAGACGCACAAGATCGTTCATTGAATTGAATTTAACAGTTTTCATAGGTAAGTTTGTACAGAACCCACAGTGCGCAAGTCCTACTCGCACTTGACCGGTTTTTTTATTTATTTGTATATTTTCATTTGAATTCACATACTTTTGCAAAAAGGATGGGGCCGCAAAGATCTGCCACCTGTGAGCTCTGAACGGTCAAAATAAAATAAATAAAATGGTAATGGGAACTTATAAAACGTCACAATAAAGGCCGCCCTTGTATTCTGTCCATCTCTATTTTCCCGTGTCTCATCTCTACTTCTCTAGGCCATATTCTATTCTGACAATTTCTCTCAACAAACAGCTGTTTCTACACACGCAATGTGTCAATAAATCAATCATTTAAATCAGCTCAGACTGTTTCAATCTGCAGAGAACGTTGATCTTCAAGCCATTGGAGCGAGACGATGGACGATCATGTTTCACCCTGGCAGTCGCATGTTAAGACCGATGCAGTAGGTGCTATTGAGCAGTTGTCAGCGTTCTATGCAGGAATGTTGTGGGCATACAATTTCTGAACAGGATTCGGATACGGATTCGGATATACTTACAATATTAGTTTTAGTATATGCGAAACCCGAAACACGTGTCTAGTATTTTTATATAAAGTATCTATGTACAAAATTTCATAATTGTATTGCGAAATATCACAAAGTTGTAAGCTTGTTATGTTACCTTTTTGGAGGGTATGCGGAACAGAGAGTAAAGCCCCGCAAACCTCCATTGAAAAGGGAGGATCCTCCGGCCAGACCGGATGTTATGGTCTGGTGGGCGACTGCCCGATAGTTGATGTCGGGCTGTCGTATATGTTCAAATCGCGCGGAGAACTCTGATTGCGCGATGCAGGATTTCGTGTTTTTCTTCGTAGTTCTTATGTGGCGTCATAGATGTCGCTACACCTTGTTGCCCGCACAAATACATGGTCATCGGACCATTCGGACGACTGAGCGGTTGTTTCGCAGGTTGAGCATATAACTGTGCACTGGTGTCTAATAACATATTTACTCTTGACATAAAGACCCCTAAGTTATAGCTATCAGGAAACACAGACTCCGGCAGGGAATTCCACTCCTTGACTGTACGCACAATAAATGTGTTCCCAAAACGCCTTGGGCGTAGGGGTGGGATGTCTACCATGTTTCGGTGGCGCAACATCGTACATCTTGTGGTGCGATGATAGAACGGACTTGGCGGAATTAAATTGTGCAACTCCAGATATTTCGGATATCCGATAGTTTCGGATACAATTACGGATCTCCAAAGCAACATCCCTGGTTACGACCGATGTAATACAATGACCAATTGAGCAGTTGCCAGCGATTCAATGTAGGTAATTTGTTATGACACGATACAGATCATGACTTAACGCTTATCTTGTCGAGATTGCAAGGATGTAGTGGGAGATAGTAACTGTAATATTGAGCGTTTGTATTGTTTTATCAGCTTTATGACTGAACGAAAATGATTGGTGATGCTATAATTAGACTTTGAGAGTAGAATGAGAAATACCATTGCTTTTTTTAGATGGGAAATCATCCAATGACTTATCTCGCTCTAGGGCGAAGCGGGAGGGCGTGTCAGAAGTTTACTGACTAAAACCTACACCTGTGTTCCATCTTTGCCTTGGATTCCAGGATTCCGGGGTTCCTTTTCGGACAACTCATGAAATTACCTCTTCACTATGTATAGGGTCGATATTTGAACTGATGCAGAAAAGTTCCTAATTCATAAAAAACAGCATCTTCATTATTTTTGGTTAGTCATTATTCGCTAATATCATTCCTACATCTAGTAGAAAGAAAAGAAAGAAAAACATGAAAGAAAGAAAGAAAAACATTTAATTTACGTGAATTAGACGCATTCTTATAACTTAATAACAAAAGTAACAAAAAAATCAGTGAATAGGGAAGATATGCGTCTCATCCGCGCAAAACTAGTGAGTTTTTATTGTCATATCTTTTTACCCATTTTATGAGTGAACATAGAACTACACTGCTAACACGAGTGCCACACGCGCCGATCTGGGAGCGTCGGTCTCCATACATTTTATATGGAAACTAGACTTGTAGAGCTACAACTTGATCGACGCTACGCGACGTCATTCTACGTACAAATCAGGCGTGTTTCACGTGTGCGTCGGTCTGGTGTAGTTCTAGCTTTACTCCTATATCGTAGGTGCGTTCACAAACATGTACATAGACTCACGTACACAAGACACCCAAACCTGGAACAACTACCACTAGGCCATTCAAATATTTGTTCCGTGAGGGAATCGAATCACGCAGCGTAACCTATCGCTACGAAAAGTACCATCTAACTACCGTCAGATTTAAACTGACTATCGCTATCCGTATCCTTAATCACTGCATTTTTTCCATCTTAATTATGTAAACGATCTTTACCATGCATTATACAGTACGTTATACAGTCTGCATTGACGTCAATGTATGGTCACATCGTAAAAATAACATGGATCTGTAGGTATCATTGCATCTATCAGCGATTATGTACTTGAAACGGGCTTATTTCACGTCATTGACAGATTAAAAGTGAACGCACACTTATTCGAGCCGATCGCATCGAACGCATCGAAAGAAAATCATTTTTTAATTCTTTTTTCTGGAGCCCTTCCAGAGTCGAACGGTTTGAAGCGGTTAGTTGGTGCGGGGTTTCATAGATTTTTTTATAATTAATTCTAAAATTCTTTTCTTTTGATTCGTTCGGCTCGGATAAGTGTGCGTACCTTTATGTGACACGGGAATTTCTGAATAATACCGTGGTCCTAAAATGAGTTTTAGTCAGTAAAACTCTGGCACGTCCTCTCGCTCTATCCTTGAGCGAGACGGGCAGTGTGATATCAATCAATTACTTCAAATTAGATGGTATAACACCACAAAAAAAACGGTCAAGTGCGAGTCGGACTCATGCACTGAGGGTTCCGTACATAACGTACATAGTTCTATTCCCGATTTTTCCGAATTATAAAAAACTAGCTTTTGCCCGCGGCTTCACCCGCGTACATAATCTACTCAACTCGTGTACCAAGTTTCATCGAGATCCGTTCAGTAGTTTTTGCGTGAAAGAGTAACAAACATCCATACATCCATCCATACATACAAACTTTCGCATTTATAATATTAGTAGGATAGTAGGATTAATTAACTATTTGTGACGTAACTCCACAATTTTTAATTACTTCCTACAAACAAAAAAAAAACAAGCTTCAACTCTTTATAATATTAATAAGTGTAGTTAAAATGCCCCTCCATATGAAGGCTGACATTGCTGCGCAGATACTCAGTGAACCAGTAAAAGCAATTAACGGCTTACTGAAAAACATTGTCTTTTGTCCCATAAACCTTGATTGGACACCAATTAAAAGCGACGAGTATTCCATCTATATGTTAACGAGACTGTCATGTACTACACTGATTAACGTCCCTGATAGAATCATAGCTGTGGAAGTGACCATCCTTTAGACCTTTAGAGGCTCCTTTTCCACTCGCTTAACGCCAACATCGAGCATGGTTTAATAACCTATTAACCGCCTATGTCGGATATATCCGACAAACACTCTCGCGTTTATTCCGCCAGGGCCGCACATCCACGGCCATATACTAGATCTAGCCAGCTCTTCTGTCACCTATGGGGATAGAAGAGCTAAACGAGACGGAGTACCCAGTCGCAAACACACGACCTTGGCGAATAGGACAGGAAAACACTCTTTAGACCAACCCGACACAAGCGCTTAAAGGGTTAAAAGCTTGTTACTTCATCTAACGCAATCCAACGCCATGTTGTTTGACGGTAGAAGAGTGGGTTATAGCCCCCTTAAGTTTGTGATTGTTATCTTAAGAGGGTCCTTCTCCACTCGCCTATCGTAAACATCGAAAATGGTTTGAAAACTTGTTACTTCATTTAATGCAATCCAACGCGATGTTTGACGAAAAGGCAAAACAAAAAAAGAGAGATAACGCCTGAAAACTCTGTTAGTATTAGGTAATTCCGTGATTTACTCGAATATTTTACAAAAATTAAAAGTTTTTGAAAAAATTTGTCGTCTTTTAGAATCTTAATAAAAATTGCAAGGCTTCTATAGTTTTACTTTTTAAATTTTTGCATGAACTTTGAAACTTCATAATTTATATGAAGTGTCAAAGTTCATGTAAAATAGCAGATTTTCAGAGGTTTTTACTGGATTAGTGTTACACAAATTTATAAATTGATTTCAATAGAAGCCTAGATAATATCCACAAGATGCTGTGTTTCCAAAATATCTAATGAAAAATGTGTGTCGAGTTGCATCGTAAGAAGGCGTGTAGTCCCTTGAACATTTAGCCGGAGTTAAATGCACACATACTCGTACTACGGCCCGCATAGAGCCCCGCTCACATTTAAAACCATTTTCTTTGCGAAATATTGATTGATTTACATATGCTATGTACATTCTGAAGAACACATAACCAGCAATTTTTTGGTGTTACCATATTTCTAAAGATAACGATTGAAGAACTGATTCTTCTACCGTAAAAAGTTGTGCTTTTTTATATTTTTAAATGTTTTTTTTATATATATTTTGTTCTAAGAAATGTTTAAAAATATCAAAAATATGTATAGTAAAAAAATAAAGGAAATAAACAATGACAATATTCCACAACTATCCTACAACGCCGTCTAGTCCCAAGCTAAGCAGAGCTTGGGTACTAGACAAATGATAAACATACTTATATATTTCTAAATACATAAATATTATGGATAAATTACACCCGGACATAGAACAAACGATTATGCTCATCACACAATTATTTGTCCTGGGTGGGAATCGAACCCACGACCTCCGGCTTGCAGTCAGGGTGACTAACCACTAGACCAACAGGTTAGTCTATTACCAAGTCGGTTAATTTATTCAACCCGTACCTAAGGGACCTCGATGACCTAGATTGACTTGGCTATTCAGCTCTACGTGCCCAAAAACAATTTACATGACACCAGGCGCCATTTTCCTCTCGGGGATCATGTAACCCCCTGATTGCTGGTGAGGCTCACTGATTAGGCCAATCACCCCACACTGATATGTGTAATGGTCAAGCGGGTCTCTGGGGCCATTAAGGTTTAAATGAGTTTACCTTTACCTAATAGGTGTATTGGACGACTTAATGATGTTTGCCGAAAGACAGGTAAATTGAGGACGAGTATTTACAATGAGGCGGAGTTTATTTCTACGGTTTTATGGGGTTTATAAAAGTAGGTGCTTTTACCTGAAATATTAGACCGACATAATAATTTCTTTTCTTTCTTTCTTTACATAGGCCTCCCCCAAGCGTCACTACAACGACCGGTCCTGTGCGTAAAAAAAAATATTTCAATAAAATAATGATAATTTTTATTTTCGATATATTTTTGTTAGTAGTAATACTTAAAATTACATTTATCTTGACTAGTGTTATTAAAATGCTGGAGCCTTTATTTAACTCATTGAGGGCTCGAGCCTCATTAGCAGGCTCGAGCTTTACCCTCGATCCTTACGCTCAAAGCTCGAGCCGTGACTCGAGCTTCGACTGTAGCTTTCTCTTTAGGACTTGAACCTTTAAGTACCCTTAGGCTGCATGTGTCCACACACTCAAGGAGCGAGGCTGCGAAGTGGAGAAACGGAGAAATATTTACCAATAGGATTGCACATAATCTTCGCTCTTCTGATTAATACTTCTCCGCTCCGCAGGAGTGGAGCGAACGCTCCTGTGGACTTGCAGCCTTAAGGCTTGAACATTTTAGATGACTTAGCAATGATTTTGAACTGCTCTTTCCATTTGGAGAGACTCCTGAAGCTTGTTTTGGATGCTAGTCTCTCTAAAATAATGGACAAGCAACCAACTGGCTACGAACCGTTTTTTTTAGGTTAGAAATCATCAAATAACTTCTCTGGGTGGGGCGAGTTGGTGTGTCAGACTTTAAGGGACTAAAACTCCACCTGTGTTCCTTCAGTTGCCCTTCGCGTTCCAGCGTGGCGACTCTTTCAAACAACACCGCAACCAACCGTCCACAACCTTGCGGTTCTATTATATCAAGTCACTTCGGCCCCTCTGTTACATGAAAATTCAATTTCGTATCATATTTTGATGTATATTCAATTTATTTAGCATCTATCATGTTCACATAAACACATTTTCTACCCTCTTTCATGTTCCCTGTAGATGGAAGTACTTAACATTTAAGCAAGTGTCATTAGCGTTGTATATAATACTAACTTTTGCCCGCGGCTTCACCCGCGTACATAAAATATAGCCTTCGTTACTCAAGAATAAAGCACCTTTCTAACGGAGAAAAAATTTTAACAATTGGACCAGTACCTTCAGAGATTACCTCCAATAAACAAAACAAGCTTTCAATGACAGTCAGTTTTTTCGTAGCAAACTTTTATAGCTCGGTATATCTATATAAATAATACTCGTCAAGACGAATCATACGAGCCCAAACTCGGTGGGATTGTGTCGTTTAACTAACAAGTTCCTATTATATACCCACTTTCCGGTTCCATCATCAGATCAGCTCTTTGTCATAATAAATTTGCATTGTCATCTGATTTATACGTGCATGCAAAATTTAAGCTCAATCAGTAACTGGGAAGTGGGTCAAATTTAATTTACAAGATTTGATTCCAGACAAACATCGGGACAGGTGAAACTAAATAAAAGCTTGTAAAAACAAAATTATATTTGCTTTTTGTGTTGCGTTTTTTTATCCATTTCCATGTAAAATATTGTATGTTTACCTGTATTTCCCAGGAGTGTGTAGTCTAAATCAAATGTCAGTTGTGACAGTTGCAATTGTCGGAGAGTGTGAGAGCAACGAATGAAAATGTCATGGCGTATGACAGCAGATTTGCAAATAGCTCATACTCGGCGTAAAATCCGATGCAGTATCCTGTCTTCAGTCCATTTTTATCGGGCAGCTGATGTGCTTTAGTCTAGATGTGCTTAGCCCTTTCCAGGAGTCGGTTTCTAGTTGAGTACCAGTTTTCATGTTAGAAAGAAAGAAAGAAAGAAAAAGAGTTTATTTGCGTCCAACATGACGCATATCCTAAAAATGAATAAATGTAACAAGTAACAATAACGTAGGTACTTAAAACTTTAAATTAGCTAGATAGGATATACGTCACATCAGCGCAAAACGGCCAGTGCTCAGCATGTTTTCAATGGCTTCGCTATCCCTCTCAATAGAAAAAAAAATAGTTTATTTACGACAAACATGGCATATAACTTAAAAAATAAAATAATAACAAATCAATACAATAGAGTTAGTTATGCGACACAGCCGCGCAAAACGGCCAGCGCTCAGCAAAGTGCTCATGTATTGAACAGAGCCACAGCGCTGATTTTCAGCACCAGCCAACGTCGACAAGAAGTCAATCTAATTTCATTTCATTCATTTGACTGGCCTGGTAGTCTAGTCACCTTGTGAACTCTAGTGGTTAGTAACGCTGACTGCTATGCCGGAGGTCGTGGGTTCGATTCCCATCCAGGAAAAATGTTTATGTGATCAGCATGATCATTTGTTGTGTCTGGGTGTAATTTATCTATAATTATAGATAAATTAAAATATTACAATATGTATGTATTTATTTAGAAATATGTAAGTATGTTTATCAGTTGTCTAGTACCCATAACCCAAGCTCTACTTAGCTTGGGACTAGACGGCGTTGTGTGATAGTTATGGAATATTATTATTATATTCCTTCTCATCACATGCCCATATCAACACAAACAATCTTCTTTTCTTTTTGAGGTAGGAAACCATCAGATTACTTCTCCCGGAGTGGAGCGACAGGGATTGGTAGACTTTTACTGACTGAAAACAACCTGTGTTCAGTAGCCCTTTGCGTTTCAAAGCCTACCTAACCCTTTCAACTAATTAAGTATTCGCTTGGGCCAAAATGAAAGTGCTGTTTTTACATTTGATTGCAAATGACGTACTCCGACGGACGGCGAGTATCCACCTTTACATAGTTAACACCTCTGCGGTCCGGACTAAGCGTTTCGCCTCGTTGTTTATACCGCGTATATTGAAGGACTGAAACAATTTGCCTGCTACGGTCTTCCCGTCAAATTTTCATTTGTGTCTTCAAGGCTAGAGTGAATAGGCTCTTAGTAAAATAGTGCGCTTCACCATCGACGATTGCATCACTGCTTTCTATCAAGTGGCATCGCAATGAAGCACTAGTATACATTATTAAAAAAAAAAAAAACATAGTACTTATTTGTTTATTATTTTAGCATATAATATGTATTTTATTATTATAAATAACTTATTTTATATTTTTCCGTTTGAAGTATCTGTTATTTGTTTATTATGCAAACCTAACACAGTGTTGTTTTTTTTAACCCAAAGGTTGACTGGTAGAGAATGCCTTGTTTTATTAAGTCCGCCTTTATACCGCTACTGTACATGAAGTTTAAATAAATACCTAAAGTATGTACGTACTTTCAAACGTACATTATCGTATCCAACGCCTCGTGTAACATCAATTTATTTTGGGTTAATTACACCATTTCAATACTGAAACTGTAGGGGCATGGCGTTTATCTAAAATGTATTGCTACATAACATTAGACGATAGCAGTAGCTCTCATTTAACGACCGATAAACACAAAACCAGTTGTTTTTTTTGCATTTATATTGTAACTTTCGTTAGCAATACGGTCCTAAATAAAGGCAGGTAAAGTAGCTGCCGCGTCATCTATATATCGACGCTTGAAAGGCAAAATGTACCAAGTGACATTGAGTAAATTTTACAGGAGAGTGATTCAAAGTTAAAATTTTTGAAAAAAAAAATTGTTCGTTAAAAAAAGTCAGATTTAGATAATATATAAACTTTTTTTTTAATTTTACTTTTAAATCACTCTCTTGTAAAAATTACTCAATGTCGCTTAGTAATTTTTGACTTTCATGCGTCAAAATATAAAAGGCGAAACTAACTAACGCAGGAATGTGAGAGTTGTCAGCAACAGGAAGGGTCCAGCTAGGTCGAAGCCTATTGTTGCCAGGGTTATCCGAAAGGGAGCTCGAGCCCTGGTATAAAGGCTAGAAGGACCGTTCCTTCTACTGTGTTTTTAGTCAGTAAGAGTCTGACACTATCTCCCGCTCCGCCCAAGAACGGGGGTTGTCATTGGATGATTTTCTCCACCATAAAAAAAATCTGTTTGGCGCCATGAAGATTTACATGCCATTGTGGATGCAAGATGAGCTTTACATAATGAAACCTTAAAACAATCCGTTTTATTCAAAGTGAATTCCTTTACATGTCACAAACTTGTAATTAAAAGTGAAAGTGACAATATGACGCCATGTTTTATTAGTTTATTTACCCCTTGTGATGTAACTCGACATATAAATTAAGAAATTACAAGATTAACGACTCATCTCTCATTTAATTACATGAGTTTACATGAAACACGTAATGTTCTCGTAATACTGCGTCAATATATGAAAATTAGTGCGCAGTTTTGAAGAGAATTGGCGTTCTTTATTGCCGAATCTAGTTTGGCTTGTCTTAAGGTGGTGCATCATGACTCACATTTTCACTGTTTTTCATACAGCCGCTCATAACTGATTATGAAGCTATTACACATTTTTCATTAGATATTTTGGAAACAGACTATCTTGTGGATATTATCTAGGTTTCTAAAGAAACCAATTTCTAAATTTGTGTTAAAGTAATCCAGTAAAAACCTCTGAAAATGTCCTATTTTGTATGAACTTTGACACTTCATAACTTGCCTAAAAATTAAAAAAGTCAAAAAGTAATCCTCTAGAGACTTTGCAAATTTTATTAAGATTCTAAATGACGACAACTTTTTCCAAAAACTTTTAAGGGTTTAAAAAAAACAGCTATTTCCTGGAGCAAGTTTTGTGAAATTTTCGAGTAAATCTCGGAATTACCGAATACTAACAGAGTTTTCAGGCGTTATCTCTTTTTGTTTTGCCTTTTCGTCAAACATCGCGTGGGATTGCAGTAAATGAAGTAACAAGTTTTTAAACCATTTTCGCTGTTTACGATAGGCGAGTGGAGAAGGACCCTCTTAAGGTAACAATCACAAACTTAAGGGGGCTATAACCCACTCTTCTACCGTCAAAATGAGCATGGTTTAAAAGTTGGAGTTCATGTCTATGGAGTTTCTTGTACGTTCTTCTCCATAGAGATCTACGCTTTGGAACGTGCAATTTAGCTTCACTTTTTTGGACTGACCGACATTTGATTAAAAAGTGCCTGCAAATGGTCTATTTGAAATAAATCCTTTGATTTGATTTGTTGTTTTACCAACACAATGTTTGAAGAGTCTACGCGAAAAAAAGAGAGATAACGCCAAAACGTTCTGTTAGCATTCGGTAATACCGGCACTAACTCGAATATTTTATAGAACTTGTTCCTGAAAATACGTGTTTTTTTTTATGCTGTCTGTGGTATATCTTCTATCCTACCTAATAGTGAATACGCATAACTCAAATTTACATTTTCATGAAAAATATGAAGTCATGCAAAAACTGTATCGTTTACATTTATTTCCAACTCACAATTTGACCTATATTAATAGTATTCATTTCACAAATAGGGTGCGTACAAAACACGCTGAATGTGCTACTTAACCTTTTACCCGCTTGCCTGATGTCTGATGAGTGTTTTCGTGTCCTAATCGCCAGTGTCGTGTATTTGCGACTGGGTACTCCAACTCGTTTAGCTCTTCAATCCCCATAGGTGGCAAAAGATAAGCCCCCCTAGCCAAGTTACAACCGTTTCGCTTGCGTCGAACGCTTCGAGTTGACCTTGCCGCCAATTCTTTTGTTCTGACCACGTGACTGAGCGTTGAGACGACGTCGTTCCCGTGCATTGGAAGCTTTCTACTAGCGTTAACTATTGCAGATTAGCAACTTGGCTAGAGGTACTGACAAGATATAGTCAAATACTCCAAATCGTTAGCTCTTTCGTGGATATGCGATCCTGGTGAAATAAACTTGAGAGTGTTGGTCGTATATATCCGACGTTGGCATTTAAAAACGAAACGTGCGCATTTTGTATGAGTGTGGGAAACCGCTCGTTCCCGAGTTCCTCGATGTGAGCGAACCCTTACGGTAGTACTAACTAAGAATTCTATTTTTGTGTTGTAACACATTTTAATCTTGTTAGTGATCCAGTTCTTGTACGAAGTGTGTGTTATGTGGAAACAAAGTGAAAACATACAGGAGATACAAATGTGGACGGGAATGTCACAACTCAATTTTATTAGTTTTATTAAGAACCTTTGTTCTTGCCTTTAGTAGAAAAAAAACGACATTACAAGACTAGACGTGCAGTGACTAAGCATAAAACCTACTTCCTCATTCATTTATCTGATTCATAATGACATTTGACAACATTAGAACTGGATCTTTCCGTAAAACAAGGTTACCGATATAGTCCGAAGAATCACCAAACTTAAGAGGTAGGGCAGGGCACATTGCTCGCAGTATAGATGGTTGTTGGGCCCAAAATGCCAGTACATGTCGGCCACATACAGGAAGACACATCTTGGAAGGCCTCCCACTAGGTGGACCGATGACCTGGTGTCCAGTCGCGCAGGACCGTTCATTGTGGCGACACTTAGGGAGGGGACGTATGTCCAACAGTTGACGTCTTTCGGCTGAAATGATGATGATGACGACTGTTCCGACTTACTTCATGGAACTTTCAGTAGATATCCTCTACCTATTCCGACCTCTAGTCATACTATAAAGCCAGTGTTGTGTGTAAACAGATGCGCAGTTATTGTCTAACATTACATGAGAACACAGAGCTACCTGCAATTAAAATTATATCATAATAAGAGGTTTACAGCATATTTAATCAGCGTGTAATAATAGACTGATGTTTCATTACATACATATTATGCGCATATCCCTAGCAGCGAGATGTACATAACTATAGACAGTGTAATTTAATCTCGTTACTTCATAGTGGAGTCGATTACGATACGTCAGGCGTGACATTTGTTGCATATGCAGTATATGCACACAGACAAGTCTTTTTTTTATTTTGGTTAAGCTCGCGTTTGGCCTCTATTTCGCTTGATGGTAAGCGATGATGTGGTCGATGATAGAGTACTCTTAAATAGAAATAAACTATTCACTGTTGACTTAAAGACGTTGGCAGGAAATTCCCCTTTTTAGCTGTACGCAAAATGAAAGTCTTCCCAAAAATTTAGTTTTTTTAGTGGGATGTCCACCAGTGTCTGTTGTTTTGTTTACTTATTACCAGTGTTCAATGGCAACCCTATTTTTTTTTACTACAGATTTATTTCTATATTTATCTCTTATTATAATAATGACTAGCGGCTCGTCTCGGCTTCGCACGGGTGGACATAAGATTTATATAACCTATGTCACTCAGGGTGAATGTAGCTTTCCAATGGTGAAAGAAGTTTTTAATCGGTTTTTGAGTTTAATACAAATTTTCCCTCTTTATAATATTAGTGTAGATTTGTTGATATCTACAGGCTAACTAGATGTAGGTATTAACTACTTACAATCGCTCAACGTGATCATTTTCATTGAGCAATGCGTCCCATACTTATTACCATAGGTACGAGTACTACAGTTCTGGACAAAAATTTGTGACATTATCGTTTTATTTAGCCTTTTATTTTTATCTAACATTATTCATACATTTTTTTAATTTATTTATTTTTATTATACAGTTTGCATTTCATTATCTAACATTGAGAAAATTAAATTATAAAATAAACTTAAATAATTAAAAATAATATATACACTAAAGGCCTAACTAAATATGACGTCAAAAAACTCCTCCGCATCGCTGTCGACTGGAAGTGTGCCCAAAAGGCTGGCGGCATTGCCACGTTGTATGGCAATGCTTAATCTCTGACCGAGGTAGAAGCCAGCCCTTGGGTCACGCGAAGAGTCAACTAAGCGTTTAGATAAATCTTTAAAAAGTTCATACATTAAAAATACATAGTAGACCTAATGCCACAGACTATTCTTTATCAGTAGATCCTTAGGGAAAAAAGTTAAAATATTGTTTTGACGTCACAGTACGCGATCCTCCACCGTATGTTTTTAGACTTGCACTCAAGTGGATTAAGTTTTCTAGGGCACTTTTTAAATACCACAGCTTTTTGTTGACTCTCTTTTGAAAATAGACTGTAAATACTAGTCTATTATTAAAGCATTCTTTTTGAAATGAGGTTAGTAAAGTAAACCACATTTCTTTGAAAAGAAATGGGTTATGTACTACATTGTATATACCAAAAGTATTGCATAGTGGTTCTTTATTTGTAGAAGAACAAGATAATGTTACATCTCTTTTTAAATTGACCGCGTCTTTCGATGTATTGTGACGTACTATTTTTTGCATAGCTACAAAACTTTTTAATTGATACTTTTATCTACATATCATCATGATATGAAAACAAAACTCATCTGCTTTAGTATTGGATTTAGAATGACGTCACTTAGCTGCTTTGCTAAGTCTGCCCATGCCTCAGATACATTAGGGGACAAACTGTCCCCCAACGTGAAGTTTAACGTCATCAAATTGTCCAATAACATGTCTCGCGTCACGTGAATGATTAGGTATAAAACGTCGGAGACAAGTCGCAGTACACTGAGTGTAGTGTTCCTATACTTGTCTCGAGAACATGGCGACAGTTGACAGCTGCATACGAACCTTTGACTGAGGCGCACGTGTTGACTCTAGTTGCTTTGCTATAGTGCCGCAACGCGCCAATGTGTTTAACCCCTGTGTTGGTACGTGTACTAACACAGGGCAATATTGCAGCTTCACATAGATTAAGCGTTGCGTGTCATTTTGGGGGACAGTGTGTCCCCTAATATTAGGGGTCATTTTGTCCCCCATCAGACGTAATATATCTTTTTGAGGCTTCAACTTTTACTTATTCGCATTTGCAACCGGTTATCGTAACCAAAAGTTAAAGTCAAGCCGTCCGCGTCCCACAGGACCGTCGTGTCCTCTAAAATAATTAACCGTGTCCGCAGAGCCCTCTCGCCTTGTTTAGTTTAGACTTAGTTATAATTGCGACCGGAGCAATTTGTGGGACACCCTGTCGAGCAAACACCCGACCGATTTGAAACTTGAGCTATATTGTAAATACATTTAAGGCGTATAGTCCCTTCCCTTGAACATCTGGGCGGAGTTAAATGTACACGTACTGTCTGCGCCCGCAAATCTATCAACAATAAAAAAAATGTACATTGAAGACAAAAAAGACGAAGAGAGACGACGAGTTTTGCAAAGAGAGACGAAAAGTTTTGTAAAGAATATTTAAGCACCAATTTTTATTGTGTACCTATACATATTTCTAAATATCAAAGCCGTTTAAAAGGAGTAGGGAATACAAATGAAAAAACGTCATATTAAATAAAAAAAATTGGCAAAAGTATTAGGGCTACATAGATTTAACCGAGACACCACGGCAAGGCAGCGCGACCAGTCGCCGCCATCAACAAAATATATACAGTTCTCTAGAGAGTTGTGTCTGTTTGGTTTGCAACCAATTTGGTGGCGCGACCAGCTCGGACGTGTGGCGACTCTGGTGTCTGTATGTTAGTATCTACGAGTAGCTGGGTAGCTTGGAGCTATATTTCACTGGGACACTGCACTACGAAAAAATCATGTGTTCATAATGTTATATGAATCAATTTTTTTTCCCAATCTATTAACCCAGCCGTTACCGAGGAGTAAACATCAGAAAGTCTTATGGCACTAAATGGGAGCGCAGGCCTTAATTTGGTGTTTGATAAACGTTGAACTAATTTGGGTTTGATATAGGTATAATTGCTTCTGAGACAGCCACGACGGTGGCTAAGTAAATAGATATAACGGGCGATTTGATTGATGTGAAGTTAAATACAAGATTGATTGATTGATTTGGTTTTTAATTGACTTTTCTATGATAAATACTTACTCAGAAAGCGATTTGAGAGGTTGTGGTGTGTTCAGCAGGTAAGTAACTGTTCTTCCGAGTATTAATCACAGAAAATTCAATTTTAAAGCAAATAAATTAATCAAGCTTGTATTTGAAATTGCGAAGTGTAATTCAATGGTTGATTGATGGTTTTCCTGAAGACTCTCAATCAAATTGACCGCTAGAACTTTATTTAGCTTCCTTGTTCGGTCGTTTCAGTGTTTGCTAATAAAGTCTCTCGCAAGTTCCAGGTATGATCGAAAGGGCCTGGAACGCAAAGGGCAACTGAAGGAACACAGTTGGATTTGTCAGTAAAAGTCTGACACTCCCTGTCGCCGCACCCAGAGCTGGAGATGTAATTTGATGATTACCACTCCGAAAAAAAAACGAAAATATAAAAAGGAAATAAACAGTCTTCATCATCATCACATCAGCCGAAAGACCTCCACTGTTGGAAATAGACCTCCTCAAAGCTTCGCCACAAGGACCGGTCCTGTGCGTCACGCATGCATCGGATTCCCGTGACCCTGACCAGGTCATCAAAAAAATCAAAAACACAACCATTCTTACAATAAAATATTTATTGATTACGAAAGATAAAGACTAAATCTATTGTATCGTCGTAAATAACTTACAAAGGCTTTTCTGTGTATATCCGAACTCGGGAAAAAAGAAAAAAGCAATACATTGTAGTAGCAATAAGATAAATAAATCCTAAAGTCGCACAAACATTTACCTTTCAGTATGTTTATTAGGTTAGAAGTTGTGTTTATCAAAGGAACCTAACAAATCACGGACGAAAACCCTCCCCACCCCCACTATTTGCAACAATAGGGATGGTACGACACAAAGAAAATTTTGGCAAAACCTAAATTGAAAGTAAAGTAACTTTACTTTTGTTGTATCTTTTTTTTTTTTTTTTGTCGACGGGGAAAATCATCTTTGACGAAACCCGCTCTTGGCTGGAGCGGGAGACAGTGTCAGACTCTTACTGATTAAAAACCCCTCGCCGCTCCTTCTAGCCTTCATACCGGGGCACGAGCTCCCTTTCGGACAACCCTGTCCCCAGTAGGCTTCGACCCAGCTGGGCCCCTCCTGGTGCTGACAACTCCTTGAGGCGCGCGGGAACAGTGCGCGCCGTCGACGTCTTGGACTCGGTCCATTACCGGACGATCGCACAGCGAGCTACCCGTAGCTCGCCGTCCGCGGGCCCGCGTCTACGGTGGATGGAAATCGGGATCGGAATCCCGGCGACGGCGGCGAGGGCGCCTTTGCCTGATGCGGTCGGCCTCCTCCTTTGCAAGCATTACTGCTTCGCAGAAGGAGGCGACCGCCTGCCACTCCTCCTCGCTCCGGACCATGGCCTCGACCAGGGCCCGGGCTTTTGTTGTATCTCGATTATCTTATTGAGGCTGATGAAATAATAAAATAAATTCTTGTTTCTACTAAAGTAATGGACCCCAATTTTTATTTTTTTTGATTTGGTCCTATTTTGGTTTCTCAGTTGTTACTTAGCCTGCTGCGGTCTTCCCGTGCGATTAAAATTTAGGTGTCTTTAAGGCAAGAGTGAATAGGCTAAACAAGTGCGCCTCACCATCAACGATTGCATCACTGCTTACCATCAGGTGAGATCGCAGTCAAGCAGTTTATATCAATTAAAAAAAAGCAGGGACAAAAGTCCAGAAGAAAATTTGTCCATATTTTCACAAAATATACAGGGTGCCTGACATCCACGTACAAACGAATGCCATGGATACAGTATATGACTCTGGATCCCCCAGTGGTGGAATTTTTCGTCGGCTATGCACCGTGTCTTTGACATCGACACACAATAAAAAAAGAAAGAAAGAAAACGCGTTTATTCCACCTAAATAGACGCACAAATTATTACAAAAATACAAAAAAAAAATCCCTGTCAGGCCATGTGTGTATCGGGCATAGCTGTATTGCGCCTAATAACCATAGACAACGGAGTTGACTAGATAAATACACATCCACATTCAAATTTTATTCTTTACATCAAGATAAACAAATAAACTACGAGTATATCCTAGGTGCGTTCAGTAACATGACACATACACAAGACGTTTTGGATTTTTTGTGTATACGAGTAATTTCATAGTAGGGCAATTTTTGGTAAAAAAAACTTACCAGTCTCTAAATACTGAACAAGAGACTAAATATCCGTCCTCAGAAACTATGTAGCGGCAAACCCAAAACATGAGGCATCCCTATCGAACTTAATACAATTTGCAGAACTTCCAACCTTCCCTAAGTCCCTAATACTGTGTCTTAAGCAACTTATCAGACAGATGACCCTCAGGGGTCTATATAACGTTCCAAAGAGTTGTTTATCATCAGTCTATTATTACGTTTTTATCCTAGTCCTCCACTTGACATGGATATAATGGTATACATGTCCTACCTCAATAAATGGACTATACATGTGAGATTGAAAAGTTACGGGGATGGCAGAAAGAAACACCTTTTTTATCTGCTTTTAATATTCTGTATTGATAACCAACTTTCACAACGTTCACCTGTTTTTTTCGTCATGCCAAAATATATGTAGTTTTTTTTTTTATCTATGCCGCTAGCCTTCATCCGGACACATATCAACTAAACTTATTTTATTATGAAGTGGGTAAGTATATGTTTGTACCCAGTATCATGCAGGAAGAAATAGAATTAGCCATAGAAACCCAAAGAGATGACAGAGCTCCAGGACCCGATGGAATAAGCAATGATATATTGAAACAAGCGAAACGGAAAATAGCACCTATTCTAAAAGAAATTTTCAACGATATTATAAACACAGAAACAATTCCACAGCAATGGAGCCAATCTGATATAATTCTTCTGTACAAAAAGGGAGATCATTACGACATCGGAAACTACCGTCCCATAAGTTTGATGTCGAATCTGTATAAAATATTTGCAAAGATCTTACTCAAACGAATGGAAAGAAAACTCGACGAACAACAGCCAATAGAGCAGGCAGGTTTTAGAAAAGACTATTCAGTACTTGATCACATCCATACTGTCCGACAAATAATCGAAAAATATACGGAATACAAACTTACATACTATCTAGCTTTTGTCGATTATAGCAAAGCATTCGACTCACTAATACATACAAACATCTGGGAGGCATTAAAACTACAAGGAATTGAGCAAAAATATATAAGACTGATTAGAAATATATACAAAAACAGCTCGGCGTGCATACAGCTAGAAAAGAAAGGAGACTCATTTAAAATACAAAAAGGAGTAAGACAAGGAGATCCACTTTCCCCAAAACTCTTTTCAGCTGTTTTGGAAATGATCTTTCGAAACTTCGAATGGAGAAATCTAGGTCTAAATATCGACGGTCGCACACTTACACACTTAAGATTTGCCGATGATATTGTGTTGTTTGCAAGAACTCCAGAAGAGTTAAATATAATGCTTAACGATCTGGCATATGAAAGTGAGAAAGTAGGACTAAAACTAAACCCAGACAAAACAAAAGTAATGACCAATTCATGTAGATGCAGCATAAATGTAGGAGCGACAGAAATTAGTTATGTGGAAGAATACGTATACCTGGGACAGCTGATTTCACCTAAGGATAATATAAACAAAGAAATTGAAAGAAGAGTAGCAAATAGCTGGAAGAGGTATTGGGGCCTAAGGGAAATAATGAAAGACAAAAACCTGCACATAGCAACAAAAAGCAAGCTATTTAATGTCTGCATTTTGCCAATTTTAATGTATGGAAGCCAAACATGGGCCATAACTAAAAACACGACCCATAAAATTGCTACCTGCCAACGAGCAATGGAGAGAAGCATGTTAGGAGTAAAGAGAAGGGATAAAATAAAAAACACCAACATTAGGAAAAGGACCAAGGTACAGGATATAACCCTGAAAGTAAAGAGATTAAAATGGAAGTGGTCCGGTCACATGATTAGGGGAAAGGACAAGTGGAGCAAGATAGTTACACAATGGTATCCAAGAGAAGGCAAGAGGAAAAGAGGGAAACCGCAAAAAAGATGGGACGATGATATCAGACAAGTAGCAGGCATAACATGGAATAGAGTGGCCAGAGAGAGATCAGAATGGAATAGGTTGGAGGAGGCCTTTGCCAACTGGCAAACGGATTTACAAAAATTAAAGAAGAACCAAATACGTGAATAAGTTAAGAAATATATGGAAAAAATAGGTTTTAATATAAGGAAATAATTGTTTATCTTATGTCCGAATAAAAGGCTTTATTATTATTATTATTTATTATAAGTATATGTTTCACCACATAAATTGCTAGAGAAACTATTTTGTTTTTCAATTCGAAACAGTAGTGCCTGAGATAAATGCGTTTAAAAGCAAGCAAACAAATCTTCAGCTTTGTAATATTACGTATAGTTTTACAATGTTCACAAATGCTCTCTCTAGTAATGTTTTCTGTGCTCTATGAATCTATCGAACTAATGTTTTTTTTGCACATTCGACCTGCTTCGACCCAATATCGCAGCTTCAAATTAAGGTACGAGGCCTCCCCCTCATTCAACGACAGGAGCTTAACGAACTACAGTTTCAGTATTGACGGAGTTCGGTTTTGTGACACGAGTTTTATAAAAAAGACCGAGACAATATTTTTTCGTCGAAAAATTGACGATGTTTTCTTTCCTCGCTTCACACGCGTTCTAAAAGTCAATTCCCGTATTTGTAAAACGTTCAAATACAAGTCGCTATATCGTTTCGGTCCCAATCGATATTAAAAACACCAGAGACTAGAGGTGTTTTTGACAGATAGTGAATGCGATGTGAATGGGACCGGCCCTTTAAAATACGGAAATTATCTCCCTTATCTATGTTTTAGAAGCTTTTATTTAGTTTCACCTGTCCCGATGTTTGGTTGTCATCAAATCTTGTAAATTAAATTTGACCCACTTCCCGGTTACCGATTGAGCTGAAATTTTGCATGCATGTGTAAATCAGATGACAATGCAAAATTATTATGACATGGAGCTGATCTGATGATGGAACCGGAAGGTGGCTATAGGAACTTGGTAGTTAAACGACACAACCATTTCGAGTTTGGGCTCGTATGATTCGTCTTGACGAGTATTCATTCTATAGGTATACCGGGCTATAAAAGCTTGCTATGATAAAATGATTTTAATTAAAAGCTTGTTTTATCATCCTTTACATTAGTACCATAATAATATAGCCTTCTACAGCGTTTCTCATTAAATACTACGCTTGCTCAAGACACGTTGGCATTTATGGGATATACGTACTTATATACAGGGTGTAAGGGACAGCCCTCCACAAACTTTAAGGACTTGCTCAGTAGGCAAAACTGAACAACCTGCCACATGTTTTTTTTTTTCTGGAAACGAAAAAAAAAATGGCCTCTCAATACAAACTGTCTAATCAAGTTTTTAATTTAGAATGGTAAGGCTGATTTTTATTTTCATTTGCTGTTACATTTATTATTGACTAGACAGCGTTGTGTGGTAGTTGTGGAACAAAAAAAAATAAACTACCTAAACGATGGAGTATAAATAGAGGTCCCTTGTTTGAATGTGCTACAGGCCCTGCACTGGCTTAATCCGCCACTTACAACATTAATAGGGACGTTTATGGCCCAACGGCATTATTGTGTTGGCCCTAAAATGCCAGTTGCTCTATTGAAACAGCAAAACCCTACCTTCGTGACTAGTCTCTCACGGAAGGAGTAAAGAGGTCAATCGGACGCTAACTTACAAATACTCGACATTTCAGACCCAATAAATGGCAAGCTCCTTACAAAGGCTGTTCTTCCATCCTTTTCTAACATCATACTTTTGATGTTATGTCTCTTTCTGACATATCATAGCCCACTCGTTTGGCTAGGGTCTTCGTGTGCTAACCTAGATTTTGATATCATGTCACAATTTCACAAATGCTAATATTTTGTTGTGAATGTAAAGTTTCTCTAAAAGGGCTTAAGGTTGCTTTCTAGTCTAAATTTTCGTTCGTCGTTATTTTTTCGTTAATCGTTACTGATTGATTATTCGGAATTGTCAACCTTTATGGTATGTTATGTCTGAGTATTGTTTCGGCACTTAGTCCTATGCGGACCATTGTACGTGGGCCATGGCGGCTATAACCATCGGTGTGCTTATTCCAACCTCTCTCCAAAACACATTAGGCCTCAAAGGTTTTTTAGAGCGTCAATGAGGGAGTTCGGGAATCCTAAGGTTCGTGTACGTGCTTCAGTGACACCTATGCTGTTTTGGAGCACAACTAACCCTTTTGTTAAATTCTAATAAAAAAATGCAGAGTTCGACTTAGACCGACCAGGGTGACCGATGACCTGGTGAGGGTTGCGTGAATCCGAGGGATGCAAGACGCACGGTACCGGTTGTCGTCGTTGTCTGACTTGGGAAGGTCTTTTTTTTAACCGAGGACATCAATCGATTGAAATGATGATGATGATACGAGTTCAGTTCTAAAGTTACACAGCGAAATAAAATAGCATTTGGTACATCTTCTACCCGCAAAAGAAGTAACTTGTGAACCACCTAGGCTTCGCACGAGTGTTAAAAAGCATGAAAATTCTCGGCTTTTTTTCGACTATAACATGCATGTATTATATTATATACATTATATACACCCAAAATTTCTTCATGAATTACACGGTCTATAGATGAAAATCGCATTAAAATCCGTTCAGTAGATTTTAACACGTAGGTACATACAGTTAGATAGACGTGATTGGGAGAATATGCCCTGGTTTCTGAAAAACTGTACAAAATTGGCTTTTAAGTAGGATTAGAGACAATGTTAACTAAAAAACTCAATTCAAAAACAAGCGCTTTGTTTTATATTAAGTATGTAAGGATTAAACAAAAAACATCAAGAACATCAAGTATAAAAAACACCCCAACGGAAAAGAGTAGGTTTTTTGTTATTATTATAGTTAGCCCATACTGTCCCACTGCTGGGCAAAGGCCTCCCTCCACTCCTTCCAACGATCACGGTTTCTCACTTTCCCATTCCAATTCCTAAGAAAGCCATCCAGGTCGTCCCGCCATCTCCTTCGTGGTCTGCCTCGGCCCTGCGTTGCTGTTTCCGGGCACCAATCCTGCGTTTTACACGCCAGCTCGTTAGACATGCGGCAGACATGTCCTGCCCAGTCCCATTTAAGCTGATCAGCCTTTTGAGCCACATCAACGATTGGAATTGACGAATTTTCCTTTATTTCTTTTCTAACAAAGACCCGTAAATAACCCCAATCAGAATGCGAATCAAATAAAATCATCTTCTTATTGATATTTCGTCGCAAAGTCGTCAACTTTTCATTTCCCTTCCTTGTAGGCGGCATTCGGCAGACGAATCTTAATCGAATCCGACACTCACTTCATACCGAGGGTGCCGAGCAGTGGCGTAGCTACTAAGGGGCTAGGCGGGGCCCTCAAGCTCGAGGGGCCCCCAAAAGCTGATTAACAAACCGCTTATAGAATGAACGAAAAATTATACGAAAAATATTTGTGTTGGTAGCGATAGTGAATCAAATAATGTGACCACTGCAGTATCGGTTGAAAACCCTCCTCATGAAAATTCGATAATTAACCCTTCAGATACCGTCAATTAGAGACACAATAGTAAGACAATAGATTCGCGGCCACCGGTGGTCGCTTGGGGATTCATGAATTAAGCTGTAAAAGATATCGTTACCCATCATATTAACGATGACCATGCATGTCTCCATATACATGCATGTTCATGATAAATCTTCTTGTAACTTGGGATTTATATAAAAGATAAGTTGCGTTGCATTTTTAAAATATGTATATAAATATTTTTAACTCTTCAATCGTGATAATTAGAGACACAATAGAAAGACAACGGGTGTGCGAACGCCGGCGTTCGCTTGGGGTTTAATGAATTAAATATATTGATAAAGCCTAAACAATTTAGCGCCCTAGTTGGTTTTTCACCTAGCTACCCCACTGGTGCCGAGCTTGGAACCCGACCGGGCTATAAAATTTGCGACAAAACTGACGCTGAATATCGATGTTCTGGACACAATGTAAAATCAGCTACGCTTTCGAACAAAGTTATACGGATTGTGAAGGAAATGAACCTACATCTTAAAATGCCCAGTGAGAACTAATAAAAATATTCATTTTGATGTAACCTTTTTTTTGCGCTTCATTTTTGGGGTGGTTTGCCGTAATTGGCCCGCTTGGCAGGCGGTTGGCGATCGTAGTGTGGTTGTTATGTTATGCATAGAAAATGCTGCTGCCTATTCACGTGTTTGACCACCATCTCACCTGATGGTAAGCGATGATGTGGTCGACGATGGAGCACGCTTGCCTTGAAGTAACCTATTCACTCTTGACTTAAAGACCTTTAAGTTGTAGCTATCAGGAAACACATTCTGCGAGTTTGGTCAGTCCACTTAAATTTGCACGCAGAACAGATGGTCGATGGGGATGTACCATTAGACGCAGCGTTGGAAGGCCTCCAACAAGGTGGACCGATGATCTGGTCAGGGTGGCGGGAATCCGATGGATGCGTGACGCACAGGACGTGTCGTTGTGGCGACGCTTGGGGGAGGCCTATGTCCAACAGTGGACGTCTTTCGGCTGATATGATGATGACGATGACGACTTAAAAGTTTGGTGATTCTTTGGGCTATGCCTGTAATCTTGATTCTCCTGCGGATATCTTCATTTCTGATGTGATAACGCAAGGAAACTCCGAGCATACCATACCATTGCCCTTTAAGCCTTCTTCTTGATATTTAGTTGCTACTGCATAAAATTGATTTATGGAAACACTTCCTAAGGTTATTCGGACAGGCATGCTATGTTTTTCTTCTTCCATTTTCCCTTGTTAAACTTTCGTCACCTTGTCGTTGTCGTGGTACCTTTTATGCGTCAGTTTTTCATCATCATCTTCCTACCCTTACCTCATGTTACGTTTTTTTTCCGGTGAGCAAAAATCATCTAATGACAACACCCGCTCTTGGGTGGAACGGGAGATAGTCTCAGACTCTTACTGACTAAAAACCTCCCCCTGTTCCTTCTAGCCTTCATACTGGGGCACGAGCTTCCTTTCGGATAACCCTGGCCCCAGTAGGCTTCGACCCAGCTGGTCCCTCCTTGAGGCGCGCGGGAACAGTGCGCACCGTCGACGTCAACGATCTGCCCCATATTACTTGGGATCACCGCGCCATGTTTTTCTTATTCCATTTTCCCCTGGTAAACTTTTGACATGAGACATCGCAGTTAGGAGTTATTGGCACTTCACCGTCGATATCTATCGAGTTACTTTACTTGGCATCAGAATCATCATCATTCATTTCAGCCGACAGACGTCCACTGTTGGACATAGGCCTCCCCCAAGCGTTGCCACAATGATCGATCCTGCGCGTCTCGCATCCATCGGATTCCCGCAACCTTCACCAGGTCATCGGTCCACCTTGTAGGAGGCCTTCCGACGCTGCATCTTCCAGTACGAGGTCGCCACTCCAGAACTTTTCGGCCCCAACGGACATCTGTTCTGCGAGCAATGTGCCCTGTCCATTGCCACTTAAGTTTGGCGATTCTTCGTGCTATGTCGGCAACCTTGGTTCTCCTGCGGATATCTTCATTTCTGATTCGAAGGCATCAGAATATTATCTTTTATTGCTAGTGCCGCTCATTTAAGGGCCACATCAAACGGCTTAAGAATTTACTAGAAATATTCACATTCCGTCTCCCCAATTTTAAGCGACTATGAAATATTCTCTAAAAGCATTCCAACTTAGACTGGGTAGCGCTCAAATACATACCTTTTGTAGTGATTTTGATTATTTTTTAAAACCCTAACACAAGGACACAAAGCCTATAATTTTTTATTTTCTTTGTTTTGGGTAAAAAATCATCAAATAATTATTTGGTAGTACCGTGTGAAGGTTCTGGGATGGCGACCACGGACCAGAAGACGCAGCGTTGGAAGGCCACCAACAAGGTGGACCGATGACCTGGACAGGGTCGCGGAAATCCGATGGATGCGTGACGCACAAGACCGGTCGTTGTGGCGACGCTTGGGGGAGGCCTATGTCCAACAGTGGACGTCTTTCAGCCGATATCATGATGATGATGAGAGGGCGTGTCAGCTGTGTTCCTTTAGTTGCTCTTTGCGTTCCAGGGTCACGGTAACTCTATTGAACAGTCCTGCAGGTACCATCAAAGACATTTCCGCCTGACCACTGCTAAGTTCATATATGCTAGCGCTTGAAACGAAAACTTCAAAGGGTTTCGTTTGGCACCGCGCCGCATGATTCAAGCGATTTTTTTTTTTAAAGTGATCAGGCAGAAATGACCGCGATAGTATATAAGACTTATATTTCACTAAACATGCTGAAAAGCATTCAAGTACCTTCAACCTATATGCTGTTACAAGACCTTAGGTGTAATTGGCAGCACACACTGATGGAAAAGGTTACACAATGCCTTACAAGGAGTAAAGATGCAAATTCTATAGCTCCTCAAGATTAATAAACTCTGTTAAAGTACCACAAAGGTTGAATACCGAAAGCAAAAGATCGGAAGTTATCACTTGTTTTCCAAGACGTCGACGCGCGGGGCCCAACAGGATCGAAGCCTGGGGCCAAGGGTCTGCTTCTGAAAAAATGATTCGACTCCGGTACGAAAGGAAACGAAAGAACAGGGGGTCTACTCGCTTTCTCCGAAAAACGAAGTTTCGATTGAAATTTCCCGCGTTTCCCACCACGGTTCCTTTCGTTCCCGAAATTTCGCAAGAACAAAGATTGTTTAACGTACCGAATCTCTAAACCTACTCTAATAAGTTATGTATCAAAAAAAAATTATGACAGAGAATTACTATCACACAACGCCGTCTAGTCCCAAGCTAAGCAGAGCTTGTGTTATGGGTTCTGACAACTGATAAACATTCTTTCATTTTTTTTTTTTTTGATAATTGTTTACAATTTTAACGTCAAAAGGATATCGTTCGTTTACGAAAGTTTCGTTTCGGAGAAAGCGAGTAGACTCCCCAGGAGTGGGGTTTTAGTTAGTAAAATCTGACACCATATCCCGCTTCGCCCTCGGCCGTGGAGATATTAAGGATGATTTTCCCATCTACAATAAAAAAGTCACTTGTTTTAGCAAAAGGTCCTAAACCCTTTGTGACTCAGTAATACAAAATTAAAATAATGTAAATTTCCGCACTGTTATTATACAGTCTATCCAATTACAGCCTTGTAAAAATTCTGTGTGTGAAACGTTCCAGTTTGTTCAGTACTGTTTACTTAGCCGGCGACTCCAGTGCCTACGTTTATGTAAATAGCCTCCTTCATTAATTTCAGCCGTTTCTGCTAAAACATTCCTTTTTCATGCTAACGACCATTTGTCTTTTGTGTACATTTTAAATGCTGTTCTGCGTATATATAATATATATATATACATATTATAGATAAATTACACCCAGATACAGAACAAATGATTATGCTTATCACACAAACATTTGTCCTGGGTGGGAATCGAACCCACAACCTCCGGCATAGCAGTTAGGGTCACTTACTACTAGACCACCAGGCCAGTCAACAAATATGTGTGTAGTATGTGAAACAAATGCCTTATCCATGTCAAAGCCTTCAAAAGAATATTTTACTGCGTGGCTGTTCGTAATCCAACGTTTCCTACAGCAATTATATTGATGCTTAGTATATGATTAAATAAATTGCACCTGTTTCATCACTTTTATGATTACTAATTCGTTTCGTGATTCACGTAACACAATCAATTTATTTACGTCCGACGCATTGTACTATCTATTGATTTTATTATCTTTTACAATTTTAATCTGGCTATGAAGCACTTGATTCAATGATTTGTTATCTTTTCCAGCGAGCAGCGGGCGGAGCTACGCGGCGCCCCAGTCAGAAGAATTGCAACACTTTAACTCCGATACGGAACTTGACCGACGACTCTCTGAACGACAGAGCCGAGCCATGTACTACACAAAGACGCAAGTCACGACACAGACCTCCAACACGACTGACAACCAAACTGACAGACCTTCAGAAGTAATCCCAGAAACAAACACAACAGTAACGAACCAAACAGAAGAAATACACCCATCTATACAATGGACGGTCGTCAACATCACAGACGTAACAAACACAACGCAAGCCCAAACCCCTAACGCAAACATAACAGTTGTTCCATTCTCAAATCTAACGGAAACACAGAACACAACGTTTGTGTCCAAAAGGAGGAATCTGACTAGACCAGACTTCATTAAGGACGGTGGTGGTAATGTGGCTGAAAGCAGGATAGTGACAGAGAAACCGCTCTCGTTAGAGACTACGTTCCTTCAGACGCGGATACCACCGAACGTGGAATCTTCTAGAAGAGTGATAGACCAGGGTGATGGTGGAATGGATACTGGAGCTATAGCTGGCATATCCTTTGCTGCGCTGGTGCTCGCGGCTTTGGCTGGAAGCACGGCGTTCGTGCTGTACCGGCGGAGGTACCTGAACAAGCCACAGACTCTCAATGACAAGTGCTCGAATCCTGATTCGAGCGGATACCTTGATGACAGTACTATTAGAGTGAGTATTAGTTCTTTGGTCGAGTTTCAGTAGAGACTCATACTTAACTAATAATTTTGAAGGGTTAGATTTCCACTATGGATTGCATTCAAGTTTTACTTAATCTTGTCAATGGAATAGTTTAAGCTGTTTTTTTTTTACGGTGGGCAAAAATCATCTTATGACAACCCCCGCTCTTGGGTGGAGCGGGAGATAGTGTCAGACTCTTACTGACTAAATATCAACCCGTTCCTTCTAGCCTCTTCATACCGGGGCTCGAGCTTCCTTTCGGATAACCCTGGCCCCAGTAGGTTTCGACCCAGCTGGGCCCCTCCTCCGAATAGTTTAAACTTTAGCAGCAACTTGAATCCATTTAACATTTCCTTTTTCTCAATTCCAGGACAACTCCGAAGAGATGTACAGCCTGGACAACGATTCGTTCCTCAACTCTCTGGAGGCGATGACCATACAGAACTACTGGACGGACACCGTCAAGCACACCAAACTGTGAACACCTGACATGACGTCACCGACGCAAAAGACGACGACCGAACTGAACCTAATGTACCTTAGATACTGTCAGAACGACTTGGAATTGAACGATAGTGATTCTGAATTCAAAATATCGAGTCGTTACATGACTTTTGACGTCATCATGACTTGGTAGGTTATTCTAAAACTGTTATCGAAGATAGCAAGGAATTGACATGACTAACAAATTGATCGATAAATCCAACTTCAGAATCATAGATTAAAGATAAAGATGAATCTTTCAGTAGACAATGATATAGTCTGATTGATTTGACATTTTTTAAATTATTGTTGAAAATATGCGACATGACATTTCTTTTGATCAAATAAGTCGATATAACTTTTTAGTGTGTTTAAATTGTGATTATTTTAAAATTATTAAGTTAGTGTTTTTCTTTTGTTAAAAATGTGCTGATTTATAGTAAGTAACATGACAAAACTATAGACAGAGATAATTATTAGTTTGATCAAAGAAAGACTAGAATATCCGACATATATACTTCTGTAGTAATGAAAGATTCAAAGAAAAAACTCGACAAACCCTCAGATAGGCCTAGGAATAAAGAAAATTGGACTTGAAAGATAACCCCCACTTGAGAATGACAAATGTTGAAATGTCACTGGCCGTTTTGACAGGAGAAATGTCAGTATAAGATTTGATTGTTGTAAAGCTTGCCATACACGTTACGGCATACCTGACTGGGCCTGGACAGGTAAGTTGTACAGGTAAACCTGAGCGTGTATGCTGCAAAATTGTGTCATACATGCTTACCTGACAGGTATAACTATACAGGTATACCTTTGCGTGTATGGCGGGCATAAGATTTGAAAACGCTAAAAAGGGTAATTTTTATCAACAGTTTATTACTATATGTACCTACTTAGTTTGTCTCGAAGATTTTAAATTTGTGCAGTTTGTTTGAAAAGAATATAATATCAGTGCAGCCTATCAAGTTTATAAAGCAATAATAAATGTTTTGACTAACAGATTTCGCTAGTAGGTAAGCCGATATTTTCTCAATATTGTTTCTTCCGTGAATTCTTTCATAAACTGTTGATAGAAGACGATTGCAGTGAAATGAGATAGTGAAAACACAAAATATAATACTTTGAGAAATGACAACAATAATACGACTTTTCTACATTTGATTGAGTGTAAATTTTAACTAGTAACTTACGATGAAATCTTAACTAAGATAAAGTAATTAATATTTTTAATAAATACATACCTACGTGTAGTTTTTAATTTATACTAGATTTTAATCTGTTTTTGTCATAAACTTGTAAATACATAATAATTGTTGTGATAATTTTCGTTAGAACTTAATTTTTTAGATAGAATGCAGTTGTTTTTAGAATTTGCTCTGTATATGGTGCCTGTATACCAAATCTGCTTTACATCATCGAATCGTAATAAAAATGATAATTTCATTTTTTAAATGTTGCAGTTCTTGCCGTAAAAGCAAAAAAATGAAGGTTTATTTCAAAAGGCAAATACTAAAAACCACTGCATAAAGTTTCGTACAGACGTTGCGATCAAAATGTCGCAGAAAATATTGTAATATTTTATCCTACATTTTAATCGCAATGTTTAGGCACGGTAGTACATCTTGTCCCAGTAGATTATTCTATGTATGTGTAAATTTGATATTTTTGTAATATTCCCTTTGTGTGAAGTTTATGCTGAACATTGTATAAGAATTTTAACAAAAATAATGTGATAACTGAAAAGCTGAACAGTAAATTGATTTTACTGGTTAATCTTTTATGCATTACGTTAATTTTGTACTAAGTTCCTTATACAATGTTTAGTAAAAAAAACTTGTAGGTTGTAAGATTGAAGATTACTATTCTATAACAATTTTCCAAAAAAAAACCATCATCAATATTCATGTAACATAGTTCATAAGCCCCATTCACACTAAGACAGTAAAACATATGTACTCATGCATATTTTTAAAGAAATATCATGCGATTTCATGTACCTACGGCTTGTCTCAGTGCATAGGAGGCTTTAGACATAAGGACGTGATCTCAATATATCATTTTTAAATAAGCGTGGAATATCCTTTTGTGTGATAGCTTTAATGGTTCCATTTTACATTTATATTTATGCAGTAAAGTCGTATGACTTTGCCCTGGGGTACACCTTTGGCCCAAGCTTGATAACCAATAAAACCATAGTATCCCGTACAGAGGCGTAGTACGGACTAATTTAGATGTGGGCGAATCATTTTTATCAGGCAGACATTATTCATTTATAAATTTAAAAACGAGACAGCGACTGACGCAACCCAGTGTTCGACCACATCGCGGCTTACCATCAAATGAAATAGTGGTCAAACGCGAGCCTATCAATTATAAAAAAAAACCCTCGTTCTTGAAGAACCCTCGCTTGTATAAGGCCCCTTTGGGTGCGAGGCCGAGCGCTAGCACTAGCTACGCTACGGTCCCGTGTTCCTATCCATAGTAATGTATAATTGATTAAAATAAATTCATTTACTTCAAGTACTATACATACCCCATACCTATTAAAATAATTTAAATAAAGATTAAAGTAAATACAAAATTCAATAAATTGAAATCTTTTAAATGTGAAAATAAATCTGTCTGTTATGCATTCACGTTTGAACTACTGAACCTATTTTGATGAAATCTAGAATGAAGTAAGCTTGAAGGCCATGAAAAGACTTGAAAAGCTACTTTCCATCTGGCTTCAACTTCAAAGCAGCAAAAAAGTAGTCGCAGGCAAAAACTAGTTGGTTTTGGCATGGGCCAAAGTGGTATCCCAGGACCAAAATATCTATAAGCATACATTTCAAGCATACATAATGTATGTGTTTTTGTAGAAGTCCTCTTTTCATTATTTAATTCTCTGTTTTAAACTGACCTCTAACTATTTACCACACTGGACTTGCGACCGTCAACGTGCTTTTGTGCCTGTTTGATATCCGCCATTTTGGCGCTGTCGGCTGTGGCGAGTGTTTACGGTACTAAAACTAGAGATGTCGCGCCGCTTACAATATACACATGACCTTCTTTTTCACTGGTTTTATATAATTTATGAATCAGGAATAACACGGAATTCGACAGAAATTAATTCAAAATGCAAAATACTTTAAAGTACTTCAAATTCAAATTCAAATTCAAATTAATTTATTGTTTGTTACAGGTGGTTAAGTTCTTACAATTGCATTAGGGTCGCTGCAACATACCCATATAGGTGTACAATATTTAAGTCAATTTTTATCATTACATATTTATAAAAAAATAAGTCTTACAAAATTATTACTACATCCATTATTATTTATAACATTTTATCCACATTGTCAAACATCAGATTTTATCGTCACACAAATACAATTTATATTATTATTTAATTAGTCAAAAAAATAAATATGTCACATCTTTCATAATCGCCATTTATAATAAAACAATAATTAATCATAATAATAGCATTGAATAGTCAAATAAGTTGTTTGATAATTATATTATATTATATATATTAATCAAAAGTTCGGTCATTCAGAAATTCATTAATTGAATAGTATGCTTTACTTAATAAAAACTCTTTAAGCCTGAACTTAAAAACATTTAAGGATGGGATATTTTTGATAGAGATTGGTAGTTTGTTATAAATTTTTATTCCCATCCCAAACACACTTGATTTATACTTTACAGTTCTACTTACAAAGCCTCTTAGTTTAGTTTTATGTCTCGCACTTCTTAATGTTTCATAGCTATCTATATCGCGTTTTATCATAATTGCTGCTTCAAATATATATAACGAAGGTAAGGTCAAAATTTTCAATCTTTTGAATACTGGTCTACATGAGTCAGTCTCTCTAAGTCCACATATACTTCTGAGACATTTTTTTTGAGCTTTAAGAGCATACTCCCTATTTGCTGAATTGCCCCAGAAGAGGATACCATATCTTAGTGTGGAGCCCACATAAGCATGATAGACACTCAACAAAGTACTCTCATTTGTTACTTTTCTTAACATATAGAGGGCGTAGGAAAACTGATTTAGTTTTTTGCATACATGGTCGACTTGCGTTTTCCAGTTTAGTTCGGAATCTATTTGAAAACCAAGAAATTTTGTTGTCTTTACTTCGTTCACCGTTTCACCCTTGTAATGTATATGAAGATTTTTAATTTTTTTATTTTTATTTGCAAAGGACATGTAACATGTTTTGTCAATGTTGATTTTTAGATTATTTGCCCTTAACCAATTTATTATATTTTCGAGGGCTTTATTTATATCCATTTCATAATTGTCTTGAATTTCGTCAATGAAAATAGCTGTACTATCGTCTGCAAATAATATCATTTCATTATTTATGGCTTTCGGGAGGTCATTGATATATATAATGAACAAGAGTGGGCCGAGAATACTTCCTTGAGGCACTCCGTAGTTTACAATTTTAGGTTTTGACTTAAACTTTTCCTCGAATTTTGTTGCGTCAGCTAATTTTGATATTTGGGTTATTTGAAATCTGTTTGTTAAATACGATCTTATAAGATTTAATGCATTTCCTCTGACTCCATACTTTTCTAATTTATTTATGAGGATATTATGATCTACATGATCAAAGGCTTTCGTCATATCCATATATATTGCAGTTACTTGTCGTTTGTTGTCAAGTCCTGTCATAACTGTCTTTAAGAAATTTAAAAGTGCGTCATTAGTCGATTTGCCTTTACGAAATCCGTATTGTTCCTTTGTGAATAGGTTATTGGATTCAAAATAATTATATATATTGTTATAAATAACTTTTTCAAAAACTTTTGCAATAATAGGTATTAAGGCTATGGGTCTATAATATTTCATCTGTTCTCTATCCTCTTTTTTAAACAATGGATTTATCAAAGTTATTTTTAGTTTTGAGGGAAATATTCCTTGTTCCAGGCATAGATTTATAATGGTGCTAAGTACTGGAGCTATAAGATGAGATACACGTTTAATTATTTTAGTATTTATATCGTCATAACCTGTGCTATTAGTATTTTTAAGTCCTTTTATTATTTGGTCAACTTCATGCGGATTTGTTGGTTTCATAAATATTGAATTACAACTATTATATGTCAATGTTTTTAGATAATTGTCATTTTTCTTAGGTATAGGGTTAACATCTTCAATAAAATAAGCATTAAATGATTCAGCTATTTCTTGCGGTAATGTTACAACTTTGTCATTAACTTTAATTTTCTTAATATCTTCCTTAGGCGTCACCGTTTTATAATTATTTACGATTTGCCAAACTGCTTTTGCTTTGTTGGTAGCTGCATTTATAAAGTAATTATTTTGTGATTTTTGCGTCTTTTTTATTATAATTCTTAGTCTTTTTGTATAGTCTTTAAAATACTTTTTGTCCTGCGGACTTTTCGTTAACCTGTATTTCCAGAGAAGCTGACGTTTTCGTTTGGAACACACTTTAATACCTTTACTTAACCATTTGGGCTTCCTAACTGTAGGTATTTTAACTTTTATGATAGGGAAACATAGATCATAAAACAGCTTAAATAGCGCAATGAAAGAATCATAAGCCTTTTCGGGGTTACTGACTGTGTAGCATTCGGAAAAACTAAGATTTTCAATGCAGTTTATAAACTTACTTATATTATCCTCACAATAATCTCGTTTAGATTTGTACCAGTGTGTTGTTCGGTAACTTTTTTTCACAGGGCATGTCATTAATTGTGCAGTATGATCAGACAGTGACAGATCTAGAACTTTCGATTTTGAGCCTTTAATATTATGAGCTATATTGTCAATGCAAGTCATGCTACTCAATCTAGTCGGTTCATTTATTGTCAATTGTAAATTATAGCTTGCTAATAAGTGCTCAAACTGTCGGGATACATTATTGTTGTCTAACCTGTTAATATTAAAGTCTCCACAAATTATAATTTTTTTAGATGTGTAACTTATTCTGTTTAAAAGCTCTGTTAGTCTAGTAAAAAATAAGTCAAAGTTATCCTTTCCACCTTTCGGTGGTCGATAAATACATAGTATTACTATTTTGTGTTCAAGTAGTTCAATACCACTGCATTCAAATATATTACTAATACTTAGTCTCTTCGCTTCAGGAATGACCTTAAAATTATGTCCCCATTTTATTAGAATGCAAGAGCCGCCATACCTATTGTTTCGTGAGAAAGCGTCACCTAATATAAAATTAGGCACTTTAAGTACCTTAGTGTCTTCAATAGTCATATTATGCTCAGTAATGCAAAGTACATCCACCGGGTTGCTGTTGCCGTTTTTGCTTAATGTGTACATATGCCCTGTAAGTTCATCTAATTTAGTTAGTAGACCGTTTATGTTTTGATGAAGAATATTTATGAATTTATAAGCGAAAAAGCTCATTACTCGTGTGAAATTTGTCATGTTCTGTAGTTACATTGTCTTGGTCAGCTTGAGTTACCGTCTGAGTACTTTTGTCAATTGAGGTTGGATTTTTATTGATGTTGCTGAGTCTATCTTTGATGTACCTGTCATAATTTTGTTGATAACCAGTTCTCAAAATTTCTTTAAGCAATAATTGTGATGTATGTAACGATAAAAAGCGATATTTTGGAACATATAAGCTGAAATTCATGTCCACATATGTTGCGTGAGTGTACTGAGAACATATAAATTTTAATTTATAATTTAACTTACTTTCATTTAGATATGTGTTAAAGAGAACTTCAGAGACCAAAACATTAGTATTTATCGTAGCATTTAAAAAGTTTATAAGACCAAACTGAATTGCTTCTGGGTTTTTTTCATTTATGCCTCCCATAACAATCACAAAGTCATTTTTATCCAAATTATTTATTTCTGTTTTTTCTGTTCTTAAAACTTCTTGAAAAGATGCTCCTGGCTTCCAGAAACAACGGACTAGAAAACCTTCACCTAAAAGTTTTTGCAGACTTTTCTGAATAAAACGCCCTTGCTGATCTGCAATGATAATTATTTTCCTTTTATTTGTTTCATAGTTTTCCGAATTTGATGAAAAGTTTGGTTCCTTATTTAAGTTTAACGTTTGAGTATGAACTTTGTTGTTGTGTGCAGCTATGTGTGCTTCAGTTTGCTGGTTATTTTTCTTTTCTGCCAGACTTGTATTTAGAGAAAAATGTGTTTCGGTACTTTGCTGTAGAGTTTGCGTTATTATGTTGGTTTGAATAATAAGGTTGTCAAAGGACGAGTTTATTTCTGTGACTGCTTTCTTGCTGCTTCCAGGTGTATTTGTATTTTCAATAATTTCTCTGCAGTCATTTGCATTATACGTCAAAATTAGTTCTTTGGATGCTCGTGAGTGGCGCTTCAAATAGGCACAAAAATTTAGCCGTCAATCATATGGAACAGCCTGTACAGTGGTAAATAGAAGAGGTCAGTGGTTATTCAGGGTTATTTGTAAAACACTGGCAACGTCTTAGGACTATGTTACTAACATCATAAACAATAACTTTTGTTCTATGACTTTTTACAAAACAAAGCATTGACAAAAAACAAACTTTCAAAATTTCGTTGTTCTGTCTAACACATTTCAACTCTGTATTTTGCTGTATCATTCATTTTCAGCTACCCTCCGCTATTGTACTATCGCTTACCTCGCATAGACTTCGTAATATTTAGAACGTTCTATTTCAATATTTTTAATTTTGTATGAATATCTGATGAAACAAAATATGATACATTTTTAAAAGTCATAGAACAAAAGTTGTTAATGATATTCTTAAGTAGCACCTAAAATAGTTGCTAGTGTTTTACGAATAACCCTGTATAACTATAGACTTTCTTCATTTTAAAATTCCTATGCTTTATGATTCTAATAAACTTAATGTTTATGCTATATTTTTAATATGATATCATAATTCCAAATTTCTTTATGAATAATGTGTAATGTTATGTTAACATGTTTTAAATTCTTGATTATCTGTTTTTTTTTAATTATTGAAGATTTTTATTATTGTGATTCTATTTCCGTCCATTGGTTGAGATTTGTTTGGTTATTCCTATTTTTGTTTTAGCTGGCAATAACCATGAAATTAATCAGAATAAAAAAAAGGTTTTTTGCAAAATTTCATTTTTCACTGTCAGTCATATCAAATATTGTCTGTAAATAAATATTTCTGATATGTATGTAATAATAAATGTGGTGTGAAATATTCAAGGAGTCTTATAAACATATTTAACATTATTTAGTCTGGCAGTTCCGATGCTTTGGAGTAGATCAGTTGAAATGGAATGGTGCACTTGGATTGAATTAATGTCAGGAAAATTGATTGTCACTCATTTGGCGACACATAAATTTAAAAATATCACCAAATAACGTCCCCCGTTCTGGGTGAAACGAGAGGGAAAGTCAAACTTACTGACTACAATCCACCCGTGTTCCTTCCATGGGTCGTTCGAAAGGCAACCCAAGTCCAGAGACGCAAGGCAAAGAAGGAACAAAGGAGTAGGTTTTAGTCAGTAAAAGTCTTACACGCCCTCTTGCTCCACCCTAGAGCGGGAGATATGATTGGATGATTACCCACTAAAAAAACGTATTTCTTCAGTTACCTCTATCTTTCCATGGCCGCGGTAACTCTTTCGACCAACAAAAAAAAAAATAGTCGTTAAATGATATGAACTTCTGATTGTATGTTTTAATATTTAGAATCAAGTGTTAGAAGTATCTCTTGAACAGTAAGGCAGTTATTACATTGCCACGCATCCCGCAGCGTAGTGCGTAAATGCGTGTCTTAACATTGCTTGTAAGTGTCCGTCTTTATAGAAGACACGCAGTCCATCACACTGAAAATGCATCCACGCGAGTTCATGCAGATCACGCACCTACATGCGGAGAAACACGCACTCACGCGCGAACGTGCGGGGCGACACGCATGGTATGCCGCACTGAGTCTCGTAGTACCGTGCCTGATTTTGTATGAAATGAGTGCGTGCCTGCGTGAATTTACAAAACGCACCCACGCGCGTGAGTGCGTAAAAAACCCGCACGATGAGGCAGATCTGCACTCCCGCAAGTACGCGCGTAGGTGCGTTATCACGCGCTACGCTGCGTGGTGCGTTTTTACGCGATACGCTGCGTGGTGCGTTTTCACGCGCTACGCTGCGTGGTGCGTGGCAGTGTGATAACCGCCTAAAGAAAATGATTGTAAGTAAAGCTTTTAAAGTCTGCGTTGGAACTACCAGAACCATTTTCCTTGTAAGAAAAATATTAATGTACTTTAATTTTTAAATAATACTGATGTGTTGTGAAGATACATGATTTAATAGTTTTTGAAACTACCCATTGTAACCTGTACTTATAATAGATGCCATAGATAAATGATTTGTTTTAATTATAAAAGTTAATTTTAACTTTTAACTGCTTGCGTCTGATTGGTTCGGATGTTTTCCTGTCCTATTTGCCAGGGTCGTGTGTTCGCGACTGGGTACTCCATCTCGTTTAGCACTTCAATCCCCTTCGGTGACAGAAGAGCTGACTAGATGGATTATTTGGTCGCGCGATCCTGGCGGAATAAACGCGACAGTGTATTCAGATAATACCGAAGTAGACAGTTAAAAGGTCAAGGTTACTTCAATCTGAAAAGAACGCTGAAAAGAGTTTTATTTAGATCACAATTTAATATATTATGTATAACTTTATTATTAGTATGTTTATGGCAAAAGAGCCTCTGGGTTTCTGGTTAATAGGTACATTTTCAACCTTATATGATTAAAAATAAAGTTTATAATTGATTGTGATCAGAATATCTTTCGATCTGCGCTCTTTTCGGCCTGAGCTAATCTTCGAAGGACCATCGCCCTCGGTGACTTTTTGTAGCGATGCTGTAGCGCGTTCCAATCGATACAGTCGCGATGCTGTAGCGCGTTGGCATTTTGCTATAGCGCTTGCAAATGCGACTAACGCACGTTAGTAGCGCGTAACAGCATCGCTACAAAAAGTCGTCGTGGGCGAAGGGCCTAAGGCTCAATTTACACCGCCGCGGAATCGAATTGTTCAGAAGCGTCTTTTTGCAACGAAATTGTACATAGCATAATGAACTCTATGTCAATTGTATAATACACAATTAAATACGAGACAAAAATGTCGCGCGTCTTCCGGGGAATCCTCGCGCATTCCCGAGCATTCCCATAGCTACGAAATTGGCGCTAGAGGCGAAATTGACGCTTCCATTCCATTCTATTCCGCGGCGGTATAAATTGAGCCTAAATGTTTAAAGTTCCCAGTACAAGGTGCTAGGAGATGTTTATGTCAGTAGAAAGGAACGAAAGAACCCCCAATTTATGTAGATCACAGTAATGTGTAATTGGTTTATAAGCCAAAATATAGTAATACTTTAGTATCATTAAATATATTTTTACTTGGAACACTGGTTTTTATTTCAATGAAACTGCATTACTAACTTACTATTTTTTTTTTTTTATGAAAACGAAATTTATAATCTGAGTCTAGACTGAATTACAGGTAATTGTATTGTAGGTATCTTTACAAACTCGTAAACTCAGGAACAATTATTCTACAAGCCCTACGAACATTTGTTCCGTGCGGGAACAGAACCCACGACACGCAGCGCAGCAGCCAGTCGCTTGACTACTGCGCCTAATTCGTATTGTTAATTTGAATTAAATAATACCTTCCTAAATGTTCTATTCCTATTTTGAAACTTTTCTCTCTGATAGCATGATTATTATCTAAAGTTACTTTTGATCCCTATGCACAGTTCCTCTCATCCATTTCAATGGAAGAACTAGTACAAAATATGTAGAACATTTTAATAGAAGAAGAAAACGTTGTGGGAACACATTCATTGTGTGTACCTAATTCCTTGCCGGAATCTGTTTCATATTGGCTATAACCTGGGATTTTTTAAGTCAAGAGTTCAAGACTGAAAAGGTTACTTCTAGGTAAGCGTGCTCCATTGTCGATCACGCTTTCCATCAGGCTCACACACCTGATGAAAAGTGCTTGACCGCTATCTCAATAGCGATCAAGCGCGAACCTATGAACAATAACAAAAAAATAGAGAAAGCTTGTCATTGTAATCGAGGTGGAATTATGGAATGCTATGGAGCCGAATGCTGCAGCGTGCGAGTTATCTAATGTGTATGCAGTGGCAGGGATGAACTGGCGCACTTTTCCGCACTATTGTGAAAAACAGTATATCGCGTGACTAAAAGTGGTAGGGGTTGGAGCTAAATGCGAAAGTAGCTCTTTCAGTCTGTTTCTTACTTTTCAGGTCTTTACGACTTATAATTTCATTTGATTAAGTAGTCCGCTTCAAGATTTTTTTATCTAATACTAGCGACCCGGGCCCGGATTCGCTTGGGTAACAGTATTTCTCCACTATTTAATGGATGTTATTATACATATAAACCTTCCTCTTGAATCACTCTATCTATTAAAAAAAACCGCATCAAAATCCGTTGCGTAGTTTTAAAGATTTAAGCGTACATAGGGATATAGGGATAGAAAAAGCGACTTTGTTTTATACTATGCAATGTAGTGCCAAGATTTTTGGTCTGCTTTCTCTTGCGTAATTTTTTGTCACAAAACAATATTTTGGGTCAAACGGAACGCTCATACGTTCCGTTTGACAAAACGTATCTGTCAAAAAAATGACACTAATATGACTGAATCAAACAATGCCTTTGCCTATACTACGCTTATAAATTACGTTGCCAAACTGACAGCTGGCGCAGTTGTCAAATTACAGCGTACGAGATTCCACTTGCTGGAATTATCTTATCAATAAACAATTAAAATAATCATCAAACATGGTTCAAGCGTGGTTTATGGATGAAGAACAAACCGACCAGCGTTTGGAGCACCATAGAAACCCACCAGAATTCCTTTCCCTTGAAGAATTGTTCAAGAAAACTGGAGTAGAGTATATCAAAGTGAGTACAAGTTTTTTGCGCAATTCTAGAACTTTAATAGCTTTGATAACACAGGTCTGTCTTATAGCTAAAGAATATTACTGTGGGCCTTATATATTAAAACTCGGTGAACCAAAATGTACTCTTAATTTCTCTAGCAAGTCAAAGTTCAAGTGAAGCAGATAGAAAATAAAAATAAAACAAATCATTGCTTGCTAAAATGAAATCTAGAGATGACAACACAGTAGACCCAGGCAAAGTTGAAGGGTTGAACTTAAAACCTACAGACATGACAAATCCTTCATTATCTTTCTATCCTTTATCTATTTTACTTGGGGTCGGTGCAACACGTTTTTTCTTCCATTCTAAACCTATCAATCATCATGCTATCATTGACTCCCTTTTTTAATTATTGATAGGCTTGTGTTTGACCATTATCTCACCTGATGGTAAGCGATCATGTGGTTGACAATAGAACATGCTTTCATAGCAGTTCTCACACATATTCATTTTTACTTTTGAGTCTCTCCATTTACAAACGGGACTGATCCATAGACACAAAAACAATTGTTTGGAAGGAAGAAATGGAGGCCTGCTTTGGGACAGACTGAAATAAATGCACTGTCTAAATTACGTTGCAAAAGTATATTGTACAACACTCATGTAAACATATTATTGCAATATAATTTACATAACCACCAGATCTAGTAAAATGTGATGGCAAAAAGTAACTTAATTCATTAACCCCAAGTGAAAACCAGCATTCTCTCTCTCAGTGTCTTTCTATTGGGTCTCTAATTAGGTATTCAAAAGGTTAAATAAAGTAAATTGCCAAAATTATTAAATGATCACCAAAATTAAAATCCCATTTTAGTGTAAATTAGAACCAAAGATTTTACAACTTGACCCTACTTGACGCAACCAACTTGAAATTATGATTGTGATCCAAAAAAAGTTAATTCATGAATCCCCAAGCGACCACCGGTGGCCGCGCATCTATTGTCTTACTATTGTGTTTCTAATTGACGGTATCTGAAGGGTTAATGACTACTAAAATTTTACAGTATTGTAATATTTTATCTTATTAACCCCTCCGAGTTGGATTCCTCTGAATCAGGGAGATAACCATGATGGTTTTTTCAGGTGGTTTCAAACATCAGACTTAATGATTTTCAATAGGTAATTTAATTATTTTTTTTTTACTAATTGGTGTATGTTTTAAGTAATAGGTTATGATCACAAAATTAATTTTGGTGCTTATATATATATCCTCAATATTTTTTTACTAAAAGAATTATAAATATAATTTGTAAATAGGTGCCAGTTTGTAAAATATCAATAACTGAATGTCACAGATTTAATCCATGAACTTTGGATTCATCAATTCCCATAGCAACCACCCTACTTATGATTAAAAAAAAAAGTTAACCAAAGTTATCAATAGTTTTAGTCAATGACGTCAACTCATAGATAAAAAATATTATCTGTCGTAGTTGCAAAACACTGTCTGCTAAAACTTGCAACTCATTGTCAACTGGACCCTGTTAAGCAGAAAAGATCCAACCAACACTTTTTCTAAAATCGAGTTATCTACATATTCATAAAGTACTCATCAAGTTTCATATATGCACAAAAGATCCAGGCATTTTGACCACATTAATCTAACAAAAGTTATACTGTGTCAAAGGTACCATCTCCTAATCACCAACTTTAAAAATGTAGAAAAGTATCACGTTGCGTGGACACAGACATTAATTAGATTCATAGTTTTCAAAAGATTCATGTTGCATGGATCTTTTTAAAATTTTTAAAAGTCTCAATAATTGTTGTATAATTTTCATACCATGCGGTTTGGATCTTTTTGCATAATAGATACCTCATTTTATTTCAAAAACTTAAGAAGCCAAGTGCTTTGGATCTATTTTGCATAATATCAAATGTGACCTTTGCCTTTGTTTCACACATTCATGATGTTTGGATTTATTCGGCTTAAAATATTTTTTATTGTTATTTAAAATAATAGATTCAAAGTGAACTTTGAGGATACTTAAATATTTTGAATCTCAATATGCTATTGTTTTTTGTTCAGTATAAAACAAATATGACTTTATTTTGGTAATATCCGTTTATTTGATTATGATATTTTTTTTTACTTGGTAACACTCAAAGAATTTCTTGCTCTATGGTCATTAACTACATGACGTCTGTGTAGTGTAACGTTCGTTTAGCGCTCATAATAGCCCAACCTTTTGAATATTCGAATATGGAACGTGCGAACAATGTTTTAAAAGGTGCCTACTTGGGATATAGTTCCGATGACGACGATCAAGAAGAAAACAAAGACAGTAAGTAACTTCCTACATTTTATAACCTCAATAAGACTTTCAATCTTTTTCAAATGCTGAATGCTCAAAGTGGCGTTGATAACAAAAAGTACATCTATTATGTTAGTCCTAAAATGTCTCTAAAGTTGAGGCATACCCAAACTAAATGTGTATTTTTCACTAGATTGAGCCGAGCTAAGTTTTATGTGTACCTGATTTTTGGTCGTAAGTGAATTACACATTTCCAATCTGTTTATAAAGAATCTATTGTATTGAAACCTGGCTAGTGTCCGCAATTCCACGAATCGGCGCTTTTTTGGCGTGCAGTATGAAGGATGTATAAGTTATATTTAATTTTACATAAAAAAAAATAATTAACTTTTGTATTACACAGATAACTTGTCAGCAGATGTTATAGAAAACTCACCTCAAAGCAGCCCAATTGGATCCCAAAAGTCAGGTGTGTCTATAAAACTCTATTAAGTTTGGTAGTAATATTGGAATACTGTTATTATTCTACTCATATTATAAATGCGAAATTTTGTCGGTTTGTATGTTTGTAACTCCTACACGAAGAAAGGCGCAACGGCGCTTGCGTCTCAGACGCGACCGTCGCCGGGATTCCGATCCCGATTTCCGGCCACCATAGCGCGGGCTTGCGGGCGGAGAGCAATGGGTAGCTCTCCGCCTGACCGTCCGGTAAAGATCCGGACCAAGCCCAAGTTGTCTATGGCGCGCGCTGTTCCCGCGCGCCTCAAAGAGTTTATCAGCAACAGGAGAGGCCTAGCTGGGTTGAAGCCTACTGGGGCCAGGGTTATCCGAAAGGGCATGCTCGACCCCAGTACCATAGGCAAGAAGGAACGGGGTGGGATTTTTTAGTCAGTAAGAGTCTGACACGCCCTCTCGCTCCACCCAAGAGCGAGAGAAGTCATTAGATGATTTTAACCCACCTAAAAAAAAAACACGAAGAAAGGCAGCAACGAGTGCAGGGCATGAGTTTTACGCATGGCTAAACATTTAATTCAATCTATTTTACTAAGTCTTGTCACTGCTTTGTTACATTTGTATTTTTAAACAAGTTATGATATTTTTTACTACTGATGAGCCGCGTTTTGGTTAATAATTTGCTTACAAGCTTGTTTGTTTGCCTAGGTACTCACTTGGCTAAACAAAAAAATGCAACACCAAAAATACCATCAAATCTGCTTTTTCGAAGTCAGCAAAACAAAGAATGCTATTCATTGATGCCTGTTGCTTTCAAACCGCTTTCGGATACAGAAATGTCTAGTGTGGGCAGCTATGGAGTTGGTGACCAGAGCATAGAAGCCCCGCCGTATTCCCCCATAACACCGCGCATGAATATAGTTAACTGTGGTGATGGTAATAATGATGTTTTGGAGGTTCCTTCAATAACTACTACAACACCACTTAATGCCGGGGAGATGAGCATTGAAGCCCCCGCTTTTTCTCCGTTAACTCCAATTGATATTCTAGCATTACCTCTTCCGTCACCAATGCCTCAAATGTCTCCAAAAACTAGAGAACTATTAAATGTCTTAGAAGGATGTGAAGATTTCGACAGTGATGATTCCGTGCAAGACCCTAACTATGTAATTGATGGTTTTGCTGAAGCATGTTCTAGTGACGATAGCTCGAACAAATCAGCGTCTATAATTACGACACAAGTAATTATCCACGGTGAATCTTCTAATGTCAAAACAGGAAATCTAATATCAACCGGTTTTCATGACAATGGACAGTCGGAGACGAGTAGTAGAGTAGATTTGGACCAGGCAACTGCTATTGGTGAAGAACCCATGCGACTGGAAAAAGAAATGCCTATGGATGAAGGAATACATGGGAGGCCTTCAAAAGGAAGAAAAAGAAAATTTGGCCAAATGACTAGAGAAGAAAGAAAACAAAGAAAGTATAAAAACTTATCTTACGTTAATTATAAGAAAAAAGAAGTAAGCCCTAAGATTTTTATTGATTTTAACTGTAACTGTGTAAAAAAATGTAGTGAAAAGATTTCTTTTCAAGACCGGCAAGCTGAATTTGAGAAATTCTATGAATTAGGCTCGTATCATGCTCAAAATATGTTCATAGTAGCTAATGTTAAAGAAAATCCAGTCAAACGACGATACGTATCACAATCACAAAACAGCTCCAAGAATAGGTCATTTTCACGACAGTATTTCTTGAAAGGTATTTCAGTATGTAGGGAAATGTTTGTAAAAACCATTCACACAACTCCAAAAAGGATTGATACAGCACTTAAAAAGATGAGATCGGATTCTATTTCGGATAAACGTGGAATAAATGGAGGTCGCAATAAAATTAGTGAACAAAGCGAACAATTTTTCATGAGTATTGTTAAAAAGCTCCCTACGTACATTTCGCATTACTGTCGTGAGAAAGTAGGAGCTGCAAAATTCTTAAGATCTGATATGACATTTTCGAAAATTTACCAGATCTACACTGAAGAAGCACATTCAGCAGGCATTAATGTCTTGTCATATCCAAAAGCAAAACATATTTTCTTGACAAAATTTAATCTTCGCACCAAACCCCTAAATAAAGATACTTGTAATAAATGTGACTTTTACAAAAATAAAAAGAATTTGATTACGGATGAAGAAGCTAAGAAAAAGATTATAGAGGAACATAATGCCCATCTTAAAACTGCAGAAGATCTTAAAAAACGATTGAAAAATGACATGGCTCTCGCAAAGACTGATCCTTACACAGAAACAATTACATACGATTTAGAAAAAACGTTGCCACTTCCACGCATTCCTACGAATATTGTATTTTATAAGAGGCAGTTATGGATGTACAATATGGGCATACATACGGGATCAGATGATCAAGGACACTGTAACATTTGGGTAGAAGGTGAAGCTGGGAGAGGCTCCCAAGAAGTAGGTTCTTGTCTGATTAAGCACCTGTCGGAAAGATTGAAAGAAGGAGTGACTAATCTTATTTTGTGGAGCGATTCCTGCGGCGGCCAAAATAGGAATATTAAGCTCACCCTTATGCTTAAAGCTTTTTTAAATGATCACCCGACATTACAACAAATTTTTATTAGATTTTTAGAGTCTGGACACAGTTTCTTGCCTAATGACACAGATTTCGGGAAAATAGAATGTGCTCTGAAATACCAACAAAGAGTTTACCTACCTGAAGATTATATGAACACAATGAGAACCTGCAAAAAAAATAAACCTCTTCAAGTGCACAGAATGGAAGTCAAAGATTTTCTTGGATCAGCTAATCTTGAAAAAGCAATCACCAATAGAAAAACATCTATTACTGGTGAAAAAATTTCCTGGCTTAAAACCAAAGAAATTTTATTAAAAAAGGAAGCAATGTTTTCCTTGTTTATGCGAAAAAGTTTAGAGGATGATTATGAAGAAGTGGATCTGAAAAAACGTCAACGTGGAAGACAACCTTTCATTTCCAGAGATATGATGAATATGCTTTGGCCAAATGGTAAACCTATAGCAGCTGCGAAATTGAGCGATATCAAAAGCCTTATGCATTTGATTCCACGTGATGCTCACACATTCTACAAAAATCTGAGAGGTGAAAATAATGTAGAAGACGATATTGATGGATTTGGTGCTGAACCTGATTTTGAGATAGAGTATGAAGCTGAGGAAAGCGATACTACTTAAATAAGTTGGAAAACCAACCAGCGATTGCCGATTCATTGTTTTATTATATTTTTTTACCTCAAAGGTCAATTTGTATTATTTTTTGTCATTAAACTGTTCTTATATTAGTACATATATTAATTTCCTTCTCCTTCTAAAATGAACCACACATTAAACCGATACTTATATTGTAATATTGTATTTTGCATAAAAGATCCACGCATAGTTTTTCAGGAATAATAAATACTCTTCATATAAAAATACACTATATATTACTTTCAAAATAATGTATATGTTATGTCCTATTACACTACTAAATTTTAAATAGGTACTGTATCATACGATTTTTTTATTATCTGCCTAACTTTAAATTGCATTTACTCAAAAGTAATAAAATGTTGGCTGGATCTTTTTTGCTTAACAGGGTCCAACTAATAGTTGCAAATCATGGTCTACTAAAAGTTGCAAATCTTAGGTCAAAGTTATCTTTGTTATTACAAATTAGTAGAAATGATATCAATTCGTTGGGATCACATACACATTTTGTGTAAACAAATTACACAGCAGATTTTATTAGTGCTTACTAGCACTATTTAGTGTTTGATAACAATGTGGGCTTTTCTTAAATCAAGACATTCATCAGTGCACCAGTACTTTGAATGCCCTAGTCCACCATAGGTTCATCTTAAATCAAGACACCTCTTCGTCAGTTCACCTGTACTTTGGACACCCTTGTCCACCTTTTTTTTGTTTTGACTAGTTTATGTTCCATAAATTAGTTATTTAGTGGTGACCGAGTGGTAACGGTCCAGCCAGACTTATGAGTCGTAGGTCGCGGGTTCAAACCAAGCCAGCCGCATTACTTTGTGTAATTAATTTCATCACCACTGCTCTCAAAACTGTGAAGGAAACATCATGAGGAAACGGGCATGTCCTAGAACTAAAAATTCGAAGACATATGACATCCACCAACCCGCATCAGGCCCGCGTTCCGCATTCCCTCGTCCAGAGAAGAGGCCTGAGTCCTAGCAGTGAGAACATGAAAATGCTGATTATGCTAGTTTAAGTTCCGCATAAACATTTATGTGGTCTTTCTCCTTCATCATCACAATCATCATCATTATCATCATTTCTTTATCTATAACGGCCTGATCAGGCAAGAGCGGTCTAAGCTGCGAGCGGCGCGGTGAGCGGGTGCGGGGCGCTATGAGCGACGTCTCGTGGCGTGCTTCAAATATTTTCATACTTTTGATCCTACCGCTGGCTGCCCCGCGCTTAGCTACCTACCGCTCACAGTGGAAAGGTCGTGAACGAGCTGTAATTGCTGGACACATCAATCGGCTTTGTGCGTCATGCATTCCCGCGACCCTCACCAGGCCATCGGTCCACCTTGTGGAAAGCCGTCCTACGCTGCATCTTCCGGAACGTGGTCGCCACTTCAGAGCCTTTTGGTCCCATCAACCATCTGTTCTGCTAGCGATGCGTCCTGCCCACTACCACTTATGTTAAATACCAATCACATTAATTGCAACAACACTTTCCCTACATACTAAAACATCATTCATCATCATCATTTCTATAGACGTCCACTTTTGGACATAGGCCTTTCCCAAGTGTCACCACAATGAACGATCCTGTGCGTCCCTCATCGATCTGATTCCCGCAACCTTCACCAGGTCATCACCTTGTAGGAGGCCTTCCGATGCTGCGTCTTTTAGTACGCGATCGCTATTCCAGAACCTTTCGGCCCCAACGGTCTGCTCATCATGCTAAAACAAACAACTGCAATTCCAGCTGAATGTAGACACGTACGCAACAGACGGAGTCCTGGACCAGATCAAGAAGGACCGCGGCTACACCTATGAGGATGAGATCACCTGCTCCAAGGAGTGCCTGCCCAACTATGAGGAGAAGCTGAAGTCGTTCTACACTGAACATTTGCACACTGAGGAGGAGATCAGGTAAAGTCAATATTACAAATATATATACTAATAGATTTGACTGTCCTGTTGGTCTAGTGGTTAACCCTTCAGATACCGTCAATTAGAGACACAATAGTAAGACAATAGATGCGCGGCCACCGGGTGTCGCTTGGGGATTCATGAATTAAGTAGCCCTGAATGCAATTATCTGAATTCGCGCCTTCACAGCTTTTATCACTGCTGGAGCCCTAACAGAGCGAGGGCGACCACTTCTTGACCTGTCATCTACAGTAGAGTCTTCATTGCATCTACAGTAGAGTTATCAACACAATAAATATTACTTGGCAGAAGTAATATTTATTGTCCACATAAAAGTCATTTGTCTTTTATGTGGACTTAAAAGTCATTTGTCTGGATTTTGCCTGCGGATGATTGTTATTTTATGTTCAAACTAGCGTCAATAGTCGCTTGACTACCTAATCGTTAAAGCCCGGGTCATATCTTTATCAGTATGATTTGACATTCAAATAGAATTAATTTTAAAATAAATATCGAAACATTCCAGGTTCGTGTTGGCTGGTTCTGGTTACTTCGACGTGCGTGACGCAGATGACCAGTGGATCCGCATCGAGGTCAAGCCTGGAGACATGCTGGTCATCCCCAGTGGCATCTACCATCGGTTCACGCTTGACATTAATGTTAGTATCTCTTTATTCTGTTAATAGCAAGAAAGAATAACATTTATTTGTGACTCGCACAGGATAACAATAAAAGAAAAAGTGACAACCAAACTAAAAATAACTTAGAATATAAATACGAGTATATAACCACCGTTACGTTGTTGAAACCTCTACGGTCTGGACTCAGCGTTTCGCCTCGTCGTTTAAACCGCGTACATCGAAGGACTGGAACAATGTGCCTGTTGGGGTAATTTGGGTGTTTTCAAGGCTAGAGTAAATAGGCTCTTAATAAACTAGTGCGCCCACGGAATAAAGAAAAGTAGAGGAAGTGCCTCTTAGATATCGCGCGTGTGTCAACAGCAGACGAGATTCGCCTATTACATGTGCAGGTGAATATGGCATCTATTTCAAAGGTACTAGCGTTCTGAATAGAATAAATTGGTTACAGCGCCATCTAGCGTTGAGTAGCCGAACTCGTTGTAAATTGGTTAAAACTTCTTTATTGTTCGTGTCATGTCAAATAATAATAAGAATTATGAAAGCAATAAGAATATGATTTGTAAAAGTTAAGTTTGTAATTCGTAGCTTCGTAGCCAATCATATTACTGTTTTTTATGTGTGTAATGTACAATTTGATACGCAAATGTGTGAGTTAGGCGACACTGGTTCCCGTGCTTAGCCACGTTAGGGGCACTTCTACCTATATTTTCTGTTCTGTGAGTGCGCCTCATCAACGATTGTATCAGGTGAGATCGCAGTCAAGCATTAGTTTATATTAATAAAAGAATATTAAAACGCAAAAAAGAGCTGTGCGAGGGCATAAAGGCTATCTCAGTATATGCTCCGATATTTTGCTGCGATTTTGACTAATGACCATTGGTATAGGACTACGCACTAGATTACGCGTGCCGAACACCCGCTTCGATCGACTCAGGTGTAATGTACACCTTGAACATTACACTATGTTGAACGAAACGCGTAAATGCCACAAAATTCATGGCGCTTAAGACATTTTGGATGGAGTACGCTTACCTAGAAGTAACCTATTCACTCTTGACTTAAACACCCCTAGGTTGTAGCTAACAGGAAACAGACTCTGGCAATAAATTTCACTATTTAGCTGTACACACAATGAATGCGTTCCTAAACACGTTATATGCGTGTAGGTCGGATGTCCATCATCCATCTGATGGTCCGATGACAAATGATGGAACATGCTTAGATAATTAAATTAGAAGATTCCGAAGCACACTCCCCAAAAGCAAAGCAACGTTTTATGTTGATAGTAACATACATAGTCCTGAGAGATTGTCAGTGTTTTACAAATAACCCTGTATACAGAAGATACAATGTATCAAAATTTCCTTAAAAACTGTCAGATTATGATAAAAAGTATGTTACGCAATGAGCAAAGTAATAATAATAATAATATATTCCGCAACTATCACACAACGCCGTCTAGTCCCAAGCTAAGCAGAGCTTGTGTTATGGGTACTAGACAACTGATAAACATACTTATATATTTCTAAATACATACATATTACAGATAAATTACACCCAGACACAGAACAAATGAACATGCTCATCACATAAACATTCGTCCTGGGTGGGAATCGAACCCACGATCTTCGATGGATTAGCAGTCAGGGCTACTAACCACTAGACCAACAGGCCAGTCAAAACAAAAACCAAGAAAAAAAGTCAAAGTAATCAAAACTATCTACTTTAATTCCATAAATTTCTTTCTTTCATTTCAGAACTTCATAAGGACGAAGCGCTTCTTCATCGGCAAGCCAGTATGGCAGCCGTACAACCGTCCGGCCGAAGATATGGACGCCCGCAAGAAGTACATTGAGCAACTGGAGAAAGGGTTCACTATCGCCGCCTACTAGATCATGAAACACTGAGTAGATAGCAACAGAAGAGAATGGAATGTATGTTTATATATTTCGCAACTCTGCTCAAATAGTGTCACAACTCAAAAAACCAAATTATCGAGAAAAAAGTGTCTAATATTTTTTTTTTTTTTTTTTAAAGTGTCTAATAATGATAAATCATTTATTATCAGGCCCATAAAACAATGTATAATGGATGTGACATTAAATAGGTAAATAATTAAAAAAATTATTATCAGGCCCATAAATAATGTATAATGGATGTGACATTAAATAGGTAAATAATTAAAAAAATTATTATCAGGCCCATAAATAATGTATAATGGATGTGACATTAAATAGGTAAATAATTAAAAAATGGGCCATCTACTGTTGAAGTACATACCTATAAGTCACCTACATGACACTATCTGAGCTTAAAGTATGATGAATTCTAAAACTAATAATATAGTAAAAAATATTTACATATTTTTTGATGCTTGCAACTTTATATAGTCGGTCTAAAAAGTCAAACGACTTGGGAATCTTGCATAATATTTAATCATTTAAAAAATACTTATATTCGATACTTTTTAGATGGTTCTTCTATTAGTAAACAATGATCAAGATCCCTTAATCAACCTTGATTATTGAACCAGTGTTGATTACATCAGATTACATTTCACTCTAATAATGACCGACAGCAGTGATGGCCGAGTGGTGACGGCCCCGACTTACGAATTGTAGGTTGCGACTACAATCCCAGCCACGCGCATCACTTTGTGTAATTAATTTCATTTTCTGCTCTCAAAACGGTGAAGGAAAATATCGTGAGGAATCCGGCATGTCCTAGAACCAAAAATTCGAAGACATGTGACATCCACCAACCAGCACTAGGCCCGTGTGGTGGATTATGGCCCATTCCCTCTTCTAGAGAGGAGGCTTAAGTCCCAGTAGTGGCAACATAAGGCCTGCTATGCTATGACTATGCTAATAATGACCCAAGTCGATTGACTTTTTAGACAGACTCTACTTTGCCATACAAACCAAAAAACTCAGTTCTTGTGTTTTCTACTAAGTAAATGTAAAATACCTGCTCTTACCCGAAAATGACCACTTTGTAAATACCACCTTACAAATCTGATAGCATATATGAGCCTTCAGGCCTTTACCATACTATTAATATTGAAGTTTTATAAACAAAACTTTAAAGTACAGGTTAACATAGTTTTAAGCAGCTATATTGTAAAACGTGATCAGTTTAAACATTAGTTGTAATGGTAAATCACTGTCACAACTAGGGAATCCAATTCCGCAAGCGCAGAAAAGCTTTTCTGCGGGATCGGAAATGCGGGATTACTCATGCAGGTTCCTGCTGTCTGTGGGATTGAAGTTTTTTTTATAAGAAAATTAAATTCCGATGACCTGTTGCCGTTTAGATTATTTATTAGACCCAGCTCATCGTCATTAAAAAATGTTGAAACAACTCTACGTGGAACCCGTCCGTGACGTTATTTATAGTATTTGTCTGAAAAATAAGTATTTTGTTTTCGATTTCACTTTGCAGTTAAATAATGTTTGAATAGCTGGGGATTCCTCCCAGCACGTTAATTTAATTTTCTAATAGACGTAGGTCCGTTACATTTTTTATTGTTCCATAAAAGAAGCTAAATTTAAATGAAAATATTTTATTTGCAGTTCGGAAATTTTTACATACTCGATTAGGCATTCGAACTATTTACATCGGTAGAGTTTATAAGAAACCCTCGTCCGTCTCGCACTTGACAGTTTTTTTTGTGTTTATTACTATTTAACCCTTCAGATACCGTCAATTAGAGACACAATAGTAAGACAATAGATGCGCGGCCACCGGGTGTCGCTTGGGGATTCATGAATTAAAACAAAAAAGAAATTAAAAACCCTCACTCCCGCAAATCCCGCGAGATCCGCGGATTGCCGTAATCAATCCCGCAGGCGGAATTGCGATTTTGATGCGGGATTGGATTCCCTAGTCACAACTATAAACCACAGTGATTTCTTTTATTAAAGTTCATTATTTGATTTTCATATCAAATAGTGTCCAAAGATGTGATATTATTAAAAAATTCCAATGTAATGTGCAATAAATATAAAGTAGAAATAAGAAACTTCCTTACCACAGACAAGAACAAAATTATCACTAACATATTTTTTTGCTGCCATATTTGTTACCAGTTGCCATTGTCGAATTTGAATGTATCAAGAACTATACAGCTGGAACTCGAATATTTCACAGATAGCGTGTAGAACCATCTTTTTAAAGGTAGCCACACGCTAGGGTATACTTGACAAGTTTGCCTGTACAGCTATACATACCTGTTACTTGTCAGGTATACTGGTGTAGAAATCTGCACAGTTGTGCAGATGTATGCTCCGGTTTGTCTGTACAACTCAACTGTACAGGCAAATCTGTCAGGTACACTAAGGTGCAATGTGCCCTGCCCATTGCCAGTTAAGTTTGGCGATTCTCCAAACTATGTCGGTAAAAGGTTAATTATTCAGGGATAAATGATATTTGACTTTGATAAAAATTTCATTCATTAACCAATCTGAGTTTATGAAGTATTGGTAGCTTTTATGTATAAAGTTTTCATAAAAATAAAGTAACACACTTGAAATACGTAAAGTTTGCTCAAACAAACAAACCACCTTGATCGCGAAATAATAAAAAAACAAGTGAAAGCATTACAGCTTGTTACTAAGTTTTTTTCCCTTGTAAAGTGATATATTATGTATATATTTTGTAATTTTATACATATCCGTAGTGTTTTACTGTCGAAAGACAAAATTTTATAAAGAAGGCTCTATTATAAATAATATATTTGTGTACTGTCATATCATAAAGTTGTAATTATGAAATAAAAAGTATTGTTTCCTCAAAGACAACTCAAAAAAAAAAAGTAAAACTTTCTTTATAAAATAACTTTCCTTTTTTGTTAAAGTAACGAAATATCAGTTAATCTCCCTAATATTAAGTAATTTCATTGCTAAAAATATGGCAACATTATTTTCAACACTACCAACATGACAGCAATGTAACTTCTTAAGTGAAACGCACTGTACTAATGTAATAAAGAGAATAATTTGTACTTTGGTTTGTAATGAAACTAGAACTGAACTGATTTTGAAAATTCACCAATAATATACTACTTTATCACTGACTAGCTGCTCCCAGCGGCTTCGCTCGCGTTATAGCAGAAAATTATCCAAAGGAACATACTTCCGGGATAAAAAGTATCCTATGTCCTATTCGAGGACATGGTCTAACCATGTACCAAGTTTCATCAAAATCGGTTTTGCCATTTAAGTGTGAAGACGTAACAAGCAAACAAATAAACAACCACAATTTCGCTTTTATAATATTAGTAAGGACTAGCGTTTGCCCGCAGCTTCGTCCGCGTACATAAAATATAGCCTATGTCACTCAGGAAAAAAGAAAAAAATATATAAATCAATTTTTTTTACCGATAGAATTTAAGCAATCGGACCAGTACTTCCAGAGATTACCTCCTACAAACAAAAAAACAGAACCTCTTTATTATATTAGTGTAGATTAACATAGACATATATTTTCTACAATTACGTGAGCGAAACCGCTATCAGAAGCAAGCAGTTTTTGTAATGGAAACTAAAAAAACATGTACTCATAGATCTTATATAAAATATGGTGTTATATATACTAATGTTGAAATAAAATATTGTTGAAAAAATTGTTGTGTTTTTAGAAACAAACGAGCTATAAAAAAAAAAACTGACTGAAGAGTTTATTTATTTAACTATTCATGTACAGAAATAAATTTTATTAGGAGAAGAAGAAGGAAAACGTAAGAATAGGTAAAAAGGTGATGCTTATTTCTATAGAAATCTCTTTCAGCATACCTGAGAAAGGGGTCTTGGAGTAATAAGAAAAGTGCACACAAAATACTTATCTAGAAAATAATATATTTATCAAAACAAAGAATTAACTTTTTTTAACCCTTCAGATACCGTCAATTAGAGACACAATAGTAAGACAATAGATGCGCGGCCACCGGGTGTCGCTTGGGGATTCATGAATTAAATTGATATAAACTAGTACTTGACTGCGATCCCACCTGATGGTAAGCAGTGATGCAATCTTTGATGGTGAGGCGCATTACTTTATGAACCTATTCACTCTTGCCTTGAAGAAACCTAAATTATAACAGGACGGATAGACTCTTAAGATGTCGTCAATTAGAGACACAAATAGTAAGACAAGAGATGCGCGTTTGCGAATGAATTGTGTAGTTGTCTTCCTCCTCAGGTCTGCTGGAAGATTTTTTTAAGAAATAAACAGTAGCTTTGTGCAATTTTTATAATATGTATCTTTTGTTTGTTTGTGTGTACAAAAATTATCAAATAAATAAACTCTTTACAAGCATGTTTCTATGTGAATGAAGTACCTATACCAACATAGCCAAATAGATTTTTTCCAAACAGTTATGTCATACATACAGAAGCTCATTATTTAAATTTATAGAAAAATAAGTAAGTCATTAGAATTATTTTATTTGTTTAATTTACATTTTTCAATAGTTTGGTTCCAATAGAATGAACGACACAAACATGCAGACGATGATGCGAGTACAGGCGTGCAGTGTTGCGTGGTAGGTACCCTATCGGGGATTTAGTACCCATAGCTTGTAATAATCCTAGGATTAGTCACCATAAAAAATAACATAAGCATAATCAGACTTATAATAATCCCAATGCGCGAACTCCCTGTACCGGATACCGGATTCGTGCGGAAGTGACTCCCGGGTGTCACCATTGTGTGGACCGACCGGAGGAAACGGTGGAGCATACAGTGCAGGTGTGCCCCGCCTGGGCAGAGCACCGCCGTGTCCTCGTGGGGGCGATCGGCGGCAACGATTTCTCTCGCCGAGCCTTGGTACAGACCATGGTCCGAAGCGAGGAGTGGCAGGCGATCGTCTCCCTCTGCGAAGCAGTACCTAATGCTATCAAAGGAGGAGGCCGCACGCGTGAGGCAACGGCCCTCACGCCCCAACCACCGCCGGGATTCTGTTCTCGATTACCGGCCATCGGCACCCTAGGCGCAGGGTTGCGAACGGCGAGCATGGGTAGCTCGCCGTCCAACCGTCCGCAAAGCCTCGGCCAATCGCCATCCCTAGTCGGCGATTAGCCCATTCTGGGCCCACGTGTAAACGGGGCATTAAAACAACTCGCACTCAGTGCACTGAACTGTACTATTATAGTCTGTTTAAAAAGTTAAACGACTTGGGTAATTATTAGGGTAAAATGAAATCTGATGTACCTAGTCAACACTGGTTCAATAATCAAGGTTGGTTAAGAGATCTTGATCATTGTTCACTAATAGAAGAACCTTGTAAAAAGTATCGAATATAAGTATTTTTTAAACGATTAAATATTCTATTAACTGTCAAATCGTTTGACTTTTTAGACACATTTATAGTTGTGCTGGCGAATAAGGATCTTCCTGCTCTTGTCCCGTTTTATCTGGGGAAACAATCCCGATCAATGGGACGAAAATGATATTAAAGTTACTAGTGCCTGCACCTAGCGTATTAAACCATCAGAGGCCGTACCATGACGTGTTAAAACGTCAGTCCTGCGAGCGAGAAAGATGAACGGAGCTATACACTCTATATAGCTCCATCCCTTTTACAGTTCGGTTTAGGTTATGAAATGGATTGCGTTAAGATGGATCGTGGTAGTCTCTGTTTCGCGTACCTGCTCCAAGTTTTCACCGTGGAACCATTTGCCCCTTCAGTTTGGAGCCCGAGCAGCTTTTCACTCAGTCATTTATCTAAGAATGGTGCATATGTAACAGTGATCATCCATGTGCACTGGTTACAATGCACTGATCTCTAAATTAAATAGTGCAGGTCAGTCAGTGGTACAATGCGATTGATACTTTGCAGATATAGGCAAGAAAAATGATCAGACTGGATCAGACTCAGTCACAAAATAAAAACTATAGGCATGAAATTATTATCTATTGTAATATTTAAAAAGATATTAAACTCGTCCCCTTCAGTCAAACCCCTGTCAAAAACTTCAAAAATATATCAACAGCAATTTTTCAAGATTTTTCCGTCTCATAATAAATTTTGAACAGATCCATTTTTAAATTTGAGTAAAAACGTTCAAATTCACAGTTAAAGAATGCTGACCAAACCATTCTTTATTACGCAAACCTAAAACGCAGCTACTTACCTGACCAGTGCAGGTAACTACTTCTTGAATGCCCTGTCCTGCCTGACCTGCCTACTAGTTGTAAAAGTCCAGGCAAACTTTGTTTTCATGAAATTAATCAAAATAGGTAATGATGATAACGCAAACTAGACGATTTTGGCCACAGTAACTGTTTTCGTTGGTTTATGTGGTTGCGAGCTCAGATATGCTCTACTGCTATGTGCCATCATGTGATTCGCACATCAAATTTTTACGGAAATACTCCGAGTACGGAGCGTACATGATACATAAAATTAATAGGTGCTCAATAAACGGACTAATGATGGCTCATGGCTGTCTAGACCTATAGCCCTGATTCTACCAATTTCGTAGAATGCGTAGTCACACAAAATTGGGGACTCGGTTTATTTGCTGTAAATTGTATCTACCTATATCAAACTCGCAATGTGCCTATGCTGGGCAAAGGTCTATTCTCCATCTACGAGTATCTCTCTCTGTCCCGTATTACCAGTCTAGAGGCTCATAACGCGATCCATTTGACGACCTATACTGTACTATTAAAAGGAAGGAGCTATATAGGGTGTATAGCTAATCTTTCTTTCTCGCTCGCACATGCTGAGGTCCCTGATCATCCGGTAGATACAGAAAATAAAATATTTCATAATATGTTGCAGACGTGTCTTCACCGCCCTAGAAAACGTTGAAAAATCAAAAAGTATTCAAACAAAACCATTAAGCAGACCAAGACCCAAATACTACAACCGATATTATTAATGAAAGAAGTGACAAATTAATAACAGTGGTGAAATTTCAAAAACAAAGCTTTGAAAGGACATTGGAGCCAGTTCTTGCTTTAAGTTTGGAACCAGCTAGAGAAACAAAGAATCCAGTGGCAATTTGGGTGGCATAAGCAGTTACCCGTGGCACTATAGTAATATAGCTGAAGGCTTCTGTGGCACTAGCGGTTTCACCAGTAGCTCTAAAGGCATTAGCGGTTTCACCAATAACTTCGTCTTTGGTGGAACGAGAAGCTTTCCCAGTGGCATCTGTGGTAGCACTAGCCGTCTCTTCAGCGTTAGCTGGAGTGACGTATGTAGTTTCGTTGCTGGCAACTGGTATAACTCTAGTAGTTTCTGCGGTGGCATCAGTAGTTGGAGGAATAGTGTCTTTTCTAGCGGCTTTATCTCCATTTGTGGTAGCACTAGTAGCTTCGCCGTTGCCCATTTCCGTGGGATAAGTAAGGTTTCTGTTGCCAAATTTGCTGGCATCAGTAGTCTTTAATGGTACTGTTGTCAGTGTCTACACTACTGGTTGTAGCAGCTTTTTCTTCGACATAAGAATTGTTATTGGTGACTCCGTTGCTTGTCTTGGCAAGTGGAATCGCAAGTGTTATTGTCAATAGCATCGCAAGTAGGATTGCCACTGTTGCCAAAGGAATTAAAGGCGGTATTTTACCGGTGGGATTGCTGTTGCGACTAGGAGTTCCAGTGGCTCCGTACCAAGACCAACCCAAACTGAAATCATGGCTGATGAGTCTGCAGGATCTCAAGGGATCATTGTCTTTACCCTGTGGTACATTTTTATAGCCATCAACTATTACATGTGAGTATACTTTTTATTTATTTTGTACCTAAGGAGCAATTCTATTTTTTTATTTAGTTTTTAAGATTATATTTATTTATTTTGGTTATTAATATTATGGCGGTATTTTTTTTTTTATTATTAATAGTTTTTTATCGAGTAAAAAACTCGATTTATTAAATACAATTCTGGATGAATGACAAAACTGTCGGTTCCCGATACTCGTCACTCGAATAACTACTTGGTTAATTATTATAAGCACATATGACACCTATATCTTTTATCAATTCTTATTTAAATTAATTTATATATTATGAATCATTATTCAATGGAATACGATGGAAAAGAATTGTTGACATTTTATCGGCCAACTATTTAACTAGCTACAAAGGTAAATACGATGCCCTAGGTGGGTATATGGGCATTTTCATTAAGTGTACCCTGATAAATTAAAAATGACACCAAACTGACGTCACATTCACAGTTCTCAAATTCTCTTTTGTGCGCCTACCATATTATCTCTTCACCTCCCTAGGTTGACTGGGAGAGAATCCCTCAGGCATTAAGTCCGCCTTTGTACCTACTTTTTGTTGCATGCAGATTAATTCATGAATCCCCAAGCGACCACCGGTGGCCGCGCATCTATTGTCTTACTATTGTGTCTCTAGTTGACGGTATTTGAAGGGTTAAATAAATAAATAAATAAGAAACAAGTTTTTTTAATTAAAATTAGATAAGTATTTTGTAATAAATAAAATTTACAAAAATATGGCTATTATAAGTTGCAACTAATTCGTTTAAAATAGTTAAAGGATGTAAATTGTAGCGTCAAAATGGCGGGTAGGGACACTTAAAAGTGAAAATGCCCATATAGGACATTATCTTTGAGATGTATTTTTACACAAAATTAAGCTAATTCACTTAAAAGTACAGATTTCTCCATCGCCTGATTAATATCTAGTGCTACTATTTAGACCAGGGTCGATAATTTTTGAAACGAAATAAAATCATAGTAGGATGAAACCTATTGGAAAAGGAAGAGAATATAACAAAAATGGAAGGAAAAATAAATTACGGGCGATCTGAGGTCGGGAAATGGATGGGTGTGCGTTTTTAAGGGTAAAAAACAGTTTATCTCGATTTCCGACAAAACTACAAGTCCTATGTAAAAAAGATAGATTGCAAAGTTGTAGATAATAAAAAGATCTACAACTTTTGTATTTACACTTTTTCAAATAACCTCAAAATGTATGTGAAAAATTCAAATAACTAAGTTTTTGGTTTTTTATTTTTATCTTTTACAAAAATTATTCTTTTTCGATGAAATTTAATGACAACTTACGTTTTTATGTCCCAAACACACTGTAATTTTTTCGATTAAAAAATATTTATTTTTTCACCTTCATTTTGACTTAATATCGAAAAAGAACCCTTATTTTCAATCGAAAAATCTCACGTCAAAATATCTCCTTTTTAATAAATTCTCTTGGGGTTTGTTTGTTAAAATCTCTAGTTTTTGATGGTGTAAAAAAAAGTATCATTATTATGGTCTAATTTATCATAAAAACCAAAAAACTCGAATGGTCGGAAGACGTAGCGTTGGAATTCCTCCTACAAGGTGGACCGATGACCTGGTAAGGGTTGCGGAAATCCGATGGACGCGAGACGCATAGGACCGTTCATTGTGGCGGCACTTGGGGAGGCCTATGTCCAACAGTGGACGTCTTTCGGCTGAAAATGATGATACAGTTTGGTCTACATTTTAGAAGATAATTATTCAAATACCTTGGCATAACCACCCAGGACCACCACCCAGTCATATTCCAGGACATGGTCTACCCACGTGCCAAATTTTATCCCAACCCGTTCAGCCGTTTGAGCTTGAAAGCGTAACAAACATACACACGGCCTTTAAAATTTAAGCGTGATTTTCAAGCATTTAAATAACTGAAAAGATAACAAAACTTAAAACGGATATTTTTGGCAAAGTACCTACCCTTGTTAATCAACATCTGAATCCAGATTCATGTCTTAACATAATAATTAAATTAATTATAATAATTACGCTTAATTATTCGATCGCTAATGGGTCACACAGCCCATATGGCATCATAAACGCATGGCGACACGTCAATCTATAAGTTGAGCTTTCACTGTGTAGAGAGTTAAAGCAATTCGAGATCAGCTGATATTGGTTACAGTAGCTTGATTAACACCATGTCGCCATATGTTAGCTACTGGGCTATTTTTAGCTCTTGCCGTCTGCAAGGAGTCTGTGTGTCGTTGACTGGCTATTGTAGGTATTTATTATATTACTAGCATTTTACCAGTGCCTTCGTTCGCGATAATGTTTTCACAAAAAACCTTTAGGAAACCCTAACCGTAGTTTTGAGAAATTAATAACGACAGTTTTTGTAGATTGGAATTTGTGCCAAGTTTCTAGTTTACCCAAAAAATTGTCTTCCATACAATCGTTGAAACCCCCTAAATCTTTTTCTATGGGTAGTTTTGAATAGGTAACGATGAATGAACATTCAACCATTCTGGGAAATTAACGATTGGCCCTTTTTTATGTGTGGGGAAAATCATCAGCGGGAGATAGTGTCAGACTCTTACTGACTAAGAATCCACCCCGTTCCTTCTAGCCTTCATAACTGGGCTCGAGCTACTATTTTGAAACTAACCTTGGCCCCAATGGGCTTCGACCCAATGATTGGCCCTAATTTTCTTCGTTTTTTTTATTTCAAAAGTTCAAAACCTTTTTTATGTATGTCGAACAGATTGTAAAATCCCTCATACCTCTCTTAAAAAGGGAGTATCCTCAGACCAGACGAATGTTATGTCTGGTTTAGACAACTGCCCGATAGATGACTTCGAGCTGTTGTATAAGTTCAAATCATGCGAAAACTCTAATTGAGCGATGCAGGATTTAGATTTTTTTAGTTTCTATGTGGCGCCATAGATGTCGCTGCGACTCTTATCCAAAAGAAAAAGGAACCAGTTAGTAAAACTAGTCCATTTTTATTAATGTGCTAGCTAACCCACTTGAGAAATACCAGTGTTTCCAACTTGATTCCCAGCTGGTCTGCATGTAGGTCATGTTATGTAAGAGCCCATCTCTCCCATACCCCGAGACCCCCCAGTGGGGTTTAGGGAGCTTGGGGACCTGACCTTTCAGCACTGCGGGTTTTAGCGCCCAACGAATGAAAATTTGTACGTAACGTGGAAACTTTTAAATTAATCAAGTCCATCATACCTTCTTACCTTCACCTTTTACGGTCTGGTCTCAATAATTTAGGTTATGTTTATGCTTTTAGGATCATTTTGGGAATTTCAGCGGGCCAGAGGTAATTTCAAGGTCACTGAAATGATATTAGAGGTATTGAAAGCTTACGTAGGCGTTCTTTCTTTCTTTCCCTCCTTTCTTTCCTTCACATCGTTTACAAGGTCTTGTGTATAAGACAATATATTATACACTAAATATATAAACAAAGTCTTGTGTAGGTATGAGTTTTTGGAATGGGATCTTCTTTTAATGGTGTAATGTTAGAAATAACCCTAAATAGAAACATTTGGAAAAAAGCATGATCATCATTATTTCAGGCGATTGACGTCCACTGCTGTAAATAGGCTTCCCCCAAATGTCGCCGCAATAAACGGTCTTGCGCATCTTACATCCCTCACCAGGTTATCATCCCGTCTTGTGGGAGGCCTTCCAACGCTTCTTTTCTAGTACGCGGTTGCTACTCCAGAATCTTTCGGCTCCATTTGTTCTGCGAGCAACGTAGCCCACTGCCACTTAAGTTTCAGCGATTCTTCAGCCGATCTCGATAACATTGGTTCTCCTGCGGACATCTGTAATTCCGTATTCCTAATTCGATCACACAAGGAATCTCTGAGCTCTTTCCATTGCTCTTTGGGTGACTTTCAGCTTTCACAGCCTTGTATGAATTTAGAACTAACTACGAATCATATAATTGGTAATTTACATAAGTATATAAAACAAGAAACTGACTGACTGACATATCAATGCACAGACAAATCTACAGGGCCTGGGAATGCGAAATTTTTGCTCTAGGTTTTTCTTTTATGACGTAGGCGAGCAGTACCAAAGTGTGTCCAAAGTATGTATGGAGAACCCTATTCTTGTGAAGTTACGTCATGGTTACCTCTGTCTATGTACCTGACTGTTTTATTCTAAGTATTTGAGAAACTTACGACTACCATAGCGTCGGTTTCAGTTATTGATTTATTAGACACAACCGATAGAAGTAGGGAAGCTAATCGTTTTTTAACTGCATTGGCATTGAAATATAATAATCCAGCTGCAGATTCCCACTGCCTTTTCTTTGCCTTGGATGAATTGATTTTTATCGTGGCTATTGGTGCCAGTCTCTTTTTTTTTTTTTTTTTTTTTTTTTTTATTTATTTTGCATAAAAACACGGTATAGAAGATGGTACAAAGATTAAATACAGAACATACATGTTTTTGCTTAACATTTTAAGCGCGCAAAGTTTTGTGCATACATTTAGGTCATTAATGTTTTTTGTCAAAGAACTCTTTAATACTATAAAAACTATTAGTAGACAGCCAATCATACAATTTACTTTTAAATAATCTGGTATTAAGAAATTTTAAGTCACTCGGTATCCTATTAAATATTTCTACACACATATACAAACAGCTTTTATTATATTTAACTAGCCTTGGCAAGACATCCAGTACGAGCCTGTGAGGGTCACGCCGGATTCGAGGATGTACATCATCCGCTTTTGTAAATAATTCCTTATTCTTCCACACAAACATACATATCTCATATATATAAAGAGACGGTAGCGGTAACAAACCAAGTTTTTTAAATATCGGTCGACAAGAGTCGTCGGATTGAAGCCCGTAGATTGCTCGAATGCATTTTTTTTGTGCAACGAATGCTCTATTTTGATCAGTGCTATTGCCCCACATTATTAATCCATACCGTAACACTGATTCAACATACGCATGATATGACGTTATTGCCGTTTGGATATTTGTTATGTTCCTAATTTTTCTTAACGCAAATACAAACTTATTTATTTGTTTTGCGACATTGTCGACGTGGGTTTTCCAGTTCATATCTTGATCCAAAGTAACGCCTAAAAACTTAGTTTTCGTTACTTCGCTAATTTTATTTATATTTATTTTCTTATTATATTTAGAATTGTTTGATCGATTAAATTGTATATATACAGACTTTGATAGATTTAATGATAAATTATTTTTATTAAGCCATTCTATTAGTATGTCAATTGTGTTATTAATGTCAGTTTCATGATCGTCAATTGTATTATTCTTTTTATCAGATGTCACAATAATCGAAATGTCATCAGCAAATAGTATGCATTTATGATTAGTTATATTAGTGATTGAATTAATATACAATATGAATAAAATTGGGCCTAACACACTCCCTTGTGGAACGCCATATTTGTTGCTTTTGAGTTCAGAAGAGTGTGGTGTCATAATGTCGTTATGTCGATTCACTTTTGTAATTATAACACGCTGTTGTCTGTTACTTAGATATGTCGATATCCATTGAAGTGCAATGCCTCTAATGCCAATTGCCTCCAATTTTTGTAGTAACAGGTCGTGAGAAACTAAGTCAAAAGCTTTAGATAAGTCAAAAAACAACCCTGTAGTAAAGTGATTTCGGTTAATATTAGTCAATATGGTTTTTACAAGGGTGAAAATTGCTAGTGTTGTAGATTTGTTTTTTTGAAAGCCAAATTGCTCTTTTTTAATAACGTCAAATTTTTCACAATAGTTAATTAATCTCTTATACATACACTTTTCAAAAATTTTCGATATAATTGGTATCAATGTTATTGGGCGATAATTATTAATATCAGATTTGTCGCCCTTTTTAAAAAGTGGCTTAACAATTGACACTTTTAATGATTCTGGAAAAGTGCCTTGTGAAAATGATAGATTTATTAAATATGTCATAATTATAACGAGTTCATTAGTGCATGCTTTTATAATTTTTGTATTAATTTCGTCATAACCAGCCGAATTTGTGTTTTTTAATAATGTCATCACGGCTCTGACTTCATTCTCAGACACAGGTTTTAGAAAAAACGAATGAACTAGGGAACTTTCATCACAGTTCAGTTTTGTTCCTGTGCTAGAAGAGTGCGTCGTATTTATGTAGTGGTCATTAAACGCAGTCGCTATTTTTACTGGATCTGTAAGTATTGTATTGTTAATTTGTATATTGTCTATGTCATTTTTAAAGTTATTGCCCACTATTTCATCCTTAATTACTTTCCATACCGCTTTGCATTTGTTATCACTTTTTTTAATAAACTTGATATTTGCATTCTTTTTTGAGTTATGTATGCATTTCTGTAAAAGTTTTGAGTATTGAATGTAATTATTTTTATTTTGTATAGATTTATTTTGGTAATACTTATAACGTAAGAACCGTTTCGTTTTACAACTTTTTTTAAGTCCTTTACTTATCCAGTTCTGTTTTTTTATATTTTTAGTGTTTACCTTTACCCTTATTTTTGGGAAGCATAAATTAAAGAATAGACGCAGTGTGTCATGAAAAGAACTAAATGCTTTATTTATATCCCTCTCTGCATAAGTCTCGGACCAAGACAAATTCTGCAAGCACTCTTTGAACTTCTGAATATTATCTGAACTAAAAACTCTTCTGTAGGCATAGTACGTTGCTTGATTTTGTGGATTACGTCCCACAGGGAAGCTCAACATTTGTGCCGTGTCGTGGTCGGATAGATGGAGTGGCAGTATTGTACCAACAGCATCAGGAATGTTACTGAGAATATGGTCAATGCATGAAGACTTACGAGTTGGTTCATTAATGTGCAGTTTAAGATTATAGTTGTTTGCCAGATCTTGTAACTGATTTGTAATATTGCCTTTTTTAAGTGTGTTAATGTTAAAGTCGCCCGTTAAAACCACGTTTGTTTTCGAGTTATACTTTTGAAATACGTGATACAAAAGGCTGTTTAATTTGATCAAGAATTGGTTGGGGTCGGATTGAGGTGTCCTATAGATACATATAATTATCAACTTATGACAGGTAAGTTCAATGCCACATGCTTCAAACGTATTTTGTAACGCATAATTATATAAAAACGGTAGATCCTTGTAGACAAGGCCACGCCTAACGAAGACACAAGTCCCACCTCTCTGTTTTTCCCTGGAGAAGCTGGCTGCCAATTCGTAATCATGAATCGTAATACAAGATTCATTGCCTTTTTTTATAAAGGTTTCGGAAAGGCATATTACATCCGGACTATTTTGTGCTTCGCATAGTTCCTGTAAAGTTAATTCAAGGACTTCTTTTTTAGATAAGATACTAGCAATATTTTGATGTAGTATTTTAAAGTTATACTTCACCGGTGGTAGAGTCGTATGCACGAAAAAACGTCAAGTTCTTTTGTATCGGAGGAAAGTAATAAGGAATAGTTCCCTTTGGTGCTTTTTCTGTAGGATTTATAAGGTCATTCGTTTTTTGTGTTTTCAATTTCATGCGATCAAAATAGAAAGGAATTGTGCCTCTCTTGGGTCCATTACTACACTCAAATAACTTAAAACTTGATCTGTTACTCGCTATTCGCTTTACAAGTTCTCTTGGGTTTAAATAGTTCTCGGTATAATCATTACAATCAATGAGATAATTTATTTTAGTGCACAGCTCAGATATTTTCAGTGTTTTGCATTCTAAAAATTTACATTTTTTATAACTTTTACACACATCTTTGATACGAGAGTTAAGGTTATTGACGTCTAAATAATAACTTTTAAACACATTTAATACGATAATCATGTTATTATAAAATGTATCAATAACACTTTGTAATTGTGATAAAATATGTTTTAGATTGTGATCGTTCTCTCCTATACAAATTACAAGTTTATCGTTTAAGTTTAACTTAGCATGACGGCAACTCATAACTATTTGGTTACTGAGTGCATTTGGTTTAGTATCTCCGACAATGTCATACTTTTCATACCTTGTATTGCTTCTTGAATCTATCATGGCTGCTGCTAGGCCGACACATTGTTGAGAGCCAAAAATTAGTATCCTATTTGTCGGTTCGTGTTTTTGCTCCTTTATACAAATAGGCGTTTGTGTGCAGATTTTTGATACTGGTGAATGCTTAGATAAACTGTTATCACGTTTTAACAAATCTATTTTCTTTGTGAAAGCTTCAATCTTCTGCTGAGAGTCTTTCAGTTCGCGTTGCAGTTCCGTAATTTTTCGTTGTAGGCACATTATTTCAATGCTTTTACCACTGTTGTCAATAACTGACTTGCTTGCCAAAGGAGTAGAAGGCGTGGAAAATGCGCTTTGGTCAAGAAAAGAATGTCGTTTCCTTTTACATTTATTTGCTGAACTGTTTCCTAAGGTTGCTGGAGAATGACACAATGATTTCAACAATTTTAATTCCGAATTTAATTTATTTATTTGATGACTGAGAGTGTTATTTTCTAGTATCATATTTTCCAACTCATTTTCTGTACTTTCTAGCTTATGTGTGAGCTCTTTTATGGTTTCTTTCATCTCCAGTACTGTCAATGTTTCTGATATTGTGCCGTCAACACTCTGAGATAATTTACTGGGAGTATTGCATGATTCATCCGAATTTCCGTATTCGGATAGTATATGAGAGTCTAAAATATCAGATTTTTGAATGGCGGGTGTCACTGTTTCGAGGTTTTTGTCTTCCAGGATATCTCCACTTGGTTCTGGAGAGGAACAGTTACGGTGCAGATCGGCTTTTCTCCTCGTTGTGACATGAGATACATGGCTAGTGTTTAAGATTTTCTTACTTTTGCATGTCTTACATCTCCACTTGCTTTTAGAATCCTGGTCCATTAGACGGTATGTTTGTTCGGGGTAACCGTCGCAGTCTGGTTCGTACCGATTGTTACATAATGAACATAAGGCTGTTTTTTTAATGTCTACTGGTCTCTTGCATTTAAAACATATAACTTTCTCTAATGTTTTGCGGTCGCTTTTTGTCCCAGTTTTAGAAGACATTTTATTTTCTTTTTAAATATATTTTTTCCTCAAATAATATAAATAGAGGATACAAAAAAAATGCGTAGACAAAACAAAACTCAACACAAAAAGTCAACGTCGTTCGTGGGGATCGAACCACCGACACTGGATTCCACTTTCATCAGTGTCGACCGCTAAGCGAATGAGCCACTCGGAGTTACAATTTGATGATAAAATTAGGGTGCACTTGGGCTCCAAATTTGCAGAGTTCGTTGACTAACAGATTCAAATTGGAAAGTTCAAAGTCCGTTCCTTTGTTTATAGAACACTATTTTGTTTTGGTTTTTGCTTCGATTTATCACTATTATTGCACTTCTAGTGTTTTTATTGCAAGTATAATGTTGTATAAATTGCACTTACAGCACTGTTTAGATAATTTATACACATTTATAACTTTGATATTGCTGGATCAGTTTGTGGAAGAATATCTGTATTATTATTGTTCAGTTAAGTCATTGAGATTTAATAACACTTTCACTAAAGTTTTGCACTTTTTACTTTATTTTGGTAGTAATCACAACGCAAAATAGGTGGTATAAATATTTTTAAACATAAAGCGATACGGAGCTAAGTATTATCGTGGCGCTGGCGTCGCGCGTTTTACAAGCTTTTATTTAGTTTCACCTGTCCCGATGTTTGTCTGTCATCAAATCTTGTAAATTAAATTTGACCCCCTTTCCGGTTACCGATTGAGCTGAAATTTTACATGCATGTGTAAATCAGATGACAATGTAAAATTATTATGACAAGGAGCTGATCTGATGATGGAACTGGAAGGTGGCTATAGGAACTTTGTAATTAAACGACACAACCCGATCGAGTTTGGGCTCGTATGATACGTCTTGACGAGTATTAATTTATATATGTGTATCGAGCTATAAAAGCTTGCTATGAAAAAATGATTTTCATTAAAAGCTTGATTGTTTTATTGTATTTAAGAAACTTACGACTACTACAGCGATGGTTTCTGTTATTGATTTATTAGACACAACCGATAGAAGTAGGGAAGCTAATCGTTTTTTAACTGCAGTGGCATTGAAATATTCAGCTGCAGATTCCCACAGCCTTTTCTTTGCCTTGGAAGAATTGATTTTCATCGTGGCTATTAGTGTCTCTTTATATGATTATTTTCTTTCACTTTCGCATAGTTTTCAGTTTAAAAAAAAAAATTTATCGAACAGCACACAGTTATGATGGATGCATGGCGCACAGGACCGGTCGTTGTGGCGACACTTGGAGAGGCCTATGTCCAGCAGTGGACGTCTTTCGGCTGATATGATGATGATGACACATAGTTAACTTAGATATGAGAAAATCAACGTAATAAATATATTTTTATTTCATTCGATCTATCAAGTTACCTATACACAGTCACTTACATAGTTACATATAGTCGTTATCATAGATATAAAATATTTGTATGGTCATTATGTTGCTTGACTAAATACATAGAGCATTTTGTTTTATAGATTAAAATAAAATCAATGAAGAATCTGTTCTAAGAATTTCTTTTGGCAACTTATTATAAAGCTGTGCTCCCTCAAATTGAATAATTTTTCTTCCATAGATATTTTAGTAAAAGTAATCACATTTAATCATATTTATTTCGGATTATATCCATATTTGTCTAGTAGATACAAAGATATAAAATTCTAACTAAAGGTAGGTTCTATATTGGGTACTTATCCCTACCTACCTACCCCTATTTCTAGCACAGTAGGTAGTGGTCATATTTTTCTGTTTATCAAAACTATTTATCATCACCATCTTCCTGCTCTCGTCCCGTGTTATTTGTGGTCTCGCCATGCTATCACTAACTTCCTTTTCTTTCATATCACTCTTCACACAATCCAGCCATCTTTTCTTTGGCCTCCTTCTCCCATGTATACTCATAACTCTTTAATAATATGCGTTTCATCATCTATATTTCTACTAGCTGCTCCCAGCGGTTTTGCCCGGGTGATAGCAGAAAATTATCCCAAGGGAACATACTTCCGGGATAAAAAGTATCCTATGTCCTATTCCAGGACATGGGCTATCCGTGTACCAAGTTTAATTAAAATCGGTTTTGCCATTTAAGCGTGAAGACGTAACAAACAAACAAACTCACTTTCCCTTTTATAATACTAGTAAGGATGGTTTCATCCCTCCTCTTTACTTGACCATACCAAGACATACTATTCCCCTTTACCTTATACATATAAACTTAAGGCTGGAGTCTTGTAAAAATTCACCCGCGGCAAATTATTAGCGCGTTACAAATCTTACGAATGGAAACTAAGCGCAACATTCGTAAGATTTGTAAATTCGTTATATTATGCCATTAACGACGCTCACAAACATAAGTCGAAATGATGTTGGCACGAAAGAGCTATGTTTAACGCTTGATTTACCAAACATAATACACCCAAATTGACTTACTTAAAAAAAATAACTGGCTACTACTCATACTATGGTTAAATATGTGCTATAATAATATTTCAAGTTGTTTCATTATTTTGTTCAAAAAAAGCATACAAAGATGCGCTAATAATTTGCCGCGGGTGAATTTTTAAAAGACGGCAGCCTTAAGTACCATGGAATAAATAAAATCAAGTTTACTAAAACAAAATGAAGCCTACATGGTAAATTCACAGAAAGTGCGTAACAAAACCACGCACCGTGGCAATAAATGCTAATAAAATGTGATCTGAAATACGAAGTTCTCCCCAAATGAGCTTACCTTATTGAAATATCAGTTTTTATGACCGGCAGTGACTTGCAAGGCCCTGGCATTAGGAATATCTCCTTATCGATTTACCATTTTGCGTCGCTCTTTTATTTAGTTTGCTTGTCAGCCGAACTTTGTGGTGCTATAAGGCCTTATAAAATCTTTCTGTGAAGCAGTAATGCTAGTGAAGGAAAGGTCCGCACGTGAGGCCTGACGCTCACGCCCCAGTCGCCACGACCCTACCGGCCATAACACGCGGGTTTGCGGATGACGAGCAATAAGTAGCTCGTCGTCCAGACTGAGTCCGAGTCGTCAACTGCGCATAGACTTCCACGCGCGCCTCAAAGACATCAGCAAACCGTAGGGGGCCAGCAAAGCCGATGGCCGCGGGCATTTTCTGAACAGGAAACTGGGTCAGAGCAAATGAAGGATACAGGTGTGGTTTTAGTCAGTGAAAGTCTGACACCATTTCACGCTTTATCCTAGAGCGGGAGAAATCTTTGGAAATGACTTACCACTTCAAAAAACATGTTCCAAAGCATGGTTTGATTTATGTATGCTCATTCACTAAAACATTGATTTGTAGGTAGCTACAAATTTTGCAGGCTTGGGTACATTCAGCCTAATCTACGTCGTTCGATTCCATTCGTTTATGTAAACCATTCCTAAGTCCTGAATGACGATAATTTATAGCAAGCCAATAAACTAGTAGAAAATTTATTACCGCACGATTTCAAAGCATTTCGTAACAACGAAGAAAGTCTTCGAATTCCATTGATAATTCGGATATGTAACATGCAATGCCCATTATGAAATACTGTTGTACAGCGGTTTCTCTATGAATGTTTCGTAGTTCAGTACCTGTAGGTATCTGTCGTTTGTATCTTCAGAGACAATTTGCACGCTACCAGGGGCGTAGCTAGGCTATCAGGGGCCCCGTGCCAAACATTTGTTTTTTTTTTTCGTTTATTGGTGCATCTAGTCCTAGGTTAAGTTTTTATTGTGGTCTTATTTTTTTTTTTATTACTAGCTTTCCGCCCGCGGCTTCGCCCGCGTGGACTACAGTTTATATCGCGCGGGCAGAGACCCGTGCTCAGCAGTGGAATTATAGGTAGCCTATGTATTATTCCAGTGTCTCTTCTACCTACCTACCAAATTTGATCTAAATCCGTTCAGTAGTTTTTGCGTAAAAGCGTAACAGACAGACAGACAGAGTTACTTTCGCATTTATAATATTAGTAGGGATTGAGAGGCTCGTGTTTGACCAGCATCTCACCTGATGGTTAGCGATGATGTGGTCGACGATGGAGCACGTTTGCCTAAAAGTAACCTATTCACTCTTGACTTAAAGACCTCTTAGTTGTAGCTATCGGGAACAACAGACTCCGACAGGGAATTCCACTCCTTGTACGCACAATAAATGTTTTCCTAAAACGCTATTATGTAGAAAAATACTAGAACGGGCGGAGCTCATTCATATATTTTATTTTCATTATTTATTCACTAGTAGTCTCTTATCAATACAAAAAGATTGTGGACAACATGTTACGATTTTTTGCGCAAGCCGCGTCGAGGCCCCTGTAGCGCGGGGACCCCATATCATTGTTACGGCTGATATGGCGGTAGCTACGCCCCTGAACGCTACCTACTACAGAATTTTGCTGTGTAGCCATCACCCAACCACCCACTACTGTTATGTAACGCCCCGAAGGTTGAACCCTGACATTTCAGGCCGTTCGCGTCGTATTATATGTTTGGTAGTGAGTCGAATATCGGGAGCTGTTCCGGCCATTACTGTTAGCTTTGGGCATGACTTGACTCTTAAGCCATAGCCATTAGTTGGTTGATAAATCAATACCTGAAAACGAAACGCCCGGGTATCACCATTGTGCGCACCGACTGGAGGACACGGTGGAGTTGTGGCCCGCTCGGGCGGAGCACCGCCGTGTCCTAGTAGAGGTGGTTGGCGGCAGCGCCCTCTCACGCAGAGCTTTTATTCAGGCCATGGTCCGGAGCGCGAGGGAATGGGATGCGGACGTATCCTTCTGTAAAGCGCTATGAGTAGTGAAGGAGGTGGCCGCAAGAGTGAGGGAACGGACATCCTCACGCCTTAGCCAGTCCTCACTCGCTTTCCATCAGGTGAGATGGCAGTCAAGCGCTAACCTACCAGTCACCGTAAGCGCGTGCTTGCGGACGATGAGCAATGGAATGTGTAGCTTTCCATCCGGCCGTCCCAACCTTCTGTGCTGAGTCAAATGCGTCGACGGCGTTAAGTCATTAAAGAGATGTCAGCAAAACCGTAGGGTCCGATTCCCTGAGGCCATGGGGAGTTTCTGAAAAGGAAAATCTTGGTCCCAGAACGTCCAGTCGTTTATTTAGTAAAAGTCTGAGAAGCTCTTCCGCTGCACTCTGCTGAATTCCCAATAAAAAAAAAAAATAAGTACAACATGTGACCCATGTTTTTACAGCTTGAAGGTCAAGACTTGGTGGCTGTAGCTCCTGACGAAGTGTTTTAGGTAAGTTGACTATGCAGCATGGCCTTTTTTATGACCTGAACACTGCTAGAGCTATATTTCACCGGGACTGCAGTGCGGCCATGGTGTTCCGGTGAAATATACCCCTAAGCTACCAAACGAAACACTATACAGACACCAGAATCGCCATAGGTCCGAGCTGTTCGCACCACCAAATTGGTTGCGCAACCAAGCGGACACCAGGTGAGGAACTCTGTACAGAGCTGTATACATTTTGTTGGTAGCGGCGACTGGTCATGTCGCCATGGTGTCCTTGTAAAATATAGCCCGTAGGTATTGATGGTAGCATACGTGGTTTATTGGAACTATCATTGTTGTAGATAATTCTGAATGATCTATAGTTTTATTTGTCGACTGTCATGTTCAAAAACCTTGCCGTAATTATCGCTCACACCTTCAAAGGTGGCCCTATGGCCCGTTTATCGATTCTTGCCTAAGCATTCTGAGCCTGTATATACTTCGGTCTCTGTACACATTCCTCCGATACCCCAGTACATAGTACCGCTATCGGGTTTGCGGCCGCTGAGTTACGCAAGCTGGATCGATACCGACCTTCCGAGCCTGTACGAACCTAGATGTGGACTGGAGCTCTGTTTCCTGGGTCGTTACTAGTTATGCAATCCGCGCAGGCGCTTTGAACGCACAAATCTGGGCCAAATACACAAGTACTAAATGTAAATAATGAAAATAGGGGTCATGTTTTTGTCGAGTGTTTTGTTATGCTTTTTATAGGTTTTAGTTTGTGGTGAATTCTTTAGGGGTTTCCTTAGGATAGGTACTGAAGTTAAGGATTCTATACCTAGCCTTATTGTCTTAATTATTTTTTCTGAAAGGTTTGTAGTTACTATTTAACTCTTGCAATTAATTTTGTTTATGTAACTGTAACTTTTTAATAAACTTCATCAATCATTATGTAAACGGGATGGGGTTTTTAGTCAGTAAGAGTCTGACACTATCTCCCGCTCCACCCAAGAGCGGGGGTTGTCATAGGATGATTTTTGCCTACCGAAAAAAAAGGCTATGCTTACTTCTCAATTTTAATTCTGACACTGTACGTGAGGACTTGTAATTGTCTTGCTGTCGTATATGTTTGTTTTTATTTTTTTTTATGCTGTAAGTACGCCAAGATGTAATAAATAAATAAATTCGGTATTTAATAAGAAAAACATGCAAGGCAAGGCGCATGGTATAACGTTACGGTTTTTCTCCATAGGGGACGATTAATTGATACCGTGCACCTACTTATGTACCTGAAGACTTATTTTTTCTTTAAATATGACCTAGTGCTAGACTGCGATCCCAACTGATGGCAAGCAGTGATGCAATCGTTGATAAATGCCGATTTAGTTTTATGTGATTTTTTTTTTTTAATATTTTTAGGCACACCTACCTACTACCCATATTATTTTGGTGTGACCTTATAGTTTGTGGAAAGGCCTAGAAGACCATATGTTTACGATATTTTGTCGATCAAGAGTGAATCTTGGAAATGTGCCTGATAAACAACGACGAATCATGACGTCAGTATTCATATTGTGCTGTTTACAGCGTTGGTTGTTTTTTTTTTCAGTAATCTTAGTAATAGATTTCAGGAGTGACAGTAAACATTATGAATGTTTTGAACGGTAAATTTCCGCGCGTCAAGCAAAAACTGAAGTCTAGGTACTGAAAACTTAAATACTGCAGAAGTCCATAATTTTTTTTAAAAGAAGTATCTCATTAAACGAACGTTTTTCCGGACACACCAGGAAACACAATTACTTACTTCTATAATAATTCGTTCCAGCATAGCAGCCCTTATCGTCATCATTTTAGTCGAAATGTTTGACATAGGTCTCTCCCAAGCGTCGCCACAACGACCTATCCCGTGTGTCTCGCATCCATCGGATTTTCGCTAACTTTATAATTCAGCTATCATCAAGGCTAAAGTGAATAGGCTCTCTTAATAAACCAGTGCACTTCACCATCAAGGATTGCATCATTCTTACCATCTGGTGGGATCGTAGTAAGACACTAGTTTATATCATTAAAAAAAAAGACAAACTATTTTAAACTGATGTCAAGAACCCCTCCTATCGGTCGTCAGTTCAACACGATGCTGACAAATAAAATAGCAAAGATCACACAGGAGCTATGCTAGATACAGACTACAAAACGAACACTAGACCAGCTGTAGTCTCGTCGCCTATGCTCGTTTAGAGTTAAGCTCATAGCTCATTAGAGCCACCCGATATCTAACCAGCACCACCTCACCTTGAGCGGTTGGTATTCTTTGTATAGAGCACTATGGATATACGCTCACTACATCCACTCCGGAGTGGCTCACCCGCGGGCTGACCACCGACGGTGAGTGGACCAGACGGTGGTCACCCGTTGCTCACACGCTTGCCTGGCGTTGCCTACACATCATCATCATTTCAGCCGATAGACGTCCACTGTTGGAGATAGGCCTCCCTCCCCCGAGGCGCTCCAAGATATCGTGTCCGTGAGCGATGTCTATGTGTGCGTTGCTCGAGCGCGCTTTATATGTAGGTTGACTTCTGTACCTCACCAGAAGCCCCAACAGATGGCCCCAACGGCCGGACGGATCTGTTGGGGCCGTTGCCTACACGCTGGTCCCGAATGCGTCGTGTGCTCTTTGCGACTGGCTCACGCGCGAAAACATTGGTGAAACACCCTTTTCCGTCATTATAAATTATTCACGAATAACGCAATGTCCACTCCTTGAATACGTAACGTTTACTGGTTAACAATAAGGTATCGACCATCTCCTAGACCATGACGTTTAAAGTAAGATTGTTTTAATCTTGTTTCAGTGTGGGTAAGAGACAGAGCTATACAGGTTGTCTAGCGCCATCTCTTACCCACACTGAAACAAGATTAAAACAATCTTACTTTGAACGTCATGGTAACCCCGCTGAGGACCACCTGTCGAAAACGAGTGATGAGGTGGTGCAGGTTGGGTGTCAGGTTGGTCTAATGAGCGATGATCTTTACCGACTATGCGGCTACAGTCTCGCCGACTATGCACGTTAAAATCTCCCTGGCGCTGGTCCAGAGGAGGCAAAGGCGGCGTGCCTGCCAGTGTTTACGATAACGGGCAAACAGTTAGCTCTAGAATGCGTGTGCGCGGATTATTGGCGTATGGCTGTGGTACAAGTTGTAGGAGAAAGCGGAATGGTTAAATTATATTTTTTTAACTTTCCCTCACACTATGGGTGTTTTTAATGTCGTGCGGATTTGAAATCATATATGCAGAAAATATCAAAATGTAAAAAAAAACGCGTCCCGCGTGCGCATTCCACGCATTACAATAAATACTATATGATGATATGGACATTTCTAGGGGTTACACGTGCGGGGCAATCCCGTATGCGTCATGTTTCAATAGCTTGCTATTACGTGGCTTCAAGGTTCAGGGCTGGGCAAGATCAGGAGCATTTCGACTGTCCCTACGTATATAAAGACCACGGATGTCCGAAATACAATTTTTTGTTTATTTCATTATTTACTTTGTAGTATTGATATTATCAATTGAATAATGTAATAAACAAAAAATTAAATTTTGGACATGTATACGTAGGGTCGATTTACGTACCGTCGATTTCTTGATTACGCCTCGGCTAATGTTTTTCTCGCATAAAAAACTCTGTATTTTAAAAACGTCGTCATACGCCATTTCCTATAACTTGCTCCACATTCTACAATAATGGCTACATCGCCAGTAATTGTTCGACTATAAATTGAGTTTGACTCATTTAAATTAGACATGAACAATGCTGTTTTCACTTCCACACAGAAGAAAATCTCTTGACCTCAGATAACATGAAAGTCAATGGAAGAAAAAACGACTATTTACTTGATATTAACGCAGTAGATGTCAAGATTAGATAATTTACAAATGTTATAAATTAAACTAGCTGACTCGGCAAGCGTCAGCTATTAGTTTAGCACAAAAATAGGGCTTGGGCCCCAATTCAAAGTACGACAATACTTTAAATTGGGGCCCTAGCCCTACCCCTATTTTTAGAAGAGTAAAAAATAGCCCACGACCTTTTCTCAAACCTACCAAATAGGTACTTATTGTCAGCAAAACCGTAGGGGCCCCAGCAGGTTCCAAGCGTACTGGGGCCATGGATTTACTTCCGATAAAGAAACCTGGGGTTCTGAAACGCAAGGCAAAGCAGTAATATAGGTATGGTTTTAGTCAGTTAAAGTCTGACACGCTCCCACACTCCGCCCTAATTTTTAATATCGTGCCGATATCATTACGCACGCGGTATTGCAGAAAGTTTAAAAATGTCAAATAAACTCGTCCCACATGCATTTCTACGCATTACAATAAAAACTTGTATGAAATGGACATTAGTAGGGGTTACGCATGCAGGGCAATCTCGCATGCGTGATTAAAACCGCACGATATTAAAAACACCCTTAGAAACCTAATGAGAAATACTAAGCGGTTTGTCATCAGATGTAAGGAAATCGAGAGTGGTGAAACTATAAACATGTCTGGTCTAGACATTAATAACAAAGACGTAATTGGATGTCTCCTCTAAGAATATCTTATAGAAGAAGCGATCACAAAACAGAGATCTATCTACAATAGAACCACTCAATATATTTAGTTCATTTTTGATACGTTTCAAAATTGCATTGGGTAATACCGTTGTTTCTAAGTTGAGAAATCATCCAACTATTAGATGTATTGATAAACCCGACGTTGCAGAACCTTGATGACTCTTTCATACAAACCCACAGTCTTGCTATCAACTCTTTGACAAGCGCGTGAAATACAACGCGCCGTCGCTTCGACCCAGGGCTCTCAGGCTACCTGGAACATGTACTAAACAAAATTCAAAAACATCACAGTAGTTATCCGCGCGATTAGAACATATACAACAATTTGAAATCAACTATCGGGCAGTTGCCCGGACCTGACTCAACTACCGTCTGGTCGAAGTATCCTCCCTTTTCGAAAGACGACTGTGGTGGGACTTTGCACCTTGTTTCACTAACCTCTAAAATTAAGATCTAGTTAAATGGTATTCGATAGGAGAGCAATGACAATGTTAAAATGTCAAGCGTGCAAGTGAGAAAGAGGTTTGATACTATTATATTCAACCTATATAGCGCCATCTCATTAACAGTTTACTTTAGATCGTCAAATGGATCGTATTTTAATGCGATCCAAAAGAATAATAGGTATATTATTATCGATATTGTTCCATCTACTTTCAAAAGCATACTGCTTTTGTGTAGGCTTACCATCAGGTGCGATTGCAGTCAAGCAATAGTTTATATCGATGAAAAAAAAAATGCTCCTGGGAGGGCTTCTGATGATAATAATGAACCCAATGATAAATGTTGTTTTACTGTCTCATCTATTTTGTATCACGATAGACGATTGAATGCCAAGGAGCTCAGTCCGTCTGGCTTCGAGTTCATTTTGTTATTGTTCTCATCAGGATACGTGCCAATATGGGATGCCATTACATTAGATTTACCTGTGGCACAGTTGTTTTGTTATATTTTATGTGCAGTATTTAGTCACACAGGATTACGGTACTTGCACTTGCCAGAATTATAGGTACATAGCATATACGGCCATATAATGTTCCCACTGTTGGAACTCAGGTCTCCTGTCTAAGAGAGGGAAAGGGCCGCAATACACCGCGCGGGCCTATGCGGATTGGTGAATGTCACATGTCTTCGATTTTTAAATTCTAGGACATGCTAGTTTCCTCACTATGTTTTCTTTCACCGTTTTGAGAGCAGTGGTGATTAAAGAAATTACACAAAGTAAAGCGCCTGGCTGGGTTAGAAACCGCGACCTACAACTCGTTAGTCGGGGTCACTCGGCTACCACTGCTCTTGAAGATCGTAACGCAGTCTGTGTAGGGTTTGTTGATTTTGTGGCTGCACTGCACTCGCAACGTTCGCGACTGTGGCGATGTTGGAGAGTGTAAAGACCAAAAACCTCCGTTCCTCCGACCAGACGGGTATTTATGTCTAGTTTGGGCAACTGCCCGAAAGATGATTTCAGTTGGTTGTATATGTTCGTATATGTTCGGATAACAGTAATTCCTCGTTGCAGGGTTTCGTAGTATAGTTCACATGTGGCGCAATAGATGTCGCTACAATTTCTAAAACATGTACTACTTATACTTTTTTATCTTTCTCTTTCTCATTGATGTTATTGCATTTGATATAGTGGTCTATTTTTTAACTCTATCTTCTGTATTATCTTTGTTGACTTCTGTAGTTCATTTGCAAGTGTACTGTTTCTCCATTTTCCTCTTATTTATTTTTATATTCTATTGTGTTGTTTTCTTTGGCTTGGAAAACTCTTTGTTTTGTAGAAAAAGCAAAATGTTGTTTAAATAATCCCATTACGCTTTCGCTGTGATCTTTATTGGTCCAGTAATAGTTCTTAGAGATTTGCTAAACCTTATCAAATTCTAGTCTAGTTTTTCGTCTTTAAAATCTATTTTTGCTGGAATACGCGTTAGGTTAGTAGTTTCGAATCTAATATTCTGGTAGATTCTTGCTTATTTTAGGCCGTCAAAGTTGAAATGGCCAATAACTTTACATTATTTTCAGTAAATATATGCAAAACCTGAAAGTTTTTTCAGAAACGGTAACTGAATAGATCCCAATAGTTTGACACCATGTTATAATTTTTCAAAATTTTACAAGTTGGACACCACCGACACTAAATACAACACAGATTACGGCAGGTCATGGCGGGCTTTAGGAACCGGCAAAAAGCTGGGTGCAAGTGCAAAACAACCCCTGGATGGCCCGGTGACTGTATTTTTGCTGACATAACAAGTTTATAACTTTGTGATTTTTCATGATACAGTTATGAAATTTTGTACACAGATTCTTTTCATAATAATACTAGATACGTGTTTCCGGTTTCGCATATACTAAAACTAATACCTATTCTATGTGCTGAACATAATGCACATTTGCTTCTTTGAGCCGCAACACAAAAGCCTATGACGCTCATAACACGAGCGATTTGCATAAAACAGTGCGTCCTTGTGCGTCACGCTGCATGGAATTGTTAATTATGAGTTAATGAACAAAGTTCTGTTCATGTTTTGTTAGTTAACTATTGTTTTTGCTGATTGATTAGTTGCTGGGAACTGTGAAGGTGGTTGTTTTTTCATAGTTAAATCTTGTTTCGAGTGAAAAGATAGATTAAAGCGAAAAAGTCTGTCATCGCTACCACATTAAAAACACCATATACTTTTGATAGATAAATAATTAGATACTTATACTTTTTATTGTACACCAAAAATAAACCACCCCCAAAATAGATTTCTTTGGGTTTGTTGTTTTTTCCGCAAATGTTAGGAAATGGACGGTGCCGAGTAGAGTCATTGCTTGTTTTTTTTTTGTTTATGTGGGAATTTTTCCAAAGACATCTGCCGCTTCCACCCAGAACAGGAGAAATATTTGCTGTTATCTCGCCTAAAAATAAAATGTTGTTTCCTTTTGTTTCGTAATCTATCGAACTGTATATCCCCAAAAACCCAGTGGCCTTTATAATAACAGAATTATAAGACAACATCAGCTGGTGCCAAGACGAACGGATATTTGTTTTATTGGGGAATGCGTGTCCAATGTTTTACGACACGATAAACTGCAACTTCCATTTTCAAACTCTAAACATTCTTGCTACGATTTAACGGAACCTATGAGAATTAATTTAAAAATTATAAGCGTTCGTTTAATATTTGGAATCTTTTCAGAAAGAATATAGTGAGCGTCAGTTTGCGTTTTCTGCAGAAAGTAGTTTTTGCTTCCGTAATTAATTACAATAACTAATACAACAAAAAAAGAATTTGCATAATTGGTCCAGCGGTTCACGTGAGATGTGATGACGTGACCAAGGGAAATAGGCATTCATGTTTATAAATATATTTAGATTAATATGCCTGCAGTGCGATTCTGTAAGACTTCATTCTAAACTTCGCATCTGAATCCGCCGTGAGTTTCTTGATTGGCATTCTGAAACTCGGTTGATAATTCGAATCTACACTAGCGCTGCTCTTGCGAGCGTGTTTGCGAGTTGAACTAAATTGACCGCGGAATTTTGACAGATAAAGTATGAGATGACGTAAGAAGTGGCATTCTATAAGGTAATTCCGCCGTCACTTCGACGCTCACTTCGTACTCGAACCCGATTCAAAGTGTCAAATTAAAAGCATCTATTTTACGAGTGAAAATAGAAGAAATCATAGTTAAATAGTGTTTAAATAAAGTTTTTAAACACACTTTAAACCAAGATTCGTCGCACATTTTAAGTGGTTTGCTTTAAGGAATGTTAAGTGGTTCTAACATATAAAAAAGCACTGCTAACCTTAGTCCACTGTTTGTATGTTTTGATAGTGCCACTTATACTGTTTAGGCATAAACTCTACCAGAGTTTCAACCTGAGCCGACGATCGGTGAGAGGAACTTGTTTCATTTGGACTGAAACGTTGTTGTTGTTTTAGAAAACAAAATAAACACTTCTTTTATTAATATTATTTTTGAACTTTACAACCAGAAATATAAAACTACTTCATGATTATTTCACAATTATTTTTGGCACTGAACGATCAAAAAACAAACAAAACGTAAACTAAACAAAACAATACAACGCACTACGCATTATACAACTTCAACGCATAAATATTGTCCACAGATTACTAATGATATTACCTGTCAGTCATTTTTTTTAGTAAGGTAAGCATAGATTAAATTCACGGCACGAACTTAGAGTTTTCCGTTTTTTTTTTTACTTATTAGCTGCCTCAAATTACTTTAAATAAGATATTTTAGTTTAAACATCCATAATAGCTAAAATTCTGTGTCAAAAACTGGTAAAATAAAAAACCGATAAATCTCAACTTACATTTAGTTGAGTGTGGTAATCACTAGTACAGTATTGGTCGCTTCGGAGCTCACTTCACTTCGCAAGTGCCTAGGTGATGCTTACAGAATGCAAAATCAAGGTCGTTTTGAACCTTATGTGAAGTGAGAGTGAGTATCGAAGTGAAATGCGAGTTGTTGTCTGAATTTTACAGAATCGACGTACTGTACTAGTTGATAGTACACACAAGCTATTTACATTTTTATTCAATGATCATGCAAAAAAGATCTTTTTTTTCGTTTAAAAATTTTCAGTGTTCAAATTCAACTTGTGGAAAATATCGTGATCGACATTGCAATGGACACTGTATTTCGCTGTTTACAGTGGTTAGAAGTTTGGCCGGTATGCCGTCCACTCTACACAGATTTATACCCAGCCCCGACTTCATATAACACAGACCTACACATAAATATAGCACAAGTACTCGCTTCGTTATATTATACTAGCTTTTGCCCGCGGCTTCGCTCGCGTTAAATTTGGGGTAACACGGTTCCCCTAGGAATAGGGGGTTAGAAAGAGACAAAAAGTAGCTTATGTTACTCTCCATATCTTCAACTATCTCCACTTAAAAAATCACGTCAATTCGTCGCTCTGTTTTGCCGTGAAAAACGGACAAACAGACACACACACTTTCCCATTTATAATATTATCTAGTATAGATAGCTCGACTACTGTAGGAACTAGGAAATCACGAGTCGCCGTAAAGTCGGGGAGAATCGTTTTGAAAATCATTTTACACCCTAGTTAAAATTGCAACGATTTATGCGACAGCTACTGAGTTGTTATGCAGGTCAGGAGTGTTACTTCGAGCTCTTAACGCGATCCATTTTACTACCTAAACTGAACTTTAAAAGGGATAATGGAGCTATGTAATACAGGTTTATTTGTAAAACACTAACAACCTTGCAGGACTGTATTACTAACACCATAAACAACAACTTTTGTTCTATGACTTTTTGCAAAACATAATACATTCACCAAAAGCAAACCTTCAAGATCTTTTTCGCTGCTACTGGCAATTAAACCCGTCATAGTAAGGGCTCTAATCACACTAATATAAACTGTTCACTAAGTAAATAAACTACGAGTATCTAATCTTTGTTGCAAAAAATATGGCCAAAAGATTGAAGGTATTGCTGGGCTGTATGTCTTTTTACTAATTTCAAGCGCTTTCAAGCAACCCCAAGCTTTCAAGCATTCGCTCTCTCATTGTCTTTCTATTGTGTCTCTAATTACTGTATTCGAGACGTTAATTAAACTAATATAAATTTTGCTTTGCACCTAGATCTGTTTGAAATTTGGCAAATGCCTCCTACCCTTTTCCATTATTTCCTTTCTTGAGGCACTCAGTCTCACATGACTCCCGCCCGCCACTTGTCTAATATTGTCACACTTATTGGGACATCTTGTCAATTTTTTAAATAATACGTGAGAAAATCACCCCACACCCTGACCCGACCCGTTTTCGGGTCCGGTCTAGAAACCTAACTTATAAACTGTTGGTATACTTATATCAAAGTGTATAAAGTATGTCCGGCGCGTTTCGCGCAGGTAAAATATATTAAGATCTTTATGTGTCTCAATCATCATTAACAATTCGATCTTTTTATGTGTAAATATTTATTTGAAGCTCAGAATGTTAGATAGCTCCTGCGCTAACCGCATCAAAATATTTACTCTAATGTATTTATTGGTGTAAACATGTTGATCACTGCTTCAACAAAAAAAATTGTTTTATAAAAAATACTTTACATTTTGGAAAATTATTCTGGTTTTGTTTCGTCGTTATTTAATACTGATTTCCGAAACGGAAAGTTATTTTGCACTTTTTAACGTATTTTGTAAAAAATATATGTTTGCACTTTTTAGTTGGCATCCTAAGCTAAACCCAAACAGTGTGCAAGTTCTATATATGTACCTGGTATCTATAGAATTTAACCATTATAAGAGTTCCTCTTCTCTCTTTCTCCTTCTATTCCTTCAAGATGTTATCATTAGGTCCAGACCTTAGAACGTGGTCCTATGTTCTTGGGAAGTACACCTCAAACAAAAAAGAAATTTCTAAATCGGTCCTGGCGTATACGAGTAATCGGGGAACATACTTACATTAAAAATATTTTTTTAAAGAATTGAGAACTTTATTGTAGTCGGTTAAAAATGTAGATAATACATAATGCAGATGAATATGTACTTACACTTAGTAAAAAAAGCTAATAAAATAATAATTCGAGTAAGCGATTCTTTAGAATGTTATCGAGAATGAGAAGTGGCAGCAGCATATGCTCAATATACACTTAAATCTGTTATTTGCAGCCAAACCATTCAAATATATCGTTGTTATTGACGATACTATCTTCTCTTTAAATGTTGTATCTTATTGCAAATTCAACACCACCTATTAGATTCATCAACAAGATACAGTGGCTAATAATACTATTTGTGATTCAGACACTTATCGACTGTCTACAGTGTCACTGATAAACCCATCAAACTAAGATAACATCTAGACAGACGACATTCAGATAACAGTAGGTATTCACATCTGTGACTCAAGATAGAGCGATGCGAGTACCTAACTAAAGCGGATGGACCCATTAGGAGATGCGCATTCCGTGCTAACCAAATTGGCTCCTTGGAATCTTTGCTTTAATTTTTTACAACGCAGTGTTTGGATAACTCCAAAAGCTTTACGAGTATATTTGGTTTGTGTAAGATGTACGTGGTTGGGCGTCGATCCAAAAGCAATGGAAAATGCAGGAAATGGTTTTGGGTTCTTGAAATATGGCTCCGAAATCTATAATTTATTTATTCCAAAATATCTATGACTATGATGCAGGTGTCTTTGGAGCTGACTTATAAGCAGATAGAAATAAGCCAATTATATGTTACTTGCAATACTATTCTACTGTTTCTTTTTTTCGTATCTTTTGGCTCATTACTCCGTATTTTTCATTCTGCCATTGATTTAGATTGTTATAAATGTTATTGAGTTTTATCGATTAAATTGCTATTTTATGAAGCTGTAGGTGCATTTTAAACTCTGATATCTTGAGATTGACTTAAATTATAAATTCAAATATAATGTTCTTCCCGTTTAAAAGTTTCGTTTTATTTATTTTTTCTGTTAAACGAAAATTTAATAGGTAGTATTATTTATACTTACTATCTATAAAATTGTCACTATTGTTATAAAACTATTTCATGGTCTTTCAAAACCTATTACATTTTTATTTATCGTGTTTTGTTTATAAATACTTTGATTTTGGTTTACTCGCTGCTCTGACTCAAATTCTCATTTATAAATAATAAAACTAAACACTTCACTGGCTTTTATATTTTCCACTAAACACGGTTCAAGTGTCAAACAACTCGTTAGCTCGGTAGCTCCGTGACGTTCAAGAAACTTGGTTCCATTCTTGCTCATTCGATCGGGTTTATTAATATTGAAATGGAAACAACATCATCATTATCAACTTCTTGCCTTTATCCTATGTTAATTAGGGATAGCGCAACCCGTTTCTTATCACCTTTCAAGCTATCACTTACTGCTTTTTCTTTCATAACACTCCTCACACAATCGGACAGATTGTCGATCGTGATCATTTCTTTGGCCTTTCTCTCATCCACATGTATACATTAATCTTTTACTACATACCAATTTTACGGTATTGAAACAATATTAGAACTAAAAACAGGTATTTTTATATCACTATAGCTGTAGTATTCCGTGACATCCTGTTACAATAGATGATAATGATCATAAAAATGCCTTGCAAAGACATGGCACTTCCAACACTAACAGCATATATTTTAATGAAAGAGACAGTCCCTCATACCACAAACTATTTCGTATCAAGATATCTTAATCGAATTTGCAATGTCTGTCTCTGTGACCCCTTTAACAGGAAGTAAGACAGGACATGAGTCAGGGCACCGGACGCGCGGTGGACTAATCGAGACAGACAGACGGCCAACTAGATAGAACTGCATCGTGTACTAACTATGAGACTGTGTAAGACTATAATATTATTACACGGAAAGATGCCTATCTTAAAGAGTGGTACTAGAGACAATGGAATTCCTTTCCATGATCCAAGAATTTATGTATGTGTATAAATGCCTCTATGCCAGATATGATCAATCCTGTAGGGTTATCTTCTTCTATAGTTTTGTGTTCTGGCGCTTAATTAAAAACTGTAATAGATCGATAAACGACCTTGTCGCATATTTGTAGGTTTTCATCTGATTTATCAGTAAGCGTCGATAAAATGTTTTAAGTGATTAATCAAATAAGGGTTTCATTAATGTCTATAACAACACAACAGGGTATTAACAAATCGCCAAAAGATTTAAGACTTTGTTTAAGCCTGTGTGGACAATCACAATCGCATGTATCGTTTTCATTATAACCCTAAACCTATATAATGTAACTATAACCAGCTTGTCTATTCTGAAACCCTTCCACATCTCACTAAAGTCTTTTCATTAGCGGATCTGTTCATTTAATTATCCAGTCATATGAAGGTAAAACAGCATCTTTGCAATGAGCAGCATGGCTTTCGCACTAAAAGGTCAGTCAACTCTAATCTGCTGACACTTGTTGACTCTATTTCCACCAGTCTTGATCGCGGACATCAGGTCGATGTTCTCTACTTTGACTTTCGAAAGGCGTTTGATAGAGTTAACAATGATGTCCTACTATCGAAGCTCAGTGCGTTAGGCGTTGCTCCAGGACTTCTCCGGCTTCTTGCAGACTATTTACGAGATCGACAGCAATTTGTGAGACTAGGACTATACGAGTCACTTCCGTATCACACTCGCTCAGGAGTAAGCCAAGGTTCGGTGCTTGGTCCTCTCCTCTTCATTCTGATGGTCAATGACCTACCTGACGTTATTAAAAATGCCAACTGCCTCTTATACGCCGATGACCTTAAACTTTTTTATGAAATAAGATCCGACTCTGATTGCCTGGCCCTGCAAGCTGATATAGACTCAGTCTATAAGTGGAGTGTGGATAACCAAATGGATTTTAATACCTCAAAGTGTTATGTAATGACTTTTGGTCGAAAGCGGCGCCCATTATACTTCAGATATCAGCTTCATAATGATCTTATTGCACGAACTGATGCTATGAAAGACCTGGGAGTCACATTTGACCAGAAACTCACCTTTCACAACCATATAACATCTACCGCCAAGGAATCCTTTAGGCGTCTTGGTTTTGTCTTAAGAAACTGTCGCGATTTCCACAGTCCCCATGTCATCAAACTTGTTTATGGAGCCTTAGTCCGTAGCAAGCTTGAGTCAAGTGCTTGCGTTTGGAATCCCTTTGAAAAACAATATACTTTAACTTTAGAAAAAGTGCAAAAAGCATTCCTAAGGAATCTCTATAAACGTCTTTATGGCTATTATCCTTTTTTATATCCCACGAAATTTTTGCTGGGTTGCTTGGGTTTCAATTCTTTAGAAGCTAGACGGTCGCGCGACCAGATGATTGTGGCATTCAAAATACTTAGGGGAATTATAGATGCTCCTGACCTGCAAAACCTTATCTGTAACTTGTATGTGCCAAACAACTACAACCGTGGCAGGAAACATCGGCTCCTGGCAGTTCCGACGTGTCGTACAGTTGCACACTCCAAATCGCCCATACCGCGGACACTTTCTGCGCTTAATGCTCTCCTTGACAAGAACACAGATTTTGATATGTTTGCGGAAGAATGGAAGACGATACTGTCAGAATGTATGAAATTCTGTGAGATGACTGCATGACTGTGTCTACATTTTTATTAAATAAATCTATTTACACCTAAAGTCCTGCGCGACATGTAACTTGTCTGTGTTAATTTTAATGTTCTATTATTGTTCTATATTTTGTTGTTTTGTCTTTTGTATGTTCTATGTGTGTTTAAATAGTGTAATTGGCTTTGGCCGTTCTATTTAAATTAAAAAAAAATAAATAAATAAATAAATGAATTTAAATGTAGGCTGTTTATATGTGGTTTTGACCTTTCTACCCTCGTGGGGTGCTTTAAATAGACTCGTAAGTATCTAATCCCTGAAGCCGTGTAACAGTATTGTGTAAGGCTTAACTGTAGCAATTGTTTTTACATCAGTGCTTACTTTGTTAAAGTGTTTGGTACAATCCAAGTGTGAAATACCGTATGTCACATTTGGACTTTGAATTGGTTTTGATCTATTATTGTCTTTAATTTTTGCATAGTCTCCACTGCTGGTTCGATAAACATTAGCACTTTCGGTAGCCACAATGAGTGCTCTTGCTTCGATTTGTGTAGCTTTGTTTGGGAACCAGTCGTGACTGTTAAACAAGAGTAAGATGGGATGGATTGTTCGAAGAATCACTGCAGGCCTGGAACCTTTGAGGTGCTCGACCTCGAAAGAGCTCCCAGTATAATAATTAACAATGTCTTCTTGGGCCTGCCATGTCTGTCATCGGCCTGCCTTGAGTTACCACGGCCCTGGAATCTTAAGGGCAAATAAAGAAAAATGGATGGGTTTTAGTTGGTAAAACTCTGACACTCTCTATCGCTCCACCGCGAGAGAAGTTATATAACATTAACATTATCCCTTAGTTGATCGTCGTGACCATGATCCGCTGGAACTCATGGAAGTTATCTCCTACTCCAAATCCATTCAACACCAAAACCGTATCTCACTATCAAATATTTCCATATTACAACACAATATTAAGATATTTCGTGTCTGCTACCAACCGAGTGTTTTCCCCCGTCTGGCCTTGAACCGAGCTATGATTTGTGATTCATTGTCGTCACAATAACAATCATTGAGCTCCACAGTTTTTGTCGTTCGTCATATACGGCTGCTGGATCTAATTGTGGGTAATACAGTGATATATGTATATGTAGGTACCTTTATTATACTGTTTTCCTTGAGTTTGGTAACAATCAGACTAATTTTGTAACTGACTGAGGTATAATATGTAATATCTTCAAAACAATTTTCCATAAATTTTAACTTTATGATTCGATGTTTAATCAGTACAGGTAAATTAGGTACCTCTGATTTTTTTCTATCTTACAGAAATAGTTTTCTAATAGCTATTTCTTCTCAACCACTTCGTAATTTCAAAATGGAGGATGTAACCTCCATTCGGTAGTATATTTTTTTTTTATGTATATTCAGGTCAATTGTGGATCGATTTTGATTATTTTTTTTGTTTGATACAAAAAAAAAAAAACAAATTCTGTGTGTGTGTGTTTGTACAAGTACTATTTCGTAGTTTTAGGGTTTTCCCTGAAACTACAAAATAGTACTTGCCTCTTGTTACTTGCATCTTTTTAGTTACCTAGCTTAAAATGACAACTGATAGCTTCAGTAAAATAAAATCTATTTTGAATTATTTATGTGATGATATCTTGGCACGGATATAGAATTCAATAGAGCGATTTAACAATATTAGAGCCAGGTAAACTTGAGTGCAATACGCTAAATCCATAACACAACAGAAACAACGTTATTCTGCCAATTGCCTCGTAATTCGTAAGACTTCATTAAATCTGGTGAAGACTGGCCAAATTGGCACACGACGCCTGACCTAGACCGAACTGAACCATTTGGTAATTAAATTAATACGTGCAAACTGACTAATACCATCACAATTGAATTAATTGATTAAAAGAATGATGACGCGATGGCAGACAGGTTCGAAGTGGTCAATTAGATAGATACGGGTGCACTGTTCTTCAATGAAATGGGTATATTTGAGTGATATGCGGGAAGGGTACTGTGTTTAAATCTCAATAATTATGTCTTTATTGAGAACACCGTTTTTATTATGAAGCCTCTAGATGTGATAGGAAGTGCTTCTGTTAATAACTTGAAACATTTGTCAGATAAAACAGTTAAAGCCGCCGTATCGTTAAAAGATGCAGCAAATGATTTACACTATAGACATTGATATGATTTAAATGCACAAACTCCAGTTGTAGTACTGCAATTTAACTATGAGGCAAAAGAAAAAACTGTGTGACTTACATATCAACGCACAGCCAAATTTGCTAGGACTAGGAGCATGAAACTTTGCACAAGATTTCCTTTTATTACGTAGGCAAGCACTAAGAGATGATATTTCAAAATTCACCCCCTAAGGGTATAAAACAGGGGTCCAAGGTTTGTAAGGAGAAATCTACATTCACGAGGGCGAAGTTGCTGGCAGGTGCTAGTTACACATATTGTGGCAACAACTGATTCATACTACAGACGCTGATATGATTTAAATGCAAAAACTCTAGTTGTAGTACTGTTACTGTTACTATAATGGATATAATGACAACGTAATAGCTAGCTAATGCTTTGTTTGTTATTATTCGTTGAATAAGTCGATAGTCAAAACAGTAAAACAAGCAACCCTAACAACTTACATAATTCCTTTAAATTCACATAAAACAGTTTATTTACATGCCTCCACTTCACACGCAACACAGTATTTGTGTCTACACAATATATAGGTATCGTTCTCACAAACCTATATTGTAACAAACGTATGACAATTCATATCATTGTACCCTTGACTAGTAAATACTTACTAGGTTTTGTACCAAATTTATCGCTTATTGTCCTCCATTTGGTAGCAAGTTCAATGGCAGTCATGTTCTATACTGCCCTCGGAACCCAAAAAGCACTAACTCAATCAAAATGAATTTTAAGAATGTAAGGATTTAGGAAAAAAAAATCTGTCTTTATAATTACTTGAATAGGTTCTACCTGTGGAAGGTTGATGAAAAGTAACTTTAGGTCTATCTCCATTTCCCCAATCCAAAAAAGCCAATCCTAATTTTTCCAATTCTTTTTCCATTTTTTTTATTTACAATAAAGTGGTTTTCGCATTTATAAAATAACTAAGTATTGTTTTTTTTTTTAAAAAATAATTGCTATGTTTGCTATAAAGTTACTTACAGAATTTTGACCAATCCGTCGAAAACCCGGCCAGCCAAGAAAAATCTCAAAATTTTGAAAATTTTGAGTTACGACTTTTTGGCTTACGAGGGCAGTTGTACCTATATCATAATGTTTGTTTGGCTTGTATTGTTGAGTGGGGCTGGTTAACGGTGAATCGGAAACATGGGTTCGTGTATGGTAAACACACATAATTTAGATAATAATAGAACTGACGTTAAGGTTGTCAATCGATAAATATCCCAAGTGTTGTACTTCTAATCTTTTCTACTTCTTTTGTGACTTTTCCTAATATTTTTTTACAATAAGATCTGTTCATGTATTGATGATTTTATCGAGCCGTCGGAGAGCCTCGCGCCTAGACACTTGTTTCCATGGACAACCTGGAAATCTCTAAAATAAGATTCCCCACTCCCCACCCAGGTTGGGCGCAGCTAAGACAATCTCCACACATGGGGGTTCTCCAACGATTCCGAACTTCAGTGTTAGTGCGGTGTCTCTCTGCAGACCATGTCCCATCATCCATCCTGCGTCACATGCCCTGTTTACGTAAGGACCTAATGGCAACATCAGTGTTCAGCATTGCTGTGACTAGAAAGAAATTTAACTTTAAAAAAATTGTTTTGCCATCGACCCGCAAATAAATAGAAGATTTCCTCTCTTCATGCTCAATCTCTTTAAGGTGGTGCATCATGACTCACATTTTCACTGTTTATCATACAACCGCTCATAACTGATTATGACGTTATTAGATATTTTGGAAACACAGTATCTTGTGGATAGTATCTAGGTTTCTAAAGAAACCAATTTCTAAATTTGTGTAAAACTAATCCAGTAAAAACCTCTGAAAATGTCCTATTTTGTATGACACTTCATAATTTACCTAAAAATTAAAAAAGTCAAAAAAGTAATCCTCTAGAGACCTTGCAAATTTTATTAAGATTCTAAATGATGACAACATTTTCCAAAAACTTTTAAAGGTTTAAAAAAAAACAGCTAAATCCTGGAGCAAGTTTTGTGGAATTTTCGAGTAAATCTCGGAATTACTGAATACTAACACAGTTTTCAGGCGTTATCTCTCTTTTTTTGCGTTGCCTTTTCGTCAAACATCGCGTTGGATGGCATTAAATGAAGTAACAAGCTTTTAAACCATTTTCGATGTTTACGATAAGCGAGTGGAGAAGGACCCTCTTAAGTCATAGTATCAACTCTATATATGCCCTAACTATCATCATCATCATCATTTCAGCCGGTATACGTCCACTGTTGGACATAGGCCTGCCCTAACTGTGATCCCAATAAATTATTTCTAGCTTCTCTCAAGATAGATGTTCTATTGCAGACAATCCCTATTTAATTATAGATGTCAATTCCAATTGATGTTAACATTGATATATTGCATATTGGTCAATAAATGGTTATTTCCGTTCAATACTCACAGTATCAGATTGTCGGCTGAGTTTGAAGGCCATTGCATATATTTTATAATCAATACAAATATAAACTCACGGTGTTTTCTAGTTTGTTAGCTGAAACTACAAAGCCTTATCCACTACTCTTACACTTCTATATTTTATGTTTTCTTCATCATCATCATCAGCATTTCAGCCGAAAGACATCCACTGTTGGACAAAGGCCTCCCCAAGTGTCGCTACTTATGTTATCTTATTCTTCTTTAATTATATTTTTTTCATCTAAAATGATATTAATTGAAAAGAATAAAAAAGAAGCTCATCTTCTTTTTTCATTCTTTTTACCTGCTTATGTATCATCATCCACAACCTAGCTTTGCCTACTGCAGGGTTTTTCTTTTATCAATCTTGGATTTCAAACTATCCTTGAAGGTCAGTCTTTCTTATTGATCTGCTATTTCAGCTAACAAAGTGGTTTTGAACTTCAACTTAATTTTCATCTGTATTCTAGTGGACTCAAAATTGTCATCATTCTACACACACACAAAACATGTGTGAGTTGCTCTGCTGGTTCATAGGAGACCTTCTTTGCTTGCACCAATTTTCATGGTTCTGGGCTATTCGTATCTAACTCCCATAGCTTATTACCGTTTTTTTAGAAGTGGGAAGTCATCAAGTCTTTTCCTACTCTGAAACTCAGGGCCATGGGTATACCTTTACGAACAATTTCACATGCGATAGCCGATTACCTGAAACATGAAACATTATACAATTTATAAAATGTCAAGTTCGTATCAAATGACAGCCCTCAGTCTAGTGGCGTCCTTGGTAACGTGGGAAAGGTCATGAGGCGTGACGGAGGGACCTTTGTACGCCGACAGTGTCACGTCAATCACGCATATTAGTTGAAGCCTAAGGAAATTGATGGCATTGTGTCACGTCGCACCTGGCTGGGTCTTTGACGAGAACCGATATTTCAGGACCTAACCCTGAAATGTTTCAAATATCAAACTTAAGGACCCTGTTATCTGTAATGGTTTCTTTTTTGATTAATGTCTATAATACTTGCTTGTATTTTATTATTATTATTGATCGAGTCACACTTGACAACTATCTCACCTGATGCTTAAGCGATTATGTGGTCGACGATAGAGCACGCTAACCTAGAAGTAACCTATTCACTCTTGACTTATAGACCCTCAATTTGCAGCCATCACGAATTAACAGTAGAAATAAAGCTTTAAAATTTAAAGCTAAACCATGATGTCTCGATAGATTAAAAATTCACGATTCATGGAAAAGCGGACGCAAATGAAGGACAATCGATAAAACCGATTCAATCGGTTCCCAGAATGCATTGTGTGGCTATTAGCTAGCCTTGCAAGTAATAGACGTCTGTGCGTCATTGTAGTGCGCAGCAGAAGTTTAATCGGTGTCACCACATGACAGGATCCCATGAGACCAGTACCATCTGCGCGAAAAACTTCAGAAAGATCGATAAGCCTTCGGGTAAGAATTAAATGCAGTGGCTATAGTATGGAAATTTTTCTGTAACTATTTTAAATGAATAAAGTAATCGAAAGCTTTATAAAGGTCCCTGTGTAGATGTAGTAACTCTAGGGAATCATCATCTTATTAAATCACTAGTATCTTTCGATATAGTCAACCGATTGCGATGAGACAAATCAACAATTTTATTATATAAAAGTTATTTACATCGATTTTGTGATGCGCGCTCAACTGAAAACTTCTGCAGATTTTTTATTTCTTACTAATAATTTCACGCGTCTGTTCTTATATCTTATTGGTTTGTTTCTCAAAAAACACCATTAGTAACACCTTGACAGTGGTCTATTATCATCAAGGCTTCCATCAACTACCAAGGAGATCACTCATGCAACAGATTTAAGGGTCACGGTTCTACCACGCTTGAATAGCATCATAGTACCACAGTAGCTTCATTTAACGAACAAAAAAATATATTATTCTTGTTTCTCCCGCACGAAGACATAGCTAATGCTATTTTCTTCGAACTAATGGGCATATCTAAGCGTCGACACGCGCATGGCAACAGCAAATGTTTAGTAGTTAATTTTGAGACGACGCGGGACGTTCTAAATGCGCGCGCGCATCGTCCGCGTCCGCCATGTTTGACTTTATTTGCATTGGACGTGGTGCATCAGGGGTGTTACGTGAGGGAATTTTATATCATCTATGTATTTGAGGACATTATCGTTATCTTTATCCTAACCTATCTCTTTTTCTCTTTCTTTTTTTTTTGCTGCCTGGGCAAAAGAATTTTTATTGTTATTACTTGTAATTAGAGGTTGATGCAATATTAATTTTTCAATACTTCTCTTTTAAGTGGTCATCTTAGTATTTACACCCTTTTCAGCTAATACAGAATGGATTTTTAAATAGTGCAGCAAGGACTGGTAATCGTGTTTACAGAATTTTTTTCTTAGAAGATTCTCCATGAAATTTTGTAACATTTTGAGAAAAAAAAATACTGGCGGCGAGAAAGTTGGCGATTTACCTCGTTCTTGCTCATTTAGTTGAAGACCTTAATGTCTTGTGACCTTCTTTTGTTTCATCGATTGCAGTGTTTTAAATATGAACTCTTCTGGTAAAATTCATCCGTTTTTAGACACTACTAAACAAATAGTGTGTTGACTTGGATTAGTCTTGGGCCATAGATTCCAGCGTAACGCAGGGTAAATCGTCTATCCAAAACAATCAGTCCATCTTAACCGAGCCGTGGGTCTTCTATCACCAGCTAAATTAATGGTAGCAACTAGACACCCTTTTGCGAAGGCTTCGTTAGCAATGACATATCTCTCCTCCAGGGAGCACCACAGTTCTCCCTAACCTACGTAACTAACATCTAATACGACACTCGCCTAAATTTATATGCTTTTAAATGATCAGCTTATTTATCATCACGACATCAGGACCATTGATTGATTGGGCTACAATTAATCATTACGTTTAATGGGATCAATGATCGTTGTACGTCAAACTCTTGTTAGGCTAAATACATATTGACCTTCGATCTGTATACAGTATAATATAGCCCAATGACCTGGCCCAATTTAAATAATTAAAGTTAGGAAGAGCCAGTGACCAACCTTGAAACCGTAATGTTCATTCTAGTCAGTCAATTCATCGCCCACAAATGCTGTACCCTCCATTGAGTTTTACAGCTTGCGGAAATCATGTGTGATGATAATGCTCTGAGTTTTCAGATCAATATCGCAATAATATGTACCTGTCGTTACTTTTATGACTGCCATTCTTGGCTTCAATTCATTGCCTAGAAATACTATAATAAGACTGAATAGACTTTTAAGGCTAAAATGGAATGATGCTGGTTATCCCCTGGTACTTTTAGATTCGAAATAAAAGAAATGCGGCTTATCTCTTTTGGCATTAATAAAATTTACTGACACTATATTATTGATTATTATTTTGTGTGTACTTAGATCTGTTATGTAACATTCATTTTTTTCTTCATCTTTGTCAACAGGGTTATTGGTAACCTACATATTCTAGGCAAAATGTGATAGTGTAAACTATTTGCTAAAATTGAGCAACGGATAAGTTTTTTTCCAGGATTCTTCATTAATCTTTTTTTTTTTTAATTGTTATTGAAAATTTGCATATTCTCAAAACTTATTAGTTTCTGCATCGGCTTCCTTGTGTGCTGAAGTGTTGTAAATTGTCACTGATTGTGTGCTATCACGTTTTGCCGCAATAATCGAACTACCAGCATCTCTGGTTCTAGCTGGATCAATTTAGTTTAATAGAAATATCCTCATCTTTTTCTTTACATCATCAGCTTCTGTCTAGATACTATAGTTTTCTTCTTTCCGTTCCAATCTTTACTTTTTACGGTAAAATATTTATGTTACCATATATTTATGACAGTATCCTAATATCTAAATTTCTCTCATTGCAAGCCCTGTAAGGATGCTCCACCTATTCCGGGACAGTCCGCTTCCCCACCGCGCCATACATGGCCACACCCGATATAGACGTAGATCTCTTTGTCTCCACCCAGGGCCTGGTAATTTTAACATTACTGATGCACACCCGGTAACGTTATGCTCGCCTAGTAGTTCCGAGTATGATGAACTTTACTATTTTGGAATATCGTCGCTCCCCATCTACCATGTGTCTTTACATCTTCATGAGTCGCTTTGTGGCTATTTGAAGTTTTGTTTTCAAGTCGATTTATAAAGGGATATTTACTATTGCGATTCTGTGATATATTTACATTGATAGATATATACGATATCGTTGCAAGTTTACTTACCTGTTGTGTGGCATGTACCTTTTAATTTCATTGACAATATGCAAAATACAATGACCAGCCATTTCCCCATTTATTTTAACTTTGTTTTTGACATTTATACTTTATTTTATTAATGTTTATAATAGACTTTAATTTTTTTTTTAAAGTTTATAGTTAAACTAGCGACCCGCCCCGGCTTCGCTCGGGTGCAATATTATAAAAACCCGCATCAAAATCCGTTGCGTAGTTTTAAAGATTTAAGCGTACATAGGTATATAGGGACAGAAAAAGCGACTTTGTTTTATACTATGTAGTGATAATATTGACGTTGTTGTTTCACTGTGTAAACTTGCACTAGTACTCAAATTATATTTTCGGTTTCGTCTTAATTGCTATGTATGTATATAAAGGAAATAAATAAATAAGTTACATTTTCATCTATTGCCATAAGTATTTTACCAGTCCTCAAAGTATTTTTTTTTATTTCATAACCAGTGCATGACTGCGATCCCACCTGATGGTAAGCAGTGATCGTTGATGATCAGGCGCACTAGTTTATTAAGAGCATATTCACTCTAGCCTTGAAGATTAAGATTAAATATAATCGGATGGTTCTTCACAATCTTCACCCAAGAGACGATTACCCATTTTAGTTTGTACCAGACAATTGAGCGGTGAATTGATTTACTATGCTTATTAGCCAAATTAGTATACTGCCATATTAAATGACATCAAGTACTCACCTTCGAAACATTCCTGCACTACATAACGATCGATACATACCGCATTTTCATACACAAAATTGAGTTCCCAGTATGTAACAAAACCACACGTTTCGCAGTAAATATTGTTTGGTTAGCTTGCCATTGTAAGTGAAACACAAATATTATCGGCTAATTTGTTGCGTGACGAGTGGTCTCGTGATGGATGACGTCAAAAAGCGACAATAACTGCCCAGTGAACATCCATTCGTCAAGCCGTCTGTCAAAACTTCAGTGGTAACGCCAAATGTTTCATTTTTCTGTTGTTTTTTTTTCGATGTTCTAAATTCAAATATATTTTCTTACGTCAGGCCATCTAATTGGATTGTTTTTAGAACTTTGGACTCAAATAAATAAGGGTTTTTTCCTTTATTTTAATTGGAGTCCAATAAAATTGTTCATGCTATGCGTTGGTACAGGCCACGGTTCGGGGCGAGGAGGAGTTGCAGGCGGTCGCCTGCTTCTGCGAAGCAGTAAGCAAAGGCGGCCGCACGTGTGAAGCAACAGCGCACATGCCGCAGCCCCCACCGAGATTCTGATCCCGATTTCCGGCCAACGTAGGCGCGAGCTTGCGGACGGCGAGCAATGGGTAACTCGCCGTCCGACCGTCCGGTAAGCGTTCGGACCGAGCTCAAGTCGTCGACGGTGCGTATTGTCCTACACGGTTCACGCGGTTATTGTGTCAGCTGTAATCAAGGAGTTGTCAGCAAACCGTAGTGGCCCGGCAGGGTCGAAGCCTACTGGAGCCAAAGATTAGTTTCTCAAAGGAAAATTCGCCCCTGGTTCAAAAGTCAACGAAGGAACAGGAGTGGGTTTTTAATCAGTAAAAGTCTGACATTATCTCCCACTCCGCCCAAAAGCGTGGGATGTCATTGGATGATTTTCCCAACTAAAAAAAAACTTTGCATAAATAGGAATAAATAAGTCATAAAGAATGCTGAATTGAATAAGAAATAATAGACATGCCACTGCTTACAGGCGGTGGTGGGTCGTACCACCTCGTAGCAGCGATAGCATCGATTATTCTATTTGTATAGTGACACCACGGATCGATTCTTGCATTGTGCTGTCCACAGTATTAATGTTTCCTAGATAAAATAAGTGTTTGTTGTTGGTTACTAAAGTTTCTTCGTTTCGTTTTTTATAAGCTTACACAGATTATGTTTATAGTCTAGCGCATACAGCGGTACATACTCGTAACAATCTCTCTGTGTATTTTTTTATGATTTTTATTTTGATAATGTTTTTGGCTTGGATACTAAACCCTTCAAGCTAGGTCTTTCTAAGGAGTTATCATTTAAAGTTTCATTAGAATGTGAATTCTAAATTTTTTTGCAGCATTTAGCAGCAAATTATCGAGACAGTCGACTCGGCAAGCTTCAGTGTTCATGCACATAGACGATTATCTGCCAGCAAACCATTGAAGGATAGAGAAAGATCACAATAGTGGGTAGAATCTAGAGCAAAATTTTAAAATCTATACTTATAATAAATCTGTAGAGAGGTCAATTCTGTACATGAAATATATTTCCAAAATAACTATCAGGGGGTGATTAGTGATCGATACTGATGCCAAAAATGCAAACAGTACAATTTTTGTCTGTCTGTCTGTCTGTCTGTCTGTATGTTCTTTATAGAAACAAAAACTACGCGATGGATTTTAACGAAACTTGGTACAATCATTCTTCATACTCCTGGGCAGGTTATAGAATACTTTTCATCACGCTACGATCAATAGGAGCAGAGCAGTGAAGGGAAATGTTGGGGAAACGGGAGAAATTACTCGACGGAATAAGCAACAGGATCCGCGTACGAAGTCGCTGGCAGAAGCTAGTCACGAATAAAATAATACGATTTATAATCTTTGCTGAGGTGATGAGTATACCTACTGCAACAAAATACTTACTCAGCTCCATTTTACCGAGATCGCGCCTGTTGAATACTTATATTCAACTATTTTAGTTCATAGATGTTCATGAAAATGACTTAACATTTAGAGTGTTTTAATATTGTGCGGATTTCATCACGCATGCGGGGTCGCTTCGAATGCTGAAAATTTCAAAGTGCAAAAAAACTCATCCTGCAAACGTATTCCAGGCATTGCAATAATACTTGTATGAAATGGAAATTTGGAGGGGTTACGCGTACGGAGCAATACCGCATGCGTGATCAAAACTGCACGATATTAAAAACACAAGATAGAATAAACTAAGATAGCAGTTTTTTAAATTTGTTAGGGAATCTGTTAGGGAATCTATTTAAAAAAAAAACTCCCTAACTTTATTACTTAATTGTATTGAGTGCCTCTGTAGACAATAAAAGAGTCGATTCAAGACATCGTTTATCTGAAGTGCTAACTCTATAAACGCTCGTCTTCGGCGCGAATGAAGTCGATTTCCTGCGATGTTCCAATCACGTCGACAACTACTAACATCACGATGACGGCAGGCTGGCAACCCCGGCCCTACGTTATACAATTTCCTGTACATTGGAATTAAGCCGGAGACAGCTAAAGCTGTGGTCAGATTAACTTTGAGTTGAAAATGAAACGATGAGTTCATATCCAGATTGATTTAGTGTTTATTTTAAATGCAATTCTCATACTCAATCTTTTCCAACTTATTTGGGAGAAAACGTGTGTCTTCTTCTTCCACAGTTTTTTTCAGAAATACATTTCAAATTCCTATAGCCACCTTCTGGTTCCATCATCAGATCAGCTCCATGTCATAATAATTTTGCATTGTCATGATTGATTTACACATGCATGCATAATTTCAGCAGGTAACCGGAAAGTGGGTCAAATTTAATTGACATAATTTGATTAGGTACACACAAACATCGGGACAGGTGAAACTAAATAAAAGCTTGTAATGATATTAGGGGGGCATAATAATTATATTATTTATGATTGGTGTTATTATGTCTGAGCGCTTAGGACTCGGTCCCCGCAACGCCCACTGCAACTTGGTTGTTTTGTTCAAAACCTGTCAGTTTGCCGCTATTCTGGATTTAGCTACATTTCCCATTACAACCTTTTTACTTTCTTCCACCTACCAAACTAAGTCTTCTGTCTAATAATAATTAGGAGCCTAGTCAGGACTCCCACTAATCCGTGCGGAGTGAGGATCCAATTACTGCGGCTGGCGAGGCGAGGGCGTGCGAGTGGGAACAGCGTCTGTATGTATATCATTTGGAGGAGACGGTCCCGCCGCGACAAATCGCTGCTTCCCGCCTCCTTCATTATTTCTTGCAAATACAATAACCCTGGGCTATTCTTGTGTTTTTGTCAATTTAGCTAAATTACCTTCTTATAAGTATTTTTCTTTTCTGTACAACGTAACAGTTTTACATCAAAAACGGATTAAATATTTTGGAGAGTGTGGGAGGGAATTACATGTCTTGATTATGCCATCACCTTTTTACCATCGGACAACCCAACGTACGGCGAGTGTCCACCCTTACATTCTTGACACCTCCGGTCCGGACTAAGCGTTTTGCCACTTCGTTTATAGAGCGTACGTCGAAGGATTGGAACAATTTGCCTACTACGGTGTTCCCGTCTGGTTGTAATTTAGATATCTTCAAATCTAGAGTAAATAGGCTCTTAATAAACTCATAGTCAAGCACTAGTTATTATTTCATGAATCCCCAAGCGACCACCGGTGGCCGCGCATCTATTGTCTTACTATTGTGTCTCTAATTGACTGTATCTGAAGGGTTAAAGCAATTAAAAAAAAGTCTACTCAACTTCTGCGGCGCGTTTTTATGAATGATGATGTCGGATTGATGCCCAAGTGAGTCGGGGGGAGTTGTCTCATCCTAGTGAGTTGGGATGGTGCTGTCACAGTGAGTCGGGATGATGTCCCAGTGAGTTGGGATAGCGATGCCCCAGTGAGTTGGGATGGTGATGCCCCAGTGAGAAGTATTCAATGACTTACAGTATCAGCATTTATAAAACTCTTAATATTCAAATTCAACGTCTCACTAAGTAGACTATCATCAGTTAACTCGGTACCATTAATAACAAAAGTCAATAAATCGGAAGCTTTCAAGTAATCCCACTGCGGTTGCAGAATGCATCCATCCCGTTGGCTGCACTGTGGGCGGATATCGTTACAAATGCGCATAATGTACTCGTTAGACTCCGTCCGTTACTGATTTACTACAGAACCCAATCGCACTGAGAACTGGCCAGAAGATCAACTGCATAACATAAAGCTCTGTATCATTAGCTGCTAGATGATATGATCAAGACGAAAGTCTATGGCCAGTGCGTGTTGCCAGTGATGACCTACGTGATCACATCAGTAATGAAGATATCCGCAGGAGAACTAAGGTTACCGAAATAGCTCGAAGAGTCGCCAAACTTAAGTGGCAATGGGCATGCAACTAGACTGGCTTTTTTTTAAGGTGGGAAATCATCAATCACATCAAAAAAAAAATATCAATGACAAATGGCGTCGGACTTTTACTGCCTAAAACCCATTGCTGTTCCTTCTTTGCCTTCGTTCTAGGGTCCCGGGGTTCTTTTACGCATCACCCAAGGAGATTGGCACTTCAGTTTACTTCTGTATTTTCAAGGCAAAAATATGTATATGCGCTTGATCTTCTGAAAGCATTCTTTACATTACATGCATACTGATTTACAAAACGCTTAGCCGTGGGCGCGCCGATACCGGCTATTTCGTTGGCTGCCCATTATTCCCGACTACCCGCGAATTCCAGTAGGCGCAGCTTTGATCCCAATCACTGATCTATGTTGTACGATAAACCTTCTTTCGCTTTACGATAATTGCACTTTGTGTTAGAGCCGGGCTTTTATATCGGATTTGTCTTTGATGAGAGCATTCAGGGTTGTCTTGTAACTTGAAATTTAAATTGAGTTTTGCTGGAAGTTGTTGGAATGTGGCCTCTTTTCTTTTTGATGCTTTTCAAGTTTTTAATATCTTACTTGATCCTACATTTACATTTACTACTTTCTTGTCTATAAAGACAGGGTTGATGCGATGAGCCCGTTGCTGAGCTCTTGGTTTTACTTCACTTTTGTTTATTTCCGTCTGACTCGTTTCCGATTGCAATTAAATAATAAAAAGTAAACAAATCTCATAGTAACTTTGTACTGGTGGCACTTGTCAATATTTCACGGAAATGTTTTTCTTTTTGATTTGCTGGTTTCGTATGGGTATTTATTTTTAGTTATGGTATAAGTCCTGGGCGACGGCTAATTACCGGGCCGGTGCAGCGGTGGCTCGATTATACGTCATGGCGTTGATCATCGCGCCGCGCGTCGGCTGATGTGTTTTTATTTTTTATTGGGGTATTGTGGGTACTAAGTTATTTATTGGTGCTTTTCTTTTTATCAAATGTGGCACAAATTTTATATTATAATATTGCGTTCTTATTTATAAAACAGATATTTATGTATTTCAATTCAATTAAAATTATACACCCGTAGGTACACAACATCAATATTTATTTCAATTACACGTACGAGTAATTACATTTATGCTTTACCCTAGTCCGTGCGTCACTGCGGGGTGCCAACTGAAAATCAGCGCTGGGTGTCTAACGCCCAGCAAATGCTGAGGTGGTCACCCTTTCGGTGCGGGCACGCTCGGCGCACTTTGTACTTTTGTTTTGTTTTTGTTTACTTTGTCTATTATCCGTTGTACTGTGCTGTGTCTGTTCTGTACCGAATAAAAGTATTTCTATTCTATTCTATTCTTCTATTCTATTCTATTCTACATAATTAACAGCATGGTTGAGCGATTAGCTGTTACGCTGTGTGTCGCGGGTTGGATTCCCGCAAGGAACACATATTTCAATAGCCTACCAGATAATTAATTGTTCTATGTCCTGGTTCGTGTATGCTATATTACATTTTTGTGAACGCACTCACGATACGGAGTAATTCCTAGTTGTGTGGGGTAAAGTTCTTATAAAGAAATCATTTATTTTATATTCTGTCTTTTATTAAATTTTAAGCTGACCTGGAGATCTTCGTACTTTGGAGGTATGCGGAACAGAGAGTAAAGTCCCACATACCTCCTTTGAAAAGGGAGGATCCTCCGGCCAGACAGGGTGCTATGGTCTGGTGGGCGACTGCCCGATAGTTGATGTTGGGCTGTCGTATATGTTCAAATCGCGCGGAGAACTTTGATTGCGCGATGCAGGATTTCGTATTTTCTTCGTAGTTCTTATGTGGCGTCATAGATGTCGCTACAGTACTGTATGTATGAATGTAGTGTATCTTTCGATATAAGCAACCGATTGCGATAGACCAAAGCCTGAAGCTAAGATTAATAGATCAAGTACCTAATATTTAAATTAAAAACAAACCTTCAATTAATTTAACTTAATTTAATTAAAACTAACTTAAAAATATAAAAATATAAAAGCCATAAAGAACTAAAAAAGACGCAATTTAAAGTAAGGCATCGAAAAATTCCTCCGCATCGCTGTCTAAAAAGTTATCTACATCGATTTCGTACATTTTACGAGATGTGTTAAAAACTACTACAGATCTATTAAATGTTAAATTATTGTAAATTCTTTCTTCGAATCGTATATTATACTAGCTTTTGCCCGCGCTGCTTCACTCCCGCTCTTTACTACTCCACCCTACTATACCCAACTCTACTCTACTCTACCCTACTCTACCCTACTCTACCCTACTCTACCCAACTCTACCCTACTCTACCCTACTCTACCCTAGTCTACCCTACTCTACCCTACTCCACCCTACTCTACCCTACTCTACCCTACTCTACTCTACCATACCCTACTCTACCCTACTCTACTCTACCCTACCCTACTCTACCCTACACTACCCAAAATTTTATTTTTTTTCCATAAGAACCTTCTCCTCACAATAACAATCACAACAAAAACAAAAATCAGCCAAATCGGTCAAGCCGTTTTCATGCCAAGTCGTGACAACGGAAAACGGGGGTCATTTTTATATATATAGATTTATACTGGAATTGTACGATATGCGTCTACAGTTAATTAATGTGGTCAGCGGAAGATTTTTCATCATTGTGTTCCACGAATATACTGCACTATATTTAAATTCATATCAAATTAAAACCTATTAGAACTAATTGCAGTGCAAGATGACTAATACTGATAATGACGTCATGCGGCAGTGTCATTTGCAGGGGGCATGATTAGAAATGTGCCGTTGCCGGCAATCTGGGAATATTGCTGGCAACATTGCCACCAATATTCATACATCGGGCAATATTCCCGGCAATGTTCCCACCAATATTCCCACTTTACGGCAATATTGCCGGCAACGGCACATCTCTAGGCATGATGCCACACTGACATTATTGTGACCAGATAAACGGATCGTACATCGTACTACTCTGTCAAGAAAGTACCGGGAAAAGATCAATAATACACAAAATGTCTGTTATTCATCCAAATTTATTTTATCACCTTCAAAGTATGCTCCTTTAGAAACGATACACTTGCGCCAACGAATAATCCATTCATCAAAACATTTTTTAAACGCTGCTTCCTGAATTGAGTTCAGTTCTCGCCGTGAATTCTCCTTTATGTCTTCTATCGATTGAAAACGGGTGCCACGAAGTGGTAATTTGAGTTTAGGAAAAAAAAAAAAGTCAACAGGAGCCATATATGGTGAATATGGTGGTTGCTGGATGGTATTTGTTGAGTGTTTGGTCAAAAATTCGTTCACAATGATAGCCTTGTGCGAAGATTGTCGTGGTGCAAAATCCAAGAATTTTCTTTCCACAAATCTGGCCTTTTTCGTCGAATTTGCTCTCTTAAACGCCGCATAACGCTCAAATAATATTCTTTATTTACCGTTAGACCTTCCGGTAAGAATTCAGAGTGCACCGCGATAGTCAAAGAAAACAGTCAACATGACTTTGACTTTTGATCGACTTTGGCGTGGTTTTTTCGGTTTCGGATCAGTTGGAAGGCGCCACTCCGAAGCTTGTTGACTAGTTTTCATGTCAAACTCGTAAACCCACGTCTCGTCACCAGTAACAATGCGTTTCATGAATGTTGGGTCCGAACTGACTCGTTCTAGCATGTCCTCAGCGACTTTCATGCGATTGAGTTTTTGGAGAAAATTCAGATCTTTTGGGACTAGCCGAGCAGCAACATGTTTCATACCCAAATGATTAGTTAAAATGGTACGGATCGACTCGTGAGATACAGAAAGTTCGGCGGCTATCTCCCTCAGAGTTGAATGGGGATTTTCAGTCACTATTTCCTTCACTTTTGCGATGTTAACTTCAGTTGCAGACGTTGACGGCCTACCAGAGCGAGGCAAATCTTCCATCACATCTCGACCGCTTTTGAACGCTTTGAACCACTCATAAGCACGAGTTTTTGATAAAGTCGATTCACCGTAAGCCTTCTGTAACATTTTCAGTGACTCCGAACACGAAATTCCATTGGCGATGCAAAATTTAAGACAAACTCTTTGTTCGATATTTTTGTCCATTATGAAATTCGCAATACACACTATATTATTATATGATATTACTAAAACCAGCACTGTATTTAACGATTATGGCGGTAAGTCCCCTCTTTGAGGCGTGGCTGGAAAGACCTCACGGCGTCCTTACCTTCCGCATGACGCAGGTCCTCACCGGACATGGCAAGTTCGGGAGGTTCCTGCATCGGATTCAGGCGGAAGAGACGCCCGGGTGTCGCCACTGTGCGCAAAGCCCGGAGGACACGGTGGAGCACACCGTCGAGGTGTGCCCTGCCTGGGCGGAGCATCGCCGTGCCCTCGTGGGGGCGATCGGCGGCGGAGATCTGGTCGAGGCCATGGTCCGGAGCGAGGAGGAGTGGCAGGCGGTCGCCTCCTTCTGCGAAGCAGTAATGCTTGCAAAGGAGGAGGCCGACCGCATCAGGCAATGGCGCCCTCGCTGCCGTCGCCGGGATTCCGATCCCGATTTCCGGCCACCGTAGACGCGGGCTCGCGGACGGCGAGCCATGGGTAGCTCGCTGTCCGATTGTCCGGTAATGGACCGAGTCCAAGACGTCGACGGCGCGCACTGTTCCCGCGCGCCTCAAGGAGTTGTCAGCAGCAGGAGGGGCCCAGCTGGGTCGAAGCCTACTGGGGACAGGGTTGTCCGAAAGGGAGCTCGTGCCCCGGTATGAAGGCTAGAAGGAACGGCGCGGGGTTTTTAGTCAGTAAGAGTCTGACACTGTCTCCCGCTCCACCCAAGAGCGGGTTTCGTCAAAGATGATTTTCCCCGTCGACAGAAAAAAAAAAAACAATGTATTTAATATAAATAACAGATGCAACTCAAACTCCGCGCCAAAATGGAAAACAGTTGTGCCAATCTAACAACTACAAAAAAACAAAAATTTGAATTTGGAACCATAAACAAATCATCCATTCCCGATACTTTTTTGACTGGAATGTATATGGTGCGAGTGAGTAAGGACTTTAATGTTCTTTGTAAGGAGTTCTCTTTTGACCCGTTTAATACAAAAATCTATTCTGCACGCACTCAACTGAATGCAAACTTTTTCAAAAGTGCATAGTGTTGATTGTACTTTAGGGGATGTTTAATTATGTTCTTTTTTTACGTGCTTTTAGTGATCGTAAGCCTTCTATTAATTTAACTATTTCCACCCGTGAGAACCTGTAATAGGCTGTATGTTTCTTATACTATTGTTATCCTTTTGTTGTAGCTGTTGGTTCTCCTAATTATTAAATAAATGATAATATACTGGCAGACAGACCAACCGTGTCTTTGATCTTGTAGTAAATACGAGTATGGCCGGGATTATGGTAACATTCCTGCCACATGGTGTTATATAATTTGTTTACGGGTGTACAACTTCCGCCTACCTTACACCACAACGGCGGAAGCCATCGTCGAGTATGTACCATCAAAGAATCATCAAAACTGCCCACAGATTTTTTGCTTGCACTCGAATCGAAAATTTAAGGTTTTTCCTGTAGCGCCGCGCTGCAGGATTCAAGCGAGAGTGATCAGGCAGAAATTACCGCTATGGTCATTTAAAAGTTGAAGTAGCACTACGCACTGAAGGTGCATTTGCTGGAGTAGCACCGGAATGTCAATTTTAAGGCTTTTGTGGTGCAAGTACCGAACTGTTTTCTGCACCTTGCTATGGAAAAAGACTTTTGGCCACAGGGCGTGGTGTTACGTCGCCTTCGCGGGCAAGTACCACAAGAAAATATAGTGCGAAATGAAGTGTTATTAACCTAGTTTTAAATAATGTTAGTCTATAGGGTATTTGTGATATGGGTACTATCCTCAATTTCGCATCCTCTCACCAAATGAATCCAGACTAACATATCTATCTATAAGGTGGTAGCAGTAGATATGCAGTTGGGACTTATAATATTATTACAACTGAAACTTAGTACTTTTTTCATCTCTCCCAATCCCTACAGGAGGACAGTGCAAGCCTAATGATAGCTCGTCAGACTATTATGATCCAGACGTCGACATATGCGTAGTGGGATAGGTTAGTGTCGGTGCACTTGTAGTAAATGCGTTGCATGTCGGATGCGGGAGTGCGGCCAAATGTTCCGGACTTAGCGGGACTTCCACCTAATGATTGTGGACTCTAATTGATACACAATTTTGAGTAGTAGTTTGAAGAATTTCTGCTTTCATCTTGTTCTATCGAATTAGTGGCTTGTTGATCTTTCATCTGATTGGGCATCCTGATTATACTGAATAGGTATGCTCTTCGCTTGCCTGCCCCCCTAGCCAAGTTACAACCGTTTCGTTTCAATTCTCTTGTGTCGAACGCCTCGAGTTGGCCACGCCCCCGGTTCTTTTGTTCTGATGACGTTATTCCCGTACATTTCAAGTTTTCTACTAGGACAACTTGGCTAAGGGTACTGGCTCTTTGCTACGTTTTCTGATGTTAGCGAGAATATCTTCATCAACATTTCAGCCGAAAGACGACCACTGTAAGTTGTACATAGACTCTCCCCCCCCCCCCCACGTGTCACTATAATGACCGGTCCTGGGCGTCTCGCGTCTATCGGATTCCTGCGACCCTCACGAGGAAATCGGTCCACCTTGTTGGAAGCCTTCGAACGCTGCGTCTACAGATACAAGATCGTCAATCCAGAACTTTTCGTCCCCATCGACAATTTGTTCTGCTAGCAAAGTACCCAGCCCACTACCAATTCTTCGGGCTATGTATCCTATTCCTAAGAATATCTTACTTTACTTAATTTACTTGTCTTACAATGCTTACGCTACCTGGTCCATTCGTGCATTTTAAGGTATGGTACATTATTATTATTAGAAGTCAAAATTCATATTTATTTTTTATATATTTATATTTATTAGTCATTAAGTCCGCCTATGTTATATACATAAAGTAAAGTATATGATAAAGTTTCTTAACGAATCTCATGACTCTTACCTCACATGAGTAGTTTGTATCTACTTATAATTGTTTATTTTGAGGCATACCTTACGATTAGTTTTATGACGCAGTAATTCTTTTAAAAATAACTTTGTTTTTAACGCACTTACTGCTCGCGTTATAATAATAAATACATATCTTCCACTAACAACTGAAATAGATTGTTATCTAGTAAAAGCTACAAGACCGCCGGGATCGATTAGAATCGATCGAAGCATTTTTTCTTGTTTTACATCGCTGAAACTATTACAAACAACATTTTGATCACCATCAGTAACGCTATTGATTACTTTCTTTTTATCATGTTTATCATTTTTGTAATACTCATCAATTGTTTTTATTTCGTTAGTTATTGTATGCTTACCATCAGGAGGGATCGCAGTTTAGCATTGATTTATATCATTTAAACAAATGTCCGGAAATCTAGGTAGGTACCTACATTATCATTCCAAAACATCTTTATTGTGGAACACAGAAAAGTGTACATTATACAACTGGTGATAATAAATGCCTTGTGAATAGCTATATCCTATCCTTTGGGCGTACAATATAAAAAATAAAGTTAACATTGATGATAAATTATAACTTATATGCGTATTAGACCATTATATATTTACAATAACTGGGAGAAAGACAAACAGTACTTAAATAATCAATTTGAACAATTGATTATTTAAGTACTGTTTGTCTTTCTCCCAGTTATTGTTAAACTCAATAGTTTAACGTACGTTTAAAGTACTTAATTCATGAATACCCAAGCGACCACCGGTGGCCGCGCATCTATTGTCTTACTATTGTGTCTCTAATTGACGGTATCTGAAGGGTTAAATAAAAGTCCGAGTTTTCATCATATTCGAGACGAACATATGGACCAACACTAAGCGCATCATGATATATTCATTATTGTACACCACATAAGCAAAAAAAAATAGGACAAACATCATTCAAAAGGTCGATCGCTTACAGACAACCTTTATGTACACAAGATGAAATGCCTCTTTTATTTTAGATTTTCCTCTCATTAGACTTTTGGAGACATATTTGAGTGTCATTGTCAAGTTTTTGTATGTCTGGCAATTTTTGCTCGATAATAGAAATATACCGTTACCTCTGAATAGAAATCAAATTCCGATAAATAACTAGACAGATTTGAATTTGAAATAATCCCGCTATACACCTGAAAGCTGGCGACTTTGGGCGGGGTTGTTGCACTTGCGTGCCGATCGCGCCGAGCGTCGCACACGCAAATAGACAAGCCGAATAGATGCACAGACGCCATGACACATCCGAGATCCAATTTTTTTTCAGTGTTACTATTTATTGCAGACAAAAAATAGATTATAACTATTTTTTGCAATATCCTAAAAACTACAAACACGTGACAAACTCCAATGTGCAAATGTTAACAAAATAATAACCAAAGTGAAAGACTTATGCCTTTTGTATATTTAATTTTCCTATTTTAATTACCTAATAATTTTTTTTATTTCATTTATTTCAATTTTTTTTTAATATATATATTCCAGTAGGTAAATTTTTTTTAGATCCTTAGTACGATTATGTATCCACATAATCTACATTAGTGATAGTCTTTATCACAGACGCACAGACACCATGATTCACCCGACACAAGGAGTTGTCAGCAACAGGAGGGGCCCATCTGGGTCGAAGCCTACCGGGGTCGGGGTTATCCGAAAGGAAACTAGAGCCCTGGTATGAAGGCTAGAAGGAACGGCGCGGGGTTTTTAGTCAGTAAGACTCTGACACTGTCTCCCGCTCCACCCAAGAGCGGGTTTCGTCAATGATGATTTTCCCCGTCGACAGAAAAAAAAAAAACCCGACAACCCAGTTTAGTCCTGCCATAGATAAATCTTATAGTATATCTCTTCCTGAATCCTAGTAGGTATACACCTTTATTATCTAGATATATTAGTGATGATCAGTACTATCAATTTCATTTCTGGAGCGCGTTTGTTTTTTGCCACTTGTATCTTCATATTCAGGGATGTTACCCAAATCAGGACTTGAGCAATGTGCCCTGCCCACTGCCAAGTTTGGCCTCAAAATATCGATTGATTGAAATAACAAGATATTGGTAAACAGCAACTTCTACACTACAGTGTCTTACGAGACTGTACCTTTTTTACGGTGGGGAAAATCATCCAATGACAACCCCCGCTCTTGGGCGGAGCGGGAGATAGTGTCAGATCCTTACTGACTAAAAACCCACCTCGTTCCTTCTAGCCTTCATACTGGGTACTCGAGCTACCTTTCGGACTAACCCTGGCCCCAGTAGGCTTTCGAATTATCCCTGGCTCCAGTAGGCACTAGACTGTATCTGGACGTAAATAAATATGTAATTATGTAGGTATACTTGTAGCTAAATACACCTGTGTCTGCCTAAGATAAGAGCAGGAAACGTAGAATCAAGATAGAGTTACATTTATGCGTGTTATTTAATTGTTTTAAGGTTGCCTAAGTCGGTAATTTTTCCATATAAATAGTACGACGACCATTTCACAATTTAGCGGTGTATTAAAATATTAAAAAAAAAAATATTTTTTAAGATGCAAATTTTAAAAAAAGAAGAAACGATTTTAAACATCTTTTTACATTTACGCGGGCGAAATCGCTGGCAGAATCTATATGTATGTAGTAGAGGTATAGTATGTACAAAAAACAGGTGACATTCGACTATTTGCAACAAAAAATATCTGAACGGATACCTAATCTTCGATTATTAGGTTTCGTTCGTCGTATGGCATTATTAGGTTTCCTTTGCCAGTGTACCAATTTCTTGCTTCTTTTTGTTCTACGAAATTTCAATATCCTCGCAAAATTTATTTATGAATACAATTTTTCGTATTTTACTGCAAAGTTTCCTTATTGATTCGTGTTAATATTTCAATTGTTTTTAAATAGAATGTGCCTTTTTTGTGCAAGTTTATGTTCGAAATTCGAACACCATAGAAGCAAATATGATGATAGAATAACACGACCAGGATCGCTAAAACCCTCATTTATAAAAAAGGTTCAGTCAGACCTTGAAGCAAATACTGGCCACTAACAGAGAGCACCTACCAAAACAACACATAAAAATAATAACTCCTCAAATAACACCTTTGTAAAATTCGAAACTCAAACCTAATCAGCTGACGCAAAATGGCTGACCATTGAAATAAATAAAACTATATCTCTAGGTAACTGTAACGAAAGCTAATAAACTGTTTGAAAATATAACACTTGTTTTTAAAGATTCGATGTGAATATAGAACTGACATCAAAGATGCTACGGCGGGCAATAGATACTGGCCTATAGCCAAGACGGGTAGAGGAATCTGTGCTTATTGTCTTTGCCACTTCCAATTTTTATTACGCTGTTTTCTTGGCCGACCATCGAACTGTCGTCTATAAAAAAAAATGGAAGCTTGGAAACTTTGTCTATGACGATAAATATAAAAACAAATCTCCTTAAAATATCTCAATCAGGTGCATTTATAATAAGCGGTTTTTTTTTTCAGTTTTTTCTTTTTATTTGTCGTAATAAGGTAAAAAAGCTATGGCCCAACCATTATTTGCTGCAATGTGTTGGTGGTCTTATGCATCAAATTACAAGCTAGTGTGTTTGGGTGCTTCTTAATTCATGAATCCCCAAGCGACCACCGGTGGCCGCGCATCTATTGTCTTACTATTGTGTTTCTAATTGACGGTATCTGAAGGGTTAATATGTTTGGCGTAAGATTTGAGTTTTTCTGTTATCTCCTGCTTCACCATTGACATCCTAGATACCTTTTTTCTATCGTTGGGAAAATTACAGTCTACTGGTGTAGATATGCCTGCACTAGTCTATTAGATCTAAACGTTATGTGTTCCTAGAATTTCATTACTATTGCAAAATAGGTCATAAGTAATTATAACACTATCTCCAGTCTACTTGAACAGGAAAAAATGCCAGCATTAGGGAAACACATGTAGTGTTTAAGTATATATTTCTCGTTACATCCTGAAGAATGCTGCAATTCGCAGTACACCCTCGTACTCCTATATTGTGATAAACGACTCGGTACGTCACATGCCATGATGAATCGCCGGCGCATCCGCCGAGCGCCATGCCTCGAATGGGTCACTCCTGCGCATGTTACGATAAAGCATAAATCTGTTAATCATTTTAAATTGCGTCTTTTGCTGCTATCTTTATTCAATGATTCTACTTAAAATATCAAATATCAGATGCATTTATAATAAGCGTTTTTTTTCGGTTTTTTCTATTTTTTATGTCGTAAGGTAAAAAGCTACGGCCCAACCATTATTTGCTGCAATGTGTTGGTGGTCTTATGCATCAAATTACAAGCTTGTGTGTTTGGGTGCTTTTTAATATGTTTGGCGTAAGATTTGAGCTTTTGTGTTATCTCCTGCTTCACCATTGACATCATCCTAGATACCTTTTTTTTAGGGTTGGGAAAATTACAGTCTACTGGTGTAGATATGCCTACATTGGTCGTACTAAACGTTATGTGTTCCTAGAACTACATTCATCATCATCATCTTTCTGCCCTTGTCCCGTTTTATTTGGGGTCGGAGCAACACGTTTTTTTCTTCCATTCTGTCCTGTCACTCGTCACGCTATCACTAACTCCCTTTTCATTCACACCATCCATCCATCTTTTCTTTGGCCTCCCTCTCCCTCTGCATCCATCCACATGTAAATTCATAACTCTTTTAAAAACATGCGTTTCATCTCTCCTCTTTACATGACCATACCAAGACAAACGATTTCCTTTCAACTTTTCAGTCACTGGCGCCACTTCCTAGAACTACATTAATATTGTAAAATAGGTCAGTTGTAATTATAACACTATCTCCAGTCCACTTGAACAGGAAAAAATGCCAGCATTAGGGAAACACGTAGTGTTTAATTATATATTTCTCGTTACATCCTGAAGTATGCTGCAATTCGCAGTACGCCCTCATACTCCTATATTGTAACAAACGACTCGGTACGTCACATGCCATGATGAATCGCCGGCGCATCCGCCGCGCGCCATGCCTCGAATGGGTCACTCCTGCGCATGTTACGATAAAGCACAAATCTGATAATCATTTTAAATTGCGCCTTTTGCTGCTATCTTTATTCAATGATTCTATAAATGTCTTGGTATCGGAAGTGGAATGACTTAGATACTGAAAACTCATCATCAAATCCACTTCGTTGGCGTAATAGGTCGTTTCTGTCATCCTTACTAATATTATATAAGCGAAAGTGAGTTTGTTTGTTTGTTACGTCTTCACGCCTAAATGGCAAAACGGATTTTGATGGAACTCGGTACATGGATAGAACATGTCCTGGATTAGACTTTTTATCCCGGAAGTATGTTCCCTTGGGACAATTTTCTGCTATCACGCGGGCGAAGTCGCTGGAAGCAGCTAGTCATCGATATTTCAGCTGAAAGACGTATACCGACCGATTCTATGCATCAAGCTGATTCTTGTAGCGATCACTAAGTCATCAGTCGACATTGTGAGAGGCTTTTCGAAGCTGCGTAGGTACGAAATAATCCAGAAATTTTCGGATCTATCGATAGTCTGTTTTGCAAGCAATGTGTAGAGCACATTGCTAGTTTGACGATTGACCAGACTACGCCGGTAACCTTGGTTTTTCTGCGGACATCTTCAAATGATATCTTTCGTTTAGGGAATGCAAACCGGTTAACTGGTTAATCCGAAAACTGAAAAACCGGTATTTCGGCATATTTTTAATGATTAAAAAAAACCGTTTTTTGTTCAAGTAACCGGTTTTTTCGAGTTTTTTTTATATTACTTTCAAATTACACTATTTTTTTTAGCAAACATTGTTTTAAAACGCTGTTGAGGCTTGATATCAGTGGTAGGTTTGTTTATACACCGCTAAATTTGATCGTTTTAATCCCATGGAGGGTCGATCCAGTACATGGAACTCTATCGATTTATAACGGTAAAATCGGTAAACCCTTATTACCTTTATTTAGAACTCGTATTAATTTACGCATACGTGCGAAAATAATTTCTTAAATATATCATCAGCTGAGCGAGTCTAATGACCTGTAGGTAGTTAGTACGCAACGCCGACTACTTGGTACAGGCCATGGTCAAGAGCGAGGAGGAGTGGCAGGCGGTCGCCTCCATCTGCGAAGCAGTAATGCTAGCAAATGAGGAGGCCGACCACATCAGGCAACGGCGGCGCTTACAGCGCCCCAGCTACCGCCGGGATTCCTATTTTTTCGCATTGCCTCTTCGTCAAACATGGCATTGGATAGCGTTAGATGAAGCAACAAGCTTTTAATCCTTGCTCGATGTCAAGTTGACGATAGAGGAGTGGAAGACAGTCCTCTTAAGTACAGGAATACACTACACAAATGGTTTTGTTTTTCTAATAATAATATCCACAGCACTGAATAAACACTTATCAACAAATTTTTTTCAATAAACTTAATTTTTTTCAGTACCTAGCCAAGATCTTCTTTACGGTATGTTTTTTTAAAAAGGTATTTAATAAAAAAAAAACGTATTTTTTTTATTAAATATTTTACAGTTCTTATTGGCAGTGGTTCAGTAGGTTTGTTATGAGTATTAAATTCTACATGATTACAACCGTTGGTACAGAATTAATTGTTTTATTTCTGACCTACATTACTGTTCAGTTTCCACAGCATTTGCAGTTTTCCTGATAACAAACATTGCAAACTCAATGTCGTATCGCGTTGCTTTGGCGATGGAAGCGTAAACATATTCGTCTGAGTGCGACAACTGAGCGAGTTGTACAAAATCGAGCTCTATTGTAGATATCTATAGATATCAATTTAACATTAAAATGTCAAGTCATACGATCTTTTCAACACCAGCAGTTGATTACAATATCATTTGTTCCATTCAAAAAGGACTTGACTTCAATAGTTTTGAATGATTTAATTTCTCGACTATTGAGTCCGCATATTTCAGCACACCTACTAAGCATGTTGCATATAACGCATGTTTGTCTGTTCGTTTGTTAGCACCGACCGCCAAGGTGTTAATTCAGTTACTAGCTGACCGCTTATTATTGAAATTACTGACGACATTTTGGTTGTCCCAATCAAAGTTTTTAGTTGTAATACAAGGGTTAATGTAAGAAGAATTGATGGCATGTCGATTTCCTTACGATGTTTTCGAAGTTTGGAACACGGGTAGAAAATATCCTGGCATTTTGCTAACTTCCACATTTTGCTACTAAGTAAAAGAAAATTTTTCGTTTTTCGTAAAAAGTTGACTTTTTTGCGAAGTTTTTGACAGTTGTCGCTAAATAACTTCGGTTTTTGTGGTCCGATCTTGACCAAATTAATATCAAAACTCGGGCCGGCGCGTCCGCTACGTGCCCCGACCCTAAAAAATCCGCGTCCCATAGGGAAATTTTAAACCCGACAGTAAAAAACTGTCCAAAATTCAAATCACAAGTCTTGTGGTCGAGGGCGCTCTGGCAAATGCTTCAAAATGTGTGTTGGCTTTAAAGGGGGGTTTTAGGGTTTTTTCTTCTCCCTGTAAACCTATCTCTTTTTACGAGATTTACACTCTATTTCGATCGAGGTACTTAGGTATATATTTTTTATTCTTTATTTACATACGTAGGTACTTTAGATTCTATTTTAAGCATATATTTGGTTTTTTGAACGCGTGCACCAGTTTTTGTATATGGAATAATACCAATAACACGTACAGTCAACAAAATATATAAGTGTAACTAGGGTCGTCAGATATAGATAGTTGAAGTTTTTATGGAAATCGATAGATGAGTGAAATTTAATATTATTAATGAGTTATTTACTTACTATTAGCACTTTGCCAGTGACTCCATTCGCGAGAATATATTCATAAAAACTTTAACACCCCCTTAAACAGTAATATGAGGACGGTTTTGAAATGCTAATAATGCTAGTCTTTATTATTCATTTTGATTAGAATTTCTGCCAAGTTTCAAGTTTATGGATGGTTTTTTTTACGGTGGACAAAAATCATCTTATGACAACCCCTGCTCTTGGGTGGAGCGAGAGATAGTGTCAGACTCTTACTGACTAAAAACCCACCCCGTTCCTTCTAGCCTCTTCATATCGGGGCTCGAGTTTCCTTTCGGATAACCCTGGCCCCAGTAGGCTTCGACCCACCTAGGCCCTTCCTGTTGCTGACAATTCCTTGAGGCGCGCGGGAACAGTACGCGCGTCGACGTCTTGGGCCGGTCCGGACAGTCACCGGACGGTCGGACAGCGAGCTACTCATGGCTCGCCGTCCGCGAGCCCGCGTCTACGGTGGCCGGAAATTGGGATCGGAATCCCAGCGGCGGCGGCGAGGGCGCCGTTGCCTGATGCGTTCAGCCTCCTCCTTTGCTAGCATTACTGCTTCGCAGAAGGAGGCGACCGCCTGCCATTCCTCCTCGTTCCGGACCATGCTCGGCGCGGGAGGTCTCAGCAGCCGATCGCTCTCACGAGGGCACGGCGATGCTTCGCCCAGGCAGGGCACACCTCGACTGTGTGCTCCACCGTGTCCTTCGGGCGTTCCGCACAGTGGCGACACCCGGGCGTCTCTTCCGCTTTAATCCGATACAGGTACTTCCCGAACCAGGTGCCATGTCCGGTGAGGACCTGCATCATGCGGAAGGTAAGGACGCCGTGAGGTCTTTCCAGCCACGCCTTAAAGAGGGGACTTACCGCCATATTCGTGGCGTGCCCAATATCTGACGGCCCTGGTAACTTATCTCCTTTGTTGACTGTACATCGATACAATAACACAACCGGCACTGAAAAACACGCCACTTCACACATTGTCTGATGGATGACTCAAATAATTGGATAGACAAACACTGTCTGCATGGCTGCGGTCAAAGTCAAGGTTGTAATACGAATATATAATGCTGATAAGCAATCAATTGCATTGGACAATTTGTGATGGATGGTGTAAGTTGCATATTATTTTTACTAACCTATCCAATACGAAAAAGACACGCCTACTAAATTATAATACATATAAAATATAATCTATATCGAAAGGAGTGGAGGGAGGCCCTTGCCCAGCTGTGAGACAACATGGGCAAATTATAATAATATAATATTTTTTGCTAGTGTAACATTTTCAATAGTAATTTGTAAAAAGCAAGTTCTTTTTTAAATTGTTATTAACTAGTGCTGGACTGCGATCCCACCAGGATGGTAAGCGATGATGCAATCGTTGATGGTGAAGCGCACTAGTTTATTTATTTATTTATTAGGAGAACCAACAGCTACAACAAAAGGATAACAATAGTATAATAAACACAGCCAATTACGGACCCGCTAAAAAAATAAAGGATGATGGCAATGGTGAAGCAGGAGATAACAGAAAAGCTCAAATCTTACGCCAAATATTAAAAAGCACCCAAACACACTAGCTTGTAAAAAAAAAAGAAATAAAAAGAAAGGTACCACACGACCTCAAACGACTTTTTCGCATAAACTGATGGACTAGCCATTGAAACTGATGGACTAGCCACTGAGCTAAGTTCATTTAAGACAAAATGGAAATACGTGACCTCTAGCTAAATGCCCTCAAGCAGGCAGATTGCAAGAATAAGCCTTATTTAAAAAAAAAAACAATGGATAGGTAGGAGCTGATCGTGCAGCGTCGCTCGTGCTCGACTCCTCTAAAGTCTGAGCTCGGCCTGTGCTCTGGTCCTGTAGCGTAGACCCTTAGACCTTAAGGGTGTCCAACTCATGTTCAGGTACATTTTCATACAACCGCTCTTACGTGATGATGTTATTACACATATGTCTCCAGATATTTTGGTATACGTCTTGTAAACATTATCTAAGCTTCTATGGAAACTAAAAAAAAAGTGTAAAACAGACCCAGTAAAGAACCCTGAAATATATATCTTTAATGTAGTCATATATTAAAAATATAAAAAGTACATCCATAAAAGCCTTGCTCATTTATTAATCGAGATTCAGAATGGCGACATTTTTTGGATTAAAAAAAAACACGTATTTCCTGGAACCAGTTCAGTGAAATATCCGAGTAAATCACGGGATAACTGAATACTAACAGAGCTTTTAAGCGTTATAAGTATCTCTATTTTTTTACATTGTCTTTTCGTCAAACATCGCATTGGATTGCGTTAGATGAAGCAACAAGCTTTTAAACCTTGCTCGATGTCAAGTTGACGATAGGCGAGTGGAAGACAGTCCTCTTAAGTACAGGAATACACTACACAAATGGTTTTGTTTTTCTAATAATAATATCGGACAGAAAATACCTACAGGACTGAATAAACACTTATCAACAATTGTTTTTTCAATAAACTTTATTTTTTTCAGTACCTAGCCAAGATCTTCTTTACGGTATGTTTTTTTAAAAAGGTATTTAGTTTAGAACACGGAGTAAAGTAAAAAAAAAATATGATCTTTCTTTCTAGACGCTATTCCATCAACAGAGTTTTTTTTTTCGCTACCTACCCAAGATCTTTTTTAAGGTATGTATTTTTTTACTTTTTTTATTTTCTTTATTTTCTTATTTATTTTTAATCTTTACATTTTTTTACGTCCACGCTTTAATAGAAAAGTATTTCTCTCAAATTCTTATATCTAATTTTATTTTCCCAGAGTACCTCTTGCCACCCGCAAGAGAGAAACATTCCACTGCAAATGCGCAAAGGATAAGCATTGTGATGCTGCAACTGTTCCTGATGAATCACCGCCTCTTCCTCCTCCTGAAGACACGCACAAAACGGACGATCCTATTGATAACGACAACAAAAAACCGCATGACCAAGATGATGTACAACCGCCTCCTCCTCCTGAAGACCCGCACAAAAAAGACGATCCTACTGATAACAACGAATATCAATACTAGTATCCCACCTGTGCCTCCAATGTCCTTGGCCTAGTGGCTCTGTTCTGGTCAGGTCTTAGAATTAATCACTTCACGATATGGCCAACTAAAACTGGCCAGATCATTTAAACGTTAACATTTGATGATTTGTCAGTCCTCCTTTTCCTCATCATTGATGTAGGATTAGTCCTCGTTTTCCTCATCATTGATGTAGGATTTCTATGATAAGTTTGACATATTAACAAACTATAACGTTTAAAACGGTCTGTAGCTAGTAGAAAAGTTCAAATGTACGGTAATGACGTCATCTCATCGCTCAGTCACGTGGTCAGAACAAAAGGATCGGGGGTGTGGCCAACTCGAATCGTTCGACGCAAGAAAAACGGTTGTAACTTGACTAGGGGGTCAAGACAGTTTAAGTTAGCAATTTCACGAAAAGATCAATTGATAAAATCTGGTTACGACAGCTTCACTTCGATTAGAACATCTATCCCGTATCGAATGACCAGTTCGCCTAAATGTTGAATAATAACCTACGATTGAACTGCAAGGACCAGCACATCATCAACCCAGGGAGATACTAATTCATCATCATCTTCCTGCTCTTGTCCCGTGTTATTTGGGGTCGGCGCAACACGTTTTTTTAGTTCCATTCTGCCCTGTCACTCGTCATGCTATCACTAACTTCCTTTTCTTTCATATCACTCTTCACTCAAACCATCCATCTGCAGCACATCATCTACACAGTGAGATACTAATTCATCTTCATCTTACTGCCCTTGTCCCATCTTATTTGGGGTCGGTGCAATACGTTTCTTTCTTCCATTCTGCCCTGTCACATGTCATACTATCACTGACTTCTTTTTCTTTCATATCACTCTTCACACAATCCATACATCTTTTCTTTGACCTCCCTCTCCTCCCATCCAAATGTATGCTCATGACTCTTTTAGTAACATGCATTTCATTCCTCTTCTTTACATGACCATACCAAGATAAACGATTGCCCTTCAACTTTTCAGTCACTAGCGCCACTTTCAAACTTCCTCTAATATATTCAAACTAATTTTGTTACCTTTTATAAATTATACTTTTAGAAGAGCCTACGGTTTTTTTATTAAATATTTTACAGTTCTTATTGGCAGTGGTTCAGTAGGTTTGTTATGAGTATTAAATTATACATGATTACAACCGTTGGTACAGAATTAATTGTTTTATTTCTGATCTACATTCAGTTCAGTTCAGTTTCCACAGCATTTGCAGTTTTCCTGATAACAAACATTGCAAACTCAATGTCATATCGCGTTGCTTTGGCGATGGGAGCGTAAACATATTCGTCTGAGTGCGACAACTGAGCGAGTTGTACAAAATCGAGCTCTATTGTACATATCTATAGATATCAATTTAACATTAAAATGTCAAGTCATACGATCTTTTCAACACCAGCAGTTGATTACAATATCATTTGTTCTATTCAAAAACTATTGAATAGTTTTGAATGATTTAATTTCTCGACTATTGAGTCCGCATATTTCAGCACACCTACTAAGCATGTTGCATTTAACGCATGTTTGTCTGTTCGTTTGTTAGCACCGACCGCCAAGGTGTTAATTCAGTTACTAGCTGACCGCTTATTATTGAAATTACTAACGACATTTTGGTTGTCCCAATCAAAGTTTTTAGTTGTAATACAAGGGTTAATGTAAGAAGAATTGATGTTCTTGGGCATGCCGATTTCCTTACGATGTTTTCGAAATTCGGAACACGGGTAGAAAATATCCTGGCATTTTGCTAACTTCCACATTTTGCTACTAAGTAGAAAAAAAAATTTTTCGTTTTTCGTAAAAAGTTGACTTTTTTGCGAAGTTTTTGACAGTTATCGCTAAATAACTTCGGTTTTTGTGGTCCGATCTTGACCAAATTAATATCAAAACACGGGCCGGCGCGTCCGCTACGTGCCCCGACCCTAAAAAATCCGCGTCCCATAGGGAAATTTTAAACCCGACAGTAAAAAACTGTCCAAAATTCAAATCACAAGTCTTGTGGTCGAGGGCGCTCTAGCAAATGCTTCATAATGTGGTTGGCTTTAAAGGGTAGCTACAATAATATTCTAAAGAGTTTTAGGGTTTTTTCTTCTCCCTGTAAACCTATCTCTTTTTGCGAGATTTACACTCTATTTCGATCGAGGTACTTAGGTATATATTTTTTATTCTTTATTTACATACGTACTTTAGATTCTATTTTAAGTATATATTTGGTTTTTTGAACGCGTGCACCAGTTTTTGTATATGGAATAATACCAATAACACGTACAGTCAACAAAATATATAAGTGTAACTAGGGTCGTCAGATATAGATAGTTGAAGTTTTTATGGAAATCGATAGATGAGTGAAATTTAATATTATTAATGAGTTATTTACTTACTATTAGCACTTTGCCAGTGACTCCATTCGCGAGAATATATTCATAAAAACTTTAACACCCCCTTAAACAGTAATATGAGGACGGTTTTGAAATGCTAATAATGCTAATCTTTATTATTCATTTTGATTAGAATTTCTGCCAAGTTTCAAGTTTATGGATGGTTTTTTTTTACGGTGGACAAAAATCATCTTATGACAACCCCTGCTCTTGGGTGGAGCGAGAGACAGTGTCAGACTCTTACTGACTAAAAACCCACCCCGTTCCTTCTAGCCTCTTCATATCGGGGCTCGAGTTTCCTTTCGGATAACCCTGGCCCCAGTAGGCTTCGACCCACCTGGGCCCTTCCTGTTGCTGACAATTCCTTGAGGCGCGCGGGAACAGTACGCGCGTCGACGTCTTGGGCCGGTCCGGACAGTCACCGGACGGTCGGACAGCGAGCTACTCATGGCTCGCCGTCCGCGAGCTCGCGTCTACGGTGGCCGGAAATTGGGATCGGAATCCCAGCGGCGGCGGCGAGGGCGCCGTTGCCTGATGCGGTCAGCCTCCTCCTTTGCTAGCATTACTGCTTCGCAGAAGGAGGCGACCGCCTGCCATTCCTCCTCGTTCCGGACCATGCTCGGCGCGGGAGGTCTCAGCAGCCGATCGCTCTCACGAGGGCACGGCGATGCTTCGCCCAGGCAGGGCACACCTCGACTGTGTGCTCCACCGTGTCCTTCGGGCGTTCCGCACAGTGGCGACACCCGGGCGTCTCTTCCGCTTTAATCCGATACAGGTACTTCCCGAAGCAGGTGCCATGTCCGGTGAGGACCTGCATCATGCGGAAGGTAAGGACGCCGTGAGGTCTTTCCAGCCACGCCTTAAAGAGGAGACTTACCGCCATATTCGTGGCGTGCCCAATATCTGACGGCCCTGGTAACTTATCTCCTTTGTTGACTGTACATCGATGCAATAACACAACCGGCACTGAAAAACACGCCACTTCACACATTGTCTGATGGATGACTCAAATAATTGGATAGACAAACACTGTCTGCATGGCTGCGGTCAAAGTCAAGGTTGTAATACGAATATATAATGCTGATAAGCAATCAATTGCATTGGACAATTTGTGATGGATGGTGTAAGTTGCATATTATTTTTACTAACCTATCCAATATGAAAAAGACACACCTACTAAATTATAATACATATAAAATATAATCTATAACGAAAGGAGTGGAGGAAGGCCTTTGCCCAGCTGTGAGACAACATGGGCTAATTATAATAATATAATATTTTTTGCTAGTGTAACATTTTTAATAGTAATTTGTAAAAAGCAAGTTCTTTTTTAAATTGTTATTAACTAGTGCTGGACTGCGATCCCACCAGGATGGTAAGCGATGATGCAATCGTTGATGGTGAAGCGCACTAGTTTATTTATTTATTTATTAGGAGAACCAACAGCTACAACAAAAGGATAACAATAGTATAATAAACACAGCCAATTACGGACCCGCTAAAAAAATAAAGGATGATGGCAATGGTGAAGCAGGAGATAACAGAAAAGCTCAAATCTTACGCCAAATATTAAAAAGCACCCAAACACACTAGCTTGTAAAAAAAAAAAAGAAATAAAAAGAAAGGTACCACACGACCTCAAACGACTTTTTCGCATAAACTGATGGACTAGCCATTGAAACTGATGGACTAGCCACTGAGCTAAGTTCATTTAAGACAAAATGGAAATACGTGACCTCTAGCTAAATGCCCTCAAGCAGGCAGATTGCAAGAATAAGCCTTATTTAAAAAAAAAAACAATGGATAGGTAGGAGCTGATCGTGCAGCGTCGCTCGTGCTCGACTCCTCTAAAGTCTGAGCTCGGCCTGTGCTCTGGTCCTGTAGCGTAGACCCTTAGACCTTAAGAGTGTCCAACTCATGTTCAGGTACATTTTCATACAACCGCTCTTACGTGATGATGTTATTACACATATGTCTCCAGATATTTTGGTATACGTCTTGTAAACATTATCTAAGCTTCTATGGAAACTAAAAAAAAAGTGTAAAACAGACCCAGTAAAGAACCCTGAAATATATATCTATAATGTAGTCATATATTAAAAATATAAAAAGTACATCCATAAAAGCCTTGCTCATTTATTAATCAAGATTCAGAATGGCGACATTTTTTGGATTAAAAAAAAACACGTATTTCCTGGAACCAGTTCAGTGAAATATCCGAGTAAATCACGGGATAACTGAATACTAACAGAGCTTTCAAGCGTTATAAGTATCTCTATTTTTTTACATTGTCTTTTCGTCAAACATCGCATTGGATTGCGTTAGATGAAGCAACAAGCTTTTAAACCTTGCTCGATGTCAAGTTGACGATAGGCGAGTGGAAGACAGTCCTCTTAAGTACAGGAATACACTACACAAATGGTTTTGTTTTTCTAATAATAATATAGGACAGAAAATACCCACAGGACTGAATAAACACTTATCAACAATTTTTTTTTCAATAAACTTTATTTTTTTCAGTACCTAGCCAAGATCTTCTTTACGGTATGTTTTTTTAAAAAGGTATTTAGTTTAGAACACGGAGTAAACTAAAAAAAAATATGATCTTTCTTTCTAAACGCTATTCCATCAACAGAGTTTTTTTTTTCGCTACCTACCCAAGATCTTTTTTAAGGTATGTATTTTTTTACTTTTTTTATTTTCTTTATTTTCTTATTTATTTTTAATCTTTACATTTTTTTACGTCCACGCTTTAATAGAAAAGTATTTCTCTCAAATTCTTATATCTAATTTTATTTTCCCAGAGTACCTCTTGCCACCCGCAAGAGAGAAACATTCCACTGCAAATGCGCAAAGGATAAGCATTGTGATGCTGCAACTGTTCCTGATAATTCACCGCCTATTCCTCCTCCTGATGACACGCACAAAACGGACGATCCTATTGATAACGGCAACAAAAAACCGCATGACCAAGATGATGTACAACCGCCTCCTCCTCCTGAAGACCCGCACAAAAAAGACGATCCTACTGATAACAACGACACAACACCGCATGATCAAGAAGAAGTACCACAGCCCCTTCTTCCTGAAGACCAGCACGTAACGGACGATCCTATTGATAACGACGACATAAAACCACATGATCAAGAAGATTTCCTACCAGTTCCTCGTCTTGAAGATAACTACAAACCTGATCCACCGTTTCAAGATCTAACCATATAAAATTCGTCCCAGATTTTTTCATCAATACGATACTAGTATCCCACCTGTGCCTCCAATGTCCTTGGCCTAGTGGCTCTGTTCTGGTCAGGTCTTAGAATTAATCACTTCACGATATGGCCAACTAAAACTGGCCAGATCATTTAAACGTTAACATTTGATGATTTGTCAGTCCTCGTTTTCCTCATCATTGATGTAGGATTTCTATGATAAAAAAAGGTATACAGAAAGTAGGATAAACGAGGTTTGACATATTAACAAACTATAACGTTTAAAACGGTCTGTAGCTAGTAGAAAAGTTCAAATGTACGGTAATGACGTCATCTCATCGCTCAGTCACGTGGTCAGAACAAAAGGATCGGGGGTGTGGCCAACTCGAATCGTTCGACGCAAGAAAAACGGTTGTAACTTGACTAGGGGGTCAAGACAGTTTAAGTTAGCAATTTCACGAAAAGATCAATTGATAAAATCTGGTTACGACAGCTTCACTTCGATTAGAACATCTATCCCGTATCGAATGACCACTTCGCCTAAATGTTGAATAATAACCTAAGATTGAACTGCAAGGACCAGCACATCATCAACCCAGGGAGATACTAATTCATCATCATCTTCCTGCTCTTGTCCCGTGTTATTTGGGGTCGGCGCAACACGTTTTTTTAGTTCCATTCTGCCCTGTCACTCGTCATGCTATCACTAACTTCCTTTTCTTTCATATCACTCTTCACTCAAACCATCCATCTGCAGCACATCATCTACACAGTGAGATACTAATTCATCTTCATCTTACTGCCCTTGTCCCATCTTATTTGGGGTCGGTGCAACACGTTTCTTTCTTCCATTCTGCCCTGTCACTTGTCATACTATCACTGACTTCTTTTTCTTTCATATCACTCTTCACACAATCCATACATCTTTTCTTTGACCTCCCTCTCCTCCCATCCAAATGTATGCTCATGACTCTTTTAGTAACATCCATTTCATCCCTCTTCTTTACATGACCATACCAAGATAAACGATTGCCCTTCAACTTTTCAGTAACTAGCGCCACTTTCAAACTTCCTCTAATATATTCAAACTAATTTTGTAACCTTTTATAAATTATACTTTTAGAAGATCCTACGGTTTTTTTTTTATTAAATATTTTACAGTTCTTATTGGCAGTGGTTCAGTAGGTTTGTTATGAGTATTAAATTCTACATGATTACAACCGTTGGTACAGAATGAATTGTTTTATTTCTGACCTACATTACTGTTCAGTTTCCACAGCATTTGCAGTTTTCCTGATAACAAACATTGCAAACTCAATGTCGTATCGCGTTGCTTTGGCGATGGAAGCGTAAACATATTCGTCTGAGTGCGACAACTGCGCGAGTTGTACAAAATCGAGCTCTATTGTAGATATCTATAGATATCAATTTAACATTAAAATGTCAAGTCATACGATCTTTTCAACACCAGCAGTTGATTACAATATCATTTGTTCCATTCAAAATGGACTTGACTTCAATAGTTTTGAATGATTTAATTTCTCGACTATTGAGTCCGCATATTTCAGCACACCTACTAAGCATGTTGCATTTAACGCATGTTTGTCTGTTCGTTTGTTAGCACCGACCGCCAAGGTGTTAATTCAGTTACTAGCTGACCGCTTATTATTGAAATTACTAACGACATTTTGGTTGTCCCAATCAAAGTTTTTAGTTGTAATACAAGGGTTAATGTAAGAAGAATTGATGTTCTTGGGCATGCCGATTTCCTTACGATGTTTTCGAAATTCGGAACACGGGTAGAAAATATCCTGGCATTTTGCTAACTTCCACATTTTGCTACTAAGTAGAAAAAAAAATTTTTCGTTTTTCGTAAAAAGTTGACTTTTTTGCGAAGTTTTTGACAGTTATCGCTAAATAACTTCGGTTTTTGTAGTCCGATCTTGACCAAATTAATATCAAAACACGGGCCGGCGCGTCCGCTACGTGCCCCGACCCTAAAAAATCCGCGTCCCATAGGGAAATTTTAAACCCGACAGTAAAAAACTGTCCAAAATTCAAATCACAAGTCTTGTGGTCGAGGGCGCTCTAGCAAATGCTTCATAATGTGGTTGGCTTTAAAGGGTAGCTACAATAATATTCTAAAGAGTTTTAGGGTTTTTTCTTCTCCCTGTAAACCTATCTCTTTTTGCGAGATTTACACTCTATTTCGATCGAGGTACTTAGGTATATATTTTTTATTCTTTATTTACATACGTACTTTAGATTCTATTTTAAGTATATATTTGGTTTTTTGAACGCGTGCACCAGTTTTTGTATATGGAATAATACCAATAACACGTACAGTCAACAAAATATATAAGTGTAACTAGGGTCGTCAGATATAGATAGTTGAAGTTTTTATGGAAATCGATAGATGAGTGAAATTTAATATTATTAATGAATTGTTTATTTACTATGAGTACTTTGCCAGCGACTCCGTTCTCGAGAATATTTTCATAAAAACTTTAACCCTTTACCGTAATATGAAGACGGTTTTGAAAAACTAATAATGCTGGTCTTTAAAAAAATCCATAAGCAAAATGTCAAGTTCTTAGTCTCTGTAGTTTCGGTTGTGCGTTGATAAGTCAACCAGCCATCATCATTTCAGCCGATAAACGTCCACTGTTGGACAAAGGCCTCCCCCACGTGTCGCCACAATGATCGTTCCTGTGCGTCCCGCATCCATCGGACTCCCCCAATCCCCAACCTTCACCAGGTCATCGGTCCATCTTGTGGGAGGCCTTCCATCGCTGCGTCTTCCGGTACGCGGTCGCCACTCCAGAACCTTTCGGCCCCAATGGCCATCTGTTCTGCGAGCAATGAGCCCTGCTCATTTCATACCCATATCAATCAATCAGTTTCTCTTTTGTAATATTTACCTATACATATTTTATACAAATGTACTCAATTGTGTTTCAGTCATATGACTGCTTTCGATCCATTGGATTCAATGAAAACTTCAACTATATCTATGCCCCTGATAGTTAAAAAGACGTATCTAACAAAAACGAAAACGGATAAAAAAATGTTTTAATTAATGAAACGGGAAACCGGGCCTTTTTTTTCTTGTGTTAAAACCGCACTGGAGAAAGTAAGCAAAATATAAAAAAAAAATACAGGCGGATGCGCATTTTTGTCCTGAATCCGACAATGTATATAACTCAAATCTAGAAAAAATGTTAGATGCGTCTTTTTTACTAACAGGGGCAGACTGACGACCCTGGTAACTTATCTCCTTTGTTGACTGTACATCGATGCAATAACACAACCGGCACTGAAAAACACGCCACTTCACACATTATCTGATGGATGAGTCAAATAATTGGATAGACAAACACTGTCTGCATGGATGCGGTCAAAGTCAAGGTTGTAACACGAATATATAATGCTGATAAGCAATCAATTGCACTGGACAATTTATGATGGATGGTGTAAGTTGCATATTACTAACCTATCCAATACGAAAAAGACACGCCTACTAAATTGTAAAACTTATAAATTGACTGGCCTGTTGGTCTAGTGGTTAGTGGCCCTGACTGCTATGCCGGAGGTCGTGATTATGTTTATAAACCCTCTCGCGACGGGGGGGGTATTATTATTTTTTTCTGGATTTTTTTAGCAAAAACAAAGATATAGACACCAAAATTTTTGGCCAAAAAAATTTGTAAAAACAAATGTACAAAACGACAATTAAGCGTTTTTCAAGGTCATTCAAGTTGTACAGACGTATGTACAATCGGTGCACGAGGGGTTAACTCCCTCGTTTATCTTCAGGTTTCAGGTTCAGGTTTATCTTCAGGTTTTGAAGTGAAACCTCGAAAGACCGAGTCTAGCCGCTAACCACACAAAAAACAATGAGCGGCGTCGTTGACACAGCTGGTAACCGGCTCGCTAACAAATATTTATTCATTGCACTTTCCAAGGAAAACTAACGAATAACATGTATACATTGCCATCTATAAATATAACTAGGTATATATAATTATTCTGCAAGTTGACAAACACAGCTACGTGTAGTCACCTAACTCAAATGTTCCTCCTAAACGGCTTGAACGGTTTGAAAGTAATAAACCCTACCCGTATATAGCACTGCAATCGACTTTTTTCATCTGCCAGGAACGCTAGAATAAAATCTTCTTAGTCGGGCACTCTTGTCAGAGTGGGTGATGAACAGGACTGCGGCGTGCCGCCGTCGTTTGCCTCCAAGGCTGCGGCATGTCGAGCGATGTCCCTCCATTTCTGGCGGTTGTTGGCATTACGCGCACACTGTACTGCTGTCGACTGCGTAGCCCTGGTGATGAGATCGATCCATCGAGTCGGAGATCGACCGCGGGCTCTCTTGCCTTCAACGCGACCGTGGACCACAAGTCTCTAAATCGAATCCTCGTTTCTGGAGATGTGCCCAAAGAACTTCAGTAAAAATAAAATAAAACTGCTATATTTCTTACTTTCACCGTACTATATTATCTGCGTGAAAGTTTGAAAGAGTTAGCGTGACCTTGAAAAGCAAAGGACACTAGAAGATTTTGGTCAATAAAAGTCACACAAGGAGACTTTTGTTGACTAAAATCGCTGCACCCTGAGTGGAAGGAGCTATAAAACGTTATTATCATCCCTCAGATAATACTCTGTATAAAACCGTAATCACTATATATATATATATATATAAACCGTATCTCACCATTAAATATTTCCATATTAGAGTCTGTCTCAAACAACAAGTCGTAATCAGATAATCAAATTCTTGAAAGCTGATGTAGTCAACACTGGTTGAATAATCAAGGTTACAAAGAGATGATCATTGTTTACTAATAGAATCTTATATTTAAATAACAAATTTATTAATTCGCTTAAAATTTTCCAAATTGTTTGCCTTTTTAGACAGACCATACCTACACGTATTTGCTACTAACTGTTTCTCTTTTTACATTATCAAATGATAACCTACCCTACACGTAGAGTATAAGTATATGGGAGGAGTTTAATTGGATAATTTCCCAAAAAAAAATATCCGACGCCTGAGGGCGTTCTATCGTGTGCTTGCTCTTATGAAAAAGGAGAGTCGTGTCACGTGAGAAGACTTTCTCGACCAACATTTTATTTCGTATGATTTTTTTTTTTAATTTTTTGTTTTGTTTCTGTATCAGGGGCTGGTTGCCTGTGATAAAGGCTCCGGAGCAGCCCAAACAGAAACCGTTGGCGAAGAGACCGACACAAGAAACCCCGCCTGCACCGCGTAACGGTATATTTTCTTCCACTGACCTCTACTATTTACCACTGGACAGGCTATTCATGTTTCACTGCTATTTATTGTGCCTATTCGAAGCGCCACTCGCGAGTATCCAGAGAACTAATTTTGACGTATAATGCAAATGACTGCAGAGAAGAACTTTAAAGTATTTTGCATTTTGAATTAATTTCTTTAGAATTCCGTGTTATTCCTGATTCATGAATTATATAAAACCTGTGAAAAATAAGGTCTTGTGTATATTGTAAGCGGTGCGACATTACAAGTTTTAGTACCATACACACTCGCTACGGCCGACAGCGCCAAAATGGCGGATATCAAACGGGCACAAAAGCACTTTGATGGCCGCCTGTCCAGTGTGGTAAATAGTGTAGAGGGCAGTGTTTTCACCTCATGTTATTACCTTTTTACACCACCTGCTCGATGATGTCCTCTTATACGTCACACTTAAAGCAAGTCATTCTGTCTCTAGGGAGATAATACAGTATGGCCGATCCCTAGGGAATAATGAGATTTGAATTTAGAACCTCAAAAACAATCAACATTTTATGTAAACTAAAACGTGCATCAAACAAATGTATTCAAAATTCAAACTGGCCACTAAAAAAAAGCAATAAAATGTGGCCGTGGTTCCCGACGAGTTTAAAAAAATAAGTAATGAAAAAGCGCGAGCTATAAAGAAAATTAGATTTAGAAATTAAAGAGAATTAGAAATTATAGAATCTTAGAGTAGGTAGTGAATTTTGATTTCAAATCTCAAAACTGGTTGAGTGATAGTTAAGATTAACTTGTAAATAATACTTATATTTCTCTAACATTTTGTTATACCAAATTGTCTTTTAATTCATGAATCCCCAAGCGACCACCGGTGGCCGCGCATCTATTGTCTTACTATTGTGTCTCTAATTGACGGTATCTGAAGGGTTATTTATCTTACAGATGGTGTAAAAAGTAGAGTATCCAACACGGGGATAAAGCTGTCTTTGTCTTGGGCGGCTTGTATTCCTCACTTCACTCAGGTTACTTATTAACTCTCACGCGGTGCTCGGGAGTAAATTATATAAATCACTCACTGTCGTTTGGGATTAAAATCGGCAACCTTCGTTTCGTTCGAAATCCAACATGCCGCCCGCGACTTAAAGACACTGCTTTATACTCTAGTCATTGCAGATAATATAGGGTATTTGACTATTATCTCAGGTATCATATACAATATCCAGGCAATGTATAAAATACCTGGGGCGTCCAGGCAATGTGTGAAATATTAGGAATATTATTGTTCAATACATACTTTACCTATGTAATGAATACAACTCCTAGGGATTTTGTAGATTACCTGCAGCTCCACCAGCAATGTGTAAAATAAATAGATTTGGTCTTTATTTACCGGTCTACCTATAACGTGACGGCGTAAAATCAATGTGTGTAAAAGATGAGAGCAGGGCGTTATTTTAGAGCGCGCTGACACGGACAGATTAGGTTAGGTTAGAATACCTAAAACGTGTAGGTAATGTATGAAATATTTTTTATACCACCTGCTCGATAATAGTAGTTTATGTGACTAGGGGATAAAGCAGTGTCTTTAAGTCGCGGGCGGCATGTTAAATTCCAAACGAAACGATCGTTGCTGATTTTAGACCCGAACGTCAGTGAGGGATTTCTATAATTAACTCCCTTGCAATGCTCGGGAATTAATAAACAAACCTGAGTGAAAGGAGGAATTCAAGCCACCCAAGACAAAGACAGCTTTATCGCCGTGTTGCATACTCTACTTTTTACACCATCTGTGAGATAATTAAAAGACAATACTGACCAAATCATAAATTAGAGAAATATAAGTATTATATTTACAAGTTCATCAAACAAACCAAATTCATTACTCCAAGATTCAGTTTCAATTCTCTATAACACTCCCGTCAGTAAGCACGTTTTATTCTATTTTCTTTTTTTTTTTTGTTAGTGGCCAGTTTGAATTTCGAGTCAATTTGTTCGATGCACGTACATTTTAATTCACAATGTTGACGATTTTTGATGTTCCAAATTCAAATCTCATTATTCCCTAGGGATCGGCCATACTGCATTATCTCCCTAGAGATATAATGACTTGCTTTAAGTGAGGTTTGTATGACGTATAAAACATTATCGAGCAGGTGGTGTAAAATGTCCTTTTATACGTCATACAGCCATTACTTAAAGCAAATAATTTTATCCCCAGAGAAATAATACAGTATGGGCGATCCCTAGGGAATACCTAATGAGATTTGAATTTGGAACAACAAAAACCGTCATCATCTCTATGGTCAACATTATAAAATGTACGTGCATCGGACGACTTCATTCGAAATTCAAACCGGGCACTAAGAAAAAAAAAACAAACAGAATACAGTACGTAGTTTATTGACGAGCTTCTAAAAAAAAGTAATGAAATAGAAAATTGTACTTAACTATAGAGTTTTAGAGTAGTGAATTTTGTTGGTTTCGAATTTCAAAACATGTCATGTTGAGTGATAGTTAAGATTAACTTGTAAGTAAATAATAAATTGTCTTTTAATTATCTCACAGATAGTGTAAAAAGTAGAGTATCTGACACGGGGGGTAAAGCTGTCTTTCTCTTGGGCGACTTGAATTCCTCACTCCACTCAGGTTTCTTTATTAACTCCCTCGCGATGTTCGGGAATTAATTATATAAATCCGTCACTGACGTTCGTGATTAAAATTAGCAACCTTCGTTTCGTTCGGAATTGAAAATGCCGCCCGCGACCTAAAGACACTGCTTTATTCCCTTATTGCATAATCTACTATCATACATTACCTACACGTTTTCGGTTTTTTTACATTGCCTAGGTATTTTAAAGAATACCACATTATAGAAATTGCTAAAAACGTAACTAAAAATTCCGTGAATCAGTAGGAAAATGAGTAAAGTAACACATTTCCAAAGTTATTTTATTTTTATGGCGCAAAGTCGTTACTGTGTTAAGAGATCAGATTATGATAGCAGCAGGCCTAGCCAAGTTACGACCGTTTCATTTCGATTCCCTTTCGTCGATCGCCTCGAGACGGCCACGCCTCTGATCCTTTTGTTCTGACGTCATCTCAACGCTCAGTCACGTGGTCAGAACAAAGGATTCGGAGGCGTGACCGACTCGAGATAAACGACGAAAGAGAATCGGAACGAAAAAGTGGTAACTTGGCTAGGGGGGCAGTGACACTTAGAATAGTTAGAACTTGACAGGTTTTTGACATCTCTTTTCACTCAAGCTTATTCTTTTCTAGGTTTTAATGAGCGCAATTCAATAATGAACCTATTTTATCGACCGACTGCACACCCAATTCCAAGGTATCAGTAATACTGAACAAGGTGAAACGAAATACTAAGTGGGCGACTGATTGTAAGAAACTAAAAATCTTGAAAACGGCGACTCGAAAATTCTTGTGCGAACAATTTTCTATTTTAGTGACAACTTGATAGCTCATATCCTCTTATTTCTGTCTATAGAATTTAACCCTTCAGATACCGTCAATTAGAGACACAATAGTAAAACAATAGATGCGCGGCCACCGGTGGTCGCTTGGGGATTCATGAATTATAGGGATCTATAATGGAAGGGGATAACAGGAACTTCGTTCGCTTGCTCTGCTTGCTCACTTGGTCCCTGTCATCCCCTTTGAATCTATTCTTTCCATGTCGGGTAGCTAGCCCTAAGTACCGAGCTTGTCTCACTCGCCCATAGACAAATAAAGGATATGATAATGAGTTGATAATAGTAATCGGGATCAACACTAACTATAATAATAATAATAAATCGAGTTGTCACCCACTTAGTATTTCTAGTCGCCAATTTCAGTTTTTTATTCATCATCATCATTTCAGCCGACAGACGTCCTCTGTTGGACATAGGCCTCCCCCAAGAGTCGCCACAATGATCGTTCCTGTGCGCCTCGCATCCATCGGATTCCCGCAACCTTCACCAGCTCATCGGTCCATCTTGTAGGAGGCCTTCCGACGCTGCGTTTTTTATTCGCTAACTTAGAATTTTATTCATCAGTTTAGATTAATTTATTTTCCACTTTGAGTCGCCCATTTTATATATTTTTATGAAATGCTAACGATTCAGACTTATATTGGGACATTGTCCGAACGTCCGAATCGACACATTTTATTTTCAATATTTTTTCACTATTATTTGAGCTGGTTAGTACAGTCAGATGAAAATAAAATTAAAATATAATAATTATAAAGTACCCGAAGTTGCCGCCAGAATATTTTAAAATGTTTTATCTGATTGTACTAAACATAAACAGTGTGTGTTCCAACCGTCGGAAAAAAAAATTAGGTGTGTGCTGATTCGGACAATGTGTCCAAATATATAGTGTCCAAGTCGTCAGCAACTCATTTTTATCGCCTCACTATTTTTGCTAGTTTACTTATTTTTTTTTACATAAATACCACTCAGTTCAGTATTACATTATCTTATAATCAGTCGCCAGTTAATTTATTTTTTGTGTCTTAATCAGGTTTTCAATATTCCCACTGCTGGGACTCAGGCATCCTCTTAAGGAGAGGGAATTATTTTTGTATATTATTAATTAATTAATTAAAAAATTGAAAAATAAGATTGTGATCTCTCTCTGTCACTCAAAGGTTTGCTGGGAGACAACTCATTGTTGAGTTAAGCTCACCTTTGTACTTGAATTATCCACATATGAATGTATTATAATTAAGTGTTTTGTGTGTACAGTAAAGAATTAAGAATAATTATGCCTATCCCATAAAATAAATCGAGTCAAATACCCTATTGTGAGTGTTTTAACGTTTTCATGTTGTTTACTGTTTTTAAAACAAGTTTCATGTTGTTTTGGAATAAAATGAGCGACTTCCTCTTTGCAGAGCCACCGAAACCGACGACCCCATTGAAGCCAGCAACACCTAAGTCTTTGTGTGAATGTCTTTGATTTGAACACGCATGGATACTTAAATTATAAGGTAAACAATATTTTTTCACTTTTTTGGTCCTTATGCTCATTGTCAATGCTAAGTGTCTTTTTCTTTATCGGTTTGTTTCACGCGTCATGTTAGTGAACGGCGCCGTCAGTTGAAGCCGGCCATCTCTTAACTGCAAGTGGCTTATTTCCATTTCTATTTTTGAATTACTTTTTTTATTTTAAATTATTAAAATAAAAATAAATAAGTAAAAAAATATATAAAATCCCTACTAATAATATAAATGCGAAAGTAACTCTATCTGTCTGTCTGTTACGCTTTCACGCAAAAACTACTGAACGGATTTTGATCAAATTTGGTAGGTAGGTAGAAGAGACACTGGAATAACACATAGGCTACCTATAATTCCACTGCTGAGCACGGGTCTGTGCCCGCGCGATATAAACTGTAGTCCACGCGGGTGAAGCCGCGGGCGGAAAGCTAGTAATATATAATTTTATTTCTTTTGTATCCGTAATGATAGAGAGATCAGGAGCGTGCACGTGCGTTGCACTTGAGCGTAGGATTAGTATAAACTAATCTCACGCGCCAATGCCAGCCTCATCCAGGTCACACGTTGTCTGTCCAGCTCGCCACCAGACTTCTAACATTTCTACTTGCACTCCTTGTACGCATAAGCATAACATACTCAGCCTTACAATATTTCCATTGCTGGGAATCGGGCCTCTAAGAAATGGGCCGTAATAAACCACGCGGGCCCATTGCGGGTTGGCGCATGTCACATATCTTCGAATTTTTGGTTCCAGGACATTTCGGTTCCTTCACAATGTTTTCTTTCACTGTTTTGAGAGCAGTATAGTGCTAAATAAATTACACAAAGTAAAGCCACAAAATAGATAGATACAGAAGACAATCTCATGTATGTATTTCACTTTTTATACCTACGCTCGGTGGACGCATACTAATGAGCGTTTGAGCTGAAACTGTTCGACGAGTGGGCCGAGGCGCTCCGAGATATCGTGTCCGTGAGGGGTGTCTATGTGTGCGTTGCTCGAGCGCGCTTTGTATGTAGATTGACTTCTGTACCTATTTATTCTATAGTAAAGCTCCCAAGGGCGGGGAGATGTCATTAAATGATTTCCTACCTAATAAAAATCCCTCTTTCTCGGTCGCGGCCCCGACTGGGCCATCACTCCTTGGAAGCTTTAGAACGATCAAACGAATATTTTCAAGTCATTGATGTTAAAAATATTGAAATAAAAACGTGTTTATTGGCTCTACGGCGTACGTGATCTCCACAACGTCTTACATATTACTTTATAGGTTAAAATAAAAGACAAATATTGATATTTAAATATTAACTATATAATTTTTCCTGTAGAGGTGAGTATTTTTTTCTGGGTACCTGTTATTTGTCACTGATACTATGTAACTAAGTTGGTGTTACCCACACACACTCGTATTTAAGTATTTAGACACAAAAAAAAAACTAGATTAGATATATTTAGATCGAGTGCAGTGGTGGCCGAGTAGTAACGGTCCTGACATACGAGTTGTAGGTCACAGGTTTAAACCCAGCCAGGCACATTACTTTGTGTAATTTATTTCATCACCACTACTCTCAAAACGGTGAAGGAAAACATCGTGAGGAAACCGGCATGTCCTAGAACTAAAAATTCGAAGACATGTGACATCCACCAACCCGCATTAGGCTCGCGTGGTGGATTACAGCCCATTCCCTCTCGTGTGGGAACATTATAAGGCCGCCTATGCTATAGATATATTAAGTAACTAGCTTTCCGCCCGCGTCTTCGCCCGCGTGGACTACAGTTTATATCGCGCGGGCAGAGACCCGTGCTCAGCAGTGGAATTATAGGTAGCCTATGTGTTATTCCAGTGTCTCCTCTACCTACCTACCAAATTTGATCTAAATCCGTTCAGTAGTTTTTGCGTGGAAGCGTAACAGACAGACAGAGTTACTTTCGCATTTATAATATTAGTAGGGATAGTAGGGATTACAATACTTAATTACCATGAATGGTCCATTGTAACGTAGTAAATTTTTCGCATTTTGCGTGATAATGTCGAGTTGTATGTTATTGTTGATTCAAATATGATTTACGACTGGAACACGTATTTATCTAGGGAATTATAAATCATTAAAATCATCAATACAACCCTTCCAGTTCAGCTAACCCGATTAAATGGCTGTTTAATGAGAAAGTAACTGAGAATTTAATGAGAAAGTAGTTGTCTAGTACCCATAACAAGCTCTGCTTAGCTTGGGACTAAACGGCGTTGTGTGATAGTTGTAGAATATATAAAAACAAAAAAACTCAATAGAGCCGTACATCTTCACGCCCCAGCGTGAGGCGTGGCTGGAAAGACCCCACGGCGTCCTTACCTTCCGCATGACGCAGGTCCTCACCGGACATGGCAAGTTCGGGAGGTTCCTACATCGGATTCAAGCGGAAGAGATGCCCGGGTGTCGCCACTGTGCGGAACGCCCGGAGGACACGGTGGAGCACACAGTCGAGGTGTGCCCTGATTGGGCGGAGCACCGCCGTGCCCTCTTGGGGGCGATCGGCGGCTTAGACCTCTCGCGCCGGGCCTTGGTTCAGGCCATGGTCCGGAGCGAGGAGGAGTGGCAGGCGGTCGCCTCCTTCTGCGAAGCAGTAATGCTAGCAAAGGAGGAGGCCGACCGCTTCAGGCAACGGCGCCCTCGACGCCGCCGCCGGGATTCCAATCCCGATTTCCAGCCACCGTAGACGCGGGCTCGTGGACAACGAGCCATGGGTAGCTCGCTGTCCGATCATCCGGTAACTGTCCGGACCGAGCCAAGACGTCGACGGCGCGCACTGCTCCCGCGCGCCTCAAGGAGTTGTCAGCAGCAGGATGGGCCCAGCTGGGTCGAAGCCTACCGGGATCGGGGTTATCCGAAAGCAAGCTAGAGCGCCGGTATGAAGGCTAGAAGGAACGGCGCGGGGTTATTAGTCAGTAAGAGTCTGACACTATCTCCCACTCCACCCAAGAGCGGGGGTTGTCATAAGACGATTTTTGCCCACCGTAAAAAAAGCTGCTTTCAGACTACGCTATAATATAATAGCATATAGCTTATAGTTCATGTTCATAGCACTACAATATCGCTCACTCACTATGCATTTATTTAATTTTGTCAATAATATATAGCAAAGTGTGAACGTGTTCCAATAAATGTATGGTGAGCGACATTGTTGTGCTATGAACTTGCTTTATGCTAATATATTACAGCGTTTCTATGTTTCTTATGAATTCGAATGTCAAAAAATGAGCGAATATTCGTTACATCACTTGGCGCACACCCTCGCGCTCCGCCCAAGAGTGGGAGATGTCATTGGATGATTTTGCCACCTAAAAAAAACCAGGAGAAGTCATTAGAGATTTCCCACCTCCAAAAGAAAGCCTCTAGCATTCCGCTGCCACCATTTATTTACTTTCTAAATATAACCGCTCTATTTGGTCATGTTTCAATTCGGTCAAACCTTTACGGTATTAACACGATTGTTCACACTTACAAAAGACGACCCAGAAATAATTTATGAAAAGATAAAATTCTCCTACAAACAAAATCTATTTTTGGTGGTTTTCTATCTAACTATAGACAAAAACTCTTCATATACCAGAGTGTCAAGCGAAGCTAATTCGACAGTAAACAACATTGTTGTCGAGCGGCGCGCGCGCATCACTCCTCGCTCGCTAGGCGGCCGGTGACGCAAGAACTCCGGCCCCCGGCTACAAAATAGATAGGTACAGAAATCAATCTACATACAAAGCGCGCTCGAGCAACGCACACATAGACACCGCTCACGGACACGACATCTCGGAGACCCTCGGCCCGCTTGTCGAACAGTTCCGGCTCAAACGCTCTTTAGTGTGCGTCCACCGAGCGTAGGTATAAAAAGTGAAGTACATCCATGAGATTGTCTTCTGTACCTGTCTATTTTGTGCCCCAGCCAATAGAGGCACGGCTCGGCACGTCAAACGTCACATCACCGATGATTTACACATAATCGTTTTATTCTCGAAATCCTGTACTAAACATTCAGGTTTATGACTGTTATTTACTTAGGAACGTTTTCGAATTGATTTACGTCATAGCTTCACTGTTGCACCGTAGGCTTGGGCTTGCGGACGACGAGCAATGGTTAGCTCGCCGTCCGACCGTCCGATTACCGTCCGAATCGGGCCCGAGTCGTCGACGGCGCATAGTATTCCATGCGCTCCTCATGGAAATGTCAGCAAAACCGTAGGGGCCGAGCCTGCTAGAGCCACTGGTTTACTTCTGAAACGGAAACCCGTGGTCCTGGAAAGCAAAGGCAAAGAAGGAAGTAAGGAACCGACTTTACCCACTGGCATTAAAATGCTATTAATGTCTACCTACATAAGACTTTTTATTAGTTTTGTATAGTACAACCAATAGTACTACAGTGAAGTTTTTTTTAAGGTGGGAAATCATCTAATGTCTTCTCCTGCTCAAGGGCGGAGAGAGGCGTGCCAGACTTTTACTGACTAAAACACACCTCCTTCGGTAACTCTTTTGAACAATGCCAAAGCGCATAGACTAGATGTTTTTATATTAGATTTTTTTGTAAATAAATCGAAAATCACAGTAAAAACCTGCAGATATTTTTCTGAAATAAATAGAATTTTAGTAAATCAACAATTCTGGGAAGGTGGGAAAGTAGTTTCAGTAAATAGACTGTGTCGATTGAAGTCAGATAATAATGTCAAAACTTCTGAAGCCTATATTCTAGTTTCAATTTTGGCAGCAAAAAAGGTTTTCGCCATTCATCTAGTTTATTTTCTGCACAACTCCAGCAGAGCTTGTAAACTAGTACCTAATGAGATACTTTAAATAATAAAATTGGGACAATAATGTAAGTAGAAATTACCGAAATAAAACGACTTTTTGATTGGTTAAATGCTAAATGAGAATTTCACTTCCAATTCAAAGGAAGGAACGCTAATATTTTTAACACTCTTGCCTATTTGAAAATTCATTCCAAACCTTACCACTAATAGACTCAGGTCGGTTGCCAAGTAACGCCTTTGATGGGGCTTTCACTAGTAGATAATGTAAATAGCGTGTTATAAAGAGTACTTAACTAGTACTAGACTACTAGGCTAATTTTATTTTAGAAAAATAATTAGCGTTCAGCGTAAAAAAATAATAAACTTGTTAAAAATTACAACCAAATAGCATCGTGCTGTTTTACGACTCTGACGCGAACGAAGTCACGGACACCAGCTAGTTTATTCTAAATCTAGATAATTTCGTTACCGTTGATAGAACACAAAGATTTTCCGTGACTTGAGCAAATAGAAATCGTTTGAAAAATGTGGCGAACTCGTGAAAGGCTTTAGCTTTCACTGACAGCAATGGCGACGAATAGAATGCGGTTTGGGCGGAGTGCGCGCGACTCCACTTGCTGATAAATGACGTTTATTTTGCAAATAGGTTTTAAAATAGTACATTATGATATAAGTGTGTAATGTTAGTGATTACCGTGTCGACGCGGCATTTAGACCTGAGCAGTGGCGAGGGTCTTAAGAGAGCCGAGAACGGTAATCATAAATTCCTCACGTATATCATACGACGTTTTTCAATTCACTTGTGAAGAAAATAACTGTAAAGCTAGTAAAATTTTGTGGCAGTAAAAATCTGTTTTCTTATGCGAGCCCATTTTTTTTTTATTAAGTTTCAATCGGAGGCGACTCGAGGGGGACGACGCGCGTATTGAAAAACACTTTTACACGTAAATTTTTTTTTCGACAGTTTAGCCCGTTGTAGCTAAATAACCTAAGAAGACACCATACAGATTGCCTGAAATGGTCTTTTGAAGAAAGAAGCATACCGATTTGAGTGGCAGGTCCAGTCAGTGTAAACATTTGTCCGATATCCGTGCATTTGTCAGTATTCACGAAACTCAACTCAGGAGCTTTACGACTCAATCTCAGTTCAGCATCTCGTGAGATATTTATGCTAACAGTACGAGAATATCTCAAAAAAATCTAGGAATGTATGAGGATTGTTCATAATATGGTTATTTTGAGTCTGGACAGCATTTAGTCGCGCATTAGATAGCTGATAGCTACGCTCAAAGTTTTACAATCCGAAAAAGAACTAAGGTAACGAAAATATAGTCATATACTGGCACATGGCTCGCAGAATGAATCATTCGTGTGGGTTCTGTAGTGGCATTTGCCTATCAGAAGACGTAACCTTACAAGGCATCTAACAAAAAGGACTGAAGACCTGACAAAGGCAACTGAATTTCACGGAAGGTGAGAAGCTTAATATCGAGGGAAGATGATTGAGTTAGATACCTGAGTAGTTTAGGCTACCTAATTCTAGTTAGAAATTGCTATTGATTTAAGGACATCCGCAGAAGAATCAAAGTTACCGACATTACGGCTACGGCGACGTTACGGCTCACGTTTGACCACTATCTCACCTGATGGTAAGCGATGATGACATTTAAGCGACATAGACCAAAGAATCGCTTGACTTAAGTAGCTGTGGGCAGGGAACATTGCTTGTAGATCGATGAGGCCGAATGGTACTGGCACGGTACTGGAGTGGCGACCGCGAACTCGAAGATGCTTCCGCGTTGGTTTGGACGGCCTCCCACAAGGCGGACCGACGACCTGGTGCGTGTCGCAGGAATCCGATGGATGCAAGATGACTGCTCGACTTGGAGGAGGCTTATGTCGATTCCTTTGAACCACTTGGCGTGGCTGAGCATTAAGATGACGTCAGCACAAAGGAATCGGAGGCGTGACCTACTCGAGGCGCGAACTTGGCTAAGGGAGCAGTTCATGCTATGGCTACCGATTTCTAGAGACCACCTCCTCTCACATATTCAAATACTTACTTCTCTCTTTGATTTGGTTTTATCGCTCTTGACGCCATTGAAAACATCATGAACATATTTTAAATGCTCAAGTGCTGAAAAGGTACGCCCTGATGGCCGCGAAATACTGATAGTCCCCAGTTATCGTCCAGCATGTGTTATCTGACAACCAAGCCCCTTGGAACACCTTATTACTGATAACCGATAAGTGGATACCTGTCACTACGGACCGGTTATCATTAATGGAATTTTTCTAATCATTGACTTGTCCTTTGGAACCAACTGTAGCTATTACTTTATCGGATTTATCATCTAAGTCGGTCTGAAATTTGAAATCATCATCTATTTCCATCTTAGGGTTTATCTTAGGACTGATGCTTGTACAATCACGTGCAATAAGATTTACTGTATAGGTATCATGGATCTTGAGCGCTCGGCGTTAGAGTGGGGATCGCTTTGCCCATTCCATACATTGGCGAGTCAATTGTCGTCTTGTAAGATACATGCATCAAGCGCAGGGAACGAATCTCGAGTGACGTCTATGACGCAATGGCGCGGCGAGCCAATCACTGACGCTCCCCGCCCCCACGTCTCACTTCATACCACTAAATAGGCCCGATATTTGACTTTTGTGCAACTTGAAGCCAGCGCTCAAGATATCCGCCGGTATCTGTATTTTTATTTATAGAATCTATGTACGAAATTTCATAACTGTATCATAAAAAATCGCATAGTTATAAACTAGATATGTCAGCAAAAATACATAGTCAGAGGGCCATCCAGATGACTGAGTGGTTGTTTTGTTGCATCTAGCTGTTTGCTAGCTCCTAATGCCCATTATGACCTGCCGTGACCTGTGTTATACTTAGTGTCGGTTAACTTGTGAACTTTTTAAATATTTTTGGGAAAAAATAATACTTAAAAAAGATATTTATATCTAACTACAGATCGTATAAAGCTAAAATCGTAACTTGTTTCCTTATATTTCGGGCGTGCATTGAACACTCTGTTACTCTGGACTGCGCGCGAGTGCAGCGGGGTCAACGGCCGCGCGCCTGTCGGCTTAGTCACTCGCGCGCCTATTACGGTGCAGCTATTAACCCTAGATAGATAACCATATTTCACTGTACACTAAAGATAACCATACGTCGACTCGACGTGCGAATGTTTGAGTGAGCATATATTGGATTATGTATATAATAGGTTTATAAATGTGATATTATGTATTACGTACTATAATTGTATTGTGAGTAAATGAAAAACATTAGAGTTTATTTATATTTTTATTAGAAAAAATAAATAATTAACAGAACAAGGTACTTCTTACTTTACCAATCTTAAGTCTTTCGGAAATTCTTCGTCAGTCGTATAACTAATTATGTAAACTTTTCAAAATTAACTTTTTACAATCTCTATAATATAAAAAACACGAGAAAATAACCAATTTTATTCATTTTAGCCTCAACGGCACTTAGATCAGGCGCTGGACTTGTGCTTTTCACAAATGGGATTTTTTGCAGCCCTCACACTTTGTTTTTGTATTTTTTCCAATTTTTGATGGAAAAATGGCATAATATTTTCTTTTCTTTGCCTAAGGGATACCTTTACGTTGTGTGGGAAGTTCTGCTTGTATTTTTGGCAATAATATAAAAAAAATCTTTTATATTCGTCTGTTAACTAAGCATTTGCTACCTTGTCTCCATTCATGGGGTTATCAAGGTATTATCTACTAAGTTTCTTCATAAATTTCATCATGTCTGTATAATATTAGGTCCACATTACGTTACATATGAAATAAACGTTTTGTACGGGAGGAATATAAAGTTTTTTTTTTTTTTTGTTATATGTTTTGTCAATTATTCAAAGTATGGACCGTTGTTATCTATGCATTTTTGCCATCTCATAGGTGGTTCATTGATAACTTTACTAAAAAAAACATGGGGGCGAGTATCAAAAAACTCTTTGAAGGCAAATTGGACTGCCGCATCGGAGTTGAATTTTTGTCCTTGTAAGAAGTTGTCCAAATTTCGGAAAAAATGGTACTTTTTTGAAACACGGTCCGGTGAGTACGGCGGATGTCGCAGACATTGCTATTGTAGACAAAATGCTAATTTCATATGTAAGGACATAATATTGGCCACTTATCTACCTTTAGTAGCTGAACAATGATTTACTCTAAGAATTTGTCACTATGGCGTAATAGTACAACTCAGCATGCTTGGCAAAGCAATTTCAGGAGTTTCAGGATCATTTTCAGACATATTTTCAATATCGAATGGGTATACCACTAGGAGAGCACTCACTTCAGTCTTCGGTATCACTTTGTACTTTATCTTCTAATAAATTGCCTTCAATTTCAATGTCCGACCCCTGAATCTCTTCATCGCTAATTTCATGTAACAACAGACTGATTTCTGAACCATCTATATGATTTAGTGACATCATTATGTTATTTATAACATAAGTAAAAAACGAATAGAAAAGACGTATACTTATTCTCAAAAAATAAAGTAACACATTTTCCCAATAGTCAAAAAACTGACACTAAAGATAACCATACGTCGCTTCGACGTACTGCAGATAAATATTGACGAAAGTATTAAACTTACTCGAGTGTTAAGGGTGTGTCCTGCAAGCTTCGATAGCCGACTGAGTTGGCAGGAAAGGGCAATTTAGTGATACAAAAAACAAACGAGTTACACCATTTTTACAAAATCGAATACGTCGTTTCGACGTAGGTTATCTTTCTAGGGTTAAGCTACGGACACGTTAGTCTGTCATATTTTCTTTTTATTTGTAAAGAGCATCATTCTTTACGTCGAACTTGCCTGATGGTATGCGGTAGATGAGGTTTTTATTGGGGCGACCGAGCGAGTCCAGAAGATGCCTGTTCACGCTTGGGTTTAAGTCAAAGTCAAAGTATTTTATTTCACATAGGCCTACATGGGCACTTATAATACATCAGAAGCTAGCGCACGGCTCCAAATTGGTCGTTTCCTATGGAGAAGAACCGGCAAGAAACTCCATGGTTACTCTTTTAAAAAATGTGCTTATTACAATATTGATTGATTTATATAAGAACAGTGTAGACCAGTCAACACTGTACACAAAAACACGAAATTAATCATAATAAATAAAAATAAAAAGTAAGAAAAGAAAAAAAAAGAAAAAGAAGAAGAAGAGAAGAAGTAATAGAAAGTTATCTAAGTGTTTCTGGATTATACAGTTTTCTCTCTCACATTAACCCTTCAGATACCGTCAATTAGAAACACAATAGTAAGACAATAGATGCGCGGCCACCGGTGGTCGCTTGGGGATTCATGAATTAAGGTTATAATTATGTAGTAGGGAACACAGACGATTGCACAGAGTCAGTTCCTCTTAGCTGTGTACAAATATTAATAATATTCCACAACTGTCACACAACGCCGTCTAGTCCCAAGCTAAGCAGAGCTTGTGTTATGCGTACTAGACAACTATATTTCTAAATACATACATAATTATTGTAGATAAATTACACCCAAACACAGAACAAATGATCGTGCTCATCACATAAACATTTGTCCTGGGTGGGAATCGAACCCACGACCTCCGATATGGCAGTCAGGACCTCTAACTACTAGACTAACAGGCCATAAAAGATCAGTAAAAGCAACTGCATCTTTTCGTAACCAATCAAATGAACCTGTTTGTGGGCCTTACCTTGAGACGTGTTAAAACTTAAAATGCGAACGTGCGAGCGAGAAAGAAGGGATGGAGATGGATTAATCCCTTTAACAATTCAGTTTCGGGCGTAAAATGGAGCTTGTGGTAGGACTTCAAACGTACGACGTCGTATCACAACTAGATCTGTAGCCAATCAATAATATTAGGACTCAAAAGACGACACGACACAGTAATGTGAACTCGGCTTTATGGTGCAGCGGTCACGTGGTCGCGACTCGTCTAACCAGCTATGCTAATGTGGGAACTTGGAAGTGATTGTCAAACGAACAATCAAAGCGAAATTTTATGTTACATGTGCTCTCCTGCAAATGCGGAAGATAGATCTGTGTTTCCTGATAGCTACAACTTGGGGGACTTTAAGTCAAGAGTGAATAGGTTACTTCTAGGCAAGCGTGCTCCATCGTCGACCACATCATCGCTTACCATCAGGTGAGATGTTGGTCAAACGCGAGCCTATAAATAATAATAATAAAAAATCAATCTTTTGTTTTGTTTGTGCATTTGTGAGTCCTTCATAGTTCCAGGAGATTCCATGACATATTTTTTGAGACATTATGCTTATTTACAGTTTTCCTTTCTTACTTATATACAAAAATAACGTTTTGTTGATGTTATATACTATTGCAGCTGTAATAGTTTGCTCTATTAAAGATTGTGGAAAGGGAAAGTAATTTAAAAAAAAATAAAAGTCATAAGAGTGGTTTTTACATTTTAGTTTCTGAACCAAAATGGCACCTGATCGGTCAGATCCCTGAAAATTATAGTTAATTTTCTGACTATTTATTTATTTATCACAGCTTAAAATAACATAAATGAAAAACAAAGGTATATAGAGTCAGACTCAAAATTGAGAAGTAAGCATAAACACCCCCTAACAAAATGCGTCAAACTTATTAAAAGATTACAGTTACACACTACAAAACAAAAAAAAATCGCCCCTTGTATTACTAAAGCTCCCCTTAGTTTGACGACAATACCGTTTCGATGTCGCTAAATGATATCCGCAATAGAGATGGGGTGTCGCATGTCTGCGCGGGAGTCGCCCCGCCTCGCACCCCGCTGCGTCGCTAACCCCGCATTCTGTTCAGCTTCATTGCGAAATTGTTCAGGTAATACTCGTACATATTACTTAGTCGCGATTTTTCGTCGAATAACTTGAATACTATGCGTTTACTACACTCAAAACAGTGAAGGAAAACCATCGTGAAGAAGCTGGCATGTCCTAGAACTAAAAATTCGAAGAAATGTGACATTCACCAATCCGCACTGGACCGACGTGATGGATTACAGCTCATTCCCTCTCCTAGAGAGGAGGTCTAAATCCTAGCAATGGGAAGAATATTATATTAACACATAAGGTTGATTATGCTATGATTAGTGTCCAAGGACTGCAAATACCTAGAAGTGTTAAAGGTCCGATGGACAGACGACAGTCTTGTCATCGCGGACAGACCCCATAAGGATGCTTATGCTTATTAACATGATAAAGAACTTATGATAAAGAAATTTTAGACAATTGCGCACTGGTAGAGTACATATGCACTTTTAAATTAGGGATCCTAGGAAATACGGATGTAAGTAAAGCTCTGATGATCGGCGATGTAGATGACGATGGAGGTCGCTTGCCTCCAAGTTGTAGCTATCAGAAAACAGACGTTGGCAGGGAATTCGACTCCTTAGCTGTACGCAAAAGAATGTATTCCCAAAACGCTTTGTACTTATGGGTGGGACGTCCAATGAACCGGTGGCACAACGCCGCGCCGTACCACCAATCATAGTTGGACAACATCTACTGTTTAGTACGTCATCATCGGACGATGAAACTGACTTAGTGAGATTAATTTATGCAATTCCGACAGGCCAACAACTAAGCGTCGATGCTCAAAATTGTTGGAGTTTTGAGTCGACAAGTGCATCATCACTACCGATGATCTTCTTGGTTCGTTTCTCAATCGACTCCAGTGCATCAAGCTGCTACTTGGCAGACCCATCCTAAAGATGAGAGCTGTACTCCACACATGATCGAGTTTACACTTCACAAAGGTTGAACAGCTGTTCCGGCGTGAAGTACCGTCTCACCGTTGCTAAGATCCTCAATTTTGTGGCAGCCAGTTGAGCTTTCGCCTCGATATCGAGGGTAGACGAAACTAAACTTTTTCCACGTAATTGAATCATCAGTTTTAATCAAGCCTAATGCCTCTCATAATAATACTTTATGTTGTTTCCAGGAACTAGAACAAGAAGCCGTTGTGTGACCGACGTGGCCGTAGATGAACAAGAGATTACGTGGACAGACAGACCATTATTTATTAGCCGTACAATTACCTTATTGTGTAAATTGTAAGTTTAAATTATATACCAAAAATGTAGAGTAAAATGATTGTTATAAGTAAATCAAGTAATCGAATACAATTTTATTTATTTGAACTGGAATTTTGATTAATTATTTATTATTTATTATAGCCTTTTATTCAGATCCTTTAGTACAATGGATTCTTAAACTTATGTAAAGAACTAACATTTAAAAACTAAGTTAATAAATTTAAACTAATATTTGTTGCTTGGTTATCTTTCCTAGATCTGTTTGCCAGTCGGCAAAGGCCTCCTCCAACCTTTTCCATTCCTTTCTTTCTTGAGCCACTCTGTTCCACGTGACTCCTGCCACTTGTCTAATGTCATCATCCCACCTTTTCTGTGGTCGGCCTCTCTTCCTTTTGCCTTCCCTTGGGTACCACCATGTCACCCTTTTGCTCCATTTGTCGTGTCCTCTTACCAGGTGACCAGCCCATCGCCATTTGAGTCTCTTGATTTTAATTGTTACATCGGTAGTTTTTGTTTTATTTCTAATGATGATTTTTTTAACTCTGTCGGACTTTTTAATATTTAGCATGCTCCTTTCCATTGCGTACTGGCAAGTTGTTAGTTTGTTTGAGGTCTCCTGATTTAAGGACCACGATTGACACCCGTACGTAAGGACAGGTAGTATGCAGGTGTTAAACAGTTTGCTTTTAAAATTTAAATGGAGCTCTTTATCTTTCATTATCAGGAATTTTGATTTATAATAATAATAATAATTCATTTATTTCAAGTGTCAATAAAATCAAAATTAAAAAATTACATGCAAACCATCACAAAATAATATGGGCACGAATAAATGCTTTCAGGATGTTTGAGTCCTGTTTACTTGCAATGACCTCTAGGAAGATGTTAGTGCTACCCCGAACTTTGCTCAGTAATGAAGCGAGCCGCTTGCGCATGATGGCATGGAAGCCATCTACCCTGGCTTCCGCAAACATACCGGAGGCACTACAAAACCACTTTAGCTATTAAATTAGCTTGGTAAAAATTTTCTGCCCACGCAGCAGGCTTGCCCAAATAAGATTAGTAAGTATGAATGTTATAATCTGTCTGTTACCAGGTTGTTATCTTTTTTGAACTAATGGGTCAGAATGATCGTTAGATCTTAGGAGCCAGAAGACGGACGTCAGCGTTTATAACGCCACCGCTTTTTTGACAAATCTTAGTTTAAGTATTTATTTGTACGACCATGGTTCGGACCGAAAAGGAATGGCAGGCGGTCGCCTGCTTCTGTGACGTAGTAATGCTAGCAAAGAAGGTGGTCGCACGCGTGAGAGAACGGTCTTCCTCACGCCCGGGATCCCGAACTTGGTTTCCAGTCACTGTAGACATGGGCTTGCGGACGACGAGCAAGGGGCCGACCGGCAGCCCAGCAGCCATCCAAACCGAGCCTGATTCGTCGACCGCGCATAGTGTTTCACGCTTGCCTCATAGAGATATCAGCAAAACCGTAAGGTTCCAGCAGGGCCGCAACTTATCGCGGATTAATATGGCTTGGTTTCGTAAAGGGAAACTTGGGGTCCTGGAATGCAAGGCAAAAAAGGAACATAGTGGTTTTAGTCAGTAAAGTCTTACACACCCTCCCGGCTAACCCTAGAGTGGAAGAAATCATTGGATGAATTTCCACCTTAAAATAACCTACTAAAAAAACCGCCACAGAGTACACTAATCACCAATTTTTTTTTATATTTCCAAAGAATATATACTATCGCGTCCGCTACTACACTCAATAAGTCAAGATCTATGACGATATAAAAAAACACAATTGCAGTCTTGATACATCTCAACACGTCATCATCATCCGACAACGATAACCTAGTATTTTTCCTCCATCTCCAAAAAACCATTTCACCACTGTGTCTCAAAATTACTATACTTCCTCGTATACTGACTGGCGGCGCTCGCGCTGTGTGAATCAATTCATAATGAGTCACTGGCTCACGACATCACGCGCGCCTATGTGTAACTTATGCAAAGTTTTCCATAGTAATATAGTTGAGCAAGCATTTATGAGCAAGTGGGGTGACTACTGAGAATTAATACAGAAGTAATGAGGAAAAAAATACCTTTATATAAAAAAAATAACCGACTTCACTAAAAAAAATTATTGAATTTGAGTTCCCTCGATTTCGCCAAGTTTCCATTATCAGATCAGAACTTATTGACTATGGGGCCATTTGAGAAGTATACCCTTTCCAACAAAAAGGAATTTTTCAAATCTGTTGGCAAGGGACGAAGTTTATTTTTTTTGTGTATTTTATCTATGGGCCTTAGCTGCCTGAAAATAAAGGATTATTATTATTATTATAGCGGGGCTGGGCTGCCTTTCGGAGCTAATCCTGGCCCCAGTAGGCTTCGACCCAGCTGGGTCCCTGCTGTTGCTGACAACTCTTTGAGGCGCGCGGGAACAGTGCGCGACGTCGACAACTTGGGCTCAGTCCGGACAGTTACTGGACGGTCGGACAGCGAGCTACCCATAGCTTCCCATCTGCAAGCCCGCGCCTACGGTTAACACGTTAGGGTAAGGCCCCAGAAAACATTACAAAATAGTCCAAACAATTTATGAAGCATTCCTCGAGCTGCGGCTGGGCGAGGCCGGATATTGCTCGTATTCATCTTCAATGACAGCTGCGCCCTCCAACATCCAGTTATACACAACAATACATAACGAGAATTGCAGTGCGCAGTTATAATAGCACAATGCATGCAGGATGGAAGGGAAAATTGCCGTTTTTGTGAAGCGAAGAACGATAGTTACGGCATCCTTGTATTTTCTGTTGGGTTACCTTTGAAATTGGCTGAAGCAAAATTGTTTGAACGGCTACAGTTTTGGAGAATTAGGTTTGTGATGTCGTAAGTATTCAGATGTTACTCGTACGTTGCTACTGACGTTCTAAGGATAATGAGACAGGATGCAGCGCTACTGGCCTTGGTTAGACATCTGGAGCAAAAAAATAGCCACAATATATAAACAGTGTACTGTTGTACAAGACGGTACACCTTCTACAACCCATGGGTGTCTTAATTCTATCGAAAGCTTAGTTTAGTAATCAGATATTGTCTTAGAACAAAAGTTAATTATGTACGAAGTTTTTTTTTAAATTGATAAGTATACACTTAATGCTTGACTGCAATCTCACCTGATGGTGGGTAATTATAGTGATGCAATCGTTGCTGGTGAGGCGGACTAATTTATTAAGAGCCCGTTCACTCTAGCCTTGAAGACACCTAAATTATAATCTGACGGGAAGACTGCAGCAGGCAAATTGTTCCAGTCCCTCGATGTATGCGGTATAAACGACGAGGCGAAACACTTGCTCCGGACTGCAGAGTTTATACTTCAATATAAAATCTCAGATACATTACGAGGGCAAATTTCCCAAAAACATATACCGCGTGACAAGAATGCATCGTAAAATTTTGGGAGGCAATTTTCGGGACACTGGGCAACTTTGTAGCACCACATAGATTTAGTGTTGCCCGTCAAGTTGGGGGACAAATTGTCACCTAGTGTATCTGAGACTTGAGACATTTAATCCCCTAATGTATACGTGGCTTGAAGATAAGGTGAGTCATCATTAAAGGAATGATTAGTTCATACTAAACGGCAAGATTTCATGACAGTCTTAGGAAGAAACCTAGGCCTGGGGCATAACTATGATTTGTCAATGATGATTCTGTTGTCAAAAAGGCATAGCTCTATTCTATGAACAGCTGTCTCTCTCTTACCCTGGAACAATGATATAACTTTTACATCTTACAGCTTTGGTCCCTGTTCATTTTCGGATTCATAATGATAAGCTGAGCAGCATAAAAAGCAAGTGGTGTAAAATATTTAATATTCTAGTCGGCCATGTTAGAATGTAACCTTTTTGCTAATCAAAATGATAGCCAACATAGCTATCGCGTTTCAACTGGACCGAATAATTGGAATCAATTCGAGCCCAGTGCGGTCTGCGCAAAAACCACGAACAATCGAATAACTTAGGTACTTTCACTTAAAGTGCGGCTATCACACTACCATTATAGAGACGAAAGTTTGTAAGTACAGGTATGTGTGTTTTTATGCCTTGACGTTTTACAGCTGAACGGGATGGATGTTTGGTAGGCAGACGAGACCATGTCCAGGAATAACACGGTACTATTTGTCCCGAGTATGTTCGGTGTAAGGTGGATAAGTATTGGGCATTGAGCATCACCGTGCCCTCGTGGGGGCAATCGGCGGCGGAGACCTCTCGCGCCGGGCCTTGGTTGAGGCCATGGTCCGGAACGAGGAGAAGTGGCAGGCGGTCGCCTCCTTCTGCGAAGCAGTAATGCTAGCAAAGGAGGAGGCCGAACGCATCAGACAACGGCGCCCTCGCCGTCGCCGGATGCGATCCCGATTGGATTCCGATCCCGATTTCCGGCCACCGTAGACGCGGGCTCGCGGAGTGCGAGCCATGGGTAGCTCGCTGTCCGACCGTCCAGTAACTGTCCGGACCGAGCCCAAGACGTTGACGGTGCGCCGTGCGCACTGTTCCCGCGCGCCTCAAGGAGATGTCAGCAACAGGAGGGACCCAGCTGGATCGAAGCCTACTGCAGCCAGGGTTATCCTAAAAGAAGCTCGAACCACGGTATGAAGAGGCTAGAAGGAACGGGGTGAGTTTTTAGTCAGTAAGAGTCTGACACTATCTCCCGCTCCACCCAAGAACGGGGGTTGCCATTGGATGATTCTTGCCCAACGTAAAGAAAAGGTGGATAAGTAAGTAGGGGCCTTTTTACTGTTGATAGACTCGCGCTTAACCACTATCTCACTCGATGGAAAGCGACGATGTGGTCGACGATGGATGGATTTTGTTTTCACGATCAGTGCCGCTCAGTATTGATCTTTAAGCATAAATTGAAACCCTTAGGATTGCCGGAATTCAAAGCCAGGAAATAAAACCGCTGGTGCTTTTTTTTTGGTGGTAAATCATCTAATCAATCGACATAGCTCGGAGAATCGCCAAACTTAAATCGCAATGGGCAGCTTAATATTGCACGCAGAACAGATGGTCGATGAGGACGAAACGTTCTGGAGTAGCGACCGCGTACCGGAAGATGCAGCGTTGGAAGGCCTCCAGCAAGGTGGACCGATGACCTGGTCAGGGTCGCAGGAATCCGATGGATGCGTGACGTACAGGAGTGATCATTGCGGCAACGCTTGGGGAAGGCCTATGTCCAACAGTGGACGTTTTTCGGCTGATATGATGATGATGATGATGAAATCATCTAATGAATTCTTCCACTCTGGATGAGCGAGTGTCAGATAGAGTGCTTTACCTTTACTGACTAAAACCTTTGTTCTTTCAGTTGGTCTTTATGTACCAGGGCCGCGGTAGGTAGGAAACTGTTTCGAAGAATCCGGTAGTGCTGGGTTTACGAGAATATTTGTGACACCAATACTACTGTATTACGTATATAAGGTATGTTATTGAGGATTTTCCAAATAAACCACAAATTGTTTCTCTGAAAATCAAAGATTTGTTTATTTAATACGTCTTTACTATATTACAACGTTTAACTATGACCATTACACCTATAACTTACCTGAAAATCAAAGAAACGACATTTAAAGTTTACTAGTATCGCCTCCTCAATTATATCCCTTTATTTTATCCTTTTTCAATTGAATTTTTAACAATAAAATATGCAAAATAATCTAAACATCATCTGTCATTCAATCACACGTCACCCCGTTCCACAGAACATAAATTCCATTGACCACTTCAACGCGCGTTATGAAATGTCATTTCATTACACGTATAATAATATGTGTCATTGATATCTTAAAGATTTTTATCAGGAATATGATTAGTTCAGTATGGCTTAAGGTAGCAGATATTTCACAATCTTTACATGACCTAACATCACTCTCGTGGACTACGGTACATATGTTTAGGGCTTGCGCACTATTGAGACAAGACTGTCTTAGACTGACTTGTCTGCGACAAGACTGTTTTGACACGGTAATACAATATTACGTAATACAAAACAGTTTTTTTTTGTCGTAGACAGAACAGCCTTCTTGTAGCAGACAAGTCCGCCGTGTCGTTGACAAATTTGTCCAAGACAGTCATGTCTCAAGTGTGATCAGGCCTTTAGGCGCTATTCTAGCTAAAGATTAGGTATCTATTGATAAGATTAGATACCTATATTTGTGGAAATCGCCTGTCGATGGTTTTGAGATCATCATTTGAGCCGCAAATACCTACCACTTGAGGTTTGAGATCAAACGTCAAGTTACGGCTGGAGGGTGCTTTCATGAAACCGCGTGACTGTTTCGTTTTATTTATTTTAGATTTTTATTATTGAATTTACTTTTCAACTCTTAATTCATGAATCCCCAAGCGACCACCGGATGCCGCGCATCTATTGTCTTACTATTGTGTCTCTAATTGACGGTATCTGAAGGGTTAAGTACCAAATCAGATATTTATAGTTGCAATGGATATTAATGCCTTGTTGTGTAATTTCTCTAGCTAGTCACATTTAAATTATCTAGCCAAGTTGCCAGAAAGAGAGGTATTATGCTGGAAAAGCAGACAGGATAAGTAAATATGAAGAAAGACAATGGCAGGAGTCTGATACTGCCGTCCACTAACTAAAAGGCAGCTAAGTGCAAAAAGTATTTTTCGAGAAAACACACAAATTGGGAATTGATGTCTCTTGAAAAGTATGCTACCTAGGAACAAGGTTACAAGTTATACATGTAGGCATAGTCTTTGTGCACAATATGTGATATATTTTATTCATTTATACTTATTATATTATATTTAAATTCATTTTCTAACTTTTAGCTAAGCAATTTAAACACAGACATTGTGATTTAATGTTCTGTATCTCAAAAACTATCAATCATAGAAAAATGAGTCTTAGACCAAAAGATAGAGCATCAAAAGTTGTATAAGACTACATTAAAAAGTGAAAAACGACCAACTGTGGCTTAAAGGCCTTTTAGTTAGTGGACGGCAGGATATCGGTCAGACCAAATCCGTTTTACACTAGCGATTAGTCTACCAGTCTGCGACGCCATCCACATCCCTCAAAATAAGGCAATACAGCGATATACAGTCCACAAATAAGTTATTCGTTTAGGTCACGACCCTCAGCATTGAGGATAAACGACATGAGGAGTAGCATCCTCCTCCTGGTACCCTCTGGTAATTCACTCTACTAGTCTTTTGATAGCAGCACCTACACTAGAGAAATTTGGAAAAATCCGTCTCACAAGACTCGATAAAAAATTATTATATTATATATATATAGCCCATATTGTTCGGCTGGGCAAAGGCCTCCCTCCACTCCTTCCAACGATCACGGTTCCTCGCTTTCTCATTCCAATTCTTAAGGAAGCCATCCAGGTCGTCCCGCCATCTCCTACGTGGTCTGCTTCGGCCCCGCGTTGCTGTGTCCAGGCACCAATCCTGGTGGACATGCGGCAGACATGTCCTGTCCAGTCTCATTTAAGTATCCACAAAAAAATACTTGTCGAATTATATCAACTAAATAACATTTTTGCATTGAACACACCTATGTAAACTCAAAAAGCAAGGCAACTCAATCGACCGCGCTTCAAAACACGCGTTGATAATATTATTATCCTTCTGATAATGAAAAACCGTAGCTGATAATCAGTCGCAGCCAAGCCGGACTGACCGATTAGGTACTTATCATTCGCGAAAGTTCCACAATGATATCATCAGGGTTACAAGTTCCCAGAAAATGGTTCAGATTGTTCGCCGTTTTGAGTTTAATCTTCTTTATCTTCTCGATTCTTCGGCAGACAGATCATGTCAGGTGAGTCAACATCAAATTACAGAACAAGGTCCTCTGGCTGGAATAGTTACAGTTAATGACCTTCTTTTTGAAAATGATACGGTAAGAAGTGAGCCAAAAAAAGACACCGAATACGTCACGACTGCTTGAGACTGAGTCGCAATGCAAAAAGGTGAGCAAAAAAATAATGTGGGTGGGTAACTGTTCATTTTTTTTCGCTGGCTGGAATGTCATTTCCGCTTATCTTTATGCATGCCTAACCAATTCGTTAACTCTAAATTCTAATAGAACTGCAGTTGGTTTAACAATGTTTGGTACTTTCTTTGCCTTCATTTAATTCTGTACCTACTTAGGTATACTTTATCTGCCGAGAAGTTTGGTTTTGAAATTGGTTATCACTCCAACTAAATACCTACAATAACAACCTAAGCCAAGCTAGGCTTAGGTAACAGCTATATCTGTTCTAAAATTAAAAAAATACTCGCATGGCACTTCACATTGCAGGTGTAAATAAAAATCCATGCACAGGATCATATTTACATTATCTTTTGATATTAATAATACTGCACAACTGCATTTCTGTTGATTTGAACAAATTGATCTGTGACTGCAATTTCTGTATCAGGTCTAATTAAAAAAATATGATGCATGGGTTTTTTACAATAAATTAGAGATAAACCTAATTTATTTAATTTTTAAGTCGAAAAGGTCTTTCTTTTACTTGATTTTCTAGCTGAAGCTGAAATTGATCTAGTAGTGTTAACACACGCTCCAAATATGTACAACAGTTTTGGTCGTTCGTACCAAAGTCGTGGTCTGTCTGTAACAAGATCTAGCGTAAGTCAGCATAATTAGTATAAATTTCATACAGTCAAACTTGGTGCGACGGACCAAACTTACGCTAAGTCACGCTGGACCTTGGTACGGAACGGACCAAACCCGTATACCAAATTAGAGCGTGTGTTAACACTATTACGTCAGTGTTGTCAAGTTGATTTAGATTAGATATCAGTGATACTGCGGTGGATTTAGTCATCAATAAATATGATCGAATTTTCGACGCTAAGATACGAATTTACGATTTGCTGTACTTAATGGAATATTTTGTGGGCTATTTATTTTAAAGAATTTAGGATTATGTTTATTTTAAGGAATCGGTTCAAACTAGACTATTCTTTACCTTTTTGGTTTTATAACCATAATTTAATAACTAATTAAGTGACAAGAAATAATTGATGTATGTGGATGACAAAAAGGTAAAGAAATATTATGAATTTTTAAATTAACTCAGACATATTGGGGATACAACAGAAGATTTATGAATCCTAACGACATCACAAATATAAAACGAAAATTTCCTGACAAGCAAAATAAAATAAGCGAGACGAAGGAACGGGGTGGGTTTTTAGTTAGTAAGAGTCTGACACTATCTCCCGCTCCGCCCAAAAGCGGGGGTTATCATTAGATGATTTTTGCCCACCATAAAAAAAGACATGCAAAATAAAATAAAAAATATTATCCTACTTTTCGATATTTATGAAGGAGAGACAGCGTCACCATACAAGGTAGCTATAGCTACCTACCCTGTTGTAAATATACTTAACGATAAAAAATTAGGTCATATATAATCGATATACAATGTCAAGTAAAAGCCAGTAAACAACGAACGCGTTTACGATCCTTCATTTACATAATTGTTATGGCTTGCTCATTATTATCATGTTTGAGTTGAGTCAGGCGATTATTCCATCGCCCTTGGCAAGTTGAGCGAAAGATTTTGAGCTAAATTGTCTAGACTAGAGATTAGCTTTTTAAGGCTTCGCGCCTTCGTTGCTGATCGAAAACATCTTCCATCATCAGGCTACTAATCAGGTATGTTAAGTACGTTCTTATCAGTGTACTTTGAATTGTAATATGTACGACATGATAAACAAGCTTTTGGAGTATGCGCAAGAATTGCACGACTTGATTCCGCCATCATATTTCTACCACGGACAACGCGAGTACCCGACGTACGGCGTGTGTCCACCGTTACGTTGTGAAACCTCAACGGGCCAGACTAAGCATTTCGTCTCGTCATCTAAACCACGTACTTACATCGAAGGACTGGAAAAAAAATCCTGCTGCGGTCTTCCCGTCTTCCCGATTATAATTTGGGTGTCTTCAAGGTTTGAGTGAATAGGCCCCTCATAAACTAGTGCGTCTCACCATTATCCATTGCATTTTTGCTTACCATCAGGTGAGACGCAGTTAGCACTAGTTTATACCTATTATATAAAAAAGCTACAGTGCTGCCATCGTGTGTAGAATCTAGTTGGCACAGGCGCATCATTGGCCCATGCTTATATTCGGCAGTAAGTGAAGTCAGGAAGCAAATAATAATGATATATCATAGCATAATCAACCTTATACCTAATGTTCAAACTGCAGGGACTCAGGCCTCTCTAGAAGAGAAAATGGGCCGTGATCCACCGCGCAGACCCAGTGCGGGTTGGTGAATGACACATGGCTTCGAATTTTTGGTTCTAGGACATGAAGGTTCACGTTCAGGTCACGATGGTTTTTCTTCACCGTTTTGAGAGCAGTGGTGATGAAATCAATTACACAAAGTAATGCGCCTGGATGGTTTTTTACCCCTTGGCCACCACTGCTCTAATGACAAGATAGTTTGAATTTTATGGAGAAAGTTTTGCAATTACATTTACTCTATGATAGTCTAGTGTTTTTGTCTCCGTCGTCTATTCGACGTTTTTACAGCGTCCATGACCACAATGAATATAAAAACGAGAACCGTAAACACTTGGTAAATACCGGAAAGTAAAGCTTGATTCTAAAATAAACTAAAAACGAAATTTATTCCAACAATAGGCTAAAATGGGCCCCCAAGGGGGACAACGTAATCTTTCGAATACCATAATTAGAGACACAATAGAAAAACAATGAGCCAGCGAACGTCAGCGTTCCCTTGGGGTCTAATGAATGTTGCGTTTTAGTCCTGTGGACGTTAGAAGCCGAAGACTAGGGATATCAGCAAAATTGTAGAGGTTATGGGTAGACTTCTGAAAGGGAAACAAGTGATCCTGGATCACAAAGGGCAACTTAACCCTTCAGATACCGTCAATTAGAAACACAATAGTAAGACAATAGATGCGCGGCCACCGGTGGTCGCTTGGGGATTCATGAATTAAGGAACAATGGTGTGGTTTTAGTCAGTAATAGTCTGACACACCGTCTCACTCCGCTCCAGAACGTGAGGATGATATCTCACCACAAAAAGCCGTGCGTAGAAATCACGTAACATCACGTCTCACCGAGGACCTGTTACCACCTCCAAACATCTGGAATTAGCGTATAAACACAACATCTGACGTCAGACCTTCAAGATCACAAACCACGAAACGGTCCTCGCCTCGTCAAGGTTCCAGCCGGGTTCGTCCGACACTGACATTGGCCGACCATGACGGAAATAGGGCAAGGCCAAGCTTCTCAATCGTTAAATAATGACGGTGTAAGGATCCAAAAGGTATGGAGGAATGAGAAATGTTATGATTATTGAGGGTAGATATAAATATTGTTGCGGGGGCGGGTAGGCACAATAAATATTTGAAGGTCGCGCGCTTTTCCGCACCGGAATATTTGGGCGGGATTTTTCCGCTTCGCCTCACGACGGAATTGAAAAGTATTTTCAATTTGAACGATACGTGGGATGGTAAAATGGAGATCATAAACATTTTACCGGCCGTTGTTTTCACTGAACTTGAAAACCAGACAGGTTTATTTTTGTCAACCTGTGGGTACCTTATTAAGTCCTGCGTGTGTACGCTGTTTCATTTTATTATACCATTAACAGGATAGGATGATTTCTTTCAGGTGGGAAATCATTCACTTCTTTTTATGTTGCTTCTTTGCCTTCGTTCCAGGGCCCCGGAGTTCTCTTTCGCAGAACCCATTTGAACCCATGGTCCTAGTAGGCTGGTTATAATGGTGCGGGTGACGACTGTCAGATTCATACAATGTAGCTACCTTACCCAAAGCTCACATCCAAAAGAACAACACATGATCTTAAAGATGCATATTTTCGTCCCGTTGTCATCCTACATATGCTACGAGTATGTAAAAAAACTTTTTAGTTGTGTTACACTTACCAGAGTACCTATTTCTAATTAAAATTCCAACTAACACAAACACTGCTATGTATCCTAACATTGTTTTATTATGAATCGACCATGTCCACTATCCGGCTCCATCTTCAGATAACTTCGATCATGACAATTCTAATAAGCCTAAACACGGCTAGGATACATTAATTAATTAGCGAGTTCCGGTGCCTATGTGCCTATTTTCCAGCTCCATCATCATCATTAAGAATCACCTTAAGCAGCTAGGTATCTTATTGAGGTCATGTCCCAGTGTCTTTCATTCTCCATTTCCTTATCTGTCACATTATAACTTTTCTGTTGGGCTTCTAATCAATGTTCACCGGCTTATGCAGTCCAGTACCCCTCGACAGGGAGTTATCGATAAAATCTGATTTATTAAAGTCACATGTTCAAATCTATGATCAACTATTATGACGTTTATGTTACGATGGACAGCACGTGTCTTCTCTAAACAAATCGGCTCATAAAACTATCAACCCATTGTTGCTACAAGGCCGACTGTTTGGTATCACCTTTATAACTAAGAAGACCATTTTCAGTTGGTTCCTCTCAACAATTTTTTGTCTACCTATCCCCATCTTATCTTAGCCTCGTTAAAAAATTAAAGGCCCGTTTTGACATTTGTGTAAAACCCTAGAAAGTAACTTGGAACGAAACTGAAAGAAACATTTTAGGGGTCCGAAGTAGTAGTAGCTATATTACACTACACCGGACAACCTGCTAGGTAGCCCGTATGATGGTCGTGATCGTCGTGGATTTGGGGACTTAGTTCGTTAATCAAGCACATCGGGTAAACAGATTTTGATAAAGGAATCTTGGCGATACGTGCTCATGGGATAATTTTCGAATTACCCAAATTGCACTAGCCTCTGACGTTTAAGCGCCCATGGATGCCTATCTACACTAATATTAAAGAGGTAAAGTTTGATTTTTACTTTTACCTATATTTTTTGTTTGTTTTTTTTTTTTCACCGATAGAAAGCTGCTTTATTCCTGAGTGATATAAATGATTTTTGAGTTTGTTTGTTTTTGACCCGCGAATGAAGTCAGCAAGCAAAACATAGTAAAGATTATCAATATTGCGCATACGCATGCACTTGACATCTATCACAAGTAGGTAGGCTCTACGTATACCTATGTACGAGTACTTATTTGTTCGTAATAGTTAATTACAATTATCTAATCTGATGAGGAGAAAACAATAGACATATTGTGGAAGGTTTATGAAATCTACCACATGCCAGCAAGTGACAGCTAGCTACCTAATTACCTATAAATTACCTACCAGTAAGTACTAGATGTAACATCATAGATAAACTAAACACATTATTATTTATTTATTTATTTTATAATTTATGTACCCACAAAAAACATAAAAGGAGATAACATATAATAAAACTATGTACAAAGGTACTGCTTATTTCACAAAAAAATTTCTTCCAGCAGACCTGCGAAAAGACAGGTCAGGAGGTGTAAGACAGTAGTTTGCAGAAATACGTAAAGAACAGTTAGTGAATTCCTAAATCAAACTAAAATAATAAATACCTATATAACTAAATATCCATACCTTATACTAAAAAGAAATACATTATATATATATTTATATATACATTATATATATATATATATATATATATATGTATATATATATATATATGATAATCACACAAGAGAGGAAAGATAGTGCTCTTTTACTTTTTTCTATTACTTATTAAATACTTTATTATAAGTACCTACAAGACGATAAATAGAAAAGGATAGTAAAAACAAATGCATAAAAAAAAAAACTAAAATAGGCAGATATATTTCTAACAACCTTATTGTAAATACGATACACAGAAAAGTAAAAACGAAACCACAAAAAAAAACTACGAGTAAAATTACGTAGTACCTACTTATAAAACATGCTAAATAGGAATGTAGATATTGAAACGACCTCAAATGATGACTATATTCTTAGATAAATAGTGTAATAATGTATATGTCTATCTCTAATAATGGTATAGGTACCATAATAAAGCTTTTGAACTTAGCACAAAATCTTTCAAAGTCCATATACGAAGAGATAATAAACATAGCACTGAAAGCAAAGCAACAAAACAGTTCTGGAGCTTTCATTCATACTACCCTCCCCCTTTGTCGGTCGGCTCAAGGCGAACTTTATCCAAAGATTCTAAAGAGAACCTTGAGCTAATTGGCCCTCCTCGCGATTCTGAAGGCTACTAGTCTCCCTAGGTACTTTAGACTTATAAAAAAATAGGTCAGAGGTGGTTTGGATTTAGTAGTAACGAATCTAAGTTCCCCTTTTAACACTAGGCTAAGAAACTTTGTTACTAACAATATATGGAAGTAATTCTGAAATAAAATTTTATTATTATTATTATTATTATTTTAATGAGTAAGAGTCAAATGGCGATAAAATTAACGACTATAATGACGATAGTATGTAAATATATCTATAGACAACTATAGACTAAACAAGTTTTTAATGAAAATATTAACAGTAGTAGTAGCAAACTTTTATAGCACGGTATAATACCTATATAATTAATACTCGTCAAGACGAATCATACGAGCCTAAACTCGATGGGTTTATGTTGTTTAATTACCAACCACCTTCCGGTTTCATCATGAAATCAGGTCTATGTCATGTCATAACAATTTTGCATTGGCATCTGATTTAAACATGCATGTAAAATTTCAACTCAATCGGTAACCGGGAAGTGGATCAAATTTAATTTGCAAGATTTGATTACAGACAAACATCGGACAGGTGAAACTAAATAAAAGCTTGTAAGAGCGCCGAGCGCTTGTGAGAGCCAGACGTTGGAAGTGATAGGTACTCGAAATTCCATCGGCTGTCGAGGACGAGTCCCAGGTACTTTATCGTCAACTCGACGCCGACGTGAACTTCTCCTACTGTTATTTAGAATCCAGGTTGTGGCGCTTCCCGAGGGCCGTGAAAACACATGGCCTCGGACTTGTGCAATGCCACCTCGAGTCCCAACTGCTAGATCCTCTCCACGACTGTAAGTACACCGCGTGTTACTAATTCGAAAGCCGACTGGTACGACTCTCCCTGCGCCAGCTCAGGACCGCAATACGTACTTGTACCCGATGGCGATCCACAAGGGCGATCCTAGTACCGATCTCTGCGGTATACCGCACAATATCTCTCGCCGCTTCCACTCTCCCTAATGACCGGGGTAGATCCGTAGATGATGTTCCTGTCCGACATGTAGGCCACAAAATCCGTCCCCACTCGTGCTAAATGCGCGACGGGATAGAATAGTGCGGATGACAGCTATCGGATCCATACAATGTCCTATTTTATCTTTCCTATCCTTTTCTCTCATCTTAAAGATGCATATTGTCGTCCTGCCGTCATCTTACCCATACTATGTAAAGAAGACCTTAGCTTGAACATCTTTCAACATCGTATTAATGATCGTTACACAAAATACCGCGATATTATGACGTCTAAGTCGCTTTCGAGCTTCGAACCTATTAAAATACACTTGAACCAAAATCAAGGCCGCTTTCCGCAGTCATTGCCAAGGTTTTCTGGGAAGTTCGCCATTTTTTTTTTAGAATTTAGCGACGATTGACGGAATTCAAAAACTGCCTTGAACTTCGTTTGTGAGCTAAAAAAAGGTCATTATGACGATAATATGCAAACGACTGTTTACCTAGTGTGAAAAGTACATATCTGTCAGTGTCGTGGCTGCAACGATGGTGATAATGGTGTTGAGAGAAAAGAGTAGAAAAAATTGAAGGAAGGAAGTAACTTTGTGCTAAATAATAAAACTTCCTAAGCTCTGAATCTTGGGGTCGTGAGGCTCTTTGGAACGGGACTTGGGACCGTAGTCCTTATAGTCACTTATTACAAAAATTTTTTTTTTTTTTTTGTAATATAAGAAATGCAGGTTTTTTTTTTGTAGGTAACTGTACTTTAATGCCAGTTTTCATGTGGTCCCAAAATAAAACTCAAAAAAATATATAGGTGGCAATAGGGACCAAGGTCAATGTGTAGAGGGAACCACGACCCGAATCTTGTAGCGCTTAGATTGGATGAGAGAGGTCATCTAACTGAGTACTTACTTTCCTAAAAGTCAGGAGGTCACGAAAGAACTATCTTTACCTGATTGAAGTGTACCTACCTACGTATAGTTTCCTAGACGAATTGACTGGAATTGAAAGCTGATGAATTGCAGACTTAATGCCTTAGGCATTCTCTACCTGTCAACCATTCAGGAGCCTTACCATAACGTGTCAGGCCTGCGAGTGAGAAAGAGGGATGAAGCTATCCACCCTATTTTGTTTTTTATGGCGGGGAAAATAATTATAAATTTGTTTTATTTTTACTCTTACTGACTAAAAACCCACCCCGTTCCTTCGTACCCTCATACCGGGGCCCGAGCTACCTTTCGGACTAACCCTGGCCCCAGTAGGCTTCGACCCAGCTGGGCCCCTCCTGTTGCTGACAACTTCTTGAGGCGTGCGAGAACAGTGCGCGCCGTCGACGTCTTGGGCTCGTTCCGGACAGTTACCGGACGGTCAGACAGCGAGCTACCCATAGCTGGCCGTTCGCAAGTTCGCGTCTACGGTGGCCGAAAATCGGGATCGGCGAGAGCGCCTTTCCCTGATACGATCGGCCTCTTCCTTTGCTAACATTACTGCTTCGCAGGAGGCGACCGCCTGCTATCCACCCTATATAGCTCTATCCCTTTAACAGTTCAGTTAAGGTCGTCAAATAGATCGCGTTAAGAGCTCGTAGTAGGGCCTTTTAGTTTAGTAGCGCGATACAAAAGTACAAAGTGCATACAATTAGATATATTATCTGCATTATGTACGGTTTTTTTAATGTTTGTTTTATTTTCAAACTAGTTATACTAATTAAATATCCTACGATACGCTCTTTAGCAGTTACTTATATTATCAATTAATTGAAACTTACATTGTTTCGTTATATACCTCTTATCAGTGTGAAAATTAATAAATAAAGAAAATGGTAATGTTTTCTGGCTCCGATAACATGATTATGTTCAATAATTTATTACAGTTCTTCTGACAAGGGCATGACATAGAAATGTTGAGATAAGACTAGAAGTTATAAATAAATGAAGGGACTAGGTTACCTAGGTACGTCACAAGGACCTAAGTAGGTATAGGTATTTTTTACAGTTATTTTTTGAGGTGGGAAATCCCGCTCTTGGGTGGTGCGAGAGGGCGTATCGTGGTATCATAGTTAAAACAAACTATTTTCCTTCAGTTGCCCTTTGCGTGCACCAGACCCTGATCCCTGATCTACCCTGGTAGATAACTATATTTAAAAAAAAACCGTAGTCGGGTATTAATTAACCCTTCAGATACCGTCAATTAGAAACACAATAGTAAGACAATAGATGCGCGGCCACCGGTGGTCGCTTGGGGATTCATGAATTAAACTAGGTTCTAGGTGCCCTAAAACGTAAAGGGCAAATGAAGGAACACATTACAGAGGTGGGTTTTATTTACTTAGCAAAATCTGAAACTCCCTCTCGCTCCACCTTGGGCGGGATGATTAGATTTGATGATTAATCACCTCAAAAAAAGTTAAGGAACTTAGATAAAATTCCGTAAGCAGGTACCTATTTACCTAAATAAATAAGTACATTGCAGTGCGTTTATTCACTGCGTTACCTTTCTAGGTCTTTCTACTTTAGACCGCGTCGAAAAAGTTGTTACTTATCCGCCTTTTATTTTACCTATTTGATTAGATATTTTTTTCCACAAAGTGACCAAATCATTGCGTTCCAGAACAGACTCATTGTTATTCTAGAGGTAGGTAAGTAGATACATAATTAAAATTAGTTCATCCTTCCTTCCTCCTGCAGTTACACAAAATTTTATCCTTCGCTCAAAAAACACTGTTTTCCTACAATTTATTTATAATTCATGTTTTTACCTTATTGTAAAACAAGAGTTAGCCTAAATCAAGACTTCACGACAAAGGGACAATTTTCGGAAATTCAATTTGTTGTTTTTCAAGTTGTGGAATATAATTAAATATAATAATTCGAATAAAAACAGAATTCGAATTTAATTTATTTAAAATACGTTTCAAATAAGAATTGGAACGTCAATGACCTATATCTGTCAAAATAATGCCACATGAATTTTGTCAAAAAAAAATACCTAAGTAGGTACCTACCTATGACTTTAATAAATTTATTGAAGACTGATCTGACCATTGATTAAACAGTTCGTTGTACTCGACAGTAATAACTTTACCTTGAGCCAGGGGAGTTTTATGGCTTCCTTTCCTTGAATGTAGGTGAACGAATCGACCGATAGTCCGTAGTCGAACCCTGATCCTAATCTCTAGTTCAAGGACGAAGGACACGGTGAAGGTCGATTATGAAACAACCTTCGGCTTTCTGTTTTGGGAAACACCCTTCTTCAAATTCTGAAGTCAAGTTCACTATACCGTACATAGTAACATAAATACGAATTAAGAACGTCTTTGTAAGCAAAAAAATATTTTTTTATTAATAAATAGAGCAATGGTACTCGCGGTGCCGAAGTTATGCAATGAAAGTGAAAAATAACAAACTTGACATTGGCATCGTCGAGATTGCTAACGTAAAAGAAGTGTTGGACGCGATCCAGACAAAAAGAACCAGCAACGTTCTAATTTTAAATTTCCCACCTAATCGTTGTGATAACTAATAGTGCGTGACGCCAAGGATCACAAAATCATAATCGATCGATTATGATTAGACATTTATTTATTTTGTGTTATGGTATTTTTTATTTTATTGTCAGTAATATTTTTCTTCTTTTTTTATTGTTAATATTTTTTAATAAAATGAAGCGGTTCGTGATATATTTACTTGTGACAAATATGATTTCCACTGATTCTCACATATTTCCCTCTTATACCAATTTTAAACTCTTTTTGTATATTTTGTCTAGTGTATCGTATTTGTACGATTATTTTCCGTGTTAATATTATGTACCTACCTATTTAATTTTATCTAGAGAACCTAGGCCATACACTACATACCTGTGATTGTGTGATTCTAGTTAGAAATGTCTTAATCATGTCATTAACTATTAGATTGGGAAAGTAGAGGTTCATTCCAGGATAAAAAATCTCGTATTGATGAAGACTTTAAATTGTGAGTAATTTTAGATTTTCTAGAATTTTGTCAAGATAATTCTACGCATACCAACTTTGTTCAAATACAGCGCTTATTCATGTCTGTGTATTTAGCATTGTAGAAATACCATTGTTTATAGAATTTGTTAATTTTGAAAGCTCTTATCGGCTTTCAAAATTAACATTTTCTCCTCAAAATTAACAATATCTCATCCGTAAACGTATCAAAAAAACTATTTCTATTATATAGATACTTTCTTTCATTTAACTAGCTCCGAGTTCAATAGATGATTTCCTTGGGTCGGGATGAGATTAAATAACTGCTGTTATGATAATAGTCCAAATCACGACTTGAAGCTAAACTGGCTCACGATCTGCCGGCCAGGCAAGCACCACCAAGGCCAAGGTTGACAGGGAAGGGGGGGCGCGGGACGCTGCCGCGGGCTTAACGCTCCGCTCGAAGCCGCACGGACCATTCTGCACCTCGCAGTCGACTCTGACGGTTGTACAAGCGCAAGGTAAGCGGTGGTCATTTAAATATTTTTCTACGGTCGCAAAGTTTCGTCTAGACCGCGTTTCATCAACACACCACCACCGCTTCTGAACTCGAAAATGTTCCTAGCTTATTCTGTGATGACCAAATCCCTATTCAAGATGTGCTTCGATAACGTTAAGTGTTCTATTTTGCCGATAAGATGATTATCGGCACTTGTTTGAAGAAGTCGGAATTGCATTCAAATATAACCCGCGAAGGTAACCGGTGGCGCAAATCGAGGGAACTTTCCCTCCAAAAACTTTTGAAGCGATTTCCGAAGGGCGGGAAGCGTGAGGCCGCGTGCGTGCTGCGTGTCGCGCATCGATCCGGGCCACCCCTCGCCCTCGCCACTCCCGGCTCTGATACATTCATTTGGACAAAATATCATTCCATCATTGCATTTAGTATCCTCCGTTTCTTTTATTTATTTGCAGTAGTTTTAGTGATTTAGTGCATGTTTTAGTCGCTAGTTAATAAATAGTATTTGTGAAAATGGGTGGTTGTGCAACGAAAGAAAACAAGGAAAACAAACCGGCTGACGATGCCGACGGGTGCGTATTACTCCGGCCGGCATTTATCTCCGGTGCCCGCTGCCAAATTTCATAGTTAAAGCTAAGTTTTGTGTTCAAGTCACTGTTGTTTTGCTAAAAATCGCCATTTTAAGCATCCCATTGCCAAAAATATTGTTATAAGTGTCGTAAATATATTGCCCAAATCGTTTTTGCTATGTTACCGACGGACATTGAACCTAAACGGGATGTAAAAATTATGGCGTTTCCGGATTGACCGGCCGTCTAATGATCGTAAACTCCTGCCGACTAAAGCTACGTCCTTCTTGCCACTTGGTTTTACGGTTTAATAATTTGTGGATAATAATTATGTAAAGTGCATAATCTTTCCTGCTCTTATGTTTTTGTAATGGTTGTTGAAATTAAAATTATAATATGCAAAATATCCTTTATATGTAGCTACAAACAGGAAAAAATAATTTATTTGTCAGAACTTAAGCAATTCTGATGAGTGTTCAACTTGATTTACCTACATGACATATAAATATGTAAGTTACCCCAATGTCTTATTCACAAATAGGTAGGTAGGTCCTCTACCTGCATTCATTCTACATTATCATATCTACTCATATCCAATATCACGATTGGCGTAATTCGTGGAACGATAGGTGGATACCGTAATCTGACGATGTATAATTACTGCAATACCTTCTCGAATAGAAATGAATGCAAAGTAACAAGAAACTCGCGATAACACGTTCGTTCGTTGGTCGCGACGAGTGGGAGGTACGGCTGCGCGCGACGAAGAAGCACCGGTGCGCAGTGAGCTGACACATCCGTTCGACTTGCGCGTGTCGGTCAAGGCGACCTCTAGCTAAATTACGTAATTCCACCACAAAACCGAGTGTCTCCCTGGGTGTGTTCGGTCAAAAACAATCCTAAACCCGGTCCAGTCCGCGTAACATCTCCAGTACCAGTAATCGTTGCAACCGTTTTATTGTCCTGAACTAGTGACTTTAGTTGTTGATCAGTATGAATTATAAACTGAAAGTCACAATCCCTGTGGTGGTTTGCGGTGGCGCCGTTCTCGCGTATTACCTCATCAGGCGGTTCGTAATATTTGTAAAAATAACATTTCGTTGTTTCTTTTACTTATTTTTAATTCCATTAATGTCCATTAATTTTATAGAATTCATTTCAATTAAGTGTAACAGGACTAATATTAAAATCTTGATTTAAAACTTTTTGGATGTTGACTTAGGTTTACTCTTCCTCCGCTCGATTCAGTCGATGGGTACGTCACTATTATTTTCATTTTAAAAATAAATCAGTTTTATAATAGTGGTTGCGATTGTGGCGCAAAGAATTTTTTATTATATTTCCGTTGCAATTTCATTGAAATTATCCAAAATGTGCACTAGAGCGACATGCGCTGCGTTGAAAGCGTTAGAATCTTAATTATAATCTTATCTTAAGTAATAATAAGTGCGATTTTATAAATTGATGATTGTCTGTCGTTACAGAAAAGCCGCAGCAATGGTGGACGCCGCAACAATCGAGAAGTTGGAGGCTGGTTTCAGCAAGCTCCAGGCCTCTGACTCCAAGTCACTGCTGAAGAAGTACCTCACCAAGGAGGTGTTCGACGCTCTTAAGAACAAGAAGACCTCCTTCGGCTCCACTCTGCTGGATTGCATCCAGTCTGGTGAGTAGACTTTGATACTTTCGGCTGTTATTATCGAATAATCTTACGAATATTAATGAAACCTACTAGATAGGCACGTAGGCAGTCCACGTCAATAGATAACTTAAAAATAAATTGATTAAACTCGTGCAATCTTGATTAGTACCAGCAGTATACCTACCTATACTACTTACCTAGTTACCTACTCAATACTTTGTTGATGTCATTTCGATATTAAGATAAATAGGTACCTACTTGTAATATTTCTAACATAAGCCTGTAAATGAAGCTAATGTTATGACATAATCTTTCTAGGTGTTGAGAACTTGGACTCTGGTGTCGGAATCTACGCCCCTGACGCTGAGGCGTACACAGTTTTCGCCGACCTCTTCGACCCCATCATCGAGGACTACCACAATGGTTTCAAGAAGACCGACAAGCACCCCCCCAAGAACTGGGGTGATGTGGAGACCCTCGGCAACCTGGACCCCGCCGGCGAGTTCGTAGTATCGACCCGTGTGCGCTGCGGACGCTCCATGGAGGGCTACCCCTTCAACCCCTGCCTAACTGAGGCCCAGTACAAGGAGATGGAAGACAAGGTCTCCACCACCCTCTCTGGACTCGAGGGTGAACTCAAGGGAACCTTCTACCCCTTGACCGGCATGTCCAAGGAAACCCAGCAGCAGCTCATCGATGACCACTTCTTGTTCAAGGAGGGTGATCGCTTCCTGCAAGCTGCCAACGCTTGCCGCTTCTGGCCCTCTGGCCGTGGTATCTACCACAACGAGAACAAGACCTTCTTGGTGTGGTGCAATGAGGAGGACCATCTCCGTCTCATCTCCATGCAGATGGGTGGTGACTTGAAGCAGGTGTACAAGAGGCTGGTGACTGCTGTCAACGACATTGAGAAGCGTGTTCCTTTCTCTCACGACGACAGGCTTGGTTTCCTGACTTTCTGCCCCACCAACCTTGGCACGACCGTGCGCGCGTCGGTGCACATCAAGCTGCCCAAGCTGGCGGCCGACAAGGCGAAGCTGGAGGAGATCGCGTCCAAGTACCACTTGCAGGTGCGCGGCACCCGCGGAGAGCACACCGAGGCTGAGGGTGGCGTCTACGACATCTCCAACAAGAGGCGCATGGGACTCACCGAGTACGACGCCGTCAAGGAGATGTACGACGGCATCGCTGAACTGATCAAAATTGAAAAGTCCCTGTAAATCAGTTAACGATCTCGCGTTATCAGTATTTTTTGTATTATTTATCGTTTTCACGTAAGAATTGATTGGATGTCGGATTGGTTGGGCCGGCAGACGGCACTAGTCAGCGCCCCGCGTGTGTGGCCGGCCACGCAAGCGGCCCTATATACTGTTTTTCGTAAAAGTATTTTCTATAAGGAAATGGAAAATAAAGACAGCTAGCGTTAAGACCATTATTGTCTATTCTTTCTACCCCCTTCCCGTTACTCAAAATACACACAATTATTATACCTAGCAAGAAACGCCGTAGACGCGGACACGAGCAACGTGTAACTCACGCGCTCCTCATCCAGTGTCGGCAATATAGCTAGGCAGGGCCTAGTTCATGCCTGCCAGAGCTGCGGGATTATTCAAGAGTTGCCGCGGCACTAGAAAACGGGGTGGGGTTTAGGTACTATTACTTATTCTAGTCTGACACTCTCGTTCTACTCAGAACGAAAGAATTTCCTCAGCTATAAAATAGTACTTGAATTTCCTTTCAAAATAGTCGTGTGGCCAGCCGGTTGCCCGGTTTCACAAAAGTTGCCAGTAAAATCCCAAATTTCCCACTAGCGTAAGTGGTTTCACTTACGCTAGTGGGAAATTTTGGGATTATGATCAGAAATGACATATCTCTACAATCGACATGACATCTCTACTGCTCAGAAGCACTCGACATGAACTCTAACGTTATCCTTCGACAAATATCGAATTCGACATCCCCAGAATAGCGACTTTTAAAATTTGTTGAAAAAATTACGTCATTAGAAATTTTTGTCGAGTTCGACACCATCTCTAAAATCGGGAATTGGCCCCCTGTACAGCAGATCTTTAAGTATACTTAAACAATATTTTATTTAAAACCATCACCACTAACTGAAGTATCCTTGAGTATAGTGTATTATGTAACTCCATTTTTAATAAATGGGCCCTAAAAGTAAAATAATTTGAAGCACAAGTTCCGATTCTTAGTACTTACTTATAAAGGTTTGTTATTCTTATTATTTGATAATTTTATTATGATTTATGGAAAAATTATACAAACTTTTATTTATCAAACGCATTATAGAATACAATGTTCAAGTATAATGGTAAAATTTTATAATGTGTGGCAACACTGCTCTGTAAATGTCAGTGTCACTCATTCAAAGCTAAACTTGAACTTTGTTTCGTTCGTTTCGGTTTATTTTTATCAAAAAAAGAAACGACAATGGCTACTCCAAAAGCTGAGAAGGACTTGCATTTACCTTTATCTAGAGTGAAAACTATAATGAAAAGTTCGCCGGACGTTGAAGCAGTTGGTGCTGAACCTCTGTATTTAGTCACGAAAGTTACCGTGAGTGTGTGATGTTTTGCCGCTTTTACAACCTATTGTCTCCAAACAATAGCGGTTTTACTCTATCAACTAGTGAAATTCTGTTTATTCTCATGAAATAAGACCACAATGAGACCGATTCATACTAAAACTACATTTTTAATATATTACAGGAACTATTTGTCACAGACTTAGCTAAAAGAGCGTTTAAAAACAGCAAAAACACCTTATTGGAATATAAACACATCGCGGAAGTCGTCCAAGAAGATGATACATTAGATTTTCTTCGGGAGATCATGCCTAGGAAGATAACTGTGAGGCAGTACAAAGATATGATGGCGAAAAAGGCAGCAAAGGGTGGTAGATCTGATGAGTCAAGCGAGGAATCCAGTGAGGAGGAGACAAGTGAAGAAAGCTCTGATAATAATGAACAAGACTGATCAATTGTTAAGCTGTGTTGTGTATATTTTAAGTATTATTAATTTTATTTTATTGTTTATGGCAGATACTCAAACCATATCCTTAGTTAATATTTGCATAGTTCGATCATGATTTGTGTGTTGAACCACTGAATTATTACTTTTTAGTCTTTTACAAACACCTCAATTGTTTTAAAAGTGGTCAATGATTCATAAGTACTGTGTACTTTAGCTAAAGTTTTAATGATGTTTCTGGATTAAAAATTGTAATGATAAACTGTATGTACATAGTCGGTTCACTTTTATTTCACAAAAACACATTAATTCATGAATCCCCAAGCGACCACCGGTGGCCGCGCATCTATTGTCTTACTATTGTGTCTCTAATTGACGGTATCTGAAGGATTAATTGTGTGTATAAGTAAGGAGAGGAAATTCCTGCTGGAGTCTGTTTCCTGATAGCTATGACCTAGGGATCTTCAAGTCAAAGAGTGAATAGTTTACTATTAGACAAGTGTGTTCCATCGTTGACCACATCATCGCTTACCATCAGATGAGGTAGTGGTCAAGGATGAGCCTATAAATAACAAAAAAAAACAATGATACTTCAGTCACTTTCTTTAAAACAATGAATTCTTGGTGTATTTGTTTTATTATGCCGATTGATAATTGGCTAAAACATTTGCTATGAACCTGTCCAAGCAGCTCGTTTTCTATGGGAAATCTAAGTTACATTGGGAAATCGTCAAATAATTTCTACCGCTCTGATTTGAGCGTTGTATGTTAGACTTTTGCTGATTAAAACCTATCTGTGTTCCTTCACTTGCCATTTCTCCCTCCTTGGTTGTGGTGACTACACACACACAAAGGTTTAAAGCTATACCTTTTACCTCGGTAGCTTTTCCTTGAATCTCAGTAGCTAAACCTTGTAAGTACCTCGGTAGACAAAACTTGTACCTCGGTAGCTATACTTTATACCTCGGTTGCTATACTTTATACCTCGATAGCTATACCTTTTACCTCGGTAACTATTCCTTGAATCTCGATAGTTATACCTTGTAAGTACCTCGGTAGCTATAACTTGTACCTTGGTAGCTATACTTTATACCTCGGTAGCTATACCTTGTACCTCGATAGCGATACCTTGTTGACAGCAGTGAAGTTAAACAGAACACTTTGAATTATATTTATATTGAATGCTTTTAAAAATTGTGCTAGATGCCATACAGGAAATTCCAAGATGTAGGTCTCAATTCAAGTAACCAAGTGATTTGACCCTTTTAAAAGTTGTTCTGGCAGTAACTAAAAACCTATTTTTTTTACTAAATTTAACCAATTTGCTGTCTTTTTATAAATATTTTTGAGAAAATATCTATAATCTATTCATGTTCTTATTACCTAGGTACTTCTGTTCCAAAATTCGATACTCTTCTGGCAGCAATAAGTAACCATATCAAGTGATATTTATCTAAGTACAATTATTTGTTTTTTTTTTATTATTTTATTAGCCACAGCTGGGCAAAGGCCTCCCCCCAAGTCTTCCAAGTCTCCCCAAGTCTCCCTCTCCAAAATTTCTTCTCCTGCGCTGTCTCTAACCAGTCCTCGTGGTAGGCGTCCAAATCATCCTGCCACCTCTTTCTAGACCGGCGCCTTCCCTCAGTAGGAACCCACTGTGTGGCGATGCTTACCCAGCGGTCCCTGTGCATGCGGCCGACATGACCCGCCCAGTCCCATTTGAGATTGACATTTGTTTGTTAAATATGTTATTTATACACATATTTAAAATAAATGGTCTAAATCTCTGAACATTACATTTGATTTTAGCAATAAATTGGAATCATGAATACAGCGACCTCTAGAGTTACACCTCTACATTATGACGTTTTAGACTGTAGTTTAAATCGTCATAGTGTGTATAACTCTCAAGCGCCGTTAGTTAATGCGGTTTGCTATCAATTCAATAGATGGCAGCACACGTTTATTATGCTCGCGTCTTTTTCTTGGGTAGGCAGAATCTTGTGTCATCCTTACTAATATAAAAGCGAAAGTGAGTTTGTTTGTTTATTTGTTTGTTTGTTACGTCTTCACGCCTAAATAGCAAAACCGATTCTGATGAAACTTGGTACACGAATAAACCATGTCCTGGAATAGGACATAGGATACTTTTTATCCCGGAAGTATGTTCCCATGGGATAATATTCTGCTATCACGCGCAGCTATCAGCAGCTAGTATAATAATATAATCTTGTTTTATTAATCTTATGTCATTTATTAACAGCAGTCCCGAGCATAGTCAATAAAGTATCCTAAGCTACATGTCTATTAAGTTCTGAATTTATTGTCCATTGACAATGACGATAGTTGTGAACAATCACTATAGCCTTGGCTATGTAATATTCACAATAATTTATAATTAGCTCTCAAGCCTCTCTGTTTAGTCGTTGACAGTTGTCACAGCCTATCGTATACCTACCTACTGACCTAGAGTCACACCTTATTTTTTTTAGGTGGTTAAACAGCCAATGAATATCGTTCTTGGGTGAAGCGAGAGGGTGTGTCAGACTTTTACTGACTAAAAATATGTACTTTCTTCGTCTTCGTTACAGGACCCCGTGGTTCAATAGAGCTAGGTGTGGGCGAAATGGGCCCTGGCCCACGGCCTCACATTTGAAGTGACCTCCCGTGTGGGTGGGCTCTTTAACAACCAGGGTTTTGTTTTATAATTGGCTTGCATTTGAACACTATTTCACTTGATCCATGTGGCTGAACCAGTGTTCAAAGCGAGTGTGTAAAAACGAGACGTGACTGTCACTACCCAGTGGTTGTGACAGTTGCCGTCTCGTTTCCGAATTTAGGAAAGAAAAAGGCCTCACCGATGCGTCTTCGCCCACGTCTAAATTAGTCCACGCTACGCCACTGCCGGGGTTCCCTTTCGCACAACCCATGGCCCCAGTAGGCTTCGACCCTGCTGGGCGGTGGGCCCCTACGATTTTGCTGTCATCTCCTTGAGGTACCAACACGTACGGTATGCGTACGATTTCACAATAGGAGCAATGATTACGCCTTTACTGACAGCCTCAATACCACATCCGGTGAATCAAACGCATTTCCGCCGCTTACAATCTAAATGTTAATTAAAAATGTTTTTATAGAAGTAGGTAGAATCCTTGTAACAAGGAAACAAGTTTTTTTTCTTTTGTTTTAGGTTAATTCATGAATCCCCAAGCGACCACCGGTGGCCGCGCATCTATTGTCTTAACTATTGTGTCTCTAATTGACGGTATCTGAAGGGTTAATTGACTAGTAGGTAGGTATACTAGATCAGGGTCGATACGTTTTTGAAAAAAATAGTGCAATACAAAAAACCTGGGCAAGTGCGAGTCTGACTCGCGCACTGAGGGTTCTGTACAAACTTACTTACGAAAACAGTTCAATTCCCGAATTGAGTTACGAAGATTTTGCTGAATACAAAAAAAAGTTTGTTTTTGTGACGTAGGTAACTACAAAGTATTAAAGTTTCCAGATTTTTCCATAATACTTGTGCTATGAATAAGACCTTTTTTTTTTTTTTTTTTTTCTGTCGACGGGGAAAATCATCATTGACGAAACCCGCTCTTGGGTGGAGCGGGTTTCGTCAATGATGATTGAAGAGAGAGACAGTGTCAGAGTCTTACTGACTAAAAACCCCGCGCCGTTCCTTCTAGCCTTCATACCGGGGCTCTAGTTTCCTTTCGGATAACCCCGACCCCGGTAGGCTTCGACCCAGATGGGCCCTCCTGTTGCTGACAACTCCTTGAGGCGCGCGGGAACAGTGCGCGCCGTCGACGCCTTGGCTCGGTCCGGACAGTTACCAGACGATCGGACAGCGAGCTACCCATGGCTCGCCGTCCGCGAGCCCGCGTCTACGGTGGCTGGAAATCGGGATCGGAATCCCGGCAGCGGCGGCGGGGGCGCCGTTGCCTGATGCGGTCTGCCTCCTCCTTTGCTAGCATTACTGCTTCGCAGAAGGAGGCGACCGCCTGCCACTCCTCCTCGCTCCGGACCATGGCCTGAACCAAGGCCCGGCGCGAGAGGTCTCCGCCGCCGATCGCCCCCACGAGGTGCTATGAATAAGACCTCGTACCGGAAGACGTAGCATTGGAAGGCCTCCTACAAGGTGGACCGATCATGATCTGGTAAGGGTTGCGGGAATCCGATGGATGCGAGACGCACAGGACCGTTCATTGTGGCGGCACTTGGGGGAGCCTATGTCCAACAGTCGGACGTCTTTCGGCTGAAATGATGATGATGAAGTTATGTCGTGACCAACATGATAGGTCCCACTAAAACTGGCCAGATCGATAACATTTTTAGTTTGACCATATCATTGTTTTAGGATTTCAATGATAATAAGGCCGGACGCACACATTTGGTTTCCGTATTAGGTTTCCCGATCAGGAATTTAGATTTGGAAACTTCGTTCTTACTTTTTCCGTTCGGAAAAAATAAGAACGTGTGCGCTTTTCTGAACGTTTTGTATCAAAGAAGAGCATTTAGGTTTCCGAATCTAAATTCCTGATCGGGAAACCTAATACGGAAACTGAATGTGTGTGTCCGGCCTTAATGGTTTAACGAGAGTAAGTCAAACGAAGATTGAAATATCATAAAACTTATTACACTGCCACGCACCACGCAGCGTAGCGTGTGAAAACGCACCTACGCACATCGTGCTGGTTTTATACGCACTCACGCGCGTAGGTGCGTTTTGTAAATTCACGTAGGCACGCACTTATGCAAAACCTTGCGTGTCGTCCAGCACCCACGCGCGTGAGTGCGTGTTGCTCCGCATGTAGGTGCGTGATCTGCATGAACGCACTTTCGGTGTGTTGAACTATGCCTGTTTTTTATAAAAACGGAGATACTTACAAGCAACGTTAAGACACGCATTCACGCACCACGCTGCGGGGTGCGTGGCAGTGTGATAACCGCCTAAAACGATCTAGCCAATTCTACTTGGTCATATCATGAAGCGATCAATTTCAAAGATCTGACCACTCTCTTCATAAACAACTGCACACCCATTATAACATAAACTGGCGAAATAAAACTGCATTTAATTAAAGCAATTTCAAGTGGCCATGACGCAACCGTTATGTGTTAAATCTTTTTTAACTATGCAGAAGCACTAACTTGATTTCAGACAGAGATTTAAATCTAGAGTTTAGTAACAAATTAGCTTTATTGTGGCCTCGCTACGATTTATTATGCAAATTGAATTTCAAAAGGTGTTTCTGTTATTAACTTCTCACCATAAGCGTCCTCGCACACGGACCTCAAAAAAACGCCGCCACAAAAAAACGCTAGAATTAGTCAAAAAAAAAGCTAGAAGCGGCCGCAAAAACGGCTGAAGCGCGCGACATCTTGTGTCCGGAGAAGCTTGAAGCCGTTTTTTTGTGGCCCGTGTGCGGGTACAGTACCCAATATGGTACCTATCTACAAGGATCGGATGATTTCCCAAATTAAAAAAAGGTTATCTCGGTAGGTATAAGGTAGACCAGACACACTCTGCTTACTACACTGCCTGTCCTCTCATACATTGCCCTATGGAAATATTGTAAAACACCCAAGACCCTAGTTACATAGCAAGAAACCAATAAAATTGATTCATCATCATCATCATCATCATTTTAGCAGAAATACGCCGACTGTTATTGTTGTAGTTGTAGGCCTAACGATCGGTCCGGTGCATCTCACATACATCCCGCGACCCTCACCAAGTCATCGGTCCACCTTGTGCGAGGCCTTCTAACGCTGCGCCTTCCGATACGTGGTTGCCACTCCAGAAACTTTCGTCCCCAACTCCCCATCAACCATTAGGTGGTCATTATTACGTATCTACTAGCTTGAGCTAGCTGCTTCGCCCGCGGGTCGCGTCATTTCATTTTCCTGCCCTTGTCCCATTTTATTTGGGGTCGGCGCAACACGTTTTTTTCTTCCATTCTGTCCTGTCACTCGTCATGCTATCACTAACTCCCTTTTCCTTCATATCACTTCTCACACAATCCATCCATCTTTTCTTTGGCCTCCCTCTCCCCCTCCATCCATCCACATGTAAACTCATAACCTTCTTAGTAACATGCGTTTCGTCCCTCCTTTTCACATGACCATACCAAGACAAACGATTTCCTTTCAGCTTTTCAGTCACTGGCGCCACTTTCAAACTTCCCCTAATATTTATTTATTTATTTAAATCTTTATGCACAGAGTTGTACAAAGGCGGACTTAATGCCTTAGGCATTATCTGCCAGTCGACCTTAGGGTGGTGCAGAAACATAACATGGCAGGTGCAACTTAATAAATAAGAAAACAAATGCAATAGTAAATACATACTTAGATACATACATATAAATAAACAAAGCTAAAGTGAAAAAAAGAAATCAGTGCGATGATGATTCTGCCAACATCTTGCGAATATGCTCTCGTGCCTTCACTTTAAAAGAATATCGACTAGTCGCCATCCTGATATTCAGAGGCAGCGCATTCCAAAGGGATATCGCTTGAACAAAAAAGGAGGAGTGGATAAGCCCGGAACGGTGTGAGGGACATCGTAGAAGTCGATTATTGGTGGACCGAAGATTTTTATTGTGCCCAGAGCAAAGAAATTGAAGTTCTGAAATCAGATAAGAAGGGGAAGAAGGATTATCTAAAAAAGAGAACAGGGTAGTTAAGGCCCTTAGCGCTCTGCGCTGACGAATGGGTAACCATTTTAAAAACGAACGATGCTCAGATAGGTACATGATCGTACTTACGTAGGTTGAAGACGAATCGAATGCAGTAATATACTCATTTCTCACTTTATCCATTCTTGTCACACCACACATCCATCTTAACATTCTCATCTCTGCTACATGCAATCTTTTTTCATCCTTCTTTTTCACAGCCCAACATTCTGATCCATACAGTACGACAGGCCTTATCACGGACTTGTAGATTTTACCCTTCAACTTGAGGGGCATCCGTGGGTCGCAAGTGGTTCCCGTGACCTGTCGCCATTTCATCCATCCTGCGTTGATCCGATGTGTTACGTCCCGGTCTACCTCACCATCCCCTTGGACGAGCGACCCTAGGTACCTAAAGTCGGAACAGATCGGTATGGGCGTTCCGGCGAGAGCTAAAGGCACAGGATTGGAGAGACCGCCGAAATCGCAGAACAAGTACTCTGTTTTGGTTCTGCTCAATTTCAGGCCAACACTCTTCAGTCTGTGCCACCACACCTCCAATCTGTTCTGGACCTCTAGGCCACTCTCGGCAACTAGAACAATGTTATCGGCAAACAACATACACCAGGGAGCCTCTTCCTGGATGTCCGACGTCAGAGCGTCCATTATCATCAGGAAGAGGTAAGGGCTGAGGGCCGATCCTTGATGTAAGCCGACAGCCACATTGAAGCTGTCAGTGGTGCCAACTATAGACCGGACCCGGGTATTACATCGACTGTACATCGCTCGGATCAACTGCACATACTTCCCAGGCACACCTTTCTCCTTAAGGGCCCACCACAGAACCTCACGAGGGTCGCGTGATAGTAGAAAATAATCTTAAGGTGGTGCATCATGACTCACATTTTCACTGTTTTTCATACAACCGCTCATAACTGATTATGACGTTATTACACATTTTTCATTAGATATTTTGGAAACACAGTATCTTGTGGATATTATCTAGGTTTCTAAAGAAACCAATTTCTAAATTTGTGTAAAACTAATCCAGTAAAAACCTCTGAAAATGTCCTATTTTGTATGAACTTTGACACTTCATAATTTGCCTAAAAATTAATAAAGTCAAAAAAGTAATCCTCTAGAGACCTTGCAAATTTTATTAAAATTCTAAATGACGACAACTTTTTCTAAAAACTTTTAAGGGTTTAAAAAAAACAGCTATTTCCTGGAGCAAGTTTTGTGAAATTTTCGAGTAAATCTCGGAATTACCGAATACTAACAGAGTTTCCAGGCGTTATCTCTCTTTTTTTGCGTTGCCTTTTCGTCAAACATCACGTTGGATTGCATTAAATGAAGTAACAAGCTTTTAAACCATTTTCGATGTTTACGATAAGCGAGTAGAGAAGGACCCTCTTAAGGGGACATACTCTCGTGACAAAAAGTTCCCTAGGTCCTGGGGCCTTACCATGATCTGTTAAAATGTCTGGTGTGCGAACGGGAAAGAGGGATGGTGCAGGAGCTGTAGTTCACCCTATACCAAAAACTCCATCCCAGTTCAAATTAGGTCGTCTTGCTTCAAGAGCTCGTAGTACCAGACATACTCGCCCTTACAATAATTAACCCTTTAATATATCCTTTTTTTTAAGGTTAGTTTCCTTGAGTGACCACATCAGAAATGAAGATATCCGCAGTAGAACCAAGGTTACCGACATACCCCGAAGAATCGCCAAACTTAAGTGGCAATGGGCAGGGCACTTTGCATGCAGAACAGATCGTCGATGGGGACGAAAGGTTCTGGAGTGGCGACCACGTACCGGAAGACGCAGCGTTGGAAGGCCTCCAACAAGGTGGACCGATAACCTGGTCAGGGTCGCGGGAATTTGATGGATGCGTGACGCACAGGACCGGTCGTTGTGGCGACGCTTGGGGGAGGTCTATGTCCAACAGTGGACGTCTTTCGGCTGATATGATGATGATGATGATGTGGATATCTATGATGATGATAGTGTCTATGGGCCATAGTAGCCTGATATAAAGAATCCTTACTAATATTATAAAAGCGAAAGTGAGTTTGTTTGTTTGTTACGTCTTCACGCCTAAATGGCCAAACCGATTTTGATGAAAATTGGTACACGGATAGACCATGTCCTGGAATAGGACATAGGATATTTTGATAATTTTCTGCTATCACGCGGGCGAAGCCGCTGGGAACAGCTAGTTATTAAAAATAATATGACGAAGTCACATACGTAGGAGCACAGTATAAAATATGTAGGAGGTAGTAATATTTCTATAAAAAATAATTGATTTACGGAAATGGCATTGGCTATTTTTAGCAGACTACGTCTAAAAAAAAGTTAGAAGCAATCTTGGTATTTTACGCCGTTTAGTATGATTCACATGATTAATGAATTTTTGTAGTTATTTTTAGCTATTGGTAGGTAACATTTAATTACCTCTGACGGTAATCAAGTAATAAATAAAATTTTGTCATGTTGTATTTTAATCTATGAATACTAGTTTGTTCACAATTCAACGTGTTTCGCCGGTGGCTCTGGCGGTGGTACGGCATCCCGGTAGTATTTTTGGTAGATACCATCCCAGAAGCGAGTGCGTTCTTCCAAAAGCACGCCCCGGAGTTCCAACTTTTCATCGATGGACATGTGTGGTGACCCGTCAGCGCCTACTGGTGGCCACGCCGGCAGGGAAGAGCCTTCAGGGACTGGTTTCCTGAAATAAAAAAAGCTAACTCTGAAAAATTTGAATTCAAGTAGCATTCTACTGGTGTAAGAATTTTTAAAGTCCAGTACTCCAGTCCTATCCAGTCTAGTTTTTAAGTTTATTCATTACAAACAAAATTACAAATCTTTCCTCTTTATAATATCTGCATATTAGTGTAGAAGTATAGATATAACCTGACTTTAATTAAATAATGGGAAAAAGAAAGGAATTACTACTGTATCTACCTGAGATTGGATGTTTCAAAACGATTGAAATACCACTTACCCAGTCTTGATGAAGTTGTGCCAAAGTTCACGGACAGTCTTTTTAATATTTTTATATCTCTGCGATATGTTACTTTCATCTTTCTCGAAAAAGTTACCATCCATCACGGCTGTCGTTTGTGCGCAGTGGTTGGCACCAGTTCTTGTCTTAGTGTTTGGAATAAATGGAGTATCATCATCAACAAACGAATACTCATACAAGTAAACTTGATCGTTGCCAGCTTCAGCATGTAATTTTGCAGCCAAAATCATAGGATAAGTGAAAAAGACATCCGAAAAGAAGTCAACGTATCCCAAAATGTTGTCGTCACCAACAGGTTTATCGCCAAAATAAAATTCCTTAATCTTCTTCACTACTTCTTCTCTTTCTTCATCAGAATCAAACTTTAGGCTAGGTGGCAAGAAATCAGAAAACTTCTCATTCATCTTTTCCTTCCAAACTTCAAACTGATCAACACGCATCAGACCTTCCATGTTAGCAAAACCGTACAACACAGGCAACTTTCTGTAGGTGCCTTTCTTTAGTATACTCAAAGGCGATTCTGTTAGAAATGCGCCATCTCCTGTATCACGTTCTACACAAGGTGAAAATAAGAAAGTGGAATCAGTTCTATCGAAAAATGGATCTAAAGTCAGTAATCTCATAGGAGCTGTCTTGTAAAACTTTTCTAATGCATAAATATCGTCTACATTCGTGAAGTTCAATTTTCTGGCGTGAATTTTAGCGTTCTCTAGAGGATCCCTCTGAACTGTAAATGCGGCAAGATTTCCACCGCTTTCGGGTATGACTCGATGGAACAGTCCCTCGGCTGCCTTAGAGAGCATTAGAAGGTCGGCGGCTGCAGAGCCTGCGCTGCCGCCTCCAAGAGTGACATCTTCAGGGTTGCCGCCATAGCCAGCGATATTTGCTTGCACCCAGCGCAGCAACGCTACCTGATCTTTCATACCAGCATTCCCTGGTATATCCTCGGTGCCCAGACAGAGGAATCCGTGAATACTGAGTCGGTAATTGAACGTGACAAAGATTATATCTTTATTCTCCATCAAGCGGAGTGCCCTCATCATTTCACCATAACCAATAACAAATCCTCCTCCGTGAACGTAGACGTACACGGAGAGGTTTTTCTTGTCGGTGTCGGGCACGTAGACATTAGCGATGAGGCATTGCTCGTGCTGAACAAGATGTTTAGGCATGATGTCACCCATCTCGATCTTAAACTGTGGACATATGACGTGCTCGTTGACGGCTTCATACGGATCTGACCATGTTGGCGGCGGAAGGGGGGCCTGGTTAAAGAAAGATTTCATTAGATTGGTTGGTATTGACATAGTGTAGAGTTATATCGCTAATTAATATCGTTCTAATCATACTATACTTATTATTATCTCAGTCTTTTATAGATACTGTAAAGTATAGTATTTGTGTAAGTAGGTATAGTCTATAGGTGTAAGTAACCATAAATGTTCAACCACAACAATTGGTGCTACTGAAGTAAAATCGTGAAAGAACAAAATTGGTAGAATGAGGATACATCAGTGTGAACTTTACACATGTACTGGCGTGATATTATGTTATATATATATTCCACAACTATCACCAACTTCGTCTAGTCCCAAGCTAGGCAGATCTTGTGTTATGAGCACTACACAACTGATAAACATACTATATATTTCTAAATACTATATTATAGATAAATTACACCCAGACACAGAACAAATGATAATGCTCATCACACAAACATTTATCCTAGGTGGGAATCGAAGCCACGACCTCCGGCATAGCAGTCAGAGCCACTAACCACTAGACCAACAAGCCAGTAGAATGAAATGGTGTTAACAATAAACAGATATGTGATTGTCCCATAAGCTTTGCAATCATTTATTAAAGCATTCTGTTTAATATTTTTGAAGTTCTCCATCAGATCATAAACTCTTCGAAACAAAAAACGAATCGTCAAAATTGGTACACATTTGGTGACGACGATGCTGAAAAAGATACCAAAAAATTAGACGACTTGAAAACCTCCTTGTTTCTTGGAACTCGGTTAAAAAAAGAACGTTAATTTACGAAATTAGAAGCTAAATACCAACGGCACAATGTCTCATAGAAAATTTAACTATAATTCGAACCTTGAATTTATTTTCGCCCACAGGTGGTGTAGCGTAAGGAATGTTGTAGAACGCGTACACTTCTCCATCAGGATGCTTGCGCCCGCGCACTGGCCCTTGAGGAGTTTTCACTTCCCGCCATTCGTCGTCAGCCAAAACAGTTGCAAAACATAAAAATAATACACACACCGTCCACATAGCTACTGTTTTCGACTAACTTTGGATTTTAAACAGATAAAATTAAATACTTAACTCATAATCGGATAGTACGAGTATCAATACAAGGCAGAACTGTCGATTGTAGTTGTAAATTGTATGAATTACGAGTATCTTATCTTTTAGAGACTTATCACTAATGACTTTGACGTACTTGATCGATAATATAATAAAATGTTTACTCATAAAGTTGCCATTTAATAAAAGGGTCATTTTGAACTTGGAATCGTAAGTACTATTAAACATTACGATTAACGTAGGTGTACCTTTATTATTTTTGTTTTTTTTTCATTAGTTTTTCTTTTGTTGCCATGAATTTTTTGCCTGCTTATAGCGTCAAAAATGGCAGTGTGTGTAATGCTGTCGAATCATCGAATGCTTTGGAATAGTCAACAAACTGAAGTGGAGCGGGATCTTGTATTCTTGGTGTTTTCTATTAATTGGTTAACTGTGTGAAGATGGTCCGTCGTGAAGAGGCCCGGACGGAAACCTGCTTGCTCAGAAGGTTGCTGTTTGTCTAAATCGCCGGATATTGCGTGTGAAATTGAACTAATTGGTCTGTAGTTGTTTATATCAGACTTGTCGCCATTTTTATGAAAAAGAACGATATTAAAATGACAAAAATCTTTCGGGAAGGTACCTGATTGCAAAATATTGTTGAAAATTGGGTTGAATAGTGGAGTTGAATGGGTTCGCCTATTTTCAACGACTGTGCTTATACTTACATATGTCTGTTGCTTTTCATTTTGCTGAGGGCTACCTACATGAACTTCGTAACCAGTAATAGGCGGTATACTATCGGAGCAGCAATAATCAGGATTTCTCGTAATTGTGTATTATCAGAGTAGACAGACTTATAAAATATTGTACTTATTTCTAGCGCCTTTGCTCTATTTGTTTGCGTGTTCCCATTACCGTCTTTTAAATGTGTGTCAAATACCTTGCTTCTTTATTGTACACCATGATAAAAAACAAAATATGTGGATATCAGAGCAATCTGTGTGTGTGGATTTGCTTAGCAATTTTTAGGGGACAATTGTTTTCCAATGCATTTTGGACTAATCTATTGTATGTATGTATGCCGTTATACTACGGGTTGATTTATTAACTGCCTGGCAGTTTAAGTATTGTCTACCCAAATGTCATGTGAGCTTCTTAGAACTCTTGATTGAACTACACGATATCTGATGAATCATTGTATTATCTCTGAACAATGTCCTATGTGGCCTTTTCTTCAAAAGACCAACTAGGACATTAACCTCCATGATTTTCAATATAAATTGACCACTAGATTTTTATTTTAATGGACAAAATGTAATTGGTTAAAGAGACTTTGACCTCTGAGTTTGTTTCGGTGTTTTTTTCTTAGAGTAGCTATGAAAAACCATCCTCATCTAGTTCAAATTGACATCTAAGAGTCTCAGAGAAAGAAAAGAGACTCTTAGATAACTGCAAAATAAATATGTGTTATAAAAACTAAACAATGTTGTGAATGTTGTACCAGGTGATTTGTCCATGTTGATTTGAACAAATTGTTTGACAATATTAGTGTATATATGTAGTTTATTAAATTGAGTATATATTAATATATAATTATATTATGTTTATAGTTTATTAGTATATCAATTCTTGTATTCACCTTATTTTGTTTATTGCACCTACCACTATTGTTCTCTGCATCGCCCAAAGGTTGACTGGAAGAAAATGCCTAAGGTATTAAGTCCGCCTCTGTAGGTACTTTTGTGTGCATGAAGTATTAAATAAATAAATAAATATGGGAAAAGAAATAGAGTCAGACAAAACAAAAGATGGGAAGATGACTTCAAGAAAATAGCTGACCCGGTATGGAGCCGGTTAGCAAGAGACAGGACTATGTGGAAATCTTTACAGGAGGCCTTTCTCGACAGACAAGACCGATCATTCTAACGCAAGTTAGAGTCAAACGAATTTAGTTTTTTTTCGGTTTTTAGTAAGTAGGCATTATTATTGATATTGATTTATTGTAAGAAAGGAACAGCAATAAAGGCTACTTTATTTTATTTAACAATGATATGGCCAAACGAGGATAGAAATATCATCAAACGTTATCAATAAAAGATCTGGCCAGTTTTAGTTGACCATGTCATGAAGTGATCAATTTTAAGATCTGGCCGCGACATTCACATAATTTAATAGTTATAATATTACATAAGATATAAGTATGCAATGTTATGAGAGCCGAGAACGATAACATTAATTACTCACGTGTATCATTACGACGTCTTTCAATACCTACACTTGTGAAGAAAATAACAGTAAAACTATGTAGTATTTTTTTTTTGTGACAAGGCGGTAAAAATCTGTTTTATTAAAGCGCGCGTAATTTTTTTTTTTATTTACCCCTAGTGGAAGACTAAGGTATTTTTTTATATTGCCTAGTCTTAGGTTTATGTTTTTATGCGTGATAAGTTTTTACAATAATATCTTTCGCCGTGACAACAGAACACGCATGTAATAGGTATTTTCTAATGATTTTGTAGTATATAATTTTATTTTATTAATACAGTCTGAACTTCGACAATGACAATAATTTATACAATTGAATGCAATAACTTAATGTGATTTTTTTTCGTATCCAAATTTTTTTTTTGCCAACAAATAGGTTGAACAAAAAGGTTTTAACTACGTTATAGCATTAGTGCAAAATATCACAGTTTGGCAACAAGTGCAATTGCACATTTTTGAGTAAATTATGAAGTGTCAAAGTTCATGCAAAATAGCAGATTTTCAGAAGTTTTTACTGGATTAGTGTTACACAAAATTAGAAATTGATTTCAATTGAAGCCTGGATAATATCCACAAGACACTATATATATATGTTTCCAAAATATCTAATGAAAAATGTGTAATAACGTCATAATTGGGTAAGAGCAGTTGTATGAAAAACAGTGAAAATGTGTGTCGAGATGCATCCCCTTAACCAATTATGACGTTATTATGTTATATAGATAGTATTATATATACTTATAGTAAAACTAATCCAGTAAAAACCTCTGAAAATGTCCTATTTGTATGAACTTTGACACTTCATAATTTGCCTAAAAATTAAAAAAGTCAAAAAAGTAATCCTCTAGAGACCTTGCAAATTTTATTAAGATTCTAAACGACGACAACTTTTTCCAAAAACTTTTAAGGGTTTAAAAAAAACAGCTATTTCCTGGAGCAAGTTTTGTGAAATTTTCGAGTAAATCTCGGAATTACCGAACACTAACAGAGTTTTCAGGCGTTCTCTCTTTTCTTGCGTTGCCTTTTCGTCAAACATCGCGTTGCATTGCATTAAATGAAGTAACAAACTTTTAAACCATTTTCGATGTTTACGATAAGCGAGTGGAAAAGGACCCTCTTAAGTGAAACGCACCAGTGTCAAGTTTTAATATGTCAATCAAAAACATAATATGATATTTGTGGAATGTGCAATGATTAAAAGACAAAAAGAAAATTTATTTATGCAACTACAAACAAAAAATTAAACCGACTTCAAAAAGTACAAAATAATTTTAATTTTGGAAGTCGGTGCTTCTATAATAGATACCTAATCTTATCTCTTCTTTATTTAACACCGACTTTCGAAATTAAAGTTATTTTGTACTTTTTGAAGTCGGTTTAATTTTTTTTTTGTAAAAAGTTTTTTATTTTTCACTTTTTAGTTATAGTATCGCCACTAAAAAGTACCTAATACCCTTCAGCTAAACATAATTTACCTTATAGCCAGAGTGCATCTTATAATGATTCTAATAATCCCAAATACGGTTATATTACATGAATTTACGTTCCGGCTTTATCACCAGATCAGTTCGATACATCCCCTTCCCCTTTTCTTTCAGTCAGTCATCGACTACACGTATAAACAAAGCAGTTTTACTTGTTACGACAATTCTGCTATGATTCTATGAGGAGTTCTGTTCCATATCTTCGAAGTATAACAATATTTCTATGGGACCAACTTGGAAGCATAACTTTTCAATCAAAAAAAAAATTTTCAAAATCGGTCTACAATTGACCGAAATATCGGTGAACATACATACAAAAAAAAAACATACATTCAGCCGAACATAGAACCTCCTCCTTTTCGAAGTCGGTTAAAAAGTATAGGTACACGATACAATGTCTAATAGAAAATTCATCAATAATTCGAACCTTGAATTTATTTTCGCCCACAGGTGACGTAGCATAGGGAATATTGTAGAACGCGTACACTTCTCCATCAGGGTGCTTGCCCCCGCTCACCGGCCGGCGGCCCTTGGGGATTATCCACTTCGCGCCATTCGTCGTCAGCCAAAGCAGGAGAAAAACATAAAAAATAATATACACACCGTCCACATAGCCACTGTTTTGGACTAGCTTTTAACTATAAACCGACAAAATTAAAGACTCGACTTGCGGCTAAACGGATCATAAGCGGATAGTCCGAGTGCACAAGGTCAATGAGTGTGTGTTTTTGTTCCTAATCCTGACTGACTTAACTGACGTATGTATAGTACCTTATCTTAAAAGTTAAACAACTTGGCTAATTATTAGGTTAAAATGATTTCTGATGTAGTCAACACTGGTTCAACAATCAAGGTTGATTAATAGATCTTGATAATTGTTTACTAACAGAAGTATTTATTTTGTTAACAGTTGTAATTATTTAAATTTTTCCTGCTTTTTTATATAGCCTCTTTTTGGAATGTGAATGTGAGAACACTGTATAATCCACAAACACTTAGATAACTTTCTATTACGACTTACTTTTTTTATTTTATTATGATTCATTTTGTGTTTTTGTCTACACTGTTCTTACATAAATCAATGAATATTGTAATAAACACATTTTTTAAAAGAGTAACCATGGAGTTTCTTGCCGGTTCTTCTCCATAGGAAACGACCAATTTGGAACCGTGCACTAGCTTCTGACGTTTTATAAGTGCCCATGTAGGCCTGTGTGAAATAAAATATTTTGACTTTGACTTTGAGTACCTTATAAAAAGTATCAAATATAAGTATTCTTTAATGATTTAATATTATTAGGAGACTTTTTAACAATAAAAAGTGCAAAAGATTTTCGTTTAGAATACACCAATTTCAGTCTCTTTAATGATATTCCTATTACAAAAGTAAGATACATTTGCAAAGATATAATCACGGATATCGATATAATAATTTTATAAGTAAGTAATAAAATAAATCTGGAATCGTGAGAGAAATATGATTTTAAACATTCTACTTCGCTTATTCATTCTTCTTCACTAGCCGTATAAAGGCGAGTATAAACTACAACATTTACTTGTAACAGAATTACAGAACAACGAGCCGCTCTATGATATGTTCTAGTGTATCATCCTTTTACGAACTAAACGTCGAGCACGCTCGCCTCTTTGTTACAGACCCACGAGCATACGAGTACTGGCCGTTTTGCGCTGATGTGACGCATATCCTATCTAGCTGATAGTTTTAAGTAGGATATTGGTATTTTGTTATATTTATTTATTTTTGGGATATGCGTCATGTTGGGCGCAAATAAACACTTTTTCTTTCTTTCTTTCTTTCTTTCTAGCATATTGGTGTAACATTTCGTCGAGCCACGCGTGCGAGTGCGAGGTGACTTTAAAAAAAAAATGAACGCAAGGTACAACGAAATGTTGGTAAATGCACACTCGCAGTGAGATAACGCCGAGCATTCGCAGGAACGTTACATTACATGAAAATGCTTTGGCAACTGAGCTTTTGCCTGTATTGTACCATTCGTAAGAACGTTACATTACACAGAAATGCTCCAGAAAATGTTGTAGTCTATACTCACCTTTACGATCAACATCTAATCTGTTGTTGAACTATCATCATCTCAAGAAACAAGTGAATGCCAACTAAAATTCGCGTTACCAACAACAGATTTTTTATTTCCTTCCAAAATTCTTATGTCATTTAACTTTTAGACGGACTATAATGATATCTTTACACCTAAGATGTTGCCCTTTAATAAAACAGGTCAGCTTCAGATCAACTTGGAATTATAAATTCAAATTAACTTTATATTTAAGGCATGTTATTCGTATTTAGACATTAGATCTTCATTAAAATTTTTGGGTTTCTATTATTATGTACTACCTACGAGTATACAGTAGGTACACATACATGTATACACCTATAACTCATGTTCATATAACACAAGCTCAAATAATACCTACTGTTCACACAACAATCTCACCACATGGAGGATTTGACCACAAATTCTAATTCACGAGTATGCACGTACCAGATGGTTTAAAGAATTGTGATTGTCTAAGCGTGAATCTATATTCGCCTCAATATGCTCAAAAAGTGCATACAATCAAATGAGGAGATTAGAATCCAAACTTTAAAGGATATTTTCACGATATTTGAATATTTTTTGCAGCATTTAACTATATTAATTTATTGATGAATTCTAAAAAGTCGACGCTTTGTTAGTATCCGATAATAGGGTATCAAAGTGTAAAACCAAATCAAAGTTTTGTTTCTATTCACCCCTGCGTTTGTATTGACCCCAAAGAAAGAGATTAGAATGGCCTTGTGGGCGGGGTAGGAGTGCCACAAAGTAGGGCAATGCTCATAGTTCAACTACCAATAGCAAACTAGCGATCTAAGTGTGTGTAGTCTGTTAGTTGTATAATGCGCGTTCGTATTGGTTTATTTCCTGTAATGGAGTTAAAGGGTGTGAGACAAGTGGCGACACTCGTAGTACAAATCGGAAAATATTTCCTTTCATATTTTCTGTGATTCAGCCACTTTTACGGAGAGAAGAGCTCATTCATGAACCTAAAAGCTCAAAGTGATTGTATGTGTAGAAATATATCTATGGTAGAAATTGTACAACTCCGTTTGAGAGTGTTGCTGTCCCGTAAAAGTGTTAACCAATTATTCGGAAACTCTTAACCAAGCATAGGGGTTAGGTAACCTTTTCTAACACGGTGACACTCTGTTACCACCCAATTAAAATTTCGAAACTCTAAACGTGTACCTAACCCTTTTAGTGTCTTCTAATCTAGTATTTAGCGTATTTTTTGACCGACTCCTAAAATAGGAGGAGGTATTTAAATCATCTGATTTTTTTTCAGCGACAATTTATTTGTTTACCTATTACATTTTTTTATTGTATACCTCATAATGTGAAGATGATATACATTCACAAAAACTAGATGTTAAATGGGTGTTCTTATCGATTCTCTTACAAATTAATGAACAGATTTTGATGATATTTTTTTTGTTTGGAAAAGTTTTGCCTGCAGGACGGTGGTCCCATTCATCTGAATATCTTAAAAACTGCCTACTTAACCCATACCCCGCCCATTTTCTTTGATATTAGCCACAATTATTGGTTTATAGAGTGTCAACCAATTGCCATATCCCCGTCATTCTACGATCTGTGATCTAGCGGTCTGCGCTGACAAATCCCGCGGTCGACTAGTGATGTCGATGTCATCATCAATCATCCCGACATAATGAATTATGTACAAACAAATTATGTACACTTTGCAGTATATTGCATTGCCAATATCATAAACATTGTTTGACAGTTAATTTTGTCGAGGATATAAAATTATGTACTTATGTGACATCCTTTTAAGGTTCGGCCATTAATCACGAGATGTTTTAGCAAGTTTTTGACACTTTCCTCTCCATCAAGATACATGGTGAGGTTTTAAATCTTCTACCTGCTGTCTTCCCGTCCGATTATAATTTAGGTGTCATTGTACAGAAGTCAATCTACACAATCACAATCTACAAAGCGCGTTCGAGCAACGCACACATAGACACCGCTCACGGACACGATATCTCGAAGCGCCTCGGCCCGTTCGTCGAACAGTTCCGGCTCAAACGCTCAATAGTAAGCGTCCATCGAGCGTAGGTATAAAAAATGTCGTACATATTATGTACATGAGATTGTCTTCTGTACCTATCTATTTTGTGGTTATAGTGAATGGGTTCTTAATAAATTAGTGTGGTTCACCATTGCATAATTGCTTACTATCAAGTGGGATCTCAGTCAAGCGCTAGTTTATCATACCAAAAGGATCTTAAAATTCTAAATTTTTCTTTACCGATAGGAAAATCGTTGCTTGGCGTCGGTAACTCACGGTTCAGAACACGCAACTTGTTTGGAAATCACGCGTTCAACGGAAAAAATAATAAGTACCCATTTACACCCCACTTTCGCCCCTTTCGTCACGCTGTCACGCAACTGATAGGCCGAGAAATACGCAATCGAATACCGGAAACTTGTCGAAGCCTACTGGGGCCAGGGTTAGTTTCGAAAGATAGCTCAAGCCCCGGTACGAAAAGCAACAAAGGAACAGGAGTGGGTTTGTAGTCAGTAAAAGTCTGCCACTAACTCTCGCTCCGCTCAAGAGCGGGGGATGTCATTAGATGATTTTCCCATCGGAAAAATAAAACCGTAAACTTTGAATAGGTACTAGAAGCAAATGCATAGTTCCTGCAGGAGTCTCAACGGAAGAAAAGATTCCGTCATTTATACCTCATACATCGAAGGACTGGAACAATTTGCCTGCTGCGGTCTTCCCGTCCGATTGTAATTTAGGCGTCTTCAAGGCTAGAGTGAATAGGCTCTTAATAAACTAGTGCGCCTCACCATCAACGATTGCATCACTGCTTACCATCAGGTGGGATCGCAGTCAAGTACTAGTTTATATCAGATAAAAAAGGATACTTTTTACATGAGAATATTCTTTCTGCTATTTTTGTTTACTCAAGCAGATATCTTTAGTATAATCAGAATCTACATTATTTCAAGAATTTAAAACCGAGGCTTGAAGTAAGTGAGTCACTTTAGAGTTGATTACGAAACTCTCTCGTTCACTTACTTCGTAGTGCCCGCGGTAAATAAATGCGCAAATATTTATATTACGCATTTTTCTTTATGATTACAATCAACATAAATCCCTCACGTAGCTGTCGCCATTATAAGGCCTTATTAAGTCTTTTACTACCTCAAAACTGTTCAAGTTTGATCTTAAATATCAAAAATATTTAGATCAACCGTGTTGTTGTTTAGTGTAGTTGAGGAGAATATTCTCTGCGTCCCATTTTTCTACGTTTTCACGGTTCCGTACCTCACATGTGAATCAGTTCAGTCATTCAGGAGTTGTGGTTGAATAAAGAAACTCACATGCATACATATATGAACCCTGAAAACATAGGGCACGCCACATATATGGCGGTTAGTCCCCTCTTTGAGGCGTGCCTGGAAAGATCTCACGGCGTCCTTACCTTCCGCATGATGCAGGTCCTCACCGGACATGGCAAGTTCAGAAGGTTCCTGTACTGGATTCGTGCGGAAGTGACGCCCGGGTGTCGCCACTGTGCGGAACGCCCGGAGGACACGCTGGAGCACACAGTAGAGGTGTGCTTGGGTGGAGCATAGCAGTGCCCTCGTGGGGGCGATTGGTGGCGGATCCTGTTTCAGGCCATGGTCCGGAGCGAGGAGGAGTGACAGGCGGTCGCCTCCTTCTGCGAAGCAGTAATGACAGCAAAGGAACAGGCCGACCGCATCAAGCAACGGCGCTCTCGCCGCGCCGCCCGGATTTCGATCCCGATTTCCGGCTACCGTAGGCGCGGGCTTGCGGACGGCGAGCCATGGGTAGAGATGGGTTTCTACCCGGTAAATACCGGGTAAATACTCAAAATACCCAAATGCAGGGTTTTTACTCTTTGGTCATTTTTTGTTTTTTATACATTTTTAGCAATAAAAAAATGTTTATCAAATATGTTTTATGCATGAAATGTACATGGTGTCCGCAAAGAATAGTTTTCTACTCTACAAATCATGTAAAAATTGCACGTCCGTATTTTTTTAATATTTTACGTCTATATTTTATTTGGGACACTTGCACAGATATACAAAATTAAGAAACAACATGTAGAACACTTAAGATAAAATAAAAAATAAAAAACAAAAAACAAAACAAGAATAAAAAAAAATAAAAAAAAACATTGTATAAGTTATTTATTGTTACAAACTTGAAAATCAGTTGAAATTTTATATTTATGCAAAAGTTACAGTTAAACTTCATTTAACAAAAATAATAATCAAGCTTTTAAACGTAAAAATATACGAAAGGAGCCGAATTAATAACATGGAGGTGTTCAAAACATGTAAACGATCAAAAATTCAATTGAACTTTATTTAATAAATCATCCCAAAAAGTGTTAAACTTTTATACCCATGGTTTTGGGTATTTACCGGGTAAAAACCCTGTTTATACCCAAATTGGGTATTTACCCGGTAAATACCCGATGGGTTTTTACCCACCGCCCATCTCTAGCCATGGGTAGCTCACTGTCCGACCGTCCGGTAACCGTCCGAACCGAGTCCAAGTCGTCAACGGCGCGCACTGTTACCGTGCGCCTCAAGGAGTTGTCAGCAACAGGAGCGGCCCAGCTGAATCGAAGCCAGGGTTAGTTTTGATAGAGTAGCTCGAGCCCCGGTACAAAGGCGTGGAAGAACGGGGTAGGTTTTTAGTTAGTAAGAGTCTGACACTATCTCCCGCTCCGCCCAAGAGCGGGGGTTGTCATTGATGATTTCCTCAATATAAAAAAAAAAAACATGAAAACATAACACAATTTTTCTTGGGCTTTTCTTGGGTCTGTCAAGACCATTTATCTAGGGAAGGTAATACTCGTGGAAGCATCGAATTGGAATTAAAACTGTATACTTATTCAGATTTGCGGTTCCATGAAGCTTCAAGGGAAGAAATAGATACGGCCGTTTATGTCACATAAAAACGTAAATTTTGTCACTCTCAAGGGAATCAAAATTCATAGGGTACTCTCCATTGGCCCAGAATCATGAAATTTGACATGAAGCAAGCTCTTATAGCACAGGTAGGCGATTATCACACTGCCACGCAACACGCAGCGTAGCGCGTGAATGCGTGCTTTAACGTTGTAGTTGCGTTGCGGCACAGTCCAACGAAACGGCATCCATGCGCAGTTAATGCAGATCACGAGCTTACATGCGAAGAAACATGCAAACACGCGTGTGGGTGCGGGGCGACTCGCAAGGTATGGCATAGTGAATCTCGTAGTGGCGTGCGTGATTATGCATGAAATGAGTCAGAGCCTGCTTGAATTTAAAAACGCAACTACGCGCGTTGGTGAGAAGTATTAACCAATAGGATTGCACAAAATCTCCGCTCCTCTTCAGTGGACAAGGAGTGCGAACTGGTTAAATTTTTTTTTTTTTACATTTTAAACCGGGATGTGGAGCCGGTCAACAGAGCGGGGAAGCAGGGAAGGGGAAGCGGAGAGGAGAAACGAATGCGGTTGTGATAACAAATTTATAGATAATACAGTCTGCAACTCCGCTCCGCATTACTTTCTCACTCCACTCCACAGCCTCGCTCCACTTTAATGGACAGACACAGTCCGCAATTCCGCTCCGCATTACTCCGCTCCGCTGCTTTGCCCCGCTCCACTGACAGGCAGCCTAACAGACGTGTACATATGACGTCTAGCACAATAATGCAGTCAAGTGTAAAAGATTAAACATTTAAATAAGGACTTTGCAATGTGTTAAAATAAACTCGCAGCGCCTCAACAAAGGTACCAGCTGATTGAATAATATTTGCACTTATGTACTAATTGGGGCCAAGTTCGCACTGATGTAATAAACATTTTGTTTAAAAACTTAAGCAATTATGAAAAAGTCATGCAGGCAAACTTGGGTAAGGTGTATGTATATTATAATTAGCTTTTGTTGTGAAATATGATGTGTGCGCGACTAATGTCAATGCGGAAAAGGCACTGCCTAACGCACAGGCGACTGCTTAACGCTTGGAATCGAATCGCCTGGCAATTAACGGAGTTGCTAAAAAACTAAGAAGAAGAACCTATACCTGCAGTGCTACCACTATATGTTAACGCGATCCATTTTACGACCAAAACTGGATGATGAGATAGATCTCTATAATGTGGAGACGCGAATGAAAGCGTTTTCGTCCATTTAACTTATTACATTGTTCAACGCACCGGCAGTGCGTTCTTATTTTCGGCCATATATATCACCCTTAGAATGAAAACAATCTAATTTAAAATTCTTTTAAATTCTGATTTCAGTATTATGAACTGGTCCTAAAAGCCTTCTGTACAACTTTGCGGTGAAAAAGAGCCCGAATCATTCAATGATTATGAGAGAAACACGAGAATTTTGGCAAATTGCGATTTTTTAATTAAATTTTAAGTTATGATCCTAAAAGTTCATGCAAACCATCTGAATTTTACAGCTTTGTTTTGTTTTTGAACAAGGTTAGCCAATTTACCCATAAATGTCAGAAAAACGATTATTGTCGTAGAATATTATTATGACTAAATCACTAACCGACTGACGCGACGCTCGAGCAGTTCGGTAAAACAGTGACTTTCTGAAGCCTCCTCCTCGGTAACGGCCAGATTAATAGATTTGAAAAAAATATATGTGTATTATAGATTCATGAACAACATTATTAACTATTGATTTGTCTAAAAAAAATATTTAGCAATTTCGCAACTTTTCCCCATTCCTTCGAAACGGTTTGGATCTTTATGAAACATTTTTACACATAAAAATTGGTGATTATTCTTCAAAATGAACATGGCATATAATTATGTAAATCAATCAATATTTTGCAAAGCAAATGGACATAAAGGTCAGCGGGGCTCTACCCGGGCGCAGCTGGCCGCAATTAAATGCACAGATACTCGTACTGCCGCCTAGGCGGGTACGAGTATTGTGTCCATTTTATAGGCCCTGGGGCCTAAGCCTGCTATTTTTATAAAATCGTCATTCTGATACGATCCCATCGTCATTTTGCTAAAAGTTCGTAATCTGCTAATTCATAATGATCGATCATTGAACGCTCAATGGTCACGCAATAGACTTGTGGTAAAATGACAATATCAAGTATTATAATGACGTTCTACTTGTAGTTCAATGATTAAAGGAACTGTCAAAATTTTCAGATTGCCGCATACGTCAGATATTGATTTGTTATTTTGTATGAGATTACCATTCTATGCCATTTCTCTCATTGGGGTGTCAGTGGTTGACCATTGGAAAGTCATAATGACGCCATTATATTAGCAGATTACCAAAACTTGTCAAAATCAATCATTATGAAAACAATGATAGACCATTCTGACACTATTGTAATAGCAGACTTAATGCCCTGCTCCAATGGCTTCTTAACCGCAGTTCAACCTTATTTCACGGCTAAATGGAGGACGCCTTCGTGATCGCTTCATCAGATAAATAAACAGCCTTCACTGATGAAGCGCTCACAAATGCCTCCTCCATTGAAAAAGGAATGTTGCCACTTGCCAGATACAATCTTCTTACCCTGAAAAGCAATTTATTTACCACGATTTGATTCAATTAATTAACCGTATTATATTATTATGATCTACCAGTAACAAAGCATTCCAAAAAAAGTGTAAATGGCGATAGACTTTAATCGATGCTAGGGCTGTCCCAACATCGGTTACAACTCGGTGCACTAGCTTCTAACGTTTTATAAGTGCCCATGTAGGCCTATGTGAAATAAAAACTTTTGACTTTGATTTTGAACTAAGTATGTGCTGAGGGACGACCTCCCTAGTGGAGTTAGCTTGTAGTGTGCTGCACAGACGACCAGGACGAACGGTCTTGGGCAGGGGTTTTTTTTTTCGATAGGGAAAATCATCGTATGACAACCCCCGCTCTTGGGTGGACCGGGAGATAGTGTCAGACTCTTACTGACTAAAAGCCCCACCCTGTTCCTTCTAGCCTTCATACCGGAGCTCGAGTTTCCTTTCAGATAACCCTGGCCCCAGTAGGCTTCGACCCAGCTGGGCCCCTCCTGCTGCTGACAACTCCTTGAGGAGCTCGGGAACAGTGCGCGCCGTTGACGTCCGCGTCTTGGGCTCGGTCCATTACCGCACGATCGGACAGCGAGCTACCCATGGCTCGCCGTCCGCGAGCCCGCGTCTACGGTGGCCGGAAATCGGGATCGGAATCCCGGCGGCGGCGAACAGTTGGGGCTCGAGATAGCACTGCTAAATTCCGAGGTCATGTGTTTTTATGGCCGTCGGAACGGTTCACCATGAAGTACCTAGGACTCGTGCTCGACAGCCGATGGAATTTCGCATTTCCGACGTCTAGCTCCCAAACTGGAGCGGGCCGGGGCTGCACTCAAATGGCTTCTGCCGTATCGAGGGAGTAAAAATATAACTCGTGTTACAATAAAAAAAACTTTTTATATAAAAAAATTACCGACTTCACTAAAACATTGAATTGAAGATTCCATCATTAAATCCTAACTTGGTGACTATGGGACCATTTGGGAAGTATACCCTTTCCAACAAAAAAAGTAATTTTTCAAATCAATTGGCAAGCGACGAAGTTATGCGCGAACAAACATAAAAAAATACAAACATCCGAATTGAGAACCTCCTCCTTTTTTAGAAGGCAGTTAAAAAACAAAATAAGGATTAAATAAATTAATAAAATCATAAATTAAATTAAAGCTTCCTAACCTTTTGAAATCTAATTTTTGATGTGTAAATAATATTATGTCAAAATCTTGTCTTGCAGGTGGCAGAAAGTGGTTATATTAAGCAATAACGTAATAAATCAATAATATTTATTACAGCAAATCGATTGAATTTCAATGTAATATTATGTTAGACAGTACCGACTACTGACGTGCTACATTTATTTATAGATGAAAGTCTAGCCTTGGGCTAGACCTCGGCTAGGGGTGTAGCTAGGCGTGGGCGAAGTATTGCCTCGCTGACGTCCTCGCAAAGGGCCTCGCACAAGCGAGGGCTTTTTGAGATCGAGGATTTTTTTTATAATTTATAGACTTGCGTTTGACCTCCTGATAAGCGACGATGTAGTCAAACACTGGGTTACGACAGTCACTGTCTCGTTTCGAATTTATGAAAGAACAAGGCCTCGCTGATGCACCTTCGCCCACGTCTAAATTAGTCCACGCTACGCCTCTGACCTCGGCGGGTGTTTCTTCTACCCAAAATAGAACTGCAGCTTACTTTAATTAGTCTTGGATATTTTTATCAAAACATTATCTGTGTTGTGCAACCGATCATTTGGCCATGAATGTCTCTGGTTTCAGCGGCTACTAGGGATCAGGGTTGCCAAGTATCTGCGTCAAAGTCGAACTTTGTTAGGCTCTTTGGATTCGTATCTGACGAAATTTTACCAGTCACTTTATTTTTTTTATCGATAATTACATATTAGAAAAAAATAACAATTTTTTTTTTGTTTTATAGAAGCTATTAAGCGACTTGCCGTGGCAATGAATTAAGAAGTCTTAATGTTTTAAAACTAGCGTACCAGGGTTTGAACTCATTGTCATTTTTCTTTTACTTGGGGTCTGCGCGACTGGCCTGTTGGTCTAGTGGTTAGTGGCCCAAACTGCTATGCCGGAGGTCGTGGGTTCGATTCCCACCCAGGACAAATGTTTGTGTGATGAGAATAATCATTTGTTCTGTGTCTGGGTGTAATTTATCTATAATATGTATGTATTTAGAAATATATTAGTATGTTTATCAGTTGTCTAGTACCCATAACACAAGCTCTGTTTAGCCTGGGACTAGTCGGCGATGTGTGATAGTTGTGGAATATTAATATTAATATATTTTTACTTCCATTTTGTATTGTCAACCCTCATTTTTTATCGCCTTATATTCTTCATTCCATATATTACTATCCTGACCTTTTTTTTAATTGTTATAAACTAGCGCTTGACTGCGATCCCACCTGATGGCAAACAGTGATGCAATCTCTGATGGTTAGGCGCACTAGTTTATTAAAAGCCTATTCACTCTAGCCTTGAAGACACACAAATTATAACCGGACGGGAAGACCTCAGTAGGCGAATTATTCCAGTCCTTCGGGCTGCGTTTTGGACGGTTCATTGAGTCCAAAGCCAAGGTAGCTGCCAGAAAACTCGGTGTTCTTGCAAAGGTCCGGCGGTACTTCATACCGGGACAGCTTTTCATGTTATACAAAACATAGGTCCGTTCGTGTGTGGAGTACTGCAGCCACATATGGGCTGGAGCTGCAAAGTGCCACCTAGCAGCTTTGGACTTGGTGGAAAGGCGTGCGAAGAGGCTAATTGGTGATCCAGATTTGGTTAAGTCCAACCTTCAATGCCTTGAGCACAGGCGTAGGGTAGCCAGCCTTTTAGTGTTTTACAGCATGCATTTTGGAGAGTGTGCGCAGGAATTGCATGACTTGATTCCGTCATCCCAATTCTACCATGGGACCACCCGATGTACGGCAAATATCCACCCTTACGTTATTGAAACCTCTACAGTCCGGACTAAGCGTTTCGCCTCGTCGTTTATACCGCGTACGTCGAAGGACTGGAACAGTTTGCCTGCTGCTGTCTTCCCGTCCGATTATAATTTGGCTTCAAGGCTAGAGTGAAAGGCTCTTAATAAACTAGTGCACCTCACCATCACAGATTGCATCACTGCTTACCATCAGGTGGGATCGCAGTCAAGCACTAGTTTATGTCATTAAAAAAATCCTTCCACTTCTCTAAAAGCGTTTAACAGTTTTAGTCCATGTTGCCCAAACTCCGGTCGAAACTGACCAAACCGTTCGGATTTCCAATTTTATGCCTGGCAGCCCTATACGGGAACCTAATAAGTTATCTTAATTATCTTTGTGGTTTTAAAATGGAGGTTAAGTTCAAACTTAACTGTGACCTCAAGTTTGAGTGACACTATTTGGTCGGTTATTGTTATGTTTTTTTTTTTAATAGATATCTTTTGAATTGATACTTTGTTAGCTATTATACCATCTAGTAGAGTAGATACTAGTGATGTAAGAAATGTTTGATTTGTCACATTCCTGAATGTTGACTTTCAAACAAAGTGCGCCTGCGCTGCAGCCCTCGGCTCCAAAACACACTCGCCTGCGGCTCGTGCAAGTTTCTCCTCGATTGCAATGACAAACTTTCTGCACTTGTATGTACATAAATATACTATTATTGCACGTCATAACTTAACACAAGACAAATATTTTCAAAAATACACGTATATTATGCGGTCTTGCCTCACAGGGCAATTTCTTACAGACGACCTTGTTATGAATGCAACTAAATAATTATTCTGTTCTTGAATCCTTGCGACTTATTTCGTAAGAATTTAATTCATTCACAATTAGGTACTTTCACATAAAGCGGCTAAGGCCAAAATCTAGTTACCTTTTTAGTTACACAGGATGTCTTTGAAATCGACGCACAAACGAATACAACGAATCCAATGAAAAAAAAATTGTCAGATTTTTTCTAAATTTAAAAAATAATCCTTACGTTTTTTTTTTAAAATTTTAACTGTCTAAAGTTGATATTCTTGCATTTTTTGTGAAAAAAAAACCAATTAATTACTTTTAAAATTAAAAATGACGTCAAAGTTAATTAGAATAACGATTTTATCTACCTCGGTGACTTTTTAATTCATTAAATATTTTTATACTAAAAAAATCATCGAGGTAGGTTGAGTAACGATTTTACATAATTTAAATTTTAAACAGTACAGATTATTTAAAAAAAACTACATAATAGGAAAAAGCCGACGAAAAATTCCTCCATTGAGGGGTCCAGACAGACTCCAGAGACATGACTCTGAAGTTCTGAACACCCTAATGGTGAAATTTTTCGTCGTACTTGATCCATGGTATTTATTTATTTATTTACTATTATGAGGGACACCAACGGCATATTAAAGTGGTATTCGCTTGTGCGTCGATGTCAAAGACACCGTGTGTAAAATTAGTTTTCTCCCGTGCGGATATTTTCAGATAGATGCACTGTATTAATTTGGTTAAAAGTAGAGAAATAATTATTATAATCAGTAGCACCTCTATCTTATGCAGATTCTTAGCATTTTTACCAACAAATTAACGATTATCAGTGTTCTAAATTTAAATATATTTGAATTTCTTATTTAAAAAAATATTAGGTTGTATAACGGTTTGATACCTTTGCTTTTCCTCCAACTTTTTTGCAGGTTAGAGGAGAAGCAAATGTATCAAGTTAAACGCGGGAAAAAACTGTAATAAATAATAATAACTAACTTAACTTATCCTACGCGGAAGGAAGTTATACTCGTAATTTGACATTGAGATTAATTACTAGATACATAATTGTGTTAATGAACAACATAATTCAGCGATTCTGAATAAAGATTACCTAAGTAACAGAAAACAACTCGTGGAAATTTTGAAATGAATAAAGATGTAAAATTATAAATCTCAGTTCAGCAATGTTTATGACGTGCCGCAAGGTAGCGTTTTGGGACCATTGCTCTTTCTAGCATTTGGGACCATTTCTTTTTGTAGCATTTTGTGACCATTGCTCTTTCTAACATTTGTGGACCATTGATCTTTCTTCTGAATATAAACCATTTACCTACAGTAACTCGGATAAAGAATAATTGCGTGTTATTTGCAGATGACATTTCAATGATAATAAGTAACGAAAGTAAAAATAAAAAGCACGGGGATAAAATAAATACTGCCTTATTAACAACATACTATGTTTTGAACAAAATAATTTATGCTCCTAAGTAATTACAGGTTTTTAAGCAAAATCAAAATATATTATTCTCTGTAATTATTCAGTTTTTTTTAATCTGTGGGTAAAAATCACCCAATGACTTCTACCGCACTTGGGCGGAGCGGGAGATAGTGTCAGATTTTTACTGACTGAAAAACCCACCTCGTTCCTTCTTAGCCCTTCATACCTGCTTTTCAGAAACCTGTCCAAGGCCCAGGTAGACTTCGACCCTGCTGGGCCGCTACGATTGCTGACAACTCCTTGAGGCGCGCGTGTAACACTACGTGCGAGACAGTCGGACGGCGAGCTACCCATTGTTAGCTGTCCGCACACCCACGCCTATGGTATCCGGAAATCAAGATCGGAATCTCGGCGGCTGGGGCCCGAGGGCTATTCATTAGCGCGTGCTACCGCCTTCTTTGCTGGCATTACTGCTTCGCAGAAGGAGGCCACCGCCTGCCACTCCTCCTTGCTCCGGGCCATGGCCTGTACCAAAGCCCGATGCGAGAGATCCCTACCGGCGAGTGCCCCCACGAGGACACGACGGTGCTCTGCCCAGGCGGGGCGCACCTCTACCGTATGTTCCAGCGTGTCCTCCGGGCGTTCCCATGGTTCGCCGTCCGCAAGCCCGCGTCTACGGTAGCCGAAAGTCGGGATCGGAATCCCGCGGCTGGCGGATGTTATTAGTTGCGTAAAATACTATAAAATATACATTTTGGCATACTGCTAGTCCGTATTACAGAAGTATTTGCAATGCAAATCCTTACTAATATTATAAAAGCAAAAGTGAGTTTGTTTGTTTGTAACGTCTTCACGCCTAAATGACAAAACCGATTTTGATGAATTTTGGTACAGAGATAGTTGAGACCCTGGAGACGGACATAAGCTAATTTAAAAAAAAAGTGAGAAAAGGGGGAGAAAGAGTAAAGTATGTCAATGATCGCGGGCAAAGCTGCGGGTAAAAGCTAGTTATGTAATAAAAAAGACCATTAATTATCATGTACTCTCATCTTTATTGCACAGAGAGATTTCGAAAATTTATCTTTAGATAGCAGTAATAAGTTCTTACTTTTTGTATAATAAAGGCTTTATTTTTTTTTTATAGATACCAATAAATAAAATTAGAAAGGTCAAACTAAAAATAAAAAAAAATATTAGGTATCTAAATTAAACTTTTCAAATATCAAGATCAGAATATAGGAATGCTAAAATTTATTAATTAATCTACATTATATCATATCATATGTGTGGCAAACATATTTATTTAATAACAAGCTTTTGCCTGCGGCTTCTAAAATAATTGTAACATAATGTGCGTCTTATCTAAGTCATGGTCTACCCGTATGCCAAATTTCATCAAATCTTTAAAGCGCCAAGCTTCATAACACTGTCAGAAAAATATACCATCATGAAGATCTCACCCATATGTACAAAGCGTTTGGGAACACAGCTAAGGAGTGGAATTCCCTGCCGGGTCTGTGTTTCCTGATAGCTACAATCTACGGGTCTTAGTCAAGAGTGAATAGGTTACTACTAGGCAAACGTGTTTCATCGTAGGCCACATCATCGCTTATCATCAGGTGAGATGGTTTTCAAACGCGAGCCTATTAATAATAATAAAAAAAAAACAAAAAGTATTTCTTTTGGAGACACCAGGAATCTGGGTGGGGTAAAAGTCGTACAGTCCAACAAAATAGCGCTAGCTGTCAATTTTAAAGTACAATCATTGGCATATTTTGGAATTCCATACAAAAACAGAATTTACGAACAGGAGAGCGACCACAACTACAACGATTTTTCATAAAGTATATACGCTCTCTTCATATGATGGTCGGACGGCGACATCAACGAAGATAATATATTCCAATATTTCACAACTATACAACGTCGTCTAGTCCCAAGCTAAGCAGAGCTTGTGTTATGGGTACTAGACAACTGATAAACATACTTATATATTTTTAAATACATACATATTATAGATAAATTATACCCAGACATAGAGCAAATGATCATGCTCATCACATAAACATTTGTCCTGTGTGGGAATCGAACCCACGACTTCCGGCGTAGCAGTCAGGGCCTTTAACCACTATACCAACAGGTCAGTCAACTAAAATATAAATGAGTAATGAAGTTAAATATTATTATTATTATAAGGACAAGGTTGTAATATTTACGTTTCCCATCTATAATCAGTCTTTTTTCTGCTCGTACAACGTGTTTTTTTTAGAGCTGTGGTGGCCTAGTGGCAATGGCTCCGACTTACTAGTTGTAGGTCGCGGGTTTAAACCTTGACAGGCGCATTACTTTGTGTAACTTATTTCATTACCATTGCTCTCAAAACGGTGAAGGAAAACATTGTGAGGAAACCGGCATGTCCTAGAATCAAAAATTCGAAGACCTGTGACATTCACCAACCCGCACTGGGCCTGCGTGGTGGATTACGGCCCATTCCTTCTCCTAGAGAGGAAGCCTGAGTCCCAGCAGTGGGAACATTAAAAAGGCTGATGATGATAACATGTTTTGTGAGTACAAAAGTAAACTTTGGACATCAATGGAGAAACACATAGGCACCAATTATATAAACAGCGGCTGTGAATCGACAATTACGCACTATGCAACAAGCATGTAACAATGGATGCTCTTTATAATTGTCGCGATAATTCACGACAACATTGTAAGCGACAGGGGCGTAGCCTGGACTAATTTAGACGTGGGCGAAAGCGCATCAGCGTGGCTCTTTCTTTCATAAATTCGAATTTAGACAGCGACTGCCGCAAACCCAGTGTTCGACCACATCGCCGCTTACCAGGTGTACAAAGTCCAGGTGGTCAAACGCGAGCCTATCATTTATTTATTTATTGAATCTTCATGAATAAGAACTTTTATTATCCTGTTTATGAGAAAATTTGATTGGATTACAACTATTTGTGTTTGTTTACCAATTTCAGCGGGTTGCGCATGTGATGGATCTATTCATAAATAGACAGGTCGAAGTTTTAAATGAAGATCTTTTTGAAAAATGTAGCCTGTATTAAAAAGTAGTTTCATTGATTCTGCTAATTATTCTAATCAAACTAATTTCAGGTTTTGCGCATTTAACGTCACACTTTATATACCTAAGTATATATTAATTTAAAGGAACGAACTAATTTTTGAGATAATTCTGTTCTTGATGGATAAAATGATTCCACAACTCAAAATAATCATAAAAAGCCCTCATTCTTAAAGAGTCCTTGCTTGTGCGAGGCCTCTTTGCCTCCGTCCGGACGTGGGGGAGGGCCCACTTCGCCCACGCCTAGCTACGCTACCGTTAAGCGAGGCACGTCAAGCAACACATGACAGGACAGGTAATTAAAATGTATAAGTACCTAGCTTAGTTGAAGCATTATTACAAATAGCACAACACAACAGTTTTTCACTATAGAGACAGCATTTGAAAGAAAAGTCTTACCTACCATGGCAACATGAGAGACGGTAGAATGAAAAGCTGGTAGTAACCTCAGTGGGCAACGTAAATATTTATTTTAAAAAATCGTCCCCTACTTCTTTTTCGTTGGATAATAAATAAATATATAAATCATCCAAATGACATCCCACCCTTGGGCGAAGCGGGAAATAGTGTCAGAATTTTACTGACAAAAAAAAATTTCACACTAGTATGTAAGTGTATAAGTGTGAGCGTGTGTGTTTCTTTCAGAAGCAAACCTGAGCCCCTACGGTTGCCGACAACTCCTTGAGGCGCGCGTGGAACACTACGCGCGTTACGGATAGTCGGACGGCGAGCTACCCTTGCTCGCCGTCTGCAAGCCCGCGTCTAAGGTGGCCAGAATCGGAATCCCGGCGGCGGCAGCCGGGGCGTTACTCGGCGTGAGCGCTGTTGCCTTATGCGGTCGGAAGCAGACTGCTCCTTTGCTAGCATTACTGCTTCCCAGAAGGAGGCGACCGCCAGCCAAATTTCTTCTTCAAAAACATGTAAACTCCAAGACACAGATATCTGTAGGCCATACAAATAATTGTTTCGTATGGGAATCGAACCCGCTACACGCAGCGCAGTAGCCAATCGCTCAGCCACAGCGCCTACCGTGCCTTTAGTGTAGAGTTAGACTAGCTTTTTCCCGCGGCTTCGCCCACGCACATAAAATAGCCTAAGTCACTCAAGAATAAAGCAGCTTTCTATCGGTGAAAAAATTTTAGCAATCGGACCAGTACTTTCAGAAGTTACCCCCCACAAACAAAAAAACAAACTTTTCCTCTCAACAGATACCTTATTTATCTACCCTAATCTATCTATACTTATAATAAATCTGTAGAGAGGTCAATTCTGTACATGAAATATATTTCCAAAATAACTATCAGGGGGTGATTAGTGATCGATACTGATGCCAAAAATGCAAACAGTAAAATTTTTGTCTGTCTGTCTGTCTGTCTGTCTGTCTGTCTGTCTGTCTGTATGTTCTTTATAGAAACAAAAACTACTCGATAGATTTTAACGAAACTTGGTACAATCATTCTTCATACTCCTGGTCAGGTTATAGTATACTTTTCATCACGCTACGATCAATAGGAGCAGAGCAGTGAAGGGAAATGTTGGGGAAACGGGAGAAATTACTCCATTTTTTAAGCTTCCGTCGCGTTTGCAGCCTTAATGGTTAAAGCTACACAGAAATCATGTATAACGGAAATGTTCTCCTTAAAATTATATAAAAAATATCCCACAACAGCATATGTCTATCTATTATGGTTGACTCACAATAACACGTGTAACTCCCGATAGCTTAGCAGTTCGGAGCTTTCTGTTTATCAGACGTTTCAGATCTTTGATTTTGACGACCCCGTTGTCGCTGGCATAAGCAACAGGATCCGCGTACGAAGTCGCTGGCAGAAGCTAGTATTATATAAAAGGATTTATGATCAAAATAAAAGAGCAAGATTGTGTTTTAAAATCAAATGAAGTCATCCTTTTTTAATAACTGTCTATTTTACTTCGCGAAGCTAAACTGAGGAAATGGTTATGGCTATATGTAAATGGAAATGGACAAATAAATGAAGCCTTATTTATTTATAATAATTCCAAACAAGTAGTTCCTGCAATAAACTTCTATAATCTGAGACAAACGAAATCACAACACAAATAAATTTCCATAATTAGCACACAAGAAGCAGTCTAGTCCCAAAATAAGCAGAGCTTGTGTTATGAGTACTAGACAACTGATATATACATACATATAATAGATAAATTACACCCAAACACAGAATAAAGAAACGTGCTCAACGCACAAATATTTGTTACAGGTGGGAATCGAACCCACGATCTCCGACATAGCAGTCAGGGCCACTGACCATTAGACCAACAAGCAAGTCAAAATAAAGGTTTTATCATTTCGCGGAACCACAAAAGATATTTTGTATTGAACCCTAATAATTTAGATGACGAGATGAAAGATTATATTTAGCGATTACGAAAAAAGGTATTTTATTTTAGATATTAGCAAGTTTATTAATTTATTGATTGAGAAACGCTGTGGTCAAGTCTTGCAAGACTGCACATGTGTAGTTGTGCACGCTACACCGCACCAGGAGGTGCATTTGGACCGTCTGACCAACTTTGGACCATGGGTAAGTATTTCCAATAGTTCTAGTAGTAGTAACTTTAGACCAAAATGGACTAATGGATACCTGAGACCATGATCTGTTTCCGATGGGAGGCTCGGCCCCGGTATGAAAGGCGAGAAGGAACAGGGTGGGATTTTTAGTCAGTAAAAGTCTGACACTATCTTCGCTCCGCCCGAAAAGATGTCATTTGGATGATAAGAACTTAATTGTTTAATTACTAAATAATAATTAAATAATAAATTTAAATGATTAATTGTATTATTTGTATCAGGATTTGTTACTAACACCTACTTCTTGCAATGTTGTCTTGTCTGTCATAATCTGAATTTTCTGGAGGAACATATCTATAAGCTCATCACATTGTAAAATAATTACATTGTATACCGGTACAGCCCACTGCACCACAAAATATGCTTTTGTTCCATCTTAAATACTAATTACTAAAATATGTTATATACCTTGCGGTTTAAAAAAAATAACCACGGAGGAAATGACGGGTTCAATGGTCGCTCGCTTCGCTCGCTCCCTAGACCCTGCCATCCTCTTCTGACCTAAACTGTCGGAGTTGGGTGCCCCAAATCCCTTAATAATTGTAAAAAGTCCTTTAATATTTAAACAATCTTTACCGTTTAACTTTAACGTTTAAACAATCTGATAAGTTATATATAGTTGGCCATATCATATATGTATATCATGAAATTATCTATCCTAAGATAAGAGTTTTCAAAAGTGGAAAACCTCTCGGTGCCAACTAGTGAGAATTCTCCTATAAAACCTAATTTTCCACTCAAACAGGCTGAGCAGAAAAAAAACAAGAATACAGTAAAACAGATGAAAAAAAAAACGGCAAAAAGAGGTTACTAAGTGAACAAGGACAAAAACTGGTCTTGGTATTTTTAAACCTCCGAGCTGTAACGCGTTCTTTGTTAAGGTTGAATGAACTAAACTTTGAGGACCTACGGCCCTGGGGAAAACTGTTGAAATATAAATAGAACTAAATATGGTGAGATGCGTAATGGAAAGATATTAGATAGCCTGAGGGATTCTTTTATTTTTAAAGAAACCTCATTCGCATCTCTGTCACAATTTCTCAAAATATAGCTGTTTTGTTTTTTAATTATGAGAGATTTTTTTTGGACTGAACTAGCCTCTGCCAGTGGTTTCACTCGCGTGAAAATAGGTTTCGCCATACAAACTTTGGACCCCCTCTCATCTCCTTAGGGGGTAAATTTTAGTAAACCCTTTCTTAGTGCTCGCCTACGCTATAAAGTGTGGCTTTGTGCAATTTTACATGTTCCTAGTCCCAGTAGTTTCGACTACGTTAATATGTCAATCAGTCAGTTTCTCCTTATATATTAACATAGATAGCATTTAGATTAACATAGATTCTTGCATTCAAGCCTGATATTTTTTTTAACTAAAACACTAGTTTAAATTAATCTACATTAATCCATATTAAATTAGCGTTGTACATTACTTTTGAACTTTTACACAAGTCCGTAGCATTTTTTTTGTAGCCTGTGACATCACAGGTTACAAAAAAGTGTGACGTAGCACTTTTTTGTAACCTCATCATTATCATGATATCATCATAAGTATCATTATAATATACTATTTGGATTTACTAAATTTAAATTGGTTTTAATACTACACTGACTCACAGGCTTAGTATTTTTTTTATAAACGCATATCCGATTGTATGTTTTGTCACCTGGTTTGCTTCAATAATAAAATGCCGGTAATATCTTCGACTTCAGAAAAATTTTGGAAAATGGTGGCACGTCATCATCATCATATCAGCCGAAACACGTCCACTGTTGGATATAGGCCTCTCCTAAGCGTCGCCACATCGACCGGTTCCGTGCGTCACGCATCCATCGGATTTCCCCGACCAGGTCATTGGTCCACCTTGTTGGTAGCACGTATTCCATTAAAAAATACTTTTTGAGACCAACTCTCCTCTAGATATGCTACAGAAGGGTTGCTACGACTTTAATTTATTATCGTAGGTTTTTTATAGTTGGGGAAATCATCCAATGACTTCTCCTACTCTTGGCATTTTTGCCTTGTGTTCCAGGGCCTCGGGTTTTTCTTTCAGTAGCGAACCCACGGCACCAGTAGGCTTCGACCCTGCTGCTCCCCTACGGTTTTGCTGACATCTCCTTAATTCATGAATCCCCAAGCGACCACCGGTGGCCGCGCATCTATTGTCTTACTATTGTGTCTCTAATTGACGGTATCTGAAGGGTTAAGGCGCACGCTACGCGCCGTTGACGACTCGGACTTGGTCCGGACTGTTACCGAACGGCCGGATGGCGAGCTACCCATTGCTCGCCATCTGCAAACCTATGCTTACGGTAGCTGGAAATTGGGATGGGGATCCCGGCAATTGAAACGTGAGGGCCGTTCCCTCACGCATGAGGCCGCCTCCTTCACTAGCATTACTGCTACGCAGAAGGAGGCGGCACCCTGCCACTCCTCCTCGCTCCGGACCATGACGTGTACCAAGACCAGGCGCGAGAGGTTATTGCTGCCGATCGCTCCCACGAGGACACGGTGGTGTTGCGCTCAAGCAGGGCTACCTCCATCGTTTGCTCTACCGCCTACTCCGAAGGGACCATACAATGGTGATACCCAGGCATTTCTTCCGCACGAATCCGGTGAAGGGACCTCTCGAACTTACCATGTCCGATGAAGACCAGCGTAACACGGCATCCTCCGTGACGTCTCCCCAACCACTCCGCAAAGGGGGACTTACCGACATTTATTATGGCGTGCCCAGGACTGGACTGCGACAGTTGCTGTCGCCATTTCATCATGAGATCCTGCCGGAACTCTGCCCGTCATACCACGAATTTTAAATCCAAGCTAGCTAATAGCTGTTATTTCCGTTTATTTGTGCAACTGTGCGTTTTGTAATCGATCATAAGACAACCCACGCTCCATATAACAAAGTATGTACCTGTATGAATTAGCACTAATTACTGCGCTTTGGAACGTGCAATTTAGATTCACTTTTCTTGGACTGACTGACATTTGACTATTCAAAAATACCTGCAAATGGTCTATCTATATCTATAATTATAATAAATCTGTAGAAGTGAAAATTCTGTACATTAAAAATATCAAAAAAATTACTGTGTTACTAGACCGACACCACACCCAAAAATGTGATTAAAAAAAAATTGTCTGTCTGTTTGTTTAGGCATCACGCAAAAACTACCGGTTTGATTACGACAAAACTTGGTATAATTATTCTTTAATATCCTGGGTACAACACGAGTACTTTTTATCCCGGAAAAGTATATGCAATAAAAAACAAACTTAATTTTGTGGTTCGATCCCTAGACCCATTACTGTACCAACCGAAAACAATAAGTTTGTCGTAGGCTAAGATGCTATAATATTTCATATTTTCGTATCTTAAGATGAATTTGTATGGCGAACGATATTGTATATAAATATATATTATAAAACCAAGTCCCCCGCCGCATCTGTCTGTCTGTCTGTTCGCAATAAACTCAAAAATTACTGCACAGATTTTCAAGCGGTTTTCACCAATCGATAGCGTGATTCTCGAGAAAGGTTTTAGTATATAATTTGTTAAGTTTTTGTATTTATTTCTGTGTACATTAACGATATTTGTTGAAGATGTCAGGAAAAAATAAGCCGAAAGGGGAACCGTGTTACCCCGAATTTATCGCGAGCGAAGCAGCGGGCAAAAGCTAGTTTGAAATAAAAAAAATTGAATTTTAGACGGCATGTCATAATAATATTGGATTACTTGTAGTTATATCAGACCTGGTAATTGCAAAATACAATCTATGAAGATATCAGATTTGATATAATTGGAAGTAATCCAATCTATACATAACGACTTGAGCACTGAATTATAATGGTTTATAATTATTGCTTAGTGTTTTCAAGTATTTTGTTCGAAGATTACCAACTACTTCGGTGTGTGCGTTAGAAAGGTGCAATTCAGGCGGTATTTTAACTAGAATATTACAATTGTTTTATATCTAGTCAGTATAATATTATTTTCTAAGTAAACAGCCCTATGTTATATCTACACTAATATAATAAAGAAGTAAGTTGTTATTTTTTTTTTTTTTTTGTAGGATGTAATCTCTGGAAGTACTGGTCCGATTGCTAAGATTTTTTCACCGATTGAAAGCTGATTTATTCCTAAGTGTTATAGCTGTTTTGTTTTTTAATAATATTTAATTTCTTATATTTTATTTACGCAGGCGTAGTCGTGGGCAAAAGCTAGTTATATATATTTTTAATTAGTACAAAAAAATGGGCGCTTTTTCCGTGCCCATTACTGATCATACATGTGTAATCTAAAGTAAAAAAAATCGATATCCCAAAATTTTACACAAAAATTTATCATAATTAGTAAATTCATAATTGAATCAATCATTCATAACACTACTAGAAAATACTAACTGCGCGTAGAATTTCCTAGTAGCTCTTGTTATGAATGATTGATTTAATGTTTTGTCACATATTTCCATAAATTGAGTGCCATTTTGGGATATTAACAAACGCTCATAACTTTGCTGTCTTTGAAACTTTGAATATTGTCTATTGAGATTTTAATTAAGTAATAGCAAAACATTTTCTTAAAAGCCCTTTAAGTATTTGTATTAATTAAAAAATTAGAGGTGTATAGCGGTTTATATAATTAAGGTATAGTCCGTGATGTTTAATAATAATATCTGGATTAAAACTGTTGATTTCAAAAGTGTGTGTGCACCAAGTTAGGGAGCTTCATAACCGTACCCGAAGCTACATAGCATATCCATCCTAATAATGTTCCCACCACAGATATTTAAATACATAGATAAAGCAAATATCGCGATCTGTATAAAAACCAAGCGTGCCATTTTTTGACTACCTATTATGTAATACGAACGGTTTTGTTTTTCTCAAATTTGGTATTACTAGGTATTACTAAAATAATTATTTTATAAATTAATTACACATAATATTAATCACAAAATGCCTTACTTTATTTTTCTCCTCGCATTTGTACAGTTTTTACAATTTATAACAGCACAATTAACCATTTTAATATTTGAACTGACGTCTGAGTAGCGCTACACATGCAGGCTGAGCGCGAAAGTGACAGTTACGATTTTTGTACGTAAGCTAGGCACGCGAAGTAGGTGCTCTTGCGTTATCTATGTCTGTGGTTCCCACTAATTTGGGAATCAGGCAATCCACCACACGTCCTAATGTGGATTGGTGGATGTCACAGATATCCAATTTTTTCTATAACGAGCCGGGTTCGCCGCTGTTTTCCTTTACCGCTTTAGTGAGCAGTGGTGGGTGATGAAACAAATTACACAAAGTAATGCGCCTGGCTAGGTTTGAACTCACGACCTAACAAATCATAAGTCAGGGTCGTTAAGTATCACTGGGCTACCTACCTCTACTCTCACTTCACACAACTATCCGATAATTCGATAATCCGAGGAAAAAACGGTCAGTTTTAGATAAACTCGACGTTCAAAACGCCGCTTCAAGCTTCTTTTTGAGGCGACCTTTTTTTGTGGCTCGTGTGCGGGAACCGCCACATACACACAAAAACACACTCTCAAAGCGGCACCGCACTGTAGCACCAGTTTATGCCTGTACGCGACCACCCTCAGTGTGTAGAGTATAGTTGCATCCAGTGCTGCCCCATCGTCGAGTCCCAGCGACCCACGAACACGCTCAGAAGGCTGTACGAGCTGACCTACATTCGCTCCATTACAGATACACAATGCACTGTAAGCACGCTGCGTGTACTTAGTCCACAGGCTGCAGGTCTAAAAGGATTGACAGAAGGCTTTAAATAATGTCAGTTTAACTTGTTCAATACACCGTGTAAACCTGCGGGCCAGCATGTTACAACGCGCAGACAGCGCCCAGCGCTCCCTCTCTAAATCGATGTTGTCACATAGATCCTCCGACACCCAGTGACCCAGATATTATAATTTTTTTATTATTGATAGGCTTGCGTTTGACGACCATCTCATCTGATGGTATTATATATGTATTTAAAATTACACATTCTATTTATGGTGGCACCACAAAGATACAAGGGTGGCACATTAACATAGGACCAGCCTTAAACACCATCACTTCACTCTGTTATACCAAACTAAGGTTAGCTATGTTTGAGATAAAAAAAAAGAAAAACAAGCTTTTAATGAAAATAATTTTTTCATAGCAAGCTTTTATAGCTTGGTATACCTAGATGATTACTACTCGTCAAGACGAATCACACGAGCACACACTCGATGGGGTTGTGTCGTTTTACTACCAAGTTCCTATAGCCACCTTCCAGTTCCATCAAATCAACTCCATGTCAAAATAATTTTGCGTTGTCATCGGATTAACACATGCATACAAAATTTTAGCTCAATCGGTAACCGGAAAGTGGGTTAGATTTTATTTACAAGATTTGATGACATACAAACATCGGGATAGGTGAAACTAAATAAAAGCTTGTAATAAAAATATATTTCTTACATAAGTTTGAACCAACATCACAATTTACAAACTATTTTCTGAGACAAAGGAAATGTTTTCGATGAACTCTGGTCCAATGTAAGCTTTAACTTGTGTTTAGGGTGCCAGTGTCCTCGCCTATCAATTTAAAAATTTATAATAATGATGAAAGATTTATTTATGTTAGTAAAAAAGACGTATCTAACATTTATTCCAGAATTGAATTATATACATTGCCGGAATCAGGAAAACAAGGCGCATCTGCCTGTATTTTTTATATTTTGCTAATTTTCTCCAGTGCGGTTTTAACACCAGGAAAAAAGGCCCGATTTCCCGATTCATTCATTAAAACATTTTTTTATCCGTTTTCGTGTTAGTTACGTCTTTTTAACTATCAGGGGCAGAGATGCATCTGATGCAATTATTGCATTAATAATTTTTTGTTTGACACACCACACTGAGGTGAGCTATTTTTGTGATGCGTTTGATGCAATTATTGCATTAATTGTTTTAAAAATAAATTGATAGTTAATACCATACCAAGGTTAGAATAATTATTCAGATTAAGTCGGAAGAGACGCCCGGGTGTCGCCACTGTGCGCAACGCCCGGAGGACACGGTGCAGCACACAGTCGAGGTGTGCCCTGCCTGGGCGGAGCATCGCCGTGCCCTCGTGGGGGCGATCGGCGGCGGAGACCTCTCGCGTCGGGCCCTGCTCGAGGCCATGGTCCGGAGCGAGGAGGAATGACAGGCGGTCGCCTCCTTCTGCGAAGCAATAATGCTAGTAAAGGAGGAGGGCGACCGCATCAGGCTACGGCGCCCTCGCCGCCGCCGCCGGGATTCCGATCTCGATTTCCGGCCACCGTAGACGCGGGCTCGCGGACGGCGAGCCATGGGTAGCTCGCTGTCCGATCGTCCGGTAATGGACCGAGCCCAAGACAACGACAGCGCGTCAAGGAGTTGTCAGCAGCAGGAGGGGCCCAGCTGGGTCGAAGCCTACTGGGGACAGGGTTGTCCAAAAGGAAGCTCGTGCCCCGGTATGAAGGCTAGAAGGAACGGGATGGGGTTTTTAGTCAGTAAGAGTCTGACACTATCTTCCGCTCCACCCAAGAGCGGGTCTTGTCATAAGATGATTTTCCCCATCGAAAATAAATAAATAAAAAATTACAAATAATTTATAGCTAACTATCCTTTCAGTGGGAAATCATCAAAGGAGCCTCGTAATAATCACCTCTGATTACATGCTTTTTTACATAGGGTATCATCAAACTACGCCTTCCACTCTGGGTAAAACGAGAGGGAGCATCAGACTTTCACTGACCGACCTGTCTACCGTGTTGTTGCCTTTGCGGTCCAAGGTCACCATAACTCTTCAAACAATCTTGGCTTGGTGTTTACAGAACGACAAGCTACACAGTGCTCGCCGTCTGCAAGACCGCGATTTTTACACGGTAGGGGAACCGCCCTGTGGCTCCTGACTCCCGAGACGTCTCTGGTAGGCACCAGAGAGTAACAATTGTCTCCTCATTACGGTTTCGGCCACCTCCTCTCCTCACATATCTGCTTCGCCTCCTTCGCCCGCAGGGAGGGTCGTGACAGCATAGCAGCGCAGTACCTGCACCGCCCAAACGGGGCAGGCTTCCACCATTTGCTTCATCATATCCTCCAGGCGACTGCAAAATGGTTAAACCCGGATGGTTCTTCCTGCTGTATCCGGCGTAGGAACTTCTCGAAACAACCGTGTCCGATGAGGACCTGTGTCAGGCGGAAAGTGAGGACCTGGCGCACACCCTAAGAAGAAATACCTACAAAACTCGTATACTTCTCTCCTCTATGTTTATTTATTTGTTAAAACCAGATAAATACGTACTTATTATACAATTACAAGGCTTTCTCAACACCCCGTAGGTAGCACTAGCAGCAGGGGCGTAGCTACCGCCGTGTCAATGATACCGGGCCCCCGAGTTACAGAGGCCCCGACCTATATGCCTAAATTCGTAACGATACCCACAATCATAAATTCTCATATTGGTAAAGGCCAGGAGTAAATGAATAATGAATAATGACTATATGATACTCTGCCAATAGTTTTCAGCACGCTCTTTTGGCTTGTTCTACACGCAAGACAACAATAAAAACTAAACCTATTTTAGTAGGTAAGGTACTTTCTGAATGATCCATTAAATAAGCTCATTTAAATTAACAAACTTCAAAAATCCACTTAAAAAAAAACTAAAAAAATACTAATTTTAAATTATAATAATATTTATAAAAAGGTAAAGTTTGTTTTTTGTTTGTTTATATACCTAATTGGAAGTACTGGTCCGAATGCAAACATTTTTTCACCGATAGAAAGCTGCTTTATTACTGGGGGACATAGGCTATGTATGCTATTTTATGTACGCGGGCGAAGCCGCGGGCAAAAGCTAGTATTTGATATGGGGGGCCCCATTAGGATTAGTCACGCCACTGACTAGCAGGGATACCAACTTACGTAAGCCGTGTAATAGCAATTCCTGCTTCGATCAGGTACACTACGTAATACATAGTTTAGTTACCGGCCCGGTCTACATGATAAATACCTAGGTATTATACGACAGGCTAGCGTAACTTTCGTGTGGAAATAAACGAGTAACTAGGAGATAGAAGTGATTATTACTATTACATATTTGAACGCAATAGGTTTCGCGTCGTTTGGCTTTTTGGACCGGGACCGCGGTCCTCAGTTCCATTTATAATTTATGTTTTTTTTAGTTGTATTTTGGGATCACAAATAGAATAAATACGGTTTTTTTATAACAGTACTTTAATGCCTTTTTCCTTGTGGTCCTGAAATACTACAGGTAAAAAAAAATTGTGGAAGTTGGGACCGCAGTCCCGGTCCAAAAAGCCCAACGACGCGAAACCTATTGCGCGCCCCACGACAATAGGTTTCACTGCCTTATTTTTTTTATTAGAAAAAATCCTAGTTTATTCTATTCTATTCTTAAGACTGTTACCTGAAGGAATCTTATAAATTACCTAAACATTGTTTTTTTTTATTGACATAAAGTAGTGTTATCTAACCTGACATACTCTTTACCTGAGCCCGAAATCTAAAAAAAAATAAACGAATGAGTTTTTATTCAACCTTAGACTTACATTTCTGAGCAAGCTACGAAAATGTAATTTAACGTACAAATTAATAGTCTAATAAATTAAAGGTCAATTCCAGTCCTCCAATAATTACACAAAACAAAGGTAACACAAAACTGCAATATGATAAGTTAAATTACACCTTATGTCCTAAATACAACGACGTTCAGGAAAATCAAGGTGAGTGGCTCTACTGCTGCTCTCTGCTGCTACTCTACTGCTCGAGCCTCCGCCGACGGAAAATGTTAGCTACATTCGTCAATCGAACGCGATACGGAACGCACCGGCCGGTACGCATTTAAAAAATAAAACGTTCGTAATTCAAAACCGTGTTTTGTTTTTGATTATCTGTGCGTACAAATTAGTGGCGCGAAAATTATAATATTTACTGTTGTAAAATGACGATCTACAGTAAAATTGTTCAAATTATTTTAGTTAGTGTGTGATGTGGTTCGGACAGGATATCGGGATTGAAGGTTTGTTATGATTTTATTTATTTTATATTAAGTCTGCCAGCAAAATAAGACAATAGAAAAACTACAGCTTTCGTGGTATCGTTTTTATTCTATTGTTAATTTTGTTATGTACTGACCTTATTTATTAGCATATAATGTTAGTAGCTAGACTGCTAGCCATTTTTTAACTATTTTAACTTTTGCTATTTTGCGATATTATTGTATTAAATTTCTGCTATTTGAATAACAAAAAAAATTTTATTCCTTACACTAAGCAAAAATATATAATAATAGTAAAAATTAAGACTTAAATATATATTAACAGTAAGTATGCACTAAAGAAAGCCAACAAACAACTTGGCTTTGAACATTTTTAGCAGTTTTCAGAGTGATGTTAATTACTGGCTACCTCAGAGGAGTCGGAGTGACGTGGGGTTTCATTATGGCAGGTGGAATCATTTTTCAAGCTAGTTTAGTTTAGTTAGTTTTTAATTGATATAAACTAGTGCTTGACTGCGATCCCACCTGATGGTAAGCAGTACAATCATACCTACAATTCATAAGGTCCTATTAGTAGATATTAATTTCGGTTGAACCAAAAGATTCTGATTCTGTATGTTTTCAACTTTAAAAAAGTACTGACTGTTTTTTTTACCCGACTATGGCAAAGCCAAAGGAGGGTTATGATTTTTATGACAATGATTGCACTAATATTAGCTGGGATTTTCGGCCAGGATTTTTCCAAGTGAAAATCAGAGGCTATTTTAATTTATTTAATTAGCAAATTGATTGTAATCTAAAATGTATGTAGTGTTGTATCTCAAGTGTCTACAAAACTAAAATTATGAAATGAAAGCTAAGTCGATATACTGCTAAATTCTGCAAAAACATTAAAATGTGTTACACATTCGCATCCTAACGAAAAACAAAGTAACTCTATTCTATCAAAAAATAACTCTAAAACATTGGCATAAATGTATGTAAAATCTATGCGAAATTATTTTTTAAGCTATCGATGAGCCTATTGATATGTATAATAGAGGTTATTAATATTTAAGTATGTAGATATAAACGTTTGCACACACACACCACAATCGTTTTAGATAGAATTTTTACTGCTAAAGAACTAACTGATAAATAAATAATGGTTAAAAAACCGGCCAAGTTCGTATCGGGCCACGCTCAGTGTAGGGTTACGTAGAAGCCCGTCACAATACAATACAACATGCGAGCTTAGAACCCGGATGTTAATTACAAAAAAAAAATGCTAGAACAACACAGGCCACTGGGCTCCGGTGATTATTTGGTGTGGCATTTTTTTTTAGGTAGCCAAATCATGTAATGACTTTTCCTGCCCTTGGGCGGGAACGGGAGAGCGTGTCAGACTCTTATTGACTAAAAAGCCCACTCCCTTCCTTTTTGCCTTTCATACTGGGGCTGGGCTACCTTTCGGAGTTAGGCGTAGACCCTGGCTCCAGTAGGCTTCGACCCAGCTGGTGCTGACAACTCATTGAGGCACGCGGAAACAGTGCGCGCCGTCGACGACTTGGGTTTGGTCCGGACAGTTACCGGACGGTCGGACAGCGAGCTACCCATTACTCACCGTCCGCTCGGATCCCGGCGGCGGCTGGGGCGCTGAGAGCGCCGTTGCCTGATGCGGTCGACCTCGTCCTTTGCTAGCATTACTGCTTCTTGATATTTTTCTTCATACTTGATTTTTTTTTAAGTTTTTATTTTACCAATTTGTCGGTCTTATTAATGTAGTATAAGTCATTCAAAATTACAGCTTTCTAATTGTTGCAGACCAACGGACGTCCGTCCGTCGTCTATCTAGACGGACATGACGAAACTATAAAGGGAATATTACACTTCGCGATATTCAAACCGTTTTAATCTATGGTTCGACGTATCACGTAGTGTAATAAGGGTCAGACTGTCTTACTCGGGAAGAAAAATAAGACGCGTCTGAATATCGTACGCGTTATTCAGCGTAGTGTAGTAGGCCCTTAAAGTCCCTCGCCCACGGCGACTTTTTGTAGCGATTCTGACGCGCGTTAGTCGCATTTGCAGGCGCTATAGAAAAGATGCCAACGCGCTACAACATCGCGACTGTATCGATGCGAACGCGTTCCAGCATCGCTACAAAAACTCGCCGTGGATTTAAGTTCCTAAAAAAGTCCGGGTATCTTGGACTATGGAGGTATGAAAACTATCACAAGATACTTTTGAAATTGTATCTTAAATACTAGAATCTAGATACAAGTAATATCTTCTGAATACTTTTTAAAACCTCCAAAACCACGTTATTTTTTATATTGTGATTAAGTTTATTAAATTAATCAATGAAATAGATCACATTGCAAATGTTAAAACAATTTGAAGTCTAAAGGTTAACGTTTCAATTAATATGACTTATGTAACACCAGTTCTTCAAACTGTATTAACAATACGTCCCATACAGTGGCGCCTGTAATACAGTTTCTAACATACTCAGGAGCCAGGGATTTTTCATGTGCGTAAAAACTTTGTCAATAAATAATATCGTTATTATTACATACCCGCCAAACTATCACTAACTCCCTTTTCTTTCATATCACTCCTCACACAATCCATCCATCTTTTCTTCGGCCTTCCGCTCTGAAAACTAATAAGATTGGTATTTATATATCATATTCGTTACTGTCTAAAGCCTCCGCTGAAAGTATTTTAAACAAAACAGTATTAACCAAATACTTTAAACGGCTTATAAAACAGTATTAACCAAATACTTTAATTTTTTCAATATTCCACAACTATCACACAACGCCGTCTAGTCCCAAGCTAAGCACAGCTTGTGTTATGGGTACTAGACAACTGATAAACATACTTATATATTTCTAAATACATACATATTATAGATAAATAACACCCAGACACAGAACAAATGATCATGCTCATCACATAAACATTTGTCCTGGGTGGGAAGTGAACCCACAACCCCCAGCATAGCAGTCAAGGCCACTAACCACTAGACCAACAGGCCAGCCCTGACTTTAGATGTCAAACGAATGTATCTAAATACAAGATACAAAATGTTTTTTTTTTAACTATTTCAGTTACAAGTTGAAAATACATGATTTTATATCTTGTATCTGTATTTCAGATAGACATCTTTGAGGATTCCTGGTTAGGATTACAGAACTCTAAAATGTACGAATAAATTATAATATAATCTAGTGCAATCAAGATATTAACTCTTAAAGCTGTTAATTATGATTTAGAACTCTAATATTACTTGTCCAATTACTATTTACAAAGGTCAAATAAAAGTAGACTACAGCCAAAATGCAACAGAGTTTAGATATTTAGAAAGTCCGTATCACGTACTATTTATAGATATTTTAAAGGTGCAAAAAATACATACTTAATTATCATCACCATATCAGCCGAAAGACGGTTAGAGGCCTATGTCCAACATATATGTTGATAAAATACATGAGCGGACAATTTTTTTACGTTTTTGGTACATGTCTTTTTACTGAATTACTAAACGACTGCCTAAAATAATCTAAATTAGTACTTGACTATTTCAGCTATCATTAAGGTTAAAATGTAAGTAAAGGTACAGATCATTACTTAGAAAATAAACGTAAAAAAATAAGGCACACACGATTAATTTAAAAGTTTCTATAAACTTTCAAATACAAATATTTTTAGGGTTCCGTACTTAAAAAGGAAAAAAACGGAACCCTTATAGGATCACTTTGTTGTCTGTCCGTCCGTCTGTCTGTCAAGACCCTTTATCTCAAGAACGCGTAAAGGAATCTAAATGAAATTAAAACCATATACTCAGGTTTGCGGTCCCTTCAAGCTGTAAAAAAATCAAACTTTTAAGTTAACGAATAAAAATTATACGGCCGTTTATGTCGCAAAAAACGTATTTTGATACTCTCAAAGATCGAAATTCATGTAAAATTTTTAAATGCAACAAAAATAAAAAAAAAAAAATAGTTTCTTTTTATTAATGATAGGCTTGCGTTTGACCACCATCTCACCTGATGGTAAGCGACGATGTGGTCGACGATGGAACACGCTTGCCTAGAATTAACACTTTTGACTTATAAAGACCCCTAAGTTGTAGCTATCAGGAAACACAGACTCCGGCAGATTGTTGCATTTAAAAAAAATATTTGTAGACTAGTGTAATAGATACTGGATGTTATTGACCTGCCATTGCTGACTTAAATTAGTCCCTACTAGTACCGTTATTTAAAGTGGTACAGATGCAAAATGTCCTTGTAGAAGATGACGTACAGTCTGCTTCAACGAAAACTGGTTTTGAATAATACCTGCTTGCGTTTTTGTAAGGGCTTATAGTTCATTTTATCCTTAAAAAAGGTCCGTCCTGACTGGAGGAACAAGTTTAGTTTACCAGATGTATCTTCCCTCGCGTGGCCTGTCTAATAAGAACTATTTTTTCCCGGATCATAAGCGCTCACTAACAGGAACAATTTTCGTATTCGAATCATTGCAGGAGATAACTACCTCTTGTACAAAACACACAAATAAACAATTCACCCCCGTTAGTGTTAGTTTAAATAAATTAAATCGGATCTAATTATATATTAATGTCAAACGGAGCCGATTACACTATCTCAACTCTCAAAGGAAGACTTGACCCCCGGCGTGAACGTCGGGCAACAAGATGCTAAAAACCGGGCATGTGCGGGTCTTGTGCCCGAAACCAGCTGGCCTGAGGGTTCCATACAAGCTTAAAACAGTAAACAGTTCAATTCCCAAATGAATCTCGAAGATTTTTTTCGAATCGCAGAAGAAAACACAGTTTTCAGATTTATTCTTATACCTGTGCTATGAGACCTTGCTTTATGCAAAATTTCAGGATTCTGGGTCAACGGTAGGTACTCTATGAATTTTTTATTTCCTCTAGAGTGTCGAAATATATTTTATTTTTGTGACATAAACGCCTGTATCTTTTTTTTTTCGTTAACTTAGAATTTTGTTTTTTTTTTCACAGCTTCAAGGGACCGCAAACTTGAGTATATGGTTTTAATTTCAACTCGATACCTTTAGGCGTTCCCGTGATAAAGGGTCTTGACAGACAGACAGACTGACAGACAGACGGACTATAAAGTGATCCTGTAAGGGTTCTGCTTTTTCATTTTGAGGTACGGTAACACGTCATTTGACGTCATGGTAAGTCGCCTGGCCGATAGCCGTGTTGTTTGTGCGTCACTTAACCGAAACCTCATTTGTGCATAAATAATTTAATACAACACCCACTGAAATACTTTGGTGAACGCAGACAGAATCGCCATCGATGGATATAAATCCAATATCGTCAGAAGCCGCCTATCCTTTCCTTAGGGATTGACTGGGTTATTGTCTCGTTGTCTTGTTGTCCGGTTGTCTTGTTGTCCGGTTATCTTGTTGTCCGGTTGTCTTGTTGTTCTTGTTTCTTGTCATGTACCTGTTAAAGGTTGTCTGTAAAAAATCGCTTTAAGCGGTAAGACCGCCCATCGTGACACCCTATTAATTTTAAGTTCCAATGTAATTTTTATTTTTGGTGTACAATAGAGGTTATTCTATCTACCTATCTTGTCTGGACTGCAAACTGCAAGTGACTGCAAACACCAGTTGAAGATGTGTCTCTCATAAGGGCTTCTTAAAAACCATACAACAATATTTGACAGTGTAAGGTGGTGGCTTGAAGCCAAAGCCTAAGATCAGAAGTGGGATCGCCACGCGTTCTAGGCCGTTTGCTATCTATTTAAATAAACAGTGACAGTGTTAAAGTAAAGTGTTGTGATTTAGTGTGCAAACTTCTCAACCGTAAGTACCTAAGTTTTATTTCTTACAAAATGTCAGGGCGTTCATCTCGGTCAAGAGGACGTAGACACTCTCGCGAGCGACAATCTAGTGAATTGCAAAAATCGTCGCGATAATTCGGATGATCGTAATACGCCGCCGATTGTCGTACACCACCGTCGAAACAGTCCAACAGACAGTAGAGATAGGTCATCTAGGCGTCATAGTGTGTTGCATAGTCCACATAGTCGCTCTCGTGGTCGTAGATATCGCGGAGACTCGCATGACCGCCGCGACAACTCGCGCGATGTAGCCCTTGATCGAATTCTTACGAGGTTAGAAGTAATTGAACGTAGGTTGCCAACAACATCTAGCAGTGATAGTCCGTTGCATCCAACTAGCGAAAGCCGGTTATTGCCGTCCCTTCCGGTAGTATCAATCCCTGCTAGTAAGCAAAGTTCGGGCGTAACTGAGATAATAACTGACGAGGTTACTGCAGAGAATAACTCGTGTGCGACAGATGGGCATAGCGAGGACAACGTAGCGAACAGTATTGTTGGTGCCTTAAGTGCGCTTTTAAAAACTAAGTCTTACCTTTTACATATCGCCGTTTGATCCAAGTGTCCAAGATTTCGATGTCTGGTGCGCTGAGGTTGACCGTGGCCGATTAATAAATAATTGGGACGATCGCGAATGCCTAGGACGGATAGGTTCTTGTTTGCGTGGTGAAGCACGGTCGTGGTTAAATGACTGGGTGACAAGTGATAAATCTTGGAGTAATTTCAAGGTTGAATTTAGATCTCTTTGTCCCCGTAACATTGATTGTGCATCCATACTCTATGAGGTTATGTGTACGAACTCAAACAAGTACCCAACTTATGCAGAATACGCACGTAAATCCCTGCTGCGTCTCAATATAGTTCAAGGTTTATCTGACGAGTTAAAATCCGCCATAGTTGTTAGAGGTATCAGCGATCCCCAAGTCAAGGCTGCGGCAACCAACGCTAAGCTAGCATGTAAAGATCTTGTAGAATTTTTGTCAGTTTGTAGCGACATCTATGACGCCACATAAGAACTACGAAGAAAATACGAAATCCTGCATCGCGCAATCAAAGTTCTCCGCGCGATTTGAACATATACGACAGCCCGACATCAACTATCGGGCAGTCGCCAGACTATAACACCCTGTCTGGACGGAGGATCCTCCCTTTACCTTTCCCCTACTTCGTGACGTCATCATCACTTCCTCAAGCTTTCGAGCAACGAGCCATACAGCCAGCACCCTCGGCTAAGGATATCCTGACCACCAGTATGTCTACCTGGTCATACCTGGTCACCACCTCAGCCGCATCAGCGACCTTAGCACACCGCACCTTTGGCCAGTCATATGAAGAGCCACGAAGAACCTCTCCTGGTCGACGCCAGCAATCAAGCCCTACGTCGCACAAGCACCGCTCCGACTCACTGGAGCCAGCAGCACTACTCCGACTCACTGGAGTCTGCAGCATCGTCCCGACCCACTGGGACAGCACCACCCCGACTCACTGGGGCATCATCCCGACTCACTGGGACAGCACCACCCCGACTCACTGGGGCATCATCCCGACTCACTGGGGCATCATCCCGACTCACTGGGACATCATCACCCCGACTCACTGGGGCATTATCCCGACTAACTGGGATAGCAACACCCCGACTCACTGGGGCATCACCGCACACAGTTCCGACTCACTGAGAACTATGCGGCATCGGTTCCGACTCACTGGAACCAACCTACCGCTGGCCTGGCACACATCAAGAAGCATCAAGAACCATCGATCTCCGATCTCCGGAGGGGAGTGATGTAATCATAATCATAATCATAATCATAATCCTTTATTTGTTAGAACATGGTAGGTATGTACATTACATGGTCTTAGGTTTAAACACTCAGTCTCGTCACGTTCTGCCACATGGGCGTACAAATATAAAAAGTTATTTATTTAGTTACATTAAATAGTGATAAATAATATAATTGAAATTAGAGATGTCAAATAAAATCATATAAATAATCATTGAATTAATATGTCAAAGTGTCATTTAAGTAGTCATTTAAATTATAGTAACATTTATCAAACAAAAATTCTTTAAATTTTTTCTTAAACCCGGTCAAGTCCAACTCTCTAATGGGTTTTGGAATTTTATTATAAATTTGCGGGGCTCTGCAAAATATGCTTTTTCGCATAAGAGCGGTTTTGGCTCTGCGTCCTCGTAGAATGTCATATCGCCTATTACGTTGGACTGTATCAGAAAGGTAAGGAAATAAATGTGGATTGGATCTTACAAATAAGGCAGTCTCATATATATACAAAGCTGGCAGTGTCAGAATTTTATGTTTCCTGAAATATGACACACAACTGTCCGTCACTTGAAGTCCAAACATAGCTCTTATACAACGCTTTTGCGCTTTAAAAGCAGCTTCTCTATTAGTAGAGTTGCCCCAGAATATAATGCCATATCTTAGTATAGATGCAACAATACCATGATAAGCTGTGAGCAGTGTATCTGTGTTAACTATTGGTGCAAGTTTATATAAGGCAAAAGATGAGCTACTAATCTTTTTGCATAATGTTTCTATATGATCCTTCCAGTTAAGCTGACTGTCGATTATAAGGCCTAAGAATTTTGCACTACGACGGCGACATCTATGACGCCACATAAGAACTACGACGAAAATACGAAATCCTGCATCGCGCAATCAAAGTTCTCCGCGCGATTTGAACATATACGACAGCCCGACATCAACTATCGGGCAGTCGCCCACCAGACTATAACACTCTGTCTGGTCGAAGGATCCTCCCTTTTCAACGGAGGTTTGCGGGACTTTACTCTCTGTTCCGCATACCTCCAAAAGTTTATATCAAACCCAAACATGATAATAACGTTGCTCGCGACCGTGCCTCCTCTAATAACTCATCTAACCAACGTAAACGTGAGGCACCTAAGTCAGACAGTAAAAATGTCACTTGTCACATTTGTGGCAAAATGGGTCATAAGAAATGATATTGTCCCAAAAAACCTAAAAATACCAATTCGGATCAGGATCCTAGTACCTCTAAGTCTGTTCCACCGACATCAAGCGATAAAACCAATAAACCCGTTCAACGCTGTACTTTTTGCAAACGTAATGGGCACTCAATCGATTCGTGTTTCCAAAAACAGCGTTCCGAGAATAATGACAAGAAAACGAATGAGGTAAATTTTAGCTCCGAATCGACCCCAGACAAAGTAACGTAATTTCAGCCGTTGTACAAAAGGTACCTGTTGATGTTTTAATTGACAGCGGCTCTGATATTTCCTTAATTTCAGAAAAGGTGCTAAAACATTTTAATTTTAATCGTGCGCCAGCTTATCGCTTGATGCGTGGCATAGGAAGTCAAGTAATCGCATCGACCTCTTTCATTACAACAGTCGTAGAATTCCCAGAAGTATCACTGGAAATTGATTTATATGTTGTCACTGCTGAATGCATAAATGCGCCTATTCTAATTGGAATTGATGTCTTGAATCGAAAAGGGTTGATTTACACCCGTACCAGTAGTGAGCAGCGGCTTACCAGGTCAGACGTTCAGTCAACCGTGCAGCTTGTGAACACTGTGGATGATGAGTGTACCAAAACTCCTTTAGTGGGTGCCGATAGAAATCAATTGCTGGAAATCATCAAAGAGTTCTCTGATTTGTTCATTTCCGGTACAGCAACCTCCACAATGAACACAGGTAGTATGGAGATCAAACTAACGTCTAACACTCCGTTAACCCACCGTCCTTATAAACTTTCGGCGGAAGAAAAAAACCGGGTTCGAAATATTGTCAGCGATCTGCTCAGCAAGGGAATAATCCGTGAATCACAGTCTGATTACACGAGTCCTATCATCCTCGTCAAAAAGAAGGACGGGAGTTATAGGATGTGCGTCGACTATCGAGCACTGAATGCTATTACAATGGTAATAGCATTCAGTGCAACGGCAAGGGAAATCTCTCTTTAATGAAAGAGAGATTTCCCTTGCCGTTGATCGATGACCACATCGACAGACTTGGTAGCTTCAAAATCTTCACTAGCCTTATGGCTACTGGTTTCCATCAGGTGCCAATGAAGGATGACGATTCCATTAGCAAAACTGCCTTTGTAACGCCTGAAGGGCAGTACGAGTATTTAAAAATGCCATATGGTCTGGCCAATGCTCCCATTGTTTATCAGAGGCTCATATCTAAAACATTAAAACCTCTCATTGACGCTGGTAGAGTTCTAACCTACATTGATGACGAGCTGATCTTGTCCAACTCAGTAAGTGAAGGTCTTAAAACGTTAAGAAAAGTTTTAGAGATACTTAAAGCGGCAGGATTTTCAATAAACTTAAAAATGTGTACCTTTCTAGACGAAGAGATTGAGTACCTAGGGAGACTGATTGGACGTGGTCAGGTACGGCCGAGTCCAGGTAAAGTAGACGCGCTTGTAGTTTTTTCCAAAACATTCAAATGTGAAAGAAGTTCGCCAGTTTCTGGGGCTCGCAGGGTATTTTCGCCGTTATATTGCTGGTTATGCCTCTAAGACAGCAAGCATAGCAAGGCTGCTGAGGAAAGGTGAACCCTTTTTGTGGGGCTCTGAGCAGGACACTGCTCGCGACTAGATTATAAGTTGCTTAACAAATGAACCGGTTTTAGCAATATTTGACCCCCAGTTACTTACGGAGCTTCACACAGACGCTAGTGCTATCGGATTTGGTGCTATATTACTCCAAGAACATAGTGGTGGGAGAAAGAGGGTCGTTGGGTATTTTAGTAAGTCCACTCAGGGCGCGGAATCGCGGTACCACAGTTACGAATTGGAAACGTTGGCCGTTGTACGAGCGCTCCAGCATTTTCGCCATTATCTCATTGGTATACAATTTAGGATAGTGACGGATTGCAATTCTTTAAAGTTAACGGAGCGAAAAAAGGACTTGTTGGCTCGGGTCGCGCGCTGGTGGGTTTACTTGCAAGATTTTACATTCACTCTCGACTATAGGAAGGGTTCATTAATGCAACACGCAGATTTTTTAAGCCGTAACCTTCATCTTACCGATAATGTCTCTCATATCCGAAATCCGAACAACTGGACAAATATTGCTCAAACCGCTGACGCGGAGACTCAGGAATTGATGTCTAAATTGAGGGAAGGGCAATTAGATCAAACGAGGTACATAATCAAAAATGATTTATTGTTTTACAAATTTACACCCACTGGAGAAGAACCGCGACTTCTGTGCTTCATCCCGAGGGGTCATAGGCTCAGTCTGTTAAGGGTTTTTCACGAAGACCATGATCATATTGGTACTGACAGAACCACTGACCTGATTTTACGACACTTTTGGTTTCCGGGCCTACGGCCATTCGTGAGGAAGTATATAAGTCATTGCATTATATGTCTGGCACATAAAAGGGTTCCTAGAGCTCCCTCTCAGCCAATCCAGTCCTGGTCTAAGCCAGAAATCCCTTTTTCTGTTGTACATACCGATGTTCTGGGACCACTTCCAGAATCAAATGGTTTTAAATACGTCTTGATTGTAATTGATGCATTTTCCAAATACTGCTTACTTTACTGTTTATATAGACAAGACGCTGATGAGTTAAAGCGTGTATTCTCTAACGCAATATCGTTATTTGGTACCCCATCTATGATAGTATGTGACCGTGGTAGGATGTTCGACAGTAGGGCTTTTCAAAACTGGATCACTGAGTTGGGATCTTCAATACACTTTATTACGCCGGGTATGCATCGCTAGAACGGTCAAGTAGAAAGATACTGCCGAACCGTTCTTAACATGCTACGGATCGAGGTCGGCAATAAAGGCTCGCAATGGTCCGATGTGCTCTGGAAGGTGCAGCTTACCCTCAACATTTGCAGACAAGCCACTAACCGGACTTCACCACTACAGCTGCTGGTGGGCATAGACGCGGCTACCCCTGTCATCAGATCCTTGGTGCGAGACGTTGCACTTGAAAACTCGCATCCCAATAGAGAAGCCTTGTTAAGTCTAAGGAGACAACGAGCTTCCGAGCTTATTACAGGCAATCAGCATTATCAGGATGCTTATGTAAATGAAGATCGAAGGCAACCACGTACGTTTGCTGTTGGTGACTTCGTGTTTGTAAGCAAAGTTGCTCGGACTACGGGGAAACTAGACTCCGGCATGCGCGGCCCGTACAAGGTTGTCCGAGCGCTGCCACACCACCGTTATGAGCTAGAGTTACTAGTTGGGTCTTATGGCAAAAAGACTCAAGCCGCCGCCGAACATATGATGTTGTGGCATGGTAAGTGGACGCCGGATACGTGCTCAGCTTTCTTTGAGAGTGGTGAGTTATTTGTTATGAGCATGCTAATGTTTGGGCCTCTGCTCTATTCCGCGGTCATAGAGGAGACACGCAGAACTTTTGGGCCTCTGTCTCAATGACGCGATGAGTCAAAAATCCATAATAAGCATAACCTTTGGGCCTCTACTATGTATTCGTGAAAACGACAAGCGAACGTTTGGGCCTCTGTCGATAACAATGTATGGCTGGTGATGGAAATTCGGATCATTAGCGATGCATTGAATCTTTTGGGTTTGAAGCTGTTTCAACTTTAAAGGTCACCATTTCTGATCTTTGTTGCTGGCGCTTGAGTGCACGCTTGTGCCTGGAACACTGGTCTGATTTGGGGACTCTTAACTTATGAAGCTACTTCAGGTTGAATAAGCTTCAAACTTTAGGCCATGTTATTTAATTACTTATGTGCTCTTATGTTTTTCAGATAATACTGATGATCAAAATAATGATGATGATCAGGTTGTGAGAGACTGATCTGAAGCGAATAATGGGAATGATGCTGCGGTCGAGGACGACACGCTATCAGGAACGGCCGTCTTAGATATTGCCCCTTCCAACCTACCCGGTCCGAGTGGAAGGGTATAAAAAGGCATGGCGCGCTGTGAACGGGCTTTTTGACCATTTGGATTTTGGATGCAACGGACGTGTTCTAAGGACGTTATAGTGATCATTACCATCGTGTTATATAATTCTGATGTATTTATGTGCTTGATTTTGATTAAAGACAATTTATAAGAAATATAACTTTTTAGGTTATTTAGTGATTTGTTTTTTTTAAGACAGCCCGCTTCTGGTCCCTAAGAGTATTGTATAGACACAGACACATTATTTGTCATGGAGGATATCTTTATTACGCTGCATGTAGGTATTTGCAGACTAAAATGACGATAACATCATTTACATTATATATATTTACTGTTGTTTTCTTTTTGGTTTTTAGTGAGAATTGTTTTAAGTCTGGGTTTTTTGTACTTTTTATTTTTATGTTTCCTTGGCTTTTTGATTAATTTTTAAATAAATAAACAGGTTCCCACAAACCTCTGCAAATAAGACATACTTTATTACAGTTTGCTGTGTTCCTTTTTTTGTTATTTTTTGTTGTGAATCAAAAAATAAACTTAAGAACATAGTAATTTTAATTTAGTCATCATCATCATCATATCAGCCGAAAGACGTCCACTGTTGGACATAGGCCTCCCCCAAAACGACCGGTCCTATTCGTCACGCATACATGGGATTCCCACGACCGTGTTGGAGGCGAGTTTTACTAAATTAAAATTAAATTAAAGGTACTAAATTAAATTTTAATTTTATTTTTACTAAATATGCTAAACATAAATGATCCATTTGACTCACATAATTATAACGGCTACAAATCACGCTACAATGATAAGGCCCCGCGAAACTTTGTGAGCATGGTTTGTATTTTGTATGCTTGATACTTCTTCATGCTGAAACTTCTGAAGGGATATCGATGAAATTTGGCACACTGGTAGATCATATCTTGGCACAAAGGATACTTTTTACCTCGTATGTTCCCTTGGGATAATTTTCTACTATAACGCTGGCAAAGTCGTGGGTTACAAAATAATTTTGTTATATGTTTCTTGATGTACCTAGACTACCTACCTACATACCTATTATGTATTTCTACTTCCTCTTGGCGTGCGGTTTTACTAAGAATTCAAAGTAACTATAGCAAGATATGTATCTTACTTTATCTTTTTTTCTTTACTTTATGTTTATGTAAACATGACGCATGGAAAATATTACTAAACCCACATGACCACAAAACGAGTTGAGTGGACGTTTATATGTTTTTTAGTTTAAGACTCCCTTTGTGTTACTTTTTATCATGATGTAGGTACAATGTATAGTAAAAAAAAACACGTTGAATTATGAATCCACTTCACATTCATATTTATTTTTGCAACATCGTAAGTACCTAATAGTTGCCAGTGTTTTAAAGATAACTCTGTATAGAGAAACATACACGCGGTTGAAGCCGCTAGCAAAAGCTAATAAAAATATATGAAGTATCTTCGCCCTGCGTGTAAAATATAGCCTATGTCACTCAGCAGGAATAAAGCTGCCTTCTATCGGTGAATTATTTTTGGCGATCGGTCCAGTACTTTCAGAGATTACCTCCTACAAAAAAAAAAAACTAACTGTACCTCTTTATAATATTACTAGCTTTTGCCAGCGGCTTCACCCGCGTACATAAAATATAGCCTATGTCACTCAGGAATAAAGCTGCTTTCTATTGGTGAAAACATTTTAGCAATCGGTCCAGTACTTTCAGAGATTACCTCCTACAAACAAAATGGTTAATAAACAGCCTCAAACGAAATGTATATTGCAGTAGATAGTACATATAGGTAACTTAATTAGCATTTAGATCATTATGCACTGTTTAACATAATTATTGCAATGGCTAATTTATATTTGTTATAATTTCTACTGCACATGAAATAAGGTCGACAGGTTCAACTTTTCAATACAAGTTCCATATCAAACTATTAGTAATTTAGTACATTAGTAATAATAATCTTCCCGACCTTTCAATCTCAAATCAAGAACGTAGAAGACATTATTATAATGCACAAGTGTACAAACACTTAACACAGGTGGTCTCTCTGTTCCTTTTGGCGGTTATCACACTGCCACGCACCCGCAGCGTAGTGCGTTAATGTGTGTCTTAACGTTGCTTGTAAGCATCTCCGTTTGTATAGAAAACACGCACAGTCCATCACACTGAAAATGCTCCCACGCGCGTTCATGCAGATCACGCGCCTACATGCGGAGAAACATGCACACACTCGCGTGGGTGCGGATATTTCTATGCAACCAACGGTTATACGTGCTTTCCGAGACATGGGGACGGGGGTGTCACATCATCAACTTCCAAACTCCGGGTTGTACAAGAATTCAATATTCAAATCAAATCAAACCAATTTTATACATTAATGCATTAGAATAGTTCCTAATTGCTTTTTGAATGAATTTGAATACGCTACCTATCTAAGCAGCCAAGCATATTCAAATGGTATTACGGAAGGATTGTTTTTATTAGATTGTGGATGTTAGTAGAAAATTATCCCAAGGAAACATGCTCCCGGGATAAAAAGTATCCGTTGTCCTATTCCAGGACATTGTTTAGGTACTAGGAAATTAGGCATTGTTTAGGTTCGAGCGTGAAAAAGTAAAACAACATACACACTCACAAAAATGTCTTAGAGTAACCCGGGTACAGAAGATCCTCCCCGCCCTAGAGCAGGATGTCATTAGATGATTTTCCCAGCAGCCACCAGCGAAATTCAAATTTTTGCATTTTACAATTCAGATTAAGTTGTATGTTAATTAAAATATGATACGCGAGCGTAAAGCGCAGGCCACACCGCCAGCTAGCGGGCGGGCGGGCTAGGCGGGTGGGCGAAGCGAACGAAGGAAACTATACAAACTACGCGAAATATTGGTGAGCTAAACTATGGGGTTCACACCGAAAACTACGGACAGACGAGCGACTTTCGTCGATATATGACATACTAGCTTTCCGCCCGCGACTTCGCGCGGGCAGAGACCCGTGCTCAGCAGTAGAATTATAGGTAGCCTATGTGTTATTCCAGTGTCTCTTCTACCTACCTACCAAATTTGATCTAAATCCGTTCAGTAGTTTTTGCGTGAAAGCGTAACAGACAGACAGACAGAGTTACTTTCGCATTTATAATATTAGTAGGGATTCATCGTTATATTGCTAAAAGAGTTATGAATTTACACGTGGATGGATGGAGAGGGAGAGGGAGGCCAAAGAAAAGATGGATGGATTGTGTAAGAAGTGATATGAATGAAAAGGGAGTTAGTGATAGCGTGACGAGCGACAGGACAGAATGGAAGAAAAAACGTGTTGCGCCGACCCCAAATAAAACGGGATAAGGGCAGGAAGATGATGATGATGATGAGTAGGGATTCATCGTTCACAAACGAAACACTACACTGCTATTCGAAAGACGAGCGTCGACTAGTCTACTCGAAACGGGGAGGACGGGCGAACAAACCGGGCGCGCCAACGAGGTGAACGAGTAGCTTCGCTGGAATCGTCGAATATTTCGTTAGCTTAGCTCGTTAGGTTAGTCGGTAGCTCGCGGTGTGAACCGAAGTATGTAAAGAGGTGAAACGATGTTCGCCCGCCTAGCCCGCCCGCCCGCTAGCTGGCGGTGTGGCCTGCGCTTTACGCGTATAAATTTATTTACGGAATAATAATTATTAAACTCATCAATACGGCTCTTTCAGATCGTCTTAAACTGTTGAATGACTTTTCCGTGAAATAGCTTACGCCGGCTACCGTTCAGTATTTCCCCCTTTCAAATACCATCAGTGAGAGACACAGTAGTAAGACAATAGATGCGCGAACGTTCGCTTGGAGATTCATGAATTAATTTTAGCGTAATGTACAGCTTCAATAGAAGTGTACTACATACATTCAATAAAAGTATAGTATACATTCGCGCGGGTGGCGAGGCGAGTAGCGATCGGACTGGCGAACATGCATAAGTAAACTGCGCGCTCGAAAAGTTTTTTTTTTTTGAGTAGCCTCTCGCAGATCAACCTATTATGAGGTTATCGTCTGCTTAGCCGGACTAGCCTGGTTACAAGTTATGGGATGGATCGAACTAAGATTATTATTATTACTCTATGAATTAAAAACTACGGGCTCGCTCGAACTAGGGACAGGGGCGCCCGCTATTCGCCTTACGCACTTTATACAAATGTTTCGATGATTTTTGACTTCTGTGGCTGTGCTGCTGTGTGGATTCATGTTGTTGTCCCGATAAAAACACACGCGATACCACATATTGTATTGTATTTGTACCCATAATAGATGAGATGTGTAAAGTACAACTTTTTTTTTTAATACCCATTGTACCATATCTCTGGCGAAATAAATAATATATTTATTTCTTCTTTTTTATCTACAAGCGCGTATCCCCAAGAAAAATTATGTACATATAAATTTTTAGGTTTCTCAATACTATTAAGTATTGAAAGGCTTTAAATTGGGAAATAATTTACTTTTTTTAACTTGCGTCGAAACATGCCTCCCAAATAACTTGCTTCAGAGTGGACGAAATAAGCCTCCAACGCACTTTTTGTTCTGATCAATTTGTCGGTAAGAATAAAGACCGTCTCACGTGTACGTCACGTCATACACGATAAACACGTGATTACAAAAAACCTAGCCTTGCAGAAATGGATCAACGTACGAACTATTCATGTGAACCGGTTTAGAAAACGCATATAAAACCGGTTTCCATGAAAAGTGATAATCTCGTTAAAAAACCAATTCCTAATCATAAAAATCTTTAAAAATACAATTAAGAATCTGATGATGATCGAGGAAGTCTCAATCATATGTTTTTGCTCGTCAGATTATTATAATATCCTCTTGTTATCTTCCAATATTATTTCTATTTTATTATGTACCTACCTACTGGACCAGAATAGAATCGTTTATTTCTGAGGTCATGGTACATGAAGATCTTAATATTAAACGGAATCACATATACTACCTTTGCTGCTGTAGAAATATTAAATCCTTACTAATATTATAAAAGCGAAAATGAGTTTGTTTATTTGTTTATTACGTCTTCACGCCTAAATGGCTAAACCGATTTTGATGACACTTGGTACACGGATAGACCATGTCCTGGAATAGGACATAGGATACTTTTTATTTCGGAAGTATGTTCCCTTGGGATATGTTTTTGCTATCACGCGGGCGAAGCCGCTGGGAGCAGCTAGTGAGTATATAATTTACAAATTCACATATTTAGAGATGATGCAAAATGGGAAAGTGTGTCTGTTTGTCCGTCTTTCACGGTAAAACGGCGTGATAATTGACGTGATTTTTTAAGTGGAGATAGTTGAAGAGATGGAGAGTGACATAGGCTACTTTTTGTCTCTTTCTAACACCCCACGTCCCAGGGGAACCGTGTAACCCCAAATTTAACGCGAGCGAAGCCGCGGGCAAAAGCTAGTATAACATAAGATTTAAAATAAATCAAACAAAAAAATAATAATATGCGTAACTTTATGGACTGTGTTATTTTTATTCGTACATAATTTAAAACTAAGATGTTATTCAATGTTTACTATTTTATATGGTAATGTCACGAGTTCACGACTAGGGAATGCAATCTCGATCTCGGCCTTTTTTAGCGAGATTGATCTCGGACGAAAAAAGGGCGAGATCTCGCAAGATTAACGAGATTGTACTCGAGCACATAAACGTCTTATTCGAAGCGCGGATTGACACGGACGTTAAAAAATTATAGACAGATACGTCAAACAGTGTTTGATGCAAAAAATGTATTGAAAAAATTCGTGAAAATAAATATTTATCTTATTACTTTTTTTTGGTGGGTAAAAATCATCCAGATGACGTCTCCCGCCCTTGGACGGAGCGGGAGATAGTGTCAGACTATTTTACTGCCTTCGTGCCTTTCATACCGGGGCTGAGCTACGTTTCGGAACTAACCCTGGCCCCAGTAGGCTTCGACCCAGTGCACGCCGTCGATGACTTGGGCTCGGTCCGGACGGTTACCGGACGATTCGACAGCAAACTACCCATTGCTCGCCGTCCGCAAGCCTGCGCCTATGGTTATCTTATAATACTTATAATTTTTATTATTTTTTTCCTTATTTATTCAAAAATTGTGAACATTTGCAAAAAAAAACAATACTGTTAATCTCGTGAGATCTCGAAAATAGCGAGGTCTTGCGATATTGTTATTCATAATCTCGTGAGATCTCGCGATATTGTTATTCATAATCTCGTGAGATCTCGCTCGAGCCCCAATCTCGCGAGATTTGCATTCCCTAGTCACGACAGACGGAAAGAACCGTTTTAAACCTACTCCATTGAAGTTGACACAAGAAGTGTCTGCAGTAGGAATGCTATGGAAATGTTTAGGATGTGGATACGGATACGATTACTGATATGAAATTATTACGGATTATGCGCTAATTTCGGTTACGGATATTAGAGTATTTAAATTATAATAAAAGTAGAACACCAATAGCAAGCTTTTCTATCTGTGTCGGTAGCGGATATTTTTAACCAACGTCCGAAAAAAGGAGGAGGATCTCATTTCAATTGTAGATATTTATTTTTTATGGTTGTTACATAAAAACTCCTTCGTTTATGGACCAATTTGCAAATTTATTTTTTCCTTTACATGATATGCTTCCAATTTAGTCCCATTTTTTTTTCAAAATCTTTTTGATGTTAAGAGAGATATGAGGAATCGAGGGAACTCCTCAATATTATAGGCACCTATTTAGTTATTTTGGTATTTTCATTGAAGACTTATGCATTTACAGTCAAAAAGTGACATTTGATGAAGTGGAACTGGTGAAGAAGATCATGCTGCGGCGCGGTGCCAAACCAAACCCTTTTGAAGTTGTCGTTTCAAGTGTAAGCAAAAATGAACTTAGTGGTGGTCAGGCGGGAGTGTCTTTGATTGGGCCTCTGTTGCAGACCGTACAAAGTTTATCATTATGAATATATTTATGTATAGTTATAAATAACACCAGTCATGGGATTTTTATGTCGTTATTATTATATAATGGTTGGAAAAATACTATTTGTAGGATGTAAACATTTATCACTGTATTTATATAACTTTTTATTGCTAATTTTATAATAGACTAGCTTTTGCCCGCACGGCTTCGCTCCCGCTCTTCCCTATTCTACCCTACTATACCTTACTCTACCCTACTCTATCCTACTCTACCCTACTCTACCCTACTCTACCCTACTATACCCTACTATACCCTACTCTGCCCTACTCTACCCTACTCTATCCTATTATACCCTACTCTACCCTACCAAACTTCACAAAAACCATCTACTAAATAGTCCGAACAAAGCCTAAAAATTTGGTTTAGATAGGTGAGCCCGTTCATAAAATAACAACGAAAAGTGGCATTGATTTTTATATATATAGATACCTTCAATTTTTTTTAGTCTTATCTTTGATCAAACACACTAATTTTATCAAAGGGAGTATACACTGTAAAAATAAGTGTACAGTACAGTACGAGTCATGTATCGTACATGGCATTCGTGTATTGCAAACCAGTACTCGTACTGTTCCGTTGCTTTGCTCGAATTACATTGTTAAGCGGCAGTACAGTACACTCATAGACAGCTGTAGTAATTAGTTAACATACAAAGTGTATGCGGCCCAATCAGTAGCGCATAAAGGGAGAATACTTAACAACTAACCAGGGTCTCAAGTCTGCTATTACAATAGTGTCAGAATGGTCTAACACTGATTTTATATTTGTTGATTTTGACAAGTTTGGTAATCTACTAATATAGTGGCGTCATTGTGACTTTCCAGTGGTCAACCGATGACACTCCATTGAAAGAAGTGGCATAGTATAGTAATCTGGTACGTATTGATGAATGAATCAAAATCAAAAGCATTTATTTCAAATAGACCATTTGCAGGCACTTTTTAATCAAATTAATATCGGCCAGACCAAAAAAAGTGAAGCTAAATTGCACGTCCCAAAGCGTAGAATGTCTGACGTATGCGGTAGGTACTCTGCTAAAATTTTTACAGTTCCTTTGATCACTGACCTACCATTAGAACGACATCATGCAGTCATTGCTTTTAAAAAGCTCGATATTGTCATTCTACCAAAACTCTATTACCATTGACCTTACGTTAGATTAAATTACGAACTTTTAGCAAAATGACAATGATCGTGTTGGAATGACGAATTTATAAAATTAGCAGACTTGGGCCCGGATTCTTCAAATGCAGAATTTAAGTTTGAACCAAATTCTTGATACAAATATTTGGTTAAAACAACTGTTCTCGAAATAACAAGAAAAAACCAATCAACGTCAGTGAATAGCGAATTTATGTGCATAACTAGCGACCTTATTAGGTGCACGTGCATTTGACTCTCACTTTTCAAGGCAAAGGGTTCACTAGCCGTGCGAACTCGATATTAAACTTTAATTAAACACGCTACTTACAAATCGATGTTATTTGTGATTATTGTGTTCAAAATATTAATGAATTTGAAATTAATAATTATATTTTCTCGTGGAAATGGAACCTGCTGCCATTGGACAAAATTAACTTTTATTTCTAAATGATTATCTGTCGCATGTCGGATGAGCTGTTGGCTAAAAGAACTTCTTATTGGGTCCTATTTTTCATTTTGAAGTACAAAAAAAAACGATTTTTTATATACCGATTAGTGATGTAACTTTGCATTCGCTTTTGCGAATATTTGGCAAATGTTTTGACAAACAAAAAGGTATTAAAGTATTGCTACCATGATTATTTGACAGACAGACGGACAAAAAAAATTACCCAGAACAAAATATTATTTAGAAGGGTTCTGTTTTTTCTTTTGAGGTACAGAACCCTAAAATACTTCTTTTCAGTATATTTCGAGGTTTTCTATCGTTTACATATCGGGGAGTGCACTGGAATTGAACAATCTAATTCCGCCAAGTCCGTTCCATCATTGGATTACAAGACGTACGGGCATTGCGCCACCGTTACATGGTGGTCATCCCACCCATACACACAAAGCGTTTTGGAAACACATTGTGCGTACAGCCAAGGACTGGAATTCCCTGCCGGAGTCTGTGTTTTCTGATAGCTACAACTTAGGGGTCTTTAAGTCAAGAGTGAATAGGTTACTTCTAGGCAAGCGTGCTCCATCGTCGAACACATCATCGCTTACCATCTGGTGAGATGGTGGTCTAACGCGTACCTATCAATAATAAAAAAAAAAAGAAATACAGCAAGTACCAAAAACCTTTAGATTGAACCTCTATTCTACATCCCGTTGAGAATTATCTACCTACGCTTCCGTGACTTGCCTCTATTAAGTACGCGTCATAATCTTCTAGACTTTTTATAAGTAGTCTCATTATGTTAAAGTGACGTATCTGTTTTGTGTCATTTAAGACACAAAGTTCAATGTTGTTTTGCGGTTTTTGTATGTTTTTCTTAGATAAAATAATCATTACGTACTATGATATAACACTTTAAGTATAGTAGCTTCTAGTGAGCTGTCCCGGCTTCGCATTACTGCAAATTCTATTGAGTGGAAACTGTATTAAAATCCGTAACGTGGTTTAGGAAGATTAAGCGGATAAACAGACCGACACGGAATGCGAAATTCGTTTACACTATAACAGCGGATACCCGGAATGCACTACAAAAAAAAAAACGGCAAAAAAATCACGTTTGCAGTACCGAAGTCTCACTTGAATATTTATTTTATTCTATTTTTTTTAGTATTTGTTGTTATAGCGGTAACAGAATTACATAATTTGGGAAAATTTCATGAGATACAGCAGCCTGGTGACAGACAGATACATAGCGGACTGGCAACAATAGGGTTTTTATCCTTTGGGTACGGGACCCAAAAAAATAAACCATAATACATTATGGTCTAACATCATCTTCGCAATTGTCTTTCTAATGAAATCAGTTTGGGGCACATCACTTGGATGGTTTCAAATTCTATAACACACGTAAATACAACATTAGTTATGGTTGTCCTTATAAATACATGGCGACCGGGCCGTCCGGGTCTGAAGGGGTCTAATGCCCACTATGACCGGCCGTGACCTGTGTTGTACTTAGTGTCAGTAGTGTAGTGTCCAATCTTTCTTAAAAATGTTTGGGAAACATATAACATGGGGTAAAAATTATAGGAATCGATTCAGCTACTAATTCTGAACAAACTATATTTAGGTTTCGCATACCTATACTAAAAATAATGAAATAATGTTGTTATGTAGAAACATTTTTCGTGTTTTTATTAACTTGCATATAAAAGGGAAAGTCCTGTCTCACTCATTGACTCATTAACCCCTGGAAAAGAACGCTTAAATTTTTAATGTCCAAAAATTTTTTTATGGAAATACCTACTTTTAGGCGGGTGAAACCGCCGGTTGAAGCTGTTCATAGAGATAAATCATAAACGTAGTAGGCAGGCTTATGTATAAATAAAGTTGTTTTTATTAATAGTTATTTGCATATTTAACCAATCTATACTTATAATAAATCTGTAGAGAGGTCAATTCTGTACATGAAATATATTTCCAAAATAACTATCAGGGGGTGATTAGTGATCGATACTGATGCTAAAAATGCAAACAGTAAAATTTTTGTCTGTCTGTCTGTCTGTCTGTCTGTCTGTCTGTCTGTCTGTATGTTCTTTATAGAAACAAAAACTACTCGATGGATTTTAACGAAACTTGGTACAATCATTCTTCATACTCCTGGGCAGGTTATAGTATACTTTTTATCACGCTACGATCAATAGGAGCAGAGCAGTGAAGGGAAATGTTGGGAAAACGGGAGAAATTACTCCATTTTTTAAGCTTCCGTCGCGTTTGCAGCCTTAATAGTTAAAGCTACACAGAAAACATGTATTACGGAAATGTTCTCCTCAAAATTATATAAAAAATGTCCCACGACAGCATACGTCTATCTTTTATGGTTAACTCACAATAACACGTGTAACTCCCGATAGCTTAGCAGTTCTGAGCTTTCTGTTTATTTTTGTCTACTCTTACGTTTATAACACTGAATGTCGCTGGCATAAGCAACAGGATCCGCGTACGAAGTCGCTGGCAGAAGCTAGTTTTAGAATAAAACTAATTTATTATGAACTTGTTTCTTAGGCACAAACAATATTTGTAATGTCAGAGAACTCACTGTTTTACTTGTAGAAATCTACACTAATATAATAAAGAGGTAAAGTTTGTTTTTCTGTTTCTACTCCTAGGAGGTAATCTCTAGAAGTACTGGTCCGGTTGCTAAATTTTTTTAGCAAGCTTTAGCTAGCTTTAAAGTGCATATTTTGTTAATTTATATCGCAAAGCAAATGAATAGCAAATGTTATGTACGCCATTACATACGTCAGACCACCATGATGGAATTGATTCTTTTTTAATGTTACATGTATTTGTAATGTGTTACATGTGTTTGTGTGTATTTGTATGGTGTGGTATCGCGCTTGAGTATTTCGGGGTGAAGTTTTGTTTTTTTTTTTTCAAATTTTAAAATTCTTATACACTCTCCTCTCCTCTAAAATGGAAACTTGTCATCTGACTTTTCTTCGTTATAGAACCTAACCTTCACAAACCAATAGGTCGCCATGACGCTTTACTGACTGCAAATTAAGCATCGTAATATTTGTAATGATTACACGATAAGAGAACAAAAAAAACTAAGCATACATAAATATAATAAAAAAGAAGAAACAACAACTAAAATAATCTTGAATGTAATAAAAAACGGAACACACCAGAAAAATTTTGGGGCACAATGACGTAAATCGCTCGGTAGGTTGTTCGGTAGGCTTCGCAGGTGTAATGACTGGCCAAAACAGTCTGGAAAAATCCACAACGTGTGTCATACAAGTTGTTAGTTTTTTGGGTATTGTATTCATCTAGATTTTTTCTGGGTAAGTTCATAGTTCAATCAAATCCGGTTGTATATCGTTTTTTTTTATATTGTGTTAGTGATTTAGTACTCCGGAAATACGAATGAAACAATGGAATCCTTATGGGATCTTTTTCGTCTGTTAGAGCCAGTTTTCTTTGAATCTACTAGAAATATTAAGTTGAAATTACATCATTTAAAATAAATAATTTAAGTTACGTTAGGAAAATAAATAAGTAAAAATCGAGAATTCTCCTATAGATTGCCCTAAAACCTTATTTATTCCTTCGAAACAAGAGGGTCCCGAGCTCAGTTTTGCTTATACAATCCACATTGTATTTAGCAAGAGCGACTAACCTATCATAATCAAATAACAGATGAGGAAAGAGATTTCTTCTACGGATCTCGTATTTGTTTACCATTCACATTCAAATTAACGTAATTCAAACTATTATTCTCGCACTTTCACAGCAAAAGCAACAGTTATAATGACTTGTCGCTATACCTCACCTAGCTAGGGCATTTATCGATTGGATCTACCATTACCTAATGTACCTACCATTGAGTATTGAGCATTATAATAGAAAGCTTTATACAGAGAATTAAAGCCGTGCAATCCGTGCAATGCAATGCCTTTGTGATGCTTATCTCTTAGGATATTTGAAATATATATGGTTAGTTTTAACCAGAGGTAGCTAAAATGAGCAGCGTTGAATGACCTAACACAAGAAGGACCAATGCCCTGGTAAGGGTCGCGGAAATCCGATGGATGCAAAACGAGGACCGTTCATTGTGGACTCTTGGGGGAGACCTATGTCCAACATCCAATGTTGGACATCTTTCGGCTGAAATTACTAACACTACCTACAAAAAAAAACACTAAAATGATCAAAATAATTTAATTTCAGAAGATAAAAAAACAAACAATAGCAGAAACACCAACTTCCGAAATTAAAGTTATTTTGATCGTTTTATGTTTTTTTGTAGTGGAACCGGTATTTGTTTTTTGTAAAAAGTTTTTTTTTTTATATTTATTAGGTAATTCGGTTAAATCCCACTCAGTTTTCGTGTTTTTTCAAAACAATTACGAAGCAAATGATTTATAAGTTCTTAATAAATTATTTGCTTTGTAATTGTTTTGAAAAAACACGAAAACTACTACCTAATGATGTTTTTTATAAAAAAAAAACTTCCGTGCATTACAATATATGTATTTAATTGACGAGGAAGTTAGCTAAGTCGGTAGCACTAAAAGTTACATAGCATTATTTATGGCAAGGCCTCCAAACGATATGTTTGTACAGACAGTTCGCACTATGTTAATGAAAAGAGATAATAGAACCTGTATTAATACTTATGTAACCTAAGGTGACTTGACTCAAGTACATAATACAATAATTGTATACTTGGAGGTTATTATGCATACCACGTATTCATTCATTTTATCTCTATTTATTATCTTATTTTTGTCTGTGCAGTTCTTCTCGTTTTCTGATATAAAGAGTTGACTTTTAGAACATTCCTTGTTGCATTAAGTCCACTTATGTAAACACTACTGTAGGTATATAAAATTTAAATAAATAAACATTGATGTCTATCTGGTGTCAATGTCAAATATGTATGTATTACACATACATATTTGGCTAGTTTATTATTGTTAGTCTACAGAAATGTTGTATGTTGTTTGGATAATGAGGAAATTATATAATTGTAAATAGATGAAAGGCTAAAAATTGTTTAGGCAGCTTCTAAAATATTTGATCGATTATGAAAAGCGATAAATAGACTACGCACCCAAAAGGGCCGTTGCAAACACAACCTGGTAAAGTGGAGCATTATAAACCCATTCGACACCCAGTGCGAGTGCGGTGCTCCTGACCAGACGATGGCCCACTTATTAGTGCCCAAAGTGTCCCTGCACCTGCACTTTGGAGGACCTAAAAAACGCCACTGACGCCGCTATAAAAGTGGCAACTACACTAAGTCCAAAAACTTTTAGAGATAAGAAAACTATCGATTTAAGGAGAAGAAGAAGAATCAATTAATTTTTACATTTTTAGCCTTGTTGTATGAACTTATGAAGCTTTAGTGATGTAAATTATATAGGAAAACCTTCTTCGTTCATTGCCCTTTATATTAGTTAGAAACCGTATCAAAAACCATTAAGTGATTTCGTAGGAGTTAGCGGATAGGTAAATAGACAGACGCGGAATCCGGCATTGTTTTGTAAATGTTATTGTCACCGAAACATTGCGGACTCCGTATGAATGTAATACATATCTTTATTAGGTTATAATTTCTTGATATATTATGAAAAAGCTCGGTTTTTATACGATAACTCACATCATAATTCATTAGTTTTTAACATAAATGTGTCTAATTTAGAAAAAAAAATAGAATTAACTTCATTGTACACCAAAAAAGTAACATAGTTTATACATAAACTTAAATTTATGGGTACGATTGCGGTCTTATCGCTAACAGCGATATCTATCAGACAACCGTAAACATATGTACAATTTCTCGCGATATTTTACTACCTTACGGTGTTTGCTATTTTCCGGTGACGATACACATAGAGTCAGTAATTTTTTTTTCTGACCGTGTAGGTCAGTCAGGACAAACAGACGCAAGAATTAGGAAACTTAAACATTAAAGCTAAAACCTAATAAAAAAGCAGCCTTGGACAATGATGACCTAGTCGACACTGTTGACTGGACAAAAATGTACTTATATTTCACAACTTACTGTTTATGTAGTTAAAGAAATGAAAACTCGATGTCCCCGAGATAATACTGTGGTGAAACTGTTGGACAATGACGAAATAAGCGCAAAAAATAATGCTTTTGTTATGATAGGAAGTTGCTTTTGTCTTTACCGTAATTTATGTGACTACCTGTGTGTGGCTGCTGTTTTAGAAGCTGGGAGCTCATTAATAAGTTCTCCAGCTCTGGGTTCAACGAGAGGGCGTATCAGACTTTTACTTAGTAAAACCTAATCATGTTTTTACGCGTAAAAGATGATTTTTTAGATGCTTTAAATTAAAATAAAGACACGAAATTGGCTTTATTTGAGAGATTATGTAATGGCAGTAATGTTTCAATATACTTTCGGGCGTGTGGAAGCCTCAGCTTGCGACTACACAGCGTAACCTGCATGTCCAATTTTCACATATTCTTCTCAGTAAATCAGGCTGTATTTCAGCAATGACGCGTCGAATGTTGGCTTCTAAGTGCTCAATAGTTTCTGATTTGTCAGCGTAGACATGCGACTTTATACGTCTCCAGAAAAAAAACAATCTAAAGACGTCAAATCGCATGAACCAGTCGGCCAGTTAACAGGTCCATTTCGTAAAATTAATCGTTCGTCAAACGTTTCTTTCAATAAGTTAATGGTATCTTGCGCTGAAACCACAGTGTATGTCGTCCATGTTAATACCATCCAAAAAAAAGTTTGATAACATAATATGTCTCTGTACCGCTCACCATTGATTAGAACGTCGTTAAATTTGTATAATCCTTTCTGACCATTCCGCAAAATTAATACAAGCTAATTTTGCATGCCATGTCTTCCGATATCACACATGACATGAATTTTATTACTAAATTGTTTTAATAACAATGATGAGATTTTCTATAACTTACTTTCAGAAGAGGGGACCTGTAGTCCAAAACTAGTGTCTTTCATAGAAAGTAAGTTTATGTATCATAATACAACAATGACTATATAAGGCTTATATTGTTCCCGCTGCTGGGATTCAGGCCTTCTCTCTAGGAGACGAAATGGGCCGTAATCCATCAGGTGGTTTGGTCGGCCATTTTTTAGTTCTAGAACATGGTTCATGGTTCCTCGCGATGTTTTATTTATCTTTTTGAAAACAAATAAATTACATATAGAAAAGAGCCACAAACGTACAACTCCTAATCACTGGGCCATCACACCATTGACCAGAGGCCCTAAGCAAGCGATCGATTTGACAAACTATACTAAAGGGATAGAGATATTTAGGGCTTGACATTTCAACAGGACATGGCCCCTGGGCCCCACAGCACCTGAATTTTAATTCCCACCACTATAAAGTAGACATACGGATATGGCTATATAAACATAAAGTTAGCCAATCTAGAGGAAAAGGAGCGTAACTGACAGCCATTGTCCCCATACATGTAACCAGTGTTTATGTTGTTTCCTTGAATTAAGGTAGCCGTAGAACAATATGGAAATGTCGTTTTCCATGGGAAATAGTCATTATAATGTCACGCTCGTGAAAACAATAGTTGAGAATTGCCTGATTGTCCATTCAATGAGTTTTTATTGGGAATATATGAGTAACTGTTCGTTTATTTATTCAAATACTACAATGGCTGTAAGTTTTTTCACTAAAAACGATTTTATAAATGGTAATTTTTATTTCATGTGTAGACTAGGTGCTGCCAGCGGCTTTGCCCACATGGTAGTAGGAAACTATACCATGGGAACATAAAAAAGAGTATTCTATGCGCTATTACAGCATGGTTTACCCGTCTACCAAATTTCATCGAATACCGTTCGAGCGTAATGAACACCCAATCACAAACTTTCTTTGGTTGAAACTCTTCGGCCATCGCCGTCTGGTCCGACTGCACATACATACCTTATTAACCCTTCAGATACCGTCAATTAGAAACACAATAGTAATACAATAGATGCGCGGCCACCGGTGGTCGCTTGGGGATTCATGAATTAAAAGATTTACGCAAACGCCGAGTTGGACACTTTGCGGGACCCAAAGGCTGCCTTTTACCCTAGAATAAAGATTAAAAAAAAATTGTAAACAGACAACAAAGATCTGTGCTATATTTTTAATATCTTTATGTAATTACCCATATTAGCAAATAAACGATTATGATTATGATCTAATAGGTTAATAACAATATTCTTATCCATCCTTGATTAAGATTTTAACACTGCCATACAACGTCAACAGCGATACGGGGCAATTAATTACAGGCATATTTAAAAAAAAAACTAATTTTAATGTCTTACCTACTTCATATCTATGTAATAAAATAACATTTAAAAAATGGAACATTACAAATACAATAAATAATGCATGAATTATTCAAAACTTTTTTTAAACCTAAACTAACCAGAGGGTCTACTCGCTTTCTCCGAAAACGAAGTTTCGATTGAAATTTCGCGTGTTTCCTACCACGGTTCCGTTCGTTCCCGAAATTTTGCACGAACGAAAATTATACCAAATCTCTAAGCCTACTCTAATTAGTAATGTTTCGAAAAAAAAACATAATTATGACAGAGGATTGTTCGCAATTTTAACATCAAATGAATATCGTTCGTTTACGAAAGTTTCGTTTCGGAAAAGCGAGTAGCCCTTTTGCTTAAAATGTCATGTTTATATTTTAGGTAAACAGGTTAAGCCTAGTTCTTAATTTAAAAACATTTACATAAAATACACGGAAACAAATAAATACGTCACCGAATAATTGCGGATGTAATAAACTGATCCACATGGCACATAGATATATTATAAAACCAAAATACAACGAAAGTAATACTTCAAAAAATGAAAATTGTTAATACCAGGTTATTTAAAAGTAACTTGTATAATTGGCAGTCCACTACTAGTTTTTCAAGAGTTTTGAGAGAGAGCACAAAAATTTGCACGCTTATTATAATATTAAACAAAAACATGTATGCTCTGTTAATCTTTGCACCATCTTTTATATCGTGTTTGTATGCAAATATCGTACTGTCCGGAAACCGTCCGGACCTAGCCCAAGTCGTCGACGGTGCGTAGGTCAGCAACCGTAGGGGCCCAGCAGGGTCGAAGCACACTGGGGCCATGGGTGATGCGAAAGAAATCCCGGGGCCCTGAAACAGGAGTGGATTTTTAATCAGTACAAGACACGAAAAGGGCGGGAGATATTGAGATATGGACTGTCCTGTTGGTCTAGTGGTTAGTGACTCTGACTGCTATGCCGGAGGTCGTGGATTCGATTCCCACCAAGGACAAATGTTTGTGTGATGAGCATGATTATTGTTTTGTGTGTATGTGTGTAAATGAATGCATTTAGAAATATATAAGTATGTTTATCAGTTGTCTAGTACGCGTTGTCTAGTAACACAAGCTATGCTTAGCTTGGAACTAAACGGCGTTGTGTGATAGTTGTGGAATATTATATTATATCATTAGACGATTTTATCACCTAAAAAAAATGCAAACAATTGTGATTCTATTCAATTCTAATAAAAAGATTGCAAATGAACATCAATCATAGTTTAAGAAATGTATCTTACAAACTTTCCCGTCTAAATATATGTAAGTCTAATTTCATAACATGTTACTACATTGAAGTAACTATTACGATTAACATAGACTTTTTGTGTTCGCGATCACGATGCAATCTGTTTTAGGGTGTTGTTTTAATTTTATTTGAGTGCCAAAACAACCTGTTGTAACTTGTAACCAGTCATTTAGCAACGGTTGCAATACCTCCACAAAGGTGCTGTTTACCATTACCCGCCATTCTTTAGAACATTATTTTTTTGCGAGCGTTGGTACTTTTTACTTGTGTAAACTCTGTGTAAATCACTTTCAGATAAAATAATGAGACGTTGTGGAAATTCAAATGTGCTTGTGAAAAGCTGTTTTTTTTTAAGGAAATGTGTAGTAACAGTTTTCAGCTTGAAATCTCTCGTGCTGTTTATTGAAATAAATGCATTGCAAAACTATTTTATAGCTAAAACAAGACTCCAGAGGGTCTACCGTGACCTCTTAAACTAGAACTCCATTAGACCGACGCCCACGTGGACCACGCCTGATTTGTACGTAAAACGATGTCGCGTAGCGTGGATCTAGTGAGGCCATACAAGTGTAGTTTCCATATAAAATGTACGGAGTCCGACGTGCCCAGTACATGGCATAAGTGTGCGCACCTTTGACGCGATGCATTTGACGACCTAAACTGAACTGTAAACGGGTGTATAGCTTCATCCTTTCTCGCTTGCACGACTGACATTTTGACACGTCACGCTAAGGGCCCTAATGTACCGATTGTGTCAGTTGAAACGTAATCTACACTATAGCCTAAATTGTAGTGACCTTTCCCTATTCTGAGGATGGGAAATCATCAACGGAGGTTATTTTCCCTCTCTAGGTGAAGCAAGAGGTAATGTCAGACTTTAACTGACTAATACCCATCCATATTTATTTAGCCCCAGTGATTCTTCCTAACAATACCGCAAAAAAGTACATCATGTTTTGTAGAATTGGTGTCTTGACTTGTTTACTTCTGGCCCTTTAAATATAACTTGTTTCTTGTACATTCTTCTCCATAGAGATCTACGCTTTGCATTGTGCATTAAACAGCTTTTATTTAGTTTCACCTGTCCCGATGTTTGTCTGTCATCAAATCTTGGAAATTAAAGACCTACTTCCCGGTTACCGATTAATCTGAAATTTTGCATGCATGTGTAAATCAGATGACAATGCAAAATTATTATGACTTCGAGCTGATCTGATGATGGAATCGGAAGGTGGCTATAGGAACTTGGTAGTTAAACAATAATAATATAATATAATAATAATAAAAACTGATTGACTTTTTGACATTTCAAAAGTGCCTGTAAATGGTTTATTTGAAATACAATGCTTTCAATCTTTGCACACGCAACTTATGAGTGGAAACAAAAATGAACTCTCGTCATTTATAAACGTGTTAACATATACTATTTAATATGGTTACAAAACACAACAGGCGCAATAAAAATAACACTGTTGCCGTTGCCCCAAACACGTCTTTTTTTATCTGTTGCACTTTATCTGCGAGCAGTGTAACAAAATTACACGTGATGGTAAGTTAAAGTGCGCACTATGGGCACTATGTGGGTACATTAGCTTGGACACGTCCCATTTTATTGCCCTAAAGATATCGCTCAATAGTGCTCTGTTGACGTAATAGGGCTATTTGGTGTTGCTATTATTTTGTCCAGAAGTGAACGGCACTATCTGTAAACATACCTACTGTGTAATAATAGATATAATTATCTTTCTGTTACACATTCGACCAGTAGCAGTTAGCTCATCGACTATGAAACGCACTTTGCATTTTCGTAACTATATTGCTGATCAAAGAGAAAAAAAGAAAGACAAACACGTTCATTTGGCACACAGATACACACAATGAAGTAACAGTTATATAGAAAGTTAAAAAAAACCTCGAGAAATCCACAAAAGAAAATACCATGAAAAATTATTTTATTAAAATTGACTAAATGACCGACCGCCGTAGGCAAAAATTAAAACATGATATAAATTAGTTAGCTCGATAAAAAATCGCATATTATTATAAAAAAAAGGTTTACCCCACTGATAAATCTCCACCAGTGAGTATTGTTACTTTTTTTTCCAGAAATCCCCACTAGCTAAATAAAATCATATCAGTAGGGATTTTTGGAAAAACAAGTGGAAGAATCCCCACCAGATATTTTTGTTTCTCGGAAGTTAGGGTCATATACGTTTGAAATACACTGTAAAATAAAACCGCTCTTACCGGGCCGCGGAATCGACATAGACCCGGGTGGAGTTCATATACTCAGTGACTACCAGCTCTTAATGCCAGGCCACCACGTAGCAGTTGCCTGACGCTGGTTTTCAACTGAACCTTACTATGAACATTTACTAACTTAATTAAATTTTCCTATTTCAACAAGTTTTTTGGCATTAATTATAACTAAGATAATAATGCAACTTGAATTTCGCCATTTTTTAATTATCAATACGAATTTACCTCATTAAAGTCACAACATATTTCATCATTTAAGGGCGAAAAATTACTTAACATACAATTATATACATATTATCTTTCTGCTTGCTAGCTGTATCTAAGATAGATAAGATCCACAGGATGTATATTTTCATGGTCTATTTACTAAAAGGGTGAGCATAAGATTAGACCCTTTGGTATATTTTACACTCATGCAATTCTCTTTTAATAGCAATTATGTTATTAGGTAACATCATTGTTATTTCCTTTGGTTTAACCACCTTGTTAAAGCAGATAGTTTAGTCCTAAGGGCCTATGCACACCACATTTTTTAAACGCGCCATTGACGCGGGTTTGTAGCGATTCAGACGCGATCACGCGATACGCACGCGAGTTAGACGCAGGCTGAAGAACTTTAATAGGATAAAAAGCGCGCCGTCGACGCACGTTTCTGAAACACGCGACAACGACGCGTTTAAAAAACGTGGTGTGCACCGCACACTGCATAGGTCCTACAACCAATAACCGGCTCTAGACAATTAAACATCTGACTTTCAAGTAGAACATTAGATCTTAGGTTGCGGGACGGTTCGAATGAGTTATCGTAGCCCTGGAATGCAAACGACTACTGGAGGAACACAGATGCATTTTAGTCACTATCTGACACGCCCTCTCGCAACACCCAGAGCGGGAGAAATAATTGAATGGTTTCCAACTTAAAAAATATATATATCAATCCCATACCTTGTAGCAATATTTTTTACCAACCTGCGGACCAACCAACCATGTGGGCCCAGTCCACATGTTGATTACGGCCTATATGATCTCGTAAAGTGGAGGCCGGAGTCCCAGCAGTGGAAACATTATAGGGCTGATCATGTTACTGCAGAAAGTTACTTTGCCGGGGCCTTGCATAAAGCTCTATTAATAGAATTTGTCAAGGAATTATCTAAGAAAATAAATAATAGATCTTTTACCTATGAAATTGCCGTTTTTTAAAATGGGTTGCTTTGAAGTTTTATATCTTTGGATTGACTTGGAATTATAAGTTCAAATAAACTTTATATCCTTACTAATATTATAAAAGCGAAAGTGAGTTTGTTTGTTTATTACGTCTTCACGCCTTAATGGCAAAACCGATTTTAATGAAACTTGGTACACAGATAAACCATGTCCTGGAATAGGACATAGGATACGTTTTATCCCGGAAGTATGTTCCTTTGGGATAATTTTCTGCTATCACGCCGGCGAAGCCGCTGGGAGCAGCTAGTTAATTCATAAAAAACCAAGCAAACGCGTTCGCTATTGTCTTTCTATTGTGTCTCTAATTACGGTATTCGAAAGATTAAAGTTACGTTATTTTTTTTCGAAATTAGGTATTTATTGGTTTCCTTGTGTTTTGTATTTTCTGTAATATCACATTACTTACACTTCAAAGCAACCTGTTTTATAAAACGTCAATTTTATAGGTAAAAACCTATTAGTATGCCAAAGATATCATCAAATCCTTAAAGGTTCCACCCAACACGTGAAGGCTGGCAGGTTAGGTTAGTATTTACGAGTATACGATCACAGATATCCTTGAGGGCAATCCTTGCTAACAGGGGCGCAGACTCCGTGGGTGCTCGAGCACCCTGAAAAATAAACTGTGGGTGCCGAGCATCCCTGAGAATAGACATCAAGAAACAGATCAGTAATCGCCTTTTATTGATTGGCGGGCAATTTTTCATTACCTGGTGACCAGTATAGTGCTGTGGTTTAGAGCACCGGTTTAGACGCAACGATCGTGGGTTCGATTCCCGCACCAAAACAAATGTTTGTTGATGAAACAGATATTTATGTTGGGTTCGTTGTTTCTGGTTTCTATAGTACAAGGGACAAGTGTTAGTTTGGGACCAGGACAATGTATGTGATCTTATCTATATTTATTATTATTTATTAACTAGCTTCTGCCAGCGACTTCGTACGCGGATCCTGTTGCTTATGCCAGCGACAACGGAGTCGTCAAAATCAAAGATCTGAAACGTCTGGTGTCGAATTCTAAGAGCCTGGAAAACAACGTGATGCGCGAGACGATTCGAGACGTTCCAGATCTCTCCATTCCACTTACGCGCGTGACAGTGTGCACACACCTTGGTGCCATAGACAAAAATAAACAGAAAGCTCCGAACTGCTAAGCTATCGGGAGTTACATGTGTTATTGTGAGTCAACCATAAAAGATTGACATATGATGTCTTGGGATATTTTTTATATAATTTTAAGGAGAACATTTCCGTTGTACATAATTTCTGTGTAGCTTTAACCATTAAGGCTGCAAACGCGACGAAAGCTTAAAAAATGAAGTAATTTTTCTCGTTTCCCCAACATTTCCCTTCACTGCTCTGCTCCCATTGATCGTAGCGTGATGAAAAGTATACTATAACCTGCCCAGGAGTATGAAGAATGATTGTACCAAGTTTCGTTAAAATCCATCGCGTAGTTTTTGTTTCTATAAAGAACATACAGACAGACAGACAGACAGACAGACAGACAAAAATTTTACTGTTTGCATTTTTGGCATCAGTATCGATCTCTAATCACCCCCTGATAGTTATTTTGGAAATATATTTCATGTACAGAATTGACCTCTCTACAGATTTATTATAAGTATAGATGATGCGGGCAACGGATGCTAGTTACTGGTTGTTTCTCTTCTCACACTTCGCCCCATTGTCGAGTCATCAGATGAGCAGAAGCACCCATGAGGTTTTCTAAAAGCCGGCGCCCCTGCTTGCTAACCTGTTACTGGCTAACCGGTACCACCTAACTGGCTACTCACTGAATAAACCTTGATCTACTTGAAAACCACTCAACTTAAACCGCTCTCAAAATAAATAACAAATGCACACATTTCTAACAAAAACTTGTAAAAAAACTATGCGTTAAGTCAATACGACGAATTATCAGAAAATAGATAGGTACAGAAGACAATCTCATGTATGTACTTCACTTTTTATACCTACGCTCGGTGGATGCACACTAATGAGCGTTTGAGCCGGAACAGGGGGCCGATTCTCGATTTTAGAGATGGTGTCGAACTCGACAAAAATTTCTAATGACGTAATTTTTTCGACAAATTTTAAAAGTCGCTATTCTGGGGATGTCGAATTCGACATTTGTCGAAGGATAACGTTAGAGTTCATGTCGAGTGATTCTGAGCAGTAGAGATGTCATGTCTATTATAGAGATATGTCATTTCTGAGTAAATTCGTTGAGTTTTGTTAGATTTTTAGTGCGTTACACTGTGTTTTCTTTGTTTTAAAACACGGCTTGGGTCCTCATATTGGAATTTCGATTTGCTTTGTGATTTGTGGATCGTGTACTTTCTTGGAACAACGACCTTCGCGTACAAGAACGGACTTGTAATTTGTATATCCACGATTGGACTTGAAACCACTGAAAAATAGACGAGTTTATTATCATATTTATCTCGGTGTTGTTGGAAAGTAGTGAGCAACTGGCACATACACAGTGACAACAGTCCACTTATCACGCCTTCGATGTTTACGACTTGAGGGAAACAGAAGTCAAGTATTTTTTCCCCTCCATGTTTTTTAAAGTATAAAACACAGTACTTATTCTTATGGTATAAAACGCACAACAATAAACAGCACAGTTCACCAAATCAAAAGTTTTGAACCGCGAATTCTGACAATCAACTGTCAAACTAATTATTTTTACACGAAACGTTTCGTTTTACACATAAAGAATTAGATCTAGTCAGCGTTTTAAAACCAAATCAATTAATTCATTAATAACTACATAAAACGGAACGTCCGATTACACGAACTTAGTCTATGGTTCTTCCTAATGGTAACATTATCTTCACTCGACTCGACATTTTCGTGAAATTTATTTCTATTTTGACTGAGAATAAGTAATTCTGCTCAATTCGACATTTTTTGGTAGAGATAGAGACATTTTTGATAGACATAGAGATAGACTTGCAATCTCGAACTCGAGATAAATGGCGAATATCGAGAATTGGCCCCCTGTTCGACGAGCGGGCCGAGACGCTACCGTCACGGTAATAATATCATACAGTATTCCAACTTCATACAATCGGACGAAACGCGAACTATACCTACGGGCCTCGGTTGTAGCATGGGCTCGGCATGTAGACAGTCGCGACCGTCGCAACTGTGCCGCAGTGACGAGCGGACACGACGGTTTTTTTTAACAATAATCGCGCAATTATTGTTAGTTTGTATGATTCGAAGTAAAGACGTGGTATTTTATTATTAATAATAGTGGTTTATTGTACTATGTGTATGAATAATACTAGAAAAAGCATTTTATTTAAATCTACTAATCAAAAAACAACACGCATTTTTATTGAACACTTCCTATTCAATCCACAAAGTATTTTGTTTATATAAAAAAGTAATTATATTTACAATCACAAAACTAAATGGAAACACAAAGTAGGCAAATGTAATTAGAATGCTGGAGGCGGGCAGCCCTATCGCATGTTTACGTACCGCGCGGCTGTAGGTATTTATTTCAAAGATACGGCCGAGTTACAATACTGTATGATACTATTACCGTGCTACCGTGATATCGTGTCCGTGAGCGGTGTCTATGTGTGCGTTGCTCGAGCGCGCTTTGTATGTAGATTGACTTCTGTACCTATATGTTTTGTGGTATTACGGTAACCGACATTATATTGTTAGTTTTTACTATTTACGTTTATAACCCTGCCCTAGATTGTTTTTAATACATATTATTCACTTTTTTTAAGCAATACGCATAATTAATAACGTTTGCGTAACCCCAATTACTTAAAAGTAAGTAATTTTCCACAATAGCACATTTTCAATACTAAAACAGTGTATTTTTATTATTTAAAGTGTATTCTGTTTATTTTACGTTAGTGAAGATTATAAGTTGATTTGGTGTTCTCCATGAAATTTTTGAGTCATTTAAACGGTTTTATCTTTATCCAAAATCGAAAGGTTAAACAAAATTTAAATCCTTTCGAAATAAAGAAAGTTAGAAATCTAAAAATCGAATGGAAAGGAAAACTGACAAAAAACAAAAACAAGAATGATAACACTGAAATGTCATCTTCACTATCGACACGCATTCGCTCTTCCAAATATTTGAAATTCTAATTACTACGTCATTTAAAAACCAGTTTTGATACTGTTTTCAGAAAAAAAACTGGAATTAATGCACCGCCGATCTGCTTTGCGATGCCATGTAAATAACAAATTTGCAGCTAATTTGAAGACGGTTACGATATTGTGACAGACTGACAATGAAACATTTTTATGGATCACACACAAATCACAATACACACCCATGTGCACAAACATTTCGGGGTTAAACAACCATAAGTACTCAATGTCATCGTTAACGATACAAACATTGCAAGATGAGTAAATATCCTTCCATAGTAAATATTGAGCGTTCCACTCCGTTCACGATTAACCCGTGAGATGAGTTTAAACAAACATATAAATAAATCTTTTAAGATAAGTGGTCTACGAAGTATTACAAGGCCAAAAGGGCAATATCCTTTTAATTAAAGATTTTAGTATGACAGACGTAACTAAAAATTAAGGAAAATTTGAATTTTTTGTTTTAGCTTCTGTCCTTTACAAAGACATCAACGCGTAGTACACTTTCTTTTGTCATCAATGACATCAGCTGTCAAAGTTCTGTTTCTGACACACTCACTCACTGACTCATCAACGCCCAACTCACACCCTACGACCTAAAACGCAATTCTTTTTATTGTAATGAGATCCTTTCTTATTCTTTGAACCCAATAAACCTATGTGTCTCAAACCAGATTCATTAGAAAGGTAAATAATATGCGACGATGGTTTAGACAAAAACAAAGCTACATTTACATTTTTTTATGTAAATTTACTTTTCTTTGGGACAAATAAATTATATTTTGTTTTTAGTATAGTAGCACCGGGTATCCCTAACGGATACCCGGCGTGTGCTACTATACTAAATCAATCACAAATAAATCATTTTGCATACAGACTTATTAATAAACTGTCATGGGTTTATAATAATATAATATAATAATAATAATACGGAGGGACGTGATGATGATGCACGCGTGGGGTCCGAGATTTTCACGTTTTAGATTCGAAAGAGACACTACAGCCCTGGAACGCAAAGGTACACAACTGGGTTTTAGTCACTAACAGTTTCTCTCGCTTAACCCAAAGCCGAAGAAGTTATTTAATTTACCAATCAATGCGCGTATAAACTTAATTCGAACTAACAATTTTCAGATAACGTTGGATGCGTCTTCAACTAGTAGCCACATTCCAATTAAGTTTTATTAAAATAATGAAACGTAGAGAATCAGTATGAACAGGAAAAACTTAGAATTACAGTTAATGACAGCAATTTTCCATTTCATTGACAACCTACCGCAATTAGGCTAAGGACGCACGAACGTACGTATTATATAAGTATCCACCGTCCGTTAACCGATTACAATCTAAGTACCTAGAGCTCTAGGGCTCTGTACTAGGCTTCTTAAACATGACACATGTTGACTGGGCAGAGAATGCCTTGTTATTTTCCGAACTAAGATAGATCTTAGTAAAAGGATTAGTCAGCTAGACTGCATTACCGAGTGCTAGATGTCCAGGGTGCACTGAGCGTTTGAAATACCAGAACGATATATTTTTAACTCCATTCCACTAAGTGCCACCGATGCTGCAGTTACCATAGCCATCTACTGGACTCGAAACGTTTAAAACAATCTACAAATTATAAGGTTTAAAGAAAAATCTTGAACCAAAAAATGTTCAGTAAGTAGAGACATTTAGAATTTGACTTTACAAAATTGGAGTCCCACCTAGTATGAATAATAATAAGAATAATTATTATTTATTTATTTTCTTACCACAAATTACAGTGAAAGTAATTAAAAATCTACAAATACGAAATTAAAATTAATTTGTGGAAGACTGGTGCCTGGAATAATCGCTAGAATAGGGATCTTAACATGACGTGTTAAAATTTCACTGGTACGAGCAAGAAAAAGGGATGGAGCCTACGGCCTAATAGCTCCATCCCTTTAACAATTCAGTTTAAGTCGTAAAATGAATCTCGTTAAGAGCTCGTGGTAGAACGTTTGGTATGAAAATGCATAGTCTCAAAAAAGGCTCCATCATCATCATCATCATTTCAGCCGACAGACGTCCACTCTTGGACATAGGCCTCCCCTAAGTGTCGCCACAATGATCGATCCTGTGCGTCTCGCATCCATCGGTTTCCCGCAACCCTCACCAGGTCATCGGTCCACCTTGTAGGAGGCCTTCCGACGCTGCGTCTTCCAGTACGAGGTCGCCAAACATGTCGTTGGAAATAGTCAGAATTAAAATAACAATAAGTAGTGACATGAATTCTTATTGTGAAACTATTGTTATCAAAAGATATATTTGAATAATTTCAAAACCGTGTAATGTATGTCCATTTTTCATACTTAAATAAACATGAGGACATTAAGCTGACCATACTTAGGTAAAGTAGATAGTGTTGTCAAATGTCATCAGATTATTACTATGTATGGAAATGCGTACCTGAAGTGAGCATGATTGTTGTGGTATAAGGGCCTGCGCACACTTAAGACAAGAGGTCTTAGACAGAACTGACATACAGACAAAACAGTTTTGTCTACAACACTGGGCGCTAGGGCTGTTGATAAAATATCGATATATTGAAATATTGTGTACTAGCTTCTGCCAGCGACTTCGTACGCGGATCCTGTTGCTTATGCCAGCGACATTCAGTGTTATAAACGTAAGAGTAGACAAAAATAAACAGAAAGCTCAGAACTGCTAAGCTATCGGGAGTTACAAGTGTTATTGTGAGTTAACCATAAAAGATAGACGTATGCTGTCGTGGGACATTTTTTATATAATTTTGAGAAAAACATTTCCGTTTTACATGTTTTCTGTGTAGCTTTAACCATTAAGGCTGCAAACGCGACGGAAGTTTAAAAAATGGAGTAATTTCTCCCGTTTTCCCAACATTTCCCTTCACTGCTCTGCTCCTATTGATTGTAGCGTAATGAAAAGTATACTATAACCTGCCCAGGAGTATGAAGAATGATTGTACCAAGTTTCGTTAAAATCCATCGAGTAGTTTTTGTTTCTATAAAGAACATACAGACAGACAGACAGACAGACAGACAGACAGACAGACAGACAGACAGACAGACAAAAATTTTACTGTTTGCATTTTTAGCATCAGTATCGATCACTAATCACCCCCTGATAGTTATTTTGGAAATATATTTCATGTACAGAATTGACCTCTCTACAGATTTATTATAAGTATAGATATAGAAGATTTTGTCTAAGACGTCTTGTCTCAAATGAGCGCACGCCCTAACCCAACGCGATATTTATGTAAAGCAGATAGATTTATATGCCTAGATAATATCTAGATAAAATACAACATCAAACCACTAGTTAGCAAAAATACATTTTGGTACAAGTGAAGAAAGTTTGTCATTGTGACCGAAGCAGAATGCGCCTGAGTCGCAGGCGAGTGCCGCCGAGTGCTAATGAAATAAATTGCAATTGGCGGGGTCACCCCTTTTGCTTGCGCACTTTTCCACACTGACGTGTAAAACAGTAAACGGCACGCCAAAAAACAATAACGATAAGGACGGGTTTTCGAATAAGTGTACTAAGTATAGATTTTAAAACAAAACCTGAAATTAAAAACTAGGGAGCGTAATTTTGATAAATACATATTAGTTTATTGTGCACCAAGATAGCAAAAAAAATATTATAGAAATTTTAAACTAAAAAATACACTACGGCTTTATCTCATTCCACGTTCTCTGCTTCCAAAGTTTTTTTATTATTATTTCAAACCTGTGAGGAATGGAACTGGTGTCTTTCACACAGGTAACTGCGATTCATATTCATTCGTGTTGAAACCAATCTTAATGTACGTAAGAATGTTGTTGTAATCTCATTACTGGTTTTCACTGTGATTTAATAAAGCATTTTATTTTATTACATATTTTTTTTCAAAAATTACGGTACTAATGCACATTCAGATAGTAGAACAGAATAGAATAGAGTAGAGTAATTTTACTCTACTCTATTCTAGTAGAGTTGTGTAGAATATAGTAGGATAGCGTAGAGTAGCGTAGAATAACGTAGATTAGAATAGAATAGAATAAACTTTATTATACACTAGCGACCCGCCCCGGCTTCGCTCGGGTGCGATGCTGATACTAAATACACTACAGAAAAACTGTACACATATAAACCTTCCTCTTGAATCACTCTATCTATTAAAAAAAACCAACTTGTACAATGTAACATATGTGCGCAATAAGGACTTTTAATAGACAAAAAAATAGTTGAATACCTATAACACTGTCAATGACCGTTCATGACGAACCTCGTAGGAAAACACAAGAAGGTATCTACAAAAAACCACTTCAAATATGTTTTTTCGTAGACACTAGCGCATTTGCAGTTTTTACTGGAGTTGAGTACTTGAAATATTATCTTAATTGCATCTAAACACGTAGCCAAATTGCTCATATTACATAACTACTAGTTTTTTCTTCCTACCATAAAAATAAACATAATATTAAGGTTGTTATGCAATAGGAACAAAATTGTTAAATATTATCTGTTACTTTTTAATTTAGGACTTGTTATTGGCTATCGGTACTTACTGTTCCTTACCTGTTTTTTTTTTTTATGGATTTGCTGCGCCGTTTTCATGTTTGCTAACAGAAAAACATTGTTTGCTAACCGAATAAAGACGTGGCTTAACAGTATTTTCAATACACTTGCTCATAAAGTGACTCTTATTGCACTGCAGTTAGGTATATAATGGCACTGGTTACCAAACTGTGACATTTTGATCACCATTACGCACTAGTGCTATAATGTAGTTAAAACCTTTTTGGTCAACCTCTCCCCGCCATAATTTTATTACATTTATCGTATCAAGTATCGTATTTTTAATTATGAAAACTTATTACACGATTGACGATTTTCTTAATGACGGTTTGACATACTGCTACTTTATTTGACATACAGCTACTCTGTTCTTCGACATTGTTATTTTAATCCTGATTAACTTAATTTTTAATTCCGTTTGACATTATTATTTTGATCCTGGTTGACTTACTTTTTATTTCTGTTTGACATTATGTAGTCTTAGTTTGTTTTTTATTCTTATGAGCTTTATTACGCTGACATTTTGAAAATAATTATATAATTCTTACATTTTTTAAAATGCAACGGAATTAATATTGTATAAATTTGCATGCCAAAGTGATGGCAAAATATGGAGAACTCTATTATAAAAAAAACACCTGTGTACTATACCCATGTTTGCAAAATAAATGATCCTTATTCTTATTCAAGCTGGGCGCGCATAGTCCCCCCCCCCCCAAGAGGAAAAGAAAAAAAAAATGGGCGCGCATATGAAAATAAATTTTTACCGCCACAAAATTTTACTAGTTTTACCGTTATTTTCTTCACAAGTGTATTGAAAAACGTCGTATGATATACGTGAGTAAATACCGTTCTCGGCTCCTTAAGACCCTCGCCTATGCTCGGGTCTAAATACCGCCTCGACGGTAATCACTAACATTACACACTTATTAAATATCATAATGTACTATTGTTTGCCGATACGAATGGGTAACATGTTTTAATAACATGTTTTGTTAGAAAACTGGCGTAGCGTATCCGGCTTTATAAATAAAGTTACTTTTTCGCTTCAATGACTCTAAGCCGAGGATAGTTAGCATTTCCGATTCCGACTTGTCAATTTGTCATATCAACTGTCGGATATCTATATTTATATTAGGAAAGGTCATAATGAAGTGACAAACATCAGGGTTAAATAGTTCTGATAATGCATAATATATTTATAGAATAAATTTTTTTTCTGACTTAATTTTTTTATGCTAATTAAATGATGAATTAATTGATTGATGCTTGATATGGACATCTAATGATTTTTTTAAATTTAACTATTGGATTTTTTCTGACATTTTAATTGTTTGACCTAGGCACTGAGTTTTTTTTTTACATATTATTTATTTGGACAAAGGCACTCAGAATGACATTCAAAAATATTTTGTAAGAAATAATTATTATTCAGGTCTGACATTGAATTTCTTAGAAACATTCATTTGTAATTATTAGCAAAATGCATGCCATATTTGTACGCCTTTTTGGTATAACATAGCGCTCCGTTAATTAAATGTAAGATCTGCCTATCTGTACACCTATGTTAACAAATAAAAGTGATTTGATTTGATTTGAAAAAAAAAAAAATATATTTCAGAAAGTTGTTTTGGCCAGCATGACCTATGTTGCGAGCAGATACATGAAACAACAACCTAGGGGTCTTAGAGTGAATAGGTTACTTCTAGGCAAGCGTGCTCCATGGTCGGCTACATCATCATCATCACTTACCATCAAGTGAGATAGTGGTCAAACGCGAGCCTATCAATAATAAAAAAACATAGTATATTATAATTATAGGTCGCCGCTCCAGAACCTTTCGGCCATCTGTTCTGGGACTAGTAGACTCATGAGGACGGAATTGTACTATATTATAATGAGGAAAAGTCGAGAAAACCAAAGATTTGTAACATCCATCCAAAGCTGGGGTGGGTGTAATTTTGTTCGGGAGGCTTGTTGCTTTTTTTCAAATTGAAATGTCACTTAGGCCTTTAAGCTAGAATTAGACCGACGCACACGTGTAACACGCCTGATTTGTACGTAGAACGACATCGCGTAGCGTGGATCAAGTGTAGCTCTACAAGTCTTGTTTAATGTATAGAGACCGACGCGCTCAGATCGGCGTTTGTGGCGTGTGGGCAGTACTTATAGTTCTAGTTCTTTATGTTCTGTCAGCGCAGGTCTCGGCTTTCAGACTCATTTCAACAAAAGTTAAACAGTGGACCAAAAACGAAGTCTCTGGGTTTACTGTTAAGTACTTCGGATGGGCCATCCAAGGACAGGCATTTCTAATACCTTTTGCTTTACGAACATTACTATTATCTAGCCTGGAGTGGCGGTCGATGTTAACCATTCACCCACATTCCACCACACCATCATTCAATTGCCTCACTAATTTATACACTGTCAGTACCTACCTACTCACCTCTAATGTGCCACCAAATATAAATCGAAAATCCTGTTTATTTATACTAGCTTTTGCCTGCGGCTTCGCCTGCGCACATAAAATATAGCCTTTCGCTCAGGAATAAAGCAGCTTACTATCGGTGAAAAATATTTGCAATCGGGTAGTACTTTCAGAGATTATATGATACAAAGACTTTACCTATTTATAATATTAATCTAGATTTATACCAGGATGCACTTTCCGAGCCAGCTATCTTATTTTGAATGCAAATCTGAATTCAATTTATTTAAATACTAGCTGTGCCCGCTACTTCGTTCGCGTGGATGTCGGAACTTAACAATGTATTTTTTAGTGCGAAGCGCTGTTGGAGGATACCAATACAAATATAATTTATTTATTCTGGTGCTTCTTTATAAACAACATTAGCTGTGGAGCCATCTGGAGCATACACAAAAAGATTATTGGGGTTGTTTACGCGTGAAAGAGCTACGTATATTTGACGATGGGAGAAGCGTCCAATTCCAAGAAGTCCACCTCCACGCAATACGGATGGTGCGGGGTTACCGCACGATCTCCCGTGAAGCGGCGAGCCTTCTGGCTGGCCTACCACCGTGGGATCAGCAGGCAACAGTCCTTGCACACATGCACGACATGCGCGTGGAGATGCAACGCCGAGGTGAAATTCCAGCCTTAACATGTCAAGGCATGGCGGACAGAGCTCCGGCGGGATCTCATGTGAAATGGCGTCAACGACTATCGCAACCCAGTGCCGGGCACGCCACGATTATGGCGGTAAGTCCCCTCTTTGAGGCGTTGCTGGAAAGACCTCACGGCGTCCTTACCTACCGCATGACGCAGTTCCTCACCGGGCATGGCACGTTCGGGAGGTACCTGTTTCAGATCAAGTCGGAATAGACGCCCGGGTGTCACCTCTGTGCGCAACGCCTGGAGGACACGGTGGAGCACGCCGTCGAGGTGTGCCCTGCCTGGGCAGAGCATCGCCGTGCCTTCGTGGGGGCGATCGGCGGCGGAGACCTCTCGCGCCGGGCCCTGGTCGAGGCCATGGTCCGGAGCGAGGAGGAATGGTAGGCGGTCGCCTCCTTCTGCGAAGCAGTAGTGCTAGTAAAGGAGGAGGCCAACCGCTTCAGGCTACGGCGTGCTCGCCGCCGCCGTCGGGATTCCGATCCCGATTTCCAGCCACCGTAGACGCGGGCTCGCGGACGGCGAGCCATGGGTAGCTTGCTGTCCGATCGTCTGATAATGGACCGAGTCCAAGACGTCGACGGCGCGCACTGTTCCCGCGCGCCTCAAGGAGTTGTCAGCAGCAGGAGTTAATGTTAATGTCTAGCCCTGAGGAGAGGGCGTGATGCTTTCGGTCAGCCGATAGACAAACTGCCGTAAGAGAACGCTGTATACTAAGTCGAGAAGAGTCTCAACTGACGCAAGAGTTTTGACTTGCCTTGCTCGAATTGCTGTTAGCCTCACTTCACGATCTTCTTCTGATTCTTGGAACCTACTTAGTCTCACCCTTTTCGCATCTCGGCTACGCTGCGGTTTGTTTTTTTTTTCTAGAAGGCATTATAAAAGAAAACTGAACCAAACTAATAAAATATTGAACCAAATGATTCAACCATTCACAACAACACAAACTTTCAAAATGAGAATGAAGTTGAAGACCAACAAAATACCAAACTAAGAAAGTAAATAAATCTACTTGACGCAATTTGCAACATACAATAAAATTTACTTTGCACTACAATATTTAGACCGAGTCCAAACCAAACCTTTTTACCGACTTCCCAAAAAGGAGGAGGTACTACGTTCGGCTGTTTGTATGTTTTTTTTTTTTTTTTTTTTTTGTATGTTTGTTCGTCGAATACTCCCCCAAATGTGGACGGATTTTCAAAATTCTTTTTTTGTTCGAAAGTAGATAGTTCTGAGGTGGTCCCATTATCACCAAATTAGGATCTGATGATGGGATCTTGGAGAAATCGAGGGCAACCTTCAAATTTTATAGGTTCACTTATTGAATTTTGCATATTTTATGAAGTATCTTGTGTATTTGCGTATGGTCGTCACCATCTCAGGTAGCTGGGCTGATGATGGAAGGTACAACTCCTTAACAGTAAGAAGTTACTCGAACAGGCAAGGACTGTTTTAGTAAATTGTTTTGATGTTTGATAGGGCATTTGCCACATTTGGTCCCATGATCATCAAGTCATGACCTGATGCTGCAGTCAGGATAGTCTGCAGAGTACCTAAGTCCTCGACAACAAACAGCAGATATATCGAGCTTAGGCTCATTGAAAACGGCTCGATGTGTGGATAAACGTACTGCTAATAAAGAACACCGAAGTACATAGAGACCTGATGCTGAAGCCAGGAGCATCAGGAAAAGTACAAACCTTGAAATTACAGCACCGTAGTCGTGTTTGGGCTCATTTTAAACAGGACTAAATTTTAAGTTCATTGCAATGTTGACATAAATCTGGCCTGATGCTACAGCCGGGATTATCAGCATCTAGTCTAATGACTGATTGAAAGATTTACCTCTCGGCTTCATCATCAGATCAGTTCGATATATCCTTTCCCTCTCCAGCATCTAGTCTAATGACTGTTTAAAAGAAGAGGGGGAGAGGATATATCGAACTGATCTGATGATGAAGCCGAAAGGTAAATTAATGTAATCTAACCGTGTTTGGGATTATTAGAACCGTTATGAGATGCGCTCTGACTATAAGGTATTTAAGTTTGACTGAGGGGTACTTTTTAGTGGTGGTACCATAACTAAAAAGTGTAAAATAAAAAACTTTTTACAAAAAAAATATAACCGACTTCAATGATAAAAAACACTGAAAAGTATCAAATAACTTTAATTTTGGAAGTCGGTGTTAAATAAAGAAGAGACTAAACTATTATAGAAACACCGACTTCCAAAATTAAAGTTATTTGATACTTTTCAGTGTTTTTTATCATTGAAGTCGGTTATATTTTTTTTGTAAAAAGTTTTTTTTATCTAGTAATAGTAATATAATAAAACAAATAAACAAACGATTTACGATGTTATAAAGTCAAGTTTAAAGGGCTGCTGCTGCTTCTAAACTGCAAAGACACCTACAAAACAAAGATGCTAGCAGATAAGGGCGAAGGTCAATCTTCACACCGCGATTCAGATTTCTTTGTTTAGGTATGTATTGTTTAGGTACCAATGAATATAAAGTCATTTCGACTGGTTTATTGGTCGCTAGAGTGGTTAATGGCTCTGACTATACCGGAGGTCGTTGGGTCGATTCCCACCCAAGACAATTGTTTGTCTGAGGAGCACAGTCATTGTTCTGTGTCTGTAACATGTATATTGTATTTAGCAAAGTCTATACTAATATTATAAAAAGGTACAGTTTGTTTGTAAGAAGTACTGGTCCAGTTGCAAAAATTTTTTCTTCGATAGAAAGCTGGGTGGGCTATATTTTATGTTGCCGAGTCAAACCGCGATCAAAAGCTATATCATTATGTTTATCAGTTGTCTATTACTCATTCAGCTTTGCTTAGCTTGGGACTCGATGGCGTTGTGTGAAAGTAGAATATTATTAACGGACAAAAAAGTGGGTTTTACCCAAATGAAAATCTTGACGTCATGCAAGCGTCAATCATTTCCATCAATCATGAATGATGGTGTATGATTCGTCAATCAGTACTAAAAACCGTCATGCAACGCATTAGACGGTAGGTTTTTCGTCAATCAAGGTTTTGAATGTGGCAAAGCTGACAGCAAAACCTACCGTGTAATGTTAGCCTAAGTCTAACGTAAAAACTAATAACCAAGGTCCCTCTTTTTGTCGGATTCACACAGTCACGACAAAATACCACGTCACTAAGTAAATACACCAGTGTTATACGTACAAAGTATCAAAATTGGTTGTTATATAACGAAACTCATGACCGGGGTCGTCTCAGGGTCACAATTTACTATTGAACTTGACGCAGCTACTTTGTGAGTCGAGATTAAGGTCCCTCTTGCAAGATTCAAGTTTATGATCGTATTTCTATTTATAGGCTGTTGGTGCATTATTTATAAGTCATTATAAAGTTTAATGATCGTAACTTCGTTAAGATTGATGTTAATAGTTTTGACTGTTTAATGTGAGAACGAAGATCGGAAGACATCGTAAATTCTAGGGAAAATGCTAAGTCAGGTACAACGTAGGTCACCTGAAAAATACCTGAGGGAGGTTAATTTCGATTCAGTTACTCATTTATTTGTTAAAAAATTATTGATAGTATTGTCAATTTACATATTCAAAGTTTGAATATGTAAATTAACAATTTCAAAGTTTTCAAACTCAAAGGGGCTAGTTTTTGTGTGACAGCTACTTCTCTCTCTTTGCCTAGCCTTATCCCATTTCATTAGGGGTCGGCTCTCTTCGTAATTTTTCGCCAGACATTTCGGTTTTTGGTCGTTGAATCATTCACTTGGGCTTTCTTTCGGTCATTGCTAATTACAGACTCCAAGTTAGAAGTATTCAGATATAGGACTTGCCCAGTCATACCTTTTTGTTGTTCTTCAGACCTTCTCATTACATGCTCATACTATCTGAGTCGCGTCTTTCGAGTTTTGCTCCAATTGGGTGGAACTTAAGACTTCCCTGGATATGTTTGTTTCTATTCTTATCGTTGAGAGTGGCACCTTCTGCCCATCTCAGCATCTTCATTTCAGTCGTGTGCATTTTTGTGGTAAGCGTTTTTTCAGGGTCCAACATTCGGTACCGTAGAATGAATAGAATAAATTGGGTGGGGTAGTGTTTGACAGCTATTTATTTACAAATTTTATTTCCTTCTCAGAAAGAATAAAGCCATTTAAAACAAAATTGTGGCCTCCTTACCTAGATCCCAATTAATTTTGAATAAGAAATACAAGCGTTAGCTGATGATGCTCCAGTCTTTATTTCGCAACTTGAATAAATTTTCCATAACCAATAAAACGATACCCGATTTTCCAGAACCTTATTATACTCGTAATGGTTTCCTGCAGTAATATGACATCGTAGTAATATGACCTCAAGATAAACAGTAGTGTAATAGTTCCTTAATTGAGTCATTCAGTTAGAATTTTACGATATTACTTACGGTGGTCTGCAATACCTACATTACCTAACGCGTTCCACAACTTACATAATTTTATTAGGTATAGCGTTTACATGCAATTTAATACAAAAGCCTGAGCAATAATTTGATATTCCTTCTCATTTAAATAATCGAAATCGAGTTACAGGCTCACGCAATTCAACTGAATTTCTGTGTTATCCTCGCTGCAAACAGTAAGGATGTTGATCACAGAACTGCAACCGTAGCCACTGCAAGCATTTTAGCATTTTTCTCTTGAATCGTGAGTGCTATAAATATCTTCATATTTAAAGTTTCACCAGATCTATTGAAACTTCTCTAAATTACATATCGTATTTAGAGAAGTTTAGAATCTTGTATCATTCCACAAGCCTTTAAGGTGGACTAACCAGATAAAAGTGGTGGTTAATGGCTCATCATCACTATATGAATGCCAAATACGGCCATCAGAGAGGAGTAGCGGTGAGTTGTAAAGCTCGCTAACAACACCTGAAGTGATGAGTACACTGTTAACCCTTCAGATACCGTCAATTAGAAACACAATAGTAAGACAATAGATGCGCGGCCACCGGTGGTCGCTTGGGGATTCATGAATTAAGAGTGATACCAGAACGAGGTGATCGTTTCACGGTCAAATAAGAATTTTCGCACAATTTAACAGCTCGAGCAAAGTTTTATTGTGCCTATTAATTAAACCCATATATCTAATTGTATTCCAGAGGGCATGACAGAGGCGGTGGAAGGTGGCGCAGCGATAGCATGGCGGTTGCTCGCGACGCTCGAAGGCGGCTCGTTGCTCCTCGCCACCTCTGCGCTCCTGGCCTACACTGTGAGGAAGAAGATCACAGGGACACATCGGGTGGAGAGGCATATACGACGCGTTTTGGTAAATATAATCTTTGGTCCCAGCTATCATTCCATATCTACGGTAGAAGCCCGAAATTTTGACTGCGGCAGTGCGTTAAGAAGATCATATTAGTAATTAGCTCTTTTCACGATCCATTTGATGACATTATTTTGCTGCAGTAGTGAACCTATTTACACACCATGACACATCATCACCCGCTGCCTTTTTCAAGTCACTGTTTAATACTAAACTGCAATGACTATTATATACAAAACTTGTTATTAGCAGATGATTTCTTGGTAGCAGGTAATTATTTCGCTGCACACAATTACGATTTCTTGTTTCATGATAGTTATCTACATCGTGCATCCAGTTAAGACGTCATGATAATTATGAAATAATGTGATCTTAAATCCATTGTTATCCGACAGTTTTCAGGTAATATTCACTAATATGGATACATATTTAGGTAGCTTTTGAGTATAACCTTACAACTTCACAATAACCTACGAAAGGCTATTATTTCATTTACATTCATCATCACATAGCGAGTCATCCGGTAGACAATTTATTATTAGCAAAGATTATTACAGGTAACAAACACCACTAACTTATTAGGAAGAGAACTGCAGAAACGACTCGAGGAGCGCGGTTGTGAGGTGGACACAATAAACCAAGAAGCGAGCCGAGCGAGCAACACAGCAAGCGGTGTGAACAACGTAGGCGCAAGCGGAGCGAGCGACAAAATAAACGAAGCGAAAGTCGACGCGATTGTGGTCGTTGGCGCAGAACCTAAAGCAGATGGCCTAGACGGTATAGCAGCATTGGTCACTGAAGACGTTTACGATAACTTAAAGGTATTTTATTTAAAGTATTTATTGCGAAAAATGTGTTTTAATCAACATATTTTCAATGCTTACAATTAAATTGCGAGTCAAATTATTAATGAGCTGCGTTAGGGAAACAAATTAATTAAATAGGTAATCAATTTTAGTACCTATAGGTAGTTTGAAGGAAGGTCAAAATGCTAGTTTTATAAGATCATTTTTTCCTTCCTTCCTACTTACATAATTATTAGTAAAGTAACTAGATTCTATTTCTGAGAAATATATAACACTTGTCTATCTTGGGATCTTATCTTGGTTGATAGGGCCAAAACGTTCTGGAGTGGCTTTCGAATACCTACCGGAAGATGTAACGGCGACAGACTTTCCACAAGGTGGACCCACCACCTGGTCGTCGGAATCCGATGGATGCGAAACACACAGGACTGGTTTTTGTGGCGACAATTAGGGAGACAAACAGCCTTTCTGCTGAAATATTGTAGGTACATTTACCTATCCATCTCTCTTAGAAGGATTATAGTTTCTGTATTTTAGTCTTCAGTTTGTGGATAGCCTGATGCCTCAGACCCTTTACCCTCATGCCCTTCATAGCCTACCTTAATTTAGTTATTAACCTTTCGAGTTCAGTAAGTTATAGTAAATTCCATAGTTTCAGGCACTAATACAAAACATTATGTTTCATTCCAGCTCCTAGAATCGCTGTCGTCCCGCGTGCGTGTGGGCGGCCGCATAGCGTGGGCGTGCGCGGGGCTCGCGGGCGGCGGCGCGGGGCCCTTCAGCGACGCCGGCGCCGCCTTCGACTCCGTGCTGCGCGCCACCCTGCTGCATGTCGCTAAAGTGTGAGTAGCCCATTCTACTTTACAACTGAGTCGTTATCGGACCGAGTTGGGACGCAGGAAAAATGGGCCTCCAGTCTGCTATTACGATAGTGTCAGAATGGTCTATCATTTATTTCATAAGTAGCTTTTGCCCGCGGCTTCATCCGCGTACATAATCCCAAAGGTCTACTCGTGTGCCAAGATTCATCGAGATCCGTTCAGTAGTTTTTGCGTGAAAGAGTAACATACATCCATACATACATCCAACCATACATACAAACTTTCGCATTCATAATATTAGTAGGATTGTTGATTTTGACAAGTTTGGTAATCAACTAATATAATGGCGTCATTATGACTTTCCAACAGTCAATCACTCCATCGAAAGAAATGGCATAAAATGATAATCTCATACATAATGACAAATGAATGTCTGACTTATACGGTAATCTACTAAAATTTTACAAGTTCCTTTGATCAGTGACCTACCATTAGAACGTTACTGTGCAGTCATTACCTACTTTTAATACCATCCGGCACCCCTTATAGTGACGTGTATACGATCTAGACTCTAATGTATAGAAAGAAAAGAAAGAAAGAAAATAAAATAATTTATTTGGTACATCACAAGGCCCAAACACAAATACAAGAAATAAAAAATAAAGTAGATGATGATGTAGAGACTGTTATCCTTATCAGTGAACAACGTTGTTACCATAACGTGAGACTCTCAGAACATAGTGCAAAACTAAACAAGTATGATTTACAGTTAAGTTTTTAAAAATAAAATGTTCTCAAAGAATTCTCCACCAGCGTCTATACAAAGTTTCATGAGCCTGAACAAATTTTCAAATCATTTTTTCCAAACCACTTCAAATTCAATCACCTCTTCTACATGTCTACAGCCTTCTCGAACGCTGACAGCGCATTTTCCGGTGACGACTGTACCCCTTTGATCTTTAGGCATGCCATAATCATGGCGGTAGCTCCCCTCTTTAAGGAGTGGTTGGAAAGACGTCACGGCGTTCTATCTTCTAATGCCACAGGTCCTCACCGAACATGATAAGTTCGGGAGGTTCCTGCACCTTATCCGTGCGGAAGAAATGCCCGAATGTCACCATTTTGTGGACCACTTGGAAGACACGGTTGCACAACCTATACGGTAAAGGTGTGCCCCGCTTGGGCGCAGCACCGCCGTGTCCTCGTGGGGTGATCGGCGGCAGCGACCTCTCACGCCGTGCTCTGGTACAGGCCAAAGTCTAGATCGAGAAGGAATGGCAGGCGATCGCCTCCTCCTGCGAAACAGTAATGTCAGCGAAGGAGGTGGCCGCACGCGTGATGGAACGCACTTCGTCACGCTCCAGCCGCCGTGACCCAGACCCTGATTTCCAGCCACCATAGGCGAGGGCTTGCTGACGACGAGCTATAGGTAGTTCGTCATTCGGCCGTCCTGTAACCGTCTGGCCCGAGCTCTTTGTCGCTACAGACCATCCTTTCAGAATAAGTCTCAGATCAAGTAAAAAAAGGTTAGGTTATAAAAAAATAAATCAAAATTGAATTAGAAATGTATACCTACTTGAATCAGACCGTTGTCTATGCATATGGTCAATCATATAAACACATTTAAAAAAGCAATTTTTCCTGTTTCCATTTCAGACATCCAACTTAACGATGAAACAAGTATTGTTGTTGTCAGCCAAAAGTCGAACCGTCATTTTAATGAATTTACATGCATCATGACCAATACCTATCTTATCGCATGTTTCTTATTTAATAAATTACTGCTAATATCTAATATAGTAAGAATAGAGAGAGCAGTGATGGCCGAATATTAACAGCCCCATCTTATGAGTTGTAGCTCGCGGGTTCAAACCCAGCCAGGAGCATTACTTTGTATAATTTAATTCATCACCACTGCACTCAAAACGGTGAAGAAAACATCGTGAGGAAACCGGCGTGTCCGAAAACCAAAATCTCAAAGACATATGACATCCACCACCGTTCACGTCATCATTTGCTTCACGACATCCATTTGCTGTGTGTGCTGCATGCAATCCAGCACTGCGTGGTGGATTGCATGCAGCAAATGGGTTCCTCCTTAAGAGAGGGAATGCTCTCTTCTAGAGAGGACGCCTCAGACCCAACAGTGGAAACATTATGCAGCCGACTATGCTATGCTAATTATCTAATAAAAAAAAAAATTGTATGTTTCAGATCTCACTGTGAGCCTATTTGGGTAGGTCGATGTGAGGGAGCCGAGGTGGCGGCCGAGCGTGTGGTCGCAGCGCTACTCACTAGTGACAACATGCCACTAACTTCTGGCTTCTCTGTCAGGTGACTAAAGTAATTCATAACCTTCGTTTGTATGAAAAGCAATATCTTTATATCTGACTAGCTGCTCCCAGCGGCTTCGCCCGCGTGATAGCAGAAAATTATCCCAAGGGAACATACTTCCGGGATAAAAAGTATCCTATGTCCTATTCCAGGACATGGTCTATCCGTGTACCAAATTTCATCAAAATCGGTTTTGCCATTTAGGCGTGAAGGCGTAACAAACAAACTCACTTTCGCTTTATTTATTATTTCTTTTTATATTAGTAAGGATTTGTATTTTGGTACTTGAATGATCATTCAAGTGCCAAAATATTCTGGTCAGTATTTAAATATTGTAGATAGTATGACATGATGACACCGATAGTGTTGTACTTTACTAATATGGCTGATATATTCGAATTTATTCCAAATTGACTTAGCAAAGTAAAATTAATAAATTCAAAATTATTTCGATTTAGAACAACAAAATATTGAATAGAAGCTGTCCCGACATTTTCGTGACCTTTGCAGCTAACTTGAAATTCTAAGCTGAAAGATAAAATGTTCAAGAAGCTCTCCTAAATCACATAATTTTATAATGGTTTTTATTTTTATTTTTCAGAAATGCAGCTCACCGAGTGGGGGAATGTCTGTGCAGGTGGCTGAAAATAGTTTCGTGATATTTCTGCCTCCCCACTGGACGAAGAAATTATTTTTTGTAAAGCTTTATTGTAAATTTTGATTTTCATAAAATGGTTCGATTATACTGTATTTTGTATATAAATAAATAAATTATGTCATAGAATATTAAGGTGTTGTTTTATTATGCTAAGTGAAGGAAAAATAATTGAAAAATTACAATGCCATGCATAATGTTACCGTAGGCGTAGGCTTGCGAACGCCGTCACTTCTCACGGTTAACTTCTGAAATGAAAGCCTGGAGTCCAGAAACGCAATGCAAAAAAGGAATATAGGCGTGTGTTTTAGTCAGTAAAAGTCTGACATGCCCTTCCACTCCGCCCTAGAAAGGAAGAAGTGATTGCATGCATACCAGAAAAAAAAATGGCTTAGTGTTACTGAAACACCCAGAAAGTATTTACTAAGGGACCGTTCAAGATAATCCCCAATATCATCAAAAATGAGCACAGACCCTCACCTTCCTTTATTTTTAACCGACTTCGAAAAGGAGGAGGTTTTTTTTTGTATGTATGTTCACCGATATTTCGGTCAATTGTGGACCGATTTTGAAAAAAAAAAAAATTTTATTTAATGGTTATGCTTCCAAGTTGGTCCCATAGAAATATTGTTATGATCTGATCATGAACTTCGAAGATATGGAACAGAACTCCTCATAGAATCATAGCAGAATTGTCGTAACAAGTAAAATTGCTTTGTTCATACGTGTAGTCGATGACTGACTGAAAGAAAAGGGGGAGGGGATGTATCGAACTGATCTGGTGATAAAGCCGGAACGTAAATTCATGTAATATAACCGTATTTGGGATTATTAGAATCGTTATGAGATGCACTCTGGCTTTAAGGTAATTTATGTTTAAATGAAGGGTAGGTACTTTTTAGTGGTGCTACCATAATTAATTCATGAATCCCCAAGCGACCACCGGTGGCCGCGCATCTATTGTCTTACTATTGTGTCTCTAATTGACGGTATCTGAAGGGCTAAAAAGTAAAAAATAAAAAACTTTTTCCAAAAAAAATTAAACCGACTTCAAAAAGTACAAAATAACTTTAATTTCGGAAGTCGGTGTTAAATAACGAAGAGACAAGATTAGCTATCTATTATAGAAACACCGACTTCCGAAATTAAAGTTATTTTGTACTTTTTGAAGTCGGTTTAATTTTTTTTTGGAAAAAGTTTTTAATTTTTTTTAAGTAATACTTGCATAGCCCTTATGTGGGCTTATGTGGGAAGACTTTTGTAGACCGGAAGAAGTGGAGGGAGAGAAAAAAGGCCTTTGCCCCAGAATGGGACCACTTTTTTATTTAATAAACCACATAATGGTCATTATGAAAGAAGGCCAAGCCTTCTTTCTTAACGGTGAACTGAATAAAGCCATGAAGTCTCTACTTGTCATCACGACTCAATCATATTTGCAATCAGAGAAGAGCGCATCATTTTTGTTACATAATAGAATCTCAGATCAAATAATTATATAAATCAAATAACTGTTAGTTGATTAATAAAATCGACTAACTTGATTAGTAACTTTAACATCTCTATTTTTAGTGTTACAAACGTAAAAAGTACCATAAACATCGAAAAAAAAAAGTTAAATATACCATGCTTGTTCCTTAAATAATAATCTGTGGCAACCCTGAATGGAACTGTCACCTTTCGCAATGGAGTGTTGGACGTGTCCGTAACAACAAAAAATCCTTTTTATTTACTTGTAATGCTGTCACCACTTTAACAGTTATTCCAAATACCATTTACGATTATGTTAAGTTCGTGTGGATTTTTGTTTAGTTCGAATTCGCTGCTGAAACATGGAAGAGGTAAGTTGTTAGGTTACCAATGTTACCATATTTTTGTTGTGTCACAATACAGCGAAGTTATCGTGTGGTTATTTTGTAATTATTGGTTTTTTAGGAACTTAACGAGCATGATTTGGAGGAACGGCTTTATGCTATGCTACATCATGTGGATGAGACAGAGGGCAACTTAGCATCAAACCGCAGCGATGGGTTGAACATAGAGACCGCGCCGAGGAGCACGGTGCGTCGGTACTGGCGCACCAGCGAGCCAACAGCACCCACTACTCCGTATCAAAAGGTGAACGTTCAGAAAGACCCTGTTGCTCCATCAATCAACAACAAACCAACTGTTGTGAACCAAACTAACCAAACTCCTAAGCCCAAAGAAGAAAAACGTGACTCAACTCCCAAACCTCCCGCTGTCGATCTGTCTATATTCCAGTCTCCTGTACCACACAACTTTAAAAGAACCATTGAAATTATTGAACAGGATGATGAAAGACCTGTAGTGCTTGAATCTAGTGATGAAGATGAAGTCATTGAAGTGGCATTACCTCCCAAGCCTACCATTACTATTGAAAGCTCAGATGAAGATGAACTCCACATTATCAACCCAATCTCCACAACTAAAACCCAAGTTAATGTTGACAAAACACCTGCAACTGGAGAAAGGGATGTTTTAGCGAGTCCTTCCCACTCAGCGGTCTCGTCTGTGTCTGATGAATTTATCCGTGGTGATTGTATAGCATTGAACATCTCATCTCGACACCAGGACAATCCCAGCTTTGATTTCAGTCTCCATGGATCTGATCTACTTGGACAAAGTGCTCCATCAAAAAAAAAGAAAAAGAAGAAAACTAAGGAACCTGTAACATCTACCCCAGTTGTTACAGTTGCGCCGAACAAGGATACCCCTAATGATGAATGTTTTGCCACACCAAAAAGTAAAGCCAAGAATAAAAAACAGAAAACCAAATTGTATACTGTGACGGAGAAAAGTATTCCAAATCCTGATGTGTATGATTCTGATAGCAACCAGTCATTGGATGCCAATAAAAACAGAAACTCTTACATAGTTACAGAGAAGAGTCTTCCCAGCACTGATGTGTATGAATCTGATTCTAACTTATCTGAGTGTGCTAAAGAGGTTCCAGAGATAATACGGAATAATGGTGTTAAGAGTGTAGAAGTCAACATGACTGTGCAAAAACCGAGTGAGCAACCATCAAAAGCATTGAAAAGGAACGAATCAACTATCTCGGATACCATTTCAATTGACTTGACTGCCAATGATAGTTTTGTGAGTCTTGATAACTCGGATATTCACGAAAGCATCATTATGGGAAACGTGTCTGGGTTCACGGAATATGAAGACTACAGTGACGTGAACATTACTGATGATATTTCCCAATTTGGTTCGACAAAAATACCTTCGATTTTAAACGAGAATCTTGATTTTGACAATTTGAAAGGCAAAGACAAGTTTTGCAAAAGACGAAGATACTCTCTGACAACTCTTCGTGCTGAAATGGAGAAATTCTATAATGAGAGCTGGGGCGGAGAGAATTTCAACCATAGGGAGATACAGAAAAGCATGTCACGTAAGTAATTACTTTATAATTCATGAAGTTATTTAGTTAAAATTTTGCATTTTGTATTTTTAAAAGACCTATTTGCAAAATAAGTCATCATATCAGCCGAAAGACGTCCACAGCCGACAACGCAAACTAAATATCATTCATAATTTTTTGTGAATTGATAAAATTAGGGTCATCTTTTTGTTGGAAGACGCAGTGTTGGAAGGTCTGCAACAAGGTGGACCGACGACCTGGTCAGGGTCGCGGGAATCCGATAGATGCGTGACGCACAGGACCGGTCGTTGTAGCGACGCTTGGGGGAGGCCTATATCTAGCAGTGGACATCTTTCGGCTGATATGATGATAAAATTATGCCTGTAAATAATCATGGATCACTCCAATTTCTGAAAATCAAAGAGCATGTAATAATAATAATTCTTATAAAAAATTACTTGATAGTATAATGTTCTCAATAATTGTCCACTTAACTGTTGTTGTTATTAATATTTAATTCTTAAAAACACATTAAAATTAAATTAGCATATCTAATATACAATAATTATTTAATGAGATAATTATATTAATTAGCCATAATTACTTACTTTTTAGGTGATAAGAGCTTGTGGGTGATTGATCCTAAGGACAGAGTACCATCATTAGCAAAAAGGAAAACCACGTAAGTAGCAGTATTATTTAAATTGGAAACAACAGAAATTACTCCTATACCACAAAAAGATAGGTACAGAAGCCAATCTCATGTATGTAATTCACTTTTTATACTCACGCTCAGTGGATGCACACTAATGAGTGTCTAGGTTTGCGATGATCGAGCGCGCTTTGTATGTAGATTGATTTCTGTACCAATATATTTTGTGCCTATACCAAGTACTCACATACACAAAATACTGATACCTGGAACCTATCTCTAGGACATACTAATATTTGTTCCATGCGGAAATCGAAGCCGCGACATGCAGTACAGCAGCTAATCGCTCACCCACTGCACTAACAGAAAACCAAATGCACTAACAATGCCGTCTAGTATGCACGCTGGGTCTAATTCTTTAATTAAAATGTGAACAGCTAGCAAATAACATTTTATTTAAATTCTACCCCTACTAGGAATTACTCCTGTACACCCAGATCTTTGTCAATCTTATCTGTGGGTCCATAGAAATATTTTTTTCCATGGACGAATCAGTACCCGCGACTCGTAGTGCAGCAACTGGTTGTTCAACCAGCCAACGTAAAACATCAAATTGATTTTTAATGATTCCAATTTGTTCATGTTAATATTTAAACATTTCATACTGCTGATCTGAAGAGAATTTCATACTGTTCTATGTTTTGAACAAGCAATTCATCTCTTCTGAATCCATACTTTGGATACTGTTAATCTAACTTATCGTTATTGCTAATTGTTAACATAATTCCTCCCTCCAGCATATAATTCCTTGGACTGTAGCGCTGAAAAGCAAACAAGTTACTGACTAAAGCAATATTATAATATAAATATATAATATAAAGCAGGATTTTAGTCAGTAAAAGTTTGATACTACTAGCTAATACTACCGGAGATGTTATTTTATGATTTCTTACTTCAAAAAATTGCATACAATACCTTTTTATAACATGTTTTCATTACATATCCTGTTATTACATTACACTTGTTATTACATTACACCTGTTGTAGCCTTACATCTCTTGTTACCTTACATCTGTTTTTACATTACACCTGTTGTTACATTACACCTGTTGTAGCCTTACATCTCTTGTTACCTTACATCTGTTTTTACATTACACCTGTTGTTGTCTTACATCTGTTGTTTATTACATTACATCTCTTGTTACCTTACATCTGTTGTTACATTACACCTGTTGTTGTCTTACATCTGTTGTTTATTACATTACATCTGTTGTTACCTTACATCTGTTGTTACATTATACCTGTTATTACATTACACCTGTTGTAGCTTTACATCGGTTGTTACATAACTCCTATTGTCACATTGCAGCTGCAACTACTGCAACCGCGCGGGCCACCGAGACGACACGTGTCGCCAGAAGCCGCCCGTGTGCTACATGTGCGGCTCTGCGGGACACTTCGAACCTCGGTGTCCTAGGAAGATCTGTGTTAATGTGAGTACTTTCTTACTTCTGTACCAATATTATGAAGAGGAAATTGTTATACCTGTTTACGTACTACGTTTACGTTTAGATCCCTAAGGACAGCATTAGTGGACGGCATTACCGTGGTCGAATACGCTGGATCGATTTACCTTTTTGTCGTTTAATAATTAGATAAGTATATAGAACATTTGGCAATTTGAGAAACACTGTTTTATGGAATATTTTTCTAAACTGAAAATTTGGACAAGATGTACTTGTTCGATCAGCTAATCTTCTTCTTCTTCTTATATATAAAAATGAAACCCGTTTTTCGTTGTCACGACATAGCATGAAAACGGCTTGACCGATTTGGCTGATTTTTTTTTTTTTGTTGTGATTGTTATTGTGAGGGTTCTTATGGAAAAAAAATAAAATTAGGGTAGTGTAGAGTAGAGTAGGGTAGATTAGGGTAGAGTAGTGTAGTGTAGGGTAGAGTAGGGTAGAGTAGAGTAGGGTAGAGCAGGGTAGAGTAGGGTAGGGTATAGTAGGGTGTAGTAGGGAAGAGCGGGAGCGAAGCCGCGCGGGCAAAAGCTAGTATAAATATAAAACTGCGCGCTGTTGCTCTGTCAGTGTCTCAAGACAGAAACATATGTATATGAAAAAGAGATAGAATGAAGTTTGAAACTGAAATCTGATTCTGAATACTAATAAATTTGAAAAGCGTCATGATTACAAAATAAATATATATTTTACTTCCTAGAATGTTTAATTATCTTTCATTAGTAGTTAGTATTGTTACATTAAAAAAATATGACACAATTTAAAATATGGTGCAATAATATTGATAACCTTGGGGGCTGGGTTCAGTTGTTATTTCTGTTTTGATCTATCGAATCGAATCTATTGAAAATTGCATGAAACTGGTCTCATGTGAAAACATGAGACCAGTTTCATGCAATTTTCGATCATCATGCATATCTTAGAATGCAAGCAAAAATTAACGTTTTTGTTCTTCTTCTTTTTTAATGATCTGGAATGGTCATATCTGGCCTTCTGCCAAGGACATTTTGCGTTTCTTAATATCCCATTATTTATATGAACTATTATTTTTAACTAGTGTAATGTGGGTGTACTAAATACGTCTCCACCACATTTTAGGAAATGTAGACGTATTTGTTTGCCATCGTCATCAACATCCTATAGCTGTCCACGGTTGGACTTGATTTATCCGACTGCGCGCCAGTAGGGTAATTTCCAGAATCAAAATAACTACATTTTATTTAATCCGTATTTTAGATTATAAAAAAAAATGGATACATATTTTTTTCTTTTTTCGATTAAACAAAAACTATTTTTGGTTTAATTTACAAATAAAAAAATACGTGTCCCTTATTTTTGAATAATCTAAAAGACGGACTAATTACATTTTTACGGCAACTAGCCTATTCTTGACAATCCTCATGCAACTGTCAGTGTAGATCGTCGCCTGAACGTTTACCGAAACACAGTCTAAACTTAAATTAAACGTAACGTGTTACAGATGGCATGTCCACTCCAATGGTCAGCAATACTACTGGCTAATATATCCAATACCACTTCTGCTTGCTTATTCTGTGAGCTATTTCGACAACTGTGGTTCTCTGCCAGATCACCTCACCATGATTTTATATCTTGTTATATTTCACTTTTGTGCTTATCTGTATCTCAATTTGATTCCAGTGCGGCTCCCCGAACCAGATGTACTCGAACATGTGCCGCAACTGCTGCAACTGGGGCGCGCTGCGCTGTTCCGAGTGCGGCCAGAACGGGCACCCGGCCAGCCACTGTCCCGACACCTGGCGCAGATACCACAACACTGTAAGTATCACTCACTATACTAGTGTGAGTGTCGGAACTGTGCCGAGTGAGCCACAACACTACTTGATAAATGTTTTATGTGAATTTTTTAATCGTCGTATAAAGTTGATCTGAAGAATAAATACGGCTATTTTATACGAAACCAGTCAACGTATTATAAATTGTAATAAACAAAAATGTTACATTTCAAAAATATCCCTTGATTATATGATACAATTGGAAAGCAGATAAAACCTCAAATGATAATTTTCTAAAAAAAAAATATTTGTGAACAGATTGACAACAACTCGCCTCTGGAGCGCTGCAACCAGAACAAGAAGCACCAGCAGCTGTTCTGCAGCGGCTGCACGCGGCGCGGCCACCTCGTGCACTCGTGCCGCGTGTCGCTGCCGTTCTCCGGCCTGCCCATCTTCTCGCCCTACGTGTGCCTCTACCGCCCACTGCTGCCGCCCGAGCGCCCCCCTCCCGGCCCCGCCTCCCCCGCCTCCCCCGCCACCCCTCACACCCCACGCAACAAGCGCCAGTCCAAGTCCCCGACCGCACACGAAACACACGTCAACAAGAAGAGAAACCTCTCTGCTGGTGACGAAATTGAAAAACGCAACACAAAAAGCCCCGCCCCACAGAGAAAACCTTCCCTCAGCAAAGATGCTGTGGCGGATACAAACAAAACGGAACCTAAAAAACAAGACCAGAATGATAACAAAAGTCAGGGTGTCCCAGAAAAAGCACCCAACTTCATTCCAATCTCTTCTACAAACCATGACAAGAAAGGCAATATGATTCAAGATAGTGAAATCTCCTCAGACTCAAATGAAATAATCACATCGGCCAGGATTTACATCACAAATGAAATTATTGATAAACTCAAATCTGAAGAAGGCAAAGCCTGGCTAAAGGCAACCACGGATAAACACTGTATAGAGTTAGAGAATACAGAAATAAATTCATTTTTAAGTATTAAGGGCAGGCTTGAAGACCAAGAAGCTTTCCAGGTAGAACTTCGCGACTGGTTCAAGCCCAAAGCGAATGACGACCGGCCCAAACCGAGCAGTGAGGGCGACACCCAGACCGAACTGAATAATGAACAGAATGCCTGGAGCGTCCTGCCCAAGAACAGAAACAATCTGTTGCGACAACTCAACAACGCGCTCAACTCATTGAAGGAGGATTTAGGAGACCCCAGCGCGCTGTACAAAGAGCTGATGTTCTTAAAGAATCGTCACCAACAACTTCTTAAACAGAAGATCATCAGCCCCAAGCAGGTGAACAACAGCCGAGGCAACATCAACCAGATGCTTAAGAAGCTGAACATGGTCCTGATCGGACAGGCTGGCCTCGCCGACGGGACCGAACACGTCACCGAACTGTACTCGATTCAAGAGAAACTCATGAATTCAAGGCAGAAAACCATAACTAATGACCAGCGCAAAGAGATCGCACAGCATTACGCGCTTATATTTACTGCGCTTCCCCGGAATGACTACTCAGATCTACTGAAAATGTACCACATGTCGAAGCAGTCGACTGTGACGAGGAGGAAGAAAAAGTCGTTGAAACTCAATCCGAAAATGAACAGATTGAAGATGAAAGTAAACAGCATTCCAACACAACCTATACAGAACGGCATGAAGGAGATACGGGAGAAGCGGGAGGAGGCGCCGCGCGTGTGCAACGACCCGCAGCTGTTGCAGCGCCTCGCCTACTTCCACAAGCGGCTCGTGGGCGCGCGGCCCGCCGGCAACGAGCTCAAGAAGACCAGATCCAACCTGGTCAGGAGGCTGCACTCCTCCATCGCCTCGCTATTCAGGAAAGAAAAAATGTCTTCAAAGACCATGAAGAAGTGCAGAAAGCTACAAGATCAGGTGCGGCTGTTCTTGTCTAATGTATAAAATATAATTAGGAGTTAAATATTTTATGTTGGCGCCAATCAGAGGCGTGCTCGGCATAAGACGAGCACCGGCTGTACTACGTGTGTCCCCGAATGGGATCACTTTATGTTCGTCTTAACTTGCCGGTTTGGTGTAATGGCACAGTATCGTGCGTGTGAATTATTAAACTTCTTAGTGTAACGCATTCCTTTGTTTACTTTTATACCCTTAAAACTCTTAAATTTCAAACAAAATTCACAGATGTTGCAGTTTGGCCAAATATCTGCAACTCTATACCTCATTTTGAGCAGTTTAAATACTTTTTACCGCTGACTTAACCCTAGCCATAGTTTACTAAAAAAAGATTAACTAACTATGGACTTCATTGCATCACATGCATAAAAAAAAATCAGATATATTAAAAATTAACGAGGAAATTTAAAATTAAATTCTCTGGTGGTCTAAAAATAATTTGGGACTAAAACGGGAGTAATTTTTATGAGATTTAACATCTAAATGTTTCTATTTTGTATGTATCAGATTATCCAATTGAGTTCTACACATTGTCATTTGCACCTATTGAATTCTCAATTGACTTACATTGTTACTGTCGCAGAATGGCCTAGCACGCACGAGGCCATTTCGCTACAATAACTGTGATTTTCATTCTAATTCATAGTTCATACACAGTCAGACTAGACGCTACGTGTAACTTTAAAAATACACAAAAGGTTTTAGTCAATGTTAAAATAAATAGTGATTTAGTAAGTTTCACAGCAATAAAGGTAATAAGGCACATCACTAGAAGGATGTCTACGTCATCAAACAAAACCATACCGCAAAATTGCGGCCGTGCCGTACGTCATTCGTGATAATTGATAAGCTTGATACTTGTTGATTTGATAAAAATCATTTTGATCAATATCAAACAAAACTTTAAGTTGTGCTTACAGAATAGATAATGAAATCGTTTATGTTCAGTGTTCTACCAAAGTTCCAGTTAATTGTATTATTATGCATCATAAATTCGATTTGCGGACGAATGGTAAGGAATCTGCAATATTTCGTAAATGTTCGGGATTAGAAGGAAATTAAAAAAGGCTATTTATTGCGTACAGTTTGGTGAAGAAGGATACTATCCAGCCGGTTATTACGACAGCCAGCAAGCTCAATACGAAAAAATCAAAACTGCGCTCAACAAATTGGAACACGGTATGTAGGTACATTTTTAATTAAACTGTAGCGATATTATCTTATTTAAATAATGACCATACACGCGATTTCTTTATACCTATTCTTTGGTTGGTACACGAACGCGGAGTAAAATATCTATCCAAAAATACATTGATGGCTCTCAAAATAACTATTACTTTAGTTCAGGTGATTTCCCTTGAGGATTTCCCAGGCAGTAAATATAAACAATTGATTGCCTCACATATATAACTAAGTTTTATTTGATTTTAATGTAATATTTCAGACCCAAACTAAAAATAGTTTTAATTGATATATTTGCAAAAAAATTACATAAATGATTTTATACATATTTAGTGTTAGTAGTGTCTAAACTTTGTCCGACAAATCTATTCTATTCTATTTTTGATAATGGCAAATAAAGCCGATGTCGACTATTCTGCCAATGTCCCAGTAAATAAGAAAAGCAAGTGGTGTGTAATATTAATAAAAAAAAGGACAGTAGGTAACTCTGAAGATTTAAAATTCTTCCGAGTGATACAGTTGTACTTGATGGGTTAGTACTGGACTGAAACAAACAAAAAATAAAATACATAAATAAGTATTATAATTGTTAAAACATTAAATATACATTATACAAGTATACCAGAACTACACAGACAGAGTATTTGGAGCTACTCATAATTTTATGTTGTTGTGATGGATGAAGATCATCAGCGCCACAAGCAGTTCTGGAGAAACAAATCTAAATTTAAATTCAAACCTCTTTTCCCCTCTAGCTCCACAATGGGTGAACGATTGGCCAGACCCTTCCATCAGAATGGGCCAGGTCTCAGGTGTGGCCATCGACAATTCAGGGCAAGTGCTGGTGTTCCACCGCTCCCACAACCTGTGGGATGCCACCACATTTAACAACAGAGAAGTGTACCAGGGCATTGGGGAGGATCCTATACCAGAACCAACTATATTAGTGCTGAATGATACAGGGGAGCTGGTTGACAGTTGGGGGCAAAAGCTGTGAGTGATTTTGATGTTGCATCCGTATTTAGTTGAGCTTAGCAAATAAACAGAACCAAGCCTGCATAATTTCTTGTTATTTATTAACTTTTGGAACTATTTTTAAGAATACTGTTAATTTATAAAAGATGTCTTTCAATTTTTTTACCTCAATCCCTTTTTATCACCACAGAAAAAAAAATTGTTTTAAAAGTGCAACCTCATAAGTATTCGCATATTTTCATCACACTTTTTCTATGAATTGTTTTTAAATAGTAAAATGAATAGTTTAAAAACTACAGTTCACCTTTAGGTTTTGTTTAATATCTGAAACAATGCAATTTTCTGTAGCTTCTACATTCCGCACGGTATAACAGTGGACTATGAAGGCAATGTGTGGGTGACAGATGTGGCCCTGCACCAAGTCTTCAAGTTCACACCCTATGACAGACTGAAGCCAAACCTCACATTGGGAGAGAAGTAAGTTTATTCTTTTAAATTCAAAATATGAAATTCATTGTAACCTTTTTAATATTATAATTAGAGACACAATAGATAGAAAGAGTGAACACCGGCTTTTGCTTGGGGTTTAATGAATTAAGTATGAAACACATTTGGAAGTACAAGATATCTATGATATTGCCTGGTTAGACTAGCTTTTCCCAGAAGCACCTCCCGCATCACAGCCGGAAATTAACCCAAGGATAGCTATAACTATAACTGATATGAAAAAGTATTTAAGCCCTAATAATGATCCAAATGTGCTCGTCAAAATCCTTTCAGTTGAACATGCAGATTATCACATTTACATGATAATATAGGTAGCAATTACAATATGATTCACAAAAGCTTTTGGTTAGTAGACTACTCAAAAACGTACCAATAAAACAATGTTTTCATAGAAATACCTCTAAATAGAATATTAAATGATTTTTCAAATCATATGCAGTACAGACAATCCTTTTGTTTTATTGGAATTCTGTACAAAACAAATTCTGAATATTCTTTACCAATGAATGACACAGGGTTCTCACCTAGGACTTATATTATTTTTTCTAAAGTTAAGAGTGTATAAAATGTGGTCATATCTAGGTAGGCTTACTTAAATTCATTATATCTATTAGTGGCTATCTGTATAATCTGGTATCCTATACAATAAATACCTGGGCAATGTATAGAATACCTAATACATGTAGGTAATGTATGAAATATTATTTATGAGCTATTTCTGTCTGCGGGCTCCTATAACTGGAAGATTATAAATACAAAATATTACCCCGAAGGCTAAGGCGCAGTGGAGCGGAGCCTTAAGGTGGTGCATCACGACTCACATTTTCACTGTTTTTTACACACAGTATCTTGTGGATATTATCTAAGTTTCTAAAGAAACCAATTTCTAAATTTGTGTAAAACTAATCCAGTAAAAACCTCTGATAATGACCTAGTTTGTATGAACTTTGACACTTCATAATTTGCCTAAAAATTAAAAAAGTCAAAAAAGTAATCCTCTAGAGACCTTGCAAATTTTATTAAGATTCTAAATGACGAAAACTTTTTTCAAAAACATTTAAGGGTTTAAAAAAAACAGCTATTTCCTGAAGCAAGTTTTGTGAAATATTCGAGCAAACCTCGGAATTACCGAATACTAACAGAGTTTTAAAGCGTTATCTCTCTTTTTTTGCGTTGCCTTTTCGTCAAACATCGCGTTGGATTGCGTTAGATGAAGTAACAAGCTTTAAATCATTTTCGATGTTGACGATAGGCGAGTGGAAAAGGACCCTCTTAACCTTCTCACCTAACGTAACATATTGTATAGAATGTTGGGATTATTAGGACACCAAAGAGAAACAGCGTTTTAAGGATTTAAATAATAACTGTTTATTATCCTTTTCTTTATATTGGAAGGTGTGTTTCAGTAATATTAGGTGAGACGTGTGCTCCTAAGCAAGGCTAAGGGAATACAGTAACTATATCCATACGAGGGATTTCAGTCAAGTGGTCTCACGGGACTCTGTCCATTAAATATAATATTTATTGGTTAGAAAGAGTAAGACCATAGTATTGAAGCAGGACGGATTTGTTTTTGTCATATTCCAACACGCCCCCCTCAAAAATAAATCCCTTTTTCTTTAATCGCAGTATAATATCGATTACATAGTACTATACCAAACAATTTTATACAATAATAAAAATACACACCTTCCTTCTTTCTGGGAATACAATATCATTATGGTCCAACATTCGTTGCGCAGGATTAGGGAAAACCCAGTAAAACCTAATCAGACCAATCAATAATTTCATTGATTATTGAAACTATGAATCTTGTTCGTCTACTTATGTTAACCAAGCTCTTAATATTAACATAATATAATAACACATCCTTATGCACATTGCATCTATTTACGACGTCACAACGAATTTCATTCTTATCTAAGTGTAACACCACGTTCGAAATTTCACAGGATACCAGCTATCTGGTTAAGTTGTAGAAACAGAAAAATATATTTTAGTAATATATTTCTCAACCTGATACTTAATGTCTATGTGTTTGTTTGTGGCTGGTAGGATAATTCACAATGCTTTTGCATTCATTAGTATTATAATTATCATAAATAAAACCAGCATTTTGCTATAGTAATGCCTATAAAGAATAATTAATATGTAATACTTGTCACCAAAGACTTTAATCACAGTATCTTTAACTGTTTTACATTAGACCGTATTCTCCATTACTAGTTTGTACTATCTTGCTTTTGTCTGCTGACACTATGTTTGCCAGCAAATTATACATTGCTTAAATAATTTGAATTAGTGACCAACAGTACATTTTGTATTTATTCATCATTGCCGCTTCAGTCACAATCAACAAAGACCTATTATATTATTATTATACTTGAGATTTATAGTTCCTTTTAAATATTTCAAGACAAAGGGTCTTGTATCTAAGTGTAACCCTTACAAATAGTCGTTTTTGTTTACATATCGAATTGAGATGTAAACAGTAATCTAAGAATAGGCTCAATTGCATAGTTCAGTATCAAGCACGTCATAGGATTTCGACAAAGGGGCTCTTGTAATTTCCCACGAACTCAATGATTTGTAGAATACACAGGAACTCAATGAAGTGTATGGGCAAATTTATTGCCCCCAAAGCATTCCTCAAGTTAAACATTTCAAGAACTATTATTTATCTACTGATTTAAAGTAATTTTTGTTTTCTGACCTATTTATTTTTGGTTCACAGAAAACATATTATAAATTATAAGTCAACGATTAAAGCTACGTTACACATTAAAACATAGTTGTTAAAATGCAATAACATAGACTTAGAATTAAAAGTACTTAAAACTAAAAAAAACTTTGTCCTTTATCTCATAACATAAACATCACGCCTTTATGACACAAAGGGTCAGACAGAGGTATACCTATAGTAGACCTATATTTCATCAGTTATGTTTAAGTTTATTTACTTTTTTTTTTAATATATTATTTATTGTACACCAATATAATAAATAATAAACCTTATAATAGTGAGCATACCTATTGCCATTAACCAGGTACTAGTCTTCATGCATCATGATCTCCCAACTGTCTTGGGGTCGGCTTCTAGTCTGACCAGTTGCGTCTAAATACCAGTATTTTACATGGAGCGACTGTCTATCAGGCCACCACAATCCAGTTACTAGGCAACTACCAGTTTTCGTTCATAACCCGCATTAAAACTTAAATGCATTGGTCCACTGATGAGTATTACAAACACCTTTTTGTCTAAGATCACCAAAACATTAGGAACCAATAATATACAGAATACATACGTTCATATAACGATTTCATTAATGTATAAATTATTAATTGTTAGCCAGAATACCTTTAGCTATATTCATAAACTAAAATTTCTTCATCCAGGTTCCTACAAATTATGCTTTTATATCCACATAATAACCATGACAACCAAGACACTACATTGAAACATAAAGGCTTAGCTAAAAACTTTGCTATTCTTTCAACTGATACAAAAGTTTCATTAACATTTATCTGATTATAACCACGAGCCACTAAACTCACTTTATAACCTATTTTCAATTGCACTTATTTTCAATAAATGACTTCTTTTCGTATACAATCGATTTGATTTAATCGAATTAATATTTCTTTTATCTCTTTTTTAGAACTAGATTTAGAACTAAATTAAATCAATTACTTCATTGAAAACATACTTCATTTAAATGCTTAACATACCAGCATTTAATTTTATTTTTATGATCCAGCACACAATAAGTACCTAATAACATATTATCAAAAATACTGTCGCCATCGTATTCATTATGCGAAACAGAAAATAAGTTTTGCATCCGACACTTCGTCTCTAACTATGTAATGTTTCTTGGTCTTAAAATAAAGAAAACTTATTTCCATTGTGATATGACAATCTCGAGCTCTCCACTGTTTCTCAAACAGATTTATTTGCAATTACGCCAGGTATTGTATCATGTTTGTTTGCTTAAAAACTGATTAATTTTTATCAGATCCACACCTCTTTTCAAACGGGTGTACCAAGTCAGAGTTACCACGTTATGCTATTTATAGCTCATAACCCATTTAGGCTCAAGTTTCACTGGCCTATTTGATAAGAACTGGGTGAGATTAAACCCATTTCACATCTCTGACTCCCACAAACATTTTTTGGTTTAACACATCCCACACTATATAAGAATTAAATTTGATTCATCATCACGAAATTCCCTTTGACAACCTCTTTGTCAAATTTCGTTTTTTGACTTTTACTAACTTAGTAAACAGTTGAATCAAACAGTTTACAATATACGGCTTTGGCTAATTATTATGCCACAACTCATCAGGTATTATCTAACCTCAGTGCTCCCCTGAACAATCTAATTTCAGAACGATTTGACTCGTTTTATCATCGGCATTGTTCATCATACATCGTACGAGTACGTTCGGCTATAGGTACCATTTACAGCCAGTGTATGCGGCACTGTTTAGGGATGACCAGACAATACATACCCGAGCTCAACTCTTCCATTTAATAGGATATAATTTCCCTTTCATTATCACAAACTAAGTTAACAATTCTCAGACCAAAATGAACTTCACATTTTGCAACGTAAACCCGAAACTTAACAATAACTTTTGATTTATCCTCAAAATCACAACATAGTTTTTAACTTCAATAGACGAAAAAAAACTGTTAGGACCGTAAAACATCTGTGTGCACTTGAGATTAAACGACTTCTCGTTTGGAACTTTTTGTTTTCAATTTATCAAATAACAGACAAGTTTTTGTCCTTTACAAACTTACCGTTAGGTTTAATATTATCAACTGTATAATTATCATACAATACTTTCAATCATTTAATCTATTCTGATTTGCAATTATTTGATTCCATAATAATTCATAATTACTATTACTTTATCTAATGAATATTCGCTATTTAAAGTATTTTTAAGTACAGCTAGCCAGTTACCGCTTGATAGATTGTTCAAAGACTTACCCTGTTTTGCCGGCTTACCATCTTCATCACAAATACACACTCTGTAGTATACCTGGTACGCCCATTTTACTGGTCACTTGATAATTCTTCGCCGATTGTATAAACGCACCAATACAGCAACTGAATCATTTCTTGGCTTCTCGCGCTCAGTGAAGTTTACTGCAATTTTTCTTGATTTTCAAATGATCTGCTCCAGAATTCCAAACAAAGGTAAATTCATTTTGCCCATCATTTCTCATCATCATATCAAGGCCCGCCATAATAGCAAATCCAGAAGTATTTGAGTAGTTTGGCTTTGAAGTAATCAACTACACTGTTTTATTGTTGGCTCCTTTGTTTTCAATAGCGCTTTTGTAATTCTTCAAATCTCCCTTTTTGCCTGAGATAAGAATTTCTTGGGTCCCAAATTGTTCTTTATTGACTTGTGTTTATGTCGATGCTATCTTGAATTGTTTGAAGGTGTGACTTGTGGTCTCGTAAGTTTCAGCCTGAAGTACTTTTCTTGCTTTTTAAAGTTAACATTATGTTGTCTTCGGTCAGTATTTCCATTGCGGTGATAACGCTGCTCCGTACTCGTTTCGTTTGGTAGAGTCACGAAAAAGGCGAATCACTTTATCGGATTCTAATTTTGCACCTGCCATAGGTTCAATGACGATGTCATTATATTCTTGAAAATATTTGGTTAGTGTGGTGTTTCTAACCAGTTTCAAATTCAGCAACTTTTTACTAAAAGACAGCTGACTCGCTATGCATTTTTCTTTACTCACTCGGTACTTGTTTCTACCGGAACTTCAACGTCGACAATGTTCAATAGGTAATACACTTAATATTTTTCGAATTCGAAATGTCCACTCGCTGTATTTATCACCATCAAATTGTTTAATGTCTCTTTTATACAATTTGATACACAAAACGTTTTTATTATTTTATTGTTCGTTTATTTTCACTTTATATTATTTGCACTTTGATTTAGCGCTCTGGGCCCATAACCTGTTGGGATTATTAGGACACCAAAGAGAAACAGCGTTTTAAGGATTTAAATAATAACTGTTTATTATCCTTTTCTTTATATTGGAAGGTGTGTTTCAGTAATATTAGGTGAGACGTGTGCTCCTAAGCAAGGCTAAGGGAATACAGTAACTATATCCATACGAGGGATTTCAGTCAAGTGGTCTCACGGGACTCTGTCCATTAAATATAATATTTATTGGTTAGAAAGAGTAAGACCATAGTATTGAAGCAGGACGGATTTGTTTTTGTCATATTCCAACATAGAATACCTGAATTTAACAAATTGCCAGTAACATATCCCATTAGTAGAGTAATGAACTCATTCATATAACATAACTTTGATGTTGTATATATTATTGTTTGCAATGCTTATCATTAGACTATAAATACAAACAAAACAACATGATATTATTATATTTCAAGTACAGTAGCATCATTGTTTTTGTTATTATTGATGGGAATGAAAACAATTTCAATTTAAACTAATGACATAAAGAGGAAGAATATTGTTGTTTCTTTTTTCTTTGTTGTATGTCATTAAGTGTTTTAACACAAGATAAACATTTACAAATACTAGTGGACAATGCACAGGGCAGGGCAATCTATTTCAAATATTCTATAGATGGAAGGAAAGGAGATATATTTAGGGCTGTCAGTGTGCAAGCGTCATGTGTGTGTTGATTATTAAATATAGCAGCAGTTAGCATTTAAAATATTGGCTTGAGGAAGAGTGGTTGCGTGGTAGGAACATCTTGATACACGCGATTAACTTAACGCCAGTGACGTCACATGTCAGTTCGTGCTGTGCGTGCATTATTTTTGTTACCTGACAGTTTCGCCTTCCACCAGATTTGATAGGTTTGTAAATGACTTTGAAAAAATCTTCCTATCTTAGATTTGGTACCTCTATATGCCAATAAATACAACCGTCCAAGTACGAGTCGGAATCGCGCGTGAAGGGTCACCATCACTACATAGTATAAAACAAAGTCGCTTTTTCTGCCCCTATGTCCCTATGTACGCTTAAATCTTTAAAACTACACAACGGATTTTGATGCGGTTTTTTTAATAGATAGAGTGATTCCAGAGGAAGGTTTATATGTATAATAACATTCATTAAATAGTGGAGAAACACCCGAGCGAAGCCGGGGCAGGTCGCTAGTTACCTATAAAAACGGCAAAAAATCACTTTTGTTTTACGAGAGCCCCCTTGAACATTTATTTTATTCTACTAATACATCTAAAAATAAATACATTTTTTTTTATTTATTTAAAGGGCTTTGTCGCTTAGCGACCACATCGCCCAAATAAATACATCATCTGCGAAAATTTCAACTGTCTAACTTTCATAGTTCATGAGATATAGCCTGGTGACAGACGGACGGACGAACGGAGTTTTAGTAATACTCTTCGGTTACGGAACCCTAAAAATCAACCACCCTATTATTAATTCCAAAGGTTTTTTAACAAGAAACATTGACATAGATACGTCAATGTTATAAAAAGCTATTTCCATAGTTAAACGTAAATTAATAATATTATTAAACATTCGTGAATAATTCATAATATTTAGTTACACAACTATTGTTTCAATGACATATTTTTTCCAATCTACTTATGTGGGTAGGTGTACTTCAAAAATAAAATAAATAAAAAAAACGTTGCCCCAAACTACGAATTACTCCAGAGTAGTGTATTATTAGTATGTATTACTAGTGCATATAAAGAATATTCGCACGTGAAAATTTGCACGTGTATCAAACGACTTTTTTCTTTTTACTTACTAAAAAATGAAAAAAAAACGGGTTGACCATGTTGACGATACATGTAATATATAAAATTGTGGCGGGGAGAGCACACGCACTTTTCTGCACTCGTGCGGAAAACAGTCTATTGAATGCTTAAAAGCGGTGGGATAAGAGCGGATTTTCGAGTAAGTGTATTAAAAAATTAATTATCTTTTACCTTTTGTTATTGTAGATTTATACCCGGCAATGATGACAAGCACTTCTGCAAGCCAAGCGCGGTGGCTGTTCTGGCCAACGGTGACTTCTTCGTAGCTGACGGCTACTGCAACCACAGGATCCTCAAGTTTTCTCCAGATGGGAACATCATACTGCAGTGGGGACTCAGTGAGTACCTGCTTTTATAGAAGGCGCCAGATAACCGTGGAATATAATACATTGACCTTTTCCTAATATCTCTGCGTAGGTACCCGAAAAATAAACAATTAATTGCTTTTCATTACTAGATCATGTAAAGGATCACGATACATGTCGATTCAAGACTGCTTTATGTCTTTATTTCCGATTTTTGAATTAAGAATATCAACAAATGCAAAATGCTCAATAACCGTTATTCTACTGTTTTCTGGAACCTAACTTAATTAGTCTGTACAGTTTATAGTTTGTAATTTATTCTATATCTATTTATTCTATTCTATCCTATTCATTTCAAGATGTTAGGAAGTTCGAATGCAAGCATAAGTATATTAAAAAAGAACAGTATTTTTCCTTTAGACTTGTCCCTCAAAGAACTTTGTAAGCTTGTGGGCAACTTGTATCATCATCATCAGCCTGGGCCCAGCTGGGTCGAAGCCTACTGGGACCAGGGTTAGTCCGAAAGGTGGCAGCTCGGTATGAAGGCACGAAGGAACGGGTGGGTTTTTAGCCAGTAAGAGTCTGACACTGTCTCCCGCTCCGCCCAAGAGCGGGGTTTGCATGCCGGTGTCCTCACGATGTTTTTCACCGTTTTGAAAGCAGTGCTAATTAAATATATTACACAAAGTAATGCGCCTGGCAGGGTTTGAACCCGCGACCTATAACTCGTAAGTCGCAGCCATTACCACTCAGCCACGACCACTGCTCTCGACTTGTATAGCACACGCATAATTCTTTATTGATATAAACCAAAGTTTCCCAACCTTTTATGAACTATGCCCCCTTTATAAGAAAAAATATTTCCAACGCCCCTTTTTACATAATAGTTAATTATACCAATTGTATATGTTTGTCTATGTATTAGGTAGTAGCTTTTGCCCGCAGTTTCGCCCGCTTACATAAAATATAGGCCATGTCACTCAGGAATAAAGTAGCTTTTTTTTTAACAAATACAATCAGAAGGTAAAGGTTGTCGAAAACGAGAGTTCTAAATTTTATACGCCCACTTTCTAGGAAAGGAATTAAGTATGAGACCTTGATTCTTCACTCCTTAATTTCTCTTATCCTCTGAGTAGCCTACAAAATAACAAACTGTCCCATTTATTATATTTATTTTTAACATATAAGTACTTATTTTCACTTTTATCAAAGACGGTAACTTATTTTTTCGCAGTAAGTCGAGTAACTAAACCCATAAATTCTCCCACAGGTCACGGCAACTCTCCATTCTCATTCAACGTGCCACATGCACTAACACTAGCGGAGGACCGCGGGTTGGTCTGTGTAGCTGACAGGGAGCGCGGTAGAGTGGCTTGCTTCCGACACGACAACGGGACCTATGAGGGAAGCTTCAGCAGCTGGCTGATGGGAGGCAGGCTGTTCAGTGTTGCTTATGCTCCTGTACATGGTGAGTCTGACTAAACTCTTCGATTTAACCCTTCAGATACCGTCAATTAGAGACACAATAGTAAGACAATAGATGCGCGGCCACCGGTGGTCGCTTGGGGATTCATGAATTAAACCCGCGCGCCTCAAGGAGTTGTCAGCAACGGCAGGGGCCCAGCTGGCTCGTAGCCTACTGGGGTCAGAGTTAGCTCCGAAAGGTAGCTCAGCCCCCGGTACGAAAGGCAATGAAGGAACTGGAATGCGTTTTTAGTCAGTAAAAGTCTGACATGACAGTAAAAGGATGTCGTTAGATGACCCACCGAAAAAAAACCCTTTGATTTTTAAAACTTATAACTGCTTGCTTAAACGAAAACACTCATCGGATTGGACCGACGAGTGGTTTCGTGTCCTATTCGCCAGGGTCGTGTGCTCGCGATTGAGAACTCCATCTCGTTTAGCTTATCAATCTCCATATGTGACAGAAGAGCTAACGAGATGGAGTATTTGGTCGTAGATGTGCGACCCTGGCGGAATAAACGCGATTTTTTGTCGGATATATCCGAATCGGCTAATTACTTCGCTAATAAGCATGAAAATGAGACCCGTATGGTCCTGCGGGACTGTTCGAAACAGTTACCGTGACCTTGGAACGCAAAAGGCAAGAAACAAGTAAGTTTTATTCAAGGATGTTGTGGTTATCAAATTTCGGACTAAACGGATATAGGAATAAAAAAAGAAAAAACAAAAAAAAAACTCAAAAAACAATAAAAAAAACAACAACAATATTATACTGACTTCCGATATTGTTATGGATATGCAATTATTTCGTATTACCCGCTAGTTTCAGATAGTTTCGTTTTATATTCCATATAATCCAGTTTCTCTGGTTACTATCATCACTAACAAACCCTCCATCGTCAGGCGGTCGCCTGTACGTGGTGAACGGCCCCGACAGTCCGCTGCCCAACCCGGTGTCCGTCCGCGGCTTCGTCATCGACTTCTCCACCGGCCGCCTCATCCAGACCTTCGCTCCCGAAGAGGGGCTACAGAATCCTCACGACATCGTTACTTCAGCTGATGGCTCCAAGGTAAAAAAAAAAATATTATTACGAACCGCGATGCTGCAGCCAATCGTTCAAACACTGCACCAGCTGTGCTGTCATACCTTTCAAATACCATAAATTAGAGACATAATAAAAAGACATTGAGAAAGCGAATGCCGTTATGTCTGACACAGGCAAAAAGCACCACGCAGCGTAGCGCGTGAATGCGTGTTTTAACGATGCTTGTAAGTATCTCCGTTTGTATAGAAAACACGCACAGTCCAACACACAGAAAATGCATCCACGCGCGTTCATGCAGATCACATGCCTACAAGCTAAGTAACACACGCGTGGGGGCGGGGTGGGACAAGAGGTATGGCACACTGAGTCAGTGCCGTGCGTAATTTTGGATGAAATGAGTCAGAGCCTGCTTGAATCTATAAAACGGAACTAAGCGCGTGAGTGCGTAAAAAACCCGCACGATGATGCAGATCTACACTCCCACAAGTAAACGCGTAGGTGCGTTGACACAACATGCAGCGTGATGCGAGGCAGTGTGATAATCGCCTTAGTGTCGCCTTAAGAGGCTCCTTTTCCACTCGACTGTCGTCAACATTGAGTATGGTTTAAAAGCTTGTTACTTTATCAAACGCAATCCAACGTGTTTGACGAAAAGGCAACGCGAAAAAAGAGAGATAACGCCTGAAAGTAGTAGTAGTAGTAGGTATTCGGTAATTTCGTCGTTTACTCGAATTTTTTACAGAACTTGTTCCAGGAAATAGCTGTTTTTTTAAAACCCTTGAAAGTTTTTGAAAAAAATTGTCGTCATTTAGAATTTTAATAAAATTTGCTAGGCTTCTATAGTTTTACATTTTCGACTTTTTAAATTTTTGAGTAATTTATGAAGTGTCAAAGTTCATGCTATTTTAGCAGATTTTCAGAGGTTTTTACTGGATTAGTGTTACACAAAATCAGAAATTGATTTCAATAGAAGCCTAGATAATATCCACAAGATAGTGTGTTTCAAAAATATCTAATGATAAATGTGTAATAACGTCATAATCAGATAAGAGCGGTTGTATGAAAAACAGTGAAAATGTGTGTCGAGTTGCATCCCCTTAATGTGGTGCCATACATTTGTCAGGTGTACGTGGCCGAACTGAACCCGTTCCGAGTGTACAAGTTCGTGGACGAGACGCTCAGGAACGAAAGCCGGCTGGAGAAGAACGTGACGTCACACGTCAAGCCCACCGCTACTGTCGGTGAGTAGGTTTGTGTCTGTCCGTTGTGTTTTTGCTTTGCTTTTATTTAGCGCATGAGTTGACGTACAATTGCGGAATGAAAATGTTCTTGTCGTCGTGCGAGATATTTCTAGCCGTAGGAAAAAACGTTTTTTTTCTTTTACTATTAAGAACAATTCTTAAATTAACAACAATCTAACGTAAAAGACTAATAACCAATTTAACTCTAACTTATTATTATTATACGATATAGGTTTTGTTAAAACTTTGATAAGTCCATAGCACTTTCTCATGCTCTTAAAGTCTGGTATTGAAAAAAACACTATGTTGATGTGTTATTAGTAAGCCCAATAATAAATGACAAATGACAGTTCAAACTGGTAAATGTTTGGGAAAGATATGTCTCTAACGGTTGGCTAACCTTTACATTCTGTGGTTGTACATGTATTTTTTTATTGTGCGTTTTTTTTTTACTTTCAACTTAATTAACAATGTACTACATTAGGATCAAGAACAAATTCACATCGCATAAGCAGCTGATACTGCTATAGGTACGTAAACATTTGTGTTTGTTCGAGAAATAAAATACTAAGTTCAAGTAGGCACGCCATAATCATGGTGATAAGTCTTTTAGGAGTGGCTGAAGAGGCGTCATAGCGTCCTCTCCTTCCGCATGACGCAGGTCCAGGTGAACCGTCCGGAGGATTGGGGTGTGCCCCGCCTGGGTGGAACATCGCCGTGTCCTCATGCAAGCGACAATGACCTCTCGCGCCTAGCCTTGCCTCCTGCGAATCAGTAATGCTAGCGAAGGAGATGGCAGCACGCTTGAGGTAACAGATATCCTCATGCTTCAGTTGCCAAGACCAGGTTCTCTGCCGCCCCGATCTCGACTACCAGCTAAGGAAGATGCGAGCAATGAACAATAGGTAGCTTGACAGAGTGTAGTGTTCCAGGTATACCTCAAAGGCATGCCCGTTGTATTTTCTGAAAAGGAAACCCGTAGTCTTAGAATAAAGGGTAAAGAGCAACTGAACTGGTGTATTTTTAGTCAGTAATTTTTCTGAACTCAGAGTATTGCGGTGAATATTGGATGCAAGTGATTTATAGTCCAAATTAACTTCAAATGAGAACAAAATTATTTGTCGGGGCGTTTTTGAAGCGCTGATCGGGAGTCTAGGACATAGTTGATCGAAGCATTTAAAGCTAAAAAATTAAAACTAGTTACAAAGCTTGTTCAAGAGCAAAATACTGATTACTTAGTGTCGGATTAGTGAGGGAGTACTGTAGTAGATATTATCTGGTTGCAGAAGTGGTAGGCAGCCCCAACATGTCGCTGGGCGGCGGCGCGGGCGGCGCGTGGGAGTGGTGGAGCGGCGCGCTCGGCGGCGCGGGCGGGGCGGCCGCCGCCGCGCTGCTGGCGCTGGCCGCGCTCGCCCTGCTGCGCGCGCGCAATACCGGTAAGGGCCACGAGGCCGAGCCGCTCGTGCATTGACACACACACCCTACTGTACGCACACATCGACACTATCATCCTTCTTATTACAGCGAGCTGTAAACATAAGCTAAGCGAAAATTGTGTAACTAAACCGTGAGGTAACTCGTTACAAACGTCTCATATTACGTAACTTTATTTTATTTATTAAAGAAAAAAATATTAGTTTTTCAATTGTGCGTTTTTGACGGAATAGTCACACAAGATAATGTCAAAAAAACACAATTGAGATAACTTTAAGTAATTAGTGTAATTAGGGTCACACCCAAGAACACTACTATCATTTAATTTCGGATTTATTTATTAAAGTAAGGATTGAACCTGATCCATTTTTTGACATTTTACTAATCAACTACACACAAAACTGCGATGCGATTTCGTGTGACATGATATTCAGACAATAAATCAAATCAATCGAAATACAATGAGCTATGCAAATCAATTCACAAATTCTTGTGATGCGAATCAATTCGCAGATTTTTGCAATCCAAAATCACATCGCAGTTCTGTGTTTGGACCCTTATGATAAACACAAGTGAGAATGACAAATTTTGTCGCTAAATGCAATAGTCCATTTCGAAACCACGAATTAATTACCCAAATAATGGTGACCACAGTCATGACCCAACCTCAGTCCACAGTCAACTCGCTGCGACTTTGTCATTGACACAGTTTGTCTTTTGAATTGTCTAAAAACTGTTTCCATAGCTTAGCATGGCAAACAACTAAAATACTATTAGTATAAGTACTGAAAATCGAGCCTAATTCATTTCAATTATGTTTTAGTATCTATAACACTAGCATATTTTTTATAATCAGTAGTTAGTAATTCTTTTAAATTTTGCTTGCTAGAAGTTTTAATTCAGCACATGTCATCTTACAGTGAAACTCAAAAATAACCCAATTATATAAAACATTTGCTCAAAGTATACATTCCATTTATACGTAGAAGTTTAACAAATAATTTGGGTGTTATAAAATATCCCCGACATAGTATTTTTAGATTTTAAAAATCCAATTTATTATTTCAGTCAATAGAGTATGGATAACCCAAATAAACGGGAAAATTATCGAAATATTTACAAAATAAGAGATAAGTTAGTAAAGAAGTATATAAATATTTATAACCGTATTAAGTATAATGGTTGTTGTCTGTGATGAATGTAACAAATAGAAGATTTGTTTAAAATTAAATGGTTATAATCATGAATTAGTTCTGAAAAATCGTAATGGAGTGTTTTTCAACCTGTGGCTCGCGACCCCAGGGGGTTTTGACGTATTACTTGGGGTGTCACAGACGCAAACCAGGTGAAAGTAAAGCAAGGTTTACTGGTCCTGCCTGAATACAATTATAACAATTTCAGTATGAAAGTGATGCCTGTTTAATCTACTATATCCTCGAATAGATCGAGGACCGCTGGTCAGGTTTTTTTTTACAAAAAATGGGGTCGCGTTTTCAAAAAGTTTGAAAAACACTGTCCTAAATAATGATAATGATTAAACAAAAAATATTTATCTGTTATTATTTATTAGTTAAAAAAAGAATATTTTCTTTTTCTAGTGATTTTGAATCACAATGATCTAAAATTATTTTTTTAATTTATTAATCCCATAGCTCGAACACAATAGTGATGTTTATTTATGTTTTTATATTTTATTCTGTATTAGTTTTAAGTTCGCTACCTTTTTGGAGATTATGATGTATGTAGTTACAAATTAAAAATGTAAAATAGTTCCTTAACTTGCCAAGAGATTATTTTATTTTAACAGTGACTAGTGATCATAATTAAAACGAACTATTTTACATTAAATTGTTTCTTCAGATTTAATTTAGTAGTAATTTGTCATCGCCATCCAATTGAAATGTCAGAGCAATAGATCTCGCTTTCCATCGGCGAGATCGCGGTTATGTTCAGGTTTAATTGAAAATAATTGATTAACGTATTTATGATGTTCAATTACTTGGTTGGCGATGGTTAGAATAAGGCTGCAGTTGCACTGGTAAAGCGATTGCGATGACGCGGAGATTCTTTTGAGTAAACTCTTAGAAACGAAATTGGGTACTTTTCCGGTTTATTTTTGTACAATATTTATTACTGGCAAGGCTAAAAAGTAATCTTTTCCTGAAAATAGCATCAAAATCAGAAGAATGGTCGCGTGGGGCGCGTATCTCGCTAAATCTTATGCACACGTAACCTAATGGCGGTGACGTCACATTTCAGTATTTGCATTTTTATTCTGTTGTTTGACAGTTTCCCCTTCCAGCAGATTTAAATGGTTTCTAACTTACTTACTTATTATTAACCGGATTTGAACAAAATAAACTGTTTGTTATTATGGATAAAATTACTTTTTGATACTTACAAATAATTTTGAAAAATCAGTCGATTAGCCGATTGACAAATATTACATCACATTAGCGACGTACAGGATGTATTTTATTGGTTGACATATCGTGATCGAGTTACCAGCGTGACGTCAGCCTAACTAGTTTCACTAGTTAATCTATTTATCTCACTATTCCGTTACTGTTATTTCTTTATACACAAATTCATTTTTAATATTTTTTTGCGCTTGAACCTTGTGATTGCGAAGAGATCTGATGTGCAGTTTATATCGTTGTATTGTAAAAAATATATTTATTGGGAGCAGCTTCTTGTATTTTTATTTATGCACCATTGCATGCAACACCTTTTTATTTCGGCTTTCAAGTATTTTAGTCACTTTCATTAAAAAGCACGAGTATTACGCTAATAGGATTTTTTTTAAGACCCCCATCTTAAGAAACCCCAAAAAAAAACATTTAAACACTTGCGTTTATTCTCCCACGGTCGCATATCCACGACCAAGTACTCCATCTCGTCAGCTCTTCTATTGCCTATGGAGATTGAAGATCTAAACGATATCGAGTACCCAGTAGCAAACACACGATCCTGGCGAATAATAGGATGCAAAAAGATTCGCCGGAACAATCCGACGCGGGTGGCTAAAGTAACTAAACCCCAATTTCTGGAATTTGTTTTGTTCCAATAACTGGGGGTTAATCTGTTGCTAAAAAATAGCTATACTACCTTTCAGATGAAAGGTACCATACAAAAGTGTTCTGTTGGAGCTACGCCTCGCGCCCGTTTTGCTACGTAATAATACATTCAAAAGTTCTCCATCGACACGACTACATGCACAGCGTTAAAGTTGAAATAGCGACGCTACGCTAGGTAATAATCCGTTTTCTGCTACGAAGACTGTCGCACATAAAACACGCATGTCGGGGGCCGCGTGTGCACCCGCTTAACGCAGCGTTGACCCTTAGCTATGAGTATATACGCGGACGTGTATAGAATCATAGTGCTTAGTACAAATTTGTTTCCCGGTTTCTCGATCGACCCGTTTATGACGCACGACGCTCCGATTGGCCCGCTCCAAGTTCTTAACCGTCTTAACCAATCAGAGTACCAAACGCGGGAAGCGTTAACGTAAAAACAACTCGCACTCAGCGCACAGATACCAATTACGCGTGCATCCATCCGTCCATTTGGTGATATCTGGACGACCTTATGCTAAATAAAGCACCATTGCTTACATCGGCTGCAATATTCAGTCTTGCTGAATTAACTCATGGGCAGGATCAGGTAATCATTTAAAGCAGGGCACCGTATCTGCAAAATTTCCTTACCGTGTCCAATTAGAGCCACTTGAAGTGTGAAATTCCTAATCTTAGCAATCTGAACAAGGTTTAAATGGTCATGTGCCCTGTAACAAAAGCGAAATGACTTCACGCAACAAATGTCTCGAATTACACACTGAAAAAACCCACACTGTACCTATTGAGCGCCTTATCCTTAGCCATCTTAGCAGACGTATAACTAGCCAAGTAATATGCTGCTAATTTTATAGTTATTAGGAAACCAAACATATTCTAAAGTAAATGTATCCACTATACCACTGGCGTTTTACGAGCGTTGGCGCTTCTCCAACGTCTCCACAGCGCCAACGTTACGGAGACGCGACGTTAACGTCGTGAGGTTCTGGTGACAAGCTTTACGTCACTATCCCACTGGCGTTTTATGAGCGTAGGCGCATCACCAACGTCTGCGCAGATAAAGCGCCAACGTTGTGCAGACGCGCACTAGAAACTTGCGACGTTAACGTGGCGTTTGCGCAACTTTGACGCTGGAGAAGGGCCAACGCTCGTAAATCGCCAGTGAGATAGTGTCCTAAGCGTGATGTTGTATTCCAGTTTAATCATAGAGTAAGTTTGATTACTAAGTGCTGGACTTTTATCTATTAGAGAGTCAACGTAAGAGATGTCCGTTTCAACAGCGCGACCACGGCAAAATTAAAAAAAAATCATGCCATAAAGTCTAAGTTATGGTTAATACGGATTTGAACGAGAGCCGCAAGGCCATCTAATCTTTAAAACTAAGTGGTGCAGAGTTTAGGCAAATTTCAGATTGAATTTGTATAAGTAAATAGTTTTTCTAAAACATACCGTGTTTTGTGTTAATTTCGCCTTGGACGTGCGTTCGAAACGGAACTAGCTTACAGTTAACGGGAGAAATGTGGACGCACACCCATACCTCAGCCATCTAGGTACAGGTATGACGTTGTGATGATGATTGCTAGGTCGCAAGGGCGTGACCCGCCGCCGCTGGGAGTACGGGCACGGCGAGTTCAAGCTGCGGCGCCTGCTGGAGCGGCGGCGCTTCACGCGCGTGCACTCGGACGACTCGGACGAGGAGCCCGCGCCCATGCTGCCGCAGAGCGCGCCCGCCACCGCGTGATGCACGAGCGACCTCCGGCCCCCGCGCCACATGTGAACCGAGCGATAACCCTGGCTCCGACCCTTGGCCGACATTTACACGACGAGTTTCTTGGCTGTGTCATGCAATATTTTCAATTGAATTCTGATTTTATTTTTTTATAAAAAATATTTCATTTGTGACTAAATACTCGTACTATTTATTCGGAACGTCTATCGTAGTTTAAACTTATTGCATTCCACAGAGAATAAAATTGCATCGTGTAAAATTGTAAATCAATCTTTTTTTTCCAAAATGTGGTTGATCTTGATTTAATACTATTGTAAAGGTACCTCGGGTTCTGTAACTTGTACGGCATATTCATTGGCGCATCTAGGGTTACCGGGGTTTTCGGGGGGGTAAGAGGGGGTTCTAGCCCATAACATGCCAGGTTTGTGTCCATCACAAACATTATAGAATAAACTACTCTTTGTAAGTCTGTGGTGTCCACATACCTGAGGTGTGGGCCCGGGCACGGTCCACTCACCCCCCCTCCCTCTACCCATATATGATGGGTATCACAAATCCGGTTTTAATCAGGTAAGAGTAATTAGAACGGCTTTTGTTTAGACCAATCACAATATCAGTTGTTTTGAGTTAATTAATTTTGGATTTGAGATTAGGCTATTTTGCTGTTAATCTAGCTTTCAAATTAATTAATATTCTATACAATAGACTTAAACCAACAAGACCACATTTTGTAAATACTAGCTGTGTTTGTAGACGTCTGAACATCTATCAAGTAGTTTCAATAGTTTTCTTGTTACCAAAATTTCATCGAAATTGGCAAAAAGCGTAATACTGAAAGCAATGGGTTGTCTTTTTGAGTATTAGTTTTTTGATATCTCAATAATCGATCTTGATTGCATTTTCAACGTACATAAACATCATTTTACTAGACAATTATTCCCTTCCAGTTCCTGCACAATAATAATTTGAATTTAAAACAATATTTATCACCTGTCCGATTGTGCAAATTGTAAATTAAAGTACTTACCAATATAAATAAGAATGTTAAAAGCACAGTCGTAGAATTATCACTAGTCTAATAAATATGAGCTTTGAGTGGATGGATCAAAAATTAAATTAGCTAGCGAAACTGCACTTCATGGTATTGATATCAAGGGAAAAGAAACGTATACATTTTTAAAGGTACCTACATAGTTTATTTAACCTATTAACCGCCTACGTCGGATATATCCGACAAACATTCTAGCGTTTATTCCACTAGGGTCGCATATTCACGACCAAATACTCCATCTCGTCAGCTTTTCTGTCATCTATGGGGATTAAACAGCTAACCGAGATAGAATACCCAGTCGCAAACACACGGCCTTAGCAAATAGGACGCGAAAACACTCATCGGACTAATCCAACGCGGGCGGTTAAAGGGTTAAATAAATAAATTTTTAGTTATCTACCCCATAGTGTTAAGGAAAAAATAATCAGTTAATTATCAAGTCAGTGTAGTTTCTCTAGCTAATTTATTGTTACCTTGTATATTCCTAAACCTACTGCATCTGTAATGTGGAACTTTGTTAGGTCACCCTGTTATACAGGCATGTATTGTATTAAATAAATTGAAACTGTGAATGTATGCATTTTTACAAAACTAAAGTGGCCAAGTTCTCACTAGATGGCGCTGAACTCAATATTTTACAATATTTTTAGTCCATTTACGTTTTTAATGAATAGAAGTATTATAAAGTTAAGAAAATGCTATTTGTTAAAATCTGACAATTGAGTTTATCGAACCGGGTACAGAATGCTGTAAAGTAACATGCGAGGTGACATGAAAGAAGCATTAATTCATGAATCCCCAAGCGACCACCGGTGGCCGCGCATCTATTGTCTTACTATTGTGTCTCTAATTGACGGTATCTGAAGGGTTAAAAATCGAGCATGGACCTACTCACTAAGTTCAAACGCTCTGTCCCGCTCGCGCATGTCGTCCACATCTGCACTATGGGAATTCTATTACATCAATGCCATTTTAATAAACAGAAATGTTATAGTATAACATTTCTGTTTATTAACCGCGCAGCAGCGGCAACACTTTTGTGGTATGAGATCCCCTGTCTTTTATTTACTTTATGATCATAATTGGTACACTTTCTAAACACACACAAAGGCATTTCTTTTTTTAATTTAATTTTTTAGCAGCGCGCAGAGTATGGCTAGATCCGATGCGTGACGCCTAAAGGCAAGAGTCCCAATTAGGATCCTCTCAACTCTTCACGAGTGCGCACTCAAAGCAAAACTATTCAAATATCATTGTGTTACATTACATGTTACGTTACAGCATTCTACTCGGCTTTAGTCAAATTATTGCCTCGAAATCCTCCTAATTCTGACTGTACATGACACTAACGTACACTTTATTACATTAAGTTATTTACAGGTCTATTTTTCAGCATAATTTACTGTGACACCTTCTCTTCTGTGATGGGGAAAAAAAATCTTGCTAGATTAAGTTTTTAGGCCATATTTATTTAATACAACATTCCATATTTATACAACATGATAAGCACCCACATAAGCACCTAAGTTTATTCACTAAATTAACAATAAATATATTAAAATATACATTCCAAATTATGCACTACAATCTTTTTGCTACTATGATATGATTTCTGGGCGATAGTTCTGGATCAAACACTGGTCGAATCTCGCACGACAGACCTGTAATAAAACAGTATTTTTATGAACATAATAATTCCTAGATTTTTCCCTAAAATACAATTTTTTCTGAAAAAGGGAATAGAGTGGGAACTTTAATCCTGAAAAAATATGGAATTGGTAATTTATTCAAACAGTTATTGCCTAAAAGTAGATTTAAGTTGATTGAATCTTCGATTGGCCAATGCTAAATATGAGAAGGGAGGTTGGTCATAATGACCAACCTACCATCACCTGTCTGTCAGTTTCTGGTAATAGGAAGAAATGCAAACATAAACGAATACTTCTGATTTTTTAAATTGGAAACCTATTGATTAGGTAATCTTTTTCTAGTTCCGCAGTGCTATCACGAGCTCTCGCGATCCATTTGACGACCTAAACTGAACTGTTAAAGGCATGGAGCTATATAGGTGTACACTTGTACAGCTCCATCCTTCTTCTCTTGTTCGCACGTCTGACATTTTAACACGTCATGATAAATCCTCTGTACTTTTTTTTTCTCCCTAACATACAGGCTTCATAAGATAATTTCATTTCAATTGTTCTGATTTAGGCGTCCCCCACATTAAACGTGCGCGTTTCTCGTAAGCGTCACTTGTTGCCACCGCACATACGTCACTCGGCGGCAAACACTGAAGAGTAACTTTTTGGAAGCAATAACAGGCGGCGGGGATAGCAGGCTAAGGGATAAAATTGCAACGGAAGCGCCGCGTGTACTCTCCAATCACGCAGCGCGCACGTCGCGCCCTCGCTACTCACACGCCCGAGGAATGCGTATACATGTCTAATGTGGGGTCAGCTTTATTTAAATTGCATTATGTATAATAAAGAGTACTTATTCATTAAAGATTACTTATTAGATACAGTTAACAGGTATCTAAGTAGGTAGGTATAGCTATTGTATAACAAATAAACCGCCAATATAATTGGCACCTCTTAGGGGACATTCATATATTACGTAAGACGATTTGGGGTAGGGATCTAACATGTCTTATTTGTTCATATTTAGAGAAAAATCTAGTAAAAAAACATGTTACGTAATAAATGAATGGCCCCTTACCATCCACCATAGAGAAAAAAATGTTTTTTTTTTTTGGAATCATATCATAAGACATATTACAACTACTAGTATACAAACGCACAATGGAGACCACGGTTCTAAAGGGCAATTGGCAATTTAATAAATATTGCCGGATTAGAATTGATATACATAATTACATACATAACTCGCAGCTAAAACAGACCTAGTCTAAACTACAAAAAATATGTACGAGTAGAATTGGTGAAATAGTAATGGTGGTGAAAGGTTTCTAACATACTTAATTTTGAACGGATTGAAAAAAATTCTACATATGTATATATAGTTATATTTACACAACTGCCCAAAGGCAAAGGAGTGTTATGTTTCTAAAACAAAAAAAAAGTAAAGTACCTAATTTTCGCGAATCATTTAATATACAATTTAAAAAAAAATGCACAACGCAAATTCATTGAATCCAGCTCATCAATGAAGGTTTGCGTTATGTATTTCAAAGACGCATTGGTCTCATCACCCATTTTATAGTTGGCACAGCGTGATTTTCACTGCCAAACCAACATGAACATTGCTATACTTTTTTGATTTTAATTGTTACTAAGTCTCAATATTATTAAATATCAATATTAAGGGAAGGAACAAAACGAGCCCAACACAAGTATTATTAATAACTTTAATGGGGTTGTTTCATTCACATTTGGAATGTAACCGTTTGAGAATAGTATATTTTATTTATACTTGAAAAAAGTTTTCAATAAATAAAACCTGACTAATGCACGCATAGCTTAGCTTTGCTCAAGAACGAAGGAACATTTATGATCTTTATTGAAGTGAATGAAAAGAAATCGCAATACATTATTTTGTTTGGCAGTAAAAACCGCACTAAGGCCTCTCGCCAAAGCGACTTTTTGTAGCGATGCAGTAGCGCGTTCGCATCGATACAATCGCGATGTAGTAGCGCGTTGGCATTTTTTCTATAGCGCTTGAAAATGCGACTAACGCGCGTTAGTAGCGATCCCATCGCGCTCTTAAGAAACGCGCGACAACATCGCAACAAAAAGTCGTCATGGGCGAGGCCTTAGACTATGCCCATTTCACTATGACCGAGGCTCTTGTTAAAGAACCCCATGTAGTCCTAATCCTGTGATTTAACATTCCTTGTACAAATATTTTTAGTCATTAAGTGCCAAAGATTAAACACCTAGTCCTAAGTTTTATTTATCGCTTTCTTTCGTTCGTGTACGTATGTCTGTACATACAAATTGTATGATGTGTAAAGTAATTCAATGTCAAATAAGTGTATTTTTGTCTCCACCATTAAATTAACTTAGTTAAGAAAACTTTTGTTTTGTTTCAACACCCGTTCACCCATATTTTTTTTTTTTTATATAAGCCCTGTAGCAGGCATGGAGAGGGAGGCCAAAGAAAAGATGGATTCATTGTGTGAGAAGTGATATGAATGAAAACGGAGTTAGTGATAGCGTGACGAGCGACAGAACAGAATCGAAGAAAAAACGTGTTGCGCCGACCCCAAATAAAACGGGACAAGGGCAGGTAGATGATGATGATGCTCTGTAGCAGGCATTTGTGAGAGGTTTATGTCATACAGCGAATGTCTTGAGGCTGAAATAATGATGACGTTGAATAGGTAATTTTATAAAGTTAACGCCTGTTTAACTAGTCATTCCTGTAACGGCCTTATTCTTATGGCATCCAAGGCAATAAAAAACTTAAAAACTATTCACATACACGCTAAGGGCACAGACTCTGGTCCTGTAAAAGCAATCTTTGTGTTCTCTAAACTTTTAAAGTTTGTATGATAACTGCTCCATCGGGTATCACACGGTAGCTTCAGACTTTCACCAACCCCTTTCTCCTTCACAATATACTAGCAATATACTACATACTTATATATTTTTAAATACATCAATACATATTATAAAATAAAGTCCCCCGCCGCGTCCGTCTGTCTGTCTGAGCGATAAGCTCAAAAACTACTGCACCGATTTTCAAGCGGTTTTCACCACTCGATAGTGTGATTCTCGAGGAAGGTTTTAGTATATAATCTGTTAAGTTTTGTATTTATTTCTGTGTACATTAACGATATTTGTTGAAGATGTCGGGTAAAAATAAGCCGAAAGGGGAACCGTGTTACCCCGAAGTTAACGCGAGCAAAGCCGCGGGCAAAACCTAGTTTATATTATAGATAAATTACACCCAGACACAGAACAAATGTCTTGGGTAGACTAGACTAACAGGCCAGTCGATATTTAACAAATGAAACCTCTGAGGAGCCTTACCTCTCTCCAGAACATAGAGCACCCTATCCAGCAGCAGCACAGTCTCCACAAGCGGCGCCAGCGCCAGCCGCAGCGTGTACACCACGAGCACGCGGCGCCACTGCGCCAGGTCGGCGAGGCCGCGCGACCACACCGCCGCCGATGATGGTAGAGGTAGGTTCACGCGCTCTACGGCTTGACAGCAGTATCTGTGTGCAACAAAAAAATTGTTTAAAGATTTTGTACAACATTTTTAAGCAACATTATCTAGGCTAGGTGTAGCTAAGATGGAATGAAACAGACTTAATGGGGCCGTTATTGGTAGTCCATCGTCTCCTCCCGAGCCCCGCTTGAGGGCAGTGCCGCAGGGACAACTAAGCGTCCACCGCGTCCACCCTCATTCATCAGAGCGGTTGCAGATGTGCGAAGCAGTTAAATCGCGACAATAGTGGATATTATATATAGCTTTAGAGTGGCTGGTGAGCGTATGGAGCGGTCTGTCCAGATGTGGCCAGCTGTAAGCTGATGGTGTGATGTGAATCAAATAGGATTATAGAGATCTACTTTTTTTACGATGTGTTGTTTGGTTCTATTTTTGTATTTTTTAGAAACACACAACAGTCAAGGTTTGTTGAATAAAAAAATAGTGGTACTTAGTTAAAATATTGTTGTGTTGTTTGTAAACAAAACAAAAATTAAAACAATATTTTTTTGTGTGTTAATTTTATAAATTCTTTATTTAGCATGGATTTGTTTGTTCATTTTGAAACCATAAGCTACAAAGTGAACAAACAAAGCTGGCTGGCATTTATGTAAACTACATACTTAGCACAATTCCAAAGGAAGAAAGCCTTACTTTTCAAATGTCATGGCATCTGAATGTTTGATACTCCTCACAGGTGCATGTCGTAGTTTTGGATCATGTTCCACTAATATTCTCTCTAGGGCTGCCCTGTATGCATGTATCTGTAAATGAAAAATATTTTCGTCAAGGTAACTTCAACCACAATCATATACACAAAACCTTCGGATCTTACCAACTGAGGCCAATAGAAGCGCCCGGCTCCTTGCTTTTCCATACCTCTTTGCGATTATCAATAATATCAATAACAGGTTTGTACAAATTCATAATAATCTCTGAGGTGACCCTAACACCTCGCATTTGTAGAGAATCTTCACAGAGACTTGAGACCCACACTTTGCCGTGACAGGTCTATCACAGAGAGATTTAGATCCATCTGGATACTTCTAACCAGGGCATAGACTGAGGTTTGAGTCCACTTTAGTATGCCAAAAGAAAAACCCTACACCTAACCCTACTTATTTTTTTCATGGATATAAATTTCATGGTTTTCAAGACAGGTAACAGGGAGCTAGGGATTCCTACTCTTTAGGTGGCCAGTATTTTTGATATCATCCTAAAATTATTCTTAAAATGCTTAAATTGCAAAGAAGCCATTTTTTGATATTGTTTTATAATTGTGATTTTTATTTAATTTAAATGGATACTATAGTTTTTTTGTCTTTTTGGAATTGGAAATGGTTTTAGTAACTATTAATTATTTTTCTATTATTATTATCTTATTGTAAAACATTCAAACACAATGTTAATTGTTAATGAATAAATGAAATGAAAATATAATTTGATAACAAAGCGTTTTCATTCCTTACCTTCAGATCTCCATAATTGCCTTTACGCAGCCTCTCACAGTACACTTCAATGGCATGGCAAGATATTTCTCTACTCCAGAACGACAGCTTGCTATCCAAACTCGTCACAAACTTGCTCATGGGGTATCCTCGGTCTGGACCGTCACAGGTCAATTTCATAAAACAACATCCAACTACGCAGATAAACTTTATATTAGGAGATTCAACAAAATGTTTCAGTAATAACGGCCCCAAGTCTCCGCATGGATGCAGGCCTATTAAGCCATAGTTCTGCATACTGTTAGGTAGTGGTAGTGACTGTAACTGCTGGTGGCTTGATAAAGTCAGATTGAAGTGTAGCGGGCGCTTTAATTTGGCTGTAGCCCCAAGAGAGAGATACTTTTTAACTGTGTATTCTAATTGCAAGTCAAGTTTCCTGAAACATAAGAAATTTGGTACTTTGAATAAACTTCTAACTTTAAAAGACTTTATAGAACTTTATCTCAATATTTATTTTTATTGAAGAACATTGCAAAATAATTTTGCATGGTTTACTAAACATACTATTACCATACGTACATACCAAGGGTACAGACCTAGCTTCCTCAGTCAGCTGTGTCTGGCACTCAATCCCAGCGGCATTCATGTCATCCCTGTAGGCTAGCACTCGCACCAAATGTCCCAGACCTGAACCAAAGTCTATCACAGAGTTACAACCACTTTGCAGGGCTGTATCCACCACTACATTAGCCATCAGACTTATCTCATGCCTCTTCTTTAATTTCACATGTTTTAGAAACAAATTCTTCAACTTAGGGTGATATTTACATGAATCTATGTTTTTAGATTCTTTTTTGATGTCTGCTTTTTTAAAGGCATTGTCTCTCGGTAATGTCAGTGCCTGTACAGTCTTTATTAGAGCTAAGAATGAGAGTGGTAGTAACTGATTCGATGGTCTCTTGGACAATATGTTCCCTAAGTGTTGTGGGTCCATGTGTTCGAAGGTATGACGCCACGTATCTGGGAGTTTGTTCCAGTGATCGTCAACGAAGAAGTCCTAAAAATAGAAAGTAATTTCATTCATTGAGTTTTTGTAGTGGAAATTATAAAATAAATAATAATATTTCTGAAACAAATCATACCAGAACATATAAGTCCAACAGCCAGTCGTACATCCGTATAACTTTTAGAGACATCTCAAGAATAGTTTCCACACATTCTTTTTGGGAGCTCATTTTGAAATTAATTTCAAAATTTGTAAAAATAAAAATTCAACAGCAAACTCACGTTTTAGGAAGTTTGTTAACTTTGTTATGACAACCATAATGACAACAAATGTCAAATTTGTTAACTGTCAACAGTCAGTGTCATTTTTTTTTCTTCGCCCCATTTTGGCATGCTAAGGTTTTCAAATCAAACATCCAAACTCCCTCGTCATCTTCTTAAATAATACATATATTTGAGTTCCATTGCGGTTGCAACGCATTTTGTTTTTTCAGTATTTGGTAGCAATAGTGTAGAGTCAGCTTTCTTCGTTGAGTTAGTCAATGCTTCAATAAAATTCTCAGCTCTATTGAAGGTTCAGAGTGGTACAGAGATTCGCCGATCGGGGCCGTTTCATTCAATGATCCCCATGATGATCCCGTATATCGTCCAGTAATGTAGACACTTGTTATAAAATTCTACACCAATGTGACATTATAATGCCCACTATTATAAGACTGATGAACCCGTGGCTGCCAGACTTTCATCATTTTATAAAACCTGATAGGTAGTTTGTCAGTCGGTCGAGTCCCCATCCCCTAGTCCCAACACAGATTGTGTACATCATTGATGTGGGCAAGATATTTTGCGAGGACCCTGCTAAATGACGCAAGAGGACGGGTTTTGTTGAGAAAACAATTTTTTGGTACTCAAATTTTTATTCATAATTATTTTACATTGTATAGTCATGGTAGGTTAGTATTGCCAGATACTTGCTAGTCGTTTTATTTTGTTATTTGTTGCTGGATGAGTAATTAAATGTATATTTGCATTGTATAGGCGCGAGGCCCCTTGGACCGCGAGGCTGTAGGCGGTGGTCCATGTCAACTACGCCTTACGCCGCCTCTGAATCATGGCCATCCGTTGCCAGATAGTGTGGTGGTAACCCTTCGCTAGCATCCTTGGAATATTGTGGTCCCCCAAGGGAATAAAGAAAACGAAACTAATATAACAAAGACGTCTTTATTGGTAAACACTAGCACACTAAAGCCTATTTATATTTTTACATAGCAATAAGCAGTCCATTTATGTAAAGAGATGGATTGTAGTATGAGATTCGAACTTTACAAAAATATAAGTTTCATGTGCCTCTGCAGAATGTAAGTAGGTATAGCGCTTAGGGATAAGTTTATTTAATACTTTTTTCCTATAACACACACAAATGTGATTATGGCGCTACTGTATACGGACGCGTAGCTTCATGGACGCGTATTGGTCGTTATACGCACACAGGAGTATACCAATGTACAATAATAATATAATGACGAATACACGGCTATGAAGCTAAATTTCCGTGGACATTAGAGATTAGTCTTGCTGAGTTATACAGCAAACTAGAACGAGTTGAATAGAAATAATCTAGTTACAATGCACATCGTCACACACTTCAAGAAATATAAACCTTTATTACCAGTACATAGGGTTGCAAATAATACATTAAGTACTAAAAGAATCCATACTACTGCGTCTATGGGTCAACCGACACACTATGCGTTTCTTAACCTGTCGACTAAAAATGTTACATATCAGACTTAACGTAAAATATTTCATGATTAAGTATTTAGTATATTCTGAGATTCAACGTATCAAATTTGTATTTTTCTATCTTATAATATAACAGTACCAATCTAGATTAAATAAATACATACATATAAATGCGTTCCAAATGAGAATAGGATCGATTGCATTTTGTGACGTCATGATTCACTGTCAAATCAAGGAAAGAATTTTTTAAACTTTAACTATTTTACGAAAAATGTAATTTATTTACGAACTTTGAACGAAAAAAAGTTAAATAGAATCCAGTTCTTAAATTTTACTCGTCTCTGAGTTCCTCAATTTTGATAAAATTTCTTCTATTTGACAGTAAATTGTGACGTCACAACAATCGATCCTATTCTCATTTGGAACGCATAGTACATACAAGGTGCAGTTTTGAATCTGCACACAATTGCAGGAAGTTGTTTTAAAACTAGTAAATAATTTAATAAATACGATATGGGGTCAATAATCCTACCGTACGTGACCGTATCGTGGTACTTGTTATTTTAGTTTCTTTTTTTAATTTTGAGTGTTTTTCATAAAAAAACAATCACCCATTGCAATTTATCAGCACATCATGTCACTGTGTGGGCGAGTGCGACAGCTTGTAAGAGGCTCCGCCTACTTACTCTACGAAACACTTTTACCGATTTCCGTTAATAAGATTTTTTTTTAATATCGACTCATTTTATTATTCACACGGGTCGAAAATCAAATATAAATTGCTTCCTGAATTTTTTTGCAGATTCGAAACTTTGCCTTGTATTTTAAGACGGACCTTATCTCACCAAAAAAAAGCTAAGTACAAGAAAACTAAGTGGATTTAAAATATAAAATAGGTAAATATTGATTTTTTACCATGACAAATAATTGTAATAAATAAATAATACGTTGTATTTTAATAATTGTAAATAGAAAAAATATATTTTAGTATTATTTAATCAAATAGTATAGGTATAAAAATTATAATAAAATACCTAAGGAATGTGTACAATAAATCAATTGAGCAACAAATAAAGTAAAAATTAACTAAAAAAGTATAGGCAGTATGCCTACAGTTATACCTGTTAGGTAAGCTTGTATGGAAATCTGCTCAGTTTTGCATCATACACGTTCTGCTTTACCTGTGAAACTCCACGGTACAGGCAAATCTCACTGGTGAAAGGTGCTGTGGCACTGTTTCTAAAAACACAACTTCGGTTAATAAATCGCAGTCATGATTATGACAGCGTTTTGGTTTTAGCGTTAATAATAAGTTTCCGACTCTAAGTAAAGACTAGGACACCAACACTATCGACATCGATCGAGTTAAAGACCTACGCGATACCTGTACGCTGAGTGCGAGTTGTTTTTACGGCTCTCTCATTGGTTACGAGCTTGGAGCGAGATAATCCGAGCGCCGAACGTCATACACGCGTCGATCGCGTTTACGTCAAACTCGCTCGGCAATCTGTTTTTCTTGAATCCGCAGGGCAATTACTCTACCCTGGGATTTTTGAACGCGAACGTGAGTTAAACTGTCAATGTCAAGCATTGGCCGCTTACTTCAACCTACCCTGCTCAGAGTTAACTCTAGGGTAGCTACTCGAGTTATAAAAGAACGACCCTGGGTTGCAACTCTACTCGACTCTGGTTTTTTTTGATCGCAGGGCTGGATGTAATAACACATAACGTCATCAAAAAATCATTTGTTGTGAAGAACAACAACAAACATACTATCAATACGTGCTATCAAAAAACAAACACCGTATTCGCTTATCCCTCTTAGGCTAAGCGCGCACCGCGATAAAAAATCGTTGCGATTTTTTTAATGCGAAATAAAATCGCAAACTACAATATTTCATACACGCACGATTTATTTTCGCAATGCGCGGATTGTAGTGTATTTCTGTGGTTCACAGATTTGCGATATTTTTTCGCAACGATTTTTTATCGTAGTGCGCGCTCGCCCTAAAACCAATATCTTAAATTCTTAACCTACGCCAAAAACATTGTTTGTACATTAATATCGCTGGGAATTCTGATGGCAACATTACTTAAGTAGAATAGCCAACTGTAAATTAATTAAATATTAAAAGCAGTTAGCGAAACTGAGGCGGTTCAATATCTTATATTAAACCTAATTCAATGCAAATTCATATCCCAATTACCTACCTCAATTCACTAAGTGTTCTAGAGATGCAAGCCATGTATGTATGTCAGCTTTAAATTGATGTCATATCGTTCATGTGAAAACTAATTAATACATTGTGTATATTAAAAGGTACATACATTCGTTAAAAATACGCGGATAATACACGTTCATGTAAAATGTATTTGATGATAAACTTAAGTTGAGCACTAAGTAATTAAGGTATAAGTAATTAAATAGTATAACTAGGCGGTGTGTATACGAACTTAAATTATTTCCATAATATGTACTTATATTGCCTATTGGAATTGTAAAATTGACTAACATTACTTATATTCGATATTTCGTATTTGGTTCAACCCTATAAATCCTTAGACAAAACTTTTTCAAAAAGCATGAGATTCTCTGTAACATATTAAGATCTACAGCGCGAGATTCGTTCGTTCGTACTTTCGAGGTATTTTCAATACAAAATTGGTCATGACTCGATGGGAATTTCGGGAATGCTTCAGTACAAAAATGAGGGTAGTAAGAAAACTCTTCTCTAAGTTCAAAGTAGTGATACTTTGCGGCAGCCGTTCGAATTTCTTGGTCCAAAGAGCATGGGGACGCAACATAAAACCTATATTTCTTTTTGTAATCATGTAGTAACATCTCAGCGTTAGTCAATACGTCATCGACCTTCATAAATAAATGCTGCATTGGCATTGACCCATATTTGTATAAAAAAGTTGTGGGGGCTAGTCTATATTTATGTCCCGTCTTCTTATCCTTGTAAACTTTGGTGGTGCTCTCTAATTGGAGCAAAAACGTTGGTATACTGTAACTGTGCGTCGTTATGACGTGGGTATGGACTCCGTAGTTGTTCTTGATTTCATGGAAGAGGCTGTTAGCGAAGGGGTATATGCCTCCTTGGTGGATGAACCCGAAAAATATCGTAAGTAAAACATTTAGCGCATACCAAATGTACCGAAGTGTTGTTTTAAATTTTCTTGTCTTCGGTCCATCGCTCTCGTTGGTGTGGAGGTGGTTTCCGAACAGGTATATCAGGGGAATGAGAACTGGTATGATGAATCGAGCCTCCTGGTGTGGGAAGAGTGATAGCACAGCAATCGGGATGACCAGCGAGAACAGCATAAGACCCGTGATGCTTTGAATTCGCGGCAGCTTGCTGTACTGACCGCGAACGAACCTGAAACAAATATATGTTGAGTATTAATTTCATCATCATCATCATTTCAGCCGACAGACGTCCACTGTTGGACATAGGCCTCCCCCAAGTGTCGCCACAATGATCTATCCTGTGCGTCCCGCAACCTTCACCAGGTCATCGGTCCACCTTGTAGGAGGCCTTCCGTGTCTTCCAGTATGGGCATCATCAGAAGGCTCAAAGTCACCCAAAGGGCAATGGAAAAGATTATGAGCGGAGTTTCTCGGAGTTTCCTTGCGTGATCGAATCATTATTCATTTAATTGTACTAAATATAAGACTTTGTCTTCTCCTCCGACACAGGAGGCCTGAGTACCCGTCTGGGACTCAGGGGAGAAAATTATAAGGCTTTATCTATATATATAAAAATCAATGCCGTCGTGTTCGTGTGTCCGTCAGAATGAACGGTGACTAGGCGTATTTAACGTTGAATTTATGTCCAATAAATGCTTCCCTATTGCTTCTATTTGCTTCCTATTCTCAAACACTTGCTTCCATCATATTCTAGAAGAAAAAAAAACATTTTAAGGGTGACCGTTCATTCTGATGTCAGGATGGCCGGTCACCGAGTCGTAGGGTCCCTGATAAATAGAAGTATTGAAATTCACTGTGGCCATTAATTACTTCCCGTTTGCTTCTCTCAATGTTTTACAACGACAATACTGTAACTATCACGACAACAAAGATATCAACAAAAGTGTTGTTTATCTTTAGCGCCTAACAGAAAAAAAAGCAAAACTCTTATTTAACATTGCAGTTATGCTTGTGTCAGGCGATAAATCTATCGTATTGTACTGGTTTTTATATTAAATTAATCAGCTATAGGCCGCTGATTAATTTATAATATATGCTAATAATTATGTTTGTAAAAAGAAGTCCCTATCGTATTTAGTGACAAAAATTGAGAAATATGTAATAAACACTTTTAAATATAATTTTTCAATTCTAAAGGAAGTGTCTAATGCAGCTATTCAATAATAAAGAGTAGGAAGAAAATACATATGTGACAACATTTTATTTTTTATATTTTTTTATACATAATATTTATAAAAAAATATAAAAAATAAAATTAAATATAAAAAATATAATTTAGTATACATAATGCAATGTGGTACCACCTTCTTAGTACTCCTTACAACTCTCTTACTTAAATCATCATAACATTCCCATACATTTCCACGCCTACAATGTGCTTTATAGTGACCCATTGTACCAATAGCAGGCGGAACAAATTCAATGATCGAAAGCAATTCATATTCGTTCTTCTGGAAAATCAACCTTGGAGGCGCTTCATGTACAAACATCAGTTCATCCAGTACTTCAAAACTTATTAAATTTCTCAACTTCAATTCAAACGACATGATACCATCACATGAAAGTCGACGGCATTGAGTCATTTCCATATTGTCGATGAGTGAACTTGCAGCTTCTTGAATATCAGCTACACTTTTATCGTGCAAACGTAAGACTGACACTTTCCTGGTTACTTTATTTATAGGACAGTCCAAGTCAGTACATGACATGTTTTCATCCGCACTGTAAAGACAGCAGTCAATCAGAATTTTATCAAAAATATATAAAACATTGCATTCACAATCTACTTCAGTCACATCTCCTCTTTGAACGTTTTTGAAATATTTTTTGGCAATAGATGATCTTATTTTATATGCTTCTTCTCCGCTGTTTTTGTCACTCATTGTTCTTATTAGCTGACATAGCATATGGTCACTTCCCTGTATTGTTGGAGTTATGCTAGATCCATCAGTATATGCTGTAGCTAATGCTTGACAGACGGAATCCAGTGCACAAGTATTTGTTGTAGTTACAATCTCTTTGCCTGTTTTGAATCTGGCTCCATTCGAAAGCAGAAACACTTTCTTTCTTGGTTCACTGGTCTGTTTTTTACGTTTACGGCTCAATATACCCAGACCTCTCCAATTCTCTACCAAACTTGGATGATCTGAGAAAATAGAATCATCTGTAAACTCCAGCGTCTTTTTAACTTTTTCTTTTTGTTCCGTTACCTTATCTAATTTTTTTGTTTCATTTTTTTTTGTAATATTTAAGTTGCTGTTCGCGATCTTCAACTCACCAGTCAAAAATGCTAAGTGTTTGTTAATAAATTCGTCTATACGTAACCTTTGAGATTTTGTTCCGATTTGAAAAAGTAGTTTTTTTAGGGTTCTGAAATAAGATTTCACATTTGAAGATGTAGGTCTGTCTATTTTAGATTTGTAAAGATTTTTCATCACGTTGGACCATAAAGGAAACTGGTTCATCAAACGTGATAAGACATTAATAAATGCTGGGAAGTAGTATACGTTTTCATGACTCCCAAATTCATTGTCATCACTAAGAGTAATAATAAGTTTTTCAGCCTCAATTTTTTCATAAAACCATGATGGAAGTTTTTCACCAGGTAAAATTATGTTTCTACTTTTAGTAATGTTGCATTTCAAAGAATGTTGAAATACTGAATTACTTAGATCTTCAACATTTGTGTTCAATTTATCATTCTCATTAATTTCGATCTCCGTGTCGTTAACACCGAAGGCACTCAACTTTTTAAGTCTGCTTTTGGCGCTTTCACATCTTGTCATGATGCCATCGTTATTCACACCATCTCGTTGATTTAAACATACAATAATCAACAATCATTCAACAATCTGAGATAATGTCTTTTGCTTTTAAATAATCGACAGAGTTTTTATGTTCAATGAGGCACTTTATATAAAAAAATTTAACTCTGTTGTCGGTATATCTAAAACATGATAAACGAAATAATATTTTTATGAAATGACTTGTGTCAATGCGAATGTAACACATATCATTAGCTTCTTGACCTTCCTCTAATAGTCTGTAGGAATCTTCAACATATTTAGCAGTAGAATCCCATTTAGTGAAAGCCTTTACTGCTGCTCCAATTAATGCAGAGGAATCGTCTAAGTTGATTTCATCAGGAACGGGATTACATTTGCTCCACGCCTGTAGCCAGTTATGTATTGTATCCATTGTCTGGCTTTCGGATATCATCTGAGAGACTGGGACCGAGCTATCGTTTTCCTGGGTTTTCATCATTAACACATATAAAAATAAATGTTTAGTCACTAACATCTTGTTATTTGGACCTAATTCCTTGAAGATGCTACCAGTAGCATCAACACTGAGAACTAATCTGTCAGATTTTTTCATTTTTTTGCAACAGCCTTCCTGGATGTTTGTCCAGTAATATATGTAAAAAGGGTACAGAGAGATATGCTTAATAACATCTTTGTATGGCGTGACACGAGTCATTATCCACAAAGATAGCACTGGATTTGTATCGTAATGTAAACTCTGTTTCTCCTCGTGTTTAATTTGCCTTAAGCAGCCAACTGTTGGCATATGGGGTGGTTCAGAGTCATCAGGTTCCATTATTTCATTTGCTAATTTGTTACGATATGTGATTGCAGATTCGTGTTTTAGTTCAGCGGCCATTTCAATGCGCTGGGCTGGTGATAATTTTATTTTATTCTTAGGAATATGACTAAAAGATGCATCAATATTTGTTACAGAACACACACATCGAGCTATTTTATCAACAGGCCAGGAAATAACCACAGTTATCGATGATTTGCATTGTTTGCATAAACCTTTACAAGTAATTCTATCTGTATGTTTAACAGAATAACGGTTGAAAATCCATAAACACGGGCTTTTGAATGATTTCCATATTTGCTCTCGCAATAGAGGAGCCCACATATGCTTCGGTAAACGATACTTCTGTTTAATAACAGCCCTTGCGTTTTGAGTAACTATTAATTGTTTTTTTAATGGTTGAATTTGGTTCCATTGATACAAATCAATCATAAAATCAAACTTAATTGACTTACTTGGTGTGCATTCTTTATTTTGTGCTGTACCGCTACTGATGCTCCTACTTTCTAGATTTTCCGTTGCATCGAAAAAGTAATTGAAATTCTTCTTCAGAGAAAGTAAAAGTCCTTTTTCGGTAATAGGGCTCGACAACACACATTTAATTTCTGTAAACACGGGATCACTTGCTGGTGGAAGATTATTAGGATCACAAAAAACATTTTTGTACAGTAAAAACGCTTTCTTTTGTTCCTCCAAGGGCACAACAAATTTTCTTCCCCTTTTCATTATGAAGAAAAAACTATATTAGTTTGTATTTATAATATTAAACTATCAGAACACGCCAGTTATAAACAGTAACCAATGATAACAGAGTAATAACGACAAAGTAAGAACAAATGATTGAAGCAAAAACAGAATCTACCCTCGTTTATTAATAAATGAATAAGGTACAGTTCCTAGCGCCTTTAATAATACTCCCTAGGAATTTAAGAATTTAAATTTTATCTTTAATGGTGTTTATTACATTTTTCTGATTTTTTGTCACTATATACGAAAGGGACTTCTTTTTAATAACATAATACTTAGCTATAGGCCACCAGTACAATACGATAGATTTATCGCCTGACACAAGCATAACTGCAATGTTAAATAAGAGTTTTGCTTTTTTTCTGTTAGGCGCTAAAGATAAACAACACTTTTGTTGATATCTTTGTTGTCGTAATAGTTACAGTATTGTCGTTGTAAAACATTGAGAGAAGCAAACGGGAAGTAATTAATGGCCACAGTGAATTTCAATACTTCTATTTATCAGGGACCCTACGACTCGGTGACCGGCCATCCTGACATCAGAATGAACGGTCACCCTTAAAATGTTTTTTTTTCTTCTAGAATATGATGGAAGCAAGTGTTTGAGAATAGGAAGCAAATAGAAGCAATAGGGAAGCATTTATTGGACATAAATTCAACGTTAAATACGCCTAGTGACCGTTCATTCTGACGGACACCTTTTCGTTGTTATTTTATAACTCAAGAACGGGCTTACGTATCCAAACCAAATTTTTAGGCTTTGTTCGGACTATTTAGTAGATGGTTTATGTGAAGTTTGGTAGGGTAGAGTAGGGTATAGTAATGTTACGCCGTTAAATTTCAACACGTCATATCTCCGACAAATTAAAGAGTAGCAACGAATAATTAAAACGCATTACTGTTCGAAAGCTCTAGAACCAAAGTACCTACCTAGCCTGGCAAGATCTGGAACATTCCGTTGTACCTACTGTTTAGTAGGTATGTAATCTGTAGGTATCTGTAGGTGGATAAGGGAAATGGTACTTTCCGCCTTTAACAATAGAGTCGAAATTCGCGTGAGTGACTCGCGAAGGACAAAGCAATAAAATTGATTTATGGCCTCGCGACGCGACTCTATTGTTCTGGAACTATCCTGAGACGTCAGTATCCAGAATTTTCTTTGCTCCGCGTATAAATACGAGCCCCCGAACGGAAGTGAGTCAGTTCTGATTTCGACTGCGATCAAGAGCGATCTACCTAAGTGTGCGAAGTGATTTTATCTAACGACCGAGGCGATAGTATAACGGAACTCTAGTGCTTACTGTGATTTGGATTATTGTTGACTGGACTAATTATTTATTGTTTGTGGTAAATAAAGTTCTTTATTGGTAAATCGGCATTTAATTACCTACGTACGTAACAACTGGTGTCAGAAGTGGAATGCCGTTACCACAGAAGGACGACGAACAGCGACCACGAACAAGGAGGCAAGCAGAGATGGATGCTGCGCGTCATCGTATGGAGGAGGAAGATCAGGCTGGTATGGGAGCAACGGCAGCTGTTGAGGTGCCAACAGGACCATCCTCGGAATTGAACCTCGCTGCGGTGTTGGCCGCCATGCAAGCTAGTATGGAGGCCAACCAGCGCAAGCTTCAGGACCTAATCGCGGCTAATCAAGAAGCTGCCCACCGCGAACAAGAGGCTAACCAGCGTAAGCTTCAGGACCTAATCGCAGCTAACCAAGAAGCCGCTCGCCGCGATCAAGAGGCCAAGCAGAACCTGATTCTCGACAAAATCGATCAAGGCCTCGTCACGTTGGGCGAGAAGGTAAAGAATCTCACCTTAGAGGTCAAGGAGGTTTCCACCCGAGCTGATAGCCTCGAAACAAGAATTGATGGCCATGAAGATCGACTGCTGGACATCAATAAAAAAATTGTCAAGCTCGAAGCACGCGAACCCGTTGCTGTTGGCTCACCATCGCACATCCCCTGTGCATCGGCCGCAAAATTTGATGTGCCGCGTTTTGATGGCACGTCTTCCTGGACGGCATTTAAGTACCAATTTGAGACATTGGTTGAAACAAATCGCTGGGATGATAAGCAGTCTTTTGCGGCTTTAACTTTGGCTCTACGAGGGGACGCTCTGCTGGTCCTAGAGAACCTCCCTCCGGACGGCAGGACACTGGAGCGTCTCATGGAGGGACTGGACACTCGCTATGGTGACAAGCACCTTGAGCATGTTTTCCGCGCACAGCTTCGCGAGAGAACGCAGAGGTCGAACGAGAGCCTCCAGCAATGGGGAGTCGAGGTCGAACGACTGGTCCGGCGTGCATACATGTCGATGACACCAGAGATGGTGGAAGTAAATCTGGTGCAAGCATTCATCGACGGTCTACGGGATCCTGAAGTCAGGGCTACGGTGCGACTCGGACACCACCAGACTTTTAAGAGTGCGATGGCACACGCTTTGGAAGTGGAAGCCGTACGACAAGATTCTCGTACGCACAGAGTTCGGGAAGTGGTGGTCTCGCCTACAACGCAGCCACGTCACCGAGAAGTGGTGGCTTCTTCTTCGACAAAGTCCCGCTATATTCCGACGTGCTACGGATGTGGGGAAAAAGGGCATATTCGTACCGATTGCCCCAAGAGGAAGAGGGGAAGTGTGGACTCCGGAACTCAAGTTAACGAGGAGTCGTTAAACTAAAAGTCGCCAGGGCCGCGGGGCGGGTGCTGGCTGGTCAACTGAAGGCCCCAACCATCACCATCAATCAAGTTCACGACGGAAACAGTTTGATCGTCGAAGGGACGCTGAATCATAGTGCTTGCAATTTTACCGTTGACACCGGGGCGTCGCGAACTATTGTGAGACCTGAGTTGCTGAAACGAACCATTTCGTGGCAAAGAAAGTCTCCATCCTGCCAACTTCAGACAGCAACCGGCCGGCCAGTCTCCGTCCTCGGTGATACAGAAATCGAGTTAAAAATTGGTGGTCAAGTGTATACCCACCCTGTTTTAATTGCGAATATTACGGACGATTGCATACTGGGTCTCGACTTCCTGCAGAATAACCGATGTATTTTAGATATCGATAGGGGAGTATTGAAGTTCCCAGATCAAGAAGTCTTCCTGCGAGGAAATAACTCATGCAACCTGTATTGTTTAAAGAATGTTACACTGGCTCCAAGAACAGAAACCTTAGTCGAAGTAAAATTTCCTAAGAAAATCAGGCAAACAAGATGTGTTTTGGTTGAAGATACTGGCCGGCACCCGGAGCTCATCACCGCGAGAACATTAGTAATGACGAAAGGGAGATCCAAGGTAAGGATTGTGAACCTTGGAAAGGAAGAGGTTCAACTGAAGAAAAACAGTGTTGTTGGGAGATGTGAAGGAGTGAATTATCTCCGGCAAATCAATACATCTTCAGTGAAACAAGACGCAATAAAAGGTGAACCGGATCACATCCAGCAACTTCTGGAAAATTCTAAGAGCAATTTATCGGCTTCGGAACTACAGCAAGCCAGGGAATTTCTGCTACGGTTTCGAGATATTTTTGCAACGGGAAAAGACTGCGGAAGAACAGGTCTCGTCAAGCATGAGATAGATACAGGTGATGCTAGACCAATTAAACAGAGACCGCGCCGCATACCCTGGGCTAAGGAAACTGAGGTAGCAGAAATGGTAAAGGACATGGCTGATAGCAGAATAATTGAGCCTTCTACGAGCCCATGGTCTTCTCCAGTCGTTCTGGTGAAGAAGAAGGACGGCAGTACAAGATTCTGTGTGGACTACAGAATGCTGAATAATGTAACAAAGAAGGACAGTTATCCCTTGCCGAGGATAGACGATACGCTGGATATGCTCAGTGGTATGAAGTGGTTTTCAACCATTGATTTGAAAAGTGGCTATTGGCAAGTGGAAATCAGCGAGAAAGATAAAGAAAAGACAGCGTTCAGTACGGGTATTGGCAACGGCCTGTGGCAATTTAACGTCATGCCTTTTGGGTTGTGCAATGCTCCAGCGACATTTGAACGCCTCATGGAGAGAGTCATGGTTGGCCTTCTTGGTGACGTCTGTCTGGTATATTTGGATGACGTCATTATAATGGGCCGCACTTTTAAGGAAAACCTAAGGAACATGGAGAAAGTGTTCACAAGGATTCGAGGGGCTAATCTAAAACTAAGCCCAAAGAAGTGTGCCCTGTTCAAGAAGGAGGTCAGCTACCTGGGACATGTAATTTCCGCCGATGGAGTGAGAACCGACCCTGAGAAGATAAAAGCAGTCCAACAGTGGCCGGTTCCTAAGAACAAAACGGAAGTACGTGCATTTCTAGGGTTGTGCACATACTACAGACGGTTTGTTATGAGTTTTTCGGACATTGCAAAACCGTTACATCAGCTGACTGAGGATAAACGAGATTTTATCTGGGACAAGAACTGTGAGTCAGCATTCAACGAGCTAAAGCAACGGCTATGTGAAGCGCCTATACTGGGGTATCCGAGCAGAGACGGAAGATTTGTCGTTGATACCGATGCCAGCAACACGGGAATTGGAGGAGTGTTGTCACAAGTGCAAGGTGACAGACAGGTCGTGATTGCTTACTTCAGTAAGGCACTTTCAAAGCCAGAAAGGAACTACTGCGTGACTCGACGAGAACTGCTGGCTGTGGTAAAGACCTTGCAGCATTTCCACAAGTACCTCATAGGAAGGCAGTTTACGTTAAGGACGGATCACGCTGCATTGAAATGGCTTCTACAATTTAAAAACCCTGAAGGCCAAGTCGCAAGATGGCTCGAGCAGCTGCAGGAGTTCAACTTTGTGACGGAACATCGCAGTGGAAAAGGGCATAATAATGCTGACGCCTTGTCGCGACGTCCGTGCAATGAGGACTGTAGACACTGCCAACAGAATGAAGCGCGAGAACACGTGAATTTAATTAGGACTGAAGGCAACTTCAAGAAGTCCCAGGAAGAAGATGACGATATCCGACCTATACTGGACTGGAAGCGTAACGGAACTAGGCCTCAGTGGAGTGAAGTATCGTCACATAGTCCCGTCACAAAGAGCTACTGGGCACAGTGGGACAGTTTAGTCCTAGAAAATGATGTGCTTTGTAGGAAATGGGAATCGAACGATGGCAAGGAGGTGACCACACAAGTGATAGTACCACGATGTGAAGTGGTCCCCCTGCTACAAGAAATACACGATGGTGCTTCTGGAGGACACCTGGGAATTAAGAAGACTCTACTGAAAGTGAGACAGCGGTATTACTGGCTCAATTGTAGAGATGACATAGAGCAATGGTGTCGGAAATGTACAGCGTGCGCATCTGTGAAAGGACCACAGACTAGAAGCAGGGGCAGGCTTCAGCTGTACAATGTGGGAGCCCCCTGGGAACGCATTGCCATCGACGTCGCTGGACCTTTCCCAGTTACGGATGACGGAAACAAGTACATAGTGGTGATCCAGGACTACTTCACAAAGTGGCCCGAAGTCTTCGCCATACCCAATCAGGAAGCGACGACAGTGGCGAAGAAGGTGGTCGAGGAAGTAGTATGTAGGTATGGCGCACCTTTGGAAATCCATTCCGATCAAGGCCGTAACTTCGAATCTGCGCTGTTCCAGGAAATGTGTACTCTTCTGGGAATTTATAAGACACGCACAACACCTGCGCATCCTCAGTCGGACGGAATGGTGGAAAGGTTTAACCAAACCCTAGAGAATCATCTGGCTAAGGTTGTCGATGACCATCAGAAAGACTGGGACCGGTATATTCCACTATTTCTGATGTCGTACCGATCGGCAGTGCATGATAGCACGGGACATACCCCAGCAAGAGTGAATTTCGGCAGGGAAATGAGACTTCCAGTCGATGCCATAACTGGCGTGCCACCTGACAAGACTAAGCCAGTTACGGACTACGTAAGTGACCTTCAAGATCAATTGGACGAAGTGCATAAACGAGTACGTGAGAATAGCATGAACACCAGCGTTAAAATGAAAACGAGATACGACCGTAATGCCAACGCCCAGGGATTTGAGGAAGGCGCACTGGTTTGGCTCCACAACCCGCTTCGACGAAAAGGGAAGTCACCGAAACTTCAAGCTCGATGGGAGGGACCTTACACCGTACTAAAAAGGATCAACGATGTAACCTACCGCATCAAGAAAGGGTTAAGAGGGAAGCCTAAGGTTGTCCATGTGGACAGATTGGCGCCGTATCACGGATCTAATAATGCTCGGGACGAGCATGATTAAGAGGGGGGCACTGTTACGCCGTTAAATTTCAACACGTCATATCTCCGACAAATTAAAGAGTAGCAACGAATAATTAAAACGCATTACTGTTCGAAAGCTCTAGAACCAAAGTACCTACCTAGCCTGGCAAGATCTGGAACATTCCGTTGTACCTACTGTTTAGTAGGTATGTAATCTGTAGGTATCTGTAGGTGGATAAGGGAAATGGTACTTTCCGCCTTTAACAATAGAGTCGAAATTCGCGTGAGTGACTCGCGAAGGACAAAGCAATAAAATTGATTTATGGCCTCGCGACGCGACTCTATTGTTCTGGAACTATCCTGAGACGTCAGTATCCAGAATTTTCTTTGCTCCGCGTATAAATACGAGCTCCCGAACGGAAGTGAGTCAGTTCTGATTTCGACTGCGATCAAGAGCGATCTACCTAAGTGTGCGAAGTGATTTTATCTAACGACCGAGGCGATAGTATAACGGAACTCTAGTGCTTACTGTGATTTGGATTATTGTTGACTGGACTAATTATTTATTGTTTGTGGTAAATAAAGTTCTTTATTGGTAAATCGGCATTTAATTACCTACGTACGTAACAGTAAGGTAGAGTAGGGTAGAGTAGAGTAGGGTAGAGTAGGGTAGGTAGAGTAGGGTAGAGTAGTGTAGAGTAGGGAAGAGCGGGAGCGAAGCCGTGCGGGCAAAAGCTAGTGCTTATATAGATTGTAATCTATACATATATATAAAAATGAAACCCGTTTTCCGTTGTCACGACATAGCATGAAACCGATTTGACCGATTTGGCTGTTTTTTTTTGTTGTGATTGTTATTGTAAGGATAAGGTTCTTATGGGAAAAAAAAATTAGGGTAGTGTAGGGTAGAGTTGGGTATAGTAGGGAAAAACAAAACACAAACAAACACAAATTCTGTACAAGCAGTAGTCATTTATGAGCGACAGAAAACATATAAAGAGTCGCGGAATGACTACCAGGTAGAATGGGGTCTTGAGATCCACATGGAGATAGTGTTTGGCATAGGGGTTGATCAGGCGAATGAAGTAGAGTGGTGGACAGAGAATTATTTTGGGTATGAAGATGTTTCTGATAGGGAATTTCGGGTTGAACTCCCATGTTCTTGAGATGTCGATGGCGATAACTACTGTATGTATTGTTGTATTCTTATTGTGTTTTTGCGGTAGTTATTGTTAACAATGTCACACATTATGTCGTCAGTCGTCAACATATTAGGTACTCACGCCCATTTAACCAAGTAAAAGCGAATCATGGACGTATAATGGAGCGAATAATGAGCTATTGTTAATGGCACCCGCGCCCGCGCAGTTGTGAAACAGAAATGAAAATATTATTGTTTTACAATCTTATGTAACCTTTTGACGTTCTTGTCTTGTTTCATGCAGTTTTTTTTTGGGAAATATAAATAACTAGCTGCTCCCAGCGGCTTCGCCCGCGTGATAGCAGAAATTTATCCCAAGGGAACATACTTCCGGGATAAAAAGTATCCTATGTCCTATTCCAGGACATGGTCTATCCGTGTACCAAGTTTCATCAAAATCGGTTTTGCCATTTAGGCGTGAAGACGTAACAAACAAACAAATAAAATTACTTTCGCTTTTATAATATTAGTAAGGATTTAATTTTACCTATACTTTTTGTCTCCTCCGAATAGGAAGTGCTAAATTAAAAGCGCTTTGTCCTAAGAGAAGATAATTTGACCTTTTGTATGCCGTAATTAGAGACACAATTAAAAACTCAATGTGTCCCGCGTAGATCTGCGTTCGGGTTCGGGATAGGTACAACGGGTTAATATTTTAGATATAGTGTGCATATTAGAGACATAACTGACGAGACAGAACTGAAGAGATAGCGCTAGACAACCTGTATAGCTCTGTCTCTTACCCACACTAAAAGAAGATTTAAACAATCTTACTTTAAACTTCATGGTCTAGGTCTAAGTCTAATTTAGACTGCTCTGTTTCATTATAAGTTGCGAGCGAAATCGATAACGTACGAACGAAGGCAGGCCTTCAACTCGAAAAACACAGTTGCATCTACTGTCGAGTTGCTGTGCACTGCAGTATTAAGGTCATAGCTTCTTAGAGCTACTCGAAACTCGCCCAGCATCACCTCGCCTCGAACGGATAGTAATCTTTGCAGGGAGTACTAAGGGTATACCTACGCTTACTACATCAACTCCGGAGCGCCTCGACCACGGTCTGACCATGCGCAAATGGCGAGTGAACTACTCGGGGATAAATCGTCGCTTTCCTTGCGTTGCCCATGCGCAGATCCCATATAATATAGATTGCGCGCTACGGTGTCCACCTGACCTACACTGATTGACCGTAGATCATTTGCTGTCAATGAGTGGACACTGGGCTATGCGTTGGTGCTGGTCGGGTGGCTTTATTAATAAGTATCTCACCTGTAGGTATTGACTGCTAGCGTGACAACGGCGAGTATCCCCAGGACGTTGAAAAGCAGCGGCACGTTGACGGCGAGGTGCAGCCAGCGCGGGTGCAGCCCGTGCTGCGTCAGGTTGCGCATGTCCGAGTTGTAGCGCAGGAAGTTCAGCGGCGTCACCACCCAGCTGTCCCACGACACCTTCAGCGACTCCACATCCGCCATCGTGATATACCCGTAGTACCCAGAGTCCACCAGTATCATCAACAACGCCGTCGGCACACCACACATTACAAATGTAAACATGCGATAGTGGAAGTCCTTGAACCCCACCACTTTAGAACCTAAGCCCCTATGCAGCCAGAAGAAAACAGGCGAAAACGCGAACCCTACGAACGTAGGACGATTAAATATCCCTATAACTACAATTGTAGACAGAACTATCACTTTGTTTAAGCTATGACTAGGCAAGTGCGTAGACAACTTAAAAATCTTCACTTTTTCGACGGCAGTCGCTGCTTGCTCATACTTCTCTTTGAGAAATTCGTTGTGATAGATCACTTTGTCTGATAGTAGCATGCATTCAGCAACTACAAGTAATAAAATAGAAAAGAAAATCATTTCAAATGTATTCGAGAAACTTCGGCAGCAGTAGACAATAACCACATAAGAGCTAGCAAAGATTACGAGTCTGTTTCTAAAGTTCTGTCCATATAAAACACAAATTCTGTACAAGCAGTAGTCATTTATGAGCGACAGAAAACATATAAAGAGTCGCGGAATGACTACCAGGTAGAATGGGGTCTTGAGATCCACATGGAGATAGTGTTTGGCATAGGGGTTGATCAGGCGAATGAAGTAGAGTGGTGGACAGAGAATTATTTTGGGTATGAAGATGTTTCTGATAGGGAATTTCGGGTTGAACTCCCATGTTCTTGAGATGTCGATGGCGAATAGATCCCCTGTAACAAACAAAGGTTTTCATAATTAGTTCGTACCCACTTAGTTGAAAGAGAAATCCACTAAAACCATCTAAAGGCGGGCACAGACTGCTGTAACATAACATGAAAGGAGCAATTCATAAGTGTGTGGACACACGCAGTGCGCGCGATAACCGAGCATGTACCTAATCGCATCTGTTTCCGGAATGCATTTCGCAGTACAAACACGCACATCATCATCATCATCATCATTTCAGCCGATACACGTCCACTGCTGGACATAGGCCTCCCCCAAGCGTCGCCACAACGAACGTTCCTGCGCGTCTCGCATCCATCGGCTCCCCGCAACCTTCACCAGGTCATCAGACCACCTTATTGGAGGCCTTCCAACGTTGCGTCATCCGGTACGCGGTCGCCACTCCAGAACCTTTCGGCCCCAACGGCCATCTGTTCTGCGAGCAATGTGCCCTGCCCATTGCCACTTAAGTTTGGCAATTCTTTGCGCTATGTCGGCAACCTTAGTTCTCCTGCGGATGTCTTCATTTTTGATTCGATCACGCAAGGTAACCCCGAGCATAGCCCTTTCCATTGCCCTTTGGGTGACTTTAAGCCTTCTGATGAGGCCCATTGTGAGCGACTACGTTTCAAAGCCATATGTCATCACTGGCAACACGCACTGATCATAGACTTTCGTCTTGAGACACTGTGGTATGTTGGACGAGAAGACACCGCGTAGCTTCCCGAACGCTGCCCAGCCGAGCTGGATTCGACGGTTGACCTCTTTCTCGAAGTTCTACCTACCTAACTGGACTGTCTGTCCGAGGTAGACGTAATCTTCCACAACTTCGAGTGTAGAGTCTCCGATCTTGATAGGAGTGGGCGCTACATGGTTGTTAATCATGATTTTGGTTTTATCCATGTTCATTTTAAGACCCACTCTTTCGGAAGCTCTACTGAGGTCATTGAGCATTGTGCTGAGCTCCTCCATAGTCTCAGCCATGACTACTATGTCGTCAGCAAACCGAAGGTGAGTGATGTACTCGCCATTGACATTAATGCCTAGTCCATTCCAGTCCAGAACCTTGAAGACATCTTCCATTGCGGCGGTGAACAATTTCGGAGAAATGACGTCCCTGCCTCACACCCCGCTGCAAAAGGATAGGTTTTGAGATCTGGTCCTGTAGTCGGACTGACATAGTGGCGTTTTCGTACAAACACTTCAGTACCTCGATGTACCGATAGTCAATTTAGCACCGTTGGAGAGACTGCAGCACCGCCCAAGTCTCAATCGAATCAAAGGCTTTCTCGTAGTCCACAAACGCTAGGCAAAGAGGCAGGTTATACTCCTCGGTCTTCTGTATAACCTGCTGCAGCGTATGAATGTGGTCTACAGTGCTGAAACCTTTTCGGAATCCGGCTTGTTCGGGAGTCAAACACGCACGAAACATCCTAACCACACTGGTGCTCCATGCACTGTTTACACCCCTTTGTGTTCGGTGAAAATACCGACAAATGGTGGATCGCGGCGGGCGCGCAAAAGTTGAAACCCCAGTACCCTTAGCCAAGTTGCTAATCTGCTATAGTTAACGCTAGTAGACGCTAACGATTTAAATGTGCGGGAATGACGTCATCTCAACGCTCAGTCACGTGGTTAGAACAAAAGAATCTACATCGTGAAAATGTGGACGGCAAATTCTTTCATTGAGTGCTACATTGCATGTTACATTTCGTAAGTTTTTAGCTGTCTTAAGAGTCAAGATAACATATTATGGAAGGTTCTTGGTCCTACTAAAATAAAACAAATGATCAAAGAGGGTGATAAATAGCTATCAAAATTTCATATAGGAGTATACTTTAACAAAATCAGAGATTTATTGTCATATTGCATTTTAGTGAATTATTTCTTGAATAATTCATTAACTTGGGGAACTTTTAGTTTATGAATCCCCAAGCAAACGCCAGTGTTCGCACATCTATTGTCTTACTGTTGTGTCTCTAATTGATGGTATCTGAAGAGTTAAAGGTATATTTTATATTTATTCTATGAAACCTTACAGAACACATTATTTATGTTTAAAATAACTGAGAGACATATATCGTTTTATAGACATAAATAAAATCATTAATGATTGCGGAAAGAGGTTATCAGTTATCAATGAAAATAACAATTCATATCTTCTTAGTATTAAATAAAATATTATAATTGAAGTGAACATATTCTAAGTTATAGGAGCCAGAATAAAAACAGTCACATGGCAAATTTCTAACGTTAGGCAACTCTTTCTGAAGACCGTCTGTGGATGGCTGACCCTCTTTACATTCAGACTCCTTCAAGCCTCGGAACTTTACAGCAAATCGCTCTATGTTGAAAACTGGTATTCAACTGCTTTCAGTTTTATTGAAAGCCAAGCCAGGCCGGCTAAAGAGTTTCTAATATTGCATGTAATGCATAATAAGGAATTGTTGACATAAAATGGTGCCCATCTCAGATTAAAAGTCAATAACAGTCTAATTTAATAGCAAAACATTTTTTCCCTTTATTTTTGAGATTTAAGGAAGAAATAACAGTACCTATAGTATTTATTTCAGTTATTTAATTTAAGTACGTATGTAAGATCTTGTTTTCGAAAGTAAGATCGTATTAAAGTACGAAAGAAATCAGCTAGTAAATAAAATATAAGTAATTTTTGTGACACGAAATTTTATTAGACTCTTTCATTTATGAAGGAAAAACTCACCTGCGATGACTTCAACATTTTGAAAAAACTCGTCAGGGTGTATGTAACCGCGCTGCGGCAGGATCGTAAGCACAAATCTAAGAAATACCAACACCCAGTATGAAAACGGTAATTTAACCGGATTACTAAATGAAATCGCTTTAAGTATTTCCGTTTTCAAGAACATGTTAATCTTGCACCAATCTGTTTATAGTTTAAGTAACTATGTCAGATATTTTGCCGCTAATTATTATTGTAAAAAAACATTTTTGGGACGGACAAACACCTCTTTCAAATGTTGTTATATTTTTGACACTTACTTTTTTTTTGTCCAAAGAAAACAGAGTTGCACAGAGTTGTCAAAAACTGATTAGTGATGTTTTAATAGTCGACTAATGCACAAACTGACGACACTTGCTTTAAAAGCATATGATCGATTGAGAAATTGAGCACCAGTTGCGGATTACCCATATAGGAAGAATAGTAAATGCTATAGGCCCCGCGCATTCGAGGATCCTGTACTTGAATGAAAAAAAGTCTAGTCAAACTATACAAATATAACGAAATCCGAAAATAGCTAATAGTTTCATCGAGTATGGAAAGTACGAAATATTAATGGGGGATTCATTAATATTCCGTATTTTCCATGTATCTTACCCAATCCTAAAATCCACGAGGTTATTGTAAATTGAGATAAGAATGAGAAGTAGGTATTTAATATAGGTCTACATAGGGGCCCCTTGGCAGAATTTGCTACAGGTCCCGCTGCTGATTAAACTTGCTTCGTCCATCTTGTGTATATGCAAAAAGCAGTTCTCACTCAATCAGTGGTTCATCAACGCCCAGCTTAACTTTGGACCTAGAACCCTATTTGTTGCATATAGGTTCTATGTGTGGGACCTGAGGCAGAATGTCCCATTCGCAAAAAATCCCTTTGGAATGGAATGTTCTCTTCACACACTCAGCCTCCGCACTTCTTCGATATTGTGCGAATGGGACATTCTGCGCCAACGGGACTTTTTGTGAATGCGACATTCGGCATCAATCTTTTTTATGATGTAGGTATCCTCCTAAAGTGATGACGCTTAGGAATGCATGCCTGTTACAAACACACTTGGAACAACTGGAACACAGCTTGCACGTCAATATTCAACTATTTAAATGGGTATTTGGATAAGAAAACAAATAGAAGCAAAAATGTATGATATGATTTTATTATTGTTTTGTTAATACATCGTTGGTTTTAGTTGTGAGCGACTTTTTGGCACACACTGCCGTTAATCATGCATGTTAACATTAATTAGGATTAGAGATCTAATTGCTATTGTACTTAATTTGAAGATGTAGCGTCAAAGTTCAATATATGTTTTGGTAATTATAGAATAAAATTTAATATGAAGAAATTTTAGGGCTACATTTCAACCGGATACCATGGCGGCGCGACTAGTTGCCGACTACCAACAAAATGTATACAGCTTTATAGAGTTACTGGAGCTGGTGTCCGTTTGGTTGCGCTAACAATTTGGCGGCGCGACTAACTCAGACTTAGGTCCATTTTGATACTTTCTCAGTATAGTGTGGCGACTCTGGTAACTAGTTTGGTAGCTTACGGACACCATGGCGACGCAACTGGTCGCGCCGGTGAAATATAGCCATTACAGTCATTAAACTTTTACATGTTTCCTCTTTGTTCTCACCATCATCTATTAAACTTTCAGATTGTTGTATTTATTACTTTAATCTGACTGCTAAGAAGCGAAACTGAAGTTTAATTGAACTACATCTATGGCAACATTACAATTTGTAAAATTAGTGTGCATTATATTTTTTTTGTGCATTAAATTACAAAGATCAAAATCAAAATAATCTATATAATAAATAAGTAAATTTTTTTATGAATGTCATACATAAAATTACTGACTTCCGAAACAGAACTCGATATGATAAAACCTGCAATTTTACCTACAAGTTATTTTACCTGTTTTACACACATATAAAAAAAAGACGACGACAATGTTAGCAGCTATTGAAGAAACTATAATATAAACTGGCCGATTATTCTAAGGTACATACATCATAAATATAAAAAATGTATAGAAGTATAAATAATAGTTATTTACATAAATATACAAGGGTGCAATGATGGCTATGTTGTTGTACTTTTCGGGGATGTGGTTTCACCCAAAGTGCTTAGATATGCATTGATACTCCTTTCATGCCCAGCATTTGAGAAAATACATTAGTATTTAAGGCCTAAATGACAAATTTATCAGTATATCGTTTTTTATTAACAAATGCAACACACAAAAATCAGAATTATTTTAGACGAGTTAGGCACTGGAATGTTAAAACTAAAACTAATTTTAGGTCTAATAAAAGTTAAATCAATAAAATACATTAGTAAGTTAAAGATTATTCAAATAAATAAGACTATTAAAATATAAAAGATTCTTACATTATTGTAAGTGTAAAAAAAACATTAATCTTTTTAACTGCCCTTTATGTAATGCTATGGGTTTTTCTTACAAGTATGATATAAGAGAGTAGCTGAGTAAAACATCGGTTATCATTCCAGTTATAATGAAGATCTATAGGATCGAGTAAGACAAAATTATTTGTCCCTATAAACATTGATTTCATATAGACAAAGTTTTTATTTATACAATGATGTCATACTTCACCCTTCACACCAACTTAAATCTTATATACTCTTCTGTAAATATCATTATTGCATATGTATATCAGTCTTATAGCACCAGGGCATGTCTTCTCCGAACTTGCACCTGTGTGCGTTATTCTTAGCGTTGTAGAGCAGCGAGTTGTCGACGTAGGCATCGCAGACGTTACACCACACTGACAAATCGACTAAGGACAACACTAGTGCGTGGTCTGTGGCTGTGCAGTGCGCCTGCATGTGCCCGTTGATGCTGCGGGCACAGGCCGTCTGGAAAAACGATCATTATTTTTTTACAATTGGCGAATTGTTTTGTAGTAAACAGGGAAAAAAATCTGTTACCCAGCAGAAAAGATGACCATAAGTGAAGAAAAGCACAAGTACCCTTTATAGTTATGTTGACAAGATGGGAACTAATTTGTGATGTCTCTAGTATTGCGATTGGTTTCCTTACCGATTGGCCCTTCAAGCTAAACTAGCAAGCAATTATTTGACCCTTTGATTTTTAAGGTTCTGTATCCAAGCGTAATCAACAGAACCCATTTAGGGCGGTTTTCTTAAATGAGTATTTTGAATTAAGCATGAGTCAAACCCTAATAAAACGGTAAATTTTGACAGATTTTCAGGATACAGTTTGTATACTTAATATCAAATGCTTAACTTAGAAATCGGGGTAGGCCTGCGTTATCCGTCTGTCTGTTTTTCTTATTTACCAATAACACAATTATGCTAGAACTACACTGTGCACACGTGTGCTACACACGCCGATCTGTGCGCGTCGGTCTCCATACATTTTATATGGAAACTAGACCTGTAGAGCTACATTTGATACACAGGCGACACCACAAGACCACGACGTCGTTCTACGTACAAATAAGGCGTGTTACACGTGTGCGTCGGTCTAATGTAGTTCTAGCTTAATGAGTCTGAATTATTATTGTAAGTAGTTAAAACTCACCACATAGCAATGCAAGCACACCCAATTCTCTTCAGTAGAATCACAGTCCACACACTTGACACCCTGCTCGAACCTCACATCATCCGGCAAAGAGAACAGCGAGTCCAAATGCGGACACCACTGCAGAGGTATCACAGCGAACATATCACCATCGACTATCGACTGCATATTCTCCGTCAAATAATCGACTAAAGTAGCCTTTTTCCCCGTACTAATGGCTTGCTCGCAAGTTTTAGAACTCGATGGTTCTTTGCTGCTACTACTGGCGCCGGCGGCGGCAGGGACCTCATTACTGTTAGAAGGTTTAGGTTTGCTATCTTTGGCGTCATTTTCATCATCTGTGCCACAATGTATTCCATCACTACACTTCGTTTCCAAATTCAAATTTCCCATACTCGCTTCAAGTGACGTTTCAAAGTTGCTTGCGCTTGACTTGGCCGATTCGTTATGGAGTGAAATATCTTCACTACAGGCTGACATTTCTAGATCAGTTTCTACTGTCAATCCTCTGGATGGTAGAGGCGGTTCAAGAACATTCTCTGTTGGTACCGCGACTTGGAATTTCAGACATTTCCAGTACTTTTTATGTGTGTTTATGACGTTTTGTATTGAATCGTAGGCTGGCCATGAGCAGGGAGCCTTGGGATCGTAATGGTGGTGTATGGGGTCCCCAAGGAGAGCTTTTGTGCACATGGTCATAGCGTAGGATATGCTGGTGATGTTGTAGCCTCCTTCGAGGCAGAGGATGACGCGACCTCCGGCGAGGCCGCGGAGCAAGTGTGTCATCCTGCCGTAGCATTCTGGTGTTACTTTGCAACCTGGAATTAAAAGAAAATTGTTTTATTTATTTATTTATTAAAACTTCATGCAACATAAAAGTACAAAGGCGGACTTAATGCCTTAGGCATTCTCTACCAGTCCAGTCCAGTTTTACAGTTGGACCTTTTTTTTTAGGGTTTCGTACCTCAATAGGAATAAACGGAACCCTTATAGGATCACTGTCCGTCCGTCTGTCTGTCTGTCAAGACACTTTATCTCGAGAATGCGTGGAGGTATCGAGTTGAAATTAAAACCATATACTCAGGTCTGCGGTCCCTTCAAGCTGTGAAAAAACAAACTTCTAAATTAACAAATAAAAAAGATACGGCCGTTTATGGCGCAATAAAAACGTATATTTTGAAACTCTCATAGAAATTCATAGAGTACTTCCCGTTGACCCAGAATCCTGAAATTTGGCACAAAGAGGGTCTTATAGCACAGGTGTAGGAATAAATCTCGTGGTTGTATTCGTGAAATTTTGAATAGTCACTTTTAGTTTACCTCCAAGAGGATCTCCGACACAGGCGTCGAATCCAGCCGACACGATGACGAGTTCCGGATTGTAAGCGTACGCGATCGGCAGGATCACCTTCGTGAACGCTGTCAGGTACTCCGGGTCGCCCACGCCGCGCTGGGTATCAAACTAAGTATTATTGGCTTGGACTTTGGTGGTGTTGAAAAAGAAAAGTACTGTAGCTAGCTGCTGGCAGCGGCTTCGCCTGCGTTATGGTAGAGTTATCACTTATGGGTTTAAAAAATAACCCTGAGATACACACAATTTTTTTATAAAAATCGCTCAAGGCTTATAAAAGGCAAAAATGAAAATAACGTACGAAATTTAACGTCACCATAAAGAAGAGTGCTACATACCGAGTTCCACGGTATGTTGACGTTGTATCCCTCCCCCTTCCCCACGCCCACCGCGCTGTAGTCCGCGTCCTTCGAGTGCGGGAAGAACAGCCCGTGGTCGTAGCGATGCAGCGACATGTACAGGATCTGAGAGGAAACGACAAAGGGAAAATAAGTATGAATGAACATGAATAAACTACTATCTGTCGGTACTACTGTCTGTCTATGTACAGACTGTTGGAAAGGAGAATGTATTCGAACTATAAGCATAATGAAAATTTTTATCCGCCTTGTATTGCGAATGAGAACTCATATTACGAGCTTTCATAGTCACTGTAGCCTAAATCACTCGTGAGGTTTTATGTTGTTCCTATTTATTTTACGTTCAACTAGGTTATTTTTTATTTACTAGTAGTGTTTTTTTATTTCACTTTACTAATAAAGGGTCATTTGACGTCAGATACGAGCTTAAAAAAAAAACCGGAGCTTCATTTAAAATGTATTCAGAATTTTCACTTTAATTTTTACGAATAAGTGAGGCAAGCATTTTTAAAATTGACAAATGCGCGTTTATACTGTTTCAAAGACTTACTTCAACTGGCCATTATGAACACGGCTTTCTATATTACTATCATCTAATTGATCAAGGGGCGTGGCTAAGCTGAGTGACAACGACGAATCACTATTTTCCTAACGCGAATACACTGCAGTGATCAGTACATTTATAAACTCACTCTATTGTCATCATACGTGATCCTCTGCGTGCCGTTCCCGTGGTGCACGTCCCAGTCGAGTATGAGGACCCGGCGGAGGCCGTGCTTGTGGAGGGCGTACTTGGCGGCGGCGGCGGCGTTGTTGAGCAGGCAGAAGCCGCTCGGGACCTCCTCGTCGGCGTGGTGGCCGGGAGGACGGATCACGCACACCCCACTACCGACCTCGTTAGAGAGAACTGAGTCTACCATCTGCGGGGATAAAGTTCATTTTTTAATTACGTGATATATTAAACAAATGTTGAATGCATTGTTAAGAGGATGCTTTCATCTTCCTACCCCTATTTACTTTTCTTTTCTTCTGGATATGATATGACAAATATAGATTGGAAATGTGTTTCAAAACAGTGCCAGTGATTGAGAAGCGCGTGGAGACTGGAGCTGGGCATGTGATGTGTGCGTTTTAAGTATAAATGTGATAATACGAATATAGGAAAACAAAAAATGGACAGATGGTACACCTAGAAAAAACAAAGAATAAAAAGAAGAAGATATCTACACATCTAATGTACAAACATAAACTGTGACAAAGATAGGTAGATAATGATGAGCGATTCGTCATGGTTATAGTGTGAAGTTACCTGTAACACGCAGCCCGTAGCCACGGCCGCACTCTCCAGCGAGTCCGGGTGGAAGTACACGGAATCGTACGCCTTCTTCTGAATGTGTAAACTTCGCAGATTTGTAGAGGCCAGCTCTTTTAGTCTGTGCACAAAGTTAAAAAAAAAAGAATAACGATTTGCTGAGCTTTTCTTTATCAGGTCATCGTCGTTGGAGTAGAAATGAGACTGCGTATTATTTCTCTTTACAATGGTTTAAAAAAAAAATACGTTAGTTCGTCGCCGTGCTACAAATTCAAGAGTGATGTTGTCTTCCTCTACACTGCTGGTGTCACTACACTACGCCACCGTCACATAGATGTGCGTGTTGATCGTAGATGGCACTGCGCTCGTTAACACGATTATTTTCCGGATATTCACAGAAGCGATTTCGATATTAATCTTACGTCCAAACTTATTTCCAAAGCTCTAGTTGTAGTAAAATTTAAGTGTCATAAGAACAAGTGAAAAGGCTAATAGCCCAGGGGAAGCCTGACTTTTCTATTCTTATCCTTAATTCCAGTTAAACCAATATCAACTTTGTTCCAGTCTTGTTAAAGTTAATTTCAGAATGACGAGTACTTATGTACTTACTACATAAAGTTAATTCTATTCCTTTGGCTGATTCCCTCTTCTAGAGAGCAGGTTTGAGTCTCATCAGTGGGAACATTATAAGGCATAAGATTTTTAATAAAGTAAATACTATAGAAACGAAGTAACCTGTTCAAATGCTTCTCAGTGTGCACGGCTAGTATCTCCTCATCCGTGGCCGTTCTCGCAGTGAGCTGCTGTACCCGCTGCAGCAGGCCGAAGTCCCGGTGTCGCTCGTGGATGCGCATGATTCGCTCCGGACATTCAACGTGGCCGCTGCAATGTGAGCTCTATTTTTATATTCTTACAGTTCAAATTGTGAAGTAGGTTAATTAAAAATAATTTACAATCGCATACGGTAAAAATCCACTACGATTTTGTACCGTAATTTTTCTTGGTCAAGGTTGAAAGTTACTGTATATTGAAATAAACTTGTGGAGCCTTAAATTTTTGATTTACTGCTATCGAAATGAAAATTACGCTCGTTTAGCCTCACTACAAGGGCGAGGCCAAACGAACGTAATTTTGTGTGTCGGGAGTCGCAGAATTTCGGTCGTGTAATTTCTGCTGCATTCGGTTTCATACAAAAGTCCTGTTTCATTCACACGGCGACGCTAGATGCCGCAGTAGAAGTGCATGCAGTAGATATTACGCGACCGAAATTCTGCGACTCATGACTCACAAAATTACGCTCGTTTGGCCTCACTCTTAGTTGTTAGTTTTATCATAATTATGAAAACTCACGGTTCGCAAATGTTCTTGTGCTTCAACATCGCTTGGTCGTAAATGTATCCCACTGCATGCTGCGGTAGCGACAGATCAGTTACTGTAACAATACAGGGTGGTATCATCGTCATTTCTGCCGAAACCGTCTTTTGTTTTCGTTTTAGTTGAACCTAAGCGTATGAAACTAATTTCATTACACTCACCTATTCTAAGATGATTCAATCTCTCAGCAATCCTCATTTTAGTATCATTATCCTGTAAGGGGTAGCAGTTTCTCGTAGCGAAGGTGTCAGGTCTAGTCTCATCTCCCTCCCACCTCACTGAGACCGTATGCTTCTCTTTCTGTTCACCGCACACGTTCGGCGGGCCGGTCATCGAGTACGTCGGTTGGAAATTGTAGCAGTTCCAATAAGGCTTCTGTGCGTATATGCAGTTTAGGATTGTATCTCTTATTCTGTAGGGAAAAAAGAAAATATATTTTGAAAAGCGGCCACAGAATTAGTACGCAGGTATTTTTTTCTTGCTCTATACTTCATTCAAAATAAGATTAGACATTTAAATAAACCCTTTTTACTGTCCGTTAAACCAAGTTTGACTTCTATTCCGTAGACATAAGGATGGCATTTGAAAAGCAAAAAAGTGGTTACAAGGCCAACAATTTACTACAGCCAACATTTAACATGCTACCAACGCGATAAAGTCAAAATCGTTTAAACGGACAGTGAAAAAAGTTTGTTTAAATGTTTAATCTTATTTCGAATGGAGTATTATATAGTTTAGAATATTTTGAAGAAACAGATGTTACGCGAAAAATTAATTAATTACCAGCGGAAAGGTGATCTGGCTCAGCACTATGACAATTGCATTTTTTTTAAATTTGCTTTTTTATATTGTACTTATGCTGAGATAGGAGCCTTTTAGGCCTCGTAGATCTTTTTATTAATTAGTTATTTTATTTTTGTAAGTCGCATTTTTTAATTCGTCTTTTATCCTGTAGGTACAAATAAACATAGTTTTTCTTTCTTTCTAAATCATTTCATAGGCGTGGACTTAAAACGAGTTAATAATAATAAAATAAAAAGCAGAACTCAGCCGATTTTTTTCTACCATAAGAAAATGCATTACTAACTCGTCACTGGGTTCCGGAACAGCTTCCATCAGAGGCGGCGGGTGTCCCAGCAGCGTCCTGAGCGTGATGGCGGCGCCTTCAGCTAACGACGCGAGGCAGTACCCTCCCTCCAACACCACACATACTCGAGGACATATGGACATCAGCGAGTGAGTGAGGTGACCGTATACTGCGGGTGTTAGCTCCATTTCACCCTATAATAATGACAAATGATTTAAGGTTTTTGTGGTTTATGGGTGACTTACACATGATACAGATACACGGATTTTGAGCGATAACTTCCACTTGCTTAGTAGTGAAATATAGGCCTCTTTAGCGAAGTTACAACCGTTTCGCTTCGCGATCGGTTCGACGCAAACTTTCGTCGAATTCTTTTGTTCTAACCATGTGATTGAGCGTTAAAATGACGTAATTCCTATACATTAGAAGCTTTCTACTAGCGTTAACTATTGCAGATAAGCAGCTTGGCTATTAGTGGTACGGAGTGAGTGCTTAATGTGAGCGTTGTGCTCCTTTTCAAAACCATGAGCATCACATTAGAATGCCCCAAGTGCCCATACACCTGCACTCTGGAGGATTTGTTGAGCGTCACCGTTACTGCTATTAATGTACCCAACTACTGGGCAAACAGTTTGACGAGTTTACCATCGAATCGATAAGAAGTGGTATGAAGTGAGACGCGGGGGCAGGGAGTGCAATACTTGTACAATGCGTTCCAAATGAGAATAGGATCGATTGACATGTTGAGACGTCACGATTTACTGTCAAATCGAGGAAAGAAATTTTTAAACATTACTTAACCCTTCAGATACCGTCAATTAGAGACACAATAGTACCTAAGACAATAGATGCGCGGCCACCGGTGGTCGCTTGGGGATTCATGAATTAATTTACGAAAAGTTTAATATATTTACGAACTTTTAACGAAAAAAGTTTAATCAGGATCCAGTTCTTTAATTTCAGAGTTCTTCCATTTTAAAAAATGGAAGAACTCTGAAATTTCTTCGATTTGACAGTACGACGTCACGTCAAAACATCGCCATCGATTCTATTCTCATTTAGAACGCATAGTACAGTAATTAGCTCGCCGATGTGTACGATGCGTAAAACGACGGGTCTTTCTCCGAACGCTCAAGGTTCGTACCGGTATCTCTAGTTAAAACAACTTCGTAATAACATGCGGTGAAATCTTAATGCGCAGAAGCAGGCGATCCACTTTTTTTTTTTTTGGTTGGCAAAAATCCAATGACGACCCCCGCTCTTGGGTGGAGCGGGAGATAGTGTCAGACTCTTACTGAATAAAAACCCCACCCCGTTCCTTCTAGCCTTCATACCGGGGCTCGAGTTTCCTTTCGGATGACCTTTCTTTTAAATCACTCGTTCAAGCAATTGATTTTTATATATAAGAAAAAGAAGAAGATTAGGATGACACACAAATATGCAGTAGATATTTGAAGTAAAAACTCCTAGGTGCGCTGAGCACTTTGTGGGTATTGAATGAGACTGAGCCGTCACTCTCGGCTATGTAACGCTCGCTCGGTTGTGGTCGGCTCGAGTCGGCCGACCTTGCCCAAACAGTTATAATTTTGTATTATTAACCTCGCCTTAATGAAGTCTGAAGCACACACCGGACTTTGAACTCTATTAATACGTTACTAAGCCTCATTGACAATCCAAACAAACACATACAAAAATATTTCCTCCTTAGTTTATTTCAAACCTTTTCATCTCCCAAAGCGGAGTCGAACCCAGCCGACACGATAACAAGTTCGGGGGCGAACTGAAAGAGATAGAGAGATACAAATCGCTAATGATAGAAAGAGATAAACATAATATGTACCTCGGGACAGCCGTACGCCGCGTCGTAGCCGGCCGATATTATGATGAGCTCCGGTTGGTACTGTTGTAACAAAAATTATTTATAGAAGATTTATTTCATAGGGGTTTGGTACACTCAACTGCACGTCAACGGTAACACTTTGATCTTGAGCTGGTCTAGGTTTATACTGGTTTTGCTACCACTAACGTGCGGCCTGCTGTACCAATGCGCTGTTGGATGGAATGGTTTTTTTCCAATAAAGAATTTTAAATAGGTATTTAAAAAAAACTGAAAAGGCAGATGAGCATCTCAGTGTATTCACTAATAACGAGAGATTGAAATTTCCCGCCATGAGAAATATAAAATATTAAAAACCTTTCTTATGACATATCACTTACTGTTTGGTTATTGGTTGTTCCTAGGCTTAGTCTACACTTTGTTGCCCATCCTCATTGAATATGGTTGAAGTTAAAATACATCGTTTGACTATGTAAACATAATTCGAATAAGGTTAAAGTTGAATTGACCTCTTATGTTCTCATTATCGGTGTTTCTTCGGAGTAGTCGAATACGAAACGACAACCTCTAAAACATGGTCTACCAGAGTAACAAACATCTATACATACAAACTATCGCGTTTATAATATTAGTATGATTTCAATGTTCACTTACCTCCAAAGCCATGGGCAGCAGCAACTGATGCCATATAGCCAGATAATCCCCATCGGTCATGGCCGTCTTGTTGAGCGGCACGTTGAAGTTGTACCCCTTGCCTGGTCCGGCGCCCACGTACTGGAAGTCGGACTGCCGCAAGTTGGGCCAGAACGCACCGTGCTCGTAGCGGTGGATCGAAAAGTATACTACCCTGGAATGAATAGACTGTTTTAATATAAACATTATGCTTCGGGGCTGGCTCATAGCTTTCAGGAAACACAGACTCCATTAAAAAAAGACGTTTTCATTACTCATACTCTGAAAGTAGGTCTGAACTTGCCTGAGGAGCGGGCTGAAAAGTATCACACTTTCATGCCTAGGGAGTTTTACTTTCAAGTAACAGCTGTAAAATTATAAAAAAAATACTAGGAATATCTTCTTGTATTCGTAATGAAAAGCAGTGCTTACCTCGGGGTTAAAGTTACTTATTTAGTCCCTCGAATTATATCATCTTCTTCTCGGGACGAAATAAGTAACTTTCACCCCTAGTGTAACAATGTTCTATTGAAGTACAGACAATAGATGAGCAGTAACTAACCTGGGGTCATTGTAGAACATTTGTTGTGTGGCTTGTCCGTGGTGCACATCCCAGTCCACTATCAGTATCCTGCAATTAAATCACACAGTTCAATCAAAAACTAGCAGGTATATGCGACATACTCGCAAAACAGCACTATAATTACATTGTAACGCCATTTCATCACAACTTTTGCATGAACCCCTGGTTCCTTTTCTAAAATTACATAGTTTAAGTTACTCAACATCAGCTACATCCCGTTAAAATCGGTCTAGCTGATTCGGAGATTAGCCGAAAAGAACAAACAGACCGATAGACAGACAGATAAAAATTTAAAAAATTGCATTTTTTTAAATCAAATAGGTATTGCCAAGAGACAATATACAGGGTTATTTGTAAAACACTAGCAACATCTTAGGTGCTAGTTAAGAACATCATAAACGACAACTTTTGTTCTATGACTTTTTTTTTAAAAACCAACCTTCAAAATTTCGTTGTTCTATCTAACACATTTCAACTCTGTATTTTGTTGTACCTACCTACGCCTCCTGCACACTGTTCTCGTAGTAATAGTAAGCAGGCTTCCGAAACATTATTATCACACCTACCTAGCAAGCATTCGCACCATATCCGTGTACTCATCACACTAGAAAATTGATACACCAGCATGGACTTCGCAACATTTAGAACGTTTCAATTTCAATATTTTTATTTTTGTATGAAAATTTGATGAACTAAAATATGATATTTTTTTAAAAGTCATAGAACAAAACTTGTTGTTTACGATGGTAGTAACACAGTCCTGAGAGGTTACTAGTGTTTTACAAATAACCCTGTATAACAACAATAAATCTTATGTAGGTAATAATAATAATTTAAAGACTATAAATGTATAGAAAAATCGTAACCATGCTTAATGTAACATACAAATAAAACTAAACTTAATTCAAAAGTATTAAAGTCTATATTTGCTTGTGGTAGATCTCATCTCATGGCATGCTGGCACTATACTGACCACTCTTACCTTTTAACTCCTCGCTGGTCGATGGCATGCCTAGCGGCGACAGCGACGTTGTTGTAGAAGCAGTAGCCGCACGGCTCCGCGTGCATGGCGTGGTGTCCGGGCGGACGGATGAGGGCCGCGCCGTTCTGAACCTCGCTGGACACGATATTGTCCACTAGGTCGATGGTTGAGCCAGCTGCTAACAGGGCTAGCTCGTGGGTCGTCTGGTTAAAAAAAGAGATAGTTAAAAATAAATAAATAATATCTATATATATAAAAATCAATGCCACTTTTCGTTGTTATTATTTAACTCAAGAATGGGCTTACCTATCCAAATCAAATTTTTAGGCTTTGTTCGGACTATTTAGTAGATGGTTTATGTGAAGTTTGGTAGGGTAGAGTAGGGTAAAGTAGGGTAGAGTAGAGTAGTGTAGGGTAGAGTAGTGTATAGTAGGGAAGAGTAGGGTATAGTAGGGTATAGTAGGGTAGAATAGGGAAGAGTAGGGTATAGTAGGGTAGAGTAGGGAAGAGCGGGAGCGAAGCCGTGCAGGTAAAAGCTAGTATTGATATAAAATGATGTTATAGATTCAGCAGAATGTCTGCGAGCAAACACAGACTGAATAAAAAAAAAACCGGCCAAAAGCGGGTCGTCCTTTAGCACGAAGGATTCCGTACCGTTCAAAAAAAAAAACGGCTTTATGTTTTAGTAATCTTAGTATTCGCTGTTTATTAGTAGCGTTTTAACTGGTAATGCCGCTGTTGCTACTGTCGGCGAGCCCGCCGCCGCTCACGCAACGAGAGCGCTGTCAAATACAGGTCATTTCTGAGTTACCTGTCTTTAATAATGCTTTCATACACTAAAAACAAAATAAATGTTGAATTAGATGTTGAGCACTAACGCCTACTCACTGGATGTATGTAGACCGCATCATACTTGGCAGAGATCTCCTCCAAATACTCGAGATTGTTGTTCTCATGCGTCTTCTCCATCATGTCGTATACGGACGGACAGTGCAACACACACAACTCCTCCTTAGTCGCCGCTCTGGGTGGGTACAGTTTGCACTGCTCGATTAGGTTTAATTCATGGCACCTGGAATTGAGAACAATGGAAAAATAAAATGAGTAGGCATAATTTTGCAACGAAAAACTAAGGCCCTAGGCAGCAGTGTCATAAAAACATTTTTTTTCCTAAAGCCTACTCTTCGCTATCGGCTAGGTAAATAGGTTTGAAAAATAAAAACTTTTTATAGATTCATATATTAACATATGAAAAAAAAAAATTAAAGCTCAGTGAGGTTCTATGCGGGCGCAGGGGGCAGGACGAGTATGTGTGCATTTAGCTCTGGCCAGATGTTCAAGGGACTATACGTCTTAACCTGCTAATGTGCACACTCAACTGTCGATAAAGTGACGAATTAACAAATTAACCTGTACTATCGACCAGTAGCTTAGCTACTGACCAACAACCCAAGAACATAAAAACCTGGGGCCCCTTTTTTACGTGAGAAATCGTCAAATAACTTCTCCAGCTCTGAGTGAAGCGAGAGGGAGTGCAAGACTATTACTGTCACAAACAAGTTGTCATAATTAAAGTTATGTAGCAACCTGTTATTAGATTCCGAAGGTGAGAAAATTTTTCGTTACAAAAAAGAGACGAGAGGTTTGCTCATCGATCAGGTTTTAGGGGCCCACGGCACTGCTCCGCCTAGGTAGCCTTTTGGTAGCTACGCTAGTGCTATCGAGCTGTCAAAACCTCTGCTCATTTTACCAGAGGCAACTTAGCTCTCCTCTCGGTAAGTGTCCTCTTTGAGGCGTGGCTGGAAAGACCTCACGGCGTCCTTACCTACCGCATGACGCAGGTCCTCACCGGACATGGCACGTTCGGGAGGTACCTGTTTCAGATAAAGTCGGAAGAGACGCCCGGGTGTCGCCACTGTGCGCAACGCCCGGAGGACACGGTGGAGCACACCGTCGAGGTGTGCCCTGCATGGGCGGAGCATCGCCGTGCCCTCGTGGGGGCGATCGGCGGCGGAGACCTCTCGCGCCGGGCCCTGGTCGAGGCCATGGTCCGGAGCGAGGAGGAATGGCAGGCGGTCGCCTCCTTCTGCGAAGCAGTAATGCTTGTAAAGGAGGAGGACGACCACATCAGGCTACGGCGCCCTTGCCGCCGTCGCCGGGATTCCGATCCCGATTTCCGGCCACCGTAGACGCGGACTCGCGGACGGCGAGCCATGGGTAGCTCGCTGTCCGATCGTCCGGTAATGGACCGAGTCCAAGATGTCGACGGCGCGCACTGTTCCCGCGCGCCTCAAGGAGTTGTCAGCAGCAGTGCCCCGGTATGAAGGCCAGAAGGAACGGGATGTGGTTTTTAGTCTGACACTATCTCCCGCTCCACCCAAGAGCGGGTTTTGTCATACGATGATTTTCCCCATCGCAAAAAAAAGCATCTTTCAAGCACGCTTTTATAAGAAGGATGTCTAAATCAAATAAGCTGTTTATGATTCTATCACGAAAAAAAAATACAGTTCCTGTACCGAAGTCAAATCCGCAAGAAAAAGGTGATAATGAAACATAGTGACCAATTAACTCACCTCTGTATAACGCTAGTCAGTCGCTCCGGACACTCGGGGTACTGGTCGTCCCACAGGCAGCGGTGCTCCGCCATGCGCGGCTCCGTCACCAGCCCTGTAGGGCCCTTCACCTTAGTCTTGGAATCCATGGCCTAAAAAAATCAACTTATTAACAAAATGATGGCATATCTGATCTCTTTATACAATATTAGCAGTCCCGACAGACGCGTAGACGTCCTGTCCAAAATCAGGGTTTTCGGCAGAAAAAAAAAACTAGAACCTGATTGCAGCGCCACCTATCGGGTCCAATTGGGTTCTCAAACCATCCAGGGACAAAATTTCACTCAAATCGGTCAAGCCTTTAAGGAAGAGTTTGGTGATAAACACATACAGAAGAACTATAATTATCCCATCCTACTAATATTATAAACTCGAATGTATGGATGTTTATTACTCTTTCACATAAAGAAGAATTATATCCTACTAATATTATAAACGTTAATAAACGCGAATGTTTGTTACTCTTTCACGTAAAAACTACTGAATGGATTCCAATGAAACTTGGTACGCGGATAGACCATGTCCTGGAATAGCACACAGGATACTTTTTATCTCGAGAGTATGTTCCCTTGGGATAATTTTCTACTATAACGCGGGCGAAGCCGCTAGCAGCAGCTAGTGTAGATATATCGAGACACGTCTTTGTCTTGCTGCCAAAAAACAAGTCGTTTTTTTGTTCTTATTGTTCTTTAGTTTATTGCGAGATTTGATCTGTGGTAGTAACAAAATACAATCACTAAAACGCCTTACCATAACTGTTATTTTCGAGTCACTATTATTAACACGTTAAATGAGCCGTTCAGCATGTAAGGTTGAGACTATAAAAGTAATTAAACTGTAATCTAAATTACATACTAAAGACAGGTAACAGTTGTAAACTTGTTCATCATTTAGGACAATAAAATGTGGCGTGTGCAAGCTACACTATCTAGCTGTGTTTATTAAGTAGGTAGATAGGTACTAATTATAGTTAGTTAGTCATTAGGAATTTATTTAGTGAGACATCTACACTAATTAATGATAAGAAGTTAGGGCCCGTCTATACAAAAATAAAGCATTTTTCATCACTCTAATAGATAATTATATATTTGTTGTACTCAAATGAGTACAGCACTTTTAGGCCTGAATACAGAAACGGCGTAAGATGAAGGGTGGTGTGGGAGCGGGACAGATAAGGCGCGAATGAGATTTAAATTATATTAAGTAGAGGGACAGTACAGGCTAAATAATTGGTGATTCATTCGGAGTTACTTTTTCCAGAACTAAAAAAAATATGAATAAATCAAATTTATCGGGTAAACTTTATTATAATACAAAAGAACCATTCCTTACATTTACTTTTTAAAGATTATTTCTTTCAATTGTTGTCTAATGTTCCTAATATTTTTTTTAGTTTTGGAAAAAGTAACTCCGAATGAATCACCCATTATAATAATAATGTAAATAACAAGTTCATTTACTGAGTGTACACAAAATACTGAAATACTTACAATTTGATAATGATCCCTCAGCTCAATATGGAAGCTGTGCTTCTTCTTTTGCTGTGCTTTCCGCTTTGCAGCAATCACTACTGCAGATGGCTGTAACACACATATATTTAATTGAAACATGATGCATCAATAGTATAAAAATATATTAACAAAAAGCCAGTTTTCTAAAGTAAACAATTAAAAAGTGACAGATACATAAACAAAATAGAAGACCATAAACATAAAATTTGTCTTCAAATATAGCAAAGAGGTTGCAATTCCTCTAGGTGTTGCTGACTCTTGCTGAAACCTCATTTATTTACTTGGCGTAACATAATGGAAAGAGCACGTTTTGTTATGAAATAATTTACATAAATGTGAGCACTTCACATAAGATGTCTTTGTATCGTCTCATTATGAGTTTTTAAATACATACTTCAAACTAATTAAGAAGCAATATTGTACTCTACTTGGTGTTAATTTACATCAACCTCACAGTTTTCCAAGTATGAATTCACAGTATTCTGAATATGTATATTAATTCATTAAACCCCAAGCGAATGCCAGCATTCACTCTCATTCTGCTCCTGATAGTTAAAAAGATGTATCTAACAAATAGTAAAAACGGATAAAAAAATGTTTTAATGAATGAAACGGGAAATTGAGCCTTTTTTTCTTGTGTTAAAACCACACTGGAGAAAGTTAGCAAAATAATAAAAATACAGACAGATGTGCCTTTTTTTTCCTGATTCCGGCAAAGTATATATCTAATTTGGAAAAATGTTAGATGCGTCTTTTTTACTAATGGGGGCAGCATTGTCTTTCTATTGTGTCTCTAATTATGGTTGGATGGAAAGGTTAATTTTAGACAGTAAACCAAAGTATCCTACTTTTACCTAGAGGTGAATAGTTTTATTGCAAATAAAAAAAACAAGCTAAAGTACTCACACTTCAATTACGATAATTTCAATATACTGAATAAAAATTAGGAAAAGCCACTATTTCCACTCACAAGTATAAAGTTAATAATAGGTTCTTTAATTACATACCATATAATGATAATATAAATAGTAGGTACATAAGATGTACTTTTGTATCACAATAAAGATAACACAGTAAATACTTTTACAGCTAAAGATATTATTATATATGTGGATGTTTTATGTTATCTTTTGGATAAATAACTGAGGTTTTTGAAGTGGTGATAGTTCAGCAATTAAAATGCAGTGGTCCAGGTTCAATATCTGTTTAATAAAATTGTTGTATTGAAAATTTATTTATGATAGGTATTGTATATAGTGAGAAGGTGAAAGACATAATCTAACTAGGTTCTTATTTTCATTATTTGAACATAACCTGATAGAAATAATTTATTCTATATTGAGTCATAAAGAATGAATTCTTTCTCGAGAATCAATCAATAAGGTCTTTATCTGTAGGCTGTAGTAATATTCATACTTCTGCCATAAATCGACATGTCACGGCCTTGTGTGTAGGCGGCGCCACTCTATATAACTAATTTATTACCTTAGCCCCAGCGGACATTGCGCGGGTCTGGATCTTGGCCTTGCGAGCACCATTTCTGGTCACAATACTCGAAGCAGGCGGTGTCACCTTCTTACTCTCTCCAGATGAACGGTGCTGCTGTGGCGGCGGTGGGGTTGACTAAAACATATCACATCGATATCATATAACACACTTCCAAACGCTCGATAAGCCGCCAAGTCCAAATATACACCAGTAAGTTTTTAACCTTACCATAATGACAATAAAATAAATCACTGCCACCGGTACTGGATTGTACACGAAAAATTTCACAGTCACTAAAAGTATCTGCAAACTATGTAGCCATTGTTAGTTGCCGAAAGTAACAATCAAAACAATACACATTGTATTGCAATCGGGCGCCCTAAAAATCGCGCTGCCAGCCAGTATGACTTGAATTTGCATATGATTTTGACAGTTCCGCAGTTAGCATGTCTGTGGTTAGCACAGATGTAAAAGATTTAGTTAGGGCAAACGAGACCAGCTGAACTGACAATTTTTATAATCGACTAAAACATTATTTTACGAGTTGTATTTTCTGAGAGCATGGGAACACTGTAGGTAGATGATCAAATTATTGTCCTTCTATTCAAAATATTTTCTTTCACATAACTCACATGCTTTATGTGGGCATAAAAAAACTATTTGCTGACAACGGCTGAAGTAAATCACTTCACCACAAACTAAATTGTTGTTTTTGAAGTTGTATAATACAATAATAAAATTATAGGTTTATTATCTCGGTTATAAAACGACATAAAATCTACTAATTCATTTTCAAAAGAAACATGAGACTTTTGTTGAAGACGAGACAGGCTGTAGTCATAGACTACTATTATATCCATGAAAGCTGATGAAAGCTGTAGTCTATTGAAATTGACGTTTGTGACTTTCAGACTTCCACAGATACAAAATAAAAACTAAGAAACAGAATTTCGAAGGGGGTTCATTCAATGAAAAATGATAATTTTGTGTTGAAAGGTGTTTTATTATAGTTGTTATTTTTATTTTTCTACTCAAAAAACACAAGTTTACTTGTGCAAGCACCTATTCTACTTATTTGGTATGTTATGATCTTATACAACCTAAATACGTTTTTCCTAAGAATTATACAAGATATCCCGATCGTAAAACATTTACGACCTTAAAACTAATACTCCCATGGTGCATTGATTAATTCATGTGAATTTAAGAGATACTTACGTCTATGTAAAGAAGCTAGATACTATTTTAACAAGCTATACCGTTAATGTGGTTGTCCTTTCTAATTTGGCTTCTACGTGTACGCAATACAACGCATTATTGCACGTGAAAGTTGTGCACTAATGCATATCAATAACAAACCCCCTGGCTATCGAAAGTTATTTTGGCCTGTATAAGAAATGTTTTCTGCTTAAATTTATTGTTTAGGATAGATTAGACTTTCTCTATTACCAATCGGTACTGTATAAATATTCTAAACTTGATTTTTGATTGAAAAATGTGGTAAAAAAAAATTGTTAAATTTTTTTACTATGTTTTTCCAAGAGTTTTGTCACTATTTCACTAAGTTACTAGCTAAGCTGTCCTATAGTTAGATGTGCCACATGACATAATTATGTTAAGACTCAATCAACAAGTAAAGTTTTAAATTCCTTTTCAGAAACAAATAAATTAAAAATGAAACTCTTAAAACAAACTTGGCCTTTAAGGTTTGGGCATAGAAAGAAAGTGACAAACCGCAGCGTCAGCACGTGGTCTCCGTTAGCCACCGCATTCAACACTCGACCAACTTCAAGACCTATGTTTGACTCAATGAGAGAAAGGACTGTAAGTATTTTTTTTTTTATTAATTTCACTAACTTACTGATATGTTTATTAAATTATTAGAAGCCATTAATTCATTAAAGCAGTCATTATGTTTCTATTTTATCTGTAATTGACATGATTGAAAGGTTAATTCATTAAACATGAAGTAAATGTTTCGTTCACACTGTCATTGTCTCTAATTGACTGTATCACAAGAGTTAAAACATAAAAAGAATCTGTAATAAAACAACAGTTTCATTATGATTATTTACTTTGTCAGGACACAAAGAAATACAATCTTCTGTATTTTTTGTATTCCATATAATTTATCTGTCCCAAACATATATTTTAGGAATTGCTACTATATATGTGTTATCTGTTATAATTTCTAAGTCGCTGGCTCCTCACATATGCACATTAGGTTGAAAAAATAGAGTATTTCATTAAATACTCTACACATATACATAAAACTCACACACATTACATTACATTTCATAAAATAATGAAAAGCTGTTATTTCTACAAGTATAACTCTTTCCAGGGACTCTTCAATAAGCCAGAACTAATTAGTTTTGAAGGATTTGCCAACTTGAAAGAGCAGGCCATCTCAACAACAGACCAGTTGATAGAGGAAGCCACTTCTAACCCCACCCGGCCCATGGTGGAGATCTTTGATGAGTTGTCCGATACCCTGTGCAAGGTTGCTGACCTGGCGGAGTTTGTCAGGATTGCCCATCCACAGTCACACTTTGCTAGCGCTGCTGAAGATGCTTGCATTAGTGTAAGCGGTGTTGTTGAGAAGTAAGTTATCATTATAAAATAAGCATGATATAATCCAGGATACGAACATACAACAAGACGTTAAAAAGATGGTGCATCCTCGATAACCGGACATAAGAATGGAAACGGACTAAAGAGTAGATATCAATTGCCAATAACCAACCATCCGATTGCTTATAGTCATCAGACGGATAGAAGTTAAACCACAGTTTTTTTTTTTATGAAATAAACTTTCTAAAACCTTGGTTCTGAGAGAGATCTGTCTTGAATTGAGTATTACTTATCTTGTTTTTGACTAAAGCCATTATTACATTTATTTTTCTAATAGTCTATTTAATTTTGTCGACAATACTATTTATTGTTTCCAATCTTCTCTACAGATTAAATACACACAAGGGTCTCTACGAAGCTTTACGTGACTCCGTAAAGCGAGGAACGTCGGGCGACCAGCACCTAGCAGAATTGTTCTTGTTTGACTTTGAGCAAAGTGGTATCCAGTTGGCCGAGTCGCGAAGGCGGCAGGTGGTGGCTCTCAATGATCTCATTCTCCAGACAGGGCAGAGGTTCATGGCAGGTGCAGCCAAACCCAGGAGGGTGCCACGGTCCGCTGTGCCATCTAATGTTAGACAGTTGTGAGTATGCTTACCTTTTCAGAAAAACAGTGACAGGACTAGTGATGCTCTCTCTAAGTGCAATAACTTTGAGAACGAATTCTTAGTAAATTCTAAAAATGAATCGCTTTTTTGCATCCACCTTTTTTCTGTTGTTTAGTTGCTTCTTATTCCTCTACTACAAAAAAGGTGACTTATCTATTTATTTATTAATTCATGAATCCCCAAGCGACCACCGGTGGCCGCGCATCTATTGTCTTACTATTGTGTCTCTAATTGACGGTATCTGAAGGGTTAAAACTTCATGCAACTCAAAACTACAAAGGTGGATTGAATAATAAGTTTAATTCAATAATTTGTTCACAAAGGTTCAAAAATAAGATACACTATTAGGTTTATATGGCTTGGGGACCACATTTTAAGCTTTATTGTGGAAGACTCACCAGAAATAACTAAAGAAAGAAATCTGCTACACTTGTTTGTATCGTCAAAACGACGAACTGCTGATTTCAGCTATGGTTCCTTGGCAAAAGATGTTCATTAAAATGAGAAGAATGACCTCTTCAGAGTCGTTACTTCAATTAACCTTTAAATGTAATGTCGTTTTTGTGATCAGCTTCTCGAGTGAAGGCGACGACATCATAGTGAGCGGCGTGTACGCGGAGTGCGGCGAGGCGGCGGCGCGCGAGGCCGCGTACCGCCTGTACCTGGCGCCCGACAGCTCGCAGCACCGACTGCTCGCCACCACGCTGGAAGCTAGACACGAGATGGCGTCCATATGTGGCTTCCAGAGCTATGCAGATAGGTATGTTGTATGAACAAAACATGTCAAAATAACTATTATAATATCTATTTTATGCAGGTCTAGCCAATCAGACAGCTTCGAAATTGTGTAAAACGTTTCTGGGTCACTGTTGAGCCAATTTTTTATATCATTCTACCTTATGGAAAGCAAAGATGCTGCTAAATCCACTTTCAACACTGTATTCTATATTTGTTTTTAGCCTCTGCATTATAAAATATCTAAAAATACCAACTTCACATGAAAACGGTAGATAGATATAGTGTGCCTCTTATGTCAATACAATAAGGTCTAAATTGTAATAACTATCCCGCAGAGCAATAAAAGCAAGTACAATGGAGACGTCAGCAAACGTGCGCCAATTCCTCGACATCCTCTCAGATAACCTCTATGACCGAGCCAAAATAGACTTTGATGCTATGCTCAAAATGAAGAAGCAAGAAACTCCATATCAGGACAGGCTTATGTGTTGGGACACCCCCTACTTTACACATAAAGCAAAGACACAACTGCTCAATGTTGCCAACTCAGATTTTAGTCCGTACTTCTCTCTGGGCGGGTGTATGGAAGGCCTTAATATGCTTTGTGAGGAGCTATACGGGATCAGTTTGAAGGCGGAGGAAATGTTGCCAGGTAAGTCTTCTATTCAAATAACGTTATTGTGTTTGGGCTAATGTAATATTTTTACAAGTTAATTCATAAACTATTCCTCTGTTTTGACATTTTTTATAAAATTCTGCCTCACATTAAACTTTGATCTAGTGGGCCTTGCGTGGTTGGCCTTCAATAGTATATGAGCTATACTGGTTTGTTAATACCAGGGCTTACTGTACTATGAATAAATAAATAAACACATATTCACACACCTCTGTTTATGTTTACTTATGTCCCAAATGGATTGCATTATCAGCTGTTTTGCATAAATTTTAGCTGTTATAGATTATGCAAACCACCTTTTTTTATTTAATTCATATAAACTAGTTTTTGACTGTGATCCCACCTGATGATAAGTAGTGATGCAATTGTTGATGATGAGGCGCACTAGTTCATTATGAGCCTATCTATTCACTCAGGCCTTGAAGACATTTAAATTATAATCATATGGGAAGACTGCAGCATACATCTGCCCAAATAAACAGTTTCGTTCTTCTGTTCATATCGCAGGTGAGTCATGGTCTCCAGACGTGTACAAGCTAGGAGTAGTGCACGAGAGCGAAGGCCTACTGGGCTATATCTACTGCGACCTGTACGAGAGGCCCGGCAAGCCACACCAGGACTGCCACTTCACCATACAGGGCGGTAAGCTGCTGCCGGATGGCAGTTATCAGGTACGTTTAGTGGTTTTAAACTTTATTTTCTAGTAAAGGCGATTTTCGAGAAACCAACCTTATTTCTTACCTACAACGGCGTAATAGAAAGTTCGTCGAAGAAGTTTGAGCTTTCTAGCTAGAAAGAAGCTTCAGTTTTTTTTTTGGATTGGTGAGTTCCCAATGACTTTTCTTGTTTTACTGACTAAAACCCTTGTATTTCCTTCAGTTACCATAGGGCAACAATGTAAATGCAATGCATAGGCATTTCAATACCACGGTATCCCTTTCAGATTCTCCATATGTTAAAAAAGTAAGCTCTTGTAACACATAAATTTATTTGTTTTCTTCAGAATCCCATTGTCGTGGTGATGCTTTCCTTAAGCGGAGGCCATCGGTCGGGTCCAGCTTTACTATCAGCGGGCGGCGTGGATAACTTGTTCCATGAAGTGGGCCACGCTCTCCACTCCATGCTGGGTCGCGCCACGCACCAGCACGTGTCCGGCACCCGCTGTGCCACCGACCTCGCCGAGGTGCCCTCCGTGCTCATGGAGTACTTCGCCAGCAGCCCGCAGGTAACTGTTCCACAGTGGACTGCTACTATTACACTCCATGCTGGGCCGCGCCAGCACCTTTCACGCAAGTCACTGACACCCGGATGTTTATTCCCGCCAAATTCGACACAAGAACTTCCCGAAGATAAACCGTGTCCGGTGAAGAACTGCGTTAGTTGGAAAGTTAGGTCACCATGGTTCATCTGTAGTCACTCCTTGAAAGACGGGAGGTGGAAAGCATTTTGAATGACGTGTTCTACTCTGGGTTACGATAGTCGCTGTCTCCATACAGCCATGAATTTCCCTTCAGAGCTCTTTCCGCCGAGGAGTCCATCCACGTGTCGATGTGAGCTGCCGTTATTAACAATATTGTCAACGTTGCAGGTGATCCGTCGCTTCGCGCGCCACTTCCAGACGCGCGAGCCGATGCCGGAGGACATGCTGCACCGGCTCTGCGCCTCAAAGCACCTGTTTGGAGCCAGTGAGATGCAACTACAGGTACAATCAGTCTCCTTCAGCAAATAGAAAAAAATCTGATGATCTGCTGTAATTCAGTGTCACTCATGAACGCCCGCTCCAAACTCTTAGACTGACCTCACATTAGGCGTGTGCGATCCTCGGGCAGCGCTGCCCTACGGCGTGTGTGGAGAGTGCACGCGGCGCTCGAGTCGCGTTCTTACTCCTTCCGCCGCGCGCTCGCTACACACACGTCACACGGCGGCAACACGCGACGCTTACGTGTGTGTGGAGAGTGCACGCGGCGCTCGAGTCGCGTTCTTACTCCTTCCGCCGCGCGCTCGCTACACACACGTCACACGGCGGCAACACGCGACGCTTACGTGTGTGTGGAGAGTGCACGCGGCGCTCGAGTCGCGTTCTTACTCCTTCCGCCGCGCGCTCGCTACACACACGTCACACGGCGGCAACACGCGACGCTTACGTGTGTGTGGAGAGTGCACGCGGCGCTCGAGTCGCGTTCTTACTCCTTCCGCCGCGCGCTCGCTACACACACGTCACACGGCGGCAACACGCGACGCTTACGTGTGTGTGGAGAGTGCACGCGGCGCTCGAGTCGCGTTCTTACTCCTTCCGCCGCGCGCTCGCTACACACACGTCACACGGCGGCAACACGCGACGCTTACGTGTGTGTGGAGAGTGCACGCGGCGCTCGAGTCGCGTTCTTACTCCTTCCGCCGCGCGCTCGCTACACACACGTCACACGGCGGCAACACGCGACGCTTACGTGTGTGTGGAGAGTGCACGCGGCGCTCGAGTCGCGTTCTTACTCCTTCCGCCGCGCGCTCGCTACACACACGTCACACGGCGGCAACACGCGACGCTTACGTGTGTGTGGAGAGTGCACGCGGCGCTCGAGTCGCGTTCTTACTCCTTCCGCCGCGCGCTCGCTACACACACGTCACACGGCGGCAACACGCGACGCTTACGTGTGTGTGGAGAGTGCACGCGGCGCTCGAGTCGCGTTCTTACTCCTTCCGCCGCGCGCTCGCTACACACACGTCACACGGCGGCAACACGCGACGCTTACGTGTGTGTGGAGAGTGCACGCGGCGCTCGAGTCGCGTTCTTACTCCTTCCGCCGCGCGCTCGCTACACACACGTCACACGGCGGCAACACGCGACGCTTACGTGTGTGTGGAGAGTGCACGCGGCGCTCGAGTCGCGTTCTTACTCCTTCCGCCGCGCGCTCGCTACACACACGTCACACGGCGGCAACACGCGACGCTTACGTGTGTGTGGAGAGTGCACGCGGCGCTCGAGTCGCGTTCTTACTCCTTCCGCCGCGCGCTCGCTACACACACGTCACACGGCGGCAACACGCGACGCTTACGTGTGTGTGGAGAGTGCACGCGGCGCTCGAGTCGCGTTCTTACTCCTTCCGCCGCGCGCTCGCTACACACACGTCACACGGCGGCAACACGCGACGCTTACGTGTGTGTGGAGAGTGCACGCGGCGCTCGAGTCGCGTTCTTACTCCTTCCGCCGCGCGCTCGCTACACACACGTCACACGGCGGCAACACGCGACGCTTACGTGTGTGTGGAGAGTGCACGCGGCGCTCGAGTCGCGTTCTTACTCCTTCCGCCGCGCGCTCGCTACACACACGTCACACGGCGGCAACACGCGACGCTTACGTGTGTGTGGAGAGTGCACGCGGCGCTCGAGTCGCGTTCTTACTCCTTCCGCCGCGCGCTCGCTACACACACGTCACACGGCGGCAACACGCGACGCTTACGTGTGTGTGGAGAGTGCACGCGGCGCTCGAGTCGCGTTCTTACTCCTTCCGCCGCGCGCTCGCTACACACACGTCACACGGCGGCAACACGCGACGCTTACGTGTGTGTGGAGAGTGCACGCGGCGCTCGAGTCGCGTTCTTACTCCTTCCGCCGCGCGCTCGCTACACACACGTCACACGGCGGCAACACGCGACGCTTACGTGTGTGTGGAGAGTGCACGCGGCGCTCGAGTCGCGTTCTTACTCCTTCCGCCGCGCGCTCGCTACACACACGTCACACGGCGGCAACACGCGACGCTTACGTGTGTGTGGAGAGTGCACGCGGCGCTCGAGTCGCGTTCTTACTCCTTCCGCCGCGCGCTCGCTACACACACGTCACACGGCGGCAACACGCGACGCTTACGTGTGTGTGGAGAGTGCACGCGGCGCTCGAGTCGCGTTCTTACTCCTTCCGCCGCGCGCTCGCTACACACACGTCACACGGCGGCAACACGCGACGCTTACGTGTGTGTGGAGAGTGCACGCGGCGCTCGAGTCGCGTTCTTACTCCTTCCGCCGCGCGCTCGCTACACACACGTCACACGGCGGCAACACGCGACGCTTACGCAGCACGCTCGCGTCGCGCACGCAGCGCCCGCGTCGCTCACACGCCCGAAGAATGCGCACGCCTAATGTGGGGGAGGCCTTAGACCTAGAAGGCTGAAATGTTGCACAGTGGTTCCCTAAGGGGTTTAAACAAGTGTCTAAAGTTTGTATGAAAGTAGGTTTCTCACCTACTTTCACAAAGGCGAAGCTGCTAGAAGCTATTATTAGTATAAACTATCTAAAATAAGTTATGTTTCAATAAGAAAAAATATATATAATGTAAGAAAAAATATGTCCGTTAGCCTTTCCAATAAGTATCCTGCCTTTCTAGGTGTTCTACTCAGCATTGGACCAGCACTACCACGGGCCTGACGCGTCGAACCGCGGGAGTACAACAGAAGTACTGCAGCGAGTGCAGAAGCAGTACTATGGCCTGCCCTATGTTGAGAACACTGTAAGTTTTTATGTCCTGGCTAAATCTTTACCTAGGGATGGTCTTTACTCTGTGACAATGATTGGGCCACGACACAGACGAATGGCATAACCATTCATCTGTGTCGTGGCATTGAAGACCAGCGTCAGACAGTATTTTTCTGTCTAGCAATATTGCTGAAATGAATATTTTTGGCGCGCCCGTGAGGCACACACAATGATATTGTTTTTATTCTTTTTATTTAAGTTGTGTGATCCTGGTGATGTCTTTCTTCTATAAAATATTGACAAATTAAAAATAAAATAAGAAAAAAAGACATCCACGTGAAGCCATGATCCAGATCATTAGTTATGGATATTGACGTAAAATTGGTGGTTTTATATCTCAAGTGTTTGCGCAACTGAACAATACGTGGAATCATTAAAAAAGCGCGATCTCTGTAAAATAGAACTGTGTTTTATTGTAGTGTTGACTACCTCAGCGAAGTTTGCCGTGATGGTTGACTTGATACACATGCTGCCAAATACTACGAAAAATATTATATGTGTATGTCGGGGATTATGACAATTTAGCGATAATAAGACACTCAATTGTTTCAGTAGTACCAGGGTGGGGTAAACCATTGTGACGTTGTTAGTGGTTGTGGCGCCTGAGTGCCGACACAGCCGTCATCAGTAAGGTTTTCTGGTAGACGGTTCTTGGCGTAGAATTAAAATATCACTTAACTTCACCATCACTTTTATTAATTTTACAGTACACATTATTCGGCCATTACAGACTTAGATATATCGTAATCTAAGAGATCCAGTAGATTTGTTAGAAGCGTCCGTACTGCTCGGCGGATCGCCCTAGACTGACTTCTGCAATGTCTCCCCACCAAACGATTACGCTTACGTGACGTCAACAACGTCACAATGGTTTACCCCACTCTGGTACTACTGAATCAATTGAGTGTCTTATTATCGCTAAATTGTCATAATCCCCGACATGTACATCCATGTACTAATGGTAAACAAATGAATATTCGACTTAACGTAATATACGAAGACAGGGTATAAAGGACAAAGTATACAAAAAAAAATTGTCTCTTTTTTGTCCCAGGCATGGCAGCACCGCTTCAGCCACCTCATCGGCTACGGCGCTAAGTACTACTCGTACCTGATCTCGCGCGGCATCGCCTGGTCCGTGTGGCACAAGTACTTCCAGGACCAGCCGCTGTGTCGCTCGGCTGGCGAGAACCTCCGGCAAGGCTTGTTGAGGCATGGAGGAGCTGTACCGCCTCAGGTAAGCGATATTATGTACTTTCTTTATTTTCATAACGAAGACATGAACCGCTGTCTCCTTTTTACTATCAGACAATCTGACCTACGGGGAGTATCCGCTCTTACGTTTTTGAAACCTCTGTGGTCCGGACTAAGCGTTTAGTCTCGTCGTTTATACCGCGGACGTTGAAGAACTGGATAAATTTTCCTGCTGTGGTCTTCCCGTCCAATTATAATTTACGTGTCTTCAAGGCTAGAGTGAACTCTTAATAAACTAGTGCGCATCACCATCAACGATTGCATCACTGCTTATCATGATGTGGGATCGCAGTCAAGTACTAGTCTATATCAGAATTTGGATTGGAAAAGTTTTTTTGCTTTTTTTCTATATTACTGTGGAAACCAAGTAGGCATATTGGTATAGATCCAACTAGGTGTAGCAGACCGCAAAATAGCTGAGAAAAGGCTAGACAGACCTAAAAATTGTTGCTGCGTAAGACTTTCGGCTTTATACCATTTCATGTCTTTTTCAACAGAGATTACTCCGCGACTACTTACAAGAAGACGTAACGCCGACCACGCTCGCGAACGCGCTCGCTGAAGAGCTCGACCATCACAAGGACCACCTCGACACTGTGTTCAAAATACTACAGAAATGATCTACACACCCTATTTAGGACTACTTAATTTTACAATGAGACAGGAAATATGACACATTTAGTTTTGGAAAAAGGTCGGTTTTGTAGAGCGTTGTCTCTGTCACTCATACTTCTGTCTCTTTCTAAAACTCGATGTGTCTTATTCGTTTGGGTTTTAGGCGCTGTCTTAAAAAAATGTAAAGCAAGAGTCTCACAACTTTAGTTTCGGACGCCTATACAATTAAACTTCTTTGTTAAATCTCACGTTTTATAAGGGCCAACGCTGCAGTAAGCGGGCGCCCGCGCGGGTAACCGTGGCGTGTGCTCGGGTTCCCGGTTCCCGTAGCGGAATCCGGATACTTACCTGCGCAGTGTCGTTACTTCAACTTTAACGGTGCGCATGTAGTCGTGTCGATGGAGAACTTTAATGTATTATTACGTATCGGCGGGAGTTGCGACGGAGCACTGCAATATGGAAACGCGCGGGCGACCACGTAACGTAGCGTCGGCCCTTAGACTGTTTCTGAGAGCTAATCACAGCAGTTTACACTGACGTGAGATTTAACGTTAGATTAATTAATCAAAAGACTTAATTCGCCATTTTCCTAGCGTGATTTCTTTGTGACAACATCTTAAAATCTAGTGGAATTGTGATGCATTTATTTTAGAACATCATTGGTATTTCCATCATATCAACTATTGACTGATTTCTGATCTGTAAGATATGCAATCATTTTGACCAGTCAAATGTTTTAAGAGAATTAATAATACTTCGAAGTCCGCTTGCTTGGTGCATCGCACATTACAAACTAAACATCTTTAAAACCTAATTATCTTCCAAATAAGGGTGCTTTTAACTTCGTGCGGTTTTGATTACGCATGCGGTTTTGTCCCGCACGCGTAATCCCCGTAAATGTCCATTTCATACAAGTATTTATTGTAAACTAGCTTTTACTCGTGGCCACCTGCGTTTATGAATATACTTTACTCTTTCTCCCCCCTTTCTAACTTTTTTTTTAAGTTTTGCCGTTTAGGAGTAAAAACTTAATAAACAAACAGACTTTCGCTTTTATAACCCTTCAGATACCGTCAATTAGAGACACAATAGTAAGACAATAGATGCGCGGCCACCGGGTGTCGCTTGGGGATTCATGAATTAATATTAGTAAAGATGCGTGGAAAACGCACGCGGGATTACGAGTATTACGAGGATTACGGGTATTTTTGCATTTTGAAATTTTCTACATGCGGGGCAATCCCGCATGCGTGATGAAATCAGCACGATATTAAAAACACCCTAACCGCAACAGTTTGACAGAAATAGGATATGCGTTAATGTTTCTTAATTGTCAATTTGGATTATTTGTTCGAATACCTACCTATATTTCTTTATTTAGTTTATTCATTTGAGTATATATATTTATATAATACATAGTTGTATTATATCTATAGTTCTTTTGTACTCGCCATTTATTTCTCTTATTGCCTATATTTCTCTGCATCACCCGAAGGTTGGCTGGTAGAAAATGCCTAAGGTATTATTAGTCCACCTCTGTAATTTCATGTGCATGAAGCACCTATTTACCTAATGAAATAAATAAAAAGAGTGATGTTTGTTAATCAATGTATAATTAGTGATTTCTTGTGCAAGCGGGCCTCAGCATTAGTATCCTTTTTTGTACAAGGAATTTTCCACAGAGAAAATAATGGAGTGTTGTCGTGAAATGTCTTCCTATTTGATATAATTTGACCTTATTTTGTTATTAATGTAATTATTGTACATAATGTAAATGTTAAAATAAATTATTCTTAGTTTATTTCGTTGGGAGGAATTTATCTTCAGTATTATGTGGCGAAATTACTGTATTCCAAGTAATGAAGTGTTGCCAGCTTATGGAACTGAACTGAAATTTATAATTTAACTGTTACCTACATAAAAAAAATATTCCAGTAAGTATTTATTTGTACATCACATAACTCTTGCCCACTATACATACACGACAAAGACAAAATAAAACAATTTCCGAAAATTATAAATAGTTTAATTTACGGTCCCTCCTGAAACTGACAGAAACAAACACAATCCGGACATCACGACAACAAAGCGAACAGGAATTGTGATGGCTCACGAAAATGATACATGGAGATGAGGTGAGAGGGTCAGCTTCGCTTTACCCGAGACCAAACGACCCAACTAATATCTACAGCGTGACAAAGACTACTATCTCGCGCTGAAACTTATGAATATACTACCTTAGATTATATAACTCTAGATATAGCCATACTATAGGTAAGTGCGAAAGTGAGAAACATATAATTATATGAAATAAATAAGAAAAGTGAGACAAAAAACATTTTTATAAAACAAAAAAGCAACTTCACTAAAAAAAAAAATTGAATTTGAGGAATTCCCTCGATTTCGCCAAGATTCCATAATCAGATCTCAACTTGGTGACTATGCGACTATTTGAGAAGTATACCCTTTCCAACAAAAAATAATTTTTCAAATCGGTTGGCAAGCGACGAAGTTATGCGCGAACAAACATTACAAAAAAATACAAACATCCGAATTGAGACTCTCCTCCTTTTTTAGAAGTCGGTTAAAAATAAGATGCTCTGTCTCATTCTGCGTGCCGGTTTTTTTGCTTGCCTCACTTTGATAAGTGAGACATCAGTGAAAGGCCTGTCACTGTTACTGAGAGGTCGGCTTGAGTCAATTAAAGTAATAGTTTTAGAGAAATAGACTTAGGTTTTTAGTGTATTTCACTGGCCATATTTAAGTAAAAGTTTACGTGATAAACTCATTCAAGTTGTATAGTGCTGTCTCATGTGCGGCCACGCGGTGGCTATATCTATACGTATTTAATCTAAGATACTAACGTATAGTCTTGTCTCGCCTCGGCGCGAGATAATACGAAAGCAAAACCTTGTCGCGCTTTTGGCCCGAGTTGTCCATCCAGCCATTTCAATTTCTTAACCTTAATTTCCAATCTAAATACTTCTAAATGTATTCTAGGAATTATATTAATGTATACTTAAATCTTAAATGCTGCAGTACAGCGAAGCTGACGTGCGATCTCTTGATAAATGACAGATACGAATACATAATGGAGGTCATGTATTGATAATGAAATTATAATCATTCCTTTTTTTTTTTTTAATCAGTATAAAATATGGTCTAATAAAGTAAGATTATACTTTAATATTTAAGGGTGTTACCCACACCAATCGATTGGTGTGATAGCTATAATTGATCGACGGATACCGGTCGACAAACCAATCGATCGATTGCCGGTCGATGGCATCGGTCGACGTTGATCGATTTACCCCGGCTATGTTCCAACAGTTTCTTTTGAAATATATTCACAAGTAGACGCATTCTACCATCGATCGATTGGTCTGGAACTGTCGATCGACGTCGACTAATTCATTCTACCATCGATCGACTGGTGTGGTAACACCCTAACAGCTATACTGCTAGATTCATATTTCAAAAAAAGAAACAAACGAATCACAAATCGTAGTTATTTCGTGTAATCATAAATATTCTGTTTCAAGCGGGAGGGTACTCAATTCTCTAGTATCACACTTTATATTACTAAGGTGTAATGTTATAATATTTATATCGGGACAGTTATACGTCTTGTTCGGGCTTCGGCCCCAGCTCCGAAACAATTCAAAGTTGAATATTACAAGTTTTATTTTAGTTTTTCAATGCCCTACTTCGGTGCAATAGAGACATTCTTTGAGTGCCAGCGATTTCTTACAAGCTACAAAAGACCAGCCATTCTGGAAAAAAATCAGTAAGTAGCGCGTCTTATGAGGTATTCTTGTAAGTCACTACAAGTCAATTAGTATACAGGTCACTGAAAACGGGTGTCATTATGGAAAGTATCAAATGTAAACATCCATTGTTTCAATAAGACACTGTAATAAAAGTACTCTGTAAAATTGAATAACTTTATGCGCAGGTTAAATTATAGAAATTGTATCTTGAATAATTAAGTTTTTATTCAATAAACACTAGCTTCTTTCTTATAACGAATTATATCGGTCAGGCGAACCCTCTTAATAAAAAAATTCCTTGACATTTTTAAGTCGATGAAGTGAGATGGCAATGGACTGTAGGCGTCGCGCACCTAAACAGCATCAGGTCGGTTAGAAATTTAGCAATGAAATGCGTTCTCTAAAATATCGTGTAATACTGTAACTTCTCTTGGCATATTGGCATTATGTTGCTCATGCAAAAACTAACTTTCTGCCAACGAGATAAAGAATAATTTATCTACACAAATATTTTGAATAATTTAAATAGTGGGCCAAGAGTTGTGTCGGAATTTGACGATACTAGTTACTAGCCAACGCGTTGGTTAAGCGAGATCTACACGTCGACACAATATTTTTGAAAAAGTCACCTTTTGTCACACGATATAAAGTACACATTTCAGTGTTCCACTTTGAGTCTAATTTGGTTGAGGTGTGAGACAGTTATTATATCGCAAAATATAAATGGTAGGTCAGTTCCATACAACGAGCATACAAACAGACGCACGCACACGTACAGTTGGGTACGGGCGGCAGCGTTTTGATGGCTACTCGCTGTATGTGTGCGTGCATTTTTGTTCGTTATTTGGAGCCGATCTTCTGTACTATTTATTGTAATTATGGGGGTAAGTAATGAACCCAAAATGGTTCAAAACTATTTTTGATAACGTGCACTTTATACTGCGAATCAAGTTCATATCGGCAGTTATCTGTAATTGATTGATGAACATTAACAGCCTAAGTGGTCTTTGTCAACCGCACAAAGAGAGTATATTCCTATCTTTAAATAGGGTAGTTTCCAGGGTCAAAATAACTACATTATGTTTAGTCCGTATTTTAAATTATAAAAAAATATTGGACACGTATTTTTTATTTTTTCAATTAAACGAAAAATAACAAAGATATAGCCCATTAAAGTTACGTGTGACGTCACCCCGTGCGAAAAAATGCAGCACGGCGTGACGTTACACGTAACTTTAATGGGCTATATCTTTGTCATTTTTTGTTTAAATTAGAAATAAAAAAATACGTGTCCCTTATTTTTGAGTAATCTAAAAGACGGACTAATTACATTTTTTACGGCAACTAGCCTATTAGGAATTTTGATAGATGGACTTGGCCGTCAAACTTTGTTATATAGTAACAAAGTTTGACGGCGGTCTGTTTTTCTGCGAAAATCATGTTCTAGTCAGGCATAGAACAGATTTACAATAGCAAGGTCCAGCAGACAAGACCTAAGGTACCTTTATGTCCTTCAAGTCAATTTCTCACTTAACAGGCCTGTTTCACAACGTCCAAATAGGCGCTACTCATCAAATAAACGAAACAGAATTTCTAATAAATTACTTTCATAATTGTTACTAAGCGTTTTGCCACTATCTCACTTGATAGCAAGTTATAATCGTTGGAGTTCGCATCTTAACATCTGCCAAGTAATTTAACTTACTCGGAGACGGTGAAACAGGCCCTAAGACCGTTTATTGCTATCCTTTTCTCTTTTTCTAGATGTTAACTGTCATTGACTCATAAACTAGCCGATGATAAGGTCCACACAGAGCCCTGAAGCGCCTCGGCGACAGCTACTAGCCGTTATTGGCAACATTTGATGAATGATCCAGCTGTCATTCATCAAGTGTTGCCAATATCGTCTAGTTGTGAATGCTACTGTCGCGACCGTGGCCATGTTCCCGCTAGATGGCGCTGAAATCAATATGTTTTAATTTTTCTTGTTTTTAGTGAATAGCGTAATTAGCTAAGGAAATTGTATTCGCGAAAATCAGACATTCCAATTTATTTAACTTAGTCAAATTACCTCAAAATCCACATTTTTACCTTTTTTGGGTATCGTGTCCTATCCGCCAGAGTCGCACATCCACGACCAAATACTCCATCTCGTTAGCTCTTCTGTCACCTATGGGGAGCTAAACGAGATGGGAGTATCCAGTCGTAAACACAATACCCCGGCGGATAGGACACGAAAACACTTGTTCGACCAATGTTATTTATAAAAAAAAAACTTGAGTTCAGCGCCATCTAGCAATAACACGGTTCGATCCTGTCACTTGCATTTTAAGCAGACACTAGTAATGTCTGTATTGAGTGGCGGCACGACGCTTCCGTACTCTGTGGTTCCACGTGATAACGTTCAAACATCGTATCATCATGAGACATTTATTAGTGAACAGTAGTGGTGTCGTAGTGTGGACGCAGTTGGGCGAGCATGGCCGCGGATGGGCCACTATTACGCGACGTAGTTGTACTGGTTTGGGTTATCTTTGTCGCGCTCCATGTAGTCGCGGTCGATCAGGGACTCGATGCGTTTCTTCAGGTCTGCCGGCTGGGGACAAATGTTTGCATGTATTATTGAAAGTTAAATGATGATCTTGGGAAGTAAAAAGTTGTAAACACATTTTCGGGTAGATTGCATGAGTAAACAAAGAACTAGTAAATTATTTATTTATATATATATATATATCCGACCCGCCCCGGCTTCGCACGGGTGCAATACTTATGTAAATATACCTACTACAAAATGTCCACGTTCACAGCTTTTTTGTCATTAGACAATACAAACATGTTTTGCTTAGAGGGAGCTCCGATAAACGCGTGCGATCGCTGCAAATCATGAAATCCTATAAGACGAAGCGCGGCCATCAACGCGCTATTTATTGGCGCGGCGCCGCAACAACTACGTCCCTGCATTTTATATTTGTAATATCTTCAGAAATATTCACTTAAATTACATGCTGTAAAAAGCATATTGATCTATAATAAATGCACAATTTATTTAAAGTACTTAATTGGATAAGGATTAATGCTGTATTGTTTAAAATCACTTCGTAAATAACCATTTTTTAGTAAAGGATAAAAAATGGTTATGGTGGGTTATCCCTAAGAGATAGACATATACCATCGCGGACTTTTTTGTTGAACCTTTTAAGGTGGACAATACTGTAGTACATTATTTTGGTCTATCTCGTAGGGTACAGCCAGCGTTTGCAATATAAGCGCAAAAAAAACGTGCTTATTTACGACATCACATTAGAAACCTCTAAATTTATCAGTGTTTCTCTACTATATTATGCATGTATTATACATATAAACCTTCCTTAAGAATCACTCTATCTATTAAAAAAACCGCATCAAAATCCGTTGCGTAGTTTTAAAGATCTAAGCATACATAGGGACAGACAGACGGCGGATAGCGACTTTGTTTTATACTATGTAGTGATAGTTTTAGATCTACTATCATACATTTTACCAACAAAACAGCGGCTCTGAGACTGTCATAGCCTATTAAGCCTGAAAATCTTTTTGAGGTGTAGTAACTAATACTTATAGTATAATGTATATGAGCCTATCCATATATGTATTGTATCTTCATAAATTTTTAACACTTTGTACTCTTTTAGACAGTAATTAAAGATAATCGTTTGAGAACAGTTGTTTCACTACATCCCCACTATGTTTTCAGAGCCATCAGAACAATTATTGCTTTAAAATCCGCATTCAAATAGCCTTGCTCCATAGTCTCTCTTTGACGAAGGGATATATATGATGGGTGGATCTACAGTTGGTTGTACAGTTCTGATTTAAGCAGGTTGGTGAGGCGACCTGCTCATCTTCATGACCCTAACGATCGCAGTGTAGATCTGATACTGTCTGTTACTCTAATACATACCTTGACGGGGAACTTGAGCTGGTTGTACAGTTCAGATATGAGCAGGTTGTGTGAGAGCGCCTTGCGCATCTTCATGACCCTGACGATGGCGGCGTCGATCTGGTACTGTCTGTCCTGGAACACTCTCTCTTCCGTCGCTTTCTGTTCCTCACTCT